>OU466863.1:0-1282000 GCA_911865555.2 Thlaspi arvense | reverse complement strand
TAAATGCTAGGGTTCGATTATGGAAACCAATGGTGGAAGAAATGTATCAACAAGAATCAAAAGAAAGAGAAAGAGAAGAAGAAGAATTAGAAGAAAACGAAGAAGATCAAGAAACAAAAAACAGCAACAACGACAAGAGCACAAAATCCAACATCAATGAAAGCAACTTCACTGCTGTTCGGACCACTTCCCAAACTCCAATGACAACTGCACAATCAGCAGCAACCGCACCAGACGCAGCAGACGCAGACGCAGCAGTAGCGACAGGCCACCGTCTAAGATCATCCGACATCAATGCTTACGAAAACGACCCTTCATCACTTCTACTACCTTCCTCCTCCTATTCCAACGCCGCCGCAGTCTCTAGCTACGGTGGCTCAGCCGCGTTTTCCGCGGTTGCCACGTGTCAACAAGGTGTTGGTGGATTCGAAGATGCTGACATGGATGGTGTTAATGTTATAAGGTTTGGGACAAACCCTACTGGTGACGTGTCACTCACGCTTGGTCTACGCCATGCTGGCAATATGCCTGATAAGGAACCTTCTTTTTGCGTTAGAGACTTTGGGGGTTTTTAGTTGGCTTTTGTTCGTCCATTTAATTAATTAATTAAATATATTTTTCATTATAGATTTTTATTTTTTGAATGGAAAAAACTATTTACTCTCTTGAAAAAGAATACAATAGTTTAGTTCTCTTTTGTTTTAATTTTCTATATAGAGAAGATACGTAATAATTAATTTGGTTATTTAATTTCTAAAGATTTCTTTGAACTTAAAGACTGTTTTCGTGTGTTTGCTAAATATATTTTTGGTTACACAACAACAATGGGAAAATATTCTTGTTACTCTCTAAGGCAATAATAGGTTGGATTAATGTTCAGCTCAACTGTGTACAACACATCTAACTATCTAAATATATGTATGATATACTTCCCTTAAGATATTATGAACATTTTCCTTAACATATTTCCCAAATTCGAAAAATTAGGAAAAAAACCCAAAACAATCTAAAATTTTAGAATAGGCCATATTTTATAAACTAAAGAAATACACCAAATTTGACATCATTACCCTTTTGAGTTACAAAACCATTTAAGTAAAAATGAAAAAAATTCATATTTATCCAGTTATATAATTAACATTAAAAACATTTGTCAACTAGATATTGACTCTTCTCAGTTTTTGTTTATACGTGTTTCTTAGAATTTTTTTTTTAAATTTCATTTAGTTTAGTTTGATAAGATATGGCATATTTTCATATCATTAACATTAAAAACATATGTTAACTGGATAAGATAAGGCATATTTTCATAATTTAGCTTTTTTGGGGGTTTTTCATGTGACTGGCCCAGTTTATTCTTACCCGAGGAAATTACGAGATTTGAAAACCTGACCGACGACAAGCGGGCCAACCCAAAAAGCCCAAAAACATAAGTACTTCGTTTTTGTTTTCCATTTTCGTTAATCCAAACTGAGTATAACCAGAAACCGGATTAGCCATACCTGATAATAAGCAAGAGTTTCCTTTCTTGCTTTGGCTCAAGAACAAGAGTACAAAAAAGTTAAACTTCCAAATTTTCCTTTTCATAGTGTTTAATGTCAAAACTTATGCAGCCCGGTTACAATACGGAGGTCGTGCAATGAGCATAGAAAGATTACAAAACTCTTAATTTTTTTTCCCTGCCATGTGCAAACAGGGAAGATGATATCCGAAACAGCACAGACATTGCAGATTTAGATAGCCTCTTCAGTGTCCAAGATCAAACAGTCTTTTATTTTCTCCCTGAAAAAATCATTTGAGGAAACCAACGTTAATTAGTGTTTAACCGGATGGCTATATATCAAAACTTTGGCTGATCCCGTCGGTTTGAATCTGTTGCGTGTTAAGTGCAGTGCTATTGATTAGCAAACCAACTATTCAGGTACTCACCTCAGATAAGCTTGACTGTTAACCTTATGATGATGATTCACTTGGGAAGTCATGTGATGCGGTAGAGACGAACCGAACTGCTCAAGAGATGATCGATCTTGTGGAAGTATTTGAAAACGGCAACTTGAACAGCAAGCAGCATAAAGTGCATCAGATTCACCGCGTTCTTCAAATGTATTCAAATCTGATGAGTCTGATCCATTGATCGGGCCATTGCAGATGGCACAGAAAGCTTCTGTAGTCATAGAACCGTCGTATTTGAGATTGAATTTCTTTAGACGCCTCTGAGTGGCCAAAGGAACACAAGCGTCGTCTGTTTCCGGGATTTTGTTGAAGTAAAATGGAGTAAGCTTTGCAGCTGTCCGTACAATCGTGCACTCCCGAGAAGGATTTTCTTCCTGCGCAAACGTATATTTTAGTTTCATAAACCAATGAATCAGCAAAAGGAACCATGAAGTTGAACATATGTTCTCTCACCTGCAACAGAGCGACAAATGAAGAAACCAAGTCGTTGATCCCGGATTGAGGATGACGAGCCAACTCCAGAGTCTTAAGACTGTCCTGACCAGAAAATGTGTTAGATGTCATTCAACAGTTGAATCAGAAAACGCCAACAATATGGACAACGGCGGTTAAGATACGAACCCATCCAAATGGCAGAGTCTAGTGATTTCCTGCCAAATACAATCTCGAAGTGGAAGCACAATGGGAACCTTCCATCTCGCGTCAACATGCTGAATATCTGCTGATAGTGAATAACCTCGTCCCTGTCTCAGGCAAAAAACAATTGCAATTCAAATCACAATTTCGAGAGAAACTAGTCTAAATGGAATGTCCAAACAAACACTATACAACATGGTCCGAACTATCTACATTCTTTGATGTAACCATTCTATTCGCTTTCAAGCATGGAAATCTCACTCTACAATGCAATCTATAGAAAAAAAATTAACAGGGGTAGTGAGCAACACACCTTGACAGTGGCGGTAAGAACATGGGAAGCGAGTCTCGACGTGCACGATCCCACCACTAATCTGGTGTACCCATTCTCAGAAGCAACCTAACACGCAATTATCAATATCAAGCAACATCAAAATAAATGATACAATTTCTAACAGACACAAGAGCAATATAAAAAGCCAAACCTTTTGCAAAGACAACATCTTCAGATGCAGCACAAGGTCTTCTTTTCCAGTCTCATCACTAACAGAATCCAAAAGCTTCACAAGCCTATCTCTTGCTTCAATAGAGTCTGAGCCAAAGACGCTTTCGATCGGAACAACATGGAGATCCTTTGCAGGTGGAGACAAATCCGTCACAGTGGAACGAATCCACGAAACCGCATCAACCATTTCAGTGGAAAGAGCAGGGTAAGCTGCACTCTCATCCACAAACGCAACACCAACACCAAACACAGGCAGAGATCTATCTCGGCTCGCCTCGTAATTCTTCAAAGCCTTGATTTGCAACTCGTGCACGAACTGAAGAGCAACCCTAATACATCATATACTCTGCTACGTTTAGACAACAATCACCAAAAACAAACGAAGGAAGAAAGAGAGAGAGAGAGAGAGAGAGAGAGAGAGAGAGAGAGAGAGAGAGAGAGAGAGAGAGAGAGAGCTAAACCTGGAAGATGATCCGCCAGAGAAAGCAACAAGGACATTATCCGAAGGAGTGATCATGGCGTGTGAAGTAACAGCGAGACGGAACTTCCCAAAGACATTGTTCCTGAAACATTCGGCGCAGAATCTCCCGTCGTCCGAGCCACCGTCCCCAAATGTCATAGGCTCGTTGCATTTGCACTTGACGCAGACACTCTCCTTCACACCATCAGCTACTGCACTTTCCTCTATCTTTCTTCCATTTTCCTTCTCACGGTCATAGCAACCGGACTCACATCCAGAAGAATTACAAGCCATGTCGATTTCGCAAGCGGCTGAGATGGAAACACGGAAAAATTGAGATTAGTAATTAGAAAACACAAGAGTAGAGGCAATCATATCAAGCAGCAATGAGTTAAAGAACCAATTCTCGCCATTAACAAGCTTATTAGGAGATTGCTACTATTAGACTCAATCAGCATGTAATCGGAATTGCTAACTTTTGCTATAAAAAGACGTCTGAAGCGAAGATAATGAGAAGATAGAGATGTGGGCAGATTCAAAATCGAAACACCCGAAGAAACCCTAAATCCAACGAAACTTACGAAAAAGGAATCGAGGTTTATGCTTAGCGGTTGAGTACCAGTTTGAGATAGAAAGAGAGTCGTCGCGATGCTTCAGCAGCTCCAGTGTAGAAGACGATGGTGTAGGGGAACAATACTGTACAAAGAAAACCAAAAAAGACCTCAGTAAAGAGGAGGTCAAAAGCCCAAATTTATTTAAAAGGCCCAAATATACAATCCAAAACTGCATGCCGTTTCTTTCCTCCACCGGGACGATGTTCTGCGTTTGTGAAATGTTTGTCCCGGTATTGGAGGAAAAACGGCATGCAGTTTTGGATTGTATATTTGGGATTCTAGTCTCGTCATTGTCCAAGTAGAAGAAAGTTTTAAATAGCTAAGTTCATATAAGGGTGACAATGGTATTAAAGAAATGCAGATTGATGGATCATTGATTTGTGAATATTAATTATAGTTACGTAGATAAATCACTAAAAATCCAGTGCATTTAACTTCAGCGGTATTGAAAAAGAAGATGGTTTTGAGGACGGCGCAATATTAAGAATTTTAACAAAAATGAGCTTTAGGTCTTTAGCCACTATCCTAAGTCCTAACGAGACGAGTGGACAAAAAGAATGTAGCAATCACTGTCCAGAAGAATAGAATATCACAATTGAATTCTATTGGTTTATCCATCCCATGATCATATCATATGGAGATATTCAGTTCTCTCATTAAAAAGCATAAAGATGAAATAGTGAACTAATACAAAAGGGTTAAGGAAATCAGTAAGGGTGCATAGAATAAACACACTATGTTACGAAAAGGTTTTCTTTTGGAAAAGTGGGAGATATTATACACATTTTTAGAATGGAACGTTTGGTAGAAAACTTTGTGTCTGTAATTGAGATATTATCAGTAGTTTCTTTCATTTTTTATTCTCTACCTTTTCCTTTTTGTTTTTGTTTTTATGTGGTTTTGTGTAGATACATTAGCAATGCAAAATGATTGTGTCGAGGTCTCGTGGAGGACAAATTTGGTTACAACATTACTCTTTTCAAATTGGGCCAATGTACATAGAACATCGTTACTTTATAATACATACATATGATATATGCATGTAATGGAAGAAGGTAAAATAAATAACTCACGGAATGGTAAAGAATTCAATCTTGGTTAGGAGATCATGTGGTAATACGAATTATACAATTTATTTATAGTCATTGTAAATGTTGTAATCATCTTGTCTTTAACTTTTTCCTTTTAGTTTATAAGATGGACGTAGACTTTTACAAATATTTTCTTACAATCTTATCATCGTTGATGTTACTAAACAAAAAAATCACCGTTAACGTCAACATGTATATGATTACAATTAATTTTGATCCGAAATGGTTTTGATCAAATATTATCTTCGCAGTATTATTGAGATGATCTTAGTTAATAATTAAAAAAAAACAATAGGTTGGTTCAAATGATCATTTTACAACATGGAATATCAGTAAATCATAAAAAGTTGAAGACAGAATGAAAAGTATAACGACAAATGGTTGGTTCAACCGACTCAAATCTACTGCTTCAGTTATGTAGGATCTAAGATTTGAATATAAAAGTTAAAAAATATTTGAACTAATTAACTAATATCGGTGAAGACACTAAATGTATTAATTTACAATAAATTCTACTAGATCTTGAGGAATGCTAGAGCAAAGAATCTATAAGAAAAAAAAACAATAAATGACGAACATCCAGAGAGCTCAAATTCTTTCTTAAAAAGAAACAATACACATTCAAATCAACAGCTGGTTTGTTGTAGAACGAGTTGAAGAAGTGTTTTGTTTTTCTCAACCAAAGAGTCTTTATGATTAGTAATAAATGTTGAGGACAGTCCCATTAATAAAGGAAAACTTTCTTATAAATCATAAATGGATTGGCCAATGGCTACATCGTTGATGACTGGAAGCTCGAACAAACAGCTGGATTTTTAGAATTAAGAGGCTCTAATATCAAAGTAACGTATCTATATTTATGAATTTGTACAGACATTTGAAGACTAATATTGATAGATAAGTAATTTTCTAACTTACTGAGAATTCTTTGTAAAAACACTTTTGGAGTAAGCATACTCGAATATCAAGGTCATAGATAAAACTCTTTGTTTAAAATTATTAACTAGTAACCATACAAAAGGCGAATAAACTGGACACAAGCTTATCATGTAATCACGTAACTCCGTTTTCTAGTTATTTTTTTCTTCTCAATATAGTCATTTAAAAATCATGCTTCAGAACACATATACTCCCTTTGTGTAACGTGATAGATATATTTAATTAACATTAATTAAAGAACATTATAAATAATGTGTAAATATCGCTGAACATCTAAACATGTGAAAGTACATCTCTTTTTTTTTTCCCGTGTGTCAAACTACCAACGTGAAAACCACATCTATACGAAGGTAAGATCACGTATGTGTGTATGTCTTTGTTTTTGACTAGTTTTGTGTAACCTTGTATTTTAATTTATCTTGCAATCCAATACCGCGTTACGAGATCTTTGGAACCACTCACATGTTCCTTTCTTATCCTTATAACAAGTAACAACAATGAAATCCTGCTTGTCGTTGATTGGTTTCGTTATTAATCTAACTAAGAAAAAAAAAGAAAAGTGGTCGCACGATGGAGATTTTAAGTCTTCTTGAGAAAAAAGAAAGTGTAAGAATAAAATCATAACTCGACAAATCACTGTCGACATAACTCGACAAATCACTAGAATCCCAAAGGAGAACTTTCCGAACATTGCTAATTTGCAAATTGCTTCTTCTTTAAATGACTAAAATGCCCCAACATAATTACAACTATCTAGAAATTCCGAAACTACCCTTCACTCTTCTATCGTACTCAACTCCGCCGCGTAACATTTCCTCCTCCGGCTACTACTACTACTACCATCACCACTTCCACCGTTTCTACCTTTCCTTCTCCCGCCGCCAAAACCCACCGTATCATCACCGGAATCACCTCTCATTCTAAACTTATCAACGACAATAGGATCGATACTTTTCCGGCGAGAACTTCCTCCTCCTCCTCCGCTTCGCATGAGCGCAGAGCTGGCTTTAACGGCCAATGCAGCCATCTCCTCCGCTTTAAGTGGCTGACGAAGCCAAGAAAGAGGAAGAGCAAAGTATATCTGACCGAGCTGAAGCTCTTCGTCGGCGCTAATGGCGGAAACGGCGTCGTCGAAGTCCATATCGTCTGAGTTACAGATAAAGCACATGGGATTCTTCTGCAGAACGTATCCGACTTTCACGGGATTCGTAAACTCCATCATCCTCCCGTCTTGCAAGATCAGCTTCGCCGTCGCCACTTGAGTCGACTCGCTCGAACTGCATATACCCATTTTATGTATGTCTGTATATATATATATATATTCAGTGCTAATGATGATTCTTGATAACTCTCTGAGTTGACTCGTGAGTCGTGACTCGGTTTCCGGTGAAAGAGGTTATTAGAGGGATTGTTATGCTGAAATAATAATAATGTGGAGGAGAAAGCGAAGAGTTGTGTATAAATAGAGAGAGTTTGTGACTTTTGTGTTACGAAAATTGGATGCCACGTAGGATTTTGTCGTTATGTAAGAGTGATGACAGGCTGTATAAGTGGTGGGGACGATGACAGCTTTGTGGGTGTTTAGATATTTTTACCCTTTATTATTATCTATAATTACCATGTCAGGGACTGACCTTAATTATTATGATTTCCTCCTTTCTCTCTTCTTCGTTCACGTTTCAAACTTAAATGGGACTGTTTTCGCGCGTATATAAAAATTGTAGTAACATTTTTTTTTTAACACTTCGTAGAGTACCAACACTACACTATGATCTAAATGATCTCTAAATACTTGAAAGAAAGCTAAAACCTACATCAAAACTCACAAGACATGAAACTCACCCACACTAGTAGAGTATTACAATATCTGCATTAATTTGATATATGAGTGTTTCGTGAATATGATAACACACTTGTTTTGTGAATATTATGAGTGTATTGTGAACAAATAAATTATCAGTTTACCGAATTGATATAATGATCGTGGGGTAGAGCGGTGGGTTTAAGAATTTAAGTTGAAAGATCTAAAATTATATCTCCGATATAAAACAACATCTAATCACAATAGGGTCCATTTTCATTGCTGCTCTTTATGACTAGGTTACAAATTTAAATCTACATTGATTCCCATTTTTGTATATGAATAATTATGAACTTTCTTGTCACTTTTAATTCTATGATCTTGATTGTCCAAGAAGCTGTCGGATCCTTTAATGTAGTTTAAATTCATCTAGATATATAACGTGTGTTTATTTTCTCTGAATATATACTATTTTTTTAGTATTACTGTATATATATATATTATTTTATCTTTACTTGTTATTTCAATATTTACGCTTCATTTATGATTTTATTGGTGATATGTTTTTAAACAATGCTGTTTAACTTGCAATCTTGCAGAGATCATAATCTATTAATGACTTGTAATAACTGATAAATTGTGGTAGGTAAATAATAAAATATATCGAAGAAACAATGAATTTAATAGCTAAAAAAGACGTGAAGCTAAGAACAGTAAAATATGTTGCATGTGACTATGAACGGCTCATACCAGTCGGTCCACTAGTCATGGCGATTTACAATGGATTCCAACTGTTTGATCAAAATGCTTGTTTCAACTATTTTGTTTTCTTAGTATACAAGCAAATGGTTTATTTAACCCCAATATTTAATAATCTACCAATCGGACAGTCTCTCCAGCTTTCTATACGTTGATATCAACAATATATATTGAACACCAAAAAGTTGTGAATTATGACGATAAATAAAGAATATAATAAAGTGATCATGACTTAAACTAAAACTAGAGTAAGCTTTGTTTTTTGCGAACATGGTTTTACTTTATTCCTTGCAAGAGACTTGTTTGCGGTTTTGGTTTACCAAGTTGCGTAAGGAATTACTACTACTTTACCTTTCTAGTTCATAGATACAGACATTTACGGATTTACCCAATCAAAAGTGAACCTGTGAGAAAATGGAAACAACAACATATAATTTTGTTAGAAAAAAAGAAAAATATACTCCCTCCATTCTAAAAATATGATATTTTGACATGTTCACACAAATTAAAATATAATTATATTTTAAGTATTCATGCATTACTTTTTAACAATGATTATTTTTTAATAACTGTTAACCAATAAAAATTTAAAAATTTAAATAATTTTAGTTACTTTTTTAAAAATCTACAAAAAATATATTTAATACTCTAAAATATCATATTTTATAGAATAAAGAAAAAAACTAAAACATCATACATTTAGGAATGGAGAGAGTATCAAATAGCTGTTTTAAAATAAATTTAATTTTATTGATAGGTGTCACTGATCGATACCAATTTAAGTATATGTACATACATAAGTCTTAACCAAGATATAGACAATTAAATCAATAAGAGTTATATACTTCGTCAATCGGCCTACTTTACAACATTTCTTTTGTTTTAAGTGATATATTACATTGTTGATAGAAATTTTAATTTATAGTATTACAATTTAATTTTTGTTTTGCGCAAAACCAGAATTTTAATTTATAGTATTAAAACATTATAATACGTAGCAAGAGACGTGGCCTCAGCGACGGAACATAAGTTCATAACGAGGGGAGTGTAGGAATAGCAAGAGGAAAAAGTGGCAGGGGAGCAACGTGGCCTGAAGTGGAACGGCCACGTGTTGTACTTTGAGCCATGAGATGCCACGTACCGTCATAGGGGTCCCACAAGAATCCGACAATGTATTTGGATAATGGACTATTGGAGTTGGCGTAAACTCGTTATTGTTCTCGCTTCTTCGGATATGATTTTATATATGAACAACAAGTTAAAGTAAATTCAAAGTATAAATCGTTATGTATTATGGTTCAGAATTATGTGTAGTATTCAACTTTTTTTTTGGGTTGTTAAGTGGAATTTGGATGATGGGTCAATATGTGGTTAATTGTCAACTATATCATGAGCAATGCCAACCAGAAATGCAGTGGTGTTTAGATAATACCATATGTATATAATTTTTTGGGTCAAACAACCGCTCTAATTTTAGTCATTATAATAAATGCAAATAGATTATGGACTAATAATCGACCGTTACAGGCTGAAATTCAGTCATCTAAACTCTCTCAGTTGATATAGACTATATATCTTTTTTTTAAAAGGTAAAACTAATAACTATAGACATTATGTTCAACTTGTGTTATAAGACACGTTGAAGTAGTTTTCTAGTAAAAAGTTCCACCGTATGCTATAAAATCATTTACTGTTTCATTATATATTGACAATACTTTTTCTTATATGAGTTTGATAGAGTGTACCATTTTTTATAAAAATATGTTACATTCAGCGATTTATTTAAGCTGGGGTGTCGAAGTAATGCTTCTTATTCGTAATACACCCATAATATCTATGTTTTAGTTCTGTTGTACACAATAATGTCTTTACATCTCTTGATAGATACTTGAGAGTCGTAATTACGTGTGATTGTTTTGTTCATTACTTTTGTGTGTGTGTGTAAATTAACAAAAATAATATCACTATGTTGGAAAGGTTTGTAATATATGTAGAAGAAGAAAGAGAACGTCACATGCTCCATGCTTCTGTATGAAGCTTCATGGATGCTCCCTCTCACGGTCTCACCCCACAAATAAGAAGATTAAACCAATTATTACATCTTTGACTCACCAACAAGAGAATGCTTTCTTGGACTTCCAAAACTTTATCTTTTAAACTATTATTTTCCATCAGTATATTGGCCCAACCAAAATATATACACATATCTCAACAAAGAAACAATATTCTATTTCACTACCTACAGTAGTAATTAGTTTTGAATTGAGGATCTGAGATGATTCCTTCTTTTTTTGGCCTTCATAGAACACTTCTAAAACTTTCATCCAAAAGAGATCCGTTTGCAAAATTGCGTGCAAACATATGGTATTTTGTAGCAATGCTACAACATTTAGATATGTTTTATTTTTTGGGTTGGGTCGACGAGGTGAAAGCTTCCGTTTAACATGTGTATATGTACTCTCTTGGTTGTATTTGTGAAGAATACAAATTGTTTTTCCAATTTGTATTTACATCAGAATAATTAATCTTAAGAACTTAGTCAAAAAAGCAACACTCATGGCGCGTCCCTGCATGTGTTTTCTATATGTCTACTTGAATATTAACTTACGAAACTATACATAAAATTTTGATTGGAAATTTCAAATGATCCAACTCAAAATCTCCAGGTCACACACGTGTTTACATGTATAATCGTAGGACGACTAGACTCTAATCATATGTATCTACTACATTTGATGATATTATATTGGTGTTATCATTTATCAACAATATTTGGTTGATTAGTGGATTATGAATCATAGTTTATGCATGGTAGAAGGTGGCCTTCTATTTTTTAACCAAAAAAAAAGAACTTTTCTTACGATATTTTGTATTTATGATAAACAGGAGAACTAAAATAACTCATAGAAAACATATCTATCGTTTTAACTTTAAAAAATCACTCTGCTGTTATGAAAAATGTTAAAATTTTCGTAATAATAAAAATAGTACTATCTAACCGAGACTCCTAAAAGTATGGTCCGTGTTCGTAACTTTCTTTAAATATTAGATTATTTTTTCTGACAGAAAAAGTTGTTCCATTTAAAAGACTGAACAAGCAAAAACATCAAGCGACAAACGACATCGACTGAAAGTATTTGAGGAAAATATCCATATGCTCAAATTTTAATTCTTTTTATATTTTTGTTTAAAGCTAGTAGATATGATTCATACGATGTGGAATCTATTTGATTTTTTTGGGTTTTTTATTACAAAAATAATTTTTGATAACAATAGTGGGACTCCTTCTTTTTGTCCAATAATTTCTTGTTTTGCTCTTTAGATTCATTGAAAAAAGCTCATACTTGTCATTACGATGAAACTTCCCATCTTATAACTTTCACAGAAATTTATAATACAAAGTTTCATCATCATGCAAGGTTGTCTTGGGTCCCTCTATTTGCTTAGTTATATCGCTTCAGAAGAATTCTTCCAAATTATGGGTCACAAAAGTATCAACTATTATTGTTTTGGTCTTGATTTTGCGGAACATTCTATATATGCATATCAATAATTCTGATTTATATAAAGTTTAGAGTAATATATAGAATAAGAGTTGTTTAAAATATTTCTAGACATGGTTTTGTGTGACAGTGTACAAGATTTTGCTAGCTATGACACCGGTCACCAGGTTTAAATGGTAACGAGAATTTTTGAGTTTAAAATTGTTGAGTGATTTAAATATTTTTGAATTTCACCTGACATATTAAAATGCAGTTGAATTGTTCTCTATGGTATGGCAGAATCTCCAAAGAAGTGAAAATTAGGGTTTTCTAATTCAAATGTTGTTTGGGAGGAGTTTATATTTTGATTTGGATATCTAAGAAAATATATAGGAACTTACGTACGGAGCAGATGAATCTGTATGTGCATGTACTTGAACAAGCCGGTGACTCTAATTAATAAATACGTGTTGTGAACAATTATGTGATGTTCATTATAAGCCCATATGGCCCACCTTCTAGAAAGTTCTAGAGTTACTTGTAAATTAAGTTTTACTTTGTCACCAAGTAAAACCTTCTCTTTGTACTCCTATATGAAGGACCACTTATTCATTGGAATAACACAACATCAATTCCTTCTATCTCTTCTCTCTATTTACAACACGTTATCAGCACGAAACTCTGGCTGTCTGAGCTAAGAGGTATACAAATCTGCTTCTTAGAATTTATTCATTCCAACTTCAAATCATGTTTATTATCAACTCATGGTTTGTGAGAATGGATCATTTATCAGTATTATGATAGTCTCCTGCAGAGATTCAAATCATATGTTTATTTATTAATTTTTTTTTACAAGATCAATATTATGATAAATTCTCTTGAAGAGATTTACATAATCAATATTATGATGAATTCTCTTGTAGAGATTCAACTTATATGTTTATTATGACGAATTCTCTTGTAGAGATTCAATTTATATATTTATTTTATTATATTTATGATTGATATTATGATAAATTCTCCTGCAGAGATTTAAATCATATAATTATTTTTATAAATGATAATTGATAAATTCTCCAGTAGAGATTTAAATCACATGTTTTACTAATATATTTTTGCATGATATTTATAAAATGTCTTTATTCATTAAATTAAATTTATTATTTCTGTACATTATTTGCATATCAAATATTTTATTCCGTTTTTGCACATAGTTTGCACGAAATATATTAAATGGAATATTGTTCATTAAGATCATATATTGCTTATTATTTATGCACATGATTTGCACGAAATTTATTAAGTTGAATCTTATTAATTAAAATCGAATATTACCCCACATTGTTTCTGCACATATTCATTAAATCGAATATTTTCTATATTATTTTTGCACAGAATCGTTTTAACACGAACTTTGCACGGATTTGTTTTATTATGTCATTATTCAGATCTAGATTTCTGTTTTAAAATCTGCACTAGTTTCTGATTTCAATATTGTTAATCCGAAGTTTGCACATATATGATTATAAAAATTTTACACAAGTTTTGTACATATATCCCGATTTTTGCACAGAACTATTGCATTATGCTTGTATGTTTTCACGAGATTTGCACTATTGCATCAAAACTTGTTTATTTTCATGATCACGAAATTTACTTATATTTTATCAATGATGATTCATTAAATTATTTTATAATATTATTATTTTTATTTATAGTATATGTGATCTTTTATGATTGTACTTATCTGGCATTACATTTTTGATGATTTTAAGATCAAATAATTGACATAGAGCAATATAAAGAAAATGCATGATCACCAGAATGTGATATGACCAAACTTATAATGCATGATTGCATCTAAAACCACATGACTTGAAGTCTATAAGTGAATATAGTGGATATAATATTACTTATATAAAGATGTAAATATTATTATCCTGCATACATAATCAAGAAGTATTTTGTAATTATATATTATCTCTTTGATTTTTTTTTGAAAACAATTCAAGTTGTCACCTGAAGTGATAATATTGAGGATACATGTTATTGAATTTTTTTTTTTTTAATATGCTTTTATTTATATATATATATATATATAGTTATATAATATTTATTTTCTACCATCATCTATAAGAATATCTTGTATTTTATTGTAAAAGATAAGTTCTTTACATAAATCTAAGGAAAGTAAAATCACTATAATGTGATATTACCTAAAGCTCATTATGAATCTTTACATCTAAGATTATAAGACTTGAAGTTTGTAAATAATTCTTATTATGTTGAAGATTATGTGAAAAGAATATCACTAATCCTAGAAGACATACAATATTGTCTTGTAGACAATTTGAAATGACGTTAAAGAACTATTTTGAAAAGATAAATGAGTTATCCATAAAAAGTCATGAATTATATCTAATTAGTTATGATTCATTCCTTGAAGAGAATGTGACATTATCTAGTGGGATAGAAAAAAAATCATGTTAATAAAATTAGCCTAGGAACTGGTTCAAGAAGTGGTCATGAATGTAAATATGAAATGGATATGATCAAGGTCTAGATCAAAAGTTTTATTTCAAGAACTCAAATTCTTACAAGAAGTGAGAAAATAAAGATTGTATAAACAAGAGGTATTTCTCTTGTCCAAAGATGAAATAAACTATTGTGAGTACAAGATCTGGTAATATATGGATTATTGAAAGCTCCAGAAGAGTAGATATATTTGCCGGTAGGAATGCAATTATTGATGCATTATATCTCACAAGTCTCAAAACGTTAAAAGAATCAAAGATATAATACATTATCCAAGTTAGATATGTTATTGATTTTAGATTGAGATTCAATTCAAAATAGATGAACCTGAAGTGTCATCATCTTGAGGGGGAGAATTGATGAATCCCACAATCCATAGTAAGTAAAACATCTAAGAAGATTATGTTTAAAGTCAAAATGATCTTGATGAATCATTTATAAGGTAATTTTAATGGATTTCAAAGTTAATCAAGTTAAGACAATATAGAAGGAAAATTTGAATACCTTCAAATCTAGAGTATTACTAATTGCAGTAAAAGTATTTTGGAGAAATTACATACACTCTCTAATAGATTGTAAGATATAAATATTGTATAATGGAGATAAATGTTATATAGTAAATCAGAAGTTTAATGAATATAACATAGTTTGGCATGAGCTAGTTAGACCATTCTGGTTCAAGAAATATGCAGAAATAATTAATAGGTTTATAGACATTCGTTGAAGAACTTGAAGATTCTTCCTAATGATTTAATCATATGACAAATATGATATTATGATTTTCACTAGCCAAAATAGATTTGAAATCTATATCATTTCGTATAAGTTTACAAGGAAATGTTTGTGGTTAAATAATTTATTATATTGAATATCTGCAACTTAAAGTTTGCTAGACCCCTTGGCAATGTTAGTGAATTCACGTCTTAAGCTTTTGATGATAAAATCATAAAGATAAATATTGAACATCTAATAGAAAATGTTCATACACAAAATCCCGAAGTATTAATTCGCATAAAACTAATAAGTAATCAAAGTTCTCCCATCAAATCTGGTTTTGGGTCAGAAACCAAATATTTTCCATCTAAATGATTTGGATGTGCAGTACATATCCACATTGCTCCACCACAAGGTTATAAGATGGATCCTCAAATGAGGCTGAGAATATATGTTGGATATAAATCTCCATTGATAATTAAGTATGTAGAGTCCATCAATGAAGGATTTATATTAGGCTCGGTTTGTAGACTGTCATTTTAATATGTCAGTAATTCCAACATCAGGGGGAGAAAAGAAACAGCTGGAAAAGATAAGTTGGAATGAACTATCATTGATCCTCGGACTAAAGAATGTGAATGAAAGTCCAAAAGATAATTCATTTACGACGTTTAATAAATCAGTTGCCAGAAATATTTTCTGATCCAAATAGAGTGACAAGATCACATACCAGCTATAAAGGCTCCAATAAAATTAAATATTCCAGAAGGACAATATCAAGCTGCTAAAGAGTCTAAAGAACGCATGAAGTGTGATAGACTTATTGGTTCCAAACATAAATATCCTCAGAAAAGAAAAGGAGCAGAATATGACAATGGTCAGACAGAGGAGATAGATTTTGAATGATCTCAAGAAGAGACATTAAACATGACAAGAAAGAAATTCAGGTACCTGAGACAATAAAGAGATCGATCTCAACAAATTATGTCATGTGTAGAACAAAATGGAACCGAAAAGCAAAACGACGTCGTAAATATTTTTGCATGCAGTATAGCAGTTGATATGATAAATGAGAAAGAGGATCACGAAATCTATTGCAAAGTGTACACAAAGAAATGATTGGCCAAATGATAAAGAAGCAATAGTCATAGAGTTAAAATCTCTTGAAAAGAGATGAGCATTTGGACCAGTTGTCCATACATCTAATGGTGTAAAACCAGTGGGATATAAAGAAGACTTTATATGAAAGATTGATAAATGTGAAGAGACAAACTCTTCTGTGGTGGATGCAACTACTTTCAAGTTCCTTATCAGTCTGGCAATAAGAGAAGAACTTGACTTATACTACCCACTGGATAATGATACTTAAATAAAAATTCCAGAAGGATACAAATTTCCGAAGGATTAAGATTGTTAAAATTATGTTCTTGGAGATTCTAATTATTCGATCGAATTAAGACAAAAGGATTTTATGTGGTATAAGTGAATATTATAAGGTTAACCAATATACCCATAAGTATTTACCAAAATATTATGGATCAAGAGGATCCTAGATTTGAATATAATAAGATCTCTTGAAGAGTTATCCCAAGTTGTAATTTGGAAGAAAAATCTTCGAAATAGATGATATTGTCTTTAAATGTTCCAAATTGAGATATCTAAGTGGTAGAGATATTATCTCAAATGATCCTTGTAGGATTTGACATAAAGAATGCTCACAATATTTTTGATCCTAAGTACAATACCTAAATTGCTAGTTGAGCAATGTATAGATCTATTTCATAATTGAAAGATGTGATTTAGTATAACAAGAAAGATAGCTAAAATACTAAAGAAGAGCATGAATGACATCTTATGTATAAGTATGTTCCATACAAATTTAGAATGCTGTAAGTAAAATGAAGTTTGGACTTGAAGTTCAAAAAGACAAAGAAATGGTTGTTCATATGAAAAAAGTTGTTATGGACAAGAAGTCTGATAACTTAAGAGATTATAAGATAATCATATGAATTTATTCATTAAGCTTGTACTTATAATGATTGCCAAAAGATGGTATATATGATTGGAATGTATCTCCTGAAGAAGATACTTCCAAGGGGGAGAAATATGATGATGTGTGTGGTTGTACTCTTTTTCCTTATCATGGTTTTTATCCCATTGGGTTTTTTCATGAAAGGTTTTAATGAAGCAACAAAGAGCACACAAATGATAGACATCTAAAGAGAAATATAAAGATGAAAGTTTAACACCCCTCCAAAGTATTTGTAATACTTTAATAAGATCAAGTAAAGAGAATGATCAAGACAAATCATTATCAAGAGACATGCATTGCAGAAGAATGGCAACGTATGTATCCAACAAATTCATTCAAGTGAAGATTCGACAGAGAGATTTACCAAGGCGTTACTTTCAAGAAGTTTTTTCATCATACTGGATTGCGTCATCTCAAAGATCTCAAATGATGTAGTCATGAGGAGGAGTTAATGCGTACTGCACTCTTTTTCCCTTAGTTATGGTTTTTCCCACTGGGTTTTCCTAACAAGGTTTTTAACGAGGCAGCATCATACGCGCTTTAAAGAATAGTTTGTATAATGAACATCAAGGAAGAGTGTTATGAACAATTATGTGATGTCCATTATAAGCCCATATGGTCCACCTTTTAGAAAGTTCTAGAGTTACTTGTAAACTAAGTTTTACTTTGTCATTAAGTAAAACCCTCTCTTTGTACTCCTATATGAAGGACCACTTATTCATTGGAATAACACAACATCAAGTCCTTCTATCTCTTCTCTCTATTTACAACAATACGAACATTTTAATATCCAAAAATCGATTCTCATTTATAAGTGAATGAAATAAAAATATATTAACACTAAACTAGTTATTTGGATACATCTGTATTTATGTTAATACACATAAATACTTATTTAAATCCAGATGTTTGCAGACCAATTAATTAAAAAAGGATATTCGCAAACCAAATGAGAGTTAAGATATATATGTACTATATAAGGTCAAAATTGTTACAGTTAAAAGGTTACAAAAGTTTTGTATAAATACAGTGTTCTAATGGGACACCCGATATGACATTTGCTAGTTGAACTAAACAAATATCGAATATTTTTAAATCGTAAAAAAAGTCTTCAAAACTAGAATCTAAGAAATTTTCTTAAATTAGTGTGTAGAAAGCCTCTCAAATTAAGTTTATGAAAGCTTTCTAAATAGCAACTATTTCGATTAACACATTTTTTTTTTTTGATGTAGTAGACTATGTGTGTGTGTTTGTGTCAATGTTATTATAGAAAATAAAATAAAAACTACATTAAAGCGCCTTTGAAGAGCCATAAGAGTCGACCACCAACCATCAACAACAACAAAGTTGTACAACTTTATGTAGTCTAGTGATTACATAATCGTGATAAAAGCAAATCAAGTGCTGAATATTCCATGATCATTGCAATATATATCTTCACACGATGATTATGTTCTATTTAAGATGCTGCGATGAGTTGGACAGCTTTGGTATACTCGTTTTACATGAGCCAATTCAATAGAAATGATACCAGTTTCCTTGGATCTTAACATCCTTAGGAGTCTTAATTGTGAAATTATAATGGGAACACAATAGAGGCACAAAAAGTTTAAAAGTAAAAAATTGAGACTATTATCTTAACATTTATTCAGTGTACAAAGTACATGAGACAAAAGCAACGACCAATTCTGCTACAAATTAATAAATAAATATATCCAAAACGAATTTGAATTATTTCCATAAATTTTTAAATTTATATTCTTAATAACGGAATGTCCTATACAACTCAAAAAATGCCATATCCAAATATCGTTCGTGTTATAACTTAAACAACAACAAAATTGATCTTCATATACCCTTGTATTTCTTTGTATCACGTCATTACAAAACTTTTTGCAATAAAATTTTTGATCTTCATATACATCTTGTACCACTAGTTAACTCATGCATGGACATTTTAAAATGGTTGAACTTAGGGATGTCAATTTAGATCAAATTCTGAAATTTGGTCAGACCCGATTCCAAAGAAATACTAGGTTTGAGTTTTGGTATAAAAGTCTAAAAAAATTGGTTCTTTGAGACTAAACCCATTTAAATTAAGTTTATTTAAGCTTAAATCCGATCGATCTCCAGCTTACCCAAAAATATAGATCCGATTTATTATCAAGCCGGACCAAACTAAATTTAAATATATGTAGACTTTACAGATTTCGGATCGGGCCGGACCAGCCCGTTTGACATGTCTAACTACAACAGAATCAAGAAAATTAATTACAAGTCTTCTTTTGAAATTTTATTTAAATTTCATTAGGAAAAAAAAAATATGCACACATAGAAAACGTGGTAAGTAAAACGATCGTAGTCATGTAGCTCAACCGCAACAATTCCGAATCCAAAATATAGGTCACTTTTATTGCTTAGAGTAACGGTTACAGTTGGTTGGAAGTATGGTTCTCGTTGTTTCTATACGATGACCAAAGTACAACGGGAAGTACCTAATCGAAGATTTCTTGGAGGAAACGAAACTAACTCAAACCATGACTAGCTTCTTAGCCTTGTCATCGACATAAGGAGGTTTCGTTATATGGTCCGGGACAGGGGCGACGAGGAGATACGTTTCCCGATTTTCTCTTGCCACCAATAACCAGCAACAAAAAGTTCAAAAAAATAAAATAAATAATAATAATAAAATAACCAGCAACAACAAAGTTAATACACATTTCCTTTCCTCTGCTCCTATAATTCCATTTTTCAGGTTTGTTTTCCTTTTTAATTATTTACTACTATTATTCTGTACATTTTTTTCTTCTTTTAAGATAATTTTTTTTCTCTTCATAAAAATATTGGATATTCCATTTTTTCTTTTTGAACATAACTTTTTTTTTTATTAATTACTTTTTCGAGATTTTATCTTTTCCTTTTCTGTTTGGAAGAATGAAAATATATATTGTTGACTTTTTTCCTATACAATAAGAAGATATATAGAAACAGAGCTCTCTATCTCTCTTTGTGTCTCTGAGAAACCACCGAAAGATAAAAAAAAATACAACCTTTGAGTGTCGCGATGTCGAATTCAGCCGCCGTCGAAGAGCCGCCGCATAAGAAGAGGAAGCCGTCTCCGTCGCCGTCATCGTGGTCTCCGCTATCTTCGCTGCCAGATGAGATGGCTATGAGTTGCCTGGCTCGAGTGCCGAGATCGGATCAGGCGGCCTTGTCTCTGGTCTCCAAGAGCTATCGCTCTGTGGTGGCTTCGCCTGAGCTATACAGGACGAGATCGGTATTGGGGTGCACCGAGAATTGCCTCTATGTGTGCTTGCTCACCCCTCCCGACCCAATCCCACGGTGGTTCATCCTCCACCGCGAGAAAACTGTGAATCGGCTCCAAAGAATTCCGATCCCTTCGTCCCCCTCTCAGCCTACGGAAGCATCCTCCGTGGTGGCGCTGGACTGGGGGATCTATGTAATCGGTGGAAGCAGAGAAGGAGAGCCCCGTTGTTGCGATGTCTTGCACTTGGATTGTCGGGCTCACACTTGGAGCCGAGCCCCTTCCATGGGAGTGGCCCGAGCTTCCGCCGCGGTCGGAGTCGTAGGCGGGAAGATCTACGTGTTAGGAGGCTGCCGGGACCGAGATTGCTCCAAGTGGGCAGAGGTGTTCGACCCAAAGACCCAAACTTGGGATTCTTTGCCGCCACCGCCAGAATGTATACGGGACACTGTGTATATTCACGAAAGTGTGGTTGTGATGGAGGAAAAGGTCTACGCAGTGGATGGAAGATGGACAACCTTTTACTACTCGCCGAGGGAAAACAAATGGGGAAGAGGGAATACGATTCCGCCGCAGGGAAACAAAAGAGATTGGTGTGTCATTGACAAAGTGATCTACGCTTGTGATGAGCACGGGGTTTTGAGTTGGTGTGAGGTAGAGCAGTTGGAGGGTCCACCAGAGGGGATGTATTGGAGGGATGTGAAGGGTTTGGGCTCTCTGAAGGAGAGTCTCTCTAGCTCCAGACTGGTCCACTTTGATAGCAACCTCGAGGCTCTGTGGGAGAGGGAAAAGATCAGGCGTGGTGTACAGGGAAATCTCGTAGATAAACTTCCGGGAGCGAGACTCTGCAAATCTGGTGGCAACATTGTGGTCTTCTGGGACAAGGGGGATCTTGACCCTGATGATATTTGGTGTGCAGACATTGAGATTAGGTGTGCAGAGATCTCATTGCAGAGACGAGGAGGCGAGATTTGGAGCAATGAGGAGTGGAATAACACTGTCATGACCGTTAATCCTTTCTCGGATCGCTACAAGGTTTTGCATTCTGTTTCTGTCACTCTCTGAATCATTCTTACTTGTGTACCTGTTTATGAACCTTGTGTGTTTTTTGTATCTTGGATCTATGTGCTAATGAATCCAAATAAGTTTTTTAATCCAATAACTACATCTTGTATTCCATCATTAGGTTTAAAAGGTTAGGGAGATAACTTCACTGTGGCAGACTGATGAACTTAGACGCACGACGGATTCTGTGGAGAAAACCGTAAGATGCAAAATCGGCGGATTTACCAAAAAATGTGACGACTTTGTGGAGGACTAAGTCATCACGAAGAAGGTCACGAATGATCAATTGGGTCTGTATCTGTTTGAAAACGCGGAGAGAGCTGCATAGGCTTGTAAGCCTCAGGATCTGCGTGGTAAATATCAAGTTATTGCCCCTGAGTCATTTTGGAGTTTCACATTGTGAGTATAAGATGAGCATGTGGGAAGTTGCAGAAGATTCTAAGAGTCAGAAGAAGGCTTGAAGTGAGTCTAATCTAAGGTTATCACATGCCAAATCTGGTGGCAGAAGGCGGATTTCATAAGTAGCAACATCTATCGATACAAGCACTAGACTTATGTCTTTGTGTTGTTTCTCGTTTTTCAGGTCATCCATGGATCTGCGAGAACGGTGTTGCGCCAGATAGAGCACTTGATCCGGCTGTTCTGTCTCGTCTCAAGCAGCTCTCTGCAATGAATAAACTAAAGAAGATGGCTTTGAGTTTGTGCATAAACCCTTTATCTTCTCTATGGTCTCTGCATCACTTCCCATGAAAGTATGCGTGTGTTGTTCTTTGTTTTTGAAGACACCAGGTTATAGCTGAGAGCCTCTCGGAAGAAGAGATTGCTGGCTTTAGAGATATGTTTTCGTCAATGGATACTGATAACAGCGGTGCAATCACATTTGATGAAAGACGCAGAGTCATCTAATGGATGCGGTAAAAGACGCAGAGATCCATCATCTGGATGCGGTAAAATCTAAGAAACAGAACAAAGGGTCCTCTGTTTTTCAGACAGGGGAGCTGAAAAGACAGAAGTTATTCGCAAGGCAAAATCTCTTCTTACTTCTTAACCATAAATCATCTTTCCTGTGAAAATCAATTATCCAGATCTAGAAATATGATATCTTAATCCCTAATAATTAGTCTTTTTATCACAATAATTAGCTTGTGGTTAAATCCAAAAGTGCAACAATTAAACCAAAAAGTGCCACAAAATGGAGTTCCACATGTACAATAATTATCTGGAATCAATAGTCTTTTGTAGAATCATAACATTTACAGACATAACACAAAAAAAAAAAAAATGCAGATTCACTAGATAATCTATGTTTTATTGCTCAAGTTGGGCATACCAAATTCCTTGGATCTTAACATCCTTAGGAGTCTTAGCACCCAAATCAGTATCCGAAGGCTGAATACTCTCGAAAACACCCATCACTTCACGGCTCTCAGGATTACTCTTAGTTACACCAAGTGTTATCATACCAACTGAAGCAGCTGTGTTCTTGTTGTTCTCCTTAGCTAGCTCTTCGTCGTCTCCTCTAGCAGGTAATGCAACCGCATTATCATATCCCGTAGATCCACCACGGCCTTTAGGGTCCAAGAAAGACGAGCCTCTATAAGATGGCACCAAGAAATCTCCCCCAAAGCTCTCTGGTTTACCCGACGCCACGAGCTCCTTGATCGTGAACAAGAACGGCACACGCTCCCCACCTGGAAGTTGTACTGTCACTGCAGCGTAATCAATACCGTCTTTCTCTATAAACTTCACCTTTCCATCGGATGATACCTATTGAATCAGTACCAAAGTTACAAGATTTTGTATGGACTGGTCGAATGTATGGAAGGTTTTAGCAGCAAGATTTACTTCGAAAGGGCCTTCGATTTCGTCGAGCGTGTAGGTAAGGCGGGTCATGAGCTTTGTGTTTTGGAAATCCGGTTTGGAGTTCTTGCTAACTCCTTCGGCTTTGACTGTGAATGAAGTTGGCTCTAAGCAGAACTTCTTGGCGTAGTATTTGCCTGGCTTTATGGCGAACGACTCCAAGCCACCTTCAATGGTCGGACATTGGTTCGCGGTTCCTGTTCCTTTCACTTCCATGTAAGTCTTGCTCTGTATCTCGTCGAAAGTTAGCCTCTTTGGCACTCCTTATGCATTTGCCCCCTTATTCACACCAACAAAAAAAAAAGGTTGCGTCAATCATCAAAGTTCCGTTATGTTTCTTCTCTGTGAATCGCTCAGATTCTTAAATCTCAATTTTCAGTTCAGTGTTCATTTCATCAACTTCTTAAGCCCTATTAGCAATCGTAGGAACTACTAGACTTCAAAGGTTGAGTCTTTAGTATCAATAACTGTAATTTGGTGAACACTGAGATACCCAAATTTTCAATTAAATGTTTCAAGTTCCTCAACTTTCTCTGCATATTTTTAATTTCTTAAACCCTGATTTGGCCATCATAGGAGCAGCTAGACTGTAAAAAGGCTCGAGTCTTTTGGCATCAAAGATTGTATCTTGTCAAGCAGCGAGAAACCGTACCGAGACGACAAGAGCAGAGGTGGCGAGCGCAAAACCGGCGATCTTGGTAGCCTCAACGCATTGCATAGTCAATTTCTTAAGATCGTCGTGGAGGGAGCAGGAGACACGGCTTGTCACCAGCTCGACGCCGAAGGATTTAGAGACGCTCTGTGAAGGTTGCCGGAGCTTTGCGACGGAGCGTGACGGCATATTCACGGTGATGACGGCGGCTTGTAAAGAAGCGGCCATTTGTCCGCCGCAGAGTTTCTTCTTTGATCAGACAAAAAGCACTCTGATGTGTGTCACTCTTTCGCTTTTGTGGGATTCCATTATCAGGTTCTGGCTTATGCCACGTGCCTGGAAATTAATGGTCGTCAAAGATTCCGCATCTTGATTGTATTCAAGAACGTCATGCATTACACTTTTAACTACGAATAACGGCAAGTAGTCCAGTGCAAGGAGACAATGTGATGTGTGTTTGTGTTTTTTTCAACCTCTCAACTCAAGTCAAAACACAAACAATATAACTTAAGATTTTAATATTTCATTCAATGATCTAGGAGATAATGTGATGTGTGTTTGGTTTTTTAATTAGTTATTACATTACCATCAACCTGATATAGGATTTTGGCTAATTGTTTACAAACTAAAGAAATATTACGTAAAAAAAATTATACGATATGTGGCCGATAACAAATTTGGAGTTAAAGTTGATTGACACTTATAATATTATCATCAACATGAACTAGGACTTTGGCTATTGTTTACAAACTGTAAAAATAACACGTAAAAAAGTTCGATACGTTATGTCGCCACCTTTCTTCCTTTTTCTTCTCGACAAGTTATCGTTAACAATTAATTCATTAGCAATAATTCTAAATAAGAGTAGCCCACCAACGCTTAACTAATTTCGTTAATTATACGATAATGCTCATTAAAAGAAATCATGTCCATTAAAAGGTGTTCAAGACACACTCAAGAAACCAATTAGCAATGTACAATACAATCCCATATATCTTACAAATCACAATTGAGATTTACTGTTTTATTGATAATATTTTTTTTAATAAAAAATTAACAATAATTATTGATTGATTTAAAGTTGATAAATTAAAAAAAAATATAAATAAATTTTGCTGAAAATTTAATATTGTATATTTAAAACATTCAATTTTATAGTTTGGTAAAAATAACGATTAACATCTTACATTTCAATATTAGCAGATACTCTCCATTAAGATAAACTGTTTCTTAGAGTTTGATAGAATGTACTATTTTTAATATCAGTATATTGGCCCAACCAAAATCTATACACATATCTCAATAAAGAAACAATATTCTATTTTACTAGCTAGAGTAAAATTAGTTTTGAATTGAGGACTGCAAGAACTGCAACCAAACATTATTTTGTTTGTACGAACCATGAACAAACAAATTATAGCTAAACTAGGATTATTACATATACTTTCTTTGTTTAAAACGTGAATATCATTCGTTTATGAACTTTGAAACTAATAAAAAATTATGAATTTTGAATAAAATGAGAAAAATTACAAAGTTGTAAAAGTTGAAGGTGTGTAATACGTGATACACACAACTAGTCTTAGATTAATAGAAAATCATTTGTTGATAAACTTTGAATCAAATAAAAAGAAGTTACATTTGATTTGCAAAATTTTGCCTTCAAAAAAATAACTAACACTTACAATTGTGTTTTATTTAGTTATTATATCATCATCAACATGAACTAGGACTTTGGCTATTGTTTACAAATTGAAGAAATAACACGTATAAAAAGTTCGATGCATTATCTCGCCACCTTTCTTCCTTTTTCTTCTCGACTTGTCGTTAACGATCAAGTCATTAGCAATGATTCTAAATGAGAGTATCCCACCAACCATTAACTGATTTCGTTAATTGTACGATAATGCTCATTAAAAGAAATCATGTCCATTAAAAGGTGTTCAAGATCATTTAACAAACCAATTAGCAACGTACAATACAATCCCATATATCTTACAGATCACAATTGAGATTTCTTTTGTTTATTCAAGATTTTACCAAAGAGACATCAACAATTCACACTTTAAAAATGAAAGCAAAATACAGAATGTTTGAATATCTCCACGGGTCGGTTGGATCGACTTAGAAGATGTGAAAAAAGATGGTCCAAACCGGGTAAATGAGGAGAGCGACGATCCCAATAGTATTGGAGATTCCATTCTTTTGAGTAAAAGAGTTTTTGAATCCACCAGAAGCTTTAATGTGTTCATGGAAAAGGTAACATGCTATTACAAGGCATATGACTGCCCCAACCCAACTTTCTCTTAGTGTCCAAGCTATGAGGCTAGGTGCAACCACCACAAGAAGGACCAGTGCTGCCGGAATCTCCAACCAATCTACATGTTTAAATTGATTGGAAAAAATATTAATTTAAGATCAAATAGTAATTTATAGCCTAATAGATGATGGTATAAGTGTGGGTGTATAAGTGGACTACCTGGAAACTGCTTAGGGCAGAAAAGCCTTATTGTGACTGCGATGAGGGCAATCCATTTCCCGAAATCTCCACTGTGAAATTAAATGGAATATTATCGACTTTGGTCTTGTTACATTTTCACAAGAACACCATAACATCATTTTAAAGACCACTTGTTCTTTATTACCTGAAGAAGTTGAAGATAACGTAAGGAAGTGTGAAAAAGATGTATGGCACTAAAAGGGTAGTCAACATTTTGGTTCTCCAATTTGTTCGATCCAATATCAACAGATAACTGTCGAAACAAACAATAACAAAATCATTACGCTGATGATCCAAAACAATAACCACATAGGTTAATGATGGTTTTGATATTTTTTTGACTCACATGGCGGAGATTGAAGCGGCCCATTGGAGGAATGACGTGCCAAAGCCTAAGCCACCGAGCATCGCTGCGTCTGTCACGAGCCTCTTGGCGGCTGCGACGAACTCATTCAGATCGGAATTGATCAGACTCGCCGAGGTTTCCTCCTTAGTCTTCATAGCCAAATAGTCAACTCTTCCCATTTTAAATTTAGTTTTACTTGAAAATGTAAACTCACACAATACAGTTTGAGATATTTAAGTTGTAACCAATAGCAGAGTATTTATAACTAATCACAAAACACCTTCGCTGCGATTCTTTGAAAGTTTCAGGCAGGAATTATATATATATATAGTGATTTTGTGTAAATTAAAATAATGCCAAATCATTGAGTATATGTTTAGTAACATTTCATTGGTGACAGCGTTTCAGAGTTTCGGATATCTCTAGAGCTGCTCGCCACGTAGACTTCGCTGGTGACACTGACCGATGGTGGCTGGCTCTGGCTCCACCAAGTGTCTCTTTTTTCATCGACAGCACATCATCATATCTCCACATACATAGCGAATATTTCTACTAATATTATTTAATTCTACCAAGTTTTTTTTAATTCTACAAGTAACCCAAATTACTAAGATAGAGGGATATACTTTTATCCTTTAGATTATTATAAAAGCGATACCCTGAAAAGAAATCAAGAACTAATCCAGTGAAATGCTTTCTTCTGTAGATTTTGTATCTAAACAGAAAATCACATTTGAATAAGACTGATTAACAAAAACAGTACGCAAAAATACGAGAGGCTCCGAAGGATTAAAGTTTTAAAAAGTACGGACCCAATTACAACAAAAGAACAGCGAAGATCTTAAGTCTTGGGAGGATTCACGAGAAGGATACCAAATGTTTTTCCCTGTTTCTTCAGTTAAAAACTCAGTAGTAGTAGAGGTTTCTATGCCTTTTTGTCGGAAGACTCAGGAGCTAGCTTCTTGGATGGACTTGATTCTGCAGAGGTTGCGTTTGTCAAAACTCGCTTCACTCCTCTTCCAACGACACCCAGATGAGTAACACCGGATGATGCTCCTACTCCTGCACCGGTGTGAGCTGTTGAGACCGTAGGCGACTCTAACTCTTTCCCAGTAATCGCAGCCCCCATCCGAGAAGAGCTCATTTCACCAGCAGCAGCAACCTTGTCACTAGCATTCGCCTTGGCTGATGCCATTCCCATTAGCTCAGCAAGCATTTGCTTTGGGTTCTCTGCTTGTTGTTTCAGATCTTCAAGCTGCAGAAAAGAAATGATGGACATTAGTATAGGGTTTTTCTTTAGAGATTTTGTAACAAGCTGCAGAAAACAAATGAAGGATCCTCAACCTTCTTGTCTAGATCTTCTGCCAGACCAGATAAGTCTCTGATCTCATCTTCTTTGTCCGAAGCAGATTTATCATCGATGTAGGGAACATTGGATGATTGTTGGATTCCCTCGTCTATCTCAGAGACAGTTGATGAAGTCGCCGAGCCAGATTGACCCTTGATCTCATTAGTGAGCCTCTCCATCCGCGCCTTGCAGATTAGCATCGCCTTTTGACAATATGGTATTGCTTCCTTAGGCTGACATCCAGTTTCTAAACAGATGCATATGCGAAAGTTTCTGAGACATTTAAGTTAAGGTCATACAATCCACCAACAGATTTCACAGAAATGAATTTATAATAAGATATAGTCTGAGAAATCAAAGGATACAGTTCGGCAATGTGTCGACTGTCAGGTTCAACCAGTCGCTCTAAGATAGACAGTGCGTTCTTGTAGTCACTCAGGGAAGACTCGATGTCCTCTGCATTGTAAATAACACAAAAATTCAACCAATGGAAACTGAGAAAACTTGCATGATAAAATGTGACATTCGAAGGTGAAATAAGAAAAAAGATTACCTCTCTCCAAGGATATTTCAGCAAGGGCACAGAGAATATCAACTTTCTCCATTGTTTCGATTGAATGTTTTTCAGTAATAGCCCTTGCGATGTCGAGCATTTTCCAGGCCACATCCAAGTCAGGCTCATCTTCATCAGCATCAGCATCAGCATCAGATAGGTCATCCTCTTGTTGAGGATCTTCAACATCTTCTCCTACATCTTTAGTACCTTAAAAAAGAAACAGCAATGCTCAAAAACAAGACACTCTAATAGAAAAATCTGCCAGAACTATAAGCCAATTGATTCATCAACCAAATAAACAAACAAGGCATCTCAATCATGTTTATTGTCGATGGAGTTGCAATCATAATTAGATTCTATAAAGGTGACAATTCCCCATTTTTAATACCTTCTTGCCCAGTTGAACTCCCTTGTCTCTCTGGGTTACTTGAAACAGTGCTCTTAACAGAACCATCTTTATCGCTGGACTCTTCAGCTTCTTTCTTGGCCATGATACCAAGTGGATCAGCTTCAGCCTGAGCCTTTTCCAGAAGAGCTGATCCATATTTGTAGTAGGCGTTTGTGCACTCAGCAGCAAGTTCACCATAGTGTGAGACCCTGTTAAGGGTCATCAGTAGCAAAAATTTACACAGTAAATCCCAGGAATCGAATCGTAAACATTTGAAACCCTAAACTCTTAGATTAAGCTTCTATCAAATCTATTAGTCATACAAGCACTGACATAAGTAGCAAAATTCTCCAAGAAAAAAAAAATCTCCCAAAATTTTCGTAAAGAGAGAGAGAGAGAGAGAAATGAGACCTGATCTCGAGGGCACGGCTGAAGCAATCGACCGCTTCGACGAAATCTTTCTCTTTCAGAAAGACATAACCTTTCTCCGTAAGTTCCTCGGCGAACTCAAGGGTCTTCTCACGATCCTCGTCGGAGACATCAGTTACAGCGCTCTCGGCGGCGTTATTGTTGTTACAGGTCGATTCAGTACCTCCCTGAACAGCAGATTCGACAGTGGCTTCGATTGAGGCTTGGTTAGGTTCGAGGGTTTGCACTATCTCCGTCACAGGCTCGGCTAGGGTTTGCACGACCTCCGTCACCGAAGCTTCGGATGCTGAAGCTGCTTCTTCAACCATCGCTAACGCTTTGGAGGGGATTGAATTTCTGGGTGAATTCGAAATTGGAAGAAAGAATTAAAAAAAAACGCGAAATTTGGTTGGGAAGAGCTTTGAGCTTTTGATTCTCTCTACCCTAAAACCCTTCTTTTCGCTTTTTGGCGGACTTGGCAAAATGGAACCGCAAAAACAAAAAAGATAAATGTAAATAAAAATAGACGCGCCAGTAATTTGATATTTAATGACATGATATATTATACTACTTATAGCAATACAGATATTGAAAATTTGTATAATCCCAGATTGATTTTTCTAAAACGTTTCACTAATCATACCTATAGAACGAGATCAAATGCTATTATTATGGGTCGAATTTGGCTTAGCTTTTTAAATATCTTTTTATTGCGCGAAACAAACTAATAATGTGTGGTTCTAAATAACTTAGACAGACGAAGAAGCTACAACTCCTACGATATAATATCGATCTTATATGAACATTTGTATTCTGATAATCAACAAGTAAGTAAATTGAACATCGTTGTTTTATCTCTTGAGCGACGATGGCTCGCTTGGTCTTTTCGTTAAACCTTCCATCTAGTCATGGATTCAATCCAATTCCTCGAAATTATCAATCTTTTTTCCTAAATCAAACAGGAGCTCCTCGATTTCGTGCTGTTCGTTGCCAAACAAACCCAGAATCCTCCGAAACCCAGGTGAAAATCTCGATTCTTTTTTAGATGGGTCGACGGAGAATTAGCTGAATTAAGTCTATCGTTTTCCTGATTCAGGAGAAGTTGGTAGTAGACAATGGCTCCGCTGGTGAAAATTCAGCTGCGTCGAAGGAAGTTGAACCATCTCCTACTGCTTCTTCTTCTTCTTCGTCTGGGTTCCCTGAATCTCCCAACGGGGATATCAATAGAAGAGTCGCGGCTGCTTCTGTGATCGCGGCTTTGGCGTTGTTTCTATCGACAAGGCTCGATTTTGGGATTTCCTTGAAGGATTTAACCGCTTCAGCGTTGCCTTACGAGGAGGTAGTTTTTTTGCTTGTTTAGACTCTTCATCTGCGTTTTGATCTGATAGAGTAACTTGATACGAATGTTTTAATGATTTTTTGTTGTGAAATGGATTGTTAGGCCTTGTCGAATGGGAAACCGACAGTGGTGGAGTTCTATGCAGATTGGTGTGAGGTTTGTCGAGAACTAGCCCCTGATGTTTACAAAATCGAGCAGCAATACAAGTAATGGTCTTTATGTGCTCTTATGATCACAATCTTCTTGAAATTGAAACCTTATGTATCTAGATGAACAACAAGCTAGAGCTTTCTAGTTCCAGAGTAGACTCGTTAACGTTGTGTTAGTTTAATGGATTGGGAGACTTGTTTGGGGAATGAAGATGAATAAGTTAGAGCTTTGAAGATTCTTGTTGTAGAAGAGATCCATTCCTGTGTTGTGTTGGTTAACGGATTAAGGAGCTTGTGTAGGAATGGTTTTGGCTATATGTAGATGCTAAGGATCAAGCTAGAGCTTTGAAGAATTCTAGTTGCTGAAGCGAAACATTGATATCAATAGATTATGGAGCTTACTTGATGCTAATTTGACATTTCGCAGGCTAAAGTTAATGCTGAGTTTGTTTTCGGTGTTGTGTGATTCGCAGGGACAAAGTCAACTTTGTGATGCTAAATGTGGACAACACGAAATGGGAGCAAGAGCTGGATGAGTTTGGTGTTGAGGGTATTCCTCATTTCGCCTTCCTCGATAGAGAAGGGAACGAGGAAGGTAATGTGGTCGGGAGGCTCCCGAGACAGTATCTAGTTGAGAATGTGAATGCGCTCGCAAGCGGGAAGCAGTCAATTCCTCATGCCCGAGCCGTAGGACAGTACACGAGCGCCGAGTCACGTAAGGTGCATCAGGTTACTGATCCCTTAAGCCATGGATAGAGAGAGAGTGTGATAGAAGTCACTCTATAGTGCACAAAAGAAGTAGAGACAGGGAAGGAAAGGTTGAAAAGTAGCTACTGTATGTTTTAAATTGATCAGAAGAATCTCATTGAAACTAAAATGTTGATATGTTTTGGGGTTGATATTGGTTTAATCCGGTTCAGTATTGCTTCTCTCCTTTGCCTCCAATTGATTTCAACTCAAACTCAATTGCTTTCATTTTTCTCAAGCCACTTACATCGCAGAAACAACATTAGAAAAAAAGTTATTATAAATTTGATTTAGGGGACAAGTAAAGGTTTGAAAAGGTTCCTAAACTGAGGAGTGAGGACTCAAGCTCAGTGATGATACAACAGTTTCGTTTCAAGACATAAACTTAAAAACTCTATTCTGAGTCCGAAGATTCCAAAAACTGGTAAGGACTCAGCTCAGATACCATTTTCGACATGCTCTCCCTCATTTCCTGCAACTCTTCTCTCCCAAATCCCCATTCCCTCACCACATCTGATCCCATGGCTCCCCATTGGATCCCAAGCTTCTCTAAATTCCCCATTCTACTTTCCAAGAACGGCAAAATCGCGCTCGACGACCTCCATCTTGTTGCTACCGGTATGGAGTGAACATCAAGCGAGCCTCTGTACAGAGAATCAGAGGCCGGACTGCTCAAGATCCCACCTTTCCTCCCAACAAGGTTTCCAAATATAGAAGGAAATGGTAAAGGCACGGGAAGAGGACAACGCGAGACCGATAGATTGCAAAACAACGGCTTGGTTTTGTTCCTTTGCTCGTAAGATGCATCGACCGCGTTCTTCACTTCTGATACCGATGCTTCTTTATCTTCTGATTTAAGCGCTCCAAGTATACACATTGACTCAACCGCTAGATTGTCTTCTACATCTTCGGTTACTTCCGGTGTTAGCGCCTGCAAATCCGTTAAAAGGGTATTCTCTAGTTGCTTCCCTGCTAATGTAGGAACCGGCATTGCGGAATCCAGAATCGTCACCATGTTTTGTCTTCCACGACCCGTTAACAGCTGCACAAGTGTAGTAACATCCATGGAATTAGACACTTCACTTGAATCCGCGCTTGTTGGTTGCATTCGGAAAGGCATCGTGCTTGAATGTAGAGCAGCCGCGTACACCGCGCTGCTTCGGTAAGGCTTCTCATCTCCGAAATTCAGAAACTTCGATGCTTTACCTTAAAGAAACAAAACAGAGCAAATCAAAATCATCACTTTGCATTGAGAGAAAAACCAATAAAGATTTCTGCTTTGGATGTTGCTTACTTCCGCTCAAGAATGGTAAACCGATTGGAGTGAAGAGTTTACAAAAGGATGAGAGTCGAGAGAACGATATGGCATCGTGAAGCTTGTTTGAAACCGTCATTTTAGAGATTCTAGGGTTCATCTGCGACACTGGACTCCTCACTGCATACAGCAATACAGGAACGTTCGCGTACTCATCAGCGATGGTCTCCAAGAAATCAGCTGCTAGAGCGGAGAATCCTCCCGAATCATCCACAAGGAACTTAATACCCTGAATGTGATCACACTCTTCCACGAAAAAACGGAGCCTGTCGCATATCTCCTCTCCTCGTGAAGACTCAGAGAAAACGTCCTTACCAATCCCGTAGTTGTTGAAATCCTGAGAGTCCATCCACAATCCGCTAAGCTCGTATAGGCTTTGAGGATGATAATGGGATTTGGAGAAGTCAGTCCAACATTCAACTCCTTCATCTAAGCATCCAACGATATCTTTGTCCTCAATCTCTTTCGCCTTTTCTTTCCCAACTTTAACTTCTTCCTCATACAGACTTTGCAGAAACAAGTTCTTCTTTCGGGGCTCAGATCTCTGAGTGTCAACATCTCCAAACCTACAAGACACATAATGGTTACTTAACTAATGAAAAATTGGGAGATCAAGATCACATCATTCGAGTGAAAAGAATAAGCTTTTTATTACATTTCCCCTAAACACAAAGTTCAAGAAATATATACACCAAAGCGGGAAAAAAATCAGCATAACTGACCAGGTTTTTGAAGAATCTGATGTTGATGAAGAACCTTCGTTGTAGAGGGTACCACGCGAGCTCATGGTGCCTAGTGACCCTGAAAGGCGAAAAAGTTTCGGATGATTAAATACATAATAAAACCACCATTGGTATAATCAAATCCAGAACCTTGCTTGTTTTAAGTAACTCTATCATCGGAGCTCAGTTGAATTCAAGAGGATGAGTATCTTAAGTTCTTCATCTTAATTCAAGCTAGTAAGAATGTAGACAAATTCGGATTAACAAAAGCTAGATTAATAAATACCTTTGAAGTTGACTGAGACCAGACGAGGAGTGTATGTAGCAACCCCCTGCATAAATTTCCACCACAGAAATGTTGAGATTTACAAAAGCAATATGATCAGAAGTCAACGAAATCTCAATCTCACCTGCTGGGTCTCGCCGGAGCGGTAGAGAACGTCCATGTCGAGATTCTGGTTTCGAAAGATTGGATCGCTTTCTGGGTCACTCGCCAATCCGAGCAATTCATCCTACATCCAAAGCAAAAGTGAGCAACTTTAGCCAAAAACAGAAAGAAACAAAAAGGGCAAGACTTTCTGTATTGAAAACGATAGCCAGAATCCATCAAACAGTAAATGAAAATCGAAGATCATTTGTAGTTCGCTGCTAACCTGGAAATTCCAGAAGTGAGAGCCAACGAAGTTTGCGAATTCTCCAACTTGAATCGTCACGATTTCTCTCATGGCTCAGTAAACTTGAAAGAAGTAACCAAAGGTCAGTTCGTAGCTCCGGTGATTGCTTAAACCCTTCAAATCTCGCCGAGAGAACGAACAGGATAAAGTGAATTTTGATGAAGACAAGGCCCAGACCAGGGATGGCTAAACCGGTTAGGCATACAAAATTTGTTAAAAGCAAATCAACCGTACCAAGCCAACCAATTTTTGGTTCTAAATTAAAATACTAATGAGTTTGACCGAAAACAAAATAAATTAAAAAACTATGATATGTTCCAATTTGTATATAGAAATTAAAACTTTGGCTACCCTGTTTTGCTAATAAATGTAAATAACTAAAGAAAAATATCAAATTTTTAGAAAATTATGTTGAAGATCAAAAATATCTACCCTGTTTTGCTAATAAATAATATGTACGTGGCGCAAGAAGTTATTCCACCAACCATGCAAATCTCGTGGATTTTCTGCATACATATCATAATGAAAATCTCAAATCGTTATCTTGTCGATTTTAAGACGAAAACTATTTATCTTATCGTACGATTTTATGCAATAAAAGATTCTTCATTTTGTTCCTTATTAATCTCAAATTAGGTAGATTGAAGAAAGCGATGTCTTACAAAGACGAAAAGATTGTGATTTTCTTCATCCTCTGTTTTCTAAGGTAAAAAGGTAACAAAGCCTTATACAGAGTCGGTAAACTAGTAAAAAGGACTCTTTCATTCACTATAAAACTAGTAAAAAAAAAAAAAAAAAATCTTCGATTAGTTTCCCTCTTATGAAGTAAACAAAAAAAAAACAACACAAACCTGAGGATTATAATTTCTCTCTCTATCTAAAATTTCTTGCAAAAAAAACCTCTTTCTTGCTCAAAATCCTCTCCTTATTTCCCCTCTCATGTTTACATCTACAAAAACTCCCGAACAAACCTCAATTTTTGAGCACATATAACATAAGTTGGTAACTTTATCATCACTATGCATGAGTATTATGATTTGATTTCTTCAAAGCTCAAGATCCAACACTTGTCTCTTCTTGTTTGATTCACTTTTCCAGCTACGTCCATCAGATTTCTCCTCCTCCTCTTCGTCCTCTGCTTCCTCCGAGCTATGGCCACCAGTATTACTGAACAAACCTCTTTCAACAAGTGGGCTTCGTGGAGAATCTGACCTCGACAAACTTATCAAGCTCTGTGTTTCTCTATCTAACAAAACGGGCTGATCCGAGGATGACAAAGGCTTTGCCGGATGCAGCGGATGCTTACGGATATGCATTCTATATTTCTGCAATACAATTTCATTTTCACACACTGTCAATCAAAATCATTCATTCACACATCAAAGTTTCTAATTGGTTTTTAAAAAAGAACAGAACTTTTACTTGTAAATGGCTCTTCACTTCATCATTGGTTAAACCATCAACTTTCATCATATCTCTAATCTGCTTTGGTGTAGCCACTGTCTCACCACAACAACATAACAACATAACACAATCTCAATATCATAAGCTCATAATCAATCTATTTGATGCAAAGTTGATTCCTTTTTATTATGGGTTAAGGACTAACCTTGTGACCCTCCAAGCCTGTGAAGAGCATCGACGAATTTACGGTGGAGATCCTGTGACCATCTCCTTCTCTGCTCTTTCTTCTGCATGTGGTGACTCTGTAAAGGTTTGTTGAATTGATGATGATTCTGCTCAATTCTGCTACAGTCCATCATCATGTCTGTTGTTGGAGTCATGAGAGACAGAGGAGCTGGAGGAGGAGGTGGTGGGGGACGGTTAAATGGCAGAAATACCCCTCCCTGATTAGGGTAATTACCGGTCTGAAATGGGTTCTGAGTCACACACCGATCATCTTCTTCGTTTGTCTGTCACATGATCAAAAGGTTAAAGAGATCAATTGGAGAAATCTTAAAAGCAAAAACATACAAAAAGGATTGATTTTTAATTTATACTTATTGTGGATTACCGATTGCGATTGGGAATTAGGATTCGAGATCCATAACTGGGCAGAGCTCATCCAGCTCTTCTTATTATCAGTTTCCAGTTTTGCCCCTTCACCCAAATCGAATTTACCATTTGATGCCATCACTGATGACCCTTTTCTAGCCTCTTCCTTCAACGCACCAATCGCTACACAGAAAAAAACCATTCGTAAGAATCAAAAACATGAATCGACGAAGACAAAATCGAGAATCTGAGAGAAGAAAATAAGAGAGGCACCTTCGTTCAATAAGAGCATGCACAAAGGGAGTTCTCGTTTAAAAACATCGATCTTTTTCCTCTCTTCCTCTAATTTACCGACATATCCATCGATTTCAGACAGTTTCGAATGATTGTCTTTGATCCTCGACACTTCATCGAGGAATTGAGATAAGGGTTTTGGTAAAGAGTACATAGACAAATTCAGATTGATCCCCATCCTATGATCTGTATCTGTTTGCACCATCGAAAAACCGACAAGATAGAGACAAAGAAGCTACGAGATGTGTATATATAGAGGAACGAAGAAGGTGAAGAAGAAGAAAATGAGATAAAAGAGAATAAAGGGATTAGGGAAGAAGAAGAAGGACGCGGTGAATCGTAGCCGCTGTAAATAAGTGGAGACTCGAGGGCGTTTATGTCAAAATGCTTAATTAGATTATCTTTAAATGGAACAAAGAATCTTTTTGTGATGCCCGTACACACGCGGCGAATCGTTACACTCACTTATATATTTATTCCCTTTTGTCATTTTATTTTGATTTTTTTTCCTTTTATTTTTGCCTAGTAATTAAAATACACAATATTCAGTTTTGGAAACTTGTTATTGTTTGTTATAGTGCTTCCCATTCAAGATTCTCATAATCCTATATCCTGTATTTATTGTTTTCTATATTAGTAAAAAAAATTGGGATTGTGAAAGATGTAATAATAGTACGGTACTGTTTTCTGCATAAGCAATGGTTCAAATCCGATTCTAGAAATAAGACTTTGTATAAAAAAATATACAATTGGGCCTATAATATATCATATATCAATATCTTTGAAATTATATTGTTACGTAAATACAGTAAACATTGTGCCAGGTCAAAACGTAATTTTCAAATTCAAAAAGAAAGAATTAAACATAATTTAGATATAAAAACAAATCTTAAAAAAAGAATATTAAGTACGACTATATTAGAAAATTATACATGTTTTTCCTATAGGATGATTTTTATTTATAAATAAATCATTGGATTTCGTATAATGTTTTCACTAATTTATTCTACTTAAAAAAAATATAAAATTAGGTAATGTAATTTTTTTGCATGGTTAGTCAAAAGTCAAAACCATGTTAAATTATTTATACAGTACAGATTTAAATGCTTATAACTATTTTTCTTTTTGGTTCATGGAGACCAGAGATCAATTCCATATGCTAAATTTACAATCTTTTTAAATATGAAACATCCATTCCTAACTTCTTAAGTTCTTACTTACTAGTTATTATTTCGATTGTGCTGTGTGTGATAGTTAAAAAGTCAGAACAATTTCTGTATTTAGGTATTTAAAATCGATTACGGATCCGCCATATTACCGTATCGAATCATGTATTTAAGGAACCAATCGAAATTATTAAATTGGGTATTTTGGTGTATCTGTTGAATTGGGAACATGGGGACAGATAATATGTGGAACAAATGGGTTGTTTTAATACAGCATGAATGTCATTATAATGAAATATTGATGGTCATTATCCAATCCAATGGCTCTAAGTAATCTAGTTTTCTAGCCGAGTATAAAGCAGATGACATCTAGTAGTATTCATTTCCATCTCAAACATAGTGATATACTCAAACCTCGATTTAATGGAATGGAAACACTCGTTTTATAAACACATGTGTTCAAAATTAACAAAAAAGAAAGAAAAAAACACGTATATGTATGTTCAAACAATCTTCTTAGATTAGCAAAACGCACTATATATACAAGTCGTACGATACATGAATTCGTACTTTTCATTTTGCACTACTATAATATACAGCTAGAATAAATAAGTAAACAATCTTAAATCGACACATATCGGCGTATGTGAGTGTGAAAAAGCAAAGTGGTCAAAAGAACTCGGCATATACATAGTTTAAAGAAATTACGTAACGTCCATTTACATACACATTGAGCTATAGTTTAAAGAAACCACGTAACCATCGTATTTTTATGCTATAAACTTTATAGTGCTTTTTCATGGAGTTAGTTGCTTTTGTATAACCTCTTTTTTGTTTTTAATCTCTTTAGCATTTGATGATAAACAAGTCTAGCTACATTTCAATATGGGATACTGCTTCTTTTAGTAGGTTGTTGTATCCTAATCACCTATTCAATGCTATGAAATTAATTATAGTCTTGCTGACTAATAACACTACATATAACAAGATAATTTACTTCATATCTTTAAAAAATACTCGGGATTTGCAGGAAAAAATGTCGATGAAAATATTTAAGAAACGGATCACTAGCAATGAGCAAAAAGGATCTTTCGCATAATCCAATAGTATAAAAGATCCCACGACGCAAAGCAACTTTACTCAACGCTTTTTCCTGCTAGCCGAATACAAATTTCATTCAATTTAATATCATCATTTTGATTTTTCGAAATAATTGTTGATTCCCTATAACCAAAAAAATATTCCGGAACACCACAAGGAATCTAACGGACGGACAAAAAGAAACGGCTACTATAGCCAACTATAATATGACACATGTCCAACTACTCTAGGTTTTTCACGGGATTCGTTTTTCTTTGAAGGAGTGAAACGTCTCGAGTTGTTGTAATAAGGACGTCGAGATTTTGATACCGTTGATTGGTTAGATTCTCTCTCGTGGTCGTGGGTTCCCGACACGTGTCGTTAACCTTTTCTTTTTTTTTTGTTTTCTTACAAAGTTCTAACAAACGATAGCTTTTGCTCTGCCTATCTAATTTAAGGATAAGGTTCTTCGTTTCTATCTGCGAGAATCCAATGATATACCTTTGGTGATTAAGCAAGAATCCGATGGTCTGATTATTAATTGTCGTTTCAATACTTTCCGAAAATTCAAATTTTAAATATTTGTCATCATCAATCATTGCATATTTTTGTTTTCACGAGCACAAAAAAACTTTAATACTTCTAGGAAAATTCATAAAATCGAAAAAGTTATATACTGTATTTTTGAATATTTCATGAAATTGAATCAATAACAAGTTAAAATTTGTGAATGATTTCAGTATTTCACATATGTGTTTAATCACTTATATTCCATCTGAAGAAGATATCATTGGCAATTGCTAAACAATCAAGTGCTTGTACTTTCAAAGATTCTTTCATTCTCTACAACTAAAAAGCTGAATGTTTGGATGGTCTTAATGTTATCTTGTAAAGATGAAATAATCAACAAGATGCTCTTTTCTAGTGACAAACAAGGAACAAAGAGAAAGAGTGATTCCATTTTTAATGGAACGTATACAAAAAGTGATTCCAGCAAGGGTAAAACCTCGCTGTATTTGTTTTAAATAGCTAATTTGGATATCCCTAACAACACAATCCATTGTCGTCCAGCGGTTAGGATATCTGGCTTTCACCCAGGAGACCCGGGTTCGATTCCCGGCAATGGAGCTTTTTATTTTTATTTTTGATATAAAAAATTAGAAACCTTTCGGAACCTTCGAATTCACTGAGAAGGTTTCTTCTGCCGTAATGTCGCCGGCGACGAGATTCTTGACAAATGTTCCGCCTTTGAATTTTTTTTTCCCTGTGTGTCCTCGTAAAGATGAATCATTCGAATGCGAGAAAGCTGAGTGCTTTTCATGGATTGATAGTCAAGAGAAAGTTATCCTCATCTTATGCCTCACAGATCGATATCCAGAAGCGGTTTCCCGAGAAAAAGTTTTTCAAGTCGAACCAAGAGGACGTTGGTGTTGTCGAGCGATTATGTAGAGATAACAAATTTGGTGAAGCCATTGATGTTTTGTGTGGACAGAAGCTTTTGGGAGAAGCTCTTAAACTTCTACGTCGAGCCAAGAAACCACCTGCTTCTACGTATTGCAACCTCATCCAAGCCTGCAGCCAAAAACGCGCGCTTGAAGAAGGTAAGAAGGTCCATGAACACATCAAGAGTTCTGGGTTTGTACCTGGGGTCGTTATATGTAACCGCCTTCTGCGAATGTATTCGAAATGTGGAAGCTTGGTTGACGCACGGAAGCTGTTCGACGAAATGACGCAGAGAGATGTGTGTTCGTGGAACATAATGGTAAATGGGTATGCGGAGGTTGGGTTGCTTGAGCAAGCGAGAAATCTGTTTGATGAAATGCCTGAAAGAGATAGCTATTCGTGGACGGCTATGGTTACGGGATACGCTAAGAAACATCAGCCTGAAGATGCATTGGTGCTGTACAGTTTGATGCACAAGGTACCGAACTCGAAACCCAGCATTTTTACAGTTTCAAGCGCGGTGGCTGCTGCTGCTGCGATTCCGTGTATCCGTAGAGGGAGAGAGATTCATGGGCATATTGTTCGAGCTGGTTTGGATTCAGATGAGGTGCTCTGGAGTTCTTTGATGGATATGTATGGCAAATGTGGTTGTGTTGATGAAGCAAGAAACATCTTTGATAAGATAGTCGAGAAAGATGTTGTCTCGTGGACATCTATGATAGATAGATATTTCAAGTCGCGTAGATGGCGAGAAGGGTTCTCTTTGTTCTCTGAGTTTGTAGGTTCTTGTGGACGGCCCAATGAGTACACTTTCGCTGGAGTTTTAAACGCTTGCACTGATCTCACAACAGAGGAGCTAGGGAAGCAAGTTCATGGATACATGACGAGAGTTGGGTATGATCCTTACTCTTTTGCATCAAGCTCTCTTGTAGACATGTATACGAAATGTGGAAACATGGAGAGCGCGAAACACGTCGTCGACGGATGTCCTAAACCCGATCTGTTTTCTTGGACTTCTTTGATTGGTGGGTATGCACAGAACGGGGAGCCTGACAAAGCCTTAGAGTACTTCGACTTGCTCCTTAAATCTGGCACCAAACCTGATCACATCACCTTTGTGAACGTGCTCTCCGCTTGTACTCATGCCGGGTTGGTCGAAAAAGGACTCGAGTACTTCCGTTCGATAACAAAGAAACACGGTTTATCGCTTACAGATGATCACTACACTTGTGTTGTTGATCTATTAGCTCGGTCTGGAAGATTCGACCAGTTGAAAGACATCATTAGTGAAATGCCGATGAAACCGAGTAAGTTTCTATGGGCTTCCGTGCTCGGTGGGTGCAGCACTCACGGAAACGTTGATCTAGCAGAGGAAGCGGCTCAAGAACTGTTCAAGATAGAACCTGAAAATCCTGCTACTTATGTTACAATGGCTAACATCTACGCCGCAGCAGGAAAATGGGAGGACGAAGGAAGGATGAGAAAGAGAATGCGCGAAATCGGAGTGACCAAGAGGCCCGGTTCTAGCTGGACCGAGATAAAACGGAAGCGTCATGTGTTCATAGCGTCGGATACTTCGCATCCAATGTATAACCGAATTGTTGAGTTTCTGGGAGAGTTGAGGAAGAAGATGAAAGAAGGAGGGTATGTTCCCGCCACTGATCTTGTATTGCACGATGTAGAAGATGAACAGAAAGAAGAGAATCTCGTGCACCATAGCGAGAAACTCGCGGTTGCGTTTGCGATTTTATCGACAGCAGAAGGAACGGCGATTAAGGTGTTTAAGAATTTGAGGTCTTGTGTGGATTGTCACAGTGCTATTAAGTTCATATCGAAGATCACAAAGAGGAAAATAACGGTAAGGGACTCTTCTCGGTTTCATTGCTTTGAGAATGGACAGTGTTCTTGTAGAGACTATTGGTAACGATAAAATAAATCATTTGTCACTAAGATTTCTACTACAATTGCAAATTAGTCAGACAATTTGTATACAGGACTGTGTAAGATTTATGTTTTGTAGAAGCTTAATGCATAGACAATGAACAAAGAGACTATTAAGGAACAAAAGCATGAAACTTCCTTAAAAAAGATATTACATTAATAACATTTGCTAGTCTCAAGACACGTTTCGTAAGATGAGGACTGAGGAAGCATACACACACATGCATGTATTAATGTAGCTATGTAAATGTAAGTACAAATTGCGTATTTATGCATCGTATAAATTCATTAGGATAAAGATTCACATGGTACAAGCGAGCTTAGTGGTAACGAATTCATGTGTGATTAATTAGAGTTTGTTTCTCTTCCATATATGTGATCTCTTCTAGGGATGCATCACCATGTCTCATGGTTCCGAGTCATTAGCAACTGGTTTGACTACACTGTCATTTATTTATTTTAAACAATAAAACAAACATTTAATGCAAATTGGAATCTCGTGAGATCATACACACTCTTTTATGTTTTAATTAGTTTGAGAAGTTAATTATGTGATCGTGATTCGCGATTTTCTTAATTATATATGTATACAATCCTATGTTCATACAGAAAATGAAAAAGTCAACCTATTTATTTTAAGCATTTGATGTTTTAGGGAACAAAGAATTTAATCATAGATCAAGATCTACATTTGCACTATTTGCTAGTTATTTCTTTAATTTTATTCCCAAAGTCAAATCTCAGTACACACATCCTTACCAAGTCATTTGATACTGTGGAGTTCGAAATCGCTAATTAATCTGTGAAGTTCTGAATTCATGATCACAGCATAATTAGTTTTTATAAAAATTCCAAACTTGCATAAGCTTACAGTCACTGGTTCAACTCATTTTAGTTTATATATTGGTGAGTAAATGTTGTTACTAAAATAAAACTGCATTGTTTTTTTATCCTTCTTTTGAAGTAACCGTTCGTTATAACTTATGATTGTGACCGACACTAATTAAGTAACCAGTGAAGGTTAATCTATCACAGCAAATCCATCTTAGCAGCATTCCGATTCTCAAACATCGGCGCTTCTTCTTCCGAGAAAATCTCCTCTTCATTTCACGTTAGAAAAGGTAAAAGAAAAAAGATCTCATATTTTTATTGACATCAAACTATATGTGTTCAATAATATCTCATTATGTACTCTTGATGGCTTTCACTCCCATATGGCCGATAAAAGTACCAGTTCATTAATTTTCTTTTGCACAATTTAGAATTGAATATTTACCTATTGTCGACAAAGAAAGCTTTGGTAATTTGAGTAACCTTAGTTACACATCATTTTTATTATAATAACAAATCTGAATATTATATATGGCGTAAAAATTAATTATAATACTGTAGTTTTCAACACAAGCATTTGCATGAAGTACGCCGCAAAGGAGCTTACGGAGGCTTCCCTGTGATGCATATATGGGGATTCACAACGTCCACGCTGACACAACTTAATAAAATATTAATACTTGATTAGTCTCTCTAACTTCGTAAATGTATTTAAGATTGTCCCTAGGGTCGAACCTCAAACATAAACTCACAAACAAACAAAATAAAAAAAAAAATCTTGATCTTGAATCTTGATCGAGAGAGATCAGGATTAGATTATATTCGTCTTGCAAAAAATGAAACAGACCAATCTCCCACTATGTAAATTATTCATAGGAACCTTGTTATTCTGGTTGGGCTCTGTTTTGGTAAATGCAGAAGACCCATATTTGTTCTACACTTGGACTGTTACTTATGGAACAAGATCTCCTTTAGGTTTTCCTCAACAGGTATGAACTCTTTGATCTTATTATTTAGATTTATTGTTGTTATGAGAAAATGACATATGTATTTTCTATATTTTTGGTACGTAGGTCATTCTTATCAATGGACAGTTCCCTGGTCCAGCGATTGAAGCTGTTACAAATAACAACATTGTTGTTAATCTCATTAACAAGATCGACGAACCTTTCCTCATCACTTGGTACATACAATATAACCGACCGAGCTAATTAACTGCACATAGATAAAACTCATTCGCAGATTTATTGTGTTTAAGTATTAATTATAGATATATTGTACAAATATGTAGGAATGGAGTGAAACAGAGGAGGACGTCGTGGCAAGATGGAGTATTGGGAACAAACTGTCCGATCCAACCAAACTCGAACTGGACTTACCAGTTTCAACTTAAAGACCAAATCGGCGCTTACACTTACTTCGCTTCCACGTCGATGCACCGAGCCAGTGGGGCTTTTGGTGCTCTTAACATTAACCAGAGATCCGTTATTACCACTCCTTATGCTCAACCCGATGGCGATTTCACCCTCCTCGTCACTGACTGGTTCAATATGACCCACAAGGTACGCACCAACACAAAATACATACAACGTAATGCTTGTTAATTATTTAATTCTTATTTGGTGATGACCTTAGGATATGCGAAAGCGGCTTGACGCAGGCTATGCTCTACCTCCTCCTGCTGCTCTTCTCATCAATGGTGTTTCTAAAGGATTAATCTTTACTGGTCAACAAGGTAATGTCATCACATAAACCCATCAAGATCCCTTTTATTAACATGTCATGTTTCTGATGAAATTTCCATATATCTATCTTCAGGCAAAACATATAAGTTTAGGGTATCGAATGTCGGTATAGCGACATCAATAAATTTTAGGATTCAAAATCATACAATGAGCCTCATCGAAGTAGAAGGCGCTCACACTGTTCCGGAGAGCTATGAGTCGCTTGACGTCCACGTTGGTCAGTCAGTGACCGTCCTAGTTACTCTAAAAGCTTCCGTAAGGGACTATTACATCGTGGCCTCGTCCCGGTTTACTAAACCGGTACTAAACACAACCGCAAGTCTCCGTTACCTCGGCTCCAAAAACGCAGCATCTGGGCCTCTCCCCATTGGTCCTACTTACCACATCCATTGGTCCATGAAACAAGCAAGAACCATCAGGTATTAATACCATATCGAATATAACCAAACCAAATCGAACCGTACCATTTTAGTTGGTTACTTTTAGAATTTTGATTTAAATTGCTGAATTTTAGGATGGACTTGACGGCAAACGCTGCAAGGCCAAACCCTCAAGGATCATTCCATTACGGTACCATACCAATAAACCGAACTCTAGTCCTAGCCAATGCGGCTACAATGATCTACGGGAAGCTTCGGTACACGGTAAACCGAATATCCTACATCAATCCAGCAACACCGTTGAAACTCGCCGATTGGTACAACATTCCGGGTGTGTTCGATTTCAAAACAATCATTAGCACTCCTACAATCGGACCAGCTCATTTTGGTACATCGGTTTTTAACGTTGAGCTTCATGAATTCGTCGAAATCGTTTTCCAAAACGACGAGAGATCAATTCAATCTTGGCATATGGATGGTACTAGTGCCTTTGCGGTCGGGTAAGAGTCCTGCTCTGTCTTAACTAGACCGGAACCGGTTTACATATAATTCAAATCGAAATTTATTATTTTCCAGATACGGGTCAGGTACATGGAATGTGACTATGAGGGAGCGTTACAACTTGGTTGATGCTGTTCCAAGACACACTTTTCAGGTAATTAACTTGGAGTAAAAAAATTAATTGGGATCTGAAACAATATGATTGAATCTAATTAGCGATGATTGTGTGTGTATATAGGTGTATCCGTTATCGTGGACAAGCATATTGGTGTCGTTGGATAACAAAGGGATGTGGAATCTAAGGTCACAGATATGGTCGAGGAGGTATTTAGGACAAGAGCTCTATGTTCGTGTTTGGAACGATGAGAAGTCTCTCTACACTGAAGCTGAACCGCCTCTTAACACTCTTTATTGCGGCCTAGCCAAACGCCCTCGTTAGATTTTTTTCACATAATATTATCATTGTCACCTTTATATTGAATTATGTCACAATTAAGAGTGTGATTGTTTTTTTATATTATAAAAAGGAGGAAGGAGAAAAATATAAACGTAGTCAAAAATCAAAACGGAAAACCTTACTGATATCTTCAATAAACATACAAAAAAAATAGAAGAGAAAATCTTACTTTTCTGTCTAATGATTTGATTCTTTGTTCTCTCCATTGAATTTTGGGTTGTGTTCATGCATCTGAAACCAGATTGATCGAATTCAGAGTTGATTGTAGAATTTCTGTATTGGAAACGAGTTTTTGATTTGATGAAACCGAATTTAACCTAACCGAAGAACACACGACAATCAGTTTACTTAAATTATTTCAAAAGATAATACGGTATTTTTGTTGTTTAATATCAAGTTAATTTCACAATTAATGTAAATCTACGATTTTAAATTAATTTATGTTTTAATGTGAATAAATATATAAAAAGAGAATATAAGATATATCTTTATCATGTGGTATCTTAAAATCATTATTAAACAAAATCAGATTTCAACAGCTGTTTACAAATCACTAACTATTTAAGCTAAATGTAAAAATCATTCGATTGAGTACCACGATTCTTTTTATTAAATTTCCACAAAATAAATAACCAATCGAATAAACCTTCCAAGTATTTACATAATTATATAACATTAACATCGATCGAAACAAGAGATGTATCCTAGTGCCTTCCTCTAAATGTCATATTCACGTTTGAATTTTTTTATAATCTGTGTTTCATGTGGCGTTGTAACCACTACACTAACGAACAAAAACAAAGTAAATGAATAAAAACTAAAAACAGTTACGCGTTTCTTTTTGTTTCTGGGTTCAGAGAACCCTTAGCATATATGGCCACGAAGCAAATAAGTCACGAAAACGATGAAGTCAGATCCAAAAAACTATAATACAAAGACATTAAATGCGACATTTCAAAGCGATAATGTCACTCGCCATTATAAATCATCACGTCATTAGCCACACAACAAACATAAATTAGTAACCAAAAACACCAACGAAAGAAGGAAGAATCAGAAGAAAAAAAAACAGAGGATGAAGCAATATGTGCTTGTTCACGGTGGCTGCCACGGCGCGTGGTGCTGGTACAAAGTAAAACCGGTGCTGGAAAATTCCGGCCACCGTGTGACGGTTGTTGATCTGACGGCGTGTGGTGTGAACATGAGCAAAGTAGAAGAGATTCAGACTTTGGAAGATTACGCTAAGCCGTTGCTCGAGGTTCTTGAGTCGTTTGGCTCAGAGGATAAAGTAATCCTCGTCGCGCATAGTCTCGGAGGAGCATCGATTTCCCTTGCAGCCGACATGTTTCATCGTAAGATCTCTGTTGCTGTCTTTGTAACCTCCTTTATGCCTGACACGACGAATCCACCTTCGTACATGTTCGAAAAGGTACATCAAACTATCAATACTACATTACTACTTAAAGTGTATGATGCAATCTTCTTATAAAAAAAGTGTATGATGCAACTTTTACTAAAAGGAAATTGACTACTCGTGTTGTACAGGGTTCTTAATTTTTAATTTTTAATTAGGACTAGGGTTCCTAATATTTGGTTTGGGGACTTTATTTGTAAATATGATGATTACATTTTATGTTTTAGGTTTTATTCGAAATTATTTTCTTTCATGTTTTTTTTTTATATTGTATTGATCGAGCTAAGAGGATATGTGATTGGATTTGCAGTATATCGAGAGGCTATCAAAAGAAGAACAAATGATGGATCTGGAGCTTGGGACTTACGGTACTAGTGATCATCCTCGAATGACTGCTTATCTTGGACCTAAATTCTTAAAGACCATGTATCAACTCTCTCCTATCGAAGTAAGACTCACGAAATGCTCTATTTATATACCCAAAAAAAACTAAATGAAATATTTGTTTAGTGAATCGTTTTGTTGGTTATTAGGATTTTGAGTTAGCCAAAACATTGGTGAGAGTTGGACCGGCGATTACCAGTGGTCTGACAGGCACAAAAAGCTTAACCGAGGAAGGGTATGGATCGGTTCCTCGTGTGTATATTGCATGTGGAGAAGACAAGGGTTTAAGTGTAGATTTCCAGCGATGGATGATCGAGAATTATCCGGTTAAAGAAGTGATGGAGATCAAAGATGCAGATCATATGCCAATGTTCTCCAAGCCACTTGAACTCTGTGATCTTCTACTGAAGATTGCTGACAAATATGCGTAAATAAGTGTATGTCTATGTTATACTATGTATGTTCTCCAAGCCACACGAACTCTGTGATCGTCTTCTATAGATTGCTGAGTAATATGCGTAAACAAGTATATGTCTATGTTACTATGTATCATGTATGTGAATGATTATGGTTCTTGAGAATGACAAAAAAAAAAAAAAAAAAACTCAACGATGACATTGTCAAAATCAAGAGAGGCTACGGCTTTAAATTGGAGGAAAAAATTATGTAGTAAATGCAAACGCAAATAAATCCAACTCGTAACTGAATAATCTGGAACATTATATATATATTTTTGATCTACACTTGTCGATTACATGCGAACGAATACTAAGGTTTGTTATAGATGTGATGCGTTTTTTACTCAACCGCACAAGAAACATGCATCAACCAAATTAAGTTTAGAAGTCGTAAAGTTAGACGGCCACATAAATTTCATTCCACCGACACCTTCGTAAAAAATGCCTGCTAGAAAAATATTGAAATGTAATCTCTTAATAAGAAAACATTAACATAACATTTTGATTTTTCTTTTTAAATATCAAATCAAACCCAAACTTTTGACTTTTTGGACGCAGATATTTTTTAAAATGGATATAGGCAAATATGATGAGGACGAATATAAACACAATTCCATTACGATACTATCACTGTATTCACATTCCATCAATCAAAAACAAAGCATTTGAATTTGTTGCTCGCTTTGGTTAAGATTAAAGTCCTCACGTATAATAATAATCAACGAGAGAGAACGAACGAAACAAATCTCGCCTTAAACCAAAGAAAAATAACCCTTTGCTAGTTTATACTATATATACCAGCTCACAGTAAACATATACACAACAAAGTCCATATACACTCATATTATTACAAAATCCAATTGTTTTAGTTTTGTTAAAATGTGAGTTCCACAATGTTAGATATAGTAGTATAATTAACATAATTTTGAACTTGGTTTTGTGTCTTTAACCGGTCCGGTTGAGATATAATATTCGTCAAAGAAAAGACAAGACAAGTTCTTTTTTTTTCCCTTTGGCAAAGAAAACCTTAGAATTTAGGCACGAGGTAGTAATGGCTTACCAGTTATCTCTAGTGAATCAATGTGTCCAAGATAAGCAATAATTAAACTTTGGAAAGTGACAGCTCAGTGAGAAACTGTCTCCAGACCATAAATGAAGAACCCACACAACACAACCACAACAATGGAAAGAAGAAAATATCAATAGACAGAGAAAATGAAGCAATACGTGCTTGTTCACGGCGGTTGCCACGGCGCGTGGTGCTGGTATAAGGTCAAACCGGTGCTTGAAGCTTCAGGACATCGTGTGACCGTTGTTGATCTAAAGGCTTCAGGTGTGAACATGAGCAGAGTGGAAGAGATTCAGTCGCTTGAGGATTACTCCAAGCCGTTGCTCGAGGTTCTTGAGTCGTTTGGCTCAGAAGATAAAGCGATCCTTGTCGCGCATAGCCTTGGAGGGCCATCGGTTGCTCTTGCAGCAGACATGTTTCCTCGTAAGATCTCTGTTGCTGTTTTTGTAACGTCGTTCATGCCCGACACAACCAATCCACCTTCTTACGTTTTCGAAAAGGTAAAATCTACTTCTATTGGCAACACTGCCGAAATTGTTAAAAAAGTGAAATTTTGTTTTTTTGCGGAATCATTATCAGTCAGACCCAATAGATTCGGACATGTGAGTTTAAAATGGCAGTTTCTCGGGAGTGTTACGGAAGAAAACCGGTCGAATATGGAGTTTGGTACATACGGGACACATGATCGTCCTCTTACGACCATTCTTCTTGGAACCAAATACTTAGCCAAGTACATGTACCAACTTTCTCCAGTCCAAGTAAGACTCAACAAAAAATCTCCTTTTTTCTTGGAATTTTTTTTTTATTGAATCTTTTTGTTTTGAGTGTTAGGATTTTGAACTGGCCAAAATGTTGGTGAGAGTTGGACCGGCGGTTACTAGTAATCTCACGGGGACAAAATGCTTAACCGAGGAAGGGTATGGATCGATTACTCGTGTGTACGTCGTATGCGGAGAAGATAAGGGTTTAACCGAAGATTTCCAGAGATGGATAATCGAGAATTTTCCGGTTAAAGAAGTGATGGAGATCAAAGATGCTGATCATATGCCAATGTTCTCCAAGCCACTTGAACTCTGTGATCGTCTTCTAAAGATTGCTGATAAATATGCATAAACAAAAATGGTAATGAGATCATTATTGTCATATATTAGTAGAAAAACTTCAGCTTCCACCACCGTGATAAGCTACATGTTTCATGGGATGGAGTGATTATATGAATAAGATTCATGTTGTGAAAAACAAAAACTCATGTGTATTTTCATTTTTATAAACTGTTATTATTTAAAAAACTGAAAGGTATGAAAGATATATCTAACTAAAAAAAACCATTTCATTGAAGTGTTGAAAATGCTTATATGTGAATATGTACAATAGGAAAATTATGATAAAAAACGCGATTTTCCAAAATATATTTTAGAGTATTAATTTTGTTTATAAGAAAAAAATGAATACAGAATGAACTAATTATAATAAATATGCATTTTTTTATCATTTTAACGTGGTTACTACGATTATAATTATTTTATAAGTATAAAGTTAGAAACGAAAAGTTCGTAGAAAACATTCAACTTACCAAATTATAATATTATCAAAACCAAACTATAAGTGAAACGGTATAAAACAAAAACTGATGAACAAATGCAGAGAAGCATGAGAAACTTTCTTAAGGCGGAGCTTTCTTATTGTTTTCTAGAATCAAAACTATGAAATGGGCTGCTAAGAGGTTTCACTAGAAGAAATATACAACAAAAGTATTACCCAAAGGTTGCTTAAAATTCATGCTTTAAAGTTTACATTACGGGTCTTGAAATCTCAAATCACTAAAAGGTAAGCATGTTACATGTTTGTAGCTTCATCAAATTTGTTTGCATCCGCTAACTCTGTCGTGAAGTTCAATGGGCTCGAGAATGGTCTAAACAGACCCGGTTTACACTGAGTGAGAAGAATCCAGTGGTTAACGGCGTGTAGTTCGAGATTTTGGCCTTGAAGATTTCTGCAACGAAGAGAGAAAGAACGGTTTTTAGACAAAATTTCCAGGAAGTAGCTGAATGCAGTCGTTAGATTGAAAGCATAATGACGCAACAAAACATATCTGATGAAAAAAAATGTACTTACTGTCATAGAACCAAAGCTGGCTCCTAAACCCGGTGTAATACCTACGGGGAAACAGGTAACAAAACTTGAGATTACGACGAGAACAAAATCTTGATACAAACTCCAAGAATCTGGGATACAGATAATGACTTTTATACCTGCAAGCTGTGAAGGCGTACCACCAATTGATGGAGTTGTCTGGCCAAACAAAGATGGAGCGGAACCAAATGTAGACGCTGGCGAAGAACCAAAAAGTGATTGTCCAAACAAAGAAGTGGTAGGAGCAGCAGAAGGTGGTGTAGCAAACAGAGAAGACGATGGTGCAGAAGCAGGTGTGTTCATAAACGAAAAGCCAGCTCCTGAAGAAGGGTTTGGTGTTGGAACAGCTGCAGGTGTTTGTGAAGCCCCAGGAGTTGCTGAGCTGGCAATCAAACCAGCGACTTGCGTTGAGGTTTGTGCATTCGTATTAGTCGCAGGTAGATGCAAAGTTGGGTGGACCCTTTTAGCAGCAGCTTCCTGTTTCGCTGTTTCCCTCCGATCAGCTTCAAGAAACGGATCGTTACATTCTCCTCTCCGACGCTGGTCAGCAAGATACGCTGTTCTCATCGACTCAATGTACTGATGAATATTCTCCACCTGAACAGAGCAAACTCAAACCGATCACAAAGATTTCAAAAGGCGTCTCTACATTGGATGTTCAGCAGAAGGAAGGAATCATTAGAAGTTACCTTGGCAGCCACATGAACAAAGAAGTCATGCACATTAGACATGACTTTCGGAAGAGATTCCAAAAGGGAAGCGTGACGACTATACTTGTCAGAATCCAACGCAAGCAACTGCTCCAGCTCTTCAACCCATTGCCGACACTCGCCTAGATACTTCTCGAACCTTGCAACGGTTTGCTGTAGAAAAACAGTGGGTTTCTTTGGGACCCCACGGTAAAAGTCAGAAACTTGAACAATGGAAGTAACTGCTTGTTGTTGACCAGAGGAAGCTGGAGCCGGATTTGCTCCCTGCGCCTGAGATGCTTGAGAACCACCATTAGCAGCTCCTCCTGGCTTTGAATGAGGGAATCTCGGCTGTAGCATCATGAAAGACCGAACCGCAATCTCTGCATTACGCAGCATGTCTTTAGCAACCACCATAAGCTCGTGCAGAACAGCTTTCTGTCGGTCCATGGTAGTATTAATCCCACCAAGCTCCTACGAATTTTAACAAAAGACGCCTTTTTTATATATATACAAGCCAAATAAGATCAGTTCCTATATGCAACGAGAGAAGGGAATCCTCCACAAACCTGAACAATGCGGCTTGCATCAAACTCAAATCCTTCACTGGATACAGAAGAATCGTAAAGTCGACTGCATTGATCTAACCTCTGACTTTCACTTCTGTGCTCCAATATCTTCTCTCTAAGTATAACACAAACAATAAGATCAATTTACCAACTTAATCTATAGAAAGGTATGAAGGAGATACAACAACTATGTTCCTCAAGATTTCACAATTGAACAAACAAAAGGCCTAAAGCAATGACTAAAAGGAAAAAAGGAATCGAATTGAAAAGTTGAAAGAAGAGCATACTCAATCTGGAGGAGGAGTTTCTGGGAATCGGGATGAAGATCGGCCCATTTCGTACTGTAATTCGCCGGCGCTTTATCGTTCGTGAACAAATACAGCTGCTGCGCTTGCTGCTGATTTACTTGTTGTTGTTGTTGTTGTTGCTGCTGCTGCTGGAACTGTTGCGGCTGAAACGGCGACGGTTGCTGCTGTGGTTGCGGTTGCGAGAACAAGGAAGAGCTCTGCGGCTGAAACATCGGTTGCGGAGTCTGAAACAGCGACTGCGTCTGCTGCTGTTGCTGAGGGGTAGAGAATAGATTGAACGACATTGTTGGATAGACCGACGGTGGATCAAATCTAGGGTTTCTATCGCCGGCGAGGATTTGGAGGCGAAGGGAAAAAGATTCAAAAGCCCTCGTTAAAACTTTAAAAAACTCAAGGCTCGAATAAGTGGAGAGAAAAGATACAAATTAGTATTTAATACCTATATTTCACCTTTTTAACAAACTCGAGGGCTTCTTTGCAAATATGCACTATCGATTTTCTTATAAATAATATTTAACAAATTGTAGTAAGCAACAAGCCTTATATTTTCCGTGCAATCTTCTTCGTTCGTGCAGATCTCGCCTCCGGTAATCGGTACGTCGCAAAAGGGCTTATCTTTCGCTTTCCGGTCCGATGTCGTTTAGTTCTGTTTCTTTAGGGGCAATGCTCATGTTTTCTCTAGAATCTAATAGCTCATTTTAGTGTTGAAGAAGATTTCGGCTTTGTTCACTTAGAAGCTGCCTTTAGTCATCACTCATCAATTTGATTCTGTGTGTTTTGTTTTCCTTGATCCACAAAGCATTCAACTTTGGTTGGGCAAACTATAACTTGTCACTGTCTGCTAATGGATTTTATTATTCTTCTTCATCCTGATTTTGTTGATTTGATCAGCCTGGAAACTTTTATGGTTATTGTAATAGTAAGTTTCCAATTCCTAAAGTAATCACCTTTTCTTGTTAATATTCCTGCTCGTAGGTCTTAGCCTCTTTCCTATTGTGGCCTGATACTGAGAGGATTCAAAGCTTAACGACCGGATAACCATGGCGACGGCTTCAGGTATCGATTCCTTCACTTTTGCAAATTCCTTTGCGTTTCTGTAAAAAGAGGAGCTTCTTATTGTTCTGATGTTTGTAGTTTTGGTTATAAGCTCTGCCAAATCCATTGCATTTGTCAGTTTTTGGAATGGTTGCTGACATATATATGCAGTTCCTTTTAAGTGTAGGAAAGATCATAGGAAGCAAATGGAATTAGAGGAAGCTCGTAAAGCCGGGCTTGCTCCAACTGCAGTAGATGAGGATGGAAATGAAATCAATCCTCGCATTCCTCGGTTTATTGCAGGCGCTCCATGGTATACACCTTCTGATGTTCCGGTTAAGCTAATTCCTTTACTTGCTTCTCTGCATTGCTCTTGTTTGAACATTCACACTGAATCCTCTGTTTCTTGGTTGGCTTTGACAGAGCTTGGAGCATCAAAAATAAACCCAAGACTGATCGTAATTACACTGATTGGTGGTATGACAGAGGTGCAAAAGATCTTTCACGCCGATAAACACCGGGAAGGATCGTGTTCAAAGTATTTCCTTCTCTTGAATGTTTAGTAGTTTTGGTTCTTATATCTTTTGATAAAGATTGAAATACGAAACCATCTTTTCATCTAACCAGGGAGATAATCAAAGTAGAAACAGTGGCCTAGCCCTGGAGACGAAACATATGAACGTGTCTATTCGTTGGAAGCAATTGAAAAGGGACTGGACATGCAATGTGCAAGCGACTCCAACACAAGCTGAGTTGCTCTATAACAACTTGCAAAGGAGAAACTGAGATCTCAAACAATGGAGACAATCTTGCAAAAGTACGGGAACGCAGCTACAGTAGATGAAATTCCCAAGGAGCTTTTGCTTGAGCAAGCGAAAGTCAAGTTGAGTATGACCGAGCGGGGAGGACTATGTTGTAATGCCCACATAACATTGGTTTGGTTTGGTTTGGTTTGGTTTAACAACGGATATTGGTTTGGCCAAACCGATTCTGAATCGAACTAATTCTTTCTCGTCTGAACTCAACCAAATTAACTCCTGATTCTCACATTTCAACTCTGTGAGACCTAAATTTGCGAAATTAAAGCATTGAGATATTTTTCCGTGATTCATTTCCATTTTCGTTTTCTAGTTCTTCCAATTAGGTCCAACTACAACTATAAGAACAATGACTATTCATTTTCCCAGCCAAACACTTAGCAATTAAGCACATTTACCTAAAAACGCTTTGAATTTCAAAAAGAGTCAAAAAAAAGAAGAAAATCATAATACCGACCGTTGCTCTGTTCCTCGTCAGACTTCAGTCACTGATATAAAAAAATCTCACCTTGAAAACATCATTAGTTCTTCTTCTTATCCACAGAACAAAGAGAGAACCAGGGATAGAGATAGAGAACAGGGAGGGAAAGGAGAGAAGTTGAAATTTTGAAAACTAAATCAGTGAGACTCAATCACAATGCCTGCGTTGAGAACGAGAACGAAATCTTCTACACCCGTCGTCACAAACCCTAATCCAACGACCGGAGGAACCTCAAACGTCTCCATCTACGAGAAATGCAGGGAAGACAGGATCAAGGAGAATCTCCAGAGGATGCAGAATCTCGGCATCTTGGATCTCTCACACAAACTCAAATCTGAGATCCGACCCCTCAAAAGGCGTTACACCAAAGCCGATTCGAATCCGGATCGTAGATCCACGGCCCGAGATACGCCTCCTCTTCAACTCTCCGTCACCACCAGACGATCCTCAAGGTAAATCTCGTCGTTTTCGTTCTCTGGATTCTTCGGATCTTTGTTCGAATTTGCTCATCTCTCTTCCAAAATTAAGGGTTTTAGGTAGAAATCAAGGCTTATCATTTCGTTCATTTTCGATCTCTGGGTGGTTAAGTTTACAATTTCCTTTTGTCTATCATCTTCAGATTGAAGAACGCAGCGCCGGTTACCTACTTCGAGGAAGCCGAAACAAAGAAGGGTAAAGCATCTAAAGAAGTGATTTTGTGGCTCGGAGAAGGCGAAAGGCCAGAGATTTATACGGAGGAGCATGATAAACTGCTAGGTAACACAGAACGAACCTGGGAGCTTTTTGTCGATGGTTATGCCAAAGATGGGAAACGGATTTATGATCCTGTTAGAGGAAAGACTTGCCACCAGTGCAGGTATGTGAACTCGCTTTTAACTCACCATAAGTGTAGCTTAGCTTGATTCTCGGTTTAGGGTCTAACGAATGAGACAAGTCTTTGCTTAACGGATTAACTATGGGTTTTACAGGCAGAAAACGCTCGGTTATCGCACACAATGCAGCAAATGTCACCCATCGGTCATGGGTCAATTCTGTGGAGATTGTTTGTACATGAGGTACTTATAGCTTTCACACTGATTCAAGCTTTTTGCTCTCGTAATAAGAAACTGGTTTAGGTTAACCTTCCCTCTAACCCTAATGATGAAGGTTAATTCTTAGAAGTCTTTATCATAAACGTATTACAAAAAAGGAATACACTTTAAAATACCAAAACCTAATTCATAAAGGAAGATACCCTAAACCATAATCTTGTATCACCCACCTTGTCTGTTTCTGTGTTTTAGAATTGTTTTGTAAGAATCAATAAGCGATTGAGGATCTTGTTGTGTTCTGCTTTCATTTGGTGTTGAATGTTTTAGAAACTGTTGTTGGTGATTGAACAGGTATGGAGAACATGTGCTTGAAACCCTGGAAAATCCGGACTGGACTTGTCCTGGCTGTCGCGGGATCTGCAACTGCAGTTTATGTCGTAAGCAGAAAGGGTGGTTGCCTACCGGCGCAGCTTACAGGAAGGTAGCTATCTTGATTATTACCCGTTTTGCAGATTCTCTCGTGTTGCAGAATCGACATTTAAAGGCTTTTCTTTTTCAGATATGTAAGCTCGGGTACAAGTCTGTTGCGCACTATCTGATTCAAACCAACAAGCAGTCAGAAACAAGTGAGGGTGACCAAACTGAGGACGCTCCATCTCAAGCTTTCAAAGAAGCAAATACATCTTCTTCTGAAGATGGTCTCCTCCAGATCACCGATGGGCGTGAGCTTCAAGACCATAGTCTTGGTGATGAAGGCACAAACAAGAGTCCGGACTCAGCTACAAAGTCGCTGAGCTTCTTGCCATCTGAGGACAATCAAACTTCAGCGATTGATGTTCATGTTCTAGGTGATGTCACGCCATTAGATGTGAAGGAGATGGATCCAGCAAGTTCTGGGGTCATGGTGTTTCATTCTGCAGACAAAGAGAACGGAGAAACAAGAGGAAGCAAGAGAAAAATGTCTGTTGAGCCAAACGCAAATAGTATTGGTGGAAGACTGAGGCAGCGTCGTAAGAGTCAAGCGTGAATGAGACAAGTTTCAGAAGTATATGAATGGAAACTCTTTCAGCACTCACTGTTAAAGTTCTCCTCTCGTAATGTAGCTCTTTTTTTCTTCTTTTGACGGAGTGAAACATAGATCAGGTAAGAACTGTTATGGCATGTCACTTTTTTTTGTGTTTAGTCTCTGTTAGTGAACCGGAACTGAACCATATAATCTGTATTGGTTACCGAGTTACCAGTATAAGTATGATGAAATCAATCTTCAGGTGCAATTAAGTTAAAGTGCTATTTTTGTTGCCGTCATTGAGTTCAAATTCAATGTGATCCCTCTTTTAAAGTACTTTAACTATATTCTGGATTCACTAATGCTTAATTGCAAACTGATTTTGCGTTAGATTATTGATTATTCTGTTCAAACTAAATTACAATTCAAATTTGATTTTTTTTAGGAGAAACAACTTTATAACTAGTAAGGTACCACTGTACCACATTGATATAATAAACTCGAGTTCTCGAAATTTATTTTTTTCTATTTAATAGTATAAAGTTAAATTATTCGTTTGGACTCGGGAAGTACCTTTGATAATCAGACAGAGTAATAACTCTGTTTTATCATCAAATAAACACAAAAAGGAGAATGAAAGCATTATACATGTTTTGTCTCACTGAAAAGGACAGAATTTGAAACCAATCAAATAACTAAACTAAAACATATAAAAAAACACTATTATTCAATATTAATTATAAGAAGAAATAGTAAAAGACAGAAGGCATTTTTATTTAACCAATAACACATTGTGTTCCATTCCATTCATAATAAACAACATAAATAGTCTGTTTGTCCTTTTTTTGGAAGTGAGAATTTATTATCTTGACTCTATCGATGCATTGCCTATACTAAGCCTTATATTTGGGATTTGACATAACTTATTAGAATTAGTTAGCAAATGAAGGCAAATGCTACCAAAATAAATTATGTTATTTGCTTCTTTTTAAAAATAAAATAAAATGTATGGAGTCTAAAGTAGGCAAAAGCATCCCCCACACCCCAACCTTACATTTATAATAAACATATACATAAATATTTTGTCTGTTTCAACCAACACATCTAATATTAAGTAGGGTATATGTACATTGATATAATAATCATAAATTAAAAGCATTGCTTATTATTCATATGTGTACATTTTTTTATATTAGTCAAAAGTTTGGAATTATTATTTTCTTGCAAGCAGCTGGAGCACCTAATAAAGATAGTTTTTGTTATCCAAAATGTGGACATGCATTTTTTTTTTTTTTTTTGTTCTCATCATTTGTTCGAGAAGCGTTAAGAGGAAATGGTAAATATATTTTCCTTAATAATTCCGCAATTGCAAGAGTTGACGAGTTTAATGCGTTTCTTTCGGGGAATGATAAAGAAGACAAATATTGCTTTCCTGAGTCATTTTGTTTGTCCTGTTTTTCAGATTAAAATAAGATAAATATTCTTGTAATGTTACTAACATCAACAAAAACGTCAAGTAGCATATGCTATACTAATATTTCCACTAAATAGTCCTTTTTGTGTGTTATTTGACTTATTTTCCAAGTCTTTTTTTTTTGGTGTTATTTGACTTGAAACCTTAGCCTTGTATCTTTTCATTAATAAGAAAATGATTAGAGGAATTGAATAATTGATTCCACCATTCATTATTGTTTTTAGCTCATGAACCACTTTGCTTCTGGTTTATGTGAAAGTCAATGCCTTTTCTTTAACAGTGTGTAAAGGAGAGAGAGACAGAGTAGTAAATGAAATGAGAGATTAGTAGTGAAAGGGGTCACCTTTGCTTTTATATTCAAAGAGAGCTCCTTTGGCTTTGGGTCATTCTTGAAGGTTTTTCTCCCACAAAATTTTTCTTCATTTCTAATTTTTTTCATTGTTCATAAGAGAGGGCTTCTGATTATCTATGCAAAATTTTGGGATCTGTATTTATTTTTTCTGCTTTTTATTTTTATTTATTTATCTATTTCCCTCCTCTCCTGAGAGAGACTGGTCCTAGGGTTTGAGCCTTTTGACTCTTACCTTCTCTTTCTTGGATTCCTTCTTCCTTGTGGGTTTTCTTTCTCGTACTTTTGTTCGTTGAAATTGTTCTCTTTTACTTTCTTCTTCTTCTTCCGTCAATTTCGTCTCCTCACTCTTTTGGTTTGAGCGCTAATCTTTTTTTTTTTTAATTTTTCTGGGTTCTCAAAAAGTTTCCGTTTTTGGAGTCTCTCTTTGATCTTCTTCAAGATCTTCTAATTCGTCACTTCTAGGGTTTTACAATGGGCTAGAAACAAAACCCTCTTAGTTTCTTTTCCTTTTGCCGAAATCCCCAAACTTGAAAAAAAAATCTCCTCTGGTTTTCGAAAATCAGCTCTCTAATGCATTTCTCACTGTGGAAGCAAATTCACCACTGTGCTACTCTGATCTTAGACAAGAGCAAGAGCAGGAGAAGAAGAGATGGTGGTTCCGATTCCTCTGTCAATGTCAGGAAAAAAGCTTCAATGCTTCGGAAATTGTACGAAGACAAGCTAAGGGAAGCTCTAGAAGAAGCCTCTGAGAATGGGTCACTCTTCAAATCCCAAGACATGGACCAAGAGAACCAAGACGGAGCCTTGGGCCGCTCCAGATCCTTAGCTAGACTCCACGCGCAGCGCGAATTCCTACGCGCCACCGCTTTAGCAGCCGAACGCATAATCGAATCGGAAGACACCATTCCTGAGCTCCGTGAAGCTCTCAGCAAGTTCCTAAGCATGTACCCAAAGTACCAAGCTTCCGAGAAAATCGACCAGTTAAGATCTGACGAGTACAGCCACTTATCAGGTTCAAAGGTATGCCTTGATTACTGTGGATTTGGTCTCTTCTCTTATGTTCAAACCCTCCACTATTGGGATTCCTGTACGTTTAGCCTCTCTGAGATCACCGCGAATTTGAGTAACCACGCGCTTTACGGCGGAGCTGAGAGTGGAACCGTGGAACATGATATCAAAACTAGGATCATGGACTACTTGAACATCCCTGAGAATGAGTATGGTCTTGTGTTCACGGTAAGCAGAGGCTCAGCTTTCAGGTTGCTAGCGGAATCTTATCCGTTCCAGACGAACAAGCGGCTTTTGACAATGTTCGACCACGAGAGCCAGTCTGTGAACTGGATGGCGCAGACCGCGAGGGAGAAAGGCGCAAAGGCTTACAACGCTTGGTTCAAGTGGCCGACTCTGAAGCTCTGTTCTACTGATTTGAAGAAGCGGTTGTCTTACAAGAAGAGGAAGAAGAAAGATTCAGCGGTCGGGTTGTTTGTGTTCCCTGCGCAGTCTCGTGTTACGGGTGCTAAGTACTCTTACCAGTGGATGGCTTTAGCTCAGCAGAACCATTGGCATGTGTTGCTTGACGCTGGCTCTTTAGGTCCCAAAGATATGGATTCTCTCGGCTTGTCCTTGTTCCGGCCTGAGTTCATCATAACTTCGTTCTACCGTGTGTTTGGTCATGACCCGACCGGATTTGGTTGCCTGTTGATTAAGAAATCAGTGATGGGGAGTCTTCAGAGCCAGTCTGGTAAAACAGGATCAGGAATAGTGAAGATCACGCCTCAGTATCCGTTATATCTAAGCGATTCAGTAGATGGTCTCGATGGTTTGGTTGGCTTTGAGGATCATGATGACGAGAAGATGAAAGAAGCTCATCGTCCGGGAACTCAGATGCCGGCTTTCTCGGGTGCATACACTTCAGCACAAGTGAGAGATGTGTTTGAAACAGACCTCCTTGAAGATAACATTTCTTCTGATAGAGATGGAACTACTAGCACCACCATTTTCGAAGAAACCGAGAGTGTCTCTGTTGGAGAACTGATGAAAAGCCCTGTTTTTAGCGAAGACGAGTCGTCTGACAATTCGTTTTGGATCGATTTGGGGCAAAGCCCTCTTGGCTCTGAGCAGCATAACAAGATTGCGTCTCCGCTGCCGCCGATTTGGTTTACAAACAAGAGAAACCAGAAACAACGACACTCGCCTAAACCAATACCGAAGAGTTACAGTAGTCCGATGTATGATGGTAACAAAGACGTCCTCTCGTTCGATGCTGCTGTTATGTCGGTTACAGAACACGGGACAAACACGACTCCATTGCGGAACAGGAGGAGTTCTGGTAGTAATCTCCATGCTCATGAGATAGAGGAGGAAAACTGCGGTCGTAGCTTGGCAAATGGCTCGTTGTTGACTTCCAACATTTCATCAGAAATCAAAGAGAGCGCTGCGATTAGACGAGAGACGGAAAGAGATTTCAGGTTATTGGGAGGGAGAGATGGTGGTAGAAGCAGGCTATTAGGAGTGGAAGATGAACATCCGAGCAAAGGAAGACGGGTTTCGTTTAACATGGAACGTGTTAGTCATAGCATTGTAGAGCCCGGTGAAGCTTCTCTAGCTAGCTTTTATGATGAAGAGTACCATAACAACACGAGTGATGTTGAGAATGGAGATGATGAAGGTGCGGATGATGAGTGGGATAGGAGAGAGAACGAAACCGAGATCGTTTGCAGGCATATCGATCATGTGAATATGTTAGGTCTTAACAGAACCACGACGAGACTCAGGTTTCTGATTAACTGGCTTGTGATATCGTTACTGCAACTACAAGTGCCTGAATCAGGAGGAAGAAACATGAATCTTGTGCAGATATATGGACCGAAGATCAAATACGAAAGAGGAGCAGCGGTTGCATTCAATGTTAGAGATAAAAGCAAAGGCTTTGTTAGTCCGGAAACTGTTCAGAGACTCGGTGAAAGAGAAGGTATATCTCTAGGCATTGGTATACTGAGTCACATACGCATTGTGGATGATAAACCGAGAAACCATAGAGCTCGGAGTAAAGAAGATAATGCATTGCACTTGCATAATGAGGTCGGGAAAAACGGGTTTATAAGATTTGAGGTTGTTACAGCTTCTCTTAGCTTCTTGACAAACTTTGAGGATGTTTACAAGCTTTGGGCTTTTGTTGCCAAGTTCCTAAACCCTGGTTTCAGCAGAGAAGGTTCACTTCCTACTGTTGAAGAAGAAGAAGCAGAGGACTCAGAGACGTGAGTTCATAGTAGAAAAAGCACAAAGCCACAACTTTTAGAAGGCGACTCAGAGAGGTTGACATAACCGATGTGGTTCACACGCCTGAACCATTATACAGTACGGTCTGGTCGCTCTCCCGGAGATAGAAAGAAGGTAAAGAACTGTGAATTGAGAGATTTGGTATGGCTTGTAATCTGAAAGCGGAACTTATTGATCCAAAGATTTCACCTCTTGGTAAATTCTGCTTTTGTTTGTTTGTATTTTTTTTTGGGTGAGGCTACAGTTTCTGAATATTTCAGAAACTTGTCCTACAAAACTGATTTAGATCAATATATACATTTAGATTCTATAGTCTTTGTACCAAGATCACCTACTCGGAAGCTTAGATTTTTCCAATACATTTTCCTTCAGTTTTATATACTGTTGGCCTTCAAGTTCATTGTTTCACACTTTCAGTAACACCATTTTGGCATTTTCTATGCATTTTGGGAAAAGAACTTACATAATACGGAAAGGACAAAAAAAATTACCGTACATTCTCAAATGAAATAAACTTGATAATGTGTGATGTGACACAAATTAAGATATCTTATGGGCTAAAATCTCTTTTATCCTATAAAAAAGATTCTCCGTGTTCATATGGGGGCAATAACGTCATAATTAACTTGATATGAAACAAAAATGATCGTATAGAGAGGATTTGAGCAATACAGTGATTAAGTAAATATCAAATACATGACGTAGAAGTAGCAAATGAAGGTTAATTTAATGTGACTACAACACAAATTTAATGGAATTGAGCCCACATGGATTTTGGATCTTTTAAGAGTTTCATTTTCTCTGTCGCTGCTTCTTGGCAAAAGCAGCACCGGTGACAAGTCGGAGAGCTTGGCCGGAGTTCTTGAGGATTGCAGACGATCTAGGGACTTGCTCTTTCCGCTTCTTCAAGAAATCTAACCCGCTTTTCAAGCATTCCGGTGGTGGAATCTCCTTGTAAATAACCGTCTCAATACTGCACAAACGTGAGAGAGAGAGATATATATATATATATATATATAGTTAATGGGATCAACTCAAAGAGTGATATAAGAGCGTGTAAGCCTAAAAAAGATGATCATACCCTGAGCTCTTTTGCTTCTTCTTTCTCGGGATTTCGTTGGCCTCCTCTACTTCAGAATCCGACCCGTTTTTCTGTCTGTGAATGAGATAGAGAAATTGCAAATCTTAAGACATTTCTTTTAAAGTTGAAAGCGTTTTATGCATAACGAAAAAAAGGATATCGAGTTTCATACTTTTCCCTCTCTGCAAGAAAGTCTATGATGTTTTTGGAAAGGAACCCCTTCTTTGCAAGAGCTTCACGGTCTTCCTCGGCCTCTTCTTCTTCTTCGAACGTTTCAATCTTTCGTGATTTCTTCGGCGTTAATTTCTCTGCCAAAAACCTGCGACTCTCTTTCTTTTCACGCGAAACCCTACAGAAGAGAAAACAATATCATTAAGGGAATCCACACATTTCTGACTTATCCCTCCAAGGGAAGCTTAGAGATCACAAATTCCACAACCGAACAAACAGAGCTAGGAACAGGACATACACGCAATGGATTCTTGAATAGATATGTACATTAAAGAGGTAAATGTTAAGAGTGAGAGGATCTAAAACCATCGACAAAAGCAACTAACGTCTACATGTCTAAGGAAAGGCTACAAATGGCTAAAAAACCATATCTTCCTCCATAAACTCCTAATAGTCAAGCTACATAAGAACTCGTTCTGAAACTCTTCAAAGACAGTCAAAGGGAGTCCTTAATGATCTAATTCCAAATCAATATACATATGTTCATACAAGAATTTCAAAGAAAACTAAACATAGCGAGCTAGAGTAAGAGAATGTGGTGAGAATACAAACCTAGCCTTATTCTCTCTCAGTACTTTCCTCAACGCTGCATCTTCCAGCATCGCCTGAAACAAGTCCAGAAAATAAAATTAAAAAAAAAAAACAAACAGCAAAATCCATTAGACGATGAAATTCGATTGACTGTTTCAGCTAATCCAGCTAAGACGGCAAATACCTGCTCCTGGGTGATTTCCTCGGGTGCGTCATCGGAATCGGAGCTGTGATCTTTGTTGTCCGACATCGAAATCTGATTGCTTTCTTCGCCGGTGTTTTCTCCTCCGTCAGACGACAACACTAGGGTTTAACGGCTCTGCAAATTCCCAAAACACCACACGGACGATTTCGACTTTAGTTCCTCTCTTTCTCATCAGAGAGTTTTCTTTTCCTTTATGATGGGTTTATTTTGGGCTTTCGTTGCGCCTTTTTCTGTAAGCCCATTAACCCAGTACACGGTTGATTAGATTAGATCATTATAAGCTATAGGTTTGCATTATAAGCAAAAGCTGGAATAGCTCAGCTGGTTAGAGCGTGTGGCTGTTAACCACAAGGTCGGAGGTTCGAACCCTCCTTCTAGCGCTTTTTTGCATCAAATTTAGTTGAGCATAAAATTACATCTTATTACTTAGAAATCTATCTACCAAAATAAAAAAAAATTATATTTTATAGTTCATAGAATTATATCGTAATCCATAAAATTGAAGTTGAGTACATATTTGCTCTATGTTTGGTTTTGGTTTTGGTTTACTAGTACATGAAAGATGTCAAAGAATACTCAAGCCGTCCAAAAATATATTGTATACTTATGAGACAAGAATGGCAACCAAAAAAAAAAAAAAAAACGTATGAGACAACGAGACAACAAAAAAATAGCATTATACAGATAAAATCAATTGAATAAATTGCATCACTTTATATAGTTTATATAGTAAAGAACACAAACGTATCTATATATAGTAACTCATGCTCTACTTTACCCTCCCCAACCCAAATCTATACAATGTTTTCACATTTTTGTTCATCACAAATTACCAAACCTTAATTTCATTGATGCAAAAGCAACCTGAAACTGAAGTCATATGGTACTACTTGAACCAACTCCATAAGAGACTCTTTGTTCTTTCTCTCCACACACTTGAGAGCTTCTTCTCTGAGCTTATCAGGCAACTGAAGGCAAACCCAGTCGAGCAACGATTCCAAGTCTTTAGCAAAGTCGAGCAGATACCAATCTAATACCTTTGGAAGCATCAGTTTGTTGTTCTTTGAGATCCCAACAGATGCTTGAAGATAATCTCTCTTTGCAGCTTCTAGCTCTTCCTCTACATTAGCTGCTGAGTAAACCCTTACCTGAATTAAAAAAAGGTTGATGTGTTGATTAGTTTTCAAGTGTTTTGTCTAGTTATAATCCATTTTCATGGAAGTTTTAACAAAGCCATGTCTGAAACTACTTGAAAGTTTGCATCTTTCGACGCCACATTTGAGTGTAAATGATTTTAAGCACAACTTACAGCAGGAGAGGACCAGCTTCCACAGGCGAGAGCGAACGTGACCAAAGGCTCTGACCATTCCAATCCAAATGTGCTATGAGCTCTCATCTCTTCATGTGTTGCAGTTTTGGGACAAGTCTTTTCCAGAAGAAGAAGCAGAAAACAAAAAGTAGATAAAAGAATCAAACTTTTGATTCAGCATATACAATTCAAAGAGAAGAAGATGAAAGGAACTTACAAATTTCAAGTGGTATGGAAGTCTCAAGATGAAGTGTTCGATTGTGATAGCATTTAGCGAGTGCCCTCCCACAATTATTGTTGCCTGACACAACAACGAGAAGATGAATATATAACAAAACCTTGTGAACATGTCAAAGCGCAAAGTTGTCGAGCTTTGGTTTGATTTCCAAACCTTCTGCATAAGGGCTACAACCATTTCAGGGCTCCCGGGGATTCCATGCTCCAAGAAAGCCTACAAAGATAAATTTGGAAACAAGAAAATCAGCTTTTTAATAACATTTTACAGACATTTCTCTCTCTATCACACAGAGAAACCATAGAAGTCTTACATTCATCACACAGGAATTATAAGTGTTTATCCAGAATGCAAGCTTCTGCTGGTGGCCAAGACCGTCTAGATTTACAACGGAAAGCTTATTAAGCAGGAACCTGGAAACAGAACACGAAACATGAGTTTAGTATTCCAATCACTCTTACACGTGTGATATCATTTGCTTAAATGAGAGACTAACTTGAGACGATGGATCAGAAATGAAGCATTGATTCTTCTTCCAAGATCAATTGAAGATGCATCGACAGAGCAAAGATTCTTGTAAGCACCAAGCTCTCTTGTTCTCCATTCTGAACAGTTGCTATACGGATCCAACACAATGTCCTTGGACGAGCTTACCCTCAATATAATACTCACTAGACATTTCAGTAAATCCTCTGAAACTCTGTTTGCTGCATTTCCACTTTGCAATGATTTGTCTTCCGAAGATGATCCCGAGACACTCTCCTGTGCCTTGTCCTGATCAGCTAATCTATCATCTAGCTGAACGAACGAAAAACCCAAAAAAAAGGAGAAAACTTTCAGAAAAAAAAATCTACAGATTCATCATGCATTGGTGAAAGCGTGAACGTTTTACATACCTGCAATTTACTTGATTCTGAGCATTTATCCGCTGCTGCTGCCTCCGGCTTATTCAAAGGTTTCTTCTTCTTCACAGACGTCAAGAATCTACCAAGCTTCTTCTCAGGTGATTCTTTATCCTTCTTGTCTTTTAGAGCATTACTAGAGGTATGATTCTCTTTCCCCCTCACATCTACTGGCTTAGTAACACTGCTCAGATTCGGTTTAGGCGACGCTTGTTTGCCATTTACCAATCTCTGACTAGTTCGATCATTAGCTGTTTGATCAGGGGAGAACAGTTTCCTACTCGAGATGCTTCTGCTAAGACTAAGAGACTGTTGATGCTTTTTAGTGGGAGTGATCAAAGAATTGAAGTCGTGTTGCGACATGGATTTCGATCGCTGGTGTTTACTGCTTCTAACGGGAGAATTCTCGGTCAGACCGTTGTTACTAGGACTCTCCAGATTCCTCTTTGAAGAAATGAAGACGGCTTCTTGGTATAGACCTTGTCTAAAGCTTACAACTTGTTCTTCTAACCGAACCACTTCCTCTTCAAGAACAGCTACTTCAGCAAGAAGCTCCAGTGTCTTAATCAAATCCCGGAAAATAGAAACAAAAATCAGACACAAAGAACAACAATTATAATAGTTTCAAAATCCAGAATTCAGATCTTACATATCGAGGGAGATAAGAAGGAAGACGAGGTAAAGCTCCTAAAGGTCTGGTGAAAGCTCTCTCCAATGCTCTATGCACATTCTCCTCTTGTCTCAGCTTCCTCTTTAGCTTATCAACCTAATCACAGAAAACATTTTTTAAGACTCAATTCATCACTGAATCATCAAATCATTAAACTCAAAGAAAGTGACTTTTTGGTCAAGAATTTGCCATCATCATACATCTTGTAGCAAATCCATTTTCTTTTCTCTGTTAGCTCGGCGCCGATTAAGCAGAGGTTTCCCTGAATTGGCAACAGCTCCATTGCCTAAAGACTCCATCTTTTTCTTCTCCTCCTTTGCAGATTTCAGAATACCACGAAACATCATTACTCATATAGACAAAATTACTCGGAAACAGATTGAAGGAAGCAAAATTGGAGGTAATTAAGAGAACTATTGTTCTCAGCCTTTGATAGTGGAAAACAACACACACACTTATCGATCACTTTCACTGTGACCAGTAATTTCACTCAGAATATCTGTTTTATTAATAAAGAAGGAAAAAAAAAGCAAAGATTCGGTTGTGAAATAGTCCAATTTTGAAGCCAAGAATCTTAAGAAATATCTGAAAATCCAATATCAGAAACAAGAGAATTTTAAATCAGATTTTATTCATTTAAAGGAAGAAACTTTTTCAGAAGCTAAACAAAAGAAAATTTCTTCAAAGCACACCAAGAAAGCAATCAGAATTGGGTTAAGAAAAAATGAAAAGTGCGAGAGAGAGAGAAAGAAGAAAGAAGAAAAGTTACTTGATTGGTGTCATGCTTTGAAGGAGCTTTCATGGAGTAAAGAGCAGCTCGAACACTAGTGTTCATCGCTTCTCTCTCTCTCTCTTCAACTTTTGCTTTTTCTCCACTCTAACTGCTATAAACCAGAGAGAGAGACAGAGACCCCATCATGATAAAAAAAAACACGAAACAGAAGTAAAAAAGAGAAAGATACAGTTAAAATATTTAAGAATGAAGACAAATAAGAAAAATGGCGGAGAAAAAAAAAACCAAATCTTTTTAACTTTTATGAGATTAGTTAATGGCTGTAATGGAAATTTAGTACCTCTTGATTTATGAACACAGAGCGGGAAAGCTTGAAGATAAAGCGACCCAGAAGCAGAAAAAGGCTGGCATGTGTTTTAATTGAAGCTTATGTTTCCCAAAGATCCACCATTTGATATAATTTAATCCATATATTTATGTATGTATAGAGCTCACTTTGGTCAGATAATCTCGAACAGAGCGAGGAAGAAGACTACAGAATCTCTTATTGGAGGTGAAGAAGTAGCAGATAACGACGAGATATCAGCGTTTAATCGCCATTTTCTGCTACCTAATTATCATTTCTTTATTAATCTTTATTTTTAGAAAATGGAAATTTATATAAATGAGATGACTTTTTTCTCTCGGAGGAGAAGATGCGAGATCTGAGTGAGAAGCTGCTTGAGCTGGTGGGAAATTGTGAGATGAGGACAACCACAAAGAGAGCGACTTTAGCTTATTTTTTTCATCTGTTTATTTATTAAATTTTGGTATTTAGTGCTTTGCTGCTTTCATTTTCTCTCAATCTTTCACTCCAAATTTCTATAATTATAGAAATGGTCCTGAATAAAGCTAAAAGTAATTTGTTTACTTATACTTTGTTTTTTGTCAATAATGTTTAGTCAAGTGCTTAGAGTTATTCCCTGGATATATATGACTAATTGTAACACTGAATCCTTCAATAGAAATATTTGATCAAATGTGAACCATATTTTTTAAGTTATAGATCTAAATTTATAAATTTAGTAAATTATTATTATATTTATAATTTACAATAGTGAAAGAAAAAGATAGATAAAGATAGTGGAGTTGGTGGTTTACAGCTTTTATTTTGTAGAGTTTTCATTGTGAGTGATAGTTTCTTGTCCAATTTAAGATGGAAACTCAAAAATTATTGGTCACTGCTCTTTGTATAACAGTTATTTTAAGCTGTCATCCGGATATTTTAAATAAATGATTTCGAATTACATTTCTATATCAAGTCAATCTTACGTTTGCTGATTAGTTTAATTTGGGCGTTGATGCGTTATAGTTAACCACTTGATTATAGAATTGATTAGAGATTATATTAACACAAAGAAGTAGTAATTGTTTTGTAATCAATTATGCAGGCTGTACTTAAACACAAGTGTTTTTTGCAGAAGTTAAATTCTGATACCTTTTGGAGAAAGCAAAGATAACGTGCTTATTAATTATGATGTTAAAAGAAAAGATTAAAAAAAAAGTAAAACTCGAAAGATGCTGACATCTCACTAGTATAACCTTTTTAACATTTGATTTTCATTTCTCGCTTTCTTCTGTTGTCAAATCGTTGATCCACAAAAAAGGAAGTAATTAAGAAAATGAGAAATTAAGGGTAAATATTGAATATGTAAACTGTTGCGATATTCATTTACTTATTCAAATATATTTTTTGAGTATCCCTTAATATAAAAGTTATTTGATGTAAACCTTTGTTAACTACTAACAAACTCATGAAAACGAGTCATGAAAAACCAGAAAAGGATGGAACATGTTGGGTCCTGAGATTAAAAAGAAAACTCATTAAAAGTGGCAATGTCACACACCACGGAGTAAGCAAAAGTGATTACAATAATTATTATTCCAACAATGAGAAATTTTTAGATGTGGAGAGATTGCATTTAACGAGGCTAAGCGTGGTAATATTAGTTAGACCATCAATAATTTGATTAAATTTAAGATCAACTAACATGACTGTTAATTATAGTAGTATTTTATTTAATGACGAGAAAAGAGAAAACGGTGGATTAGGTATTAAACTATATGAATGGGAAGGAATTAAATGACTTTGGCAGATTCTATTAAGCATTAGCACGTGACAAAGCTTAGCAAACGTAGCTTTTTAACTCATGCTTTTGCTTCAATTTCTCTTTAGTGGACCCAATTAATCATGCCCTATATATATGCATACAAGTACATCGTTACGGATTTCATCTTCCTCCCCATGTTATTACACTCTTGTGATACAAATTTACTTTTTTCATATCAAAATTCAAATGTATATAGATTCTTGTCTACCTTTTCTCATTCCTTTGTAACATGACATTGTCAACTGTTAGCCAAAATCAGAATGACTTCTTAAAAAACAAAACAATATTACGCACACGTGTTTTTTTACCTTTTTACCGTATTTTCAGACTAATTTATCTCTGGGTTTTATATACAGTAGAGATGCACATATAACTACAAAAATGTCGAACGTGCATCATGTAATCCCAAAAGAGTGATAATACAATGTAAGGCATGCGTCTAGGTCTAGCCATCCAAATCATTATTTCGTCTTCTTTATATATACACTGTATATATATTTTTTTGTTTACCTTACAGTATGTAATGAGAGTCGAAAAATGATCATATAAATAACGCAATTATTTTCAAAATCAATCGACTAGTCACACCAGGATGAATTAGAAAATTATTGTTAAACAAAACATAGATATTTTACTTGTGTGCTCTCGTTTGAAATTAGAGCTATATAGCATTACAGAAAACTTAGAACACATTATTGTATTTGAATATAAAGTCTACGATCTATTGCATGATCAATCATAAATTTAAACATTCCATCTGAAATAGAATATCTAAAATAAGTGCAAAGTGAATAACAGAATCAGCATAATGGTGGGAGATAAGATAATGCATCAAAACTACGCCAATAAATTAATGGTCCAACACTGAACAAAATACCCTTTCGCTTTTCTTTTTCGTTTTTTACTTTGCTCTACTTTTGGGCTGGACCAAGACACTGTGGTCCCAAAAGTGGGCCATATTGGGCCCTAACCCGGCGATCAGAGAGAAAACACGAATTACATTAGAATAACAATCTATGGCATTTGTTAATTAAATTTCGATATGTTGTTATAATACACATATACACATAACTGTGTGTTATATATACAGCTTCGTTAGTTCTTAAACTGAAAAAAAAAATAATTATACCAATTTTCTGTTCGCATTTACACCACAAATGGTCGACGTCATCTTCTATTTCCCGATATGTATGTATATCAAAGCGAAAAAAACTTAGGGAAATTTAATAACACAAACAATTTTTCTTACGACAAACATATAAAAAACAAAATTTATTTTCGTCAGTATCATTCGACGATGGACCATACTCGGCTTCAAGTGAATTTCTAAAAATTCACAAAGTCCAAAAATATTTGTTTTCAATAATTTATAATAAGTACCAAAATTATCATTCTAAGATATTTATCGCAAAACATTTGTTTTTAGTACGTATGATCTTCCTATTTAGAATCAGTAGTGAGTAGATTAAAGTATATGTTCATATACTATGGTAGATTCATCTCATCCACTTCCAATATATGATATCTAACATAACTCATCCGAGTAAAACTGAGAACTACTCATCGTTTTACTTATCCGTTGATCTTTCGTTAGAACCTCACAATATTAATTTATGGTTTGGTTCGAGCCATATCATAAGAAAGTCTTTCATCTTTGACATAACTCGAGCCGAAATAATTAGATGCACATTAATGGTTATTACTTAATTTGTCCATATTTTCATCTTTCACATAAGAAGTCGACGTTAGACAAGTTAGGCTGGTGACACTGGACTACAGGAGGATGCAAACGTAAACCATCAATTTCTGTCACAAATTAACTAATGTTGAACGGTTTAAAATTTCCTTTTCCCCAATCCAGAAAAGTATATCGTACGTAGACCAAAGTTATATATAGAATATAACTAATTTCTAAATAATTTACTAAATTCTTAAATGATCATATATAAACGTTAACATGCTATCTATAGGTGTAATAAATACACTAGATAACTCATAATCGTTGCCTCTGGCCATCTAGCCTCTTCCCATCACATGCCATTAATGGACCTATGTGGTGCTGATAGTAACGTACAACCATGACGTCGCAGAGGATCTTAACACAATTAAAACACAAACTCGCTCTTGTGATTTTGTAATTTCATATAAGGTAACATTTTGGACACATATAGCTCCTTTTTTTTTTCTTTTCTCTCTATTTTTGCCACATTTATACACATAAAACTAGCTCATACCCATTGATCGGTCCCCAATTTTTCAATGATTGGTCAATTTTTTCTTCCTTTTCATAACCAATGTGGTCCTATAAGACAAGTGAATAGGGTCCATTTAGGGCTAGCGTACGTGGTATATCGCATGTTCACTATCACTTATGAGCGCATGCAAATGATATTACATGTCAAAAATATAATACACATAATTTTATTTTTGTCAATAATTACTCAATATAATTTATTGCTATACAAAACAAATATCGTTTTTATTGATCACACGTAGTTTGTCAAATACTATTTGTTTTGTATCATTAGGCCCAAAGAATGTTTTTGTGTCAGTTTTTTTTTTCCTGATAAAACAATAAAGTTACAGCAAAGAAAATCCATGATGTGTCATTAAAATAAGAGTTCAAACCCATATACTACTTTTTAAAGTAAATAGTTAGTGATGATAACATAGGATAACAGATTATTAAAACTACGACATTCGGTATATGCATGCAAGTTACCAAACATATACGACCTACATTAAAAAAAAAAAAAATCGACTTTCTTTTCAATTTCAAAATCCTTACATACAATACGAAGATTCCATACATAATAATACTGTAGAATTTCGTAATTTTTGAAAATATCATAAATATAAAAATAATGTATAGTATTATATTCGTAGCTTGTAATATTGAATTCACATATTAAAACTTATGTGATGGTGGATATTCAACTAAATGAATGAACAAATGTTTTAAGGCTATAGGGAAATAAATGAATGAAGGAAGTTACATCTTTATCATAGGGCTGGACTGCCTCGGTGTGATAGAGCAATCGAGCAAGATAAGAAAACAGTAGTAATGTGATGTGGCCATTGGTCAACGTCAACTACCCTGAAATCGGAATGTGTGATAATTACTTATTCAATTCATAGTCGTATTAAAAAAAAAAAGATAAATCACTGCTTATCATCATCACTAGGCATTCTTATAGTTTCATAATTAGCAAACGTGATTATTATCTCTTACAAATATTTTAAGAGATATTGGGCCTCAATTTGAACTCACGTAGAAGCCTTAATATTGAGGAAGCCCAAATTTTAATTTGGGAATACTTTTGTTAATGGGGCATCCCAACCGATAATGTTTATAAATCAAACCGGATATGAACCAAATAGTTTAGTAGGTTGTGGGGTCGGATACATTTGACTTCAGATTAATCTGATCATGCAAAATTAAGTGGTGAGATATAAATTCGTATAATCAAATTAATTTTATAAGCAATTTAAATGAAACAGCAGAATCAAATCCTGAAATCAACTCCAGATTATATCACAAGTGTAGTTAGAACAATTCTGGATAGGAAGGGAGATATGTCCTAGAAAATCCAAAAAAATCAAACTCAATTATTAAAAAATGAAATCATTGAGCTTTGAATCTTTTGATTGAGATCTCGTAAGCTATTTTGTAATTGGAAAGTCCACGAAAGAAATTACTTTACATTATCAATAACAATAGGCTCTCGTAAATTAAGCTCATGAGTCATGACAGCTCAAGCTCGACATTGATATTGTCCCTATATTGCCATAAATTATAATAATGCAATTCCAAGAAAAATACACAAACTACAAACATTCATGAATAGCACGAAATGTATGACGAAAAGGTCTGACCAAACAAATATATCTTTTAAAATATCCTGCACGTAAAATTGTGTATTTATATTCATACAAGAAAACATTTCGCATATCATCATCATTGCATTAATCTTATACACCAAAATACGATTTATAATCTTCTAACGAAGAAGAAAACCGGTCAACTACCATGGAAAAGAACTCGTCTTGTAAGAGATACAACAAACCGCCGGCGTGTGGAACACTCGTCACCATCCTCAGCCTCGACGGCGGCGGAGTCAGAGGAATCATCGCCGGAGTCATCCTTGCTTATCTAGAAAAACAACTTCAGGTTTTATTTTTGTTATTATATATATAAGAATATATATCTTCTTCTCTATATCAATCATGTAAAAATTTCATAAATCAAGTATATTTTAATCCGGACTTTAAGTTGTAAATTCTAGATGCGGGTAAATGTGAATATCTACTTAAGCAGCTTTGAACTACAATCTAAAATCCATTAGGTCTTTTCTTTAAAGATGGTAGTTTGGAGTAATTAACCATTGTATATATTTACAGGAAATCGATGGAGAAGACGTGAGACTAGCTGATTATTTCGACGTGGTAGCAGGGACTAGTACCGGTGGTCTCATGACTGCCATGTTGACCGTACCGGACGAGACCGGACGGCCTCATTTCGCGGCCAAGGACATTGTTCCGTTTTACCTTGAACATTGTCCCAAAATATTTCCACAGCCCCAGTAAGGATACAATAGTTACAAATAATATTTTGACAATTAGTAATCTCTATGTTTTTTTAACCAGTTATATTTTGGAAAGGAAACTATATTTATCGTCTTATTGACCCATACATTAATGATAGACACGTAAAGTTATATTCTAATTACTTTGTCATGCGAACAATATAGGTGGCCACTAAGTGTATATGAAATGTTATTGGGCAAATGACTTTTCAATTTGTCTGTCAACAACATGCATAATGCAAAATTTAAACGCAGGTCATAAATGATGACAATAACATATTGTACCAATTGGTTAAATTCCTCAATTGAACATTTTTTTCTTTAATGAGCATGTATAATATATATATATATATCTCCATTTGGCGATTAACAGACATTCTGAATGCAGGGGCTTGGCTGCTCTGTTACCTAAGCTTCCAAAGCTTTTGTCTGGTCCAAAATACAATGGAAAGTATCTACGAAAGCTACTAAGTACGCTTCTTGGAGAGACAAGACTTCACCAGACACTCACAAACGTTGTCATACCTACCTTCGACATCAAGAAACTTCAACCAACCATCTTCTCGTCTTACCAGGTAATATTCTGTCCATCTCTCGACATCAAGAAACAACACATATAGTAATTAAAATGTCAAGTTTTTTTTTTCCAACTTGCTTGATCGATCCACCTAACTAACAGCTTCAGTTCACCTTTTGTGTTGTTTGCAGACGCTGGTTGACCCTAGCTTGGACGTCAAGTTATCAGACATATGTGTTGGCACATCGTCTGCTCCCACTTTCTTTCCTCCTCATTACTTTTCTAATGAAGATAGTCAAGGCAAGACGTCTGAGTTTCACCTCGTTGATGGCGCGGTCACCGCTAATAACCCGGTAAAACACAATACTCTTACCAGTTTCTCAAAAATGAAAACAGAAATAATTGATCTACGTTAACAATACATATTAGACTACGCCTTTTCAAGACTTTGGAAATCAGATTTCAAGATTCTCTCTTTCTCAAACTTATGACTCTTTTAAATACAATGTAAATGTTCATATGATTCATATCTTAAAGAATATTGACAATGAATAGAGTGTGATATCGATATCTTTATATGACTCTCTTTTCAATTATGTGAGGTTTTCAACAAGATCATTAAATTAGTTCTCTTTGTCTGGTTTTGTTTACAGACTTTGGTGGCAATGACTGCTGTGACTAAGCAGATTGTGAAGAACAATCCTGATATGGGTAAGCTCAAGCCGTTAGGGTACGACAAGTTCCTAGTTATATCAGTAGGGACAGGGTCTACCAAAAAGGTGGAGAACTATAACGCAAAGAAGGCTGCGAAATGGGGAATCATATCTTGGTTATATGACGATGGATCTACTCCGATATTAGACATTACCTTGGAATCAAGCCGTGACATGATCCATTACCATAGCTCTGTTTTGTTCAAAGCCCTACAATCCGAGGACAAGTACCTCAGAATCGACGTAAGAGCCATGAGATTTATAAATCACAATTTGTCATTGATCGTTTAATTTACGCGATTCAATTTTAGGATGATACATTGGAAGGAGATGCAAGCTCTATGGATCTAGCGACAAAGTCTAACTTAGAGAATCTTGTGAAGATTGGAGAGAAGGTGCTGAAAAACAGAGTCATGCAAATGAATATCGACACTGGTGTATATGAACCTATTCCAGAAAATGTCACCAATGAGGAAGAACTCAAAAGGTAATTTAAAACTATATAAGTTCCATTTTTATTTTGCTGATATGTTTCTTAGATTGCAAGTAACCTCGTTGTTGGATATTAATTTGTTTTTTTTTTTGGTTGATCTTATATATGGTTGATTATTAAGATTTTTGATTTTTTTTTAATGCAGATTTGCGAAAATTTTATCTGATGAAAGGAAATTAAGGAGAATGAGAAGCGACACAATGATTGAAGATTTATCAAACTGATCGTTAAAAACAATATATAATGGGAAGACGAGATCTACGAATATGATATGTGTGTGTGTGTGTTTACTCGGCGATCTCTCTTGACGCCTTGATGAAATTTATTTTTTTGTACTTCTTTGCGGTAACAGAATTGATTTTTTTTTTTTATTCAACAAACTGAATATTTGTGTTTCTCTGAATTGACTATTGTTCTGATCAATCTGTGAAAATTAAAGATTTATTATATTTTTCTAAATTTATGAGAAGTTACATTTTTATAGAATAAGTAGTATTTAAGTGATCAACACATACTGTATAACCAAATGGTTTATATACTGATGTTGTGTTACCATATATGTTTGAATCCGTTAGACTGTATATTGACAAAAAAAAAAAAATCAGTACATAACTTCTATAAAAATGACGTTTTTTTTTTCTTTTTGACCAATTCTATAAACATTACGTTGCATTAATATTTATTACAATTTCACTTTTATAATTTGTTGAACGTTTTGACAGATGCCTTTAAAACAAGTCTGGATAGTGGATCGAGAGGAGAGATGTGTCGTAGCAACTCCAAGAAAATCCAAATTCAGTTTTTGGATGCAGAATTCGTTGGCTGTTTCTTTAATGAAAAGTCCACAAAAGAAAATATTTATATCTTAAATAAAAATTATTTTTGTTGCAATGATTCTCGTAAATTAAGCTTGTGACAGCTCAATTCAACGACGTTGATATTGTTCCTTACTATAAATTATCTTATTCCAAAGAAAAATATATGAACTGCAATCCTGATTAGCACGAAATGTATGTAGAAAAGGTCTGACCGATCGAATAAAAGTTATTTCTAAAATCCCTCGACACGTAAAATTTTGCCTTTATATAAATACAAACATTCAAGAAAAGAAGCATCATTGCATCGATCTTTACATCCAAAATTTTCACCAAATTCGAGTTACTATCATGGAGAACGACTCGTCCTGCAAGAAAAACAAACCGCCTTCGTGCGGAACACTCGTAACCATCCTCAGCCTCGACGGCGGTGGAGTCAGAGGAATCATCGCTGGAGTCATCCTTGCTTATCTTGAAAAACAACTTCAGGTTTATATTTATATACTTACGAGATATATATATATTACATGAAAATTTCAGTAGAGCGCAAATTACTAGACACTTATATCTTTTGATAGTATGGTTTTGGTAACCGACTAACCGTTTTTTTTTCCCTTCAGAAACTCGTATTTTTTTTTAATTTTTTTTTCCATTCGATTCTTTTTTTTTAATTTAGTAATTGAACTGATTTTCTTCTGATTTCTTGTTGAAGTATTATTTATGTTGTTTAATTATATATATATATATATATATATATATAGGAGCTTGATGGAGAAGACGTGAGGCTAGCAGATTACTTCGACGTGGTAGCCGGAACTAGCACCGGCGGCCTCATGACGGCCATGTTGACTGTACCGGATGAGACCGGACGACCTCATTTCGCGGCCAAAGACATTGTTCCGTTTTATCTTCAACATTCTCCCAAAATATTTCCACAGCCCGGGTAAAGATAATTTTGGACATTTGATTTTATCTTTCTAATAATGAACAAATGTCATATATATATCAAATTCCACGTTGAAATTAAGATACATCCTGGTGAAAAATGCAGAGGCTTGTTTTCTCTGTTACCAAGGCTTCCAAAGCTTCTGTCTGGTCCAAAATACGACGGAGCGTATCTGCGGAATCTACTAAGTACGCTTCTTGGAGAGACAAAACTTCAGCAGACTCTCACAAACGTTGTCATACCTACCTTCGACATCAAGAAACTCCAACCAACCATCTTCTCCTCTTACCAGGTAACTTCCTCTCCATCTCTCTTCGTAACATAACACATAGATTATAATCTAAAATTTCTTGTTTCATCTCGATCAATCTAACAGTAATAGTTTACTTTCTTTGTACCGTGTTGTTGAAGTCACTGGTTGACCCTAGCTTGGACGTCAAGTTATCAGACATATGCGTGGGAACAGCGGCTGCTCCTACTTACTTTCCTCCTCATTACTTTTTCAATGAAGATATTCAAGGAAAGACCAGGGAGTTTCACCTCGTTGATGGCGGAGTTACAGCTAATAACCCGGTATAACACAATCCTCTTACAAATTTGTAGACAATTTCTTTAGACAAGTGTTAAGACTTAAGACATAGTTTCTAATTTTATTTTCTGCTTTCTTGTGTTTGGTTTTGCTATAGACTCTGGTGGCCATGACTGCCGTGTCTAAGCAGATTGTGAAGAACAATCCTGATATGGGTGACCTGAAGCCGTTAGGTTACAACCAGTTTCTCGTTATATCGATAGGAACAGGGTCTGCACAAAAGGAGGAGAAGTATAGCGCCAAAAAGGCTGCGAAATGGGGAATCATATCTTGGTTATATGATGATGGATCTACACCGATTCTAGACATTACCATGGAATCAAGCCGCGACATAGTTCATTTCCACAGCTCTGTTGTGTTCAAATCCCTAAAGTCTGAGGACAAGTATCTCAGAATCGATGTAAGTAAGAGCGATACAAGAACATAAATAAAAATTTGTGATTGATCGTTTCATTTTACACGATTTTTCTGTGTGATGTTGATTGCAGGATGATACATTGGAAGGAGATACAAGGTCTATGGATCTGGCAACGAAATCCAATTTAGAGAATCTTGTGAGGATTGGAGAGAATGTGCTGAAAAACAGAGTTGCGCATATGAACATCGACACTGGTGTATATGAACCTGTTCCTGAAAATGTCACCAATGATCAAGAACTCAAGAGGTAGATCTAAAACTCAAATTTTGTTGATCGGGGTCTTGGATTACAAGTAATCGCATAGTTTGATTATTGATTAATCTGCAGGTTTGCGAAGATTCTCTCTGATGAAAGGAAATTAAGGATCATGCGAAGCCACGAAATGTCTAAACTTTCACCAAACTGATCACAAAAGATATAATAAAACATATTGAAATCTACACCGCTCGAAGAAATCGCTCGTTCTTTTGTGTTTAGTTGTATAAAACAATTTACTGTACAATAATGAAAATAATTTACTGTACAAGACGTTGTATTTTAGTCTTAAAATGATGATGCTGTGTGTGTTTTTTTTGTTTTTCATAATGAAATTACATCCCTTTCACATGATTCATCGTATATCAGAGTGGACAACTTTGGTTTTTCATATAAAATCATTGAACAATTGTAACTTTCTTAAGAGGATGTTCAGTGTTACAAGCACTTGACCCCTTCAAGACCCGTGGACAAAAAATAAACGTTCATAAGAAATCTCACGCACACGCCAAAGAGTATTTGGTCATACACATTAATATTTTACCTAATTATAAAATTGTAAATGGTCAAGCAAAGGAAACGAGATACGTGAAGAATTGCATAAGAGGGTGTGAAGGGGTAAGATAATATATTGAATGATTAATTGTTTTTGCTTTTAACTTAACGCGAAAATCATTTGATGACGGCATGATACATCTTGTACTACTACTTAACACGCATGGACATTTAAAAGATGGTTGAACTTCAACATAATCAAGAAAATTAATTACAAGTCTTCTTTTGTAGGAAAAAAGTAATATAATCACACATAGAAAACGTGGTAAGTAAAACGATCGTGGTCATGTAGACGAACCGCAACCATTTCGAATCCATAATTTAGGCTACTTTTATTGCTTAGAGTAACGGTTACATTTGCTTGGAAGTATGGTTCTCGTTGTCTCTATACGTAAATGTTTTTGACTGGACAATCTCATCACGTTTCAACTCAGCTCCCCAGTTCTGCTATGTTTTAGTTCTATTGGTAAAATTTCTCTTATATAAAAAATGAAATACATATGTTCAGGTGACTTTTGCTCCTAGTTTGTGAGTACATATGTCTATTTATTGTTTTTTATGGAAAAAAACAGTTGTCATATAGATATTTTTTTCAATATAGAAGTATGTGTGTTGCATGAATTGCTATAAAGTAACCATAATTAAGTGTAACTTATAGGCGTGAGAGTGATGGGCACGACATCCAAATCAAGAAACATCCCATTTGATTCACACAAAAAGTCCAACAATATCGTGATGTATGTGTTCATGTACATACACTCGCTTATCTAACAGTCACATCTCCTTCTATAAATATGGGTGTGTGTTTATACGTAGCGGTAGTTCAAAGCGTTTCATCAGATTTATACCATCTCTATCTTGAAAAGGTGACGAGAGATTGATCACTAATAAAAAGACATATAATAAGCATATATTGTTTGAGATTTATAAAAGAAAAACAAGAAATTAAGGAGATAAAAAGGATGAGTGGTGATTTGCAAGACAGAAGAAGACTCGGTTGTCTTCCACCTTCGTACGGACAACTTGTGACGATCCTTAGCATCGATGGTGGTGGGGTTCGTGGGATCATTCCCGGTACCATCTTGGCTTACCTCGAATCACAACTCCAGGTTTCTCTCTATATATATCTCCTACTTGAAAATCTTGATCAATCCTATTAATATTTAAGTAATTTGTTAAAGTAAACGGCTGCAAATATTAGTTAGATAATGTAAATGACTATTATACAGGAATTGGATGGTGAGGAGGCAAGGCTTGTGGATTATTTCGATGTCATCTCCGGGACGAGTACAGGAGGTCTGATTGCTGCGATGTTGACAGCACCGGGAAAAGACGTCAAAGGCGGTGGCGGCCAAAGCCTCAACCGCAACCTCCCTTTGTTTGCGGCCAAAGAAATCGTCCCTTTTTATCTCAAACATTCTCCCAAAATCTTCCCACAGCCACGGTATGCGTCTTAAGCTTTTGCGTTTAATCTGTTAGTTAACTAACAAGTCAGTTTTCGGAGAAACTTTTAAAAATGTGCAGAGGGATATGTGGTTGGTTTAAAACCTTGGTGAGGCTTGTACGAGGACCAAAGTACAACGGGAAGTACCTTCAAAAGCTAATCGAAGGTTTCTTGGGGGAAACGAAATTAACACAGGCCATGACAAACGTTGTCATACCTTGCTTCGACATCAAGAAACTCCAACCAGTTATCTTCTCTTCTTACCCGGTAAACACCAATATCATTAATTAATCCCTCTACGTATACATTAACGCAGTCGAATTATAGATATTGATCTAATGTCATAAAAATATATATAGGCGGTGAGTCATCGAGTTATCGACGCAAAGCTATCAGATATATGCATAAGCACATCAGCCGCACCAACTTATTTCCCGGCTCATCGATTCACCAATGACGACAATGAAGGAAATAAACATGAATTTAACCTCATTGACGGTGGTATCGCTGCAAATAACCCGGTAAAAACAAAACCCTAAATCTGAATTCTGAAGCCCTAATTCGACAATTCTTGATCGGCCATGTGATTTTTTTTTTTTTTTTTTTTGCAGACGTTATGTGCGATTGGGGAAGTGACAAAGCAGATAGTGAAGAAGAATCCAGAAATGGGAGACATAAGCCCATTGGATTACACGAGGTTTGTGGTGATATCGCTTGGGACAGGTTCGATTAGAAATCAAGAAAAGTATGATGCGAAAATGGCGTCGAAATGGGGATTGTTGAGTTGGGTCTATTCAAACGGTTCAACTCCAATTCTTGACTGTTACAATGAAGCCATTCACGACATGGTTGATTACCAAAGCTCTGTCGTCTTTCAAGCTCTTCGTTCCGAGAAAAATTATTTACGTATCGATGTGAGTTTCTTCCCTTTGAAAATTATGAAACGGCATAATTTTTTTAATCTTGGTACTATAAGATTCGGATTTACATTATATTTTTGAGGAAAAAATGCGACTTACGTACTGAAATTACTAGGAAATTCTCAGTCGAGGCATAACATTTTTGTAGTTAGGTGTTGAAACGTACGGAACTTGATAATTGTTTGTTGTTTTCTACTTTGAATATTTCAAAATCCAGATTTTTGGTCATATATTACGAAGTCACTTAAACGTTTTGGCTTTTATTATATATGACCTTTTTGGTTATATAATTAGTTAATCTATACAAAATGGTATAATGATTTCTTGTGAAGGTTGGTCTATAAGGTATTGTCTTGTACGAAACACTAATGACACGAATAAAAATAAACGTAATATTTTCAGGGTCAATTTTACTAACCCAAAATATAGAAATGATAAGCTTATTATGTTTTTCCATTACAGGACGACACATTGAAAGGTGACTTAGGTTCAGTGGACTTATCGACAGAAAAGAACATGGAAGGCCTTGTTAAAGTTGGTGAAGCTTTATTGAAGAAAAGAGTTTCTCGTGTTAATCTCGAAACTGGACATTACGAACCCATCTCTGATCATGTAACCAATGAAGAAGCTCTCAAAAGGTTTAATAAAAAATTTCTTATAAGAAAAACAAAATTTATTACTTGATAGTAGTATAATAACACTGGCTTCAATCTATAAAACACTCTTTAATTAAATTACAGGCTTGCAAAGGTTCTGTCAGAAGAAAGGAAACTCAGAGAAGCAAGATTTCCTAAACTCAAGATCTGATTGTTGGTTGTACCCAAAAAATCTGTAGAACTCAATTGTTTGTATCTATCTGTGTGACTACATAGAATTCACTTCACTATGTCAGCAAAAAGAATATTTGAATATGAATATGATGATTCTTACTCTTACATACCTTTTTGGCTTTGGTTTCCATTCCAATAAAGAAGAACAATTTAAGACAAATTTGGGAAATCGTTTTCAACAGCTGGTTAGTATCTCAGCTCCATCTTTGGTTATAAGAATCGTATGCTCGAATTGCGCAGAGAGGCTTGCATCCTCTGTCACCACGGTCCAATTATCGTCCCACATGACCGGGTTTTTGCTTCCTATCGTAAGCATCGGTTCTATGGTGAAGGTTTGATTCAAGACCATACGTCCAGCTTCATTGTTCCCTGTGAAGAAAAAGGTGAAAGTTCAGAAACTTAATGGCCACAAGCACAAAGCAATTCAGTATATATGAGTGAAGGACAAACTTACGGAAGTGAAGAACAACTGGATCGGCATGGAAGACACGACCAACACCGTGGCCTACAAATTGTCGAACCACTCCATATTTGTATTTATCTGCATGATCACTTCAAAAAAGATTTGATTTCTCAATTAAAAAGATGAGAGAAACACATGAATAAGAAAAAAGGCTAATTCCTAGATATCTTCGGTCTCTTACTGAATGATTTTGCCGATTTTCTTGTACTCAACTCCAGGTCCACATATGGATATGGCTTTGTCTAGAGACTCTTTTGTCACCTAAGACCATATTCACAGTATGAAGATCTCATCCAACTAATAACAGAAAACAATGATTTTTCCTCCAACTATTAGATGCAACATAATACCTCGACTAGCTTTTTAGCCTTGTCATCTACATTTCCGCAGAAGAAAGTTGCTGAAGTATCACCGTGATAACCCTGCAGATCAACATATCTAAAACATGAAAATCCCAAATAACGTGACAAGACAGTCAGAGACAGATCAGGAAAGACACAAAAGAAGAGAAGCTTACATTCAAATAAACCGTGACATCAATGTTGATTATATCCCCATCCTGCAAAGGTAGAGAACATAATTTAGGGATTCACGAGTTGGAAAAAGTCTGTCTTTTTTATCTCTGTGAAGACCTTTTACACACCTCAAGTGGTCGTGAATCTGGAATCCCATGGCAAATGCATTCGTTCACAGATGTGCAGACACTTTTAGGGAAACCTCCATAGCCAAGAGGCGAAGGATACGCTCCATTCTCGATGATCATGTTGTGAACTGCTTCATCGATTTCATCTGTGGTTATCCCTGGCTGCAAAAAGAACAAATGTTGATTGATATAGAGTAGTACAAAACTTCAAAGCGAGAGAAGAAAGTATATAAAACTTTTGCTGACCTTAACCAAAGTCCCGGCGTATTCCCGAACTCTAGCTGCAAGTCTCCCAGAAGCTCTCATGCTCTCTATGCCTTTCTTGTCATGAATTTCAAGCCCACTTGAGATTCCGGGGGCTTTGAAAGATTCAACATAAGGAGGTTTCGTTATGTGGGCAGGGACAGGACGACGAGGAGATACGTTTCCTGGTTTCAGGCGTTTTCTCTTGCCATCAATAACTTCATCTACATTTCTTTAACCATGACAAGAACAAAGTTAAATACACATTTTTCTCTGCTCCACATAGATTGTGTAGCTAAGAAACTAACAAACATCATAATACAGTACCTTCTATTAAACAAGAGATTGGTTAATCCCGAAAACGTTCTTGATAATTGCATCGAAACATGCCTTCTTCCTGTAAAAAGATAGCCCAAATTGAGAAGAAGAAAAAAAAACTCACATCGATTCAAGCATCGTTTCGTTTCAATTAGTCACTTGTACGTGTCATGATTCAAATTGCAACCTAAAACTATTCAGATACTAAACGAGGAACCAAAATAGCAATCTGGGCACTCGAAAGTCTTAACTTCTTTTTTTTGGGTAATCAGCTCAATAAAACTAGTAGACTAGTAGTAGAAGAAGAAGAAGAAGATAGTGTGAAAAGAAAGAGGAACCTAAATCAAAGCGGAAGAGATGGCGAAGAGGCTGCGATGATCTAACAGAGTTGTCGCCGAGAAAGGAAGAAATGATTCTGGGTTGCAGAGATTTCGCTGTCGCCATTCGTGGCTTCTCGGCGAGCTTTTGGTTACCCTCTTGACACCACTAATTTTGATTTTTAGTTGACACCACCAAAATATTGAGGTGCTCTTAAGTGATAGTGGGCATTTGATGGGTCTACTAAACTTAAACAATAATGGGCCTTTAATGGGTCTAAACTTGTAAGCGTTCGAGGGCTTTGTAAAATATTTGGGTTATTTATTTCTTACATACTCAGCACCTATGATCGTGTGATGTTTGAATATCTTTAACAAATTATTGTTTCGTAATATTTTAGGAAAAAACCCTAATTGATTAGGGGAAAAGAGAGGATGACGCAAGAGGAGAGGCTGCTTCCATGGGAGTTGACTGAAGAGATCCTCTCTCGTGTCCCTCCTAGATCACTTGTTCGCTTCAGAGCCGTATCGAAACAATGGAAAGCTCTCATCGACGACAAGACGTTCATCAACAACCACAAGTCGGCGTTTCGATTCATCTTGACGACTTACAACAAGATTTATTCGGTAAGCATCGACCCCAAGATAGTGTTGCGTGAGCTAACGCTGGATGTTCCCGGTTTAGAAACTCAAACACCGAACAACGTGGTTGATTGCGATGAGTTCTTGCTGTGTGACATGTATAAAGGATCCGCGGTAATTTGGAACCCGTGGCTGAATCAGACAAGGTGGATCAAGGCCGAACCTGAACTTCGATTCGAAGGCCTAGGTTATGATAGTAATGTTAGAGTCAGGGAAAGTGTTTACAAAACTATTTGGTCTAGTGGAGAGAGTACCGAGTGGATGCTTCATGGCTTGGACTCGGAAGATGCTTGGAAAGACCTCATGTCGAAATATGGTGGTCAAATTCAGGAGGAAAGACGTTGTACGATACATTCCGAAACCGGTGTAGCGTTGAATGGAACTTTGTATTGGGTTGCTTTTTTAGGCAATAAGGAGACCTTGTCCCTACTTTGTTTCGACTTTTCGAGAGAATTATTCAGCAGATTCTGTGCTCTGCCATGTGGGATGAGCCACGATGACGATGCTGTCGTACTTGGGGTGTTTAAGGGAGATCGGCTTTCGCTGTTGAAGCAATGCTACAAAACAAAGAAGATTGAGATTTGGGTGACCAGTAGCAAGATTGACGTTGGGGGTGGTGCTGACGTGATTTGGACGAGTTTTATGTCAATTCCTGACTTTCCAGGTTTATTTCAGACGGAAACAAACTGTGAGCCAAGTTACTTCATTGAAGATAAACGGCTTGTCGTGTGTTCATGCGACAAAACTGGCAAAGCTTGGATCTATGTTGCGGGGGAAAACAAGTTGATCAGCAAAGTTCAATTAGATTCTGTGGTCGGTCATTGGCCTTTGCATTGCACTTATTGTCCCAGTTTGGTCCCGGTTCCTCGAGGCCAAAGAGAAGAAACAGAATTACAAGTTTAGTTTTATTCCCTTGTTTGGTACGTAGTTGAGGAAGCTATTGTTGTTTTGGATCTTTGTGTGTTGTATTCTCAAACCATCTTCTTTGTTGCTTTACATTGAGCCCATTGACCATCGTTTCAAAATGGATATATATCCATCCAGTGTCCAACGTTAAGAGAGAGGTTGACTTTTCCTTTTTAAAAGTCAAATTGAACCTCAAGTTTTCCTTTTTTTATCTCTACTTTTCCTCTGACAGCAAATTCCTTTGTTTTCCATTTAGAAAAAGGGAATATATAATATTTGTATTTGTTTTCCTATAAGTAGTAGAGTAGAGACTTCGTGCCTCTCAGTCAGAAAACCACCGAAAAGTAAAAAGACAGCGCTCTGCTTCGAATGTCGATGTCGAATTCAGCTGCCGGCGAAGAGCCACCGCATAAAAAGAGGAAGATGCCTCCGCCTCAGTCATCGTTGCTGTCGATGCTGCCGTATGACATGGTTCTAAGCTGCCTGGCTCGAGTGTCGATATCGGACCAGCCGGCCTTGTCTCTTGTCTCCAAGAGTCATCGCTCTCTGGTGGCTTCGCCTGATCTCTACAGGACGAGATCTCTACTGGGCTGCGCCGAGAATTTCCTCTACGTATGCTTCCTCGCTCCTCCCGACCCAATCCTTCGCTGGTTCATCCTCCGCCGCGATAAAAACACAACCTTCGACTGTGGTGGGTCTCAAATCCCGCGGCTTCTGAGCCCGATCCCTTCGTTAGCCTATCAAGCGCTCGAAGCATCCTCCGTGGTGGTGTTGGATTGGGGGATCTATGTAATCGGTGGATTGATAAAAGGGGAACCCACTTCCGATGTCTGGCTCTTGGATTGTAGGACTCACACGTGGCACAGCGTCCCTTCCATGGGGTTGCCTCGAGCTAACGCGGCTGCTGGCGTCGTCGACGGGAAGATTCACGTGTTTGGAGGCATTCAGTTCTCTTGGCCCTCGAGGTGGGGAGAGGTTTTCGACCCAAAGACTCAGACTTGGAGTTGTTTGCCGCGTCGGGAGGAAGGCCCACAGTTCATCCGCGACTGTGTGGTGAGAGACGAAAAGATCTACGCGGTGGATGCAAATAAAGAGACAGTCTTTTACTACTCGCCGAGGGAAGGTAAATGGGGAAGAGGGAATCGTGGTGAAAGGATAGGAGCAAGGCATTGGTGTATGGTTGGTAATGTGTTGTACTGTATTGATAGAAAAGGGACTATATATTGGTATGAGCCAGAGGAGTTGGATTGGCGTGATCCAGAGGGGGTGATGTATTCAAAAGAGGTCAAGGGTTTGGAGTCTCTGAAGAAGAGTTTCTCTCGTTCCGCCGGACGCGTCCACTGTGATGAGCAGAGTTGGGATCTTTGGGACCAATCTGAGATGGTAGATTTACTTCCCGGGGCCAGACTCAGCAGCTCAGGTGGGAACATTGTGCTATTCTGGGACGTCATCAAGGTGGATCGTGTTGAGATTTGGTGTGCGGAGATCTCCTTGAAGAGACAACCCCAAGGAGGAGGAGAGATTTGGGGCAATGTGGAGTGGTCTAATGCTGTCATGACACTTGATCCTTCCTCGGATCGCTACAAGTTTATGTATTCTGCTTCTGTCACTCACTGAATCTTTGTTTTGTATCAGTGAGTGAATCCAATGCAGGGGAGGGTTGACCCTTTCTTTGATCTCTAAACTCTTTTTGTTTATTAACTCTTTTGTAATGGTAATATACTTGACATATTTTCTTAAACTCGTGTCAGGATGTGAATGAAAAGTTTTTGAGTTCGTGTTACTCTATTTCGTTTTGCTGAGCAAATTTTCTGACGCATCAATAAAATGTGCGTTGAGATTTCTGGACTCTGTTTTGTACATGAGATGTTTTTCAGGATCCTACTCTCAGCCAAGTTAGGACTAGATGAATGAAGAAGACAAACTGATATGTTCGATTCATGTTATGTATGTAGAAGAGAGAGATGTCCAAAATATTGTCAAACTAATTAGAAATTACTACTGTACATTATTATTTTCTACTTACAAAGGATATACAGAATTACAAAAACAGACCCCTAAAAATATATAGAAAGGCAAACAATTGTTGATCCTTGGGAGGTTAGACCACCTCTTCAATGAAATCTCCGGAACTCATGGAACCGGTTCGATGCAAGCCTTGTTTCTCTAACGAATACGTTATGAGAACCTTAACCACTTGCCTGAACCTTCTCCTATAAGTCGGAAGCTTAGATACGCTCCGTACCATTCCCATCATTCTGCAACACACATTGTCTTTAGTGAGATTATTATCATCACAGAGAATATCCAAGTTTCATACATAATCAAAGAAGCTATAAACGTTTGAATCTTTTTTACCTTCTGCTGATTCCTTGGATTTGAGCAGCTCGAAGGTTTTCTTGAGGTGAGTCAACGCGATTGTCCAAAGCTTCCATCCTCTGTTCATGGTTTCCAAAGAGAACAACTTTCTCCAAGTATCTAACTTCGCTTTCTCCAAGTTTAATCACTCGAATCTGATCTTTCAACACCATAATCGGATTAAAGAACCAGTCCAAGAACTTGTCCTGTGGCCTATTCAAATGAGTCACTTCCGAGCCATCAAGCAAAAGCATACCATGAGCACCAGCTTTAATGGAAGTAAGCAATGTATGCAGCAAAGCGTAAGAAGGAAGCCCGACATTGATAATGGATGATTCGTTTCCGTGTCTTCCCTTTAAAGACTCGAAGAGATCAGCTGATGTTATCACTCCTGTGTCCAATAGTTCTTTGCCTTGCATCTCAAACCACCCCATCATATGCTCCCAAATCTGTTTAAAAATGTTTTCAAAATGATGAATTTTGGAAAGTCTCTTAGTAGAAAGGCTGCGAATTCGGAAATCAGGATTAGAAACATATACCTGAACCATTCTCACTTCTTGTATTGCTCCTCTAACAGAAACAGAGTGAACCAGGCTTGGTACTAGCATAGCTGGAGCTTCTGCAGAGCCGGAACTATTGACTCTGCTTACACCTGAAGGGTGAACAATCACAGATACTTCACTTGAAAACGATCCTTTTGTCATCCGATATCTTGGCCTGTGTTTCTTTATGTTAGGGAATATCGAAGCAAGAGAGAGTGAATGTTAAGTAAAATGGGTTCGGTAAGAGACATACTTTGGGAAGATTGTTCCTTCTCTAAGGTAAAGCCAATCATTTGTGTACTCATCAAATTCCCCAACTACTGCAATCACATAAGACACTCCTCTTCTAAATGACCTTTCCTGCAAAACAGAGATTCAAAGAGGTTTAAAAACAGAGAAACCCTTAATTTCAGCTCGGATCACAAGATGATCAATATGGAGACCTGAAACACAACGACTGCTCCGTACAAGCCGACAAAGATGCTGGAGAAGATGGTCGTCAAGACAAATCCAATGACAATGATAGGCCAAAACAGTATTGTCAGACCAGCAACAGGGATGCAAGCTATTTCAAGGAATGGTCCTTCTCTATTGATCGCGTCTTGAGCTAGTCGGTACCATCCTTTGAACAGAAGGTAAGGGCTTTTAACAATTGCGATTGCAGTGAAAAGAGGGACATCGATGACTAGTCCTGTAATCCCTACAAGTATGCATCCAGGAACATGAATCAACCTGCAATAAGAGATAACACCTCAATACACAAGAATAATCAAAAAGTCTATTGCTACAATTTCGGACAGAAATTTTTTTACTTTACCTAAGAGTTTGAAGCTCATCTGAGGCTGAGGATTCACGCAGTTCCTTTAAGTAAAGCGGATAAGAATGGTAACAAAGATCAGCGAAATCGGTAACCACAGTACAGCTTCCTTTGATGGTTCCCCAAGTTCCATCCTAATTAGTACAGTTTCCACATTAAACAGAGTCTAAGAAGATGTGATTTACTAGAAAAATGCATACGAAACTTTGGGTTTACCACAAGACAGTGGAAGAACTTGTTGGGTTCAGTGTCTTGTCTGAATGCTTCGAAAGCAGAGATCCAAGGAGTGAAGAACCCATAACCAACACCAACGAGAACACTAATTGCTATACTTAGACCTAACCATATCCCAAACAATGCAGGAAGTGCTACCAAGATTGCTAATTTCAGAGGAATGTCAAATCTGTTGGTCCTGCAATTAGAGAAACACAAGATGACCACAATATGTTTATGGAATAATTTTCTATTGATAGAAAGAAATTTCAGGGATAATAACTGGAAAGCAAAACAAAAGTTGAAGCTTCTTTTACTTTGCAACAGCGTAAATAGTCCAAGTAACATGAGCAGGGAATAAACCAAGAATCACTCCGACATTTCCGGCTATTAATGTTAAACCAGCAATTGGACCTACGATTAAACCTGCATATGAAAGGAAAAATTCAAACTTTGTTTGAGAAAATTGAATGTTGAAGAGAATCCATCATTTGCAGAGAAACAGAGGCTACAGAGCAAGAAAAAAAAAAAAGAAGGACGAGAACAAATGAAACCTTTAAGAGCGCCAAGAAAGAAAGCAGAACAAAAGGCAAATATGACATAAGAAATCTTCAGACAGCTTCCTAGGTTAGTGACGACAGCCATAGTCTTCTGGAAAGAAGAAAGAAAATCTCAGATTTCTTTTGATCAGTCTTTACAAAATTTATAGCTCTGAAAAAATCAGAGAGAGATAGAGAGAGAGAGAAAAGGCGTGTTGTACAAGTCTGCGAAAGAGATGAAATCAGAAGAAGACAAAGGAGCGAGGACAAGAGACGACGCAGAGGCTCAAGCCCCGAGAACCCATTAGAGAAATTATGTTTAGTTGATTTGGGTATTACATGAATATACATAAGTAAATTATCTAGGTGATAGGAGAAATTGTTGGAAAAAAGTGATCATACGTGTGTAAATACGTCATTGGAACTTGGCAATATTTGGTTGCAGATATTACACATGGCGTGCCTAGCAAACTACAGTGAAGTTGACATCCATATGCCTCTATAAATACTATTACTAAATTTATTATTTTGTAGTTGATTTATTTAAGCATTTTCCGTAAAGCACTTTTACTTTCCGGTATAATTTTTTTAATTAATTGTGTATACTTTATAAGAAATGGCTATTCTATAATTAGTGAAAAGAGGATAGTCAGTCAAGACATCATTTTCTGTCCGGTAATGACGAATCATTACGTAAAACCGTCTATTTTGACATCGAACATTAATGGAAAATATATTCATTATAGTTTAAAATATTTATGCTCAATAATGAACAAGATCGTATTTTCTTCTATAACTATATACTATGTTATAGAATTAAATCGCGGGTTTTCTCATAAAAATTACGGCCATTTAATTACTGGAATACCGTTTATATGACGAACAATGATGTAGTCAAAACAATTAAATGTTTTTAAAGGGTATTATTATGTAAGTAGCAGTTGGAGATGAAAGGCTTAAGGCTGTTTGCTGGCTATGGGAATTTGACAAAAACATTGTCAAAGTCAAAACCAAGGAATGTTCTACATGTACGAGCTCTTATATTATTATTGTTGTGTAATATACAATTATAAGTATAAAGTATGTATATGTCAAAGTTGCTTTGAGTTTGACAAAAGTTGAAAAATCGTCGCAAAATTAAAACCGTTAATCATCGCATATTAATACAACAATAAGTAAGGATCTTGAAGACTCGAACGGCTGCAATTACACAGAAATGTTGCAAAACGTGTTTTCTTCATCGTTATCTCGGAAAAAAATCTTATGAGATAGATTTGCCACCAAAACACGCAAAACACATCAGTAAAACGTAACCAGATTAAAAAAATGTTTTTTTGGAAATTCCTCAAACGGATGTATATATGAAGACCAAGTTCTTATAAAAACATCGACTTTGATTTTTAATTTTGTTTGATGAAATTCGTATCAAGAAATTTCTACAAATGTTAATCATAAAGATGTATTGGTACGTGTCAAAGCGCATGCAATAATTCTACCAAACCGAAGCTATAGTAGGTCCTAGATACTATCCCTTAATCGAAACTAACACGTATAAAACATATCAGACAAGAGGTTATAAATTTGATAGTTACATAATAATCATGACTCAATTTCAATGACAATCACATATATATTGTATGTTGCATTATGCCTTCATCCAAGAAGTGATCAAAATAAAACTGTCAAAACGCAGCGTTTAAGACAAAAGTGATCAAACTCAAAGTGCAGCAGAGAGACAGCTTCTCTGGCTTAACACAAACTAATGATTTCTCTAGAGAAGCCAAGTAGCATTTCATTTGAAGCTTCAGAGCCATCAAACCCTCTTACACGGTATCCTTCAGATCGTAGGAGCTAGATCCATTCGTGGTTATAAGATTTCAGAAATCTGCAAAAAGAAAAGCACATTCTAAGCCATTAATTAAAGATAAGAAACAGCAGAAAGTTTCTTGCTTTTTCATCGTTTGAATCTACTATACATTGATTGGCATCTCTGCGATGATAATGCCGCTGCTTTCTTCTAGGCTTTTGAGTGTCGTTACTTCGCCTCCAACAACCATGTTTATGACAATCCCACCTAAACAGAGAAAATCCCAAAATGTTAAAATCGCCATTGTTGATGAACAAAGGGGGTTTGTTTTGAAGAAAGAAAACCTGAAGCTAAGCAAGTTGTTATACGCCTTGTATATGTTTCCTGAAACATAATTACTACAACATGTTAACAAAAGAAGCTTCTTTTTTTGAACCAGAAGGAAGAAAACTTGGAATTGATTATAACAAAGTACCTTCTTTGTAGGAAGCTCGAAGTTTATGAGAACTCGTGCCGAAAGAGAGGATTCTCCAGATGAAAGCAACGGAAGACAGACATCAGTTACAACTACCAGATGAGATTTCTCTTCTTCTTCTCCAGTCACACTCTTTTCCAAACCTTGTTGGTTCCAGTTAATTGTTGCTTGCCGGAATTTCTCTAAAACCGTAGTTCGGTCTCTCTCTGCTAGATCGCTGTACTGTAAACACAATAGACTCTGAATGTGAATATAATCACAATGCAGCAAAATCTAATCTAATCCCAAAATCGAACACTGATCATGATGAACAAGCAAGACAACGATCAAGAACGAACCATTAACTCTCCAAGGATACAGAACACTAAGAATCCGAAAATCAACCTAACATTTGTGAAGCAAAATATATCCGAGATGTAACATAATCTACTGTAGATTTAAATCAAACAGTAATCGCCATGAACAAGAACATAAGAGACGAAGAGATACCAAAGCAGCTAATGAGATGTAAGGAAGTGTTGATAAGGAAGAGCAGACGGCGTCGAGTTCGTCGCGAGAGCTGCAACAAACTACAATCGGAAGCAATGGACGGCGACCTAGAACGCCTAGTAACTCCACCACAGTCTCCTGTTCCCTCCCCAAATTTCCAAAATTTGAGATTTCGGGATTTCAGTTTCGATTCAGTCTGATTGTATAATGGAATTAGAAAGAAGATTGTGAGAAATTTTACAGTACCATTTTGAATTGGGGACGATCCACGGCGAGGTAGAAATGCAGTTGCTGACTGCGAAAGAAATCAAAAACTGGGTTTTGGAGGATTTTGCTACAAGGTAAGAGATAAACCATAAAACTCAGTGAAATCGAGAAGCGAAACCTGGAACGAGAAGGAGGCTGAAAAGATGGAGATGGAGCTTCCATGGAATCCATAACCTCGTGATTTGGTTTTCTCAAGTTACCCAACGCGCGAATAGACCTGCTTATCGATTGAATTCGGAAACTAACTGAAAATAGACGCTCTAAGTTCTTAATTGATAGATAACTCTTGGATATAATATCGCCGGACGAGACACAATCACTGCGCCGGAGAAGGTTCTGCTCACGGCTCAAACGGAGAAGAAGAAAAGTAAAAGCTCTGATTTTGTTGGAGTGGAACAGTATACGGCGTCGTTCGACGTTAATAGAGTTGTTTACTCCGACTAACGGCATCGTTTAGTCTTTCTCAGAGTTTAACGGCGACGCCCCTTTTTCCGCAATTTTAATAAAATAATACAAATTAAATATCAAATTTTCAAAGCTGGTATATTTAGAAAAAAAATGAGCGATAAAGAGATATAAATTACTGACAACAAGAAACATTAAAATATATATATATTAAATGTATTCTTAGTGTCAAATTATTGCATTAAAGTTGTAAATTCGAATATAAAAAAGTAAGTAATTACAAACAAAAACTAAAACCTAAAAAAACCAAATAAAATACAATAAAATAAATATAATTACAATATTTTAAAAGAATGATGGTAAGTTGTCTCCTTTTGTGTTTGATGTGATTTTTTAAAAATCTTTCATCTGAAACAATTAAAAATAACATTTAGATTCAAGAATATTATTATTATTAAATTTTTTGCCTAATAAAAACTAGTTAATCTATATTAATTATAGAAACAAATTGAACATAGATAATCTCTAACGACCAAATGGATTCAAATGTTGTATATCATATTCGATTAATTTCACAACTAATGTAAATTTAAATAATTTTAAACTAATCCAAATTTTAATATAACTAAATATAAAAATTTATATCTTTTAAATTTTCTTTTCAGCATCTCTTTCCTCCTTGAGTTCTACTAAAGAAAGTTTTAATCTGAAATAATATATAAAAAAAAATATTAGATTCTATAATTAGACTAGATTCAAATTTTATTTAATGTTATTATTGTTTTTCTAATAAAAAAATGATTGATCAATATTAGTTGCGAAAACAAATTGAACATAAGTAATTTCTAACGACCAAATGAATTCAAATGATTAGATACTATGTCTGGTTAGTTTCACAGCTAATATAAATCTAATCAATTTCAAACTAATCCAAATTCTATAAAATTAAAAAACAAAATATATAAAGTAGAAAACATATCTTTCTTTTTAAATTTTGTTCTCTAAGCGTCTTTAATTTCTTGAGTTTTATGTCGTGGAAACTTTTTTTAACCTAAAACAATACAAAAAAAACAACACCAAATTTTTTTATTTAGATTAGATTCAAAATTTTATTTAGTATTGCTATTATTATTATTATTTATTTTTCTAATAAAAATCGATTGATTTATATTAGTTGTGAAAACAGATTGAACATAAGTAATCTCTAACGACCAAATGAATTTAAATGGCTGGATACCATGTTCGGTTAGTTTCACGACTAATATAAATCGAATCGATTTTAAACTAATCTATATTTAATGCAAATAAAAATAAATAAAGAATAGAATACATATCTTTATTTCCAAGTTATGTGATGTGGTGTTCTAGATTTCCTCCAATATTTCCCAAAGCGCTGCAAAAAATCACAATTGAGCAATAAAAAAAATAATAATAAGAGATTTATATCTAGAAATTCGTAATATTAATACCAAAAAAGAGGTTAAGTATCTAGAAACATATATACCTTTCTAAGCAATGGTTCTCTATCCACGCAGGACTCAAATCTTACTCTCGACATATTGAAAAGAGGTAATGCATCCCTCATCTGCAACCTGTATCGGATATCAAAGTTTTTTAGGTAACAACTAAAGACAAGAAAAGACTTAAAAAAAAAAAAGATCTAAGACGGCACCTAACATTTCCAAAAGATATGAGATAAATTGGATAAAGTGTTATTCTGAAAGCTCCGGATTTTTTGTCTCTTAATCTCATCCATCATAAAATTTGCATCTTTCATGTTACCCATAAATAAGTACCTAAAATTGCAAAAGAAGAAACATAAAGAAAAATCAATACCATTCCCTTCACAATATGGTATAATTTGATCCAGCTATAAAGCATAAACTTACATGAGAAACTGCTCGTGCAATCGCAAGGTAGCAAACTTCTCGGGGTCCTCAGCTCTAACAAATTTTATATACATAAAAAAGTCAGATAATGAAATGTAAAACTTTATAACCAAACGGCCACAAGAGCATTACATGTTCAGGACACTCCGTGTAGAGAATCGGCAATCATAGCATGCCACTCAGGATATCCAGTACTTCGCCCTCTAAACTCTGCAAAAACAGTAGTTTGAAATTACTACCTTTGTTCTGTTTGATACATTTTCACACCAAGCAACACCAGAAAATGGACAATACTAGCTGAATAAGAGAAACAGTACACGTGCTTTAGCTTACTTTATAGCAGCTCTCAAGAACCAAGTTAATTTTTCTTGGAGATTTTGGACATCTTCATTGTCATGTCTCCCAAATGAGGCGGTACAGTGATAACTCGGATGAGTTCTTTGATCACCATGATCATCTCGGAGACAACCTCAGCAACCATTTGAGCAACTTCCATTTCTTCAGGAGGCAAATCACTTCCTAAGTCGTCATCATCCGAGTTATCATCTTCATCAGCCTCACACTCAGGTGAAGGCCAAGCTGGCTTCACTTCATTCATCTCCCGAAGAACATCCTTCATGGAAACAGCAACCTGTGTAATCGCTATGCCAATCGCAATGATGTTTGTTGCAGGAACCTTCTTGAAACTGCTCCTGAGAGCTGCGGAATAGATGGCTTCTTATCCTTCTCATATGATCCCTCTGCTTAACAAGAGATTCAAAAAAGAAAGCTCCAACGAGTAAGTAATCTTTAATCACTATCTCGAAAGCAAATAAATCTACGGCTATACTACCTATGAGTAAAGAGTTTGAAAGATTGCAATTTTCAATATGCAACAGAACATTCCATCTAAGGTTTTGAGGTTTTGGAAATATGAACAACCAGAAGAGAAGAGATGTATTGCCGTATAAGGAAATCGTTGATTCCAGCTTCAGGTTGTTGCAAGTCTTGAAGCAAAAAGCTTCAGCTTCAGCTTCATGGATCCGTGAAGTCCCTGCAATGCTCTAAAGCTTCCGTGTGTATTTCAAATTCAAATGAAGTACAGCCGCCTGCAAAGAGGATATCAAGAGAATCTCTGAGCCATTAACGTATATGCGAGCAAAAAGGCTTCATGTGTTATAAATCCAAACAAGAAAAACAAAATACGCTACGAGTTCATAATAATCAAGAATCCAATTTTCAACCAGTTACCAGAATCCAAAAAAGGTCAAAAAATGCAGAATCGAGTAAAGGACAACTGGATTATTAAAGAATCGAGCCAAAGAGGAGATACGAACCATAGTAATTGCCTTCTTCTACCACTTTCCTCAATTTATTCATATGCTATAAGAATATGAGGAAATAAACCAATCAATTTAAAGGATCGATCTTTATCTCCGACGATGAGAATCGCAAGGTAATAGAGAAACAGACAATTCCAGTGAAATTAGCCAAATTTGGAAGAAAAATAACCTTGTCGCGGGTGAAATCGAAAACTCATTAAATTGAAAGGATCTATCTTTGTCTTTGAAATCGAAAATTCATCAAAACTTTAGGTTGATGACAAGAATCGCAAGATGATAGAAAAACGGACAATTCGAGTGAATCTTGTCGCAGGTGAAATCAAAAACAGGAAAAGAATGAAAACAGAAGTAATTCTCGTTTGGCCATCTCTCTTGGCCGACATGGATCGGAGTTTTTGAAAACTGGAAAAGAATGAAAACTGGAAAAGAATCGAAAACTGGAAAAGAAGTAAAAGTACCTCTTGAACGGGAGATGATTCTCGTTTGGCCTTCTCTCTCGACATGGATCGGAATTTTTTCGCTTGAATGTGGATTCAAAAGATCTTCCAACGGTTTTTTTTTTCTCTGTTGAATAATAATATTGCAGAAGGAGATACATATAGTTCGTGGGGATTATGTGGTAATCGGTTTACATTATTTGGTCACCCGAGTTTTAACCGGATAAACCGTAGAAATGTTAAAATCGTCGGTTTATTTAAAAAAAAACGCTTCGCCTAATTTCAATTAATGTTTTCAAACTTGGCCCAATAGTGATGAGCAGACCAGTAAGGCAGTAAATCCATTTTTTCCAAGCTCTAATTCTTTTCACTGGAAATCTTAATTTCGATACTTTAACCCCAAATCAAAATGGTTAAAAGAATTTAGAATTAGAATTAAAAGTTTGTAGACCATGATTCAATCTGCTCCGATATAGCCATCGTTGATATTGTATAGTTTTAAAAGTTGTTGGCCCTAAATTAATGATAGAATATATATAGTATAATAGTACTATTGTAATATAGTAGTCGTAATGGATTTGTTTAAATTATTCGGTCGCCCTTATAAATATATCATTACATCGTATATCACTTTAAAAGTTTTTGGTTGGTTTATAAATATATCATTACATCGTATATCATAATTTACTAAAGAATTTTTAAAATATAACTTTTTTTTTTGTTAAAGCTTAAATTGAAATTGAAATTTGTTAAAAAATATAACTTTTCAAATAATAATTGTTAAACGAAAATGTATTTTATTAATAAAAAACACAAATTTTAATAACAATTATGACAAAAAAAGACATAATCCATATGCAAATATAAATATTAAAAGATGTAATTTTTGTATATATATAATACATAATTATAAAGAAAAGGCATCTTATACATAAATTAAAGAAAAGACACAAACTTTAATAATAATTATGATGAAAGTATGCAATCCACATGCAAATATTATTATTAATAGATTATTATTCCAGAAGCATCATTACTTGTCGTAACCGTATGAAGTCCTCCTCATCATCTTCATGAACTCCTCCAAATTAACTTCTCCATCTTCTGCGTTTTTAAAAGCATGAAAGAAATTGGTGTGTTTTATATATCACAAAGTATAAAAACGTAACCTAATTGCAAACGACTACTTTGGAGAACATATGTTTTCACTTACTGTCACGATCAGCTTCTTCGATCATTTCTTCTACCTCATTATCTGTGAAATTTTCACCTAGCTCCTTTGCGATTTGCTTGATGTCGTGATGCGAAATCTTTCCCTAGAATATTCCACAATTATTTGACAAGTCAAACACCTTGAAACTACTCCAAACAAAAGAAACGAATATTAAAACTAAATCAGAAAAGGATAGGTTTGGATTTAACATTGTTGTCGTGATCAATGATCTTAAATGCTTTGGCCAATTCGTCTGTAGAGTCTCGTTCTCCGAATTTAGTTGTCATCATATTAACAAATTCTTCGAAATCTATTGCTCCGCTTTGGTTTTTATCCACCTCTGCCATCAGTTCGTTTATTTGCTGCACCAAATACAACATATACACTAATATTTAGATAAATGGAAATATATATAAATAAATAAAAAGGATAATTTTTATGAAGAACAAACCTCGTTGTTCATCTCAAACCCGAGAGACCTGTAAGCAGATGATAGTCTTCTTAGCGCTAATTAACTATAACTTGAAGATATTAATTAAAGAAGGAACAAAAAAATTGCCACTGAGTCACTGACCTCATAGCAACGTTGAGCTCGCGAGCATCGATGCTACCTACATATGATGAAATGATGGACTAAATTGTGTGTGATTCTGATTTGGACCGGTGTAAACAAATCGGTTTAATAGCTTACCTGAACCGTCTATGTCGAAGAGATCAAAGATTTCTCTGATCTCTCGTCTCTTCTGATTGGTCAAACCATAAGTCTTCCCTTTAGGTTTCAGACCTCTTCTGAGCTGCACTGCTTCGGACATGAAATTTGCCTGCCGGATCAAAAAAAAAAACAGAACCGATGAACAGAGTAAGCAGAAGAATCCAAACAGTTTTTGTGATTCAAAGATCACGAACTAAGGGGTGATCAAGGGGAAAAAAAACACTAACCATTTCTTGTGCGGGAAGAAACAAGAGTATCTGATCAAACAAATAGATTTAATGCATGAAAAAATTAAGATGGTTTTGTTGTTTTGGGTTTTGAAGAGATAAAAGATGACTAGATTGGTTGGTAATGATCTGTCTTCTGTTGTCTGATTGTTAACTCTTTTTGAAAGCGATTAGCTTTAAGACTTTTAGTTTTGCACGTTTATGTTCTTTCCACTGCTTCTTTTTAAAAATAAGAAAATATTGGCGCTAAAAAACAAAATCTTCTTTAATGTGTAAATTTCTTCGAATCAGAACTAGGACAAATATTTGATAAGTACAATATTCGACACGTAATGGATATCTAATATTCTCTAAGTCTAAGCACCATTTGATATTATCTAGAGAACTCGGAGATTTAGTAAACAAGTCTATCTATATTTGTAATCGGAGACTGTAAACCTATATAGTGGAAGTGATTTTCTAATACTATCTCATGAACATTGTGCTAAAACGTCATTTACTTTTAGTGTTAAAACTGTTTCACTAATATAATTAATCTATTAAGTACAATGATCATTAGCTTAAATCTGTAATGACATGATCTAGAGAACACCGAAAGCTTCTTTGATGGCGTGCACAACACGAGACGAAACTTCTTCTCCAAACATTCTCGGAAACTGTAGATCCAAATCTTCCTCTATGCTCTTCCTTCTGAAGCTTTTATCTCTTCTCTCCAGCTCCATCTTCTCTTCTTCTCCCATCACTATCTTCTCTTCTTGTTCTTCCTCCCTCGCGCACCGCTCCAACCAAACCCCGAGAACTTCCTTAGCAGCCGGAGCCACATGATCTCTCAAGATCTCCTCCAACTTTGCCTCTTCCTCCGAATCGATTTTGAGCATCGAAGCTGTAGGAGAGAAAGCAGAGCGGACGAAGAGAGAAGGCGAGACATAGGGTTTGATTCCAGGAAGCTTGAGGAGGGACTGGCGATGAGAATCAAGAGCGGTGTCTTGGTAAAACTCCTTGAGATAGTCAGGGTGAAGAACGAGGTCTCTGCGATGCGGGAGGTCGAGGATGAGAACAAGCGACGTGGGGCTGCTCTGTATGAGTTCCACCACAAAGTTTGGAGCTTTTGTTGACGAGTTTAAGAATCCAGAGATGCTCGTTATGTTGAGAGAAACACCCGTTGGGATCTTGCAGTGTATCCAACTTCCTATCACAAAATCAATCTGCAAAAGAAAAAAACACAACAAAAGTGAATTTTTTTTAAGAAATCGTCAGTTCATCACTAGATCTCACTTCAAGGATTGCTTTTGGAAACAAAACTGATTCAAATTCCAAATACATTCAATCAATAAAATTCCAGTTCTCCAAAAGGGGTTTTCTTTTACAAGTTGAAGTCATCACTTGATTCAATTATATTCAAAATCGAAAGTATGATTCTACTTAAAATCATGCAATTGAAACTCTAAATCCAGCATGCATAACAGAAAAATTCGATTTTGAAGTCCCCGTACCCTAAAAACAGAGATTTTGTCGCAATTTTCACGATATTAGCCGATGAGAAATGCGTACCGGAGAGGATTTCTCGCCGGATCTGATATGAAGAGATGCTTCGGCGGATCCGTTAGGGTTTTTGAAGTTCCGTACATCCGGCGGGAGGCTACAGGGGAGGAGCTGCGACTGGAGGCGATCCTCTATCGTCGACATGAGATCGACCATAAGCTGCCTGCGCGCGGGCGACACGTACGGGAACTCCATGAATTTCCGCCGGAGAAGACCGTCTTGATCCTCCATCGACTGGAATTGAGCTCGAACTCTGAGTCTCTCTGGGAATCGCGACGGCTTTGATCGTGTCGACGTTAACGGCGAGAGAGACGGAGAAGAGGAGTAGAGAGTGTTGCAAAATATCATCGCCATCTTATATGTGGCTATGAGTAAATTATGAGCCTTCTTTATAATATTATTACAAGTCAATACTATTATTTACACTCTGCAGTAAATAGATAAACAAAAAAAAAATTATTTACGCTTTTGGAGAAAATAAAACTAATTACATTTGACATCGATTTAATGAACGATTTGTACTAATGACATTGCCGTGTCGTAATTTTGATTTAAAGTGTGCATATTTCAAATGATAAACAAAACAAAAAATCCGAAATTGTTTTTACATTGCTTGAACGTTGGAACTTGGTAGGGATCTCTCTAAGTGATGTGGTGGAGACTTCAGAGTCATGCATGGCAAGACTCAAAAGCGACTTCATTGGCATCAAAAAATATATAATATTCAAATATCCGTCTATAATTAAAATTAGAATAATCAAGAAATGATGAGAATTTAGTATATAAAAAACAAATCTATGTATTATATTCTCTGAAATTTTAGTTCATTAATATCAACTTGTTTATTGTAGAGCTACTTGAAATATTCTTCTCTATATTAATACTTCATTTTATTTAACTTCATAGCAACTTTTGTTGCAATTCTAATGCCATATATTAGGTCTAAGTTCGATATATTTCCAATTACATTCGCTAGAAAATTATGTGGATTTGTCGACTTTTCTAACAATATTTAGCGAAATATTCCAAGGTTACGTAAAAACAGGGAAACCACCTACTAGTATTTGCAAGAGAAGTACTATTTAACTGAGGAAAATAAATCAAAAATAAAAGTGAGGAAAGAAAAAATTTCTTCATTATCTTCCTTTTACATTCATTAATTTCTTCATTATCTTAATTATCTTCCTTTTACATTCATTCTTCAAAATCTGAAAATTCCTTCATTATCTGAAATTTTCACATTCAAATTTGAAAAAAAATCTTCATTATCTTCCTTTTACATTCATTCTTCAAAATCTGAAAATTCCAACGTCTTCTAATTTATTTTTTTCACCTTAATACGCTAATAAAATTTAATACATGAAAATTCTTATATATGCCTTATGGCTCTTTTTAAACATTAAAAAATACAGCACTATCTTCCCTTGCGGAAAATTTTGAAAACCATAAATAAAAATTCCATTTTAAGTTTTGTTCTTAATCGGTGACGTGTCACACGCTTGTTTGAACATTCTCTTCTAGTAGTCCCCCTTCTTTTTTAGTTGCAGACTTTGCTGCTCTTCCACAACGGCGCGTGAAAGTCCACGTTCTTTATTTCCGTCATATGGGACCCACCCACCACGAAATTCTTCTCATCCCGACCCCTCTTCTTTCTCTCTCCTTTCAACCACACCCCAAACAATTTCAATCCTTCACCTACCCCCTCCTCCTCCTCCTCCTCTCCGCCGCAGCCTTCGCAGCCACTTTCCTCGTCCGTCGAAGAACCTCGGGTTACATTCGGTTTGAATTTCCCTACTTTGATCATCTGATCGATCTGTTCCGGTCCTACCTTCATTTGCTCCGTCAAGAAAGCCACCAGCTCATCTCGCTGCCTCTTCGCCGCCGCGAGCTCCGAGCTCAAACTGTTGTTCTCTCTTTTCAGCTTCTCATTCTCGCCGGATAAATCCGCAACCATGTTCTCCACCGAACTAGGGTTCTTCGACCCGGGTGATGACGTGGAGCTTGACCCGTGATCATCACCCGCCGAATTTGACTCAGACGGCGAACCGACAGCAACACATTTTCCCGCCGCCGCGATCACCGACTTACGCCGCCGTATTTCCGACAGAAGGTCCTCTTGTCCTCTCCGGAAATTGTCGTTTGCGAATTCCCATTTGTCCGGTACAGTTTTCCGAAATCCCTACAGTTAAACAAAAAAAGCATGAGATTTCCATAGCTTCTAGAAGCTCTTTCCTCCACCAACCCACACGAATATTTTTGAAAAATTGCGAAATTGTCCCAACTACCGAAGAATGATTCAATTCACCAAACGATTTAATTGAACAACAAATGAGTAAGAAATTTCCATGAAAATGACAGAAATTTGATTTCAGACTTAAATTTTATTTTCTTGTTTGGTTTGTAACTCACGTAAGTGTTGAGCTGACGAATGAAGCTTGAGAAATTATTATGCTTGAAGTATTGAGGAAGAAGGTCTTTTGCGAACTCAGCTGTTTTCCAAACGACGAAAGCTGTTCCATCTTCGTTCCATGAAACGACGTCGTCTGTGCTCCGATCATCAACTAGCTGATACGTCTTGCTCAAAAACGGCGCCGGAACAGATCTCTGCGCCGCCGTCACCGCCGCCATCATTGCCGGTGAAGTTTGTGTTTTTATAAACTAAAGGAAAAAACCCACTAAAAATAATCTACACAGAGATGTAAAAAAGCCCAAACGAAAAAAAAAAAGAAGAGAATTTGAAAATTGAAATTCGGATGAAAACGTTTAGCAACTAAAGAGCAAGAGAGCGGTGAGGAATTCCCAATCCCAGCAATAGAAGCCAGAGAGGAAGACACGAGAACGGAGAAGATCGGAGTTTCGTTTGGTTTCTTCCATCTAAGGAATTATCTGATGGAGGAGGAATATTGAGACGACGACCATAATTCGCCGGAGCTAATCCGTTTTTGTGATGAAAAATTAAACTCTAGTTTTAAGTGTTTTTTCTTGGGGTCAATAATTTAACGCATGCTTTATAGATCCTAATGTGGGTCCTACCTTTGAAAGAAAATAAAGAAAAACTGGATGCTGGTTCTAGAAATTCTCAGAAACCTCTTTTCTTTTTTCTATCTATCAAAAATATATTCAAATAAGTCTTATCATTTGAATTATGTTTTCCTTTACTCTCTCCTCTTGAATATTTCTAAATCAGGATTCCAGGAAATGCCTGCCACCCATAAGTTAATCTTTCGTATGTAATTGATGTTACATGTATAATATAATCTTATTCGAAATTATTGAATGAAAAGAAACAATAATTATACTATACATTAACCACATTATTAAACATACGAGATAGCGAGATTATATAAGAGTAGTTAAGCATATATCATCATTATTCGAAATTATGGAATGGTTGAATATGCAGGATTTTGTCATTGCTCAAATATTTTGAATCGCCAATCAAAACTATTTTAACTTTAAATAAACACGCACACACAAAATAATATATTTGTTATTCTAGAAAGTTTATAATTTAACTGATATATATAATGCAATGTTTTTTTTTCAAATATGACGGGAGACAACAAGATATTTTTATACACAAAAATGCGACTTTGTTTCTTTGCTTGTGTCTATTTTATTTCTTTTGAGTATTTTTAATGCGTTCACCTAACACATTTCGGTTTCATTTCACATTTGGGTACCAATGAGTTTCATTTACCTTTTCTTTTCAATGTGTATCTTTAGACTAAACAATTCGGATAACAATATTTTAACGTGTGAGTCGTGACAAATTCAAGTTCTTAAAAAACCGTCGACATCTACGTCTTCCTCCTTGGATTTATCTCCAACACCTTTGGCCTTTTATCCGCTTTATCATTTGATACCACGGCTAGATAATTATATACATTCAAAGACGGTTAATCTTACTTATGCAGATAATTGCATGGTTGATAAAACAAAATAAGACCGTTTTAATCGTACTTATGCAGATAAAATCGCATGGGGAGAAGAAAATTAGCATACGCTTTCGTAAATATATTTAAAAGCCGATTCTGGACAAACAAACATTTTGGATCAAAAGATGAGATCTTTTTGGTCAAAAATGGCGATAAATGTCGATGTTGCATGTACATCTCCATTTGGACCTCAAACACATAGTCTATAACTAAAGTCTATGTTTGGAAACTCCATAATGGTAAAATTCTTTCTATTTCGATATTCCACAGTTCTACTATTTATATAATGGGAACTTAACTTACTAAATGTCACTGTAACACACAAAAAGACAAGATCGTGGATGAATGAGTCAAGCTTAGTTTCGGTTTAAAATTAGTTTCAGACCAGATTTTGAGTTTTCAGCTGTTTCATATATTAGTCCATTCGGGTAATTTAAAATTTACGATCCCTTATTATTTGTTTAACTCACCAGTGATTTCCAGTTTCAACTAGCATCGACTCTTTGTCAAACCATCTTAAAATTTTCATTGTTTAGCATCTCCTCGTGTGTATGGCTAAACCGGGTTCACAATTCAGTAGACTTATTTTGAAAGTTTCAATAAGACAGCTCCACTTATATAGGACATTCATATATCAATGGATTTAATAAATGTGTAAACAACTTTATTTTAATATTGATAGGATTTTTAGTTTTCATTCTTTACTCTCAAGTTGAGGTATTTCATTTTAGACTATTAAATTCTTTCTTATTTCCTAATAGCGAATGTTATATAAGCTTCCTAATTTATTTTATATTCTGTTCAATTTTGCACATTGAGAACATTTTTTTCCACATAGAAAAGTCGGAAAGAAGCAATTTGTGATTTCGTGAAATACTATAATATTCAATCTGATAGTAAAATTGAAACTTCTTTAAACATGTATTAAAAAATCTACATTAAAATTGTTTACAGAAGAGTTCTTTGAGAAATGTATTTTCTTTTCTATCTTGTATGGTAAGTTGTTTTAGTTCTTCTATGGAAAGTTCGAACCCATTTCTAGGTTTTGGTGACAATAGACGGAAAAAAAAAGAATGACCACTTGGCCAAATCAACTGAAGTCAAACTATAGTGGTTATAGAATTTATTCACAAGACAAGTAAAAGAAATTTCAAAATACAGCGAGAACTATTGACACGTGTGTGTGGAAACATCGATTTGAAACGTGACTCTCTTGTTTTCCACGAAACTTTTCGATGGAACCTGAAAGATGAGTCTGGTTATTGTATTTGTTGAGCATTATAATGAATGAGTTCCACAATTTCCATCATAACTTTTTTTACTTGTGCTTTTCCATATTCTCATCTTGTCTTTTGAGTTGACAAAAACTATTCATGAACACACTCAAAATGCAACATATTCACACACACACATATATATATATATGAATCATCAAGAATATTTGTAGAAATCGTATCAACAAATTCGTTATAGAAACAGTAATGAATTAATCCATATAGTTAATCAACCCTTGGATCCAAGTAAGATCGAGGTATATAGCAGATGTGATATTATTGAGGAGAAAAATGTGTTATGCTTCTTGCAAAAGTTTTGGTCATTCTATTAAAGCATATGAATGGCAAAGAGTTAGTAGTTGATTATGACGAAAGCGTTTCAATTCCGGATTGGTTGCATATGGTTTTCTTTATGCATAATTTGCGAAAGATTATGTTTGCTACAATTGCAAAGCTTTAAATTGAATGAAAGTCTATATGAAATGGAATGAGTATTATAGTTTATACTACCGACCAATCAACTCAATCAAAACTATAACATGCTCTGCTTATAACACCAAACACAGTGGTCCAAAAAGATATAAAATGCAATCTGATCTTTATGATGAAGTTCTATAATGTAATTATTATGTACGCCATATGTTAACGTCATACGTTGCCACTACACTCACCTAAACAAAAGTGATCAATCACACAGGTTCCAGAATTTTGTTGGGCACCACCACTGACTTATTTTTGTTCCAGTGTATAGTTATATAAAAAAAGTCATCTCATGCCAAGCCAAAAATAATAATAAACAGTTTTTATCATAAGATTATTAATTGAAGTTGTTTATCGTCATACTTAAAGAAACAAAGAAGAAAAGACGTTTGATTCGTGACACCACTCTTTCAACAACCGATTAAGCAATTTTCGGCTTTCTCTTAAAATTTAAAAGCTTACAATTTTTCCAAAATCTGCATTTGTGTTACTCGAACATTGGGGCCCATTAAAAAGAGAGGCACCGGCCCACCTCTAATCGTTTTTTCTCTCTCTTAGAAGCTTAAAAGGAATAAAAATTAAATACTAGTAAACCTCTGTAACAACCAGAAGGTTCCTTTTTTGTTGATCTATTTTGCTCTCAGCATCACATTGTCGCAAACTAGTCATCGGAAATATAGAATAGAACCATCGCCAATATTCGCCTGAGAATTTTTTTCCCAATCGGATATTTTATTAGGGTTTCTGAGCTTCTTCAGACAAGGAGGAGATTAAGTGAGAACAAGATGTGGCACGAGGCGAGAAGATCGGAGAAGAAGGTGCACGATATGATGGACGCCGCTCGGAAAAGAGCGCAGCGGCGAGCTATCTACCTGGCTAAACGCCGTGGAGATCCTATTCAGTCGATCCAAGCCGTTGGATCCCGCTACCGAATCGTCCGAGATGACGGTCTTTACCAAGCCACCGAGGATCAACAGGGCCTGTAATAACGATCCCTTAATCCAATTCTCCTTCTTCAAAATTTTTTTTTGTTTCGAATTGATTTCCCTACTAAACGATGAACGAATTTTACCACCAGGATACCTTGGAACGGGAAGCAGGATGTTATGATTGATAGGTATTGAACGATTTCTAGGGTTCTTCGGTTTCTATTGACTTCACTGGGATTGTTTGTTCAAGTACTCTACTTTGTACGTGTAGATTTGACGGCCGTGCTCTTCTGGATTTTGTGCGTGAGGCTGGTTCGAGAAGCATAAGGCCGCATAGGAAGTCGGAAGAGGAGGAAGAAGTAGAAGAGTTTGTTAATTTTGAGCGTTACCGGGATTTAATTAAGCATCGGCGTAGAGGATGTCGGTAACCTTTTTCTACACTACGATAGACTTTGTTTCTTGTTTGTTTTCCGATCGTATATACTGTGGAAAGACAATTCAAGCAAAAATCGGTCTCTCGAATCAAATGAGAGTCACTGGGTTAACGCTTCAAACTGTGAACAGTTTCTGATGAGGAGGGTTTGCGACATGTCAATCAAGAGCTCGAGGCCAAACTTACTGCACCTTTCCTAGGAACAAGGTACTCTTTCAGATTATGATTTCTGTGTTGGTTACGTAAAAGCTCGAGTCTTTGAATCCTCATTTTGTTTTAATCACCATTTATCTTTTAGTTAGTATGACACACTGATGTAAACTTTGTTTTGTTCTGTTTTTGTATGGACTCTGTAGACCACAACCAGCTCAACCGCCTGCAAACAAAGGCACATATTCACAGGTTGGGTTTTCGTATGGTGGAAACGGAAAAGATGAGTTGTTGGATGCTGACGAAGATGATGTTGATGACGACGAGGATGATGAGGATGAGGAGGAAGAATTTGACAGTAATGACAGTGATGATGAAGGAATGGAGACGATTGCGAAACAGTTTGGCGTGAAGCGATATGGGTGGCTCGTTTATATGGACAAGAAGGCCAAAGAGGAAGAGAAAAGGCAAAAGGAACTTATCAAAGGCGATCCTTCAGTTGTAAGTTGCAATTCTCATGTTGATCGGTGAAGGTTATTCTTTGTTTTGCTTATCAACTAATGGATGAATCAAATATTCATGAAAATGTAGAAGAAGCTAAGTCGAAAGGAAAGAAGAAAGGTTTCTCGGCAAGAGAGGGATAGAGAAAGAGAGACTTCAAGGAATTTTGGAAGGCAAATGATTCATCATGATCCCTACAGGTAAGATAGTATGTGATAGTATAATACAAGGAAAAGGAAAAGTCAGTGGAGATTTAGCTCACTGAAATGGTGCTTTTAAATTCGCAGGGAATCACGAAGGAGTCCTACTTATGAGGCTTATCCGCGTTCAAGAAGGTGTTGCCTTTATTAGCCTTCTATTATTTCAAAACCAACTATGGGAACATTGGGAAAGTGATTTGTAAGTGCTTATCTCTTCTTGCTCATATCCACAGATCTAGATCACGATCCCGGTCTTATTCTCCATCATACTCAAGACGGAATGGTCGTGGAGACGACTCTGACGAAATTAGCAAGCCAAAGATCGAATACATTACAGAATTTGGAGGCACTGGAGATGTGGGAAGTCCAAAGTTTGGAGGATATTCGCCACCGCGTTCACCACAATCTCAGGCTGACCTATTAACCCGGTCGGAGCACTCAACCTCTAGTTCTTGCAAAGATAGCCACTTACTCCCCACTTGTTGGTTGGGGAAAACTTTTGTTGTTGTAGAATAAAGTGGCACTAGATTGATTATCTGTGACAACAAGGGGGAGATAGAAGCTTGCTTTCTGGAACCCCTTTTAAACCTGAATGAAATTTGCTTATTCTAACATTTTATTTCCCTGCAGACCTTCGTCAGGACATATTCTTGAGGCGCTGCATGTTGATCCTGCGTCTGGTGTATCTCTTGAGAAAGACAAGAATGTTAAACCAGCTAAACCGGCAGTGAGGTATGGTCATGATTGCATATTTGAAGTTTATGTGTCTCATCCTTTAGCTCTGAAACTTATGAATTGGAACCCTGAGTCCTTTTTTCTACTTGCAGTACTTCCACAGCACTTGCGAAGCTTTCGAAAGCAGCAACCTCCTCGGGAGGATCATCGAAGCAGATGCAAGCGGAGAAGAAAGAAACTCCCCAAGAACGATTAAAGAGAATCATGAACAAACAGCTAACGAAACAGAGTAAGATTTTAAAAGTGTCGTTTTGCTGTTCTGCATTTGAGTTTACTCCCATTTGCAATTAGAAAACTGATATGGTGGATTAATCATACAGTTAAGAAAGACTCTGCAACGGAGACTGCTAAAAAACGAGAACAAGAGCGGCAAAGGCTGGAGAAACTAGCGGAAACAAGCCGGTTGAGTCGGAGTAGACATCGAAGCCGTAGTAGGAGTTATAGCCGCTCACCACCACCGAGGTTTTTAATAAAGTTATCATTTTTGCTTCGTGATTAGAGTGGGAATTTGTGAAGATGACAAGGAAGTTACAAAAGTTTCAGACTTTTTCGGTTCTTAGACCTCTGATTGGATCTCTCTCTCTCGAGACTCACCTACACAAAATTTCATGATCTCCTTCTTCCATTTGATGTTCTTAGCTGCTAAACATGTTTTGTCCGCAGAAGATACAGACGAAGTAGAAGCCGTAGCAGAAGCAGAAGCAGGAGATCGCGCAGGCACGGTACAAGATCACGGTCTAGGTCTCGTTCTCGCTCCCCATCTAGGTCGCTATCACGCTCTCCTAAACGCTCTCGCATACGCTCTTCTTCGTATTCAAGATCTCCCAGGTAAAAGCAAATGCAAGCTTTACATGTTTCTAGAAAATGGTGACTTTGCCTCGTTAACATATTTGAGTGTCTTTTTGCAGGCGAAGAAGCAGGTCAAGGCACTGAACTATAAAGGACAGTTAGAGAGGAAACTAAGCCAAAAGGTTTTGCGTTGCCACTTTTCCTGTAATTTTTTATATATTTGTTATGTGTGTTCTCTTCTGGCCCTTTTATTTTCTCACCTTTTAGAATAAAGTTCGACTGGGACTTTGTGTCATAGTAGTTGTAATATGACATATAAACCAGAAGAAAGTTTTCATATGATTTTTTTTTGGTAATTTACAAAAATGTTTTAAAAACTGATCTTAGTAAAGGAATGAGAATATAATAATACGTAGCTATATTTGGAACAATTAGCAGAATCGTAGTAACTAGAAGCATAAAAATGTAACATTTGTTATTATTTTTTTGTCAATCATTTGATTTGATTATTATACAGACAAAAATATAAACGTGATATTAGTTGAAAACTCTCTTCTGTTTTCTTCTCATACTTATGTTATTAGAATGGTTTGAATGAACGAAAAATAAAAAAATCAACGTTGAATGTGGTAGGAGAGGAGTCATTGTTTTACATGCGCCGTAATTGATATTTAAATTTGGACCTATTTCAGATTGTTGTACTTACAATATAATTTATTACTTGCTACTTTGTTTTTTTTTATTTATGGTTGGCTTTGTTTTGTTCGGAAAATCAATGCTAGATTAGATAACAAGGCGTGTGTGTTTGTCGTCTGTGATTAACCATCCACACGCGTCTCATTGTGTGAAATTAGACAACGTGATAACGCATTTACTATTTAAACACCACGTTATTCCCAAAATATTTTCATAATCTCCATTTTCTAGTGCAGCTGAAAAATCTCATATATCTCTATTTTACTATAAATATTTGTCAGTCCATTTCTGTGATATAAATAGATAAGAGAACGAAAGGGATAAAACGCTCTCCTCTCGAGATAAGAACGATTTGAATGAAGGAGAAGAAAAAATCAACGTTGAATGTGGTAGGAGCGGAGTCACTATACTTCATGCGTCAATATGATACATGGGTTTAATAATTGGACCCATATTCAGATTTTTTGGTTTTTTCAAGTAATATCATAGATTGATATTATTATAATTGATAGCTTTGTTTTGTTCGAAAAATCAAATGCTACTTTAAATAACAACGAGACTAGTGTGTTTTGTCGTCTGTGCGCGCTTTGCTTGAACATCCTTGTGCGTTAAATACATAACGTGATAATAATAATAACTCCGTATGTATTTAAAATACAAACGCTTTGAAATTTCGTAATTTGATCAGTAATTCACAATTTGATGAGTTCAGCAGCTCTTTGGAAATTGAAAGTCCTAAAAGCCGAAAGATGTCAATTAATAAATTCAATGAGAATGCCACGAACAAAAAGAGCTCAAGGATATGAGAAATTATTTAAATGTCTTCAAAATTTACGACCTCACGGACTTTATTCACTGTTATATTCCATCTACCAATAAGAATTAAAAGCAGTAGTTTTATTGATTGCAAAGCATAGGGGCTACGATCCTGCTTTCTAGGGTCTGCAAAAGCTACAGTTACAAATCTGTATAAGAACAAAAAAAAAAAAAAAATTTAACTGTAAAATAACGTCAAAGTAAAAAAAAAAGCGGGAAGCTTATTAACAGAAACGACAAAAGAGTCTGAAATTTTTATCGAAAGAACAAAAGGAGCAGAAAGAGTCACATGGAAGAGTTGTGGCTTTGTGTAACGGTACAGTGACTACAGAGAATCGAAAGAAGAGGAAGATAATGTTAATGGCAGTTAAATATGTCCAAATCTGTTACTTTTTTCACCATCCATGTTTTTTTCCCCCCAAAATTTGATTAAAAAAAGAGAGAAAAATTTAACATAACGGTGTAAGAAGAAAAAGGTAAATTGCATTATCCCAAAGAAGTCAGACTCAAATTGATTTGTTTAGAGATTTATTGGAATTTTCTCTATAAGTATTCTATTTTTGTTGGGTATATGATCGGACCAGCCACGACACTTGTCTTAATGCCAACAAAAAAGTTTCTCTCTCCTCTCTCTCTCTTTTCTCAATTCACTACTCTCTCTCTCTCTTCTCAAGTTCTCACCTTTTGAGATTACAAAGAACACAAAAGTACATTTTCTTTATTCTCTCTTTTTTCAGTTTACATCACTCTCTTTAAGACACTTCAATCTCCGGTCAACAAGCAAAAATGGGTTCAATTTCTTAGAAAGTTTCAGTTTTTTTTCCTCCCCCATCTCAAATCTAAGTCCTTTTTTTTCCTTCTGGAGAAATCAAAGTTAGACGAAATGAGAAAGACATCTGTTTCTTCTAATAGCTTTGGTGGGTTTCTAAGTCCCGGAGCTCCGAGTTACTCCGATAACAAAGGATGGAGCTCCGAGAGAGTTCCTCACCCTTCTTCGACTACTTCCACCACCGCAATTAGTGGCGGTCGTCGTCACATCGGCTCCGCCTCTGCTTTAACGACGCCGTTTTACAGCGGCAGAGCGATACCTTCGAAATGGGAAGATGCTGAGAGGTGGATTTGTAGCCCAGTGGCGACATACCCGCCAGGTGTTTGTAAAAATCCCTCAGTGAGCTCTCAGTTCTCCGAGCAGAGACGGCAGAAATCCAAAAGCGGCCCGATTGTTCCTCCTACGCTGCCGCATCCTCCGGCGTCTTCCTCATCGGCGATTGGATGTTATCACTATTCTCCGAGGATGACGATGCGGACGATGGATGCTCCTCAAGGGAACATGAAGGGTTTGATGGCGGTTGGTTCGCCGTTCTCGACGGGAGTTTTGGAGGCAGGTAGGGTTTTCAGAGGGAGTGTCGGCGGTGGTTGTGATAGCTATGGCCGTGGTGGCCATGGACATAGCCGGAGCTGGGTTGATTTGATGAGTGAAGAAACTTCATCACTTAGCTCCAAAACTGATACAGGTAACAGCAGTACTCTCTCTCTCTCTCTCTCTTACCGATGCAATGAATCTGAAATTATAGCTCTTTGAATCTTCAATCAGAAAAGGCAAAAAGACACTCACTTTTGAAAATCCAATCAGATAAAAATACCAACTTTTAAGCTGATTCTTGTTGCAACTATGGCCAAGATCTAAGCTTTATTGATTTTTGAAACAATGATAATTTGTGCAGAGGAGAAAGCAGAGGACACAAAGGAAGCAGAGATGACGACGGCGGTGCAATCTCCGGTGGTTTCAAGAAGAGACATAGCTACTCAGATGAGCCCAGAAGAGATGAGTCCTAATAATGATAACCACCAGTCTCCTCGAGAGCTTAACTATTCATCTCCACCGTCGGTTGTTTCTGTGATTGAGCCTCCTCCGAAGGAAAATCCTTGCAGAGGTGAAGTGAGAGAAGTGAAAATGGATAAAGGAGCAAGGTTGATTAAGCGACCAAAGAGACGAGTGATGATGTCTTCTGCTAGGGTTATCAGGAGAGAGCAACCTGAGGTTGAAGAGAACTCTGAAGCTTCTGCTTCTTCTTCTTCTTGGGATATCTCAGAACCAGCCATGAATCTTTCAAAGTAATCAAAACATAGATTGTTTAAGTTATCTGTTTCTTCTTGGTCGGTCGTTAATGTTTGCCTCTGTTTGAATATTTTTGCAGATTGCAAAGAGAGGAAGCGAAGATAGCAGCTTGGGAAAATCTGCAGAAGGCGAAAGCAGAGGCCGCCATTAGAAAGCTCGAGGTGAAGCTAGAGAAGAAGAAATCAGCATCAATGGATAAGATCTTGAACAAGCTTCAAACGGCAAAGTTGAAAGCACAAGAGATGAGGAGAAGCTCAGTATCAAGTGACCATCAACAAGAACAACAAGGAGGGAATCATCAGATCTCCAGAAACTCAGTGAAGATCACTCATCTTGTCCGAAGACATACTTTCATGACCCCTTTCATGACTTGCTTTGCACCTCGTGTTGATTGCAGAAAATCTTCATCTGCTCTTTAAACTTTCAATTCTTTTTTTTTGTAAAAGACCAAATTTGAACAAAAGAAAACAAAATGTACACTGCGAATTTTCTTGTAAAGCTTTAATCTGTTCCAAGTTCCACTTCTCAGCATTATAGTTATACCAACACAAATCAGGTTCACTTGTTCTCACGAGGTAACAACATTAAAAGCTTTCAATTAAATTAATCCTGAGGATTCGGAATTGGAAATTTATCTGACAAGTGAGTTTATACAAATGACAAAGCCAAAGGTAATGATATGTCTTGTCCTGTCTTGTCTTGTCTTGTCTTGTCTGGTGCATTAGTATGGCCGGTACCTCCAGTCTGACCTTGATGGTCTTGCGTTTGGCATTCCATATCCCCACTAGCAGATTTAGTTTTAAAAAAAACGAAATGAATCAGAATCAAGTTGTGTATAAAGAATCTTTGATTAGAGTTTTGGTTATACTCACATCGTCCAAGCTCATGCCTCCTCCATACATTCGACCAAAAGAGCGCATTGGACCTCCATATCCACCAAAGTATTCAGGACGAGAAGAACTTAGCATTGAACTTCCACCGGCGCTAGGTCCAGCTTCATCAAGCGGTGTTGCTGAATCTATTGCTACCTAATCCAATTATCAGAACAATGTAGCTTTTCTAGATATCTTCAAAGATTATGCAAAATCCTCAAACTATAAAGCTTTTTTTCTTTTACCTCTTGTCCACAGATTTCATGTGATCTCCGAGCTACGCGATCTGCAACACCATTTTCAGCAAAGGTAACGAATCCGAAACCTCTATGTCCACTTCTCTTTGGATCCTTTTAAACAAAGATGAGTGTTTAAATCAGTTACACAAACGTTTTCTTTGAATGTGTTCTCTCACTGTAACTCATAAAACCCACCTTTGGAATATAAGCATCCTGAATACGACCAAACCTCGCAAAATAATCACGAAGATCATCAACAGATGCTTCTTGCGGAAGCCGTCCAACAAAGATCTTATTCCCTATTCCTCTAGCTGGTTCCCCTCCTAAGTCAAAAGTGAAGATTCCCTTTTAATCATGATTTGAAAAATTCTCTTGTTTCTAATTAGTAATTTTGGTACACTACAGAGCGAGTCTTACTTCCATAAAACGAAGCCGGATTATCATACAAAGTAGGAGCACCAAGCGCTGCGTATCTTGTAGCTGCAGAAATGTAAGCATCATAGGCTCCATAACCACCCGGAGCTCCAAATCCACCTGCAGCAGCCACGGGTGGGCGCGGCATTCTAGCCACCGGCGGTGGCCTTGGAGGATGATCCTCCTCCTTTGGTGTTGCCCGGTCAACAGCAACCGTTGTACCCCCCAGATCATGAGTGTCTTCCATTAAATCCTCCACTGAATCTAATATCACAGAACAGATAGGTTAAAGATGAAATAAAACTGTAACAATGTCTATAGACAGGACCTCATTCATCAGTTTCCTTATGTTTTCGTTCTCATGAAGTTGATGATCAAACTGGTAAATAAAGTTTTATCATCAAAACACTATTCTTAAGGAGATTTAAGCAAAAAACTGACCAGCAGTAGCGAATGTGATAAACCCAATTCCTCGGTGTTGCTTCGAGTTGTGGTCCTACAACATAAGATGGGGAAATGGTATCAATACACACAAATCCAAATCTGAACAGAGACTCTTAGAAATGGATATATCAGAGATACACTAGACAATGATGGATTACCTTAGGCATGTATAAGTCTGTAATTTCTCCATACCTCTCAAAATGGCTGCATAAGAGAAGTCAAGGAATGCTTTATACTTTCAACAGCTATTCGAAAACCATTCTCAAAAAAAAAAATAAAAAACATGTTAAGGCAAATCGGATTACCTTCGAAAATCCGATTCAGAGACTGATGGAGGGATTCGAGCAACGAAGATCCTCGTCACCTTTTTTGCAGGCTGTCTCATTTCTTCCTGGCACAATAACATAACCCTCTTGAACAAAGATTATACGAGAAGAAACAAAACTAATTTCTTATTAGATTATCAAAATCCATGTACTAACCTTTGGTGTAGCCACTTTTACCTCCAAGATTCTGTTCCCTAGAAAGTGTTCACCTTTCAAAGCGTTCTACAAAAACTCAAACAGTAAGACAGATTTGCCAATATAAAAAAAGAAAATATCATTCAGAGACCAATGCAACAAGTGTAGTAACTTTACCTTTGCATCATCAGAAGAAGCAAAAGTGACATATCCAAATCCACGAGATCTTCCGGTTGATCGATCCTAAACACACACAAAAACATCTTCAGATGATCGCATCGAATCTCCTCGTGACATTGCTTAATCAATGTTTTCAAGTTTGATTTAGACAAAAAAAAAAAGACTCAAATGCAAACCTTCATGACAATACAATCCTCCAAGTCTCCAAATTTCGACATGTAATCCTTAAGCCCATCGGAATCAATATCCCACGGGATACCCAAAACCTATAAAATCAATTCAATTACAGATAAAAAGCATCGCAATCATACAAAATTTATGGAATTTAGTCGAAAACTTGAGCTCAAATGCGAGTAAAAACCCAATTACCACAAGCTTTCGCTCCATCAGATGAAGAAACTAATGCAGATCTGGAGAAGAATCGAAACTCTAACACACACTCAGAAAACCTCTCTCTCTCGGTCTCTCCTCTCCCCCTAAATCTCTCACACTCGTCTCTTCTTTCTCCTCCTCCTGCAAACCACAAGCACATCTCTTTCTCACACACATATATCATTAAACACCAAATCATCATTTTCGGGATACGGAATCTCTCCGATAAGAAACAAAAACAAAAAAACTTAATTATCCTCGGATTCATTCATTTCCACAAAACCAGAAAATTCGAAACTCACACACTGACCTTTGAAATCTCTCTCGCTCTCTCTCTCTCTCTCTCTCTCTCTCTCTCTCTCCCCTCCAAGGATTTCTCAGAAAAAGACCAGACCTTTTGTCTGGATTTTGTTTTGAAATTATCTGTCAACGGAGACTAATGGCTCTAATTAGGGAGAGGAAGCAGGCGAGGATGGGAAAATTCCGGCGATGAAACGATTACCGTCCATCGCAGCTCCGCGATTGGTGACACGTGTTAATCCTGACATTTTCATTTTCTGGTAAGCCCAAGCCCATCTGGTTAGGTTTAAGTAGGCCTTTCGAACATCCTATAACCCTCATTCTATATCACTGGGTTTAAAATATCTCTTATTGCCCTTTTGAACATCTTATAGGATTTTGTAATTGTATTTGTTTATGGTATTCATTGTGATTCTTTTTATTAATCGTAATTTTTGTTTGCAACTTTTTATCGTGTCTTCTACATTTGAATTTCATATTTCAATGTAATATACAATAAACTGGCATTAATTTCACAAATATATGAAATTTCACAAAATTCACATGAATCACATGTTCTTGTACGTCAGTAGCCTTTATCCCTTTCGGTCATCAATCTTTTGATATCTAATTGTTTTACGTTATAAAAGTTATCTCATATATAAGTTAAGTGTGTGTCTCAAACCCTCTCTGCTCACAAAATCCTCACATTCTTTTTCACATCTTCTAAGCTAAAGCAACCGAAAGTCTTTTTTTTTTTTAAAGTCTTTCTTTTGAATACAACTTAAAAAATAAAGTTCAAAAGAAAAAAAAAATAACGCATAAAATTCTAATAATCATAAATGGTGAAGGGTTTGGTGCATCTAATAATGGTAAACGGTCGATTTTTAAATAATACTAAAAAGATAGAAGTCGCCATGCAATTGTTTCGTTTAATCATTGACCAAATACTACGTGTGGAAAAAAAATCAAATGGCCACGTCAAAGTTATATAATGTCCGTGTGAATAAATATGACCCATTTCAATCGTCTATTGGTCTTTCTTTTAATTCAAGCCATTTTATCTCACCTAAATTTTGTACTTATAATTAAAAAAAAAAGTACTAGTCGTTTCTTTTGGTTTTAATTCACACCACCTAAGTTAACTAAGATATAAATTAATACGGACCGTACCGTACTCCTTCTGTTGGAATTCGATTAACAACATTTTACTTTAATTTAATCTAGGGTTTGTTGGTAAGTCACGAAACCTTTAACTATAAGATACTGAGAAAACGTTAGCTGCATTCATTGAGATTTCTGGTACTGTAATTAAATGTTAACGTGTCTTTTAATTTTTGATCATACTACAGTTACGTACTGACCTATCATAAAAAGGGTTTTAGGTCTGCTAATTCTTGTTTAGCACATTTCTTTTTCATTGATGTGATACTGGATACCGTATGTGATTAGTTTCTTTAACAACCAAAACAATTAGAAACACTTAGTTTCGTGAATATATTCCTTTTATGTTCGTATAGAACATTAATCTTTTAAATGAATTAAACTAAGCTAAAACCAATTACTTTTGGAAACATAGCAATAATCAAATTACTAATTTTGGGGCTAACTATACTTTTAGAAAAACATCTAACTCAGTACTGAGTACGTAGATAATAGAATATTGGGCATGGACATGTTTGTTAATGGTATGTGGACAAGATTTTCACATTTGTTTTATTAAATAAACACAGTTTCTACGAGAGGAAATCACTCATCACCCCCAACAATATGACCTTTATTTTATTTGTGTAAAATAATAATAAATATTCACAGCCATATAAATACTTCACGATGGAAAAAAAAGGTTGATGAGATCTTCATCCGATAGTTACGCTACTTAAGAAAAACGCGAATCACATGGTAGAACTAGGAACAAACGTGTAGAACTACGAATCAAATTTCTGAATTATATTTTTAAAAATCAGAAAACATTGAATTTACAAAGTTTTTTTTGGTGAATTTACAAAGTTTACGAAACAATTGCAGTACTAAATTTAATTTATATAAACGTACTATATATTTCAATCATATTAGTTATAGCTACAAAATTTTATGGTGCCATATAATTATTTTCAGTTTTTATTAATGATATTTTGTTACTTTGTCTTTTTATAACTATAATAATTAATAATAATAAGTAAATAAAAAGCGCGTGGTGCGAACGGCAAAGAAGAAATATCTCTAGTACAACGGGCAACAAGAGTCTTCCTTCGCAGTGCTCTCACCACCCACGTTTTCTTTATTGGCCGCTATTTGTTCTCCGGGCCAAGAGGAATTATTATTTTGTTATAAATAAAAATAAAAATATACTGTAATAGGCTTGTATCACGTGCATTAATTACACAATACACTGTGTTCATAACAAACTTTACATATTATTGTTATTATGAAAAGGAAGAAAAAAAATCTAGTTGGTATATATAAAAACAGAAGTAGGGTTGCAGAAGAAAGTACAGAGAAAGAGAAACTGTTACATACAAACTTCTTTTTTTTTTTCCTTATTTTGCTTTGAGCTCTAATTAATGGAGTGGACTCGTCGAGAAACAATTGGTCACGGGAGTTTCTCCACCGTTAGTTTAGCAACTACCTCTGGAAACTCTACGGCGTTTCCGACGTTGATCGCTGTGAAATCGTCCGGAGTAGTTTGCTCCGCCGCGTTGAGAAACGAGCGAGACGTGCTTGATGATCTCGGCGACTGTTCGGAGATCGTGCGGTGTTTCGGAGAAGGGAGGACGGTGGAGAACGGAGAAGAGATTTACAATCTGTTTCTAGAGTACGCTTCCGGTGGAAATTTGGGTGATAGAGTTAGGAAATCCGGCGATGCGTTGCCGGAATTCGAAGTGCGTCGATTCACGAGGTCGATTGTTAAAGGACTGTGTCACATCCACGCGAGTGGGTTCTCTCATTGCGATGTGAAGCTGGAGAATATTTTGGTTTTCGGTAACGGCGATGTCAAAATTTCGGATTTTGGGTTAGCGAAACGTACAGGTGAGATCGGTGAAGAGATTAGGGTTGGGATCAGAGGAACGCCTCTGTATATGGCACCGGAATCGGTTAATCACGGCGAATTCGAATCTCCGGCGGATATTTGGGCACTGGGATGCTCTGTAGTCGAGATGTCGAGCGGCAAAACTGCATGGTGTGTTCAAGAAGGGATTACGAATGTAATGTCTCTAATGGTTCGTATTGGTTCCGGCGATGAAGTTCCTAAAATTCCGGTGGAGTTGTCGGAAGAAGGAAAAGATTTCGTGAGGAGGTGCTTTGTTAAAAACCCGGCGGAGAGATGGACGGCTCAGATGCTTTTGGATCATCCATTCTTAGCCGTTGATGATGGTGATGATGGTGAGAGTAGTAGTGGTTCAATGAGGTGTGGCGAAGAAGACGAGGCTTCAGTTTCACCGAGAGATCCGTTTGATTTCCCTGATTGGAATTCGGTTCAGTCTCCGGTTTGTTCACCGGTTAGTTATTCACCGTTCAGTTATTTGGTACGTTCGCCGGAGGAGAGAATCAGTGGGTTAGTCACCGAGAACGCACCTGATTGGTCGGTTTTGTGTGATTGGGTCAACGTGAGGTGACGAAAGTAGTTTTCTAGTGGAGAAAGACGAAGTCCTAGGAGAGGAGATTATTATGGGGTTTATTAAAATTGGCGGTCCTGATTTAATCTTTTTTGTTAATTAGCTCGTTGACTGTTGTAAATGAATCTAGAATGTTTTTGAAAGAACAGAGTTTTTGCCATTTTTACGCTCTGTTTCACAGCGACACCAATCAATGTTTGTAACAGAGATTCTTAATTCGGAAAAAGTGAAACTCCGATTTAATTATCTGTCTGTTATCATTAATAAATGTGAAAATGTTAGACGTTAAGGATAGAAGTAAGTTTTTGCCACCGACTAAAGTCACCAAAATTGTATATCAGCAGGGGACTCAAAGCTAGTTTTCGCACGTGTAAAACGTTCCAAGCGTACTACAGTACAGAATTAAGAGTTGATTTAAGTTAGGGATTACAGAATAATAGCTAAATACTGCAAGGTGTAAGGGGGGTTTTCGGTTTGGTTTAGGTAAATTTTCACTTTCCAGCTAACCGAACCGGTAGCGATAATGAGCTGGAAGTCTGAAGAAGCTCGAGAGGAGAAACATTGTGCTATAAATTATAGGCCCAATAAACTAAAGCCATATCTATTGGATTAGCATATGAGTGGAGTGGAGAAGTAATCAATTTCGTTTGAAATTTTGAGTCATATACGTTATATAATTTAGATAGCCTATTTTCTTAAGAGCCATTTACTAACCCTTTTTTTTATTATATACCTCGACGTGGATACTCATTCTTGGACATCGTAACGATTCTCTGATCTTTTTTGATCTCCAACATGAATCAAATCAAATTAATTAGTGTGCGTATATATAACCTGTACACGAAGAAAGGTCAACGATGACTCGGTCTAATTTCTGGTAATACATGACATTTCTATGCACATATATAATTCCATATGGTCATAGAATATTTAAAAGCGATAGTAAATTATTATTATTTAGAAAAAGATACTTTTAAACGACCAACAGAATAATTAAAATTATTAACTAAAAAAAAACCAAAGTAACAACTGTCACCCAAACGCCGCGTTTTATTAATATCGTCATTACTCATTAATCTCTTCGTCACTTGTAAAACCTTCCGCATTTTCACTTCTACGTCTCTCTGTTTCTTTCTTCTCCGACGCTAAAAATAAAGGGCAAAGGAAACCTCCAAAATGGAGGTTCGTCGACCACTATTTCTTCTTCTTGGTGCTTTCACAGACCTCAAAACCTTTGTGTGTCATCGAACTACTCGGATTCTGATTTCTCATTACAATATTTCAAATGCAGGGCTCCGGTTTCTTTCCCAAATGCTTCTTGAATCTGATGATCATAGCCTTCTGTTTATTATCATCTTTCGTTCACAGTCTTGAGGTTTTACTCGCCTTTCTCTTCTAATTTCTATGAAAAAGTTTTCAAAAATTAGTAACAGAGAGTTTGATATTTGCTCTGCGATTCACAGATGGGAGAAACTTGTAGCTCGAGCAGCCGATGCGACGCCGGATTGAGTTGCCAGAGTTGCCCGGCGAACGGAAATACCGGGTCAGTTTGTACCCGGATCCGACCTCTCAACCCGACTTCCAAGGTTCGATTTCAATTACTTTTTTTTTAGTTTTTATTTTCTTAGGGGGTGATGATGGATTGCATGTGGTTTTGATGATGGGTAGGTGAATGGTTTGCCGTTCAACAAGTACTCGTGGCTAACAACACACAATTCGTATTCAATGACGGGGGCAAATTCGGCAACTGGCTCTTTCCTCCTCTCACCAAGGAATCAAGAAGACTCCATTACTAATCAGCTTAAGGTCTTACTTTCTTCGAGTTTTTGACAATTTCGTGTAGAACTTTTCTTGCTAAATTTGGGATCTGACTTAATTTGCAAGTTTCTTGGTTGCCTTAGGTTTCAATAAAAGACAATGTCAGCTTTAGTTGGTGGCTTTGAATCAAACCTTTTCATTTGTCTGAAAGATCGACTTTTTATTCTTTTCCACGTGTTACCAACCCAAATCACACGATTCAATTTTTGACCTTTTCCTCAATGATTGGTTCTTTTACATGTTTTTACATGTTCAACTGTGAATTTGTGAACTTTGGCACAATGATTTTGATTGAAAATAGAATTGTGAGTTTTTTCATTATTATTGCAGAATGGTGTGAGAGGGATCATGCTGGATACATATGACTTTCAGAACGATATATGGTTGTGTCATTCCACAGGAGGGACTTGCTTTAACTTCACTGCCTTTGTAAGTCTGCAATTGAATATTTAAATGGAAATTGATTAAATTGGTTGGTTTTTAACGAATTTAATGAACCTGCAGCAACCAGCTATCAATGTGCTCAAAGAGATCAATGATTTTCTTGAATCAAACTTATCTGAGATTATTACCATCATCCTCGAAGATTATGTCAAATCTCCAGGGGGCTTGACTAAGGTAAGTACATTGTGCCAAAAGGTTCATTTTTTTTTTTCACACATACTGTTTTGATAGTTTGTATGTATATACATATCTAATGCCAAGAATCAAATCTTGCTACTTGTAAAAGGTGTTCAAAGCATCTGGATTGAGTAAGTTCATGTTTCCGGTTTCGAGAATGCCGAAAGACGGTACGGACTGGCCAACAGTGGATGACATGGTGAAGCAAAACCAGAGGCTTGTGGTTTTCACTTCCAAGAAGGATAAAGAAGCTTCTGAAGGTTTTGCTTACCAGTGGAATTACATGGTGGAGAATCAATGTGAGTTTTTTTTGTTTCAATGATCTTGAATATCAAACTTGATTTGCAGACCAGCTTAACAAAGATGATGTGTTTGTGTTGTTATGTGGTAGATGGTAATGATGGACTGAAGGATGGATCATGCTCGAACCGAAATGAATCTTCTCCATTGGATACCAAGTCTCGTTCTTTGGTTCTCCAAAACTACTTTGGAACCAATCCGAATTCAACGCAAGCTTGCGCGGATAATTCATCTCCGTTGATCAAAATGGTTACAACTTGCCATGAAGCAGCGGGTAAAAGGTGGCCTAACTTCATCGCCGTTGATTTTTACCAGGTGACAAATCCAACATTTTTGTAGAGATGATCTTGGAGAAGTATGTTCTAATTGTGCTAATTGATGTTGTTTAATCGCAGAGGAGTGATGGTGGAGGAGCTGCAGAAGCTGTAGATGAAGTAAACGGTCGTGTCACGTGTGGTTGTGACAGTTTAGTCCTTTGCAAGGTACGTTACATTACCACGCAACACATTATTCTTCCTCGAGAGCAGAGTCTTTTGTCTCAAAACATAAATCTTGATGAGCTAATGATGAAAGTGTTTTCGCATATATAACAGTCAAACGCACCTTCTGGAACATGCGATGCTCCTGCTCCGAAGGCAGCTCCGACACCAGTCGCCGGAGGAGAGTCTTCACGAAATCCTACGAGGGATCTTCCGGGAGGTGATGCTGGTTCTACAGCAATTGGATTCTCATCTCTCGTTGTCATCTCTGCGGCGATTCTCTTGTTGTGGTGATAGTTTCTCAGTGAGCTAAGTGTGTTTTGATATTTGACACAAAATGATTTATTTTTTTGCTTTACACCATTTCCACGAAATGACCAAACATTAAGGAAAATACAGAGAATCTTCTGAATTTTTTATTCTGACAAACGGAAACAAACTGAACAATGTTGATGACTAAAGAGGTCTTTTGATATAATGACATGTGGTGTTGTAAAAAGAGTGGGAATGAGTGCAAGAACTCAGAAAGTGGCAAAGCTGTTGTTATGGTTATATGTATATTCACACACACACACACACCAAACCAGACAAAACATAACTGTAAGTGTAAGTAAAAAATTAGGTTACAAAACAGGATTGCTCAAGGAGATCAGGGTGTTTTGTTGGATCATTATACCTTATAAGGGTTTAAATTTCTCATATGATAGGATCGCCGTCGCAGGTCTTGGATTTGTTTGATGCAACGTTTTTTTTATCTTTCAACGGCTCATTTAATTGTAACTTGTAAGAGGGGAACAATGAGGAATGCTAATCCGATCCAGTTTTGAATTTTCGGCACTAACTGCATATGGACTTTTCATCTCTTGGAAGAAAACACAAGGTAGGTTCCAACATCTTTTCATGACAAGGTTGGCCCAACGATTTTGTTGTCCACAAAATTTCGCTTGGAAAATTTGGCACCGAAGAATCCACGAAGCTTTCTTTCATGATAAGGTAGGTCCAACGGTTTTGTTGTCCACAAAATGTCGCGTGGAAAATTTGGTACCGAAGAATCTGCGAAGCTTTCTTCCCTGCGTATGAAGTCAATGGAGTCAACGTTCTCTGTTAGTATACACACGGAGCCTCTTTGTTAATTCTTTCTCCTCTCTAAAAAGATATGCGATCTTGATCCTCTCTCCATCATCCTAGCCGAATCTTCTTTATTTTCCCTAACCAATTTTGTTATTGCTACAGCAATAAGCTTCGCCCATCAAGAAAACACAACAATGGCTTCTGCTAACAAAAAATCCCGACCCCATCAAGAAAACATAACACTGGCTTCTTCTTCATCTTCTCCATCCCTCAATGGGAATCACCATGTTTTCACAAGCTTCCATGGGGCAGATGTCCGCGTAGGCCCTGTCAGTCACATTCACGAGAAGTTCAGAAGCAAAGCAATCAGCCCTTTTATTGACAATGATATAGAGAGGGGTATGTCGATCGGTCCCGTGCTCACAGGAGCTATTAGAGGATCGAGGATTGCGCTTGTCATGCTGTCGGAGAGATACGCTTCTTCGACATGGTGCTTGAACGAGCTAGTGGAGATCATCAAGTGCAGAGACGATTTGAAACAAACAGTGATGACCCTTTTCTATAAAGTGGATCCGTCTGATGTAAAGAAGCAGACTGGTGATTTTGGGAAGGTCTTTAGAGAAACTTGTGAAGGTAAAACGAAGGAGGACATCGGAAGATGGGAACATGCTTTGAAGGAAGTGGCCCAAATCGCAGGTTACCATTCATCCAACTGGTTCGTACTCTTTGATTCTTAACCGTGTTCTTGTTCTCATACTTGTATGAATACTATTTGTAGATCAAATAAAGAAAACAACACTCTTAATTGATCTACATACTTTTAACACATACACATTTTTAAAAATATGAATTTTCAGGATGGCAGTTCTTATTTTAAAACCCACAAATATTGTATATCCTGATACAACTAGATACATGAGAATGTCTCAGTACTATGTGCAATTTTTCATGAGTATTTAACGGAAATTCTGATCATCCCCTTGTTCAGGAATAATGAAGCCGAGATGTTTAGTGAAATTGCCACTGATGTATCGAACAAGTTGAACATTTCCTCACCATCAAGTGATTTCGACGACTTAGTTGGGATGGAATCTCATTTGACAAAGATGGGGCCGTTGTTACGGCTAGATTCGGAGCAGGTGAGGATGATAGGGATTTGGGGTCCGCCTGGGATTGGTAAGACCACCATTGCAAGATATCTATTCGACCGACTCTCTGGAGATTTCCAACATAGTCTCTTTATGGATAATATCAAGAGAGAGTATGGAAAAGCAGATCGTTCCGATGACTACAGTGTGAAGTTGTATCTACAAAAGCAGCTTATGTCTCAATTAATCAAGGAGGAGACTCTCGTGATTTCACATCTGGGTACTGTCCAAAACAGGTTGAGAGACAAGAAAGTTCTTGTCGTCCTTGATGATGTGGACCAGTTAGTACAACTAGAAGCCATGGCAAAAGAAACAACTTGGTTTGGTGATGGGAGTCGGATTATCATCGCAACACAGGATCAAAAACTTTTAAAAGCAAGTGGGGTCCACGATATATACAAGGTGGGTTTACCATCGACTGGTGAGGCTCTTGAAATGTTCTGCATATATGCTTTTGGTCATAAGGACCCCGAGGCTGGTTTCATGGAGATTGCTCGTGAAGTTACAAGAGTTGCAGGTAAACTTCCATTGGGGCTTAAGATTATGGGCTCCTATTTCCGGGGGCTGTCCAAGTCCAAACAAGAGTGGGAAAAGGCACTACGAAGGTTAAGTATTAGCCTTGACGAAGATATTGAGAGCATTTTAATGTTCAGTTATAAAGCCTTACATGATGAAGATAAAAATTTATTTCTTCACATAGCCTGCTTTTTCAAAGGTGAATCAGTTGAAGTAGTGGAAGGCTGTCTTGCAGATAGTTTCACGGACGTGACACTTGGGCTTCGCGTCCTAGCTGAAAAATCCCTCATAGATATAGATAAGGGAAGGATAGAGATGCATGATTTGCTAATTCAACTGGGAAGAGAAATTATGCGGAAACAATCTGATAGGGAGCCTGGGAAACGCCAGCTTTTGGAAAATCATGCAAAAGATTTTGCTGAAGTACTTAGCGATGATAAAGCCGTAAGTTTGGAAATTTGGTATTTCACTGAAGTGCTCTCTACAATTAATTTTGAGATGATTTGATAACTAACCATATCTCTATTTGTGTTACATTAGGATACTAGCAGTGTTATAGGAATAAGTCTCTGGTTCAGTGAGGACAGCAACAGCAAGGAGGACATAATATGTACAAGTGAAAGAGCCTTTGAAAGATTTTCTAACCTCCGTTTCTTACTTATCCATGGCAAAGAATTCAAAGAAGCCATCAATTCCCGGAGTCTGAACTATATATCTCGAAAACTTAGATTTCTAAGTTGGAAGGGGTTCGGGATGCCATGTTTGCCTTCTAGTTTTCATCCAGAGTTCCTTGTCAAACTAGAAATGCCGTATAGCAAGCTTGGGAAATTGTGGGACGGCGTTCGAGTAAGTAATACTTTATTTTATTTTCCTCTACAAAAAAAAAAGTATTTCAGAGTTATCTAGAATCTAAAATTTCTGTATTTTTTGGTACTATAGTTTAGTTTGAAAAGTTGAGTTTTGTGACTGTAGTGGGTAATAGATAACATAATTTTAGCACTTACTTGTAAAAAACGAAGCAGTGGGAAACTATGCAAAAACTGATTTTGCGAGTAACTTTTGCAAATACTAGCGTGATCTTATGTGCTTCCCTTTATTTGTCATTACAGCCGCTCAGACATCTCAAGGAGATGGTTTTGAGTTCTTCGGCAAGCTTGAAAGAGCTCCCTGATCTCTCAACTGCCATTAATCTATGCAAGTTGGATCTCCGTTCTTGCTCAAGTCTGGTGGAGCTCCCTTGCTCTATTGGAAATGCAGTTAATCTCAAAACATTGAATCTCTTTGGTTGCAAAAGTCTGGTGGAGCTCCCTTGCTCTATTGGAAATGCAGTTAATCTCGAAACATTGAATCTCAGTTATTGCAGAAGTCTGGTGGAGCTCCCTTGCTCTATGAGAAACCTTTGTAGATTGTCGAAATTGGGATTATCGGGATGCTCAAACCTGGTGGTAAATCTGGCGAACATCAACTTGGAATCTCTGGAAGAACTCGATCTCTCAGATTGCTCCGTGTTAAAAAGTTATCCTGAGATTTCCACAAGCATCCAAGACTACCACAAGCTAAGTCCAAGGATCGGGAGAAGATCTCGTCTGCGTCGACTTGTACTAAGCGGAATGCAGAAGCTTGGGAGAAAATCTCGTCTGCGCCTTCATAACAAGAGCTTGGCCCATGGAGCTGCAATAAAAGAAGCGCCTTCGGGAATGTCAAACTGTGAAATACGAGAGCTTGGTCCATGGATCGGGACAATGTCTCGTCTGCGTCGACTTGAAGTAAGCAGAATGGCACAGCTGGTATCACTCCCTCAGCTTCCGTATTCAGTAGTAGAACTCCATGCAGTTGGTTGCGAGTCCCTGGAGAGACTAGACTGCTCCTTTCCCAATCCGGATATTCGTCTTCTCGACTTCACTAGGTGCTACAAACTGAATCAAGAAGCCAGAGACCTCATCATCCAGACACCGACTACTGAATTTGCAGTCTTGCCCGGCGGAGAAGTGCCTGAGTGCTTCCCTTTCCGATCTTCTGGGAGTTCTGTAACAGTGAAGTTGAATCAAATGCCTCTTGGCGCATCAACCAAATTTAAGGCTTGCCTCGTATATGCTTTTGATAAGGACGAAGGTCAGTATAGCCGACTGATGAGGGGAGGATGTGTTTATTACAGCATCACGTCGAAACAGAATGCTATCGGTGAATTTTATAAATATATAGATTTTCCTTTCGAGAAGCATCTGTACGTATTCGAGGTTGAAGCAGTGGAGGTGACTTCCACCGAGCTTGCTTTTGAGTTCAGGTGCGGCCCACGGAAGGGCAAGTATTACCCCGACAACGGATATAAAACAGAGATAAAAGAATGCGGGGTGCTCCAACTCTAGGAGGTCCCTTCAGGTTGATGAACCTTCATACATCTGAGACAAACACTGAAACACAGAGAAGCATCCTCAGAATGATACCAGTGCAAAATCACCGGATCCTTGTTCCTCAAGATGATGATGTTTCTGAATTTTGCTTCTACTTCCTGCAGTTCTTGTATTCTACGTATCTATCTCTAGGGTACTTGTTTGAGTACTGTAATAATTAAACAGCAAAATTCTCAACCAACAAGAATCAACAAAGAGCATCAAAGCATCAATTTCCATATATATCACAGGCTATAAAAGAAAATAACTATCCCGGAACTATACACACACAAAGCCTCAAGATGTTGCCGCTTCTGGAATTGCTCGATATGGAGAACACAGATGATGAAGCAAATATTTGGCCTTTGAACTTCAGCCATCATTTTTCAAAATTCTGACTTCTGAATTTTATTCTGAGTAATGTTGGTCAGTACAAGTTATTTGTACATCATGATGTTGTAAAACGAGTGAGATCCATAATTAAGCAAGTGGCGAAGCTGATACTATGGTTATATTTTTTTATCGTATACACAGACCCAAGCTCGACAAAACTCTAGTATTTGTAAATTCTCAGTGCAGTTCCCCGACAGGAGCTTCGTTGAGCCAGAGGAAGTGGATGAAGTCATACAACTTGGCGCTGACACTAACCTGCAAGTTGTGAGTAAGTACACAAATTAGTTTCATCTCTCAGAGAGCTCTTGCTTAATACAAAACAGGCTTTCTCAGGGTGTTTAGTTGGAATATCATACCTTATACGGAGTAGGGTTTAACCTTCTCATATGATCGGGTCGCATGTTTTCCAGCTGCTTGATGCAACGGTTTCTTATCTCTTTCAATGGCTCTAGCTCTTCCCTGGCTTCATCTTCATAAGCAGAAAGAGAAAACGCAAAACATAATCAGTCATAAGCAAATTGTCAGAAAAATCCTCTTGTAAGTATTGAGAGAACTCTGTTTAAACCTGCATTTCCACGCCAATAACATTTCAGAAGCTCTTCCACGCGTTGTGGCACCACATAAGCCCATTTCGACTCATTGAATGGATGACGACAAAGTAGCCTTTCACCAACCTTAGCATCCATACAAATTAAATGACTAAGAAAAAACCTTGAAATATTTGAAGAAAGCTAATGCCGTCTCTTTTACCTTTGGAGGTGGTTCGTTCTCTCCAGTCATAATATCAACCAAAGGGTAACCCTCTTTTCCGAATAATCTGTAAGTACGTTTCTTACACGGTATCGATACCTGAAGACGCGCGAGTGAGGTTTATATCAAGAAGAGCACAAAAGTTTGAAGCAACATTATCAATGGGGAAGTGAGTCAAAACCTTAGTAACATCTTCAGAAAGTTTGATCCGAGGCTGATTATTAATCTCCACGAGTTTGAACACACAGCCTAACGCCGCTTGCGCGTAGCAAGTCACTAAGTTGGTTCCAATTCCAAAGGCATCTACTTCATGACCCTTTTTTGTTCAAGAAGAAAAGTTACATTCCATCAAGGTGTGGCCTAATGTGAGAAATTTTCATAAGGTTTAAAAGCTGAGATTATTTACCTGTTTATTCAAAGCATCGACTGTCTCTTCGTTTAGATCGTTACTAGCGGTAATGATCATCTTCCCAAAGTCAGGCACGTTAAGCTCTCTCTCTATGGCGCAAAAGAATTGTCTGGCTTCAGTAGAAAGATAGGCCAAGTCACCTGAATCCAGTCTAATGCCTACTGCTTTGTATCTGGCATAACAAACACAAAGTCATGAATCTTGAAAATTTTCATTGTGGCGAATGAAAGACAGAGCATCAACAGAAGATTTCTAACACACCCGAGTTCGTTAAGTGCTAGAGAAACAGCACAGAAGTTTGGAATGCCACTCTTCATCACATCGTAAGTGTCAACAAGAGCAAGAAAGGCGCTGGGGAACGCGAGTGCGTAGGAAGTGAAAGCTGCAAGCTCGCTTTGATTCGTCTCAGAGAAGATCCCGCATAATGAAGATGAACTCTGTCATCCACCACACGAAAGATTATAGAGAAATGAATCAAAAACCAAAACTAAAACCTAGATTTCACTTTAAGCAAACCTGAATCTTGGATAGGCATGTTTGGACCAAAGTGACAAAATCTTCACAAGTGCTTTTACCATCAGAGCTTCGAAGCGCTTTGTCAACAATCTCATCAAGACTCTGCCAAAAAAAAACCATTCCAATGAATCTTGAAACTGTTCTTAGTGATGCATAAGAGGTCGTAAAGAAGTTGCAAATTTACCATGAATGAGCTAACAAAAGCATGTGAATGTGTACCACGGAGCGGTATTCCAAACAATTTCCCCGCCGCAACATTGCTGCCGTAATTATAACAACAAAGCAAGAGACCAACAAAAATCACATTCTCTTCCATTTCAATGTTCCCATAAACAAAACAAAAGCACTAGTAAGAATAAGACATGCCTTGTTGCATCAAAACCTCCAAGGTAGCAATACTCTGATGCGCTTATTGGCTTATTATGCCATCAGGTCCCTATATAACAACAATATAATCCGAGATGAAACAAACAAAACTCCAATATCTATTCAAGGCTTACCAACAAAAAAACAGATTTTTCAGGGGGAAACCTGAGCTCTTCGAGCACCAAACTCAAGCAGAAGCTTAGATTTTCCGGCGACAAACCGATGCCTTGCTGCGTTTGTAGCAACCAGAGATGCGTAATTGATGAGATTGAGAAACGGAGTTTCCAACAATTGCACAACCTAAGCAAAGCTCAAGAGATGTCAAAAAAAAAGCAAAGCTCAAGAAAATCAGAGACTTTATGAAACTATTCGAGGCAAAACGAGAGTAGGAGAGAGATGAATAAACTCACAGCAACAGGACCTTCGATTCTGAGTAAAGGAACTTTGGGGAAAACAACTGATCCTTCCGAAATAGCATACACCTCAATGTCAGAACAATCAAGCCCTCGAAGATAATCACAGAAAGCTTCCTGATTTCATATTCCAAAACCGTAACAAACGATTATAAGAAAAAATAAAAATCGTTCCTTTAAAGAAATTGGCAAGACAGAGATAGATTATTGTTTAACCTCACATCCAGGTAACGAGTCACGAACGAAATCAATCTCTTCGTCAGTCAAATTGAAATTAGCGAGGAACTTGATGCATTCTTCTAACCCAGCGAAGATAGTGTACTCTCCACCAAATGGGTTCTTACGAAAATACAAATCAAACCTGACAATTTTGAAAACGAAGAAAAGTTCAAACTTTTAAGATTCTCGTGGATCAAAAAAAGCATCGAGATTTCACGATTAGAGAGAGAGAGAGAACAAACACGGATCGTGCGGATTGTTTGCCGGCTTTCCAGTAAGCATAAGCCATGGTGAATTGGTAAAGATCGTTGAGCAGAGGCGTGACCATCGGGTTTGTGGGTCCGTCGATGACCCGACCCGGTTTCTTCCCATCAGTACCGTTCTCCTTCGTCGCCATAAATCCCTGCTCTCTTTTTTTACTTTCTCCGGCGAACTTTGTTGAGTTGAGTTGAAGAGTGGACACTGATTTTATAACAAAAAGACAGAATAACGACAACCTTTCAACTCCAGTCGACTTCAACCAAATTTCCTCCTAGATTTCGTTGAAACAGAATCCAATTTACTTTTCGGTTTTTAATTACATACCTGAAAATTGTTTGGAAATAAAAAGCGAGAAATTCGAGGTTGTTCAAACATTATCATCGCACGTTTCTTTGCAAAATAATTAGAGAAATAACGCTCACTACTAACTTGGAAGCTTCGAAGTTCCAACAACATTGGTGAGGACTGAAGAATACTAATTTTCTAATTATTTTATTTTGTAAATTCTTGCTAGAAACAAAAGGTTAATTGATGCAGTAACAGCCATGAGTTACATTAGTGTTGCCTACTTAAGTATGGTCAAACAAACTTAAGAAATCAAGTTCACGTAGAATTTGATGCTTAGAAACTTCACTAGAAGCTTATCTTTTAATTTACAAACTCGAGCCCTCGAGTCTTAATACAATGCGAAACGATCTAGAAGTTAAAAATTTACATCCCACCACCAGAAAAATAGATAAGCCTACCAAATTACTTTGTAATCGAAATTCAGTTTTTTTGTTTATATAGCTATATTAGGATCCAAAGACTAGTCTCTAGAGTTCACGTTAACAACAATTTATAACGACATAGGAATAAAGATCGTTAAAATGCATCTCCATTGACAGGCAGCTTTTGTTGCTTGCTTCCTAAGAAACAAGAACGCATAGAACCCAAAGTCGAGAGTTGCTGTTCAAGTAAGTCGATCTTTTATGTCAGGTTGTTCTTGTCCATTAAACACAGCTTGTGCCCCTGCAAATACCCAAACGTCGCAACATTTTTAACATTGTCAATGTCTTAAAAACTTCTTCACGAGAATTCAGAAATCAGGAAGACTTTACCGGTTAAGTTTGTGTTGGAATGACCAATGCTCAACCTGTGATGAGTTAGTCCACCTTCTCGACTCATCTCCTTTACGAAAAAACAATAAATTTCTAGTAAGAACACTAGCTTTCAAGAATCTAGGGTTTATAGATTGAAAATGTGTTATGAAACCACGCACCGCGTGTGAAGTAAGGAGAGGGAAAGGTCCAAAGTGACTGCGGACGGAAGGTTCCAACGAGTATGAGGAAGGCACGGTGTTGATCATCTCAGGTGCGTTAGAGGTCGAACCGAATTGGTTGGTGTGATTAAGCAGATGATCATTGGTTGCTTCTTGAGGCATCCCTCGAACCTGAGAGAGTTGCAATGGGTGTAATGTAGTTCCAGGTAAGCACAGAGGATGCAAGTTTATTCCATTCCTCATTGTCAACATCTGCAAAACACAGAGTAATCTGTTCATAAGATTGATTCGGGAAAAGTGAATGTATCATATCTTTTTGAGAATGGATATTTTGTGACCTGGACTTGAAGCTGAAGCTGTTTCAGATACTCTATAGCTTCATCAAGCATTGAAGCCTTATCCGTCTTCCCACCAATCATCAACGCATTGCAATGGACATTATATAATCAGACACAATAACAAGAGACAAATGAGAGAATGATTCAGCATTTGTATGTATTTTTACCTTGTTTGAATTTGGGATGAGACTTTGTAAAGCTTTCATTTTTTCGTTGATCCTACTTCTCCTCCTCTGTCAGAACAAGATCACATCAATCTCTGAGTAAAAAGGAATGTGATTTTGGGAGAGAAAACAAAAACAAGGAGCAAATAAAAAACCTTTTCAGACAAATTATGAACTTCAGCAGCTCTGCATCGCTTTGATGAGCTACGAGAAGGACCAGACTTTGAGGGAAGATCATCATCAACCACAGCTTCTACTCCTTCCTGATTTCATTCAAGCAAATCAACAAACACTCTGTGTGCATTATTAACATTCACAAACTTCACTAAAAAAACACACACACAGAAAAAAAAGGCAAATTTAATTTGCTCACTTGAATGGTGAGAAAAGAAAGTACAGATCCGTTAGAGAAAGTCACAGTATAACATTTTCTCAGGAAACAGACAAAGATGGGAACTTTTAGAACATGCACATAGAGAGAGAGAGACCTCGCTTTCGCAATCGTACTCGTCGGTGTCATTCCCGCTAGCTCCAACGGAAGAAGACGAAACTCGAGTCCCTGAGCTGTTTCCTTGGGCAATGTTATTACCTCCGGAGAAACCAAAACACGGGGCTGAGCCTGATCCAACGGCGGAGGCTGATCCAACGGCGGAGCCTATTAAAACCTCAGAGTAATCAGCGGGGCGCTTCGACGGGAGCGCAGAGTCAGACGGCGGATGAGAAACGAAGCTCCGGGGGTTGTCTGCATGTGGGTCGCCGTGCACTCCGATTGCCGCCGTCGTCATCGTCGCCGGAGAATAGTAAGAAGGGAGAGGAGAAGAACGGTCGAAAATATGCCGGAGAAACTGAGAAATCTCGTCGGAGGAAGACGGTGGGTGATGATGATTGTTATTATTACGAGTATCGTAAACCGAGGCAATAGAAGAAGACGATGAAATCAATTTCTTATCTCCCATCACTCTCTTCTCTTCTCTCTCTTCTCTTTGTGATATCATTAGAAGAAAGGAGGAAAAAAAAAAGCAGTTAAAGCAAATGAATAACAAAAAAACAGAGTTTTTGATTTTATGGGCATGGAGAGAGAGAGAGAGAGAGAGAGAAGAGCGTTACTATCACGCGCCTGGTAGTAGACAGAGGTTAAAATGATTGGTCTGTCATAGAGCCAAAAGTGACGGTAGCCGTTACTGTAGCAAAAGCAATGAGCTTGTGTCAGCTCACGGTTTTTCAAACAAGGTAAGTAAAAAAAAAAAGAGTTTTTTTCTTCTCCCAAAACTTTTCCTCGTCGCACGTGAGACACACTAAACAAGTACAGTAGTTTATTTATTTATTTATTTTTACTTCCTTTTATTTGGTAACAAATGATACAACCTTTTATCTGCTTTCTCATAGTCCATTATTTAAAATAGAAATCTGTTAAGATGCATATGCTTCATGCCACGGATGCAACTCAATAAATATGAATATACATTTAGTTTAGAAGAAAAAAAATGAATATAGTATATCTCAAAGTTTAATTTGATGGAGTAGTTTTGAAGAATTCCATTTATTTAAAGAAAACGAAGTTATACGTCTTGGGTGTTTGACAAAACAATTTCCACTTTTAGTAATTTGAAAGATAATTCCAATTCTTATTTGATATGAAACACAAACGATAATTAGAATTCAAAATGTGTTTTTATTGTATAATATGCAAAATATTTGTTTTTAAAATTATAACTCGTGGCGTGATAAGAAAAAAAAACATTAATTAGTTGCTTGTTGCGACTTCTCTATCGATTATAAGCCCATGCCTGAAGCCACTGACATGCGTTAAATAAACATGCGGCTTTTTAATCAGTTCTCGTATTTCGTTAATAGCGAACATTAGCATTATTGAATTTACGGTGTCTTTCTTTAATTTCAACTATACAATTCGTAGTAGCGTACGCCTTTAGACTGGAACATAACATCTGCAAAATAAACTACGAAATTTTTGATCTAGAGCTTTTCTTTATAGAAACGTTTAAATTATGCTGCCCGGATTAGAATCCAGTGTTTTATAAATATAGACTAAAAATATTAAATGATAGAATATGACAATATGTAATTGTATAAGTAAGTAATGGCCACGTTCACCTTCTTCGTGTTGCGGCAAACAAAGTGAATGCACCAAAGTCTCCAATTGCGTCCTGACTATGGAATGGCACATAGAATTAGACAATGCACACTTTTTATCATATTAAAAAAAAAAAGGATAAACATCCATGCAATTAGCATGAGCTCGTGCTAATGTCATCTAACTAAGAAAAGCAAACTGTAGATATATATATCGTTCGAACTTTGAATTTACTTATTTTAACTGAATAAGTTGTCTCCATTTTTGTTCGCATTGAAAACATCAATCGTACTTGTTTCTTGATGAATGCGCACAACTGCATCATTTGTTTCACTGCGACATTCAAAACATAAATATTTATCCTCGTATTTACAATTTCCGAAACAAAGATAAAGCAAATGGGAGACAATTACTAAAAAGCCTGCAGCATTTCTTCAGCACCTGCTTTTCTATTGTTTTATATATTAGGATCATTTATCTGGCATTATTTTTAAGCTGTTTTAATAAATGAAATCAGAAGTGAACAAAGTGATAATAATAATAAGATATGTAGTTGAGAAACGGATATCATAGTAATGGAAATTTGTAATTATTTGTTTAGGTTATGCAAATTATTGGGACAAACTTCCCTTTACAATACGTTTAGATAACTTATATTAGAGTATGAGACTGTTGGTTTAGAATTCTTATGGTTCATTGTTTCCGTTTTAATTAAATTGAATTCAATTACGAATGCATTACTCTTTTTTCAACAATTGATTATGAAGATAAAGAACATTTATTTGTCAATGACATTACGTGATGCAGTTCGGATTGTTGACATAGCGATGAGGACACTAAATTAAATTCTTAAGTTACATATTGTTATAAAAATTATAACTATCTCTACGATCAACAACCAAGTATTATTTTCTGTTAAAGATACCAGAAAGTAGTATATGAAGAAAATATAAATAAAATGTGTAGATTATTTGTTTAACAAGGAGATTACTGATAGTATTTTCTTAGGAGTAAATTATTCACCCAAAGGAAAAACTGCATTAATTTTTCCAAATATGTATATAATTGTTAAAATTCAACATGTATGCATATGATGATATGAGAAAGACAAGATTTACCCGCTTCTATAATTTTCAAAGATATCAATCAAAGGGTGGTTGAGATCTTTAATAGTTTTTGTTCAAAATCAGCATGATACATTTTATATTTTGTCTAGATTCTAACAAGATAGTTGAATGTTTTCTCTTGTCTTTTTTTTATTGGTGGTGGGATGGATTTTTCAAGTTGAGTCTCTGTATGTTAAAAGACCCATACCTAGTTGTCTTGTCTGAATTGAAAGTCTTATAAAAAATAAAAAAAAATAATCCTAAACTTCCTTTTCACCTTTTTATCCTCGTTCCCCTCTTTTCTTTACACACAAGAACCAGTAATATACTATATTATATAACGATTTATAGGCAACATACCAAACAATCCCGTAGTACGTATGATATCGTATACGTAATTCAAACAATCTACTCAAGTTTGATTATGTTTGTTACTTGTTTGTTGGAAGTTTTGAAAACTAAAATAAAAGAAGTTTGATAGGGAAAAAAGATTAATGGTATCGATGTTGGTTTGTTATACAGTGCCTTTAAACGAATGCTAGCACCTAATGCATATTTTAAAGTTTCGGATTCTCACTATTCATCTCATTTTCCTAACATAACATGATGGTTATATAAACCCTGCGAGAGGGACCACGAGATCATTAGGATCTCTTTCATGAATTCAACATCACACGTCAACTGAGAGCCCCGAGACAACTCCCCACTTGGAACCTAATTAGAAGTTATAATCATTTGTTTTTAAAAGGCTGGTTGTATATTTTTTTAGAAAAAAGAGGCTTTACCAAAGAAATGGTTTCTCAAATGTTTGGTAAAGTATATGTACTAACGTTCTCATAACAAAGATGTACTGGTAAAATTAGAGTCGCTAATGACTGTACTAAACAACACAATCATGGAACGAAAGTTATTATTACCGACAGTACACAAGTCCCTATTAAGCGTCGTTTATCTAACATTACAATCATATTGTTAACAGCTAAACATTAATGTTGATAAAAAAGTGTTTAGCCCGGTCAGATTAAATTAAAGTTGTGTCCAGGTAAATCGATCTAACACATTGAACTGATAGAGATGTTGTTCATTCATATCTTTTAACAAATCTATTGATATCTAATTTTCATTTGGTTAATAATCTCCTTCACATATTAAAAAAAAAAACGAAAAGATTCAAAACAAAAATTCCAAATACAACCGAATGTTGTATTCTTATGATCAGTGTAAAGAAAATCTTATGCACACGAAAATTTTGTAAGACCATATAAATTCACGATGATGGACCTTAAAGACGATATTATATAGTTGATAACTTTATACTATCAAATAGTATTTCACGAAGAATAATAATCCAATTTGAAGGTTTTCCACAAAAAAAAGGGAAAAAAAGATCGGACGGTTGGATAAGCAAGTGGATAGAGGGAGGGAGCCTAGAGATGCGCAACAAATAAGCTTACGTCACAAAACCTAGCATGATCTGACGGTGGGGAATTCACGAGAGATAAAGAGGAAATAGATGGTGCTGTAATCTGGTGTGACACCGTCCTTTTAGAGTGTTCCCAAGGAGAGTATAAAAGACACGTGTTACAGGTTTCATTGGTTCATCAGTACAACACATAAGTAGGATCGGACGGTCTAAGTAAAGCTGATATGCTGAGTTGTGTACTTTAAGTTGATACGCACTCTAAACTTCTTCCGCTCAGTACAACAATCCTATCACTTTGACTTTAGTATTCAACGCGCTAATACCTGCGCGTTCGTCACACGCGTACAGACACTCGAAGAATTTAATAGTTGTCAGAAGAATCTTGTTAAAAGATATGAATAACGAACCCAAAAAGTAAAAAAAAAAAATATATATATATATACTTCAGTAGAGCCACAAATGAGCTTGGTAACATTTTCATTAAAAAGCCCTTTTTTTATAAATTTCATTTTTTAAAAATGTTGATATCACACTGTCCAATAAGCTTAGGTCCATTATGATTGAGATTGAAGGAGAAACAAGATTTTGCAAATGGGTTTTATAATAGACACATTCAACTCAAAACACTATTATAAGTTGGGTCCATTCTGTAGCTTAGGCCCAAATATTCATTTATCTATTTAACAAAAAGCTTTAACTAACAGGCCCATTTTTGTTCAAACGATGCTCTTACTTCTTCATGCAAGTCATTTTTCTCTTATTATTGAAAAGTTTACCAGATGTTTTTTTTTTTTTTTTCTCGAGGCAGAATTTTAAATCACAAAAACGAAAAAGCTGAAACTTTCGCTTTAACTCTCAGGGTCTACCGTAATTCGTGTCATTTATTCAGAGTTTTTCCAATAACGTGATGAAATCAAACTTACTGTAAATAAAATCCACAAAATCGTAGACGTCAGTTCTTGGGAATAAGCCTAGATTTGACTTATCATCCATAGATTAGCAAATGTGATCGTCTATCTACGATCTCGTATAAGTTCTAAACAAAACTAGTATATTTAAAGTAATTAAATCCGAACCACATCATATTCAAATATATTTACACTTATATCTATTGAATCCATCACGATATGTATTGATTCCACATATTTACACAGATTCATCTATATAATTAAACTATTATCATGTTTTGACAAAGTTGGGTGGCTAAAAAATTATACTGATTCTGAGGAATCGGTTTGTATATAATACGAAATGACCAACATCATATTCCTGATTTGGATATTTCGTAGTTAGTATTTTGATACTATAACCATAACTATTATTATACAAACGCAACTGTGAAATTCCAAAGTGTGTTGATGAAAATTATGAAAGTGATTGAATATGATAAAAAAGTAGGTAAAAGTCACAATTTGTATCCTAATTTGGGGGGTTCCCATGCTTATCACGACATTTTTAGATGGACCACTAAATTTTCTATTTTGATGAAATTTATAAAGTTGTCAAAATAAGCAAAAACATGATATAAAATGCCTTTACTTGAAATGGAAACTCGTGAAAGTTTTTACTTTTTAATAACACGAAATTGTGTCTTTTTAAAACATATCGGGATGTGAAAACACTTTTCGTTCTTTGAGAGTTTAGACTTTGGTAGTGAATTTGAAAACAAAATTGTTTTCTTTATTTTGACTAATCAATATATACTACTAATTAATTGAAATTTTAATAAACATTTTGAAAGAATTTCTGTTTATGTATAAATAAATATTTCATTTATTTCATAATAAGTGTTATTTGGAGAAAATATATTTATAATATATTTGAATGTATTAAACTTAAAATACATACAGATACATCTAATTATAATGTAAATACATTTTCTTCGAATGACACTTATTATGAAACAGAAGTACTACCTTAACTAAATTTACATTTAGCATAGTTATTTGAGATTTGCATTGAAAAAGCAAATTTCAGTTTGTCGGTTTGACGAAACTCAAATATGTTTTAGTATTGGTTTAGTTAGTTTGCTTGACATGAAATAGATTTTTTTTTTTAATTTATTTTTCAAAACAGTTTTGGTTCAGTTAGAATTGGCTTAATATAGCATCTAGTTCACACGGTATATAAGGATTTCAAGTAACTAGTCAGCGTTTTACAACGTGATTAGTATTACAATCCTTATTTACTTAGTAGTTGAATCCATTTTATCTAAGTACGTTTATAAAGGTTATCTTTTTCATAACGTGATTTAAATTCATGGAAATCTCCCCATGTGTATATGAAAAATAATTAGCCTTAGTAAAATGGATTCAACTAAATACAATTCAGATTGAAGTTTTCTATAAATGGAAAATTGTGTTGAGAGCGATGGGACAAAACAAAGGCAACAAGGTTAGAAGATTGTCGGTGAAGGACAACAATATATGATGAAGCTGTTTGTGTTAAATTCATTCTTCTCCACTTTCACCTAAAGTAGATTCTTCAAGCAGAAAAAACAAGAAATATATATATTTTTTTTTTATCAAAAGGAATATATAATTTTAATCGGCATAAGCATGATAAATTTTTAATCGCTTTTTAACAACTAAATATGTTTTGTTTCCTTTCATTTTCCACCAATTCCATTAACTTTTTTATTTCTAATTTTAATTTATTTTACTAATTTTGTTGTTACACACCACTAAAATATCATCAATCAAAGTTAGAGTTAAACTTTCTCTGTACTCTTTTTTGTGCAACTTCTTATACTAATATAGAATTATATCATTATCTATATGACTATATGTAGTTATAAATATCGGTTACTTTGTATCATTAACAAATGAAAAAACTCACATTTATTAATATCAACTACTTATATTCTTCCCTTTTTGCGCTGCTATACCCTTTTGTATATGTGCTTCTGATGAATTTAATTTCACTTTTTTTCCCTTTTCTCTTTCTCGATATTTTCGGACAATAAGACGCATCGAACTAGTATTCTAAATATGGAAACTGACATCTTGAATGGCAATACATAATTAAAAGAAACAAAGCCGGAAAGAAAAAAAAGTGGCAGACTGTAAAAAGTAACAGTTTTCTTTTTATCTTGCAGGGTAAAAACACTTTTTACAACAACAAAAATCTTATTTGTTTCAGAGAGTTTTCTACTCTCGTGAAAAGAGGTCGAATCTATCGTCTACGTGTCTCTGCAGAATAGACAGTGCTTCATAGATACGATACAAAAGAATAGATCTTAAAGCATAACTTAATAGATATTTTATAAATTGTAGTTTCTGGGTTTACTAAATTTGCTGCAGAACATGAGTTCGCTTCATCGCTGGTAATAATAATAATACATTACAGTCTAATGTTTCTTTTATGTTTAGAGGTTTTCTCGACAAAGCATGAGAGACACCTGTCCTCTTTTGGGACCACTCTAATTTTATTTCACGAATCTTTTTGTTTTAAATTACTGGACGTGTTTCGAGTAATGATCCCTATCTTATAATACAGTATTAGTTTTTGACATAATATCTTAATTATGTGATTCGGGACCAAGTGGATAAATATTTTGATTACTTTCCTTTGCATACACGGCATGGTGGATATATAGTTTATTTTGTCTTTTTAAGGTAAGAGGTTAAAAGTATGTCGACGAAAAAAAAGTGAACAAATTAAAACAACACAAAAGAAAACAAGATTTCAAAATTCATTGACGACGTTGATATTTATAAATATAAATACACAGTGTTCGTCTGAATAACTCGCGCGAATCGATTTAGGCTCGATTAAAATTAAACTGAAGAATGAATAAAAAGATAAACAAATTTGACCTTACGTGTTTTACATTTATACACTGACATCAAACCGAAAAAGAAAAGAAGACCTCAAATTTTTTTCTTTTCTTAAATCTTGAAATTTCAGTAACGATTGCTAGAAAACAGTAACCCTTCAAAAGTTCAAATTGTATACCGAAACTTAATAAGTAAATCACTCTAAACTATAATCAATTACTATTTGGTTTTATATTATACAAGTCTATAAATATAAACAGAACTTGATTCAAACCCTAATGTAACCGAGTAGTCTACCCAATGAATAGAGATATACGGTGAACAAAATTAAACAACAGCATTTAGAGTATTATATCCATCACATTGTCCATCCGATTTTGTATAATAATTTGTTCGATCAGACAAATCCTATTTAAGATTTGAAATAAGTGAGTAGTGTCATACCTAGTCCAAGATCACATTCGATTGTGAAACTATGAATAAAATGCATATAACCATATTTACATCCTCATACGTGAAGCTTTTTTTTTATTCCTATAGGATTGGCTTTATTATATTTGAATAGGGACTTTTATATTTAAATTTTCATCCAATCATAGTTAAAATAAAAGTGAGTTTGGATTATTAAAAAAAAAGGGTATCGGTTTGGGATTCTAGGTATTGCTTGCAAGTTGTTTGTTTTCTAGGAGACTCCATAAGCAAAAAAGCATATCCACTAATTATTAAATTATACTAGTACATTTTCAATTAGTATCTTAAAGTTTTTCGATTGACGAATTTAATATAGAAGCACTAAGAACAATCAAGAAGTGTACTAGCAAGTTGAGTAATACGATTATCCTCGTGAGACTACAAATCTTGCCACTTATAGAAATAAACTAAATTAAAATACTAGCCCTCATGCCATTATCATATTTATGAAGTGACGACTTCAGTGACGAAATTAGGTTCATCTTATATATAATATTCCATAAAATTCGTACTTGCAAACTTAAATTCGTTTAAAATTTTCTGACGACAATTTTCTATTCATGGAGCAACTGATTCCTTATCGTATGATTAAAAATATTATTTGACTAAACTAATTATAAAGTTTCGACATTCCCCAGGAAGTCTGCATTCATTGGTCCATCGTACCGCTTCCTCGTACACTAATCTCCACTTGCTTTCAAACCCTAGAAATTTGTTTTTAACATGGCTAAAACAAATACATGTGTATATATATATACGAGTTTATGTGTGTGTGTACACGTGACTAATATTTCAAACAAACAAATCTCTTGAAATACTTGAAAGGTTGTTGTTACTAGTGATATGTTTATGGTTTGGTGAATGATAATTGGGTTTTAGGCTTTTAGCTCATTTAAAGATGAATTATGTGTTTATCAAATAGGTTACCATTTAAAAGGAAAAATATACTTACCACGTAAATTACACAATTTTATGGACATAACTTTGATTTAACATAAGTAATTGCGTTATGGTACTCGGTCTCCTCAAACAAATTTGTAGATTCATTCTCTCACGAATGCATAATTCATAATTTTTTAGTTTGTTACATAGCCAATTGAAGCCATATTTATTCTTATAAGGTATAATTAGGTTCACATGTACGAGCCAGCCATTAATCATGAATAATTTACAATACAATAATTGCATAATTATAATATATTTGATTGTTGGTTTATTAAATTTATTCATACATAGCAGAGGTTGATTAACCTTCCTTTAAACAATAGTATATCCCATCCATTCACTTTTTTTTTGCGTGCAATCACTTAGTTTTTAAAATTATTTAATTCATTGGAAGAAATTTTTTATAGTTTTAAAAAATTTAAGTGGTTATTTTGTAAAAATATGACAATTATGAGATGTGTTAATTTGTCAACCCCCCCTCCCCAATGTAAAAAAGGAAATATAGTATTTCTGTTAAAACCTTCTTTTTTTCAATTAATATTTGGGAAATAATTAAAGTGTTTCGAATGGTCTTCAGTTAAAGTCGTTGTAGTTATTTAAAAAAAGACAAATGATATAAATTCATACAACTCCATCCCATTTTGTATCATTCTATTCGGTAAATAGTCAGAATGTCGTTGTAACGGAAAAGTGTATTGTCAAATTGTCATAGTTCTCTTTTTTTTTTTCAAAAACAGTGAAATGCCGGATTTAGATACAAATTAAGCTTTGAACTACGTAAAAAAATTGTATATTCATATCATTTAAACCGTCTACATAAGTCAACTATAATGAATTTATAATGAAAGCGATTATCGAACTCCGCAGTAAACCCAAAGTTACGTTGTAAAAAGCCATAGGTATGTATACTTGATGATACTTATGATACTTATGTTACGACTACGTGAGCAAATAGATGAACCAAGATTTTAAGGAGGAACAGATTATGCAGAATAAAAGTGAAATCTAGGAAAGGTTTCATGAATAAGTGTAAGAGTACGAGATATTTTTTAATTTTTTAATATTTTGTTAAAAAGAGAATTAAAAGAGGAGAAAGGAAGTGAAGCCGAGAAGTCTCTCTCACCATTATAACAATGTCTGACTTCTTTTGGGTTTCTGTGAGAGATAGAGAGAGAAACTGATTCAAAGGACTCATTACTTGAAAATGACCACTCATCCCTAATAATCCTCAATTTTTATTTACCTTGTTTCTCTTTATAACTAATATATATTTCCAAGATTTTGAATAATAAAAATAATTTCATAATTATTAATTAGTCTTGGAATATTATTGTTCTCCTTTTTAAACTAACGGTCTCATAGCTTGGAATATGATTTCTTTTAGAAGTTGTAAAACAAGACGAATAGATCTTGCGGTTGACATTCATTTAAACTTTTCGTTGAGATCGTAAAATAACTGTGAGAATTTTTTCTTACTCCATTAGGGAAACATCAGTACCAATCTACTTCTGATTCTCTCTCTCGTCTCACCATTAATGCTGTAAAAAATAAATATCATTGTTTTATTTTTCCTGTCGGTAAAATATCTTCAAGATGGACAAACCCCAAAACATTTACTTACTGCCATGAATTTTTTAATACTAGAACTTTAGAAATAGTAAGTTGACAACAACAAAATATTTAGAAATAGTATAAACCCTGAAATCGTAATTTTGTTATGGATGACTAAATTTCTCTTATTTACTACTGTATATTTATATTTTTACTGTTGTCATCATACAAATTATATGTGCTAGTTTTGATGGGAAAAAATTAAACAGATTTTGATTAGAAGTAATTGTTCATTAATCATGTCTTCTAACTGTTAAATACTACTACTCTTTCATTTATTTTAAATATAAAATGTTTAAGTTAAAGGTATGAAGATTAAGATTCTTTTATCTAGAATATTGTATAACTAGTTGATAAGTTTAAACCGCCAATTGAATGTATTCAACCTATAGGATTGTATGGTTAGAAAGTACTTAAAATTAATTATCCCAGGCTTCGAATATCTGCTCAGTCCAACTCAATCAAACCAATGCAGCAAAAGGAAAACCCACCAACAAAGTTTTCTGTATAATCTAATAAATAATAAATATATTTATATCTGAACAGCTAACTATGTTGTCTTGGATGTTGTTGTGGGAGAAGTTTTTTTGGGTCAATTGAGTGAGAAGTTCATAAGAAAAAAAGCAAATAAAAAAAATGAAGTAGGGGAGGATATATATTAATAGAATATTGAAATGAAAGAGGAATAACAAAACAAGTTAGGACTGAACATATATGTAGATAGGTGCAGGCAACATATAAAGCAGTGATGTTTAAAAATCTTTAATAAATGTATTGAGAAGAAACAACAAAAGACAACTCATTGACAAATCTCTTCTCAGCCTTTTTAGTCAGAACATCTCAAATCACACACTTATCCAATTTCCCATATATCCAACATTTATTTGTGTATAATAAATTTACTCGGACGAGGGAAAAATTAATTCCATCATTAATTTTCCTGAAGAAATTGTGTTGGCCGAAATTAATTCCATCAACAAGAGTTATTAATAGACAAAATAAACAAACGAAACGCAGATAGTTAATTCAACGACCAAGAAAATATGGGGCTTTGAAGGTTCATATTTTCCCGAAATTGTTTCTTATATATATAAAAAGATTAAAGATTCAAGAAGGTCTCATGAGAGGAGGTTGGAAGCCATTGGTCTGCAGCCAGTTTTGATGAGAAGTGGAGGTAGAATTAAAAATCTGATTGTGATGATGAGGAGAGAATCCTGATGATGCTGCAGCATTTGCCAACACTTGGTTCGGCGTGGTCCGACCATCGAACCGTTGGTTCTCGGCTACCGGAAACAGCGAGAATCCTCCTCCGCCGCCAGTGTTGCTGCTGCCCGGAAACTATTTTTACACCACACAGAAGGTCGCAAAAATTTTGTTATTGAAAAATATAACCAAATGAAATTTACGTAAGTGGATTTTTTGTTGCGGTGTTTTTTTTTACTCACTTGGTGATTAGAATTGGGGATATGGTTAACCATTCCGGTTTGACCTAATCCGAGGTTTTCATTAGAGTGGAGAGAATCTTGTTGGTTCATCTGAAAAAGAAAAAAATGTTTATAATAAAAGAAGTTTTTTTAAGGTATAAATTATGGTTAAATTATTAATATTAAACCCTACCTTGAGCCGCATATCTTGACCCTTTTGTTTCGAATTAACCGAATTTCCCAAACTCAAATCGAGGTTATGATCTTGTTGAGTAGGATTCCCTGATGACTCTACCCAAAATCAAAACCTTGAAACTAAGTTCTAACCCACAAAAGATATAAGGTAAGGATTAAAAAAATATAAAATCAGGAGGAATTTGAGAAAATAAAAATACCGGCGTTGAGTTCGTCGTCGTAGATGCTCGGGTCAAAGTTAGTCACGGCGTCTTTGCCATTGCATTTGATTGCAGCTTTATCATAAGCCCTATGGTTATAAATAAAATAAGTAAAGAGAAAACAATTAGAACAGTCGCATTTTAAAATAACTAACAATGTGTTTTGTAGAATCAAACATAAAGACATTTACCTAGCAGCTTCAACCTCGGTGTCGAACAAACCCAAATAAACGTACCTAATTTTGAAAAATTCAAGAATCAAAATATAAAGTTATAATAACAAAATCAAAGTTTCTGGATTATTTGGGTTTTTATAAAAAAGAAAGTACTTTTTGCCTAAGAATTGACCCATTCGAGCTTCCCAACGACCACACTTATGCAAAGTGACACCTCTATACTTTGAACTTCCTCGAGGAAAGCCTGTGCTTTGTCGGCGAAGTACGTGAACGAACTCTTCCTTAGTTAAATTCGTCATCTATATATCAAAATTTAACATCAATATTAGATTTCCCAAAAATCGAAATCTTGAATAGTGAATAAATTTGTTTTTACCTGCTTCAAATCATCATCATAATCCTCGATGTTGAAATTGATATCAGCTTCTACTCCACGGAATTTAATAGCAGCTCTATCATATGCTCTACAAAATAAATATTTTTTTTATAAATTTTAAAACTTTAATATATATGTATATGTCTTGCTGCCTCGTTTATTATTATTATTAATATTATACAGAGTCAAAGAGAGAAACATACCGCGCAGCTGCATGAGCAGTGTCAAATCCACCTATTCAGAAAATTAATCAAAAAGAAAAAGTAAAGATTTTTTTATATAATGACATATTTCAACAGCAGAATACATATTGAAAAATCTGAAAAAGGGTAAAATTACCTAAGTAAACCTGTTTCCCACAGTCCCTGAATTTCAGAGAAACACACAAGGAAGAAGAAAAGATCTTTATATTAATATCTACAAGTACGATTGATTAATCAAATTAAAATATGAGAATTTTTTTTTTTACAAAAATTAAATTACCAAATATGAGACTCCCATCTTCCGGTTCGCCGGTAAAACGTAACGCCTCTATATTGAGAACTCCTTGACCGTGGTCCACGCCGGCTCTTTTTCAACGGCTGCGCTGGCTCCACCACGGCGGCGACAGTGGCGGCTTTACCCGCCGATGATCCGGTTGCTAGATCCGACTGACAAAACTTTACACCAAACCAGTGAGCACGAGGAAAGCCAGACCCGGAACCACCACCATCGTCTCCTACGCCGCCGGATTCCATCTCCGGGAAGAACTGATGGGTCACAAGCGGGTTATTGGGTCTGACCCGGTTTTGTTCGTCATCATCGGATCCATCTTCGATGACTACAGCAGAAGAACTAGAATTTGAGAAAGATCCGACCCGTTTACCCGGTGAAGAATAACAAAACTCTTCAGATTCTTCTTCTCTAAGTGTCTGGTGTGGTGAGTCGTTTAGATCCCACATTTTTGGTCCAATCTTTTTTTTGTTTGGTGATCTTTGAGGTTTAAACTTCAATCCTCTGGTTTGATTCTCCTCAAGGTTAGAAGCTAAATAAGAGAAACCAAAGAGAGAAGAGTTTTGGTTGGTAGAAGAAAAAAAAAAATTAAAAGAGAAAAGAAAAAAAAAAAGAGAGAGAGAGTAAGAGCTAGAGAGAGAGAAAGAGGAGAGAAAATTGAAAATTTTCAGAGTTTGCTTCTACGAAAGCTTTCATTTTTATCCTTTCCTTTATATTTACTTCGAATGCCCTTTCTCTCCCTCTTCACTGGTTTTTATAATATTATTCTCTCTCTAACCACTTGCTTTCTTTGGAAAAAAGATTATATTCGAAACAATTCCTCGTATTGGAGTTTCTTTCTTTCTTTTATAAAAATATTTCCACTTTTATTATTATCTATGTATACAAACATCTTCTTTGATTAATCAAAGATTCCATTAATATGTAATTTCATGTTTTAAGAAAGCAAAGTCCACGGCTTGGTTCGGCAAGCACTCTATAAAAGGTATTTTTTGCAAGAAAATGAATTATTTGATAGATTACTTGAAAACCCCCACAATTTTGCCAAAATTGTTATACTTTAGCTCCTTGCCACAAAGCTTTTTCTTTGTTTCTTTCCTCTTTCTATATGAATAAAAGTTAAGAGGATACAAATACAAATAGTTCACGCATGGATCTATATATGTTAAAGATGTATATTTATGTATAATAAATAGGTGTTTTCATGATCGGGCAAATTAAAGTAGATGAGATATTAAGTTTCATACTAGATAAATTGTTTATATTTTTATTTAAAGTGAGGTTCCAAAAACAGCAATTTCTTGAAGACAAACGAGTCATAGTCTTGTCAATACTAAGATTTATTTCAAATTGGAATAACTTATTTCAAGTTTGTATCTATTGCTTGAGCCTGGATTGGTGCTTGTTTGAAATCATAAATCAATCGTGTCTTTTTTTCTGATGGGTTGTTCCAACACTTTTAAACTCATATATCAAACTATATTAATTACTTCATGGTTATTTGACTATTCGTTCACCAAAAGAACAGATTTAATTGTGTCTTTAGGTTGTTTCTTAACCGTAGAAATCAACGATCCATATTTCTTTGTTTGCTAAATGAATGATTATAACGCTCATAGACTTGCAGACAATTTTCCAATCTTGTCAATTTAGTGTGAAGTTTTCAGCATTTGCATTATATGCTCATGTTTATGGGCTTAGCGATTATTTTAGTTTATATAGTTAATCGATTATCTTCGAATATTAATCTAGTTTATGTGTTTTTTAATATAGAACCGCGAAATCCAAAAAAAAAACTAATGTGAAGTTGTAAAATGGTTTTTCCCAAAATACAGTTGTACACGTAGAACATGTGATCATGTGACATGAAGTTTTTTTTTGAACCTAATCAAGATTAGTTACACCCAAAACCTTCAAGAGAACAAAACCATAGTCGAAATAGCTCACTTGCTAACAACACGTTGCTTCATCAGATTGTCGACGTTTCTTTATTGCAAATATTAAGATCAACTTGTTGGGAAATACCGAAATAGTGAAATACCCTTTTTCAAATTTCATACAATACCATCTTAATTTGGTGTAAAACTGATGATACATTGCTTTGCTTTATATTAGGCATACGGTTGTTCGCCCGGTTTAGCCCGAAAAAGCCAAGAGTTTTTATGGTCGGTAACTATATTTTTGTTTGGTTAAATATAGACCCAAAAACAAAAATTTAGATAACTAAGTATTTGAACAGTTTTGGAATTGTTAGAAATACATTTTCATTTTGGTTCGCGCTAATTCAAATTTATTTTGTTATTGTATTCAATTCGGATAATTCATTTGGGTTATGATGCTCTGTACAAATATTTGATTGCATAGAACGAGTGGCCAGATCAATCTTCGGGGTTGATTTGAAAATACGAGGGGAATACAAGGATACAAACGTAAATATATGCGAATGATTACACTAAAAATAAAATAAAGAAGCAAAGGTTTTTTTTTTGGTTGTAGAGAGGTATCAAAAAAAGGAAAAAGGAATTATGAGAAGAAAAGGAAAATGTTACCAGAAAAGATCAATCCATTAGTACGGACAAACTGTGGGGTCCACTTTTCCCCTCTTTCATCCACCAATGCCCTTTCGTTTCTCTCTACCTCGTATTTTAATCTCACGCGCCAATTTCACTTGAGTGTTCCTCACTCTTCGTTCCATAGGCGCGTGTCTATGCCACGCTCCTACCCGAGATGACGTTTGGTTTCTGACCACAATGCTGGAGCCAACTATACATTTGGTATTATAATAAGATTGGATTGTTAGATTCGTATATTTTGTGAGAAAAATCGTCATTCTTGACATCACCTCCATCATTTTCTATTCTTAAAATTTTAAGATATTGTTATTTTTTATTACTTTTTTTTAGAAAAACCTCCATAAAAATCAGTAAGGAATAAATTCAATTTTCTTTTGTTTTTTTAGAGAAACTAAGTAAGTGAAAAATACAGAAAAAGAGAGAAAGATGAAGGAGAAGGACTTGTGTCGGAAAGGGAAACATACAATTTTATTTCGTGTTTATGTTGGGTCCAGAGGAAAGAAGGACTAGGCTGACAAATTTAAAAACCAAAAATTTACGATTGCCACGTCACTATCCACTTTGTGAAATTACCGCGAAGTTACTACTATTATATGTATGTAACTATTTTCTTTTTAAGGAATGGATGAGGAATCGGAAAGTTTAACTCTTATCAAACGTTTCAGTAACTAATTTTCTGCATGAACAAAATATTAGATGCTATCAATAAAAGTACTATAAAAAGGAGTAAACGAAAATCAGTAAAACTTTCAACCAAATCTAAAATCTAAGCTCATAAAATGCTTTTTACATGACACGTTGTACATATTTTGAGTGGGATGCAATAACAAACATTCCAATAATGGCTTTCGTTGAACATGTTGCTTTCCTCAAGTGGAAACTACTGCTCTTCTCTCTCTATGTCCCACTATCTCTCTCTCCCTATGTATTTGTACACACACATATATATATATTTTTTATTGTTATTTGCATTTTTGTGATACTCAGAAGCTTGATTTTTTGGAGATGTGATATGCGTTGGATTTGATCTTATACATACATATCATATGATATATGTATGTGTATGTATATGCGTTTGTATGTCAATAATTGTTAAAGCCCACGGCCCACTTTACACCGAGATACTCTGTTTCTTATATCGCTTTCCTATAAAATAGGCCCACAAAAAACTATCATTACCTCGTTAATTTCCAAATTTTAAAAACTACTTCAACAAATGTATGCATGTCCAAATAAAACAAAACCAGATAAATGAAAATAAAATTCCTAATTTCGGCTGAGTTTATCAGACCCTTTATACTCCCCTCGTTATACGACATATAGATATGCCAAAAAGTGTACTACAACAACAGGTATTATTGAATGTAAAAAGTACGATAGATACCGAAGAAATCATTTCTACAATCTATAGACTTTTGGTTTCTATATAAAATAAAACAAAATTACATCCCCACAAGCCACAACGACCACAACGATGTCATTTGTAGTTGTTAACATGCCTAGTACATAAACAAGAAAATAAATATAGGAATTAATGCCTTTATCTACCTCAATCTACTTGCCTATGTGTTCACATAACGTGGACGAGTAACAATAAATTCATTTTTTCGTTATCCGTAGACAATGAATTCAATGTAATCTAGATTTTTACAGCAGACAGTTCTCATTCTCACATTGTATTGCTATAGTTGCGTTTGATACTACAGGTCCATAGATCAAATTATTATCACCATACAGTTGCCTGATCCGTATGCCTTTAACAGTAGCTGGTAAATGTAGTTTCGTTTATGGAGTTTTATGAAAATAGGCTTTATATATAGTTCTACAGAATTGCCAAATATATATCTTAGTATGTGCAGGATCTTTTCAGTGGAAGTTGAGGCAACATCTCTTATATAGAGGAACCTAAGTGTTAGAACGTATGAATGCTGCAATTGTTTTCAATTATTGAACTATACTATATATTTTGAGCATGTAATTTATTATTCCGGTAGTGTGTCATTAATGATACAACTACTTGAACCTTATATCTTGTATTAATGATATAATCCACATGCAGTTCTGATTTTACTAACATCAGGCAATGAGTATATATAACTATGTAACATGAATACTATAAATTATAATCACCACTGACATGACATAATATGAATAATAATCAAATCCAACTAAGCTAGTCATATCAAAAGGTTTTATTTTTAAAAACTGCAATCTTGGAATCGTAATCAAGTCCGAGATTAACGTACGTGGAAAACATCGGACGGCATCGATAGAATCTCGATTTGCGATGTTGTCCAAATCTTGTAGTATTAGGCTTCCAAATATCCCTTAAGTAGGATCCACTATTAATCTGTTTACGTGGCATTTAGTTTTTGTTCACTGTGGGGGCCATGTGAGCCAGCTGTGATAGTGGATACTCCTCGATGTCTTCACGAGATTTCATTTGAATTTGTTTCAATGTGGTAAATTGGTAATAGTTTTCTTTTTTTCTCTACAATACAATTCAATTGGATTCGACTAGAGTAGTGAAAGGATATGAAATACACGACTACGAAAAGTTAATATAAAGTTGTATGAGAAAGAAAAACTTAAGGAAAAAGAAAAGCAAGAGGATCTATAAGCTTTTGGAAAAGAAATAAAAAAAAAAAAAATCAAAATTACAAAACTTAATTATATTTTTGTGTTTTCTTTTTCATGAATTTGTGTAAACTTAATTAGCCAAACTATTTTTACTTTACTTTCATTTTAGGTTACTACGTCGTACTCGAAAAGGAAATATCTGTTTGTTTGTTTTGGTTTGCTCACGTGTCTAATATATTAATACAAAAATAGCAGACTAATCGTTTACGTAATCTTTGTATTAGAAAATGGTTTTTGATTGACTAGCTATACAAAATGGGAGATCGAACGTAAAACTATAAAAAGTAGCCTTCGAAAATTATGTAAAAAGATCAAAATCAGAAACATATGATCAAGGACTTGAATGATGCTTATAAAATAAACATTGATAAGAATAAATCGAAAAATAACCAAAGGACGGGTAGATGATTACGGAATAGGTTGGGGACAAATTAAAAGTTAGGGTTAAATTATTGAGAAGGAGAAAAAAAAAATCTAAAGGAGACGACAAAAAAGGGACAAAGGGAAACACGTTAATGTACAAATATAGTAAGGAGTCAGGAACTTAGGTACGATGTCCATACGTTTTGCGGTCCAAAGACTTTCCATTTCTGTAAATCTTTGAAATTAACCCCACTTGGTTTCCCAAACATCCTTCGACACCGACGACACATACACACGATTTATTTCTTTTAATTATGTTTTAATATCTAAAATTTATTTATTTTGGTACTACATCGATACCACACCCAAATTTTAGTACGGTCCCATTTGCAATAATTCACGTTAGTTAATGGAGGGACCAACGAGTTATTCCGACTTTTCAAGTTTTCATCAATATGGGAATCATTTCCTTTTTTCACTTTAATTTTTGCTTTAATTTTGTTTCGATGTTTCGGACAAAATAAACAAATAAGATGATGGATGATAGGTCGGGCCTAACTGAGGCTTAGGTAACAGATGCATTATGATTCTTTCGTTTTTAAGTCTGAAGAAAAAATCTTATTAAGGGTTGTTGACAAACACATTTATAACAACAATGCTTTACAAGAACTGCTAAATTTCATTAAAATAGCATCTTTCGTATTTTCTTTTTAGAGGAACAAACTTTGCATGCAAAATGTTTATGAAAGTAAGAAACAAAGAAAGAACAAATTACCCTTTTATAATCTAAAGAAAGAAAAGAAGAAGAACAAGGAACAGACGCGGAAAGACTCAAGTTCACTAGTTAATTAATCATGTTTACAGTCCGAGAGTGAATAACTTAAAAATGATATACAAATTTTAAACACCTTAAACTTTGAGAGTACCAATCAGAACCCTAGTATAATTTATTATACAATGTTTCTCTATGAACAACTTAGGTTTAAAGCGACGTGGGGTTTTTGAAAACTTTGTATTCAAAAGCACTATATATTTTGAAATTTGAATTCTTAATCCGATAAAGAAATTACTATAATATCTGAACTAATCATTAGACTAAATCTACATCCACGTCTTAGATCTATGTCTGGTTATCTTTAGGCTTTATGATGTGATGAGTAAAAGGAATTACATGGTGGTGAAAACCACCTACTGCGTCTACCAATATTTCAAATCACCTACGGTTAAACAGTAAACAGTAATATATTTTACAGGGGTATTTGGTTTTAACCGAAGCGGTTTAATTTGTATATTTATGGTTTGAAATATAAACCGGTTCGTTAATAGGAAATAAAGGATGACGACGAACAAAAAAGAATAAGGATGATGAGAAAAAGATAGTCAGTCACACTTCGCTTTTCCCAATACAAACAATCTTTGTGCGGTGACGCATATATCTCCTCCCGTCAATTTCTCTACTCTTACCCCCGGCGATCTCTCTCCGACGGCCAATGGAAGCCGTCTTCCACGCTGGTTCACTTTCCCTCACGCGCCTAGGCGCATCACACTCTGCTTCTTCTCCAACTCTTCTTCCGCCGAGATTTCTCGTTCTCGCCGTCCATCCTGCCCACAATTTCACCTTATCTCACAGCTTGCCTTCCAAGTCCCGGAGTGCTTCAGCTTTCGCCGCCGGCGTCACGTTGATGGCGAATTCCTCCTCGGTATGTTCCCTCACGTTGATTTCCAGTTCCAGATTCCCCTCTCGGTTTTGGGGAATTTTGATATGCATTTGATCGTTTGCGTCTTAGTTTTTGGGAATTTTGATAGATCAGGTGGTTAGTTTAGCTTAGATCATGTGAGATTCGGGATGATTCTTAGGGTGGTAGAATTTGAAGAAGCAAAGTCGCTTGGCCAATTTCTGAATTGGTTTGTTTACTTTCATGACGGGGATGGAGATATTTCTGAATTTGAACAGTTGCTAATTCGAAAATTGAACTCTCTTGCTTTAAATGTCCTGTATTGTTGGGTTTGATCCTCTAATTAGTGTGGTACAAGTAACTATGGAATTAGCTCGAGATTCTAAAGAGCATAGGATATATTTTGACTGTTGCTGTAGCCAAGAAGTGGAGTGTACACTGTTGGTGAGTTCATGACAAAGAAAGAAGACTTGCACGTGGTGAAACCTACGACCACTGTGGATGAAGGTAAGTCCATCAGATTGCTTGGAACATGCGTTGCTGTGTTTTTCTGTGTTTCAAGCTTAGGATCTCTTTTTTTTTCCTCTTCTCTACAGCTTTGGAACTCCTTGTTGAGAATAGAATCACAGGATTTCCTGTGATAGATGAAGACTGGAAATTGGTTAGTATCCACTTTTGTAGTTAAGTTCGTACGTTTGGAATCTAACATACTCATGGAGGTTAAGGTATTGGATGCTAATGAGGGAATCTTTGTTGCTCCAGGTTGGGCTTGTTTCAGATTATGACTTGTTGGCTTTGGACTCCATATCTGGTAAATGGGCCAGCTACACCACCACTTGGTTCTCTTTGTTTTCAAGATATGTTAATTTGGGTCTTTTTCGCTTATAAGTGGAGAAAGTAAGAAAGCTACTTGATCACATGGTTGGCATAAAGTCCGAATTATCAATGTTATGATGACCTTCCTGTCTCATTCGTTTGTCGAGATAGCACGCTCAATGTGAAATGATCAAAAAAAGCTTCTTCCCTCACTCTTGAAATCTTATTTGCTTGTTTCTTGCTTATCTAATAGGTAGTGGAAGAACAGAAAATTCCATGTTCCCTGAGGTTGACAGCACCTGGAAAGTATGTGTGGCCCTCCTCTCTTTTTCCTATTTAACATTTTTGAACCTGAATTGCTTTTCAAAACACTCAATTCACTGTTCTCATTCGCCTGGTTCACATTATTAGCAGTAGCTAGTGTCAATTTCAACTTTTACAAAGAATGTGTTTTTGATTGACGCATTTACCATGCACATAACTTGAGCTAATGACAAAGCCATGTTAATGTTACATTCAGTTCCCTAGTTTGAGTAGATGGAGTTCTGTGCAAAGTGGATTCAGTTTTGACATGATAAACCTTCTCATATGAATTGTTTCTATATTTCTCGTGTTAAAAAACTATTGCAGACTTTCAACGCAGTGCAAAAGCTACTCAGCAAAACCAATGGGAAGCTTGTTGGAGATTTGATGACACCAGCTCCAGTAGTTGTTGAGGAAAATACCAATCTCGAAGATGCTGCTAAGTTATTGTCTTACCTTTATTTTTTCAGTGCCGTCATATCTTTTCTTCTCTCTGTTATCTAATATTTTACATGCGTCTCTAACTTAATCTTCTTGTTCTGTTTCCCACTAGAATATTGCTCGAGACAAAGTATCGCCGTCTCCCTGTTGTAGACTCTGATGGCAAATTGGTAAGACAGAGATTTTACATTTTACAAATCTCATACTTAATTTCGAAATTCACCATCCTATTTCGCATCGCTTATCCTTTTATGTTTCCCTTAAAAAAAAGGTTGGTATTATCACAAGAGGAAACGTGGTTAGAGCCGCACTTCAAATAAAGCGCACTGGTGACAGGAATGACTAAGATATGAGCCAACCAAGAAAATAGCTTTAAAGCAATGATCAAACATTCTCCAGCGAATAAAAAGTGAGAAACAGAGTATTCGACATTGTACTTATGTATTAGAGAGTAAGAGCCGTAACTTGTATTACAAAGAGTTTGCATCGAAGTGGAGATTAGTAAAACTGTAGAAGCATCAAAGTTCTTACACCAGTCGCAAGCAACTCAGCTTTTGTTCAACTCTGGTAAGTGGTAAGTGCACTTACTTACTTTCTTATTCTGTCGAATCAGCTTCTCGTTTGTTTGATGGGTTAGGTTATCAGATGCTTTGGGTATTTGATTCTCATCCAATTATGCTTTCGAAATTTAATTTATAAGTAAAAATGTTTCGTCCTTTCTACATTTGGTTAACCACCCGAAGTAAACAACCTTTTTTTTAATTTGATTTTGGTTCAACCGAAAATCTCTTTCACTCACTTCACTTTCGTCCGTACAATGGTTAGTTTTCAGTTGAGCTATAATTTCGAAGTTTTATTGTTTACTTGAAGGCTGTAGATGTAGTTATTAATAAGATTTTCCATGATATACACAATTAATTTGAAACAAAAAAAAAAACCAAAAATGTGTGTAAAACAAAAGAGTTAGTTGCGAGGTCATGCTCATCAATAGCTGTCTAAGGAAAACAGTTAAAAATAATAAAGCTTTTGTTGTGGCAGTCTCAAAACGCCGTTGGATCTGAATTTTCCCTGATTAGAAAAAAACGAACAAAAACAGAGTATAGAAACTGTTTTTAACAGTTGGGTCAAGTTTAACGTTTTGGCTCTCAATTGAGAAAGAAACTTAACTCACACCGACACACGTATCGGACCAGTCTTTTCAAAACAAGACCATTAACAAGAAAATGAGCAAGTTTTTGATATAAGTTTTATTGCTGTCATCGCCCCACAGAGAAAAAAATAAAAATAAAAATCCTAAAACGACTTTAGTAGTTACGATAATAGAGATAGTAGTAGAGAGAGAGCTTTAGTTGTTAAGATCGGACAAGTTAAGACCCACTTACCATATTTGTTTTGTAGGACACTCTTTGTCTCTTCATCTCACAACTCATCAAAACACTCACTTCTAATCTCCCAATTCGTCTCCTGCTTCTGCTGCTCTTCACTCGCCGCCGTGTCTCCATCCATATTTTTTTATCCATTATCCACTTCATAATATAACTATTCACTCTAATTAAAACCAATCCCAAGATCAAACCGAATCAAACAAACATTATGAGAGCAATATCAATCTTTTTCTTTTACTCAAACGACACTAAATCCAAATACAACGTATCGAGATGATCAAAACTAATATAGATAGTTTTTTTTCAACAAACAAACAAAAAAACTAGTAATGGCTTTAAATGGTTTCTTATCCTCATTAACTGAAGATTCCAAAGACTTGAGGATTTCAACCCTACTAAAACATCGAACAATTTAACATTGAGTACGAGAACTGAAGTTTAGTAAGACTATTATTTATGAAAAATTATCATCATTACACTAGTAGTGAATTAGTAATCACAATCTCAGGGAGGAGGAGGTGCATGTTAGCAACCGCCGCCGCGCATCATAAAGACAAACATTCTTCTTCTCTAGTAAATCTTCCTTCTACAACTTTTTTTTTTGTTTTTGTTTTGGTGGAGCGAAAATAGGATACTGAAAACAAAAAGATTATTTTTTTACTTTCGTATTTCCTTTCCTACTCGTCATCTGAAGTTTCCGGGTCGGGTAATTTGTTCAAATCGACCGGTTCCCATGACCCGTTACACCTCTTAAACCCTTCCTTACTACTACACTCAATATGATCATCACTATGATTATGATGATTAACGCTGTGATCATCATCCACGTAATCATGATTACCACGTTGATGATGATGATGATGGTGACGGTTCCCTCCCGCCGCTTCTAACGCATCCACTTGCGCTCCAACCTCCGCCGCTTTTCTCCTTATATACGCCGCCGACATATCTCCACCACCGTTTTCTCCGCCGCCTCCCGCCACCGTAACGCCGGCTAAAAGCTCCGGGAAGTTAAGCCGAGCCGAAGGACCACGGAGATAGAATACCGCCGTGTCGTAAGCACGCGCCGCCGCCTCAGGAGTAGAGTAAGAGCCAAGCCAGATCCTTGACCGCTTATTAGGCTCTCTAATCTCCGCCACCCACTTCCCCCACTTCCTCATCCTTATCCCTTTATACGGTTTGTCTCTCTTCCTCGTCGCCGCCGCCGCCACAGCCGTCGGAGTGGGAATAACCGCCGCCACTTCTGCCGCTGTCTCCATCTGGGTTTTCGCTGGAGAATTCAAAAATCCACGAAAGTATCAACCTTGTTTCCGATCTAGATATTTTTTAACCAGCGAAAAGATTAAGAGGCGAAGAAGAAGATGTGATTATTGACGGCGAAGCGATTACATGCGGAGGGAGATTGATGAACACGTGGGCCAAGAAGAGATGAGAGGAACACGAAACCGCAAAAGAGAAGAAGTTCAAAAAATTCACCGACACTAATCTCTTAATAACTTTGGCATATATATTTTCTTTTTCGTTTCTCTCTATATATATATTCTAAGACAGAGACAACAATCTCATCTTCCCTGACAATATATATACACATTTAGATAAAATAGTATTTATTATATTTTGTCTTTATTATTTGGACGGAATTATAATATTAGTGTTAAATACGCTCATGCACCTTATATTTTAATAAAGCTCGTCGGCCCTTTCCATTGGACGGTTATAAAATTCATTTCGATGTATCAGCGTTACTTATTATACAATAAAACGATTTGAATTCACGATTAAATATACCTCAAATCACAGTTTCATTTGTAATAGCCCATGCCTATTCACAGTTGTAAACTATAATCGGCACCCATAATTGTGAAATATACGTATATTTAAATTTATTACTGTTTAGATACTCGTTGATTATATGATTTACAAGTATTACATGGACGAAACACGTCAAACTCTGATTTTAATCAACGACTTAAGATTTAAAACCTAGCTTTTAAAACAAAACATGCATGCTTATTGATCGATTATGTCAGTTTTTATTTTAGCATCACTCTATGAGACTATGACATGATAATATTTCGTTACGTTTCATGATATTGTAGATGTTGCAAAAATGCATTATATCGCTTTTAAACATAGGTGAAACTTGAAGTAAAAAAAAACGTTGGTGGAAACTTCCAGTGCCTCAGCAATTTGTAGAAAACAAAATTTATCCGATACATAAACAGAAGTTCTTAATTTACCTCGTCAATTAAGTTTAAATTTTTCGTTGAATTTACGTTATACAATAATCCTGTTGACAAAGTATTCAATTAGAGTTTATAGTTGAAATTGTCAAATCGTCAATAAATTGAAAAACTCTTAAGTAAACAGAGGATATTTATTGATTGCATGGAATAGGAATAGTGTTGACGTAGGGAAGTGGGTCGCTGTTGTGGAATTTGGGAAACAATAATAAATGGGTTTTAATTTAATTTGTATTGGTTTTTAAAATCATACAGAAATGTTCAAGCAAATAATACGATTAGTTTACCTTATTTATTGTTTTGTTGCATTAAAATATTTAATAGGGAAGAGGCGGTAATGACACGCGTGTCTCCTTCTGTTCTGGGGACAAGTTAGTGGGATTTCTGAGGTGCTTTGTCTTTTCTTTTTTCCTATGTTTTTTCTTCTTTCTTTTTATTTTTTTACTGTTATTTGTTTTTCTTATTTTCTGATTAAATCTCAATTAATTAAGACATTTCTGTTTTTTAAAATAGTAATATTTCACTTTTTCCATATTTATATCACTTATATTCTCAAATGATTTTGTTTTAATATGAACTTTTCGCATTATTACTATACCACCACCAATCAATCTGTTAACTCAAAAATCGTTTGTGTTATAATGAAAGTTAAAATACTTGATATTTTAGAGTAATTTTTTGGCGTAATTATTTTATTTATCACCAATAACGTGGAGTATTTACCATTAACGATAAATAATGCTGAAGCATTAAGCATAAGTTACTGGAATAGTGAGAATATGTATAAGCAAACCTTTTTTTTCTTGTTACGATTTGAAAAGGTGAAACTTACTAAACTTTCCAAAATTTTATTAAATTGTGTGGCGATAGGTGATCTAACCTTAAAGCGTTAATTAGTTCAACTGAAGAAGTCGTAATCTGAATTCCAATTGTGAGCATTATCTAAATAATTGCAAACAACAAATGTCATTAGTCACAATGAGCTCTCCAAAGTTGTGTCATCAGAATAGGATATAAAAATATATATATTTCAAACCGCTAAAAATATTTAGGTCGGTGGTCGGTGGACGTTCCATCCACGCAAGAGCTACTGTATTTTACTATAATACCCTTATAAATATCCTCTTGTTACTAGGGGATTTAAGGCCACAAATGTCATTCCCAGTCGATATTTACAACATTGGAAGGCTAATTTTGTGATAATTTCATTTGGAAACTGATTATTTGGAAACAGTGAAAGTGCCTTTGGAGTCTAATGCTTGAGCCACACACCACACATTAAGAATTATTTTATTTTAAGCCTGATCATGTTTTTTAAGCCTTAGCACCAAACTAATCATACATATTTTAGAGTTTTTATTTCATATTTATAAATACGTGAATGCGTTGTAGATCGACTGTTCTATTGGAGTCATGTCAGTTTGCGTGTTAATTTTGCTATCAATCTTTGTTGTTGTTGTTAATTTCTTAGTATCAATGCAATTGTTTAATGACAATAATCTTATACTAATTTATTTTATTTCGGATATATGGGTTTTAAAATCAAATATGTTGATCACCTGGTTTGAGCCGCATACTTATTGTTATCCTTTTGTCGTGAAACGCAAATTTATTTCGAAACCAGAAATTCTGAAAACAGAATAAATTTTTCTGTAATTCAATATCGTAAAACAAACTTTCACATATATATAAATACGTCACCAGAAGTGTTTTTACGTGTGAGTATGTCATAGGATAGCTTGGATTCCTATCCAATAATGAGAAAGTAATTCATACGGAAAAATTTCAATAACAGACGTACGCGTAGGTCCACATTGTACGTAAATAATATGTGACCGACATTGAGGTCATGACAAACGTATATCGTATGGTTTTAATTTGGATATATAAAGCAATTATGTACACCACAAGATCTTACTTTTGCAAGTATTATTTTCATAACAGTGTCCCAAAGTGTCCAACGCATGTTATAACAAAACATTTTTCGTACAAAGACCATTTGTCTAACCAAAAGTTTCGGATCTCTCATGTATACATATATAACATATTAGATCCAGTTAGAAACAAGTGTCTTATTTTCAACGGAGTACGCTTAGACCTTATGAACTACTTACGTTTGGATATATTCACTTATTTTTTACTTATAGTCGTTCATTTTTTTTTTTTTGTGTTTTTGTTTTATATATATATATATATATAGCATACTGTAGTATATAGATCAATAGCGTTTACTTCCCATAACAGCATTATTTTTCCCATCTTGTTATAAACACAAGTGTATTCTCTCTTTCTCTAGCATACTATATATTGTTTTTTTTTTTGAAAATTACTATATATTGTTTTAAACATTTTATATAATGGTTTAAAATATCAAAGATAATTAAATTAGGAGATGGAAATAAATACTTACATATAAAATAGTATAACTGAAAAGATATATATATATATATATATATATATATATATATAACCTAAAATGAATCAGAAACGTTAAAGAAACAACATATATATAAGTTTTCAAAAATAATTTTCAGGCTAATATTAAAGAAAAAGAGAGACTTTGACATTGATAATCAAGCTTTTGTCTGTGCTTATTAAAAAATTCCTCTTGCTATATTATACTACAATTTATAGATTAGTGTCTTAGTATATTTTATATATCATTTATAATCTGCCACTTGTTACTAGTTTATTGCCGGAAGAGATGATGCATGACATTTCTTATATATTATTATTTCTCAGATGACTCTTTTGTCTTCCTTTTTTCCCTCGTTTCTTTCATCAAAATGAAAAAATACAAATTCTCCTATTTTCAAGGATATAGCGACCAATCATATCTTATACTACAGTTTAAGAATTTGTGTCCGATTGTAGTTATACTACATTATCAGTATAGCTTTATAGCTAGAGATGATTTAACGTATAATTTTGTTTAGATTCTTTAACAATGTGTATATATATATATTGGGTTGGTGTAGCATCCGACTCTTCTGAACTAAAGAAAATATATAATTTCAATTTCAATTTCATTTTCATTTTTTGTTAGTTGATTAATATTTCGACATCATTTTGATATAATCATTTTGGATGCTTGCGAATAGTCAAATGTTGTTTTCATATCATAATTCATACTGCTAGAGTTAAGCGTATATCTTAAATACGATTGCAGTGGGGATTAGCTGTGAACTGGTTGGCACATGAACGTGCCAATTACCCAAAATTCAAAACTTTATTTTATCTTTTGGGAGGACATACAACAGAAGCAAACCCTTGAATCGGCAAGGGAGAGTAAGGGACCACAAACATTTTTTAGTTTTCGTACCTTATTGATCTTCACAAATTCTTTGTATTAAACCATGATAATTTCACCATCTTAAACTTACAATGATGTATTTAGAAAGTTAAAAGGACACCTGTGCCTTCTCTCAAGTTCGATTCAAACGTATATAACTCTATCTAAGCATATTAAGCAATTGGCCTCGATATACCCGATTCAGTAATGTATAAACTTGATAATATCAATTTCATAAACCGTTATGTTATGAACCTAAAAGCTTGCAAGTATTTCACAGCCAAGGCAAAATGTATTTGATATTTCTTCTGGTTTGAAAAAGTAATTAGTTTTGATCAGTTTCGTTACATAGATGCGTCGGTCGCAATTTACGTCATGTTGTGCAAAAGCTAAAATCTAAACGACGTTCGTATGGACTGCTCCTAGTGAGTCAATGTCGATTTATTGTTCACGCATGTTGTATATAATTTTTCGTTGATGATAACCTACGTCTATTTCTATACAGACGCATGTAAAAACAGAGAGACTAGTTTGTATGAAAAACAAAATTAAAGATCAAAAGTTGTAAAAAGAAGAAAAATAGTTAGAAGGACGCCGAGAGAGAGTCACATAGCCTACTGCTGAGTCACAGGCTTGACCGCTTGAGCTCCAGGGTTTGATCTTGTTATGTTACACATGTATGTAAGTAAAGTGGGACCCGCAAAAAAATTACCATAAGATAATTAGTTAATTACATACATAATTTTTGCTGTACAGAGGATATATTACATACATAATTTTTTTTGCCTCTTTTCGACCTTTAAAAAAGTCAAAACTTTTGCTGTGCTTTGTTGCTCCAGTAACACTAATTAGGATTATAATGAAGTTGTGTGGCTTTTTTCTTTATGCCAAAAGAGGTAAATAAAATTATGCAAAGGGCAAAAACGTCATAAAACTGTAATTAGTAGTAATGCACCTGAAGGTCAAAAGGGCACATGTGAAAATTAATATCACTCGTGAGTCGTGTGAGTTGCTAAAGGGAGGTGTAATATTAATTTTCTTTTCTATAAAAATATTATTTTTTACAATTATTGGAGCTGCCATTGTCAAGATCGTAGGTAAAGTACATTTATATTGTCCAAAATCTGGTTATTCGGCGTTTTACTACTTAACTTATTTCATGCGACAACTGCATTATTGAAAATAAATTATTGACTTCTTATACTCATTGAATTTCTATAAATATAAAACTCAACTACCATCTTTAACTTGGATTTTTAGAACAAGCTTATCTTTAATTTATGTTCCTCCGGAGAAATATACTAAAATAAATAAGATTTATTTTTTATAATTAGAGAAACTGCAAGACCAGGCAAGATCTTTCGAACTTTTAAGATTTTGAAAAATAAGTTCGAGCTAGCTTTGATCCAGTTTCTAAAAACTCAGTATTGTATAGTCGAGGACCATAGATCATATACATATATGAAAATTGCATAAAAAATTCGGTTATATTTCAGGAGAGATTTCTACTTGCAAGTTAATAGTATTTGCATGTCAATATTATTTAGAGATTTTATGAACCAACTCTACGATATTGGAACAAATCTATCTATACATATTGGCCCAATATGAACAAATCGAGAATGTTAATGGGCCTAACTGGACATCATGTTTTCTCTTGTAAATTTGAATCTCGATAACAACTCCGGCCCAGTATAATAGAGGGTATGTTTTAGTTGCCGAATGATTCAGATAATCGGATTAAGAGATCAGTTATTCAAAAAAAGCCCAAGATATATATGTGTGTAGTCGGATTTCTAATAATTTTTATTAAAATTACCATTCTATCACCTATCCATATTTAAACGAGATAATTTTTTATTTATTTTAGATTGGACTCATTATTAAACAATTTGCATTTCATATATGTAGACAGTTTGGTGGCGCAGAGCTGTCTTGTCTATGCTTTGTGTGCAAGTGAAAACGAACCGGTTTTAGTCTCTAAAACTTCCCCAACAAACCCGGTTTAGTTATTTCCTCCAAACCGTGTCATTGACTCTTGTTCGGCCGGACCAAACTGTACTTTATGACATGGCTGGTATGTCGTTATCATGGGCCTTTCCCAATGGCCCAATAAAGAAATCGTAATCAAATCATTTGGTTCGTTTTTCCCAATTTCGTGTACATTTTGGTAATCACTTTTAGTCTTCACTAATTAAAATCCTTTGTATTTGTGAAGAAACAAAACACATCATTATTTAGCAGTTAATTGTTGTGGGATGTTAATGCTTAATACCCGAAACTGTCGCAAATTATTACCAAAAACAAATTTTGACTTCAAATAGAAATGGACAATCATGAGCCAAAAATGTTAAAAAGACCCTAATTTTAACTCAATAGGAAAGTTTTAGCTAAACCCAATAAGAAAAAGACACGTGTGCATCGTTGTCGTTTTCCTCTGCTTCCATTGAGCTTCGATGGCGTTGTATCGAAGCATCACAGATGGTATGGTGGGAGCAAGAAAGGAAAGCGATAATCGAACTGATTAAGGTCGTGTAATCGAAGTCATCTTGTTGTTAATCAGATCCTCTTTTTGTAGCTGATTAAGGAAGGAAAGGAGTTGAAAAGGGAGGGAGGGAGGAAGAAGAAGAAAAAGAGGTCAACGAAAGAGGATATGAAGCTCTCTGCGTTGCATCAGAGCTACTTAAATCGCCGGAATAACAGCTTCAGATCTCCGGCGGCGCTTGATTCTTCCGTCGACGGCTCCGGGAAGTCTCTAGCCGCCGTGTTTTGGCTCGTTCTGCACTGTCTCTGCTGCTTGATTAGTCTAGTCCTCGGATTCCGATTCTCGAGATTGGTCTTCTTCTTCCTCTTCTCTACTTCCTCCACGAATCTCTACTCTGCTCCGTTTCGCCCCGACTTACCTCTCAAACACCTCGATGTCCGCACAATCGGCCGCAATCTGGATCCCTCTCCGGTAATCGGAGCTAACTCGACGGCGACAGCGGCTACGAAGAGCTCGCGAGTCGTCGTCGGGAGACACGGGATCCGGATCCGTCCTTGGCCGCATCCGAATCCGGCTGAGGTGATGAAAGCGCATCAGATCATCGAGAGGGTGCAGAAGGAGCAAAAGACGGTCTTCGGGATGAAAAGCAGCAGGACGGTTATCGCCGTGACGCCGACTTACGTGAGGACTTTCCAGGCGCTGCATTTGACCGGCGTGATGCACTCGTTGATGCTCGTACCGTACGATCTGGTCTGGATCGTGGTTGAAGCTGGTGGCGCTACGAATGAGACCGGTTCCATCATCGCTAAGTCAGGTCTCAGGACGATCCATGTTGGGTTTAACCAGAGAATGCCTAATACTTGGGAGGATCGTGGCAAATTAGAGGTCTTGATGAGACTTCAAGCTTTGAGGCAAGTTTCTAAAAATTATCTCTTTTGCTTACTTGAAATTAGTGGAATGTAAAAAGTTGGAATCTTTATGAATGTTGAGGCTGAAAGTGATGTTCTTGTTTTCTTGTGTGGTCAGAGTTGTGAGGGAAGAGAAGCTTGATGGGATTGTGATGTTTGCGGATGATAGTAACATGCATAGTATGGAGCTGTTCGATGAGATTCAGAGAGTGAAGTGGTTCGGTGCTGTCTCCGTTGGGATATTGGCGCATTCGGGGAATGCAGAGGAGATGGTTATGTCGATCGAAAAGAGGAAAGAGATGGAGGAGGAAGAGAGCTCTTCGATACCGGTACAAGGTCCTGCGTGTAACTCAACAACCGGTGAGCTGATCGGTTGGCACGTTTTCAACACGCTGCCGTACGCTGGGAAGAGCGCGGTTTATATAGACGATGTTGCTGCGGTTTTGCCCCAAAAGCTAGAGTGGTCTGGGTTTGTGTTGAACTCGAGGTTGCTCTGGGAGGAGGAAGGTGAGAGTAGGCCAGAGTGGGTTAAGGAGTTTGGGTCGTTGAATGAGAACGAAGGCGTGGAGAGTCCTTTGTCTCTGTTGAATGATCCTTCGATGGTGGAGCCTCTTGGAACCTGTGGAAGACAGGTTCTGCTATGGTGGCTTCGTGTTGAAGCACGCGCTGATAGCAAATTCCCTTCTGGGTATGCCTTTCTTTTGTTCTAGATATAGTCCCGTACATAAACTATGTTCATCATACCACTAATCATCTTGCAATCTTATTGAGGAGTGGTTAGGCATTGAATTAAGGATCTAGGAAGCAGGCCATTACTCGCTAAGAATGAAACTAATTTGATCCTAGTTTTGACTCATCCTAGTTGATAAGAGTGATGTTGAAATGACTTGTTCACTCCTCTTTCTTGAGGTCATGAGGGTGAAGTTTTGTTAGTGAATCAGTTCTTGGTATAGTGTAATTGTTTATTGATGTTTGAATCTGTTTCTGTTATTGTTTTACAGATGGATAATTGATCCTCCACTAGAGATCACAGTCGCGGCTAAACGCACTCCATGGCCAGAGTTTCTACCTGAGCCACCTACTAAAAAGAGAGATCAAATGCCATTACCCCGAGGCAACAACGTCGTGGTGATACCGAAGCAGCAACATCCTGGCAAAATCCGAAAACCGAAACGCAGGAGTAAGAGAAATAAACACGAACCTAAACCAACGGATACAACATTACTAGTCTCTTCTTCATCTTCGTCTAAGCAGCATCAAGAAAGGAACTGAGAAAGAACAGGAGATGAAAGAAGATCCCTTCTACTATTATTCATTTGTTGCCAAAGTTTTTTAGAGAGATCTCAGAGATCATCTTCTCCTCCAGATACCGCAAATATTACGACTAACGGAGAGGAAACATAAACCGGGGAAGATTATTAGATTATGATGATGGAGCTCCCACAGAAAAAAAAGGTATACAGGTTTTTCGGGGAATGATGATCATTCGTTTTTTTTCAATATCGTTTCTTTTTGGGTCTTATTAAAAAACCTATCTTTATTAGTAACAAAGATTGTTTCAGTGTTGTTGAGGTTACAGAAAAAAAGTGTAGAAACAAAAACTTTGGGTTGTATAGTTTTTGTAAGCATATTTCTCAATTCATTTCTGTTTTCTCACCCAATGAATATTATCTTCTCATGGACCCAAAAGTTCACTATATAAATCCACTCTCTGTTACAAAGTTCACTTCCTAGAAATCAATAACATTTGGAACATAACATTATTTAGTCATCTAAAAAAAACCTGACCCTTACTTTTTCAAAAATTTGACTTACGTGTGAATTCAAATGATGTGGTCACTGATTATGTCACATCAATTTATCCGCAAGTTGGTTTGTTAGAAGCGAAATTGATTACCGAATGGGAACTAGTTCACGTAGAATTTGTTAGAAGCTTCGGGTGACGTTAGTTTTATGTATTTTTTGGATTAAAAAAGTGTTGGAGATGAAGACAGTGGAAAAGATACCTTCGTGAGAAAGAATTGTGAAGAAAGTAAATACAAAAACAGAATCATTTTCCATTCTTCAAAAAAGAAAAAAAAAAAGAAAAAGTAGTATAAGAGAATAAAAGGAAAAACAGAAATGAAAGGGAGACAAAGACTGCAAACAGATTCATAACTGAAATAATGGAGGATTGGGCGGTTTTGTCAGAAGATCACATGACTTCTTTAACAACTCTCCCACTTTTTTTTTTTTTTCCTTTGACCATTTACATTTTATAACTCGGATCGGTATCAGTCGGTTTCTTTGGATTAAGGATAAACGAAGAAATAAACTAAATTTGGATAACACCAAACCAAACATACCTAAGATCAACCTTGGCTTTACTACTTAATAAGTTTTTTTTGCAAATAAAAGTTCGAAAAATAAAAGATTATGAAAATAAGAGAAAGTGAAACCAAACCGAATAAAAGTTAAATAAACCAAATACTGACCATTTATTTATATTTAATACGTTTTTTTAACATTTTCAAAAAAGTATTAAGTATTAACTCTAATACTTGAGCGAAAACAGTCGGTGAAACTTCCATGCTTGCTTGGTTCGTAGCTTCGCTGCCCATTCAAAATGATATCAAAAACTGAACAGAATTATTATAAAAAAACGAAATTAATTAAGAAACGGTCACATTTAGTTGTCACATGTCAGGAACACGAGCGAGACACTTTGTTTCTTAAACCTTATCAAAAGGCACCACTTCGGTATAGAAACATCTCTCTGCCTCCCATTTCCTCCAATCACCACTTTTCTCCTCTCTTTTTTTTTAGAAAAGAGAAGCAAAAGGATCAAGTTCAACGGTCAGGATGGGGCGCCGCCTCGTGATAAGAGAATCTGCCGTGAAATGGGAACATCACATCCACCCATTCATTCTAGATTCTTCTATGAATCTTCAATTTCTTTTTGTTCTTCTTATATCATCAAGACATCTACTCTTAAAATGAGACCACACCTGCTCGCCAAAAAAAAAAAAAAGAGACCATGCTTGATTTTTAGACGTCAAAAAACTATAAAAACAGACCACAGTTTTGAACCACAATGTAGATATTTTCCGTTTTGATAAAATATACTATTTTCCACTGTCGAGAAGATGAAATTGTATTTTCTAATGATGACATTATTTCAAGATATATATCCACTTACATAATTAAAATTTGGCTACTTAGTCTTTTTCCGTATTCATCGTTTTCTAGCTTTCGTCCGTCTCATATAGATTCTTGGAAACTGATGTAACGTAGATTCAGAAATTCACAGACATACATATCTAATTACACTGTTCTTAAACCAATGTCAATATATATGCATGTATGTGGATTTAAGTTTACAACTTAATAAATTCCGACGTAAAGAAATCAAATCACACGTAAAAGATGCGGCTATTTCGTAAAGATATTCTCCTCAAAGTGACATTATGCTGTTTCGAATTACTGGCCGATTTAATGGGATTCATGTGCCCGGAACTGAAAAGCTCGCTATTTTGCGATCTGATCGATGCTATGTGGTCGGTAGCCAATAACTGATACGCTGAGAAAGCAAATAGTCTGTTCCGCTATTAATGACGCAAGCGGTAAAACGTGAAAAACAAACGGCTCACAAAATTGGTTCTAAACCAATCCCATGAAAAATAAATATGGTTCGTCTAGTCACGTAATTGAGAAAATGTTCCTATATATATAATATATACGCTTATTATAGTATTAACTGGATTCAAAATATCTGAGTGAACATTAACTACGTAAGTCGTAAGCCATGAATTTTTTTAAAAAAATATTACTATGTGAACACCGACCTCGAAAACCAATGAGAAATAGTTTAACTTCACTAAGTTTTAATTTTTACTTAAAAATATGGACTTCAACAAGTTGACTAGCATCTTAAATTGCATCCGGGGTTAAAAAGACGAAATTAAACTGCATTACATGAGGCACGAACATTCAAATTTTAAAGGAAAATCAAATAATCATGCATAGGTGTAGACTGGAGATCCAGAAGGAAGAAGAAAATTGCATAACTTGTTGTGTGCTAAAGCTCAATACGAGTGTTGTATTAGGTTACGTATATCTTCTGTAATACAATAGTTATGTACGTCAACGATGAATACATAGATCAACTTTTATTAAATATATACGCAAAGCATATATATATATATGGGTGATGTAAACAACAAAGCAGGAAAAAGAAAAAACAACAAACTATCTAATGTGAAATAAATATTATTACGTAGGCGAAAGAAAATTACAATCTTGGAGATAATTAATTCCGATGTTAGGAAAAGAATAGTAAACTATTTGAATTACAGGCGAATGGTTTGACCCCATAGATCTTTGAACTTTGAATTAATTTTGGTGAAATCCATACGGAGTATGTCGCAAGGGAAGGAGAATGGTGTTCCCAATTCTTTGTTTCTTGGTCTGCTGTACATCACACAACTTTCTGCTTAGAAATATCCTTCTTTCTAATTTATTTTGTATGCCCATATAAACAGAATGGCTGGTATTTAATCCTTTTTGTGTATAGAATTTAATTATTAAACGTGGTGTGTATATTTAAATAAATACATAATATCCACATAACAATTTCTTTGACTTTTTTGAATTTTATTAAGGTGTAGACCAAGAACCATTAAAATTTCTACACTGTTTTTTGTTAATATTTTGAACATACAATTAACACATAATCGAATGGAAGAACTTAATCTATGATTTTTAATTACATGCGAGTTTGACAAAAAAAAACGTGAACTTTCTTTTATAAGAGTCATTGTAAAAATAATCTATAGTCACATCTTTTCTTCCATCCCTATCATATCTAGCTTTAATGTAATTAACCAAATAGTTTAAAGTGCAGCTCGAGAAACAGAGAGAAACTTTCAACAATTTTAGACTGAAGATTCAGAAAAAGGTAGGTATGCACAATCGGAAAAATGGTTCAATTAAATTTAATTGTTTTTCGGAAAAGCAAGAAAACAAAAATTCCATCCCTTAAATTAAGTATAATACAATGTTGTATTTGAATAAAAATAATCTACATTTTGTAGATATTTAATATGTATTTCATTTTATCTTGATATAGTAGTATCCAAATTTTGAATTTTAATTTTTAAAATTAATAAAAAATACATAAATATCTCCCGGCCTATTATTTACACGCATAATGTTATCCAATGGAAAAAAATGAAGGTATTATAAATTTAAATATTAATTTCATTCATATTTCCGAGGAAAAAAAAATCAATTTGAATCGTCCACCATCTTGCATGCCCATGCCTATAATTATAATAGGAAAGTATACCAACTTGAAATATTAAAATACCAAAACTTTGGTTATAAATAGTTCAACTTCTCATCCCTCCAAAAAAACAAGCCATCCCAACTATCAAAGCTAGAAAACCAAACATATAACACAAATAACATGGCTTCCTCTCCTACAATCCTCTCTTTACTTCTCCTGTTCGTCGTCGTTTCATTAGCCTCCGGTGTTGAGTCCATCATCAATAACAACCATCTCAATCTTCCATCGGAGGGCGCGTGGAGAACCGATGAAGAGGTAAGGTCCATCTACATAAAATGGTCCGCGGAGCACGGGAAAACTAACAACAACAATAACGGTATCATCAACCAACAAGACGAAAGGTTCAATATTTTCAAAGACAACCTAAGATTCATCGATCTACACAACGAGAACAACAAAAACGCTACTTACAAGCTTGGTCTCACCAAGTTCGCTGATCTCACTAACGATGAGTACCGGAGTTTATACCTCGGGGCAAGAACCGAACCCGCCCGCCGCATCGCTAAGGCCAAGAACGTTAACCGGAAATTCTCAGCCGCAGTAAACGACGAGGCGATACCGGAGACGGTTGATTGGAGACAGAAAGGAGCCGTAAATGCCATTAAAGACCAAGGATCTTGCGGTACTAACTCATTCTGCTCTTTTTCTTTTTTAATCTAAAATGATATTTGAAGTATTATTGATCGTAACATTTGTGTATTGTGTGTTGATCGACAACAGGAAGCTGTTGGGCATTTTCGACAGCTGCAGCAGTAGAAGGTATAAACAAGATCGTAACAGGAGAACTTTTATCTCTGTCCGAACAAGAACTTGTCGACTGTGACAAATCCTACAACCAAGGCTGTAACGGCGGTTTAATGGACTACGCTTTTCAATTCATCATGAAAAACGGCGGCTTAAACACCGAGCAAGATTATCCTTACCGTGGATCCAACGGGAAATGCAATTCTCTCTTGGTAGGTTGAAACATAAACAGAGCCGCTCTGTTTTTTTTCTTTTTCACAATTTAAGTAACTGCTAAAATTGAAAAATCTGTTTCTTTACGTGTTTGCAGAAGAACTCGAGAGTTGTAACTATTGATGGTTACGAAGATGTTCCTACTGAAGATGAAACCGCGTTGAAGAGAGCAGTTTCATACCAGCCTGTGAGTGTCGCCATTGAAGCCGGTGGAAGAGTTTTCCAACATTACCAATCGGTAAGCGACACCGACCTTAAACCGGGGAAGGGTTGTTTTCTATAATTCTAGGTAGTAACCCGGGTTTGGGATTTTTAATAACCGGTTTGGTTTTTGTTGGCAGGGAATCTTCACCGGAAAGTGTGGTACGAGTTTGGATCACGCGGTGGTCGCGGTTGGTTACGGGTCAGAGAACGGCGTTGACTATTGGATTGTACGAAACTCGTGGGGTACACGTTGGGGAGAGGAGGGTTACTTTAGGATGGAGAGAAACCTGGCTCAGTCGAAATCCGGGAAGTGTGGTATTGCCGTCGAAGCATCGTATCCGGTTAAGCACAGCCCAAACCCGGTTCGTGGAACCAGCAGTGTTTGAAGTTAAAAAATAAAAAAACAAAAGAACTCAACAATCAATTTGGTTTTTTTCATAATTGAATTTAATCTCATATGTATAGTATTTCAAAAGACGAAAGTATTTGATTCACTATAAGGATTTAATCTGTATAAATCCCTATGTCGATCAATTACTTTTCAGTCAAAGAAAGATTGCTTTGCTTGTTTTATGTATTAAGGGAAATATAATAAAATGATATGTTTCTCAAGAAGAGCATCGCTGGTTAATTTTAATTTATCGAAGTATGAATAGAGAACCAAATCATCAAAGTTTCCACACTGTTAAATTGTTTAATATTTCATTACCAATGAAGTAATACGGTACAACCGAACAATGAGTTCAGTTAAAACCAGTAAATAGCCATGACAAAGAAGTGAAAAAGGTGAAAAACATATGGTCTGAAGCTAAGGAGTTTCTCCCATCGTTTTATTCACCTTCTCACTTTTCTCTAACAAAGCTTCAAGAAATCGAAACCAACATAGAAAAGAACAAAATATGGATGCAAAATTTAACGAAAATGTTCTTAAAATCGTTGAACATTTATAAATACTAATATTCATTGCCAGTATGTGATAAAATACAATATGTTGAGTCAAAACCAGTAAAAATATAGGCAGAACAAGTAAAGTTAAAAAAACATCTGCCACAAGCCTAAAGTCTCTCGGATTCCATTTTTCTTCTACTTCATCCCTAACAAATATCTTCAAACAAACCGAATCCGAAACCGGAAACAGAAGAGGAACACGCTTACTTGCTCGAGGGTCGATCACTGCTCTCCATCGAAGGTGTTTTTTTCCCGTATCGCTATTAGAAGAAGCAAAAACAGAGTGTAAAGTTAAGAAACCGTTGACACACAATGTATAAAAAAGTCCGTCTTGAGGAAGAAAAACGCAATACTATACCTGCTTCCCGAAAGAGAAGGGGACGTATCTGTATTTGATCATATGTTGAATTTGTTTCCTCATCGTGAGGAAGAAAAGCATCACCCAGTAGAATAGTAGTATTGGCCAGAATGCAGGAACATCGAATACTTGGAAGAACGTCATTACGAACCCGATCACAAAAGCTCTAGTGATCGATACCCTTTGCAGAAATTCAAACAAAAACCAAAATCAAATCACACATCTTTACGCAGTCTTCACCAAAGAAACATAGTTTACACATTAGAAATGAGAAAGATACTCTCTTTACCATCTTTGAGGCTGATAAGTTTGCTGGTACAGCGAAATATGAAGATCATCTCTTTTCAATTTCTATTTTTTTAAAACATACAATTCATCCAAATTGACATTTTCAAATGAAACTGTAAATCGAAAAAGTATCAAAATTCAGAGAAAGAGGAACGAACCAGAACTTGAATTCGGGGAGACGGCGGACGAATGGTCGGAATTCATCGGATCCGCGAGTAGGAAGACTCCCGCCTCCGAGAGAAGCCTCGGGATCTTCCTGGGGAGAGAGGAAAGCAATGAGGAGGTTCAGAATGTAGATTCCGATCGCGTATGTGATGATGTAGAAGCCTTCGACGAAGTAGACGCGGACGGCGTAGATGAGGACAACGACGAGGCATGAGATCCAACGGTACAGAACGTGAGGAACCGTTTTATCGAGCAGATGCTGTTGCCGCTGCGACAATGCGTGGGTCAGCCGAGCAACCGCGTCGGCTGGAGACGACGACGACGAGACGCCATCGCTCGATTGAAGATCGTCAGCGGCAGAAACAGCCGTGGTTTTGGATTCCATTGCCGCACCACCGGTGATCTCACTTCCTCTCCGTGGTTTCGTCTCTCTCTCTGCCTCTGAAACTTCGGCGGAGGAGACGGAGAGGCTGTATCGTGTTTGTAAGTGTGTTTCTTTTGTTTTTTGGGGTCAGATTCGATCGTGTTACATGCCGGTATATCCGGTTTACAGCTAATTCGCTTAATTTTCGCAAACCGGATAAAATTAACAGATTTAAGTTAACTGTCTTGGATTTACTTTACTTATTAGGTTGATTAATCGAATTTTGTGGGGGAAAAAACAGTCGAACTACAAGATTTTCTTTGTACACCGCAACAAGTTAGCAATAAGATCAAATTGGCTTAAACAAGAAAACACTACACTTCATACCAAAAAAAAAAAAAAAAAAAAAAAGAAAAAACACTACACAACAGAGGAGTTATGAGGGAATCTTTCAAGAACAGCCAAAGATTCCTTCATCGTTGGCCTCTTTTGAGGAACAGGAGATGCACAGCTAAATCCTAACTTGAAACAACTGAGTAAAAAGTCTTCTTTGCCCTCTAACTCGCCGCGGATCACCACGTCGGCCATTCTCAGTGCACGGTGTCCTTCCTCTACCGTCAGTCCATTTCCTAGCCCAATCTCTTCGGCGGACACGATCTTCCCCGTGAGAAGCTCGAGTAGGATCACTCCGAAGCCGAAAACGTCCCATTTCGGGCTTGGTTTTAGGCTCCGGAAAGTCTCTGGTGCACAGTAAGGCGACAATGGGCCCACCGAGCTTGGACTCGGGCTTGGCGTGGGGCCTATGGACGAGAAGTCCCGTGAAGACGCCGTTGAACGCTTGCTACTGAATATCCTAGAAGACCCACCGGCTCGGCTGTAGCTTGTTTCACCTGTGAGAAGCCTTTCGAGCCCGAAATCACCGATTTTGGGTTCCATGTCGTGGCCCAAAAGTATGCTACTGGGCTTCAAGTTTCCATGCACGTGCTTCTTTTCGTGAAGATAAGCTAGCCCACGTGCTATACCTTTTGCTATCTTGAGCCTAGTTTCCCACGGTAGATGATACGGCGAAGAAGACCCACCTTTTCCTGCACAAAATCCGTAAAGGCCCAAATATCAATAAAAGGGAAATTCCGCGCATTTTAGCAAAGGCGAAACCTTAAAACTCACGGTAACGGGGGTTGACGAGGCTGCCGTTAGGGACAAAGTCGTAAATGACCAGTTTCTCGTCTGTACCCCAGTAGAACCCACGGAGCCTAACCAAATTCGGGTGAACCAATTTCCCAATGGCTCGAATGTTCGACTCGAAATCCTTAAACCGGCGCTGAGTCAAACCATTCTCACCGAGCCGACGAACCGCGAAAACCGCTCCGTCCTCGAGAACGGCTTTATACATAATACTCGAGCCGGTGGCTCCTAGAATATAAGCCGAAGCCTTAAGCAGAGTCTCAATCTCCATCTCCTTCTCTCCATCAACGGTCACCAACGTCCCTTGCTTGTTCTCTCCGTTGTCTCCCGACCGTTGATCTCCATTGTAACCGGTTTCTTCGTCCTCCTCTTCATCGGACGGTGTCGTTTCGGGATCTTTTCGTAGACACGACCATTTCGCGAATCTTCTCGATTCGTCTGGTGAGGAAGAAGAAGATGAAGATGGTGATAGCGTAATTGTGTCCGCTGTTTCTTTTCGTTGCTTGTTGTTGATGTTGTTATCCACGCTCATGTTCTTCTTGCATCTGTAGATGTATAGGAAAATAACGGCGAGGATTGAAATTCCGGCGATGTCTCCGAGTACGATCCCGATTATAACTCCGGGTCGTAAACCAGTTCGGGGATTCGGGTTGGATTGTTGTGTTGTTGGATCGGTAACCGGGGTTGAACCGATTGTGTTCGGTATGGCGGCGATTGCCGGCGTAGACGTTGGTGCGTCGGCGTCGGAGACGATTGAAGGTGATGATGTGATGGGACACGGGTTTCGGGTCGGGTCGCCGCATAGGCCCGGATTCCCGGAAACGAAATTTGATTCCTGGTTAAGGAAAACCGGAGAATTCGGAATTGAACCGGTTAAATTGTTGAAGGAAAGATCAATGGTGGCGTTTCTGGGGAATTTAGCACCGATCTCCGGTGGAATTTCGCCGGAGATTTGATTGAACGAGACATTCAGGTACCGGATACACTCGCCGCCGAAATCCGGTGGTAGTGAACCATTGATCAGATTCGATGACAAGTCCAGGAACTGAACAGCTCTCCACCCGCCGGGAATTTGGCCGGAGAAGTAATTGTTATCCAGAGAAACCACCGTCAAGTTTCTCAGTGTCACCAAGTTGGCGGGTAACTTTCCCGCCAAGGCATTGTCGGAGAGATTAAGGGTTAGAAGGCTGTGAAGATCGCCGATTGCTGCAGGGACTTCGCCGGAGATCATATTACTGGAGAGATCGAGTAACCGGAGCTCTGTTGCGTTGAAAAAAGAAACCGGTAATGGCCCATTGAAGGAATTGTTGGAAAGATCGAGACTTTGAAGTGTTTTGAGAGAACCCAAATCAGAAGGAATCGAACCCAAGAGCTGAGAATTGGGGAGAGACAGAGTCACGACTTGGGAGTCGTTATTACAAGAGACTCCTCTCCAAGAACATGGAGTTTCATGGTTGTAATTCCATGAATGTAATAGAAACAGAGGATCAACAAGAACAGAGGACTTAAAGTTCATCAAAAGCAATCCATCAGTGTTTAAACCAGAGGAACCCAAAACAAAGCAGAAAAAGAAGAAGGTAGCTGAAATCAATTCCATTCTCATGGCTTCATCAATACAGTGAAAGAGAAGGAGAGAGAGAGAGAGAGAGGGGGAGAGATAAAGAGGTGTGAAAAGAGTTAAAGATAGAGAGAAACAGCTCACATAGCCAAACACATCCCCTTCTTGCTCCCTAAATGCGCTCTCTCTGTCTCTGTCTCTGTCTGCGAGAAAAAATATTGCAGAGTTTCTTTAATTCTATAACCAATACGAGTACACACTTCTTGTTACAGTCTTCTTTATTTATTGTGATTTTTGTACTTTTTCTCTCTCTTTCTTTCTTTTACTGAACCGAAGAAACGAGTAGATTCTTAGAATTAGTAAGCTACACGACTTTTATATAATCAGCAGTTACAGATTTGCTCAAAGTTGTAACTTCTTTTTATATTATAAGTTTCTTGATCTATGACGTTTTACACAGATTCTCATTCTTCTGTTTTTGTTCACACGGCTAGTATAGCTCGAAGAAATCTAAATCCAATATATTTGGTTCTTTTTAAAATTTTAGAAATAAGGCATCTTTTGGTTTTGTTTTTCGAATATGGTTCTAATGTCTCTGCTGTTTTTCTTTTTATGGGGATCATTTATTTTTTGTCTCTCGATATGCTTCACAAGAATTATTATCCCTTGTAACTGGCTTTCATGTGCTGCTTACTATTCTTGTTTTTATTCATTTGGTTTCATTTTTTGTAAATATATGGTTACTTCAACTGTCCGGAAGATTCTGCATTCAATTTCTGTACGAAATAAATGATTTGTCTTCAAGCTATATGATTAAATGGAGGGAAAATCGAATACTAAATGATTAAACGGAGGGAAAATTATAGAATTATCAGTGATGTAAGAATAAGAATCAATGATCTCGATAATCAAGATACTAAAGAGTAAAGATGATGATTAATCAGAAAGAATTCGATAAGTTTCCAATTCTTGACCTTCAAACTGATATCGAATATGACAATGGTAACAACTACTAACAAAATGTACTTTTACGTGGACTTCTAAACATCAATATTCAATTTCTTCCTTTTCATGTCTTGGTTTCGGATATCTTGAGTTTGGGTAAGCAAAACAAGGAGTGGGTAAATACTATTTATGGCAAAATATTTTTACTAATTGGATTCACGAGTGCACACGTGGTCCATCACCCATCAATTTAGTCTCTTTGGGACTCACCTTTTTTTGTAATTGTTTTAATATATTAAGATTTACTTAAAAACAGTTTCTTTTGTAAAGTTGGAGGTGATCTTTACCCACTTCTTCATAAAATACAGATTTTTAAGTTGAAAAGATTCAAAAAAGTTGATGAGATACACTTTAATTATAGTGAGTCCAACAGTAAAAGCCACAAACCCAGCCTTGTTAGTTTGTGGTGGGCCATTAATTTTTATTAGATCTTTTTCGGATTAGAGAAACTACGACATCCGAGATTCCCAAGTCTACAACTTATATGACATAGAGAAATTATGAATTCGCAACTATATACAGTAATTCAAAATAGAAACCTTCAAAGTTAGTGATTATTTAAAGAGACTAAACACATTCTGTTTCCATCTTGCTAAGGGTAGAATATGGTCTTACTCTGCTTGCTCAAAAACTATCTATATCTATATAATAGACATCTAAAAGTGATAGTGATGATGTTTAATTAACTATATAACTTAAGCGTATAAATATACATTTATATAAAAATAAGTCGAATATGACATCATTAACGATCAAAAGACAAAGATGCCATATTTTTGTTTAATAACATAATATTATAATTTTAGCACTAAAGTTTTTATAGTGATTCTAATAATCTAAAATTAATTAATTGGCTAATTTAAAACAAACCTAGCAAATATTATTGAATTAACTATATAAACTTAAGTGCATAAATATACATTTGTGTGAAAATAAGTGAAATATGACACCAATAACGATCAAAAGACAAGATGTCATATTCTGTCTATTTATATAGTATTGTAATTTTAGCACTAAAGTTTTTATAGTAATTCCAACAATCTTAAATTAATTAATTGGCTATTTAAACCAAATCTAGCACATATATTTTCATGTTTGTTTTCATATTATTGGTTTAAAGAAGAATAAAAACCTTAAATCTAGTCTAATTAGTTTTAAAAAGAATAAAATTATTATTGAATTAACTATATAAACTTAAGTGCATAAATATACATTTGTATGAAAATAAGTGGAATATGACACCAATAACGATCAAAAGACAAGATGTCATATTCTGTCTATTTATATAGTATTGTAATTTTAGCACTAAAGTTTTTATAGTAATTCCAACAATCTTAAATTAATTAATTGACTATTTAAACCAAATCTAGCAAATATATTTTCATGTTTGTTTTCATATTATTGGTTTAAAGAAGAATAAAAACTTTAAATCTAGCCTAATTGGTTTTAAAAAGAATAAAATTATTATTAAATTAACTATATAAACTTAAGTACATAAATATACATTTGTGTGAAAATAAGTGGAATATGACACCAATAACGATCAAAAGACAAGATGCCATATTCTGTCTATTTACACAATATTGTAATTTTAGCACTTAAGTTTTTATAGTAATTCCAACGATCTTAAATTAATTAATTAACTAATTTAAACTAAACCTATCACATATATTTTCATATGTGTATTCATATTATTGGTTTAAAGAAGAATAAAAACCTTAAATCTAGCCTAATTGGTTTAAAAAGATTGAAAAATATTATTGAATAGACTATATAAACTTAAGTGCATAAATATACATTTGTGTGAAAATAAGTGGAATATGACACCAATAACGATCAAAAGACAAGATGTCATATTCTGTCTATTTACACAATATTGTAATGTTAGCACTTAAATTTTTATAGTAATTCCAACGATCTTAAATTAATTAATTAACTAATTTAAACTAAACCTATCACATATATTTTCTTATTTGTATTCATATTATTGGTTTAAAGAAGAATAAAAACCTTAAATCTAGCCTAATTGGTTTAAAAAGATTAAAAAAAATTATTGAATTAACTATATAAACTTAAGTGCATAATTATACATTTGTATGAAAATAAGTGGAATATGACACCAATAACGATCAAAAGACAAGATGTCATATTCTGTCTATTTACAAAATATTGTAATTTTAGCACTTAAGTTTTTATAGTAATTCCAACAATCTTAAATTAATTAATTAACTAATTTAAACTAAACCTATCACATATATTTTTATATTTGTATTCATATTATTGGTTTAAAGAATAATAAAAACCTTTAATTTAGCGTAATTGGTTTAAAAAGATTTAAAAAAATATTATTGAATTAACTATATAAACTTAAGTGCATAAGTATATATTTATGTGAAAATAAGTGGAATATGACACCAATAACGATCAAAAGACAAGATGTCATATTTTGTTTATTTACACAATATTGTAATTTTAGCACTTAAATTTTTATAGTAATTACAACAATCTTAAATTAATTAATTAACTAACTTAAACTAAACCTATCACATATATTTTCATATTTGTATTCATATATTATTGGTTTAAAGAAGAATAAAAACCTTTAATTTATAGTCTAATTGGTTTAAAAAGATTAAAAAAAAATATTATTAAATTAACTATATAAACTTAAGTGCATAAATATACATTTGTGTGAAAATAAGTGGAATATGACACAAATAACGATCAAAAGACAAGATGTCATATTCTGTCTATTTTCACAATAATGTAATTTTAGCACTAAAGTTTTTATAGTAATTCTAACAGTCTTAAATTAATTAATTAACTAATTTAAACCAAATCTAGCACATATATTTTCATGTCTGTGTTTGTATTATAGCACCCAAGTTTTTTTCACGGTGGAAATCCTTTAAATTTTCAAGAAGGTGTTAGTTGTATCCTAATTTTTTTTTTATTGTTTAACTACGTGGTAATTTGTACCTTGGCTTCGCTGATACAAGTACCTTGCTTTATTGTTGATTCCATACAATTCTCCTGAAATTACACAAATCCATGTAATATCAACATGTGGTAGTTAGCCAAGCTTAACATTCTTGTTAATAACAAGAGGAAACAGAGATTCTTAACATTTACTCAAAGGAGAGGAAAATAGAGATTTTACGTTTTGTTTTAGGTTAGCCTGTTGCAGAAACATAAGTCTTCAAGTGTCACGACGAAAGTTAAGTTTCCATTTTGAAATGTTTCTTCGCTTTGCCTGAATCCCAGAAACATGAGTAAGCAATAATAAACACTAATTGCTTTGGAAAAACAAAAAAACTACCAGAAGGAAAATGTACCTGGAAAACGCTAGCTTTCACCTCGTCTAACTTCCCCTGCCGCTTCAACGTTTGCATCCCAAGAACAACCATTATCAGATTCATCAAACGAAACCTCCATATATTTTCATATGTTTAAACTAAACCTATCACATATATTTTCATATGTGTATTCATATTATTGGTTTAAAGAAGAATAAAAACCTTAAATCTAGCCTAATTGGTTTAAAAAGATTGAAAAATATTATTGAATAGACTATATAAACTTAAGTGCATAAATATACATTTGTGTGAAAATAAGTGGAATATGACACCAATAACGATCAAAAGACAAGATGTCATATTCTGTCTATTTACACAATATTGTAATTTTAGCACTTAAATTTTTATAGTAATTCCAACGATCTTAAATTAATTAATTAACTAATTTAAACTAAACCTATCACATATATTTTCTTATTTGTATTCATATTATTGGTTTAAAGAAGAATAAAAACCTTAAATCTAGCCTAATTGGTTTAAAAAGATTAAAAAAAATTATTGAATTAACTATATAAACTTAAGTGCATAATTATACATTTGTATGAAAATAAGTGGAATATGACACCAATAACGATCAAAAGACAAGATGTCATATTCTGTCTATTTACAAAATATTGTAATTTTAGCACTTAAGTTTTTATAGTAATTCCAACAATCTTAAATTAATTAATTAACTAATTTAAACTAAACCTATCACATATATTTTTATATTTGTATTCATATTATTGGTTTAAAGAATAATAAAAACCTTTAATTTAGCATAATTGGTTTAAAAAGATTTAAAAAAATATTATTGAATTAACTATATAAACTTAAGTGCATAAGTATATATTTATGTGAAAATAAGTGGAATATGACACCAATAACGATCAAAAGACAAGATGTCATATTTTGTTTATTTACACAATATTGTAATTTTAGCACTTAAATTTTTATAGTAATTACAACAATCTTAAATTAATTAATTAACTAACTTAAACTAAACCTATCACATATATTTTCATATTTGTATTCATATATTATTGGTTTAAAGAAGAATAAAAACCTTTAATTTATAGTCTAATTGGTTTAAAAAGATTAAAAAAAAATATTATTAAATTAACTATATAAACTTAAGTGCATAAATATACATTTGTGTGAAAATAAGTGGAATATGACACAAATAACGATCAAAAGACAAGATGTCATATTCTGTCTATTTTCACAATAATGTAATTTTAGCACTAAAGTTTTTATAGTAATTCTAACAGTCTTAAATTAATTAATTAACTAATTTAAACCAAATCTAGCACATATATTTTCATGTCTGTGTTTGTATTATAGCACCCAAGTTTTTTTCACGGTGGAAATCCTTTAAATTTTCAAGAAGGTGTTAGTTGTATCCTAATTTTTTTTTTATTGTTTAACTACGTGGTAATTTGTACCTTGGCTTCGCTGATACAAGTACCTTGCTTTATTGTTGATTCCATACAATTCTCCTGAAATTACACAAATCCATGTAATATCAACATGTGGTAGTTAGCCAAGCTTAACATTCTTGTTAATAACAAGAGGAAACAGAGATTCTTAACATTTACTCAAAGGAGAGGAAAATAGAGATTTTACGTTTTGTTTTAGGTTAGCCTGTTGCAGAAACATAAGTCTTCAAGTGTCACGACGAAAGTTAAGTTTCCATTTTGAAATGTTTCTTCGCTTTGCCTGAATCCCAGAAACATGAGTAAGCAATAATAAACACTAATTGCTTTGGAAAAACAAAAAAAAAACTACCAGAAGGAAAATGTACCTGGAAAACGCTAGCTTTCACCTCGTCTAACTTCCCCTGCCGCTTCAACGTTTGCATCCCAAGAACAACCATTATCAGATTCATCAAACGAAACCTCCATATATTTTCATATGTTTAAACTAAACCTATCACATATATTTTCATATGTGTATTCATATTATTGGTTTAAAGAAGAATAAAAACCTTAAATCTAGCCTAATTGGTTTAAAAAGATTGAAAAATATTATTGAATAGACTATATAAACTTAAGTGCATAAATATACATTTGTGTGAAAATAAGTAGAATATGACACCAATAACGATCAAAAGACAAGATGTCATATTCTGTCTATTTACACAATATTGTAATTTTAGCACTTAAATTTTTATAGTAATTCCAACGATCTTAAATTAATTAATTAACTAATTTAAACTAAACCTATCACATATATTTTCTTATTTGTATTCATATTATTGGTTTAAAGAAGAATAAAAACCTTAAATCTAGCCTAATTGGTTTAAAAAGATTAAAAAAAATTATTGAATTAACTATATAAACTTAAGTGCATAATTATACATTTGTATGAAAATAAGTGGAATATGACACCAATAACGATCAAAAGACAAGATGTCATATTCTGTCTATTTACAAAATATTGTAATTTTAGCACTTAAGTTTTTATAGTAATTCCAACAATCTTAAATTAATTAATTAACTAATTTAAACTAAACCTATCACATATATTTTTATATTTGTATTCATATTATTGGTTTAAAGAATAATAAAAACCTTTAATTTAGCGTAATTGGTTTAAAAAAATTTAAAAAAATATTATTGAATTAACTATATAAACTTAAGTGCATAAGTATATATTTATGTGAAAATAAGTGGAATATGACACCAATAACGATCAAAAGACAAGATGTCATATTTTGTTTATTTACACAATATTGTAATTTTAGCACTTAAATTTTTATAGTAATTACAACAATCTTAAATTAATTAATTAACTAACTTAAACTAAACCTATCACATATATTTTCATATTTGTATTCATATATTATTGGTTTAAAGAAGAATAAAAACCTTTAATTTATAGTCTAATTGGTTTAAAAAGATTAAAAAAAATATTATTAAATTAACTATATAAACTTAAGTGCATAAATATACATTTGTGTGAAAATAAGTGGAATATGACACAAATAACGATCAAAAGACAAGATGTCATATTCTGTCTATTTTCACAATAATGTAATTTTAGCACTAAAGTTTTTTATAGTAATTCTAACAGTCTTAAATTAATTAATTAACTAATTTAAACCAAATCTAGCACATATATTTTCATGTCTGTGTTTGTATTATAGCACCCAAGTTTTTTTCACGGTGGAAATCCTTTAAATTTTCAAGAAGGTGTTAGTTGTATCCTAATTTTTTTTTTATTGTTTAACTACGTGGTAATTTGTACCTTGGCTTCGCTGATACAAGTACCTTGCTTTATTGTTGATTCCATACAATTCTCCTGAAATTACACAAATCCATGTAATATCAACATGTGGTAGTTAGCCAAGCTTAACATTCTTGTTAATAACAAGAGGAAACAGAGATTCTTAACATTTACTCAAAGGAGAGGAAAATAGAGATTTTACGTTTTGTTTTAGGTTAGCCTGTTGCAGAAACATAAGTCTTCAAGTGTCACGACGAAAGTTAAGTTTCCATTTTGAAATGTTTCTTCGCTTTGCCTGAATCCCAGAAACATGAGTAAGCAATAATAAACACTAATTGCTTTGGAAAAACAAAAAAACTACCAGAAGGAAAATGTACCTGGAAAACGCTAGCTTTCACCTCGTCTAACTTCCCCTGCCGCTTCAACGTTTGCATCCCAAGAACAACCATTATCAGATTCATCAAACGAAACCTCCATCGCCTGACAAAACGGGCACCACGGTGCGTAAAGCACAACGATCCAAGCCTCTTTCCTGTTCTCCAACTTCATCAAATTCTCAACCCCTTGCCTGCTCAAGCTCACAACATTCTCGCTCTTGAAAATATCAGCGACCGTGGACACTAGCGGCTGCGTTTCCGTGCAGCCTGCAGCATGAAGCGTGTTGACGGGAACATCCATCGTCCTCAAGAAGTTCCAAAAATCGTTCCCTTCGACATTCGCAAGAGGGTTCCACTTCACCAAACTATTAGCTCCACCATCTAATCCTTCAAACACCGGACCAACTTGAACCACAGGGATCTCTGATCTTGTTCCTGGTGATTGATCTTTCCTTTGACCAGTGATCCAAGCTCGCAAACCTTTCAAAGCACGCCTCAAAGGTCTCACCTTTCTGATACGGCAACACTCTTGGTAGACAGAGAACAAACCCTTGTTCCTAACCAAAGCTTGAACCTCAACAGCATCAGGGAGCATGTACTCGATTCGAATACCGTAGTGTTTCTCCACGGTGTCCAAGAGTCTGTATGTCCCTGTGTTCAGCCTCTCTGTGTCCAAACTGAAAACCCTAAAAGAGCATACTCAATGAGAGCAACATCTTCTGCTCCACTGAAACCAAAAAAAAAAACAACAAAACTGGAAATGTTTTGCATTCTTTGATCAGATTCTCATGATTTTGATTGCATTACCTAAAGGCGATAGCAATGTCATCTCTGAATTTCTCAAGAGCCTTGTCCATGATTTCAAGAGGAGAAGCATTCTCTAGCCTCTTTGCAAGCTCCTCAGAGTCTTCCACTTCCACAACATCTAGTTTCTCTGTAACCTCTGTTTTGTAACAAAACCAACAAGATCATTAGCATAAACTTAACCGATGAAATTAACCAAGCGCAATTGAAAAAATTAACCAGAAACCACCATGGATGCTGATTGAGGAACAATTGATTCCTTTGTAAGTGACTGAACATTAAGAGGTTTCACCGAGGATCGTTTCCCGGACATACTCAGAGACGACGCCGCAGAGACATTGATACGATCCGATAATCTCAACGAACTGATTTCTGGAGCTGAAATTGAGGAATTAAAAATTCGAATTAGTTTTTCATCATCGATCGCTAAAAAAGTCGAATTTTGATCCAACTTAACAAACAATACTCCAAATCAAACCTCAAAACACAATGATCCATCAAGCCATTCCTAAGATTATTGAAATTGAGTTCTGATTTTTCTCGAGAAACCCGGATTTAAAAATGAGATTTCGATGCTTACATAACATTACCTTTGAGCTCTGAAGAAGGAAAGCTAGAGCTTGAGATCACAGAAGAAGATGAAGAAGATTCACAAAGCACAAAATGAGGTGAGAGTTGATGATTGACACCGTTTAGCCGTTTAAGGAGCGTTTTACTGATCGGAGTTTTCTAAATCTTACCGTTGTAAAAACACCAAGTTTCAGACTGATCTTACCGTTGTAACAACTTTTCAAAATCTTACCGTTGTATCCATTTTCGAAATCTTACCGTTGAACAAAGCCAATTATGTTATTGCTCATCTAATACGTTTTATCTCAAGACCCGATTATTGGGCCTTTAATGGACCTATTAACCCCTGTGTCTTTTCTTTCAATTAAAATAATATATTTGAGAGAGAAGACTATGTTCCTGAATTTGATGGAGAACCAGCTCACATCGCCAGACACATTTTATTTCGAATATGGTTCTAAAGTTGGAGGTGATCTTTACCCACTTCTTCATAAAATCAGTTTTTTTTTTTTTAATCATTTCGATTTCTTCATAATCCATCAGGAAACCCATGTTAATTCTCTTATTACTTAAATATCCATCGTTTATGAATAATAACTAGTATTAGTTTTTAGCATGAAAAGATATAATGTAAATACACGAAATACCTATCGTTACGCCTTTGATAATCTCCTAAGTTATAACGTGGTCAATAGCCAAAAAGAGAGCAAATTTTACTAAGTTGGTATATTTGACAGTGGAACGAGGGTTTCAGTTGCTCGTTTGAATCAACATGCAGATTAAAGTGCATAAATTCCAACATAAACGTGTTGCCTAAATCCATGGATCATGTTCCTACCCTACTCGTAAGCAAAGGGACTCAACTAAACGAAACGTGTAGGGGCCGAAAATTATGATTATCTCAAAATCTTCAAGATATATGGGGCTTAAAGCCTAAAGGCCCATTCATTCATTTTAGTTAAGAAAATGTGGTGGTTGTATTTCAATCTAAATCGAAACTAAAATATTTTCCCTTAGAAAAAAAAAAGAAGAGATGTACTTGAAGTCTTGAAAGGACGAACGATGATGACAACAGGGTAACCAAACGGAAATTGCCAAAAAAAAAAAAAAAAAAAAAAAAATTGGGCTTTTTAGTCTTACAATCTTTTCTCTACGGCCTTTCCTTTGTCTATTTACTTTTATTCCGAGCACATCAAAAAAAGTTTTTAGTTTCCGATTTATAACATACATTATTCATCTAGTTTTATTGATTGTTAGCTTTGGCCAATGACGACATCCGACACAGTCACTGTCAGCTTTTATTCCCAAATTTATATATAATCTTCTTTTTTAAGTGGACGATTTGTTTAGCAGTGGTTGTAAATTTCCTAGCTACACGAGATGCCTTTTCAATATCGATAGCTACATGCCAGGGGTTTATTAATTAAGTCCCCATGCGATGCGATGTATAATATATGCTGTAGATTTTGAAGAAAAAAATTTATACAGCTAGGGGTTTTCAAAACAATATTTAGATGTTTTGTTCCTCACAAAATTTATATTAATTATGTTTTATTTGGTAAAATTATATAATTTTATATCTAGGCTGTATTTATCAATAGAAAGACACATTCTCATAGTTTTAAGTATGCAAAACGCGATCTGGAGTCACTAGAGAAAGTCTATTTTTTTTTGTAACAGGCTAGTTAGTGATGCATAACTACATATAGACCTATATAATAAAAAAACAAACTGATGTTTTGTAAAACTAGAATGATGCAACGCAATTAATATAATAACGGTCCACTACTTGTACCACAAAGCAATAGATGATGGATCACTAACCTTTTATTTATCGAATAAACTATAACTGATTCTTTACGAAGTACAACTACTTCGGCCCGAAGCATTCTACGTTTCATTCTTCGAGTTAAATGGAGCCAAAAAAGGCAAACCAAATAAGCAAAGTAAATAAACAGAAGCGGTAGTACGACTCAAACGGCGTATAACATAATGCGAAAATTATTAATAACATTCATTATAGCATACACTTTTGCCTTCAATCTTATACTATTATTAACATTTCATCACAATTTCTTTTTAAGCTATATTATCACTTTTTTTTTAATGGTTTCCGTTTAAATTAATGCTTAAACTTCAGGTGTGTTAGTTACACGAAGACCATGTAGCTTAATGTAACTTATTCGATTTCACCCTTGTCGTTAATCGATCTCACAAAAAAAACTAGTTATGAATTTTCATAATACATTGCGAAGCCTTTAAACTATTGACGTAAGCATTTTATTTACAAACTATATTCAGTGTTTGATTTCTTCAGCGAATCTTCCTTGTTGTCATGAATCAATCATGATGAATCGTGAACAGTCTAATAAAAACCACATAGTCGACACGTGTAAGAGGATGACGGAACATTGTGGGCATGTATTCCACGTGCCTTTTTGCCAGCTGAGCAATAATTCAGAACAAACACTGACTTTGGGGGAGAAAAATACAGTGGCCGGTGTGGATGAATTCTTTCTGTTTTCTTTGACTAAACAAATCAAAAGGTGATTTTCGCCAATATTAATCCATTAACGCATATGGTTAGAAGAATGATTTGAAGATATTATTAATCAACTTAATGATGATGATTTTGGAAAATTAATCTTCATTAGTCTGGAACCAAATGATTTTTTTTGAAAATAGTACAGCAACTTTTGTGAAATAGAATGAATGGTGTTGATTTAGGTCAAATGCAAACAATAAAAGTATATTGGAGGAATAAAACCACTAAAAAAAGTTAGGTAAAAACCGCTATAAAGCTTCGCACTATCGTTGTTGTTCAAAAAGTTTAGTAACTAACAAAAGACGCCGACAAATAAAGGTTAAGTGGCCAAGCAATATGACATACGAAAATGAAAAATCTAATGAACAATTTTGTTGGTTTTTTTGTGTGAAAATGTTAAGTTTAATGAACAAAATTTATGCTACGGGATCGATATGATCAGAAGAGATATATAATTACGAAATGAGAAAAATAACTAGAAATTTCTGTAAACATAATATTAATAGGATGCATCATGCATGAAACCACTCTACATATGTAACATGTAAATGTATCATTTTATTCGTTTTGGCTATAGCATTTCCTTGATCTCGCGTTACGTTAATTGTTTCCTCAATGCGGGAATTCAATCGTCTTAAATTAAAACAAAAAAAAAACGCCAGGTAACATATACAAATACGGTTAACATAATCTCATTAAATATAAATGTTGACCAAAATATATACTATTTTAAAAAGGTATTTGCGTGACAATAAAATTTACAATAAGAAAAAAACACACACACATATGTATAGACGATTTATATATCCTAACCACGTATCAAGTAGTATACTAATTTATAGTCAGAATCGAGTTTCGTTGACCAGACTAGCACAACATCATCGATGTGTTGTCTTTTTGTTTAACTGAACGTTTGTTTCTACACTGCTGTCAACCATATATTGTGGTCAAAGTAAAACTTCATCTACGCATTACGCATACATAAGAATGGATAAAAGCGGCTATCAAATACAGCAAAGTGCATATATAATTTACAAGTACAATTTGCATTTGAAATTTTTTTAAAAATCATCGCTAAAACCACAATTTTATTTTTATTTTTCCAAAGCAATATATTTAAATTATCTATTTTTTTTTGCTCTAACACGATAACATAAAAAAACCCTTTTACATATTTCGCATTAAATTTTTCGTTACTAGTCCCATGATTCATCATAAAACCATAGATTTTTAGTTTGTTTTTTTTTACTTTTGTTCTACAAAGTCTCTGTTTGGACTTTGGATCATGTAACGAAGGAAGTAATAATAAATGAAAATATGGGTGGGCATCAAAGTTTTCACGTGTGTCGTATCAATAAACCCAACAACCATATCAAAGGGGAAGATCTCTTTTAGTTTCACAATTCCAATATTTTCATACCCCCAATATTACATATATACCCTTCCGTACCACGCCAAAGTATACGACTTTCGTATGGTCAAATTTGTCCGCCCTCAAATTTAAATTCCTCTTTTTTTTTTTAATTATCTTTGCTGTGTACTTGTCGGAGCGGTGGGAAGCAAGTCGCACGTGTGTCTGCTTAAACCGCGTTTCCACCGTCACGTGATAAATCGTTTCTCGCACGTGCCTTCTGCGGTTGAAACTTGAAAGTTGAATATAAGCTTAATTTGCTACGAGCAAAAATAAAATGATTCAACGGATAGAATACTCACACCTGTCTCGTATCCGACGACTAACAAAATAGTACTTCTGTTTTTTCCTTTTTTTTGTTTACAAAGCGTAAGCCTTATAGTATGAATTTATACGTTGGAAGTCTTATACACGTCGAGATATATATGTCCTCTCTCTTTCAATGGCAGCAGTAATAAAAGTAATCGGTGAAAGTTCTAAGATCCTTTTCTTTTCTTGAATCTTTAAACACAAGAATCTTAAGTTTCTTAAACAAACATAAACGGTCACCTAATAATATTCCATTCCTTGAAGGAACTCTTGGATTGGTATTAGTTAGATCTCCTAATTACGAGATATTCCAGACAATATCGTTCCAACAAATCTCTGATTTTGGCTGATTACTAGATTTTCGAATAAAAATTACGGAACTAATAATGCATGCATGAATGAACATTCATATGATTGGTCTCTAAACATACGTACGCTGAACCTGGAACAAACTTATAATAAGTTCCATCCGAAAGCAACAATATACGACTAATTAATTAACCGGGGTAGTAATTAGTATTATAGTATAGCCAATACCAGTTGTAAATTTGTTGATTTGTTTTCAACGAAGTGATTCGTAAAATTTTAATAGTAGCAAACAACTAAAAAACAGAGAATAAAGTAGGTAATAGGTACGATGTACCTAAAAACGGAAGATCTCTTACCGTATCTCCATTAATTACACAGTTTTGTCCAACTGTCTCCCTTGGTTCACTCAATTAATCTCTCTCCAAAATTACATAATACACAATTTGGGTTCACTAATTAAACAATTAGCTCTGACCGAATCTTATCCCACTTTTTTCCTTCCTCGAGGATACTTTCAAGAGAATACTTAAATCGAGTGACAAAAGTAGGAAGCTCGCAAGAAACTACCCTTAGCATCGGAGCATGTGCCTCGTGCTCTGCAGTACACGGGCTGGATTAGTGTGTTAACGGTGCCGTACACTTGACAGATCCCAATTTTAATCACTTCTAATATTTGTTTGGATTTGTATAAATCACTGCGGTTCAAACGTGATTGCTGCGTTACTGTAGCCATTTTGGTTGAAGTTGAAACTAATGCGGCTTCAATGTGGAATGATAGATCAACATGGTAATAAAATCACGTAATTTTAATTTGGAACTTGATCTATGGTGATAAATGGTATTATCCTTTTTTACATACGTGACGTGACAGGGACATGGTACGTCCAATAATGAGAAATCATCAGCTAATCCGGCGAAGAGTTGAAGATAAATGTGGATACTAACGAATTTACAAGTTAGTATCCAGAACATAATCTATCATGTAATAACACAACAGCAGAGCTTCTTCAGCTAAATGATCATACATGCGTGTTTTAATATCTGCGGAATTTCTAACGTTAGTGGTTGGTTTTTATTTGAATGCATTCCACATTGTGACCACAACATAAAATTTATGGTAAAATGGAAATGATTTCTTAACCGTTGGTTGGCTAAATAGTCCACCTGGAAAAAAATGACAATGCATTTAATATATTATTCGAAAAGGAATTCTATTTTTACGCTCACAAACTAGTTGACTACTATTTATTCCATTAAATACGACTGTCCTACTAAGTTTACAACATATACTATTGATATATATATATATATATATGTCTTTGATAAACAAACGAACAAGCGTATAAAATTCACTATTAAACATGCATACAGCAGTTCTAATTGTCATGTATAGCTTGATAATATTTGAAGTCCAAATGTTGTATAAACGGAGGTTTATGTAAAACGAATGTATAATCTACAGATAAACAATACACAAAACCAAACGAATGACAAAATTATATTAACTATACCGCAATTTTAGAAAAACTCAAATTCAAAATAGTGTGATTTATAACTATATATATATCATCCATGTAGATTATCGATTTTCTTGACTAATCACTAAACCAATTTTTTATTTTTATGTCCAAGACAGCTTTTAAAATAATTGTAAACTAGTAGTGATTACTAATTTAATTGGCGAACTAAAAGCATGTTATGTATACTAATACAATAAAATTCCAACAAAAAAAGAAGGTGGGTGGGTGACCGGCAGGTGAGGGAGTGGCCGTTAAAGGGAGGCAGAGATTTACAGCCTGTTTTTTCTTTTTTCAAATCTTTAACTAAAATAAAAAATATCCCAAAAATAAAAATTAAAGTTTTCTCGACAAAATATCCAGAAAATAATAATGAAAAACTATTTTGATAAACAATAAATAATAATTCTAATAATGGCATACCAGTAACGATCAGCCTTCCGATCCCGCGATCTATCTTGTCGTGTTGCGCCACGTCATCAACTGTCTCTTTTTGGCCTATCTTTTCTTTTCTTTTTTGCTTTCTTCTTTCTATTTATATTTATTTTAAGATCGACAAAATATCCAGAAAATAATAATGAAAAGTATTTTGATAAACAATAAATAATAATAATACTAATAATGGCATACAGGCTGGCTTCCTCAGTCAAAAAGTCACCGAATCGAACCAAAACCTCATACCTAACCGTTAAACTTCATCCTTATCTTCATTTTTTTTGTTGGTCTCTATCACTATTAATTACATTTGGCTTCAGAATTTATAATCTGCGTTTAGTACATATATCAACGGTTTTGCAAAAAGTGGTCAACTTTTCTTCGGAATCTCTCACATATATCGTATATGTATAAGCAAATTATATATGCGAAGTTGCATGAAGAGAGGGCTTGGTTTAGAACTTTAGATATTCACGAAGATTTAGATATTTTGTTGTATTTCAGTTCGTTAGGTTTCTCTCTTTCGTTTTGCCAATTACACTTTTGTGAAAAAAAAAAAAAAAGTTACACATCCTGAAAAGTTTGATTGACTGTACATACTACCACACGCGCAATACCGGCGTGTACCGGTTTAACTTTTTTTCTTCTTCTGCCAAACCGGTTGGAAAATATCTTTGTTGAGTAATTACAATAACAAGATGTGTCAGTAACCCAACCAAAATACATTTACTTGCTTTCTTCTATTATAAGGATCTCTTATTTACGAATACCAACATACATATTTAGATATAAGGACCATTTAAAACTATTATAATTACTCGTTGCATGTTTAAAGATGAACTGTAAACAATAGTAAAGCTATTACATTTACTCGTTACATGTAGCAAGCAAGAACTTGGTGCCTATTGTCTACAGACTTACAGTGTTTACTTTTTTGTTCATCAACACAATTTACATGTTAAGCATAATTTGGATATTGGACCAACGGTCCAACGTCTATTATAACCACACACACAAGACAGTGACATGCAACGAACAGTGTAAAATATTGAAAACAATTCACAACACTTTAGTTTATAAACAAATCAAAACAAACTTTCGGCTATATTTTATTGACTTGTATGTAGTCTTTTTTTTGCACTTAATTTTTTTAAAAGCAATGTGTGTTTGCCAGCATATTCTCATTCCCTATATTTACTTTTTTTTTTAACCAATATTCTAATTCTAAGTTGATATACACACTGAAAATTCAGTGTTCCAAATAAAATGCCAGAATTTGTTATTATCTTCTATAATTTTTGTAATTTTTAATTAATAGTAAAAAATAAAGCATACGAATTTTGTTTCTTTACTAAAAAGTTAACAAATTTGAAAGAAGAGAATTAAAAAAAAACAAGATTATAACGTAGAAGTTAACGATTTTGTGAGTGTCACAGCTTTGCTTTTAGATGGAAAACGAAATGATTGGGTAAAAACGCTCCACCTGTAAATCAGAGAGTGGAAGAGACGCTCCAGTACGAGCGTACTCTATAAAAGAAAACAAATCTCTGAAAAAAAGAGAGCACAATACTATTAATATTGTTATTCTTGAATAAAAAGCAAATCTCAAACTCAAAGTACATATATTTACTTGACACGTGTACTAATACAGCTGTATCCCAAGTCCCCAACCGTTTTTCCTGGAAGATTCTCTGCTCTCCACGCTCGATGTTAACCTCACACAAACGCTGTTCACCGAAACGCACTTTTCAATCGTGGACGTATTTTTTCTTTGTTTCTGTTTTTAAATATCTGCTATAATAATACAAAAAGCAATGCTCATAATTTTGAAGACTACTTTATGGACACATGGTAATCCTTACCACTCTGGTTCAGTTTTTATATATCTGATTGATGCAAATAATTATAATTTTATTAACTGACTTGCCTATACAATTGATTACTCAAACGTTTAAATTGATTAATCCATAAATTTTTTTGACTGAATTAGTCAAAACCGTAACAAGTAACGACCATATTTATCCGTTTAACACTGCTAAATCTCTTTATTAATAGACAAAAACGGTTTTATTTGTTTCCTTCAAATAAATGATAAGTTAGATATTTTAAAAAATATTCGAAAGATTACGCATATTCTAGTAAAAAACTGGAGAGTTATAACTACTTTATTATTTTTTCTGTTAATCGATAAGAAAGATTACCGGTTGAACCGGTAACCCTTTTGCCACTCCCTTCTGGTATAAATACTCTCTCTTCTTGCTCTTATCCTCTTAAAAACCTTTTCTGTCCCAACAAAAAAAACTCCTAACGACCACAATAGAAAAAAAAACAGAGGACGCGTGAGAAAAGAAAAGAAAAAAACAGAACAAATCCGATAAAAGATCCGGCGATGTCAGGTCCTACCCGAAAGAATATGGATCGGATCAAAGGTCCATGGAGTCCAGAGGAAGACGATCTATTGCAGAGGCTGGTGCAGAAGCACGGTCCAAGAAACTGGTCTTTGATCAGCAAATCAATCCCTGGACGCTCCGGCAAATCTTGCCGTCTCCGGTGGTGCAACCAGCTATCTCCGGAGGTGGAGCACCGTGCTTTTTCGCCTGAAGAAGACGAGACGATTATTCGAGCGCACGCTCGGTTCGGTAACAAGTGGGCTACGATCTCTCGCCTGCTCAATGGACGAACCGACAACGCAATCAAGAACCATTGGAACTCGACGCTCAAGCGAAAATGCAGCGCCGTTACATCTGATGGGCAAAGCTGCGACTTCGGTGGAAACGGAGGGTATGATGGTAATTTAGGAGAAGAGCAACCGTTGAAGCGTACGGCGAGTGGTGGTGGTGTGTCTACTGGGTTGTATATGAGTCCCGGAAGTCCTTCGGGATCTGACGTCAGCGAGCAATCTAGTGGTGGCCAACACTTGTTTAAACCGACGGCTAGATCTGCTGCTGCGACGGAGGTGACGGCGTCATCGTCCGGTGGAGATCCGCCGACTTATCTAAGCCTGTCTCTCCCATGGAATAACCGTTGCGAGACGGAGACGGTTAGAGTCAACGAGTCAACTCAGTTGAACGAGAATACGGTTACCGACGGAGGTTACACGGCGGAGCTATTCCCGGTTAGAAAGGAAGAGGAAGAAGAAGAGAGAGGGATATCGGGATTTGGTGGGGAGTTCATGACGGTGGTGCAGGAGATGATTAGGACGGAGGTGAGGAGTTACATGGCGGATTTACAGCGAGGGAACGTCGGTGGTGGTTCCGGCGGAGGAGGAAATGGTGGCGGTTCGTGTATGCCGCAAAGTGTAAACAGCCGTCGTGTCGGGTTTAGAGAGTTTATAGTGAACCAAATCGGTATTGGGAAGATTGAGTAGAGATAAGTGAGTGAGAGAGAAGAAGAAAGTGAGAGTCTTTCAAATTTTCCCTCTGTTTCTCGGGAAAACTAAAAGTTTCAGGCTTTTCATGTATAGAGCCAGCCAGTGATGGTTAGAGAGAGACGAAGAAGGAAGCAAATCAAAAGTCTTTTTTGTAATCATATGATCTTTCGTGATTCAAATTAAAAGGAAAGCAAGAACACTCAAAACATAATTTTATTTTCTTAAAACTGATAAAAAAAAAGTCAAAAACATTTCTAGAAATTGTTCCAATTTCATGGGTTTGCTACGAGGAAGGCAAACACAACCAAAAAGAGTAAATATAATCAATCACCTGAAGAAACAAAAAAAAATCAATGATCCAGAGAAAGTTACATATATACGATTTTGAGGTTTCAAAAGCGATCATACAATACAGTCTTCATGGTTTAGCAGAATTAGACAAACAAAATCACACAAAAGAGCATATTACCTAATGTGCAGGCTCTACAGAGCTTAAACTGTTGTAGCTACTGGTGGGTTCTCGTGAGCTTAACTTGCTGATTAGATGAGCTATGTCTTGTTTCCACGACCACGATGGATCGTTCAGACCGCGTACCGAGTTTAGGCATACGAGAAGAGTCCCGCCTTCATGAAGAAGTACCTACGAGATCAATCCCACAAAAACAGTAGATTAGCTGTTTTTTTCTTGGTGGTTCGATAGGCTAATGATGGAAAGCAAAGCTTTTATACCGTCAACCACAATGGAAGAAACCCTAAAACCGAGGGAAGAGCGGCTAAGAATATCGATGTCAATGCAAGAGCCACATTTTGCTTTACCTGCAACGTATACACACTTGTTAAGTCTGCAAGCTTACATATGAAAATTCGTTTTTAGGAAAGATTTTTTTATATTTTTTCATTTACCAGTGATGTTGTTTGGCGGGATTTAGCAACACAGAAGGGAACACCGGTGATGTTGTCCCGAAGCAGTAAGATGTCAGCAACAGCAATTGCAGTGGCACTAGCACGTTGAGCAAGAACAATCCCGACTGTTGCTGCTGCTAAGGCTGGACCATCATTGATCCCTTCTCCTACCATGATTAAACCTCCTCCTAACAAACAATTAGCAAGTTTTCAGCCCATTAAGAGATGTTTTTTTTTGAGTGTTGAACCTAGTGGCGAGAGAGTAGTAATGACCACCTGCATCTTGAGCGATGTTCTTTACATGATTTAGCTTATCTTCTGGCTTCAGGTTACAGTAGACTTCAGTTATACCCACTGCGTTTGCAACTCTCCAAGCACTTGAATCATGGTCCCCAGTTAACATCATTACTCGGAGTCGGCCCCAGCTTTTAAGTTCTGCTATAACTCCTGATACCCCTGGACGAGGCTGATCTTCGAGGTGAATCAATGTTACCTGGAAAAAGTTGGTATCGAGGCTCATAAATTTCAGTAAAACAAGGGGTTTTTACGAAGTAATAATAAATGGTTTGACGAGAGAGAAATTAGTGACTGTAGAGAAGGAAAGGGTTTTGTAGACCAGAATTTTTTTTGGCCGTAGCATATACCTTTTGATCAACAGAAAGAGCGGCATGAACAAAATCATTTCCGTACAAAGAGGCGTTTACAGCATCCTTGATCTGTTTCAACTCATCTTCTGATTTGAAGAGCGACGTAATGAACTCTATAGAGCCAAGTGATGCTTTTCGTAATCTCCTCTCTTCAGCTACTGACTATTACAAAGCCAAAAAAATGAAGAGAAAGTGAGTGTCTGGAACATACACACACACACACTACAAGAACAAGAAGGAAAATGGAAATTTATAAGAATCTAGTGCATAACAATGTCGCACCTCAACACCATTTACGGTAGCAGTAAGGCCTCTACCAGGAAAATATTCGAAGCTTTCAACAAAAATAGAAGGGAGGTCCTTCCCCACACTGTGGTCTACCACCGCTCTGCAGCAAGTTTAAGTGTGTCAGAAACAGCAGAAAACAGATGAAGTACTCTTTACATCTCAGTTTCATAACAAGTATCATTTATGGGAAAAAAACAGTCTAAAAAACAGAAAGAGAGCTTCATGGTGCTAAAAGCCATTCCTTTCATCCGTTTATGATAATGGAAATAGTAAAATAAGAATAAATTTCTAGATGTAGGACGAAAAATGTTTTACATGAACATTTTATCCATCAGACACTTGGAAATTCGTAATGTGAATGATTGGAGACACATGCTTAAGAAATTGCATTGTTCTAGAATTTGTAACAATTAAGTAGTAGTATACAGTAATTGTCACTGATGTTTCACAAGCAATACCTTCCAATAGGATGCGTGGTGCCCTTCTCCATAGCAGCCGCTACGGCAAGAGCTTCTTTTTCGCAATTTGGAACGCAGCAAGTTGTTACACTTAAATGATTGCCTCCTTGGTGCCCATAAATGGGTTCAATTGCTTTGCAAGTAAGGCCGCCGGTTGTTAAGGTCCCAGTTTTGTCAAAAGCAACTGTATGGCAAGAAGCGAGAGCATCTAGAACTTGTGCACCTTTCAGCAATATTCCCTATATAAGTACATAACTATTAGATTACACACTTACAAGTGAAGATACATTTTTGCAGCAGACCACAAGGCAAAAACAGTAACACGTAGTTGGTAATATCAGTTAATCAGGCTGTAACTACAGAGTAGTAGCATGATACCTTTTTTGCACAGGAACTAATAGCAGTAGCATAAGCCAATGGAGCAACAGCCAAAGCACATGGTGATGCAGCCACCATAAGTCCCAATGCTCTGTAGACAGATCCTCTGCATGCTGTATCATTAACCAGCAAATAAGGTTAATCAACCAATTTCACATACCAAGAAAAGAAGGCAAAGATCGCTCCTTACAATTGTCCAAATGCTGATATATCTTATTAGCGAACAAAAATAGTTTGTTACATCAAAGCGAGAACTTGTTTCAGGCATCTACCTGTGGTGCTGAGAAAAGGCCAGTTGAACAAAAATGGACCTAGGAAGGCAATAGCAAGTGACAAAACAACCACCACCTTGCTGTAATTCTCCCCAAACTCATCCAGCCATCTCTGAAGTTTGGGTTTATTAGAGTGTGCCTCCTCTGTCAGCTGTACAATCCTGTTAAGCGTCGACTCATTCCATGCCTTTGTAGCCTGATTAAAAAATTCCATAGAATAAAGATAAGCTTATGAAGAACTTCAAATTAAGGCAAGCCAAATCAATATGCATATGATAAAACATACCTTCACAATCATTCTACCATCCAAATTTCTTGCACCACCAGGCACTCTATCACCAGCTTTTGCCTCCAATGGCTTGATTTCCCCAGTCAAGTGCTCAATTGTTATGGTAGCACTACCTTGGTATACTTCGCAATCTACAGGAACAATCTAAATTCAAAAAAAAAAACCCATCACTTAACAGCTCGCTATAGCAATGACATACAAGCACACATATAGAGGATCAAAAAGAATATAAGCAACTAGAAGAGCTTCACAGACCTCACCAGTTCCAACCAAAATATAGGATCCAACTTCTACACTGTGCACAGGAACGCTTTTGTATGATAGATCAGAAATGTTTGGAACATCTCCATTTTCCACTTCTATCAACAGTGCGGAATCTGGATTACTCTCCTTCAACTCTTTAACATCCACCATTGACCGACTAGTGAAGAACTCCTCGGCTGCAGAAACAACGACAAGACAAAGGCTCAAACTTATGAGCGCCATGAAAGCATTATCAAAGCCATATCCCAAATCCTTGGATAAATTCGAGTTCTGACCGATATGAGCAAGATTGAACATGGCAAGAAGCAATCCTCCTTCAAGAGCGTTGCCCATAAACACGGAAGCAAAAGCAGCAAGTGCCATCAACACATGGATGTTCACTTTTCCTCCAGCTATATCCATAAGAGCGTCGAGAGATGCTGAAACCTAACATACCAATGGCAACAAATACCCTTTACTCGTCTAGCTAAATTTAACATTAGCAAAGGAGATTGCAGAGAGGCTATAGGATCCTTACTCCAACAAGGGGGAATCCAACAATCATGAATGCGTTCTGAAGAGATTTAATGTAAGGTTTAGGAGCAAAGTAAGGGCACGCGGCGGCAGCGAGGAACATTGCGGCGGAGGAGCAGCAAAGATGGAGATTCTCCCTGAGGAAATTGGCCAATCGGACCCATCCGATGGCTTTAGCGAACCCGAACAATACTTTCTGAGGCTTACTCTCCGCTTTCAATTCCACAGAACAGCATCCGTGTTGGTGGTGATGATGGTGATGGTGATGCTGATTTTGTTCGCCATCATGATGATCGTGGTGGTGGTCTTCGACTGCACGAAGACGAATCGACCTTCGCGGAAGACTAAGGGAAGCAGATATACGAATACGAAGAGGAAGAGGTTTTTGACGGAGAAGAGTCTTGGCTGGAAGAATTGAAAGCGAGTTGACTCGAGCGAGTCGGAGAGTGGCTAAACCACCACGGTAAGGGAATCTAGTAAGAGAGGAAGAACGAGTAAGAGTGGCGGGCTCCATGATCGACGAATTTGAGCGCGAGCGGCTTCTTTCATGCCACCATTGATTCTGATCTCGCGAAATGCGTATTAGAGTCGTCTAGTTTCAGAGTTGTCGATGTGAAAAACGAAGAATAATAACAGCGACAGAAATTGAGAGGGGCCGATATAAATTGTTCCGACAACATTAGCCACATAAATAATCTCATCTCATGGCCTTTTATTTATTTTTATTTTTTGCGTATTCAAAACCAAGGCTCTGCATACTACTATTAACCTTTATGCATTTTTCTAAAAAAACGTAATTTTATTTGAACACTACCATAAAAAAATAACATGAACCAAATTATGTTACCTCTGTATAACTTTCATATTTTGCTACAAATTCCTGAAAATTTACCGTACGTCCACGAATTCATCAGAAAAATGAAGAAATTCTTAAAATTACAACAAATCGTCAGAATTATACGGACAGTTTTCTGCAGCTGGCTTTATTCTCTCAGTCATTCTTTGCCTTTGCCTTTGCCTTTGCCTTTACCGTCTGAAACCTTATCAGATTCATATGCTGATGCTACCATGAAGGTGCTCTGATTCTTCTGAAGGAACCTGTAAAGGTTTTAGAGCAATTGTGAATTTAACCGCTACACCGAGAAATCAAAATGGTAGTGAAAAGAAGAGATTAAATAGCATACTTGAGGAAGTCTAATAGTGTATGATGCAAGCGAGTCCATGTTTCTTCTTCCATGTTTACACGTGAAAAAAGCTCCGGCAACTTCACTGCAGATAGGAGAAAAAAGAAGAAGCAGAGACAGAGTCAAAAAAAAATTGAACATCAGATATTTTACTGTCTGCACTTACTGAGACTTTACCAAAGAGACGAAGCAAATGCTCGGCGCCATAAACAGTCGAAGGTGAAATATCATCCGCGATTGCTTCTTCGTATTGTCGCCGCTCTTTATCATATAAGAGCATCATAGGTAACGCCTTGTCGAAATAACACCTTATGCCTTTCAAGATTTCACCAACCGTATCAGTTATCCTGTACAACACACAGATTTGCTTCATTTGATTTCTGAAGATAACAAAAATACATCTAACGAAATTTTGTATTCGAATAAAGTACTCACATTCCATCCTTCTTGATTCTGAGCTCAAGGTACTTGGTCAATATCTCATCGACATTAGGTATACGCGGAAGTTTCACAACCTAGATAATCATTAAAAGACAAGTACCAAATGTGACATTCCCATTAAGCCAATATGGTATATAACTCATTAGATTACAACCTATATATTCTTTAAAAGACATGTACCAAATGTGATATTTCCTTTAAGCCAATATGGTATATAACTCTATCGATTTCAACCTATAATCATTAAAAGACAAGTACCAAATGTGAAATTTCCCTTAAGCCAATATGGTATAAGACTCATTCGTTTACACAATACACACATGTGACTTTCAGGTATAAAGTTGATTCTATAACACTTCTAATCGGCAAAAGTAGAGCCAGAAATTATAGTAGCTTGATGATACCTTATCCTTTTGCGTAATATTGTCCCAGTCGTCAGTGAGCTGATTTTTTAATGTTGCAGGAATCTGGATCTTGACTAGCTTCTCTGCTGGTGCGTTATCCTTCTATAGATCACAAAAGCATACATAAGCAACCTCAAGCGATTTTACAAGACCTGAAAAAATTGACCTTGTTTGTATATGTATGTATATATACATCAGCCATTAACTGTGTTATCAAGAACATTCTTCCTACAGGCTTTTTGTAATTTTTATCGATATGGTGCTAAAGCAATATCTTTTTTACAAGGCTAACCTCATTGCCTGACTCGTTCTTTCGCTTCTTCCCTTTTCCAACTGCAAGAAAACATGCTAATCAATCTACACACCAGCTTAAGTCAAACAAATTTAAGTTGCATCTACTCTTAACGTTATTCCAATAATAATAATAGCAATTGACTTCCAAAATAAGCTAATACTAATATGCTTTTGCTTACAATTGTTTTTCGTCTCTTCTTTCTCAGCCTTTGTGTCTGCAAGATCAAGAAAAACATGTTTGACAAAATAGTTAAAATTAAGCGTAGATGGCCAAAAAAAAGTATTGTGTAGACTCAAAAGGGTCAATGTGGGAGGATAAATAATCAACTCGATGTATGTACAAGCCAGATAATGATAATACTAATAGGCTATCTTAATAAATGTTCTTCTCTAATCATCAACAAAAGTCAAGCCAGCAGAAATAGGGCTTCCTCTAGATTTTGTTTTCAATAACTCATTATAACACTCACCAGCAGAGCTTCTAGTTCTTGTCTGAGCAGACCGGCCAGACCTGGTACCCTTTTCAACACCTTGCTTTTTGTCCAGATCTTTCTGTTTCACAAGATTCTCCTCGGTGTGTTTCAACAATCTGTCGGAGCTAACCCACTCATCCCAACTGTTGGGGCAAGACAATTTCACGTCATGTGTACCAGATCTACTGAGTTTGCTAAAAATACCACAATAGACATGAAGAGAGCACAGAGACAACTCACTTTTTGTTCCAACCCTGCACACACAGATCGCTATGTCACTAAACACTGCAAACCAAAAGCTCTGGAGCAGTGAACCAAACATGGGAAATGAAATTTATAATTAGGCAAGAGGACTCACAAGATAATGCACAAAGTACTTCCACTCCTTTTTCCGAAACTCTGCCTTTTGAACCTGTACATCGGAATGTGAACAAACTATATCAGGTTTTTTGGCCAAAATTTAATAAAATTTTTAATTCAATTTAATGCGGGTAAGCATTTCGAGTATCTCCAATCTCAAAAACTACATGAATCCAGTACGAAAAATTCGATTTCGATAACTAAGAAAAACCCTAAGCCAAATCTGGAAGAGAAATCCCAGTTCCAAATTGCGATCAATCCAAACCAGTAAATTCGGTAGTCACAATTCACGTATAACACAAAAATTGCAAAATCAACTAATCTCCAGAATTCAAATTACGCCAACATCCGACGGAAAAACGGAGAAAGGCTAAAGAGAGAGAGGGGGTTATGTTGTTTGCCTTGGCTCCGTAGACGCGAGGACCATGGTAGGCGAGAACACGCTCGCCCTCGGAGAAGAGTCTGCCGTCGTTGGACGGCGATGCGCCACCACTAGTCGTGTCTCCGTCACTCGCCGTCTCTTCCTTCGATGAGCTTCCCATTGCCACCGACCGAGAGCGACGCGCAGGCAAAGATCTCTCACATCACAAGAGGGGGCGTACTCACATCTAAATATGAATAATCTTCCTACGACTGAAACTGCCGAATCCACGAGATTAAGGCTAATCTTGTAATTACATACAAGTTTCCGATTGCGTCCCTTCACTTTCACAACTGTTTCGACCACCCAAAAAAAAAATAAACTGCCGAATATGGTCGATAGAATTTCAAGTATATTTGCATTATAATTAGTAAAATATCATTATATTCACTTTGTACATTGATGATGTTTATTATTACATTCGAATCACATTGACCAGAACCAGAATTATTATCACATTGTACATTATCAGATAAATTTAAATATATATAACTAATATACGATAACCCTAAGGGTTTTTCTCGTTCTTCTTCTTCCTTATGTATCAGTAGTGTGTATGCATATTTTCGACTAATACAACAACTGTAACAAAAGAATGAAATAATTTGTTTGGACTTAGACGGGGATGGGCACTTATAGACCGGCTCCATTTGAACAATGTATAGAAACATTAGTGACCCGGTCCGCTTGGGCTTGGGCCGGAGTGTTTATCAAAGCGAAACGTATCGGTACGGTCTATGAACTTATGACCTTGGCCTGGAGGACTCGGACCTGAGCCTTTGATGGAACCAAGTGATAAGCCATCGAAGAAACCAGCCATCAGCTTCTCTTTAGTCTTTGTTAAACCAAGCGGACGAGTCTCAACAAGAACTGAACCGACCAACATGAAGAACAGAATCGAACACAGAACGGTTTTGTTCATCATAATATGTGATGACAATTATAACACTCTGCTTAGTAACAATGTGTATTTATGCTTATATCAGTACCAGATAATGAAATTTGCTGTGAGTGTTTTGTGGATTTAGTATTTGATTATATAGTAGTGTTCGAGGAGATGCAAAGTTTGAATGTTTATTCTTGACTAAGTTATAAATTCAAAAGAACGTGGTAAATGAAGTTAGGCTGCTTCGTGGGAAAAATCCCAGCTGGTTTACTGAGCCTTCAGGTTTGTGTGTATGTATGAAAAGAAAACAAAAGTGAAAGCCATCAATGAGGAAATGATGAGAAATCTAATGTTATCATAAATTAAAAACTGGAGACCAAAGATAATGTTTGATTGTTTGGAGCAGACAGCAGTTGAAATTTGAAGTAGATTTGTAGTTGTAGACCAAATCATAGTTTGAATTTCAAACTTGCAAAAGTACATATAAAGTCACACTCACACATATTGGTAGCCGGTTTGGTTCTTGGTTTTAGGAAATTTATCAATGGAATGAAGCGGTTTGGTTCTTGGTTTTAGGAAATTTTTCAATGGAATGAAGTTTGGTTCGACTTTGTTTCTTTTATTTTATCAAAACCCGAAAATGTATCTCTCTAGCTTTCCTTTCGTTTAGGCTTAAGTTTTTTTTATCGATAGGAAAAAAAATTAAAGTAAAATAACATGGATTAAAATTCGGTTTAGTTGGAATAGGTGTTTTCCGGTTCGGTGCAACCAACAGATTTGGACACTAAGCAGTGACATAAGCTAATTTGACTATTAAAATCGGATCCCATGAACTTGTTGAATTGTTGTTTTATAATATTGTTACATACACCAAACCTCATAATCAATGCTTCTAAAGTTCAAACACTTTGCTGCTATTTTTCTTGCACGACCAAAAAATAGTTCTTCTCACGTGGTTCTTCATTGAAGAACATTGAACAATCCACGCTTTATTAAAAATTCAACATTCCCAATTTATTATTTTTGTTAGGTAGAGATCTTTACTATATAACACGACAAACATAGGTAAATCTGTCAACTCTTGCTGCTGTATGGTGTTGAATTACGACAGTCATTATTACGATACAACTCTATGATGTATTTTCGTCGTTTCAAGTTTATCACTCATGTTTTTTTTAAACGGAATTGTGAAAGATTTGTTTCTTCAGACAAAATGGAATTTTGAAATAAACTATAGATGGTAGCCAGTATATAGTATATAATGTAGTGGATTTTTTATTATTAAAATAAAGTGTAGTATAATCTCAAATTATTCCTTTATTTCCGCAGTACGTTAGAGTAAGACAAATAAACCAAATTGCAGAGCATCAGGAAAACTTTCCCCCATATTATTAATACGAAGCCAAAACATTTCATATTATTAAACAAATTTATAAGCAAATTACTTAGAATCCGGTCCACTGTTTTCTCTCTTTATAATAAGGTCAAGAAAATTAATGATTATCATTTTTTGGCTTGGCCAAAATAATATAGTTTATTAGTGGCGTAAGACCACACCAGAATATAAAAGCAGGAAAAAATGTTAACTATATATAGTTCGAACATGGTAGTCCATTAATATTGGAATCAAATTCTGCATTAATGAAATCATTCATTATCCAGATTCTAGTCTTTTCTTTCTCGTCCAATTAAAACGAAATAGATAAATAATTCTTGAAATAATATCATCAGAAAAAGAATTCCAATTAGCATGTTGGTATTACATAAATGCACTGCTTGCTATGTAATTGTATTTCTTTACTAAAAAAAAGTTGTGGATTTACACATATGGCGTTTCGATCGTAACAGTAAGAATCCGTGTTACGTTAATAATATGTGTCTTGAGTTTGGATGTATACCGATCATTTACACATGGTTAGTCTATTCTCACTATATTCATATGAGACCACTAAGATTGGATAGCTCACATAATTTAATTAATATAGAGACCTTAGATCTTCGAAACTTGAATAACAAAAAAAATAGGAAAAATAGATTCGAAGATGCAAGATTGAAAATGAATTAAAATTGAAGGAACATGTGGGAGGAAGTGACGTTTAAAAACAAGAAAAGGAAAAGAGAAAGAAGATAGATAGATGCTTATTTATTATCATGACAACTATGAAGCAAAGTTAGAGTCCGTCCATACAAGTATTTTGTGTGTACCACCGAATTTGTCTGTCTATGTTATCGCCCTTCTTTTCTCAGACCCACGAGCCACGATGACAATTATGTTTTGTTCCTTTTTAATTTCTTGAGAATCTATATATTTCTCCCTAAATCCTGATTTTTATTTTTACTTGATTATGTTTCAAAAATTGGGTGAAACTATAACTTCTATTTTCCTGAACATTTATATATAATTATTTTGTAATCTAAATATATTCCATTAAAATCATCAAAAACAAAACATAGCTGACAAAAAAAAAACATATTTGTAATGCTATTTAAATTTGAAATAGTTTTTTGTGATTTTTTAACCTGTAATTCATAAAAAAATTGAATATGAATTCTAAAATTATAATATACAGTATTGAAATTATAATACATAGTTTAACTCTAAAGTCTTCTTTTTAAAAAGGTGTTTTTTTGTATTTTTAAAACTAGACAACTCTATTGTCTTCACTTGCAAACATCTACGTTTCTCGATACATTTTCTGTTTCCAAAACTATAGACAAGTTTAATAATATTTGATAATCAATATTTTTGGTTATTAAATATAATTAATCAAAGGTACAAAAAATATAATTAATCTACAATCTTTTTTTAAAGGTAATAAAATACTTATAAAACCTTATTTGGATCTATACAAGGGAAACGTTCTTCTATGCAAAACAAGTCTCGAGGATTCGTATGGTCAAATTTATTCCGATCAAATTATTCGTGAAAAGGTGAGATAAAATACGTACTTTATCTCCTCTTACGTCACATTTACGCATTCGTGCAATACCTTCATAGTTACTCTTCCAATTTCTGAAGTTCGAAATTGAGTCGATGACCCACGACCGTAGGTATATATAAAATCAACTAATTAAACCATTAATTTTATAACATTAACAGTTATATATAACTAGTAACTTTTAAGTGAACATTCTCTCAATTTTTATCTGCAATATTTATTTCATTATAAACTAACTAAATGATATATAAATGCAACTAAATGGTTGTTTAAGCTTGGCGCATTCACTTTGTACTCATTTGGCTATATTGCTAATACATGGTGATTAATTACTAACTTCCCTGTCGGTATAATTGTTTAGATCATGAAACCATGTTACCGAAAATAATGTTATAGTTTTCTTGCCTAAGTCCCACTAATAAAAAGTTTACATATTTTATAATTACCAACTACTACTTGAATTTTGATTCGGGAGATCAATTGATTGGAATCTTGTGTGTATCAAGCAATAAACAAAGCCTAACTTTTATTTATTTATTAATATTGGCATCGAAAAGGCAAAAAACATGTAAATATTTTTTTAAGTTAGTTTTAGAGTTACCGAATTGTAATTTCAATATTCAAATAAAAATAAAATTAGTTGGTCAAAAAAATAATTAGCACTTTTCGAAAGGTCCACTTCCAAGGAAGCTAGAGGACCGTCCTTTTTAACTAATTCGCCTGCACCATCCCCTTAGATCGAGGGTCTAATTCTACATCTTATTCCATTTTATATTCTCTTAACGATTTTTTTAAAAAATATTAATATTATTTTATTTATAATCGAAACTCCTATCTTCCTTCCTCTCCATCCTTTTTCATCTGCCTTTGAATCTTTTCATACTTGTATATAAAGCTTTACATCCTCCTCTACTACTCCTTTTCTATCAATCACCAAAACACATTCATTGTCTTAAACCCTAAACCCCCAAGAACCCGAAGTACCACAGGCACAAAAATGAGACCTTTTGGCTTGATCTTTACGGTCATGTTCTTGGTCTCAGCCTTTTCGGAATCAAGAACCGCCGATTGCAGAGTTCTCCTTGGTGGCTCATCGGAGGAAATAGATCAGTCTAAAACTCATGGGGTCGATTCACGAAGTAAAGAATTATTAGGAGTCGTGATACGTGGTTACAAAAGGCTAAGGTCGCTCTCTTCAGCTGGAGAGAGGATGCACACGATGGCTTCAGGACCGAGCAGGAGAGGTGCTGGTCACTAAAAGACTTACATTATACGTCCAATATTAATTTAGCTCAGGTTATAGTAATATATTTTCATTTGTTATTAGATTATTTATATTTATTCAGTCGTTAACGATCAATGTAAAGTTTAGAAGGGAGAAATTCTTTGATCATATACAATAGTCGGTTTCCTTCTCATAAACACCCATATATATAGTACGTGCCAATAAATTGATTGTTTATTTTTTTACTAAATCTGACAATACGTAGTTCTAATATCCACATGTAATTTCAACACGAATCAGTTAAATTGGATTCAGGAGATGCTATTGGCCATTATGGTGCACGACGACATGATTATCTTGTAAAGAAGACATTGATTATTTCATGTCTTACCTATATACGTACATAGTTGGAAACTGAATCAAAAATCGGTCGCAATTCATGATTCAAATTTTGATGAGATGCAAACATTTTTTAGTAAGTTTTTTTAATATATATTCGAGAATGGAATGAAAATTGGTCGCAGTTCATGATTCGAAATTGGTGAGATGCAAACGTTTTTGTGTACGTCTCATTCTTCTTTTCTTTTTGTTCGAATTGTTGGCCTTTGGGGTATTAAAAGGACATTTTATTTTTTGTCTTTCTATGGGAGCCGGAAATGGAAAGCTTCAAGCTTCATATACACTATGCTCTGAATAGGGCCCAATTTTGACGATTATTAAATTGCCATCCACCTTTCGAAATTCGTATTCCCTAAAAAGTCCGGTAATTACTTTGGTAGAATAATGTCTACGATAACAGATAAAAAAAGATTATTTATTAAGTTTTTAATTGTTTTTTAGGGTGAAAATAATTATTTTTTGGCGAGAATATACTTTATTTAGACAAGAAGGCCCATGAGAAAATGAGAAAAACAATAAAGTTATTTTTTCTTAATTAGAACGGCAATTAGAAAATTAGGCAACGAGGCCCATTAAAAGCCCAATTACAATTTCTTTTTACACAACCAAAAACAAAAAACAGTGAACAAAATCTATTCTATTTATCTGCTCTTTTGCTGGTTTTGTTGTCGTTGTGATTAGCAGAAAACAGAGAAGGACGATGAGTACGATGAAGCCAAGCCGAAGCGACGAAGTAGCCGACCCGGATCAGCAGATCAAGAACTCGAATCAGATCAGGGCTGATTTCGACTCCTTGGCTCCTAAACGACCCACTAAACCCACCCGGAGCGAACCTGGACCTCCCGGATCTTTCTCTACTTCCGACAAAACCACCGATCATCCAGAGGCTGACAAATTTCAATCTCTCCAGTCACAAACTCATGTTCGATTCTATAACTCTCTCTCTTTTTTTTTATCTTCACACAAACTGACCCATTGTCGTTTATCTGAGACGTTTGGTTGTTTAAAACCAGGGTCATATTCTGGGTGAGGGAGATTCTTCTGCAGTTCAAGACGAGTTCTTGGAGACAGAGTATTATACGAATCTCACCGCCATTGATAAGCAACATCACACGGTTTCGCATTTTCTCTCTCTCTCTCTGTATCTTTTAAAATTTTCAGCAGAAGAAATCTAATTTTGTAATCGTGCTCTGTTTCTGAAATTAGACCGGAAGTGGGTTTATAAATGTGGTTAATGAAGACGCCGGTGAAGATGCCGTCACAGCCCCTGCCGCAGCAACCGAAGACGGAGGAGAAAAGGCGGTTTACAAAAGCAATCCGGCGACGAACGAGTGGATCCCTGCGGCGGAGGAAGACCATGCCTCCGAGTATTCGTCTAAACCAAACCGGAGCGAGAGTTCTTGAATGGAATCTTCGAAACTGTTTTTTATCTTCTTCCAGATGTTCTGTTTCTTGTATTGTAATAAAATATTTTCGTCTTCAATCTGAAATAATAATAATCTAATAGTGTGATAAGACAATCTTTTTCTGTGGACAATATTACAGATAATTATTTGAGAAATCTGATCTTGTGTACATAATAATTTAAAGTCTCAATCTTAGACATTCTTGGCTCCTAAGAACAACAATTCGGAAGCCGCCTCACGTGGTCTGCACGTGACAACCAATGGTTCAGCCTTAGGCATACTGAGTCCCGGACCTTCAGTCATATCAACCTGACCTCCTGAGCCACTCTCCCATTCAAAACACTGAACCATCGAACCCAACACCAACCCAACAACCCGGTTAGCCAAACCCAACCCGGGACAAACCCGTCTGCCTAACCCAAACGGCATCATTTTACTACAATAGTGTCGAAGCTGATCATTTCCTTCAAATCTCTCCGGTCTAAACGACGTGGGATCATCCCACACGCTTGGATCTCTTTGTATAGCCCACAAATTAACCAACACGATCGTATCTCGTGGAACATCGAACCCACCGATCACACAATCAGAAGATGAGTAATGAGGGACCATTAGTGGTGCTACAGGGTAAAGCCTTAGTGTCTCGGACACAACATTGTTCAAGTAGCTCATGTTCACTAAATCTTCTTCTTTCAACAAACGACGAGTATTTGATGATGATGATGACGATTCCATTTGAGCATCAATGGTTTGTCTTGTGGTCTCTAGTATTTGTGGATGATTCAATAGATTTGACATTGCCCACTCCACCGTTAAGGCCGATGTATCTGTACCACCTATTGCCATCATCTGAGAATCAAATAAAACGCAGTTATCATAATGGGACCTTACGTTGTTGTGACATCAAATGAGAGTGGGACCAATAATAATTTTGTTCGTGGCTTTCTCTGTTTTCGTATATGTCGTGGTTCCATTGGTTTCTAGCTATTTCCAGCTGGCGTTAATGGTAACAATCAAGATTGTCAATATCAGTATAGTTGGGTAGTACTAGATTATCATGAATGGTTGGTTATTCAATCCCATCAAATTCAATTTGGTTAACCGGATTCTAGCTAATTTTAGTTTTAGGGAGCCGGAGACAATTTCAAGATGGATGACTTTACACCAACACTTATAGCGGATTATGATACAAAAGTGATCAAATTGACTTTCAGTAGAAGGTGTTTTTTGTTTGTTACTGATATTTCAGATAAGCAAACTATATTTACACAATTTGAGAAATTATTATGGAACATTTCAAATATTATTTCTTTTGGTTTTAAATGATTTTCTATAAACATTTATTCTTAAGTTTTAAAATTTCAGTAAAAGTTAGTTTGGATGCCTTTTATGATTGGTTTAGCTTCATGAAAAAAAAAAAAAGCAATTAAGCCAAAGTTTGGCTTCAATACTATTTTTTTCGGTTCGGTTTGAATCAGTTTGGTTTATTCAAGTTGAACTTTCCTTCTATAATATATATATACCAAAAATAGATCAAGCTATATAGAAAGACATACCAGTATGAGACCTTTGATGGTTTCATCGTTGTAGTAATGAGGCTCTTTGTCTTGAGAATCTAGCAAATGAGCAATCATGGTGTTCTTAAACTCCAATCTTTCTTTGTTAGCTCTATGTTCGTCCAAAAACCCTTGTAAGAAACTATCCATCTTTTCTCCAACTCTCTTTGCTCTCTTGACCAAACCTTTGTAATCGAACCACCGTAGAGCCGGCAAAAAATCCGCCGGATTGTCCGCCGCAGAGAGCTCTAGAATCTCCGCAACTAGATCACGGAACTGCAAGCTTATCTCCACCTTTCCGCCTTCTTCTTTCTCCAAGAACCTCTTTCCGGTCATCATTCTCATTATCACGTTTAGGGTAAGACCCGTTAGTAACGGACGTAACTCCACCTGAATACAAAGATGTACTTGTTATGGTTTAATATCCTTAACCGGATGTAAAACCAAAATTGATTGATCATATGGACATGTTTTATTTTCTGGATCCGGCTTTTGATATAAGTTGAAAGAATTCGATCCGTAAACGATTATTCGACTTGCTAAATCGGGCAAGTTTATTCATTTTAAAAGTTAGGATTAAATAGCCATGTTTCGTTCAACGAATATTAGTCAGTAAGACAAAATTAGAGCTGATTACACCTTCCACCCGTCACCAAATTTTCTACGTAACTCAAGGATTATTCGACTTAGCCAAAAAAGCTACAACTCTAAAACTGATTATATTTATTAATTAAAATATAACATGTTGGTTTCTAATAAAAATATCATTAAATAAAATTTAGAAAATCTGTATTTATAGTATTATGTCGAAAGTCAAGGAAATTTGTTTTAATCAACGTATTACGTGAATACATATATATATATATAAATTATAAACGCTTGTGTTAACTGACAGATAACAACCAATGAATTAAATATATAGAAGATTTTTAATTATGATAAGATATGTTTTTTGGACGTACTTTGGCAGGGCGTTCAATGGATAAACCGTGAAGCTTTTGGAGAAGCCTCTTAACTTCGTCTTGTCGGATTTCCGCTGAGCCGTTGAGCCGATTCGTCGAGAAGACTTCCAAGGCGGTGATACGACGGAGATTTCGCCAGTGGTCACCGTAAGGAGCCGTAACCATGGAGGTGTAGTCATAAGCCACGTACTTCCCCATGATTAAACGAGGCCGATTCGCTAAAATGATGTCGTTTTTAGTCAAAAAACATTCTTCAGCCGCGGCCGGAGACGAGACGATAACGGCGAGGCGAGATCCGAGGCGGAGAGAGAAGACAGGGCCGAGGGAGTGCGAGAGACGGCGGAGAGTACGGTGAAGCAACGGTTGTTTGAGGAGGTGAAGGTGTCCGATGATTGGGAAACAGATGCGTGGCGACGGTGGAAGATTCTTGTTGGGTTTAGAGAGTCGGAGAAAAATCTTGGTGATGAGAATAGTAATAAGAACAGTGAGAGTAGGTAAAATATAATCCATGACGACTTCTTCTTCTTCTTTTTTGCGTTTTGGTTTCTCTATCGTTCTTAAATACCACTAGTCCACTACTATTTTATAGAAAGACAAAATTGTATTTTAAATTAACTAGTATAATTGCAATTGGAACATTTACTTTGTTTTCTTAAATAATTATTTAAATTGTTAAAATAACGTAAGGGATTATATGGTAAATTGGTAGTTTAGATGTTAACCACTTGTGTCTTTTTCATTATATTTTAATCAATCCAAAAAGATTTGTTGAAAGTTCTCGCTAAAGTCTCTAAAAGAGCATGTTTAAAGTTTAAAAGAGCATGTTTCATGCAAAAAAAATTCATAGATTCTTACTTAATAATTAATTATAAAATTTATTTTAAGAACTCTTGTTAAAATAATTTTGTTTTCTTTAATCCAATGGTAAAACCCCATTATGGATTTTTTTTTTAAAATAATATTTTTTGCTGTAAGCTTGAAATATACACTAGGAAAACAAAATAGTTGGTCGAATTCAACAAAAAATGGTAAGAGATGAAAAAACTGAACAGCCATCAATCACCACTGGCTCCTCATGCATGACCCTATCTAAATCTAATCTTAAAAGAAGCAATCGCGGCCAGTATAAAGTATAAACAGAGGAAAGCTTGTCTCCGGAAGAGAATCATTTGCCATCCTACACAGTGGAGGAAGCACATTCACGACCATAGCCGATTTTGTTTTATTTTTGGGTTACACCGATAAACACAATTAGTCGTCAAAAATTATGATTAGACAATTTTTCCATTATTTTCCTAACATTTTAATAAATATTTGTCGGAGTTGTCTGTAGACTATAACTTTGACCATCAATCAAAAACTTGGAAGATTCGGTAACCAAAAACGAACATGACATCTAAACTGTTTGTTATTTACTGTTCCTTTGTACATGAAATCCAAAATGTTCGTTGTTTACTGTCTTTTGTACATGAAATTTTTGTCTAGCTAACTGTGAATTACTAGTTCAGGAGTGAAGCGCAGAATAAAGAGGTACGTGTTTCATATATTCACCTTAAAATATCCCATGTTGCCTTTTTCTTTTCTTTTCCTCGTTTCCTAGGTATGAATAGTATCCTTGCATGTTGTCTGACTATATGGTTTTGCAAAACTATCTTTAAAGATCGTGACATTTTCATTTATTACATTTGTCACCCAACGAACATTGTTCTGCATCAAAGACGCTTATCGAACCAAACCTTCTAGACCACAAAATACTTTTATTTCTAAGATCCAACATAAACTCACTTACCAGTTTCTATACAATACTTATTTATACGTACATCATATATCATTGTACCGGCAAAGGCACGTGCCTTGCACATGGCTCGCAACGGAGTAGCTTTAGGCATAGTGATACCTATGTCTTCGGTCATGTCCACAAGTTCTTCATCGACTCTCTCCCACTCGAAACACTGAATCAAACATCCAAGAGCCAGGGTCACTAGCCGCTTCCCAAGCTCGGCTCCAGGACAGGCTCGTCGTCCCATCCCAAACGGCATTAGCTTTCGAGCCTCTCCTTCCTTCTCGAATCTCTCCGGCTTAAACCTCCCTGGCTCTTCCCATAACCTTGGATCTCTGTGCATAGCCCATACGTTTGTGAACAACATCGTGCCACGTGGCATATCGTATCCTGCCACTTTACAGTCATCCGAGGACAAGTGAGGGAGCAGTAGCGGAACCGCAGGGTACAAACGCAGTGTTTCAGACACGATGTTTTGGAGATAAGGGAGATTTACAATGTCTGGTTCCTCAACTAACCGGTCTGAACCAATTTTATCATCGATTTCTGCTCTTGCTTTCTCAAGTATTTCTGGATGGTTCAGCAAATTCGACAATGCCCACTCTAGCGTCACTTCTGACGTGTCTGTCCCCGCAATTACCAGAGACTGTATATACACGCCCATCTTTAATCATTAGTAAACCCTCAATTTACATATATATTATTAAATATGAGTACTTACGATTATCATTCCTTTGATGATGACGTCAGTATAATACTCAGGTTGGGTTTCTTGGAGAGAAAGCAAGTGATGGATCAAAGTTTGACCTTTTGTTTTCTCTGCACGTTTCTCATCAACCAGTCTTTGCAAGAATCCATCGAAGCGAGCCCCCAAAACTTTGGCCCGTTTTTCAAAATCAGTGACCCGACGTATGATCGGAAGATAGTCAGCTAGGTTTCCAGCACCGGCTCCGGCCACCGCCTCCGATATAAGCTCCCTCACGACTTTGGCCTCGTCACTGTCTTCTGTGCCGCCATTGTAATATCGTTTTCCGGCTACCATCATGATGATGTTGTTGAATGACAAGCCGGCTAATAATGACTTCATCTCCACTTCAACAAATCCCTGTGGGACAGTTATTTATCAAAAATTTACCAAATTAGTATTATGTTAATAGATTCAAAAAGATATATAATAGTACATTTTTACCAAAATTTTTCTTTAGTTTAATTCTTATTTCAAATTTAACACGTAAAGTTAGATTATCTAGTTTGAGATGGTTACATATTGTTTCATTGTTTTGTTCTCAAACTTGTTTTCAGAAGAATAGAAAAAGTAGGTATATAATTACAGTTGAGATTGAGATCTATGTAAATCTAAAAGTTTTGCTTTTGGTCAACTTATATAAATTTAAGTTAAGAGTTCTGTTTCATATATGGACATGTATAGCATAAATATAAAGTGACGGGTAACCGGGATACTGCACTGAAAGTTTCATGGACATGTATACCAAATCACGTGGACAATAATCATATATATATAATGAGCAAGTCATCTTTCCATCTAAGATGTCCACATTAACATATTTTTAATTTTAAAATAGGCTTTTAAATATTTTGGATTTTGTTTTTAAATTTTTATATTTAAATATTTATTTTTGGACTTTTAATATAATTAATTTGAAATTAAAAACAAATATTTATTTTACAAATTATAAAATTACATATTTTTCATTTATGAAAAAGAGTTTGGAAAGCAACCAAATACAAAAGATTACAGAAAAAATTACAGAAAATAATTATCAAACTTTAAGAAAAAAACCCTAGAAAGATTTATATATAAAGCTAAAGTAAAATCATATATATAAAACAAATACTTATTTTACAAACTATAAAAACTACAAATTCTCTTTGAAATAAAAAATTTAAAAAGTTATTTTGAATATAAACAAACAGAACTTGAAAAAAAAGTTGAAAATTGAACAATTACAAAAGATGACAGAAAAACTAGCTAAAAATAGTTATCAAACTCATTTAAAAATGCTCAAAAATATTAATGGTTAAAACTAAAGTAATACTATTTACATCCACTTTATATATTGCACGAAACGGAATGGTGGGATAATTATTAATACGTGGCGACAAACAACACCGTAAATAAAGACTTTTGCTCTATTATCGAAAAAATTAAAATTAATAAATAACTAAAAATGTCTTACGTGTGAGGAGTTTCTCAAGAGGTGTGTTATGAGCCGTCGGATCTCGTCTCTACGGATAGACATAAAGGTACTGATCCTATGAGAAGAGAATATCTCGATGGCGGCGATGCGGCGGAGATTCCTCCAGTGATCGCCGTAAGATGCTGCGATCATGATGGTGGAGTCGTAGGCTATGTGTTTGCCCATGATGAGCTGAGGACGGTTCGCAAGAACGACGTCGTTTTTGGTGAAGCATTCTTCGGCTAGGGAATGTGAGGAGATGACGTAAACGAGGCGGTTTCCGAGGCGGAGGTGGAAGATGGGAGTATTTCCGAGGGACTGAGAGAGGGAGAGAAATGTTTGGTGGATAGGGTTCTTGAGGAGGTGGAGGTGACCGATAACCGGTAAAGAGTAAGATGGAGAAGGAGGAAGATTGAGTTTCCGGTTAGATTTTGTGAACAAGAACTTGATAGAGGTTAAGATAAAGATAAATGAGAGAAGTAATATTTGAGTGAAGGCCATTTTCTTATGTGTTTTTAGCTTCTTATCTGATATGTGGCTTGGCTTGTCTTTCCTTATCTTTATGTATTTCGTCTGTGGAAAAATGTTTATGACTCATATGTTAATTTTTTTATATTTTTTTACAGCGACTCATACGTTGATTTTACCGCACAGATCAAGCAACATCATATCCGGTTTCAAAATCCGCACAGATCAAGCAACATCATATTAATAAAAATTTATAATATAATTGATATATATATAATAATATATAATAAATTTATAAAGATACGGATCGGATCGGATATCCGGCGTTATTTAAAAATATATTTGTGATTTGCTCTGTTTTGTACGGATATTACATTTTGCTATTTGCTTTGTTCCGAAACTTTACGGATATCCGGATTTTTCGAATCAGATCAAAGCAAATATCGGTTCGAAGCGGATATAACAGATATTTTGCCCACCCCTACTTAGAACTAAATAATAAATGTAATGTTTAAGCGCTAGTTGATCCAATAGATTTTTCAATATCAACTGGCGAATTAAAACAATTTTATATCTAAAAGACTTAAAGATGCACTATATATTATTGGATTTATAGTTTGTCTGAGGCGATATTTGGAGAGTAGTAAATTTGAATTTTATACATAAAAGGAGTTTTCTTTGTACGCGTCAATTTTTTTCTGGATCTTTATGCGAGTCTCTATCTCTTGTTCCATTTGAGATATGACACGATTACCTTTTATTTTTAGTATTATTATCCTAAAATCTTAAAAGGTTGGTTGTTGTTATGTCATTTTTAATTTTAATCCCGGTTATAACACTGACACTACTAATAAAAAAATTAGTACAAGGATGACACACGATTAGAGATACATTAGCATTGGTTCTGTGCAAAAATGACACACACAAATCGTGAAAAATGATTCAAATTTACAAAGAGTTCACAGCAAGAACGTTACCGGCAAGAGCACGTGATTTGCATAGGGCTCGCAATGGCTCCTTTTTGGGCATCGTCACTCCTTTCCCTTCCCTCATATCAATTCGTTCGTCACCAACTCTCTCCCACTCGAAACACTGCACCAACGACCCAAGAGCCAAGCCCATTAACCGATGAGCAAGCCCTGCTCCAGGACAAGCCCGTCGTCCTAGCCCAAACGACATAAGCTTCTGAGCTTCCCCTTCCTTTTCAAACCTCTCCGGTTTAAAACGCTCTGCCTCTTCCCATAATTCCGGATCTCTATGCATGGCCCACACATTCATCAATAACATTGTGCCACGTGGCATATGGTAGCCTCCCACTTCACAATCTTCCGATGACAGGTGAGGGAGTAACAATGGAGCTGGAGGATACAAACGTAGCGTTTCTAACATTACGTTTTGCAGATAAGGGAGATTCACAATATCTGGTTCATCGATTAACCGGTCCAAACCGATTTGATCATTAATTTCAATTATTGCTTTCTTCAGGATCTCTTGATGATTCAACAAATTAGACAATGCCCATTCTAGCGTTATGGATACCGTATCCGTCCCCGCAACAATCAAATCCTGCATATTAAACAACCTCGTCATAATATACACATAAAATACTTTAATGTATATATATATATATATATTGTTTAGTATAGTTGTTTGATGCTTACAAGGATGATTCCTTTGATGATAACATCGGTGTAGCAATCAGGTTTGGTTTCTTGGAGAGAAAGCAAGTGATTAATCATCGTCTTACTTTTTTCTTTCTCCGCACGCTTCTCATCAACTAGTTTTTGCAAGAATGCGTCGAAACGATGAGCCACATCTTTGATCCGTGCTTCAGAATCCGTGAACCATCGCAAAAACGAAAGATGGTCAGCTGGATTTCTTCCACTATCGCCGGCAACAACCTCAGACACCAATTGTCTCACGAATTGGGCTTCGTCTTCGTCATCTGCATCATCGCCGTAGTATCGCTTCCCAGCTATTATCCTGATGATGTTGTTGAATGCCAAGTTTGTAAATAGTGATTTCATCTCCACCTCCACAAATCCCTGATGGTGCATACATGTAATGGTCCATTTCTTTTTAAAATATGTTAATTTAATGTTATTATGATAACATCAAAATTAATAGTTTTTAATGTATACGTCATAGAGTTATATTAGTCGATTATATTTGTTACAACGTTATTTATTTGGAAAATAGATTGAAATTGTGGGAAGGAAAATCTATGCTGAGTTCTAAAAAGGCGTACGTACGTGTAAAGAGTCTCGGGAGAGACGTAGTATAAGCCGTCGGATCTCGTCTTTACGGATATGCAAAAACGTAGAGAGCCTAAGAGACGAAAATATCTCAGAAGTGGTGATTCGACGGAGGCTCCGCCAGTGATCGCCGTAAGATGCTCCGATCATATGTGTAGCATTATACCCTAAATGCTTATTTATCATCAACACAGGCCGATTCGCCAAAACGACGTCGTTTTTGGTGAAACATTCCTCGGCGATGGTACGTGACGAGACGACGTACACGTGACGTTGTCCGAGGCGGAGGTGGAATATTGGAGCATTACCGAGGGTTTGGGAGAGAGAAAGAAATTTCCGATGGAACGGTCGCTTTATGAGGTGGAGATGGCCGATCACGGGCAATGAGTTTGCCGGAGACGGCGGAAAATTTGACTTTGTCTTTGATTTTGTGAGCAATAATTTGGTAGATAAAAAGAGAAATACTGAGAGAAGTAATATTTGAAGACAGTCCATTTATTTTGCTGCTGTTGATAGCTCGTTTTCGTTTCCTTGCATGACCTCTATATATTGTAGAGTGTGTGTGGGAGATGTCACATGGTGTCCAGATGTTTGAAACGTGTTCACGAGGGAATAAATATATTGTGTTTATATGATTGCTTAAAATAAATTATATGATTTGTAATCTTTTGGTGAGTATAATTTTTTTCTTTAATGCTAGAGGTTATTAATTATGCTAACGAAATGATTTGTTGCAAATTAACTTGGTATGAAAAAAAAAAAAAGAGAGAATGTGGCAAGATCATTTTTTTTTTTTGCATGTTCCTGCATCTTGTAGTTTTTATTTTATTTTCTGATACACTACTAATTTGTTATACTACTACTACCAATAACATTATTTGTTACATACCGTTAAGATCATCTTCTTTATCCATAATACACTACTAATTAAAACTGTAGTCGCCAATCGAACTCAAAATAATAGGAAATAACTAAGTATACGATTGAACATATAACCATCAGCGATAACTCACTGATAGATATGATTGATAATTTCACATCTTACACACTTGAGACTTGATGCAAAATAAGTTCGTGAAGGTTTTCTTGAAACGATGTTCAGTAATGAGGTTTCTTTAGACGCATTATATTGCATACAGCAGGGCAATGCCTTCAAGATGAATGTTTAATAAATAAAAAACCCATTAATTATAACAAAGGCAACGTAAAAGTTTCAATCTACGTAAAAAGCATGTGGATACAGCATACTTCCTAGTTCTTGTACACAATATTCTCTATACTCAAGGTAAGACGTTACAAAAACTGGCGCTTTGGCCTTTTGACTTTAAACAAACAAATGTTTCTTTAATACAAAGATGTAAAGAATAACATCCTATTATCCTAGGGAAAAACTAATAAGAATAAATAGCCTGAAATGTCTAGTGATTCTACAATTGACTAACACAGCCATATAATATAGTCACAAAATTTTATTATATGGGACTCGGTAATTTTTTATAACATTCTATTTTTAAGATAGCTTAAGATTCACAATATTAAATTGATAATTGACTAGTAACCACTACGCCGATACTAAGCAAGAGTGTAAAAGTTACAGCTAGTTACATTTTGTTCATGTAAAAGCCCAAAATAAAGGTACATTTTTCTAAGAAGCCAAAAACACTATATCAGTTTACCAACGATGGGACGTGCTTTGCACATGGTTCGCAACGGCACTATTTTAGGCAACGTGGCTCCTTTGTCTTCTGCCATGTCCACAAGTTCCTCACCAACCCTTTCCCACTCGAAACATTGAACCAAAGTTGCAAGAACCAGGCTCACTAGCCGTTGAGCAAGTCCGGCTCCAGGACAAGCTCTTCGTCCCATCCCAAATGGCATTAGCTTCTCAGCCTCACCTTCTTTTTCAAATTTCTCTGGCTTGAATATCTCCGGATCTTCCCATAGCCCTGGATCTCTATGCATAGCCCACGCGTTTGTCAATACCATCGTGCCACGTGGGATATCATATCCCGCCACTTTACAATCATCCGACGACAGATGAGGTAGTAGTAGTGGAACCGCAGGATACAAACGTAGTGTTTCCGTGACAATGTTCTGGAGATAAGGAAGATTCACAATGTCCGGTTCGTCTACTAACCGGTCAAAACCGATTTTTTCATCGATTTCGATTCTTGCCTTTTTAAGTATTTCTGGATGGTTCAACAAATTAGACATTGCCCATTCTAGTGTCACCGCCGTAGTATCCGTCCCTGCAATTACCAGAGTCTGCGCATATCGTTTGTTAATAATAAACTTTATGTATATACAGCAATCATCAATAGTTAAGAGTATATTTGCTTATTTGATGAATACAAATTCTTACGAGTATGAGTCCTTTGATGATGACATCCGTGTAGTAATCGGGTTGGGTTTCTTGGTGAGAAAGCAAGTGATCGATCATAGTTTGGCCTTTTTCTTTCTCTGCACGTTTCTCGTCCACAATTCTCTGTAAAAACGCATCAAAACGATTCCCCAAATCCTTGATTCGCTTCTCATAGTTTGTGAACCAACGTAAAACCGAAATATAGTCAGCTGGGTTGCCTGCACCGGCACTGGTCACCGCCTCCGATACAAGCTGCCTCACGAGTTTTGCTTCGTCGTTTTCCTCACCGTAGTAACGCTTCCCGGCGACCATTCTGATGACGTTGTTGGATGACAAATTGGTTAATAATGATTTCATCTCCACCTCCACAAATCCCTGAGAATATACCATTACAAATTTACAGCAAGGAGTAATTAAACGTTACTAGGAAACTGGCAGATAGAAAAATTAATTATACTCATGCATTTATGTTTAACATGTTTAAAAATATTATAACAAAAAACATGGTTATGTTTCTCTTGAATCGAAACCAAGTATTTTACCAATTTTAAACAATCAACACCTTAATATGATCATTATAGAACCTAGAGTCTGCATAGAGTTAAGATTTATGTTTTTTTTTGTCGGCAGGTTTTATTCTCAGTTATAGACTATGAATATTGAGACGACACTTTCGAAAATTAATAGCTTTTATCTATACAAGCAAGCTTTTCAAAAGAAGGTTATAGTCACATTAGATAGTATAAACAATTCATTTTGGATGGATAATTCGTGGTTCTAATTAAATATAAAGTATTAATTATAGGAGTATATAAGTACATACGTACACGTTACGAGTAAGAGTAAAGGATAAAACAAGAAATGTATAAAAAAAGGTGGTTCTTACGTGTAAGGAGTCTTGGGAAAGACGTGATATGAGCCGTCGGATCTCGTCCTTACGGATATACAAAAACGAATTAAGTCTCTGAGTCGACAATATCTCTACGGCCGTGATGCGGCGGAGATTCCTCCAGTGGTCGCCGTAAGATGCCGCGAGCAGATGGGTAGCGTTGTAGCCGACGAACTTGCTCACGATGAACTTGGGACGGTTCGCGAGAACGACGTCGTTCTCAGTGAAACATTCTTCGGCCATAGAACGTGAGGAGATGACATACACGAGGCGGTTTCCCAGGCGGAGGTGGAAGATCGGAGCATTTCCGATGGATTTGGAGAGTGAAAGGAATGTTCGGTGGAGCGGTGGCTTCAGGAGGTGGAGGTGACCGATAAACGGCAAAGAGATAGCCGGAGACGGTGGAAGTTTCAGTTTCCGTTTGGATCTTGTGAGCAAGAATCTAGTAGAGATAAAGAGAAAGAGAGAAGAGAGGATTAAGATTTGGACCAGGTCCATGTTTTATTTGTTAATGAGTTTCTTATTTTTTCTGAATCTTTCATGAGTATCGATTCAATACCATGTGGTACCCATTCGGCGCTCGCGTGGCAAGGAAATAAATATATTGGTTTCCTTCTAGAAGTCTTTTTTTTTTTTAGCATCTTCGATGTATGAACTTTAAAAGATGTCTCAAACACTGAGCCAATCATAAAGTGACACACACTATTTAAATATTTTAGATCTTTTTTGAGATTTTCTCTCTCTTCCTTTTTTCTTTTTTTTTAATTATTTGAAATTTTTAATACTAAAATACCATGAGCTTACCAATTGGATCAGTTTTTATGTATTTATCATATTATTAATTAAAAAATAATGTTTAATTGATTGATAATCAGTTAGCCACAAAACAATTAGCTCTAGCACCACTACTAAGAAAACATTGTTGGAGAGGTTTTCTAAAGCAGAACAAAGTTAGACATCAGAGTATATATTTATATCCGACGATCGCTATTGAATAGTACTCCAATAATTGGCTGGTAGGACCGTAGGATCATTTAGTATGATGTTTTGCTTGTTTACATAAATTAAGAAACAATCATTAATTTCTGTACTACAATATTTGGCTGGTAGGACCGTAGGATCATTTAGTATGATGTTTTGCTTGTTTACATAAATTAAGAAACAATCATTAATTTCTGTACTACAATATTTGGCTGGTAGGACCGTAGGATCATTTTATTTTATTTCGTATTACATTTTGTTTTCATATCTGTATATGATTTAATGGCTTCTATTTTTGCTTTAATAACTCTATGTTTTCTACATAAACATATAAATACTCTACTGAAACGAGGACTGAAGAAGTAAAATCTTATTAATCAAGAAATAAAAAAGACTAGTTCAAAAAAAAAAAAGACAACAGTTTTACACAAAGAAAACCCAATATATATATCAAAATATTTAAATCACTTTACCAACAAGGGTACGTGCTTTGCACATAGCTCGCAACGGCGTCGCTTTAGGCATCGAGGCTCCTTTGCCTTCGGTCATATCCACAAATTTTCCATCAACTCTTTCCCACTCGAAACATTGAACCAAAGACCCGAGAGCAAAACACACTAACCGTTGAGCAAGTCCGGCTCCAGGACAAGCCCGTCGTCCCATCCCAAACGGCATCAACTTCTGATCCTCTCCTTCCTTCTCGAATCTTTCCGGCTTGAACCTCTCAGGTTCTTCCCATAACTTTGGATCCCTATGCATCGCCCACACGTTGGTCAATAACATCGTACCACGCGGCATATCATATCCGCCCACTTTACAATCATTCGATGACATGTGAGCCACTAGTACCGGTAGAGCAGGGTACATGCGAAATGTCTCCGACACAATGTTTTGAAGATAAGGGAGATTCACGACATCCGGTTCGTCAAGTAACCGATCTGAACCGATTATCTCATCTATTTCGGTTCTCGCTTTCTTGAGTATCTCTGGATGGTTCAACAGATTCGACATCGCCCATTCTAGTGTTATGGATGTCGTGTTTGTCCCCGCAGCTATTAAAACCTGTCAATATATAAAATTTATATAAATGTTCACATTGATATAAATGCTTCGTAGTACCATATAATTGATACTTACGAGTATGATTCCCTTGATGAGCTCATCTGTATAGTAAGCCGGGTGGGTTTCTTGGAGAGAAAGCAAGCGATGAACCATAGTTTGACCTTTCTCGTCACGTTTCTCATCGATTAGTTCCTGCAAAAACGCATCAAACCGAATCCCCAAGTTCTTTATTTGTTTCTCGTAATTGGTGCCCCAACGTACGATCGAAAGATAGTCAGCTGGATTCCCGGCGCCTGAATTAAGCATCACCTCCAAGATAAGTTGTTTCACAAGTTTGGCCTTTTCGTTGTTCTCGTTGTCAACGCCGTAGTATCTCTTTCCGGCCACCATCCTGATGATGTTGTTGGATGCTAAGTCAGTGAATAACGATTTCATCTCAACCTCCGCGAATCCCTGCCATTAAAATTACTGATAAAAGTTACTACTAATTACTTGGAAAATTTGCAAAGAAACTTGTATATTTTTATAAAATAAAATAGACAAATGACGTTGGTCAATTTGTTTTATTGTGAAAATGATTTTGAACTGGAAGATCATGAAAACTACATATATAATAAAGTAAATGTATTAATGTGAAAAGTAAACTTGGTGGATCGGGAATTATGCAAAGTTTAGAGAGATCCCCACATTTCAAAACCTTATCTGTGGCACGTGAATATGAGCTGTACAAGAAAAGATAAGACCTTACGTGTAAAGAGTCCCTGGAGAGACGTGATATGAGCCGTCGGATCTCGTCCTTACGGATATACAAAAACGAATTAAGTCTCTGAGTCGAGAATATCTCTACGGCGGCGATGCGGCGTAGATTCCTCCAGTGGTCGCCGTAAGATGCGGAGAGCATATTGGTCGAATCGTAACCGACGTGTTTACCCATGATGAGATCTGGGCGGTCAGCAAGAACGATGTCGTTCTTGGTGAAACATTCTTCGGCGACGGCATGTGAAGTGACGACGTACACGTGGCGGTATCCAAGGCGGAGGTGGAAGATGGGAGCATTTCCGAGGGATTGAGAAAGAGAGAGGAATCTCCGGTGTATGGGTGGCTTCAAGAGGTGAAGGTGGCCAATCACCGGCAAAGAGAACGCCGGAGACGGAGGAAGGTTTAGCTTCCGGCTTGATCTTTTGAACAAGAATCTGATTGTGATAAATATTAAGAGAAACGAGAGAAGTAAGATTTGGGTGAACTCCATTTTTTCTTTTTGTTGGTGATGCTTTCTCACTTGGTCATTCTTTTTGTATTGGTTGATAAGATGATCTAACGAAACGCGTTTGGCGAGGGAATAAAAAAATTGAAATTCGGATTTTTTAAATTTATAAATAAACACAATACAAATTTCTGATTTCAAATTCAAATATTTTATATATACAGTATTATTTTAATTGATCGATAATCATTAAAAAAATGGTCAATATATTCTTTTAACATAGTGGTTTGTATAACTATCATATTATTTAGATTCGCAAATTAAAGATAGTTGGAAACGAAAACCACCAAAACGATATCAGCTCTAAGCCTCAATCGTGCGCCATGAACCAGAGCCGCGCAAACATTGTAATTGGAAACGTTTAGAAAGGTATGATGAAATTTTTAATAAATAATATAATTGATCGTCCATATCACGCACAGTCAAAAGTCGGTACGTCGGTATATAATGTCAACGGTATTATTATACCCGTCTTCTGTATATTTTATTAGTACATTATTTAGATGATAATAAGAAACTCAAAAAGAGATTATAACCTATATAAAAAAAATATTTAATTAATTTTTAACCATTTAAAACTTGACATGTGACGGTATCATCTCTTATTTTCTTAAGAATTAAATTTTATGATTCTTAATTAAGAATCACTTCTTTTTTTTATATATATTTTTTATTTTTTTCATTATTTAGAATCTCGTAAAATCTTTTTAAAAATCTGTGTTGCACATGCTCTATGACTACACTGTTATTATTAAATTTATATGGTAGTGCATGCATTATTAAGCAATATATACTTCTAAGGATTTTTGTAATATTTTTACTCAAATTTCCATGTTATAATGAAATAATATATATCACATTTTTCCGTCAAAATTGTAAAATTACATTATAACATAAAAATAATTTTTTTTATTTTGGTTTTTTATCAAGATTTAAAAAATGTATTTTTTTCATCAAAACTAGTAAAATCACATTTTTTGATAAAATCTTAAATTTACAAGCAACTAATCAAACAAATAAAATTATATCTAGATATATCAAAATCTGAACTTTGAAACACATTCATTGTATTTTTTTTCATTGTTAGTAGATACTATATTTTTTTCTGTTCCAAAGTGAAAATTAATATGACAATTACTTATATATAAACATTTTTACAGTCGATTTATTGACATGTATTATGTATAGTGCTTTGATTGTCCTTCAACAACAATTACACAACGTACACTACAGACTCATAAAAAACTCGTTACCTTCTCTTCTTTTTTTATTCTCTCGGGGAGAGACATACAGTAAGGAATTAACTCGTTACTAAAAGTGAAGCAGTAGACTCTTGGAAGATTTTACCAACAGAGGCACGTGCTCTGCACATGGCTTCCAAAGGCTTGGCTTTAGGCATTGTGACTCCTTTGCCTTCAGTCATGTCCACCTCTTCTTCTCCAATCCTCTCCCAGTCCAGACACTGAATCAGAGATCCAAGAGTCAGGTTTATTAGCCGATGAGCCAGTCCAGAACCTGGACACGCCCTTCTTCCTAACCCAAACGCCATTAGCTTTTGCGCCTCTCCTTCTTTCTCGAACCTCTCTGGCTTGAAGCTCGTTGGATCATCCCACAGCTTAGGATCTCTGTGTATGGCCCACGCATTGGTCAACAGTATCGTACCTCGTGGCATATCGAATCCCCCAACTTTACAATCCTCCGAGGCCACGTGAGGAAGCAGCGTGGGAGCCGCAGGGTAAAGGCGCAACGTTTCAGACACGATGTTTTGGAGATATGGCAGATTCGAGATGTCTGATTCCTCCACAAGCCTGTCTAAACCGATCTTTCCATCGATCTCTTCTCTCGCCTTCTTCAACACCTCAGGATGGTTCAACAGGTTCGACAATGCCCATTCTAACGTCACCGCTGACGTATCAGTCCCCGCTAGTATCAGCGCCTGCAGATTCCACACATACACAAGACTAAACTTACAAAGTTCCTCACCAAAATGTGATCGATTGCATTGAATCATGAAACCTAAATCCCTTTTTTTTTCCGAGTTTTCGGATACTTACAACCATGTTTCCTTTGATGATGCGGTCCGTGAAGTAATCCGGTTGCGATTCTTGCAGAGAAAGCAAGTGATCGACCATCGTGTTGCCTCTCTCCTTAGCTCCTCGTTTCTCATCGACCAATCCCTGCAAGAACTCATCGAGCCGACCCGCCAGCTTCTTGACCCGCGTCTCGTAATCTGAAACCCAACGCAAGACCGGCAAGTAATCAACAGCGTTTCCGGCGCCGGCACAAGCCACCACATCCGCAATAAGCTGCCTCACTCGTTTAGCCTCCGGATCGTCCTCTGCACCGTCTCCGTAGTAACGTTTTCCGGCCACCATTCTGATGATGTTGTTGAATGTTAAGTCCGATAACATTGATTTCATCTCCACCTTTGCAAATTCCTGCAAAATTCAAGGACACATCCCCACAAAAAACAGAGTGTTTGTTAATCATATGACTAACCATTAACTATCTCAAATTTCCAAATCAAGCTCTAATATTCCGATCCAAAATTAGAATCAAAGCGCTCACTTACTTGTGAGAAGTTCCTGGAGAGACGCAGTATCAGCCGCCGGATCTCGTCCTGCCGGATAGACAGAAAGCTATTGAGCCGGTGATTCGAGAATATCTCGATGGAGCAGATGCGACGGAGGTTCCGCCAGTGATCTCCGTACGAAGCTGCGATCACGGTTGTGTAGTCGTACGCGACGTGCTTGGCGAGGATGAAGTTTGGCCGGTTCGCGAGTACGACGTCGTTCTTGGTGAAGCACTCCTCGGCGATCGAGTGCGACGAGTTCACGAAAACGAGTCGGTTTCCGAGGCGGAGGGAGAAGATCGGAGCATCGCCTAGAGACTGAGAGATGGAGAGAAACGTGCGGTAGATCGGCGGTTTGAGGAGGCGGAGGTGACCAATCACCGGTAACGCCCATGCCGGACTCGGAGGGAGGTTGGGCTTTCGCCTGATTCTTCCGATCAAGAATCTGAGAGAGAGAACAGTGAAGATAACTGAGAAAATTAGGGTTTTGGCTTCCATATTTGATTTTCGCTTCTTCCCTTGGAATTTTGGTGAGTGACGGCAAAATTTGTGGGGTCTTAAACTTTTAAATAGATAGGAAAGAACAAAAACCAAATTTGATTTTTAATATTGACTATTTGACGCATTGGCCAAACTTTTGTTCTTTTTGATTTTGCATTGTCAAACTATTTGTTAACAAATGTCGTCTTATGACGAGGGAAAATTCAATTTTGATTCTATCTCCCTGAAATAAATAGTCAAAGTCTTGGTCTTGACGAAAAATTGGAAAACTCTTCGTCGTGTAACTCTGTAAACAGAGAATATGCCCTCCAAGGTCTCGCAGGTTCTTGAATTTCCTCAGGGGACTTGCCGGTATGGTACAGATCAGACCGTAAAACAATCGTGAGCCTCTCGCTATGAACTTGCAGAAATTGCTCTTTCTCTGTCTCTCTTCGAGATCTTGCAAGACCACGTTTATGTTTGGAACATAGCCACCATTAGACTTGCTCTTTCTGTCTCTCTTCAAGATGCTCACTGATCTTTCTAAGCATTGTGTAATTATCCTTGCCTTTCGAGTGTTCTCTACCTCCAGCTCGAAACTCATGCTACCGTCGAACAAAGCTCTCGCGGCTTCAACGCTCCCCTGCTTAGCCGTGGAAGAAACGAGGCTTCTCTTGGGTGACGAGTCCATCTCTTCGATTCTTCGGCAGTTGCTAATTCTTTGACCCAAAAAGTAAAATTAATTACTGATTTGAAGAACATTAGGCCCATACGATAAACGCAATAGGCCCATTAAGCTTGGTATAAGATGGGCTTATTATTAAAGATAAAGAAGAGCTTATTGTATACCGTATTTAGCAAGCAGGAGTCAAATGTAGCTGGTTTATTTACTATTTTTTGAATATACACAAGTCTACAAATTTGTCCTTGACCAAAAATTCAGAAGCACCTAGAAAAATAAAAGGGCCACAGAGATTTTGACCGAGACAAAGAGATCAAGGAAAGATTTTGGCAGAGACAAAGCGATCAAAGAATATTGGCAATATATGTGTGTATGATTAAAGTAATAGTCAATAACATTGTAAATGTAATTAAGAGAAGTGATATATAGAAGAGAGACAAAACCTAGAGAGGAGTGAAAAGAAAAAAGAGGGAAAGAGACAAAAGGTGTAAGACGAAGAAACATATTAATTGTGTCTAAAGAACTAAAGCTATGTCCTGGTCCAACCTTAGTCATGTGACGTTCCCTTCAGCTTCTGTTTAAAATTCTTTCTATGTAGTATTTACCTTCTATGAAAATCAAAAATTATGAGAAAACAAATAAAAATATAAGAAAATTCAGAAGAATAAGAAAAACACACCATATATTCGGATCCGGTTCCGGTTTCAAGTTTTAATGCTCGGATCTAAAACCTACAACTACACGGACTAAACATAAAAACGTATTTTTCATCATAACCATACATTATAAACACGAGTTTAAAAGACAACCACAAAGACTAACAAAATTTATAGAAAATTATATACAATTGAAACAAAACAAAACGAAAAGTAGAGAATATAAGTAAGAATTGAACACTGGACGTCTCCCGGTAACGAAAGCGACTGAACAGAAGTGTTCCGTAGCTGGATTGCTACGGCATATATATAACGTATACGTATTAACTTTATTTAAGTTTCAATATCTTTACAAGCTCTCTGATCTGGATACATATTCAGTTTGTTTTGAGTTTTGTATAGGAATCCGCATGAAAAAATAATCGATTTTATTTTATTATATCGATCTCTGTACATTGTTTGGAATAAAAGTTTATGTCACGGACTTATTGTTCCCTTGTTTTAAAAAACCCTATAAGATTGTAATTTTAAAAACCTTGAATTTTTTTTTTTTTTTTTTTTTTATAAAAAGGGCTTTCAGTAACCTTGGATTATTTGTTAACAAACAATAGTACATATATTCTAATCTAACCGATAACATATTGGAGGAGCGGGTTCGTATACGAGAAACATTTCCTGATTATATAGCTATTTGTTTGATACATCAAGTCTTAGCCGATAAATTCCTTCAAACAATTTTGAAGTTTGAATCCGATAAATTCCTTCAAACAATTTTGAAGTTTGAATCCGATAAATTCCTTCAAACAATTTTGAAGTTTAAATTCCTTCAAACAACTTCAACGGTTTTGATCAACCGATGTCATGTGTTGATTTCTTATATTATTTTGGAACATATTTATGTATGATTAGTTAATACTGATACTTTTAAATAAATGTTGGCTCTGAACTCCGAAGCCTCGGATAGTGAGAACTGCTTACGGTTCCAATACTGATTACTGAACATATACATACTATAGTTTTTCTCAAACTAAGGAAGTGTTCAGACTATGCTTAATTAGGATATACTTTAATAGTTATCCTACAATTTCTTGTGTTTTTGTATAGCAAAAATATGTTTAGGAGAAAATAGACTAGTGGATTACTGGCTGATGGATAACTATCAACTCCACAGTTACTAAATTATTGTGTCCACGAAAAAAGGTAGAAAACGCTTTATTTGTTTCTATCTATACAGAAAACACATAATTCATCAAACAATGTAAGAAGATAGAAACAGAAATGACAGGACATTCGTAAAGAATAACAACGACAGTGTTTGCCCATAAACTTATGCTTTTGTTTTTACGATCTCTCTGATCCCGAAACATGTACAATTGTTTGGTTATACATTACTCATGCTTTTGCCTTTTCAAAATGCATTGTATGTCTCGGTTTCAAAAAGCAAAATCATATTTTATATTAAAAAAATATATATATCCTAAATTGTGAAAACAATAGTGACATATCAACGTAAAAGTGTGTCTACTTCTTTATACAGAGATCTATCCACATGCATGCAGTAAAGAGTTATATACATGTATAGTATAGAATGAATGGGACCAAGTATGCGACGTGCGTCCATGTGCCTATCTATTATCTTTTCAAAATGCACCAATTATTATCAAGATTATTGTAGTTATTACGCAAGGGATATACAATTTTTGTTAAATGAAGGATAGAGTCGTGTTTGATTTAAAACACTCTGATTCGGCATTTATTTATCTTTTCCACCTAACTGTTCGCTTGTTTTTTAATTCCACTATTACGTAAACACGTAAAGACTTTATGGTAGAACACTGTAAATATTCTCTAAATTTCGTATCTTCCTACCTCGCGTGCCGTTTATTTTGTTTGTGTGTTGATAATAATGTTGAATGGGAAAACCAAATTGTCACATATATTATCCAAAGATATCTTCTCCAATATCGTCAGCAATGTGACGCCATGCTTTTTTTGGATATCTATCTCTCTCTTTAACATAGAATCGTGTTCCGTTTTATTTTTTTGTTTTCATTTTGACAAGTAGACGAATTGGTCAAATTTTGTTATTTTGTTCAAAGTAAAACACAGGTTTTCATCGTATGTTTTTCTCATAACCAAAGGATTTCAGATATTCAAAAAAAAAAAAAAGGATATCAGAAGAAAATTCAAACCATGTAAGATTGGCGTCCAGTAAATGGATAGCTTGAAATGAATGTGCTAGCTATAATTTTGTTTTTTCAGATTTAACAAACTACAGTCAACATGTGTACTGTATAATGTTGACTTTAGTTATAGACTATTGACAGCAAATTAACGTGTACGTAACCGAATACTGACTAATATACGTAAACATGTTTATATGTTTTGCGATGTTATAATTATATATAAAATTAGATCATAAACACAAAATAAAATAAAATAAGGTACTACTCCGTTTGTATTTTTAAATTAGTTTCATATTTGCATTTGTATTTTTTTTTTTTTTTACTAATAGGTTTAATAAAATACTATTTGTTCATACATATTATTTTATTATTTTACTTTTTGGTCTATATATTAGTGTAAAAGTGTGAGACTTGATCATTCGAATGAAGGTAAAAAAAAGAAGCACATAGTATTAATTAACTGGATGTTAATTTATAGGGGACAAGATTATTATTTATGAGTAAATAATCAACCTTCGATTAGTCTAAATAAACTCTAATATACCTACTATTCATATAAATATATTCTAATGATATACTATTGGTGAGATAGTTGAAGTGACTACTTTTTTCTTTTTGAAAACAATAGTTGAAGTGACTATTCTAACGAACAATAATTTTTGTTTCAAAAAAAAAATATATATATTCTTTAACGAACAATTTGTTCTCCAGAAGAAATATGGTTCCCGAAATGTCTAATCAGAGATAATGTATGACCCGTGCGATTAGTCTCTTCCTAAAACAGTGACTTTCTTCTTTTCATTTCGTTAGGTACTTATTCATAAAGTATTCCTTTTGGCCCATCTGTCGAGTGACCCGTCGCCATAACGGATTGTATTATATCATGTATATGCATTGTTAGACTTTTTGCGGGAGCTAAACAAAAATAAATATATGTACGTATTTAAGTTGATGCAGTTTTAAAAAATACTCTTTATTCTCTATAGGCTATTATAGAGAATAATAGTGTTGTACGTCTCTAAATTTCGGTATCAGTCTACTTTGGTTTTGACGACTCATTATCCAAAGAAAAAAAGGAAATACAAGTTCTATTAATAATATCAACAACATACGTCAATCTGCACTGTGGCATACCATTTAAAGCTCGAAAAAAACCTTCACTCGGTCGTAATTTCTTTTTAGTTTGGCAATATTTTACATGAAAAAAAGAGTATACTGTTGATGAATGGCTGACAAGAAAAAATCGTGATGATCAATTAAAAAAAACTTGGGTAGATGGAAGTAGAAATCAAGGTCCCGAAAATAATCGTGAAGGTGATTGGTGACATTAGTGCTACATTAATATCGTTGTTATTTTAAATATGTTTATAGTCCAAAAAAGACAAGAGACAAAACCTATGAATTAAATGGAGCAAGTTTTGGGGAGGGTACAGCACGAGCGACGATCATGAAACGAAATGAAATGTCCATACAGACCACTCTTTGCTTCTAGGGTGCTGATATGATATATATAAAAATTGGTTCAAACTTAAAACCAAAAATTATATAAAAAAACTGGGTTACTCACTGTTATAAAATATGTTTTTACTATTAACCTGCGATGTCATGCACACACCATTATATACAAAAAAAGTTCTGATTTAAAAATTCTCTAATAAACCATAAAACAAAAAGTTGCTTAAGTTACAATTTAATATTTTCTTTTTCTTTTTAAACCGTATTAACAATGTCTGGTGATGCACCAGCTATATATATTTCTACAAATCAACATAAATTAAATTTAGTGAAGTTAATCACCACAAATATCTCGGGTATGTAGGAGTAATAGTATATTGTTAGCTTGCTGAATTCATAAGCACATTCACACTATACAATAATCAATCCTTTTATAGTTGCCAGTTGCCTTAAAAGCAGTCTAAATTAGACTGTGTTTTATGTTTCTCTCTCTTTCACAGGACCATTAGTTCTGGTTCATTATATTTTATTTAAACTTTGAATCAACGAATACACGTGAATTTATACATCTTTTCATAGGATTTGCAGTTCCCGATTCTCATCCGTCCTAGGAGATTGCATATGTATACTTGTATAGATCTTACAACTATCGTACGTATTAAACAACTATTAACATTACGTACCATTAGACGATCATTAAAGATACACTAAAGAGAGAGAGACGATCAATGTGAATTCGAGGAAATTGTGTATTATATTTGAATCTAACGGTCAAACTCCAAATCCGATCTTAAACGCTACTGGCTAATTAAAGAGCGAAAACCAATAAAACCAGAAACGACAAATGGTTCTTAAGAAAGAAAAAAACTTAATCATAGATTCATAATCGTAATCAGCATGATGTTATAGACGATTTGATATGTCTTTTATAAAATTCTTCTTTAAATCTAGAGCAATATTCGCACTAAATAATAATCTAAAACAATACTTTGCGTCATAGGTTATCAACTTGCCTCCAAAAACAACAACACTGATCTCTAAGCTGCATATTATATACTACTACCAAAAAAATCTTTAAGTTAAAGTTCTTCCGTTATTAGCGTTATAAGCAAAGCTTGTTAGTATTTGACCGTCTCTATTGACGAACAAATAAAAGTGTCACAAGAAAAACGAGCCACGTAGGTCCGTAATGACGCCTATGGCAATAAGACAAAAACCCAAACAGCGATAAACGCTTACGTGGCAGAGACAAGTGGGTCCCTTATGTCTTCGTAAACTGACATTAGCTTATTTGTCTACTGTACCTTTTGTCCCCCGTGTAGGCTACATGCCTGTGACAAACAACGATCAAGTCAAATATCTAACCAAAAGTACTCTGGGGCCCACACGTATGTCCACGTGGCATTTCCCTTCCTATAAATACAACCACCCCTTCGCCGAGTTATCCTCATCAAACGAGTAAAGCATTTGCTAATATTAAACACTCTTTTCTTAAAAAAAAACATTCGATCAAACATGGCCGTTGATTCGCCTCTTCAATCTCGGATGTCTTCATCGACGACCTCTGAGAAAGACGTGAAGGCTCTCAAGTTTATAGAGGAGATGACTCGGAACCCTGACTCGGTTCAGGAGAAAGTTCTTGGAGAGATACTGAGTCGTAACTCGAATACCGAATATCTGAAACGGTTCCATCTTAATGGCTCTTCTGATCGAAAAACATTCAAGACCAAAGTTCCGGTGGTTACCTACGAGGATTTAAAGCCGGATATTCAACGTATTTCTAACGGCGATCGTTCTCCGATCTTGTCTTCTCACCCCATCAACGAGTTTCTCACAAGGTAAGTCAACTTTATCAATAACTATTATTATCATAATTACAAAAATTAAATTTAATTATAACGTTTTTTAACTTTAAAATTTAATTATAGTTAACCGTAACGTTTGTATTTATATGCAGCTCTGGGACATCTGCTGGTGAAAGGAAATTGATGCCAACAATTGAAGAAGACTTAGACAGACGTCAGCTTTTATACAGTCTTCTCATGCCTGTGATGAATCTGTTAGTACTGCATTAAAAAAACATTTTATTTTATTCTTGTAATTATTAACCAACAATTAAACAATTTTTATCAAAAATTGTTTAACAAAATTACAGGTACGTGCCTGGATTAGACAAAGGCAAAGGGCTATACTTCTTGTTTGTGAAGTCGGAGTCTAAGACGTCAGGTGGGTTACCGGCTCGTCCGGTTCTCACGAGTTACTACAAAAGTGACCACTTCAGGAGACGACCGTACGATCCGTACAATGACTACACTAGTCCTAACGAAGCCATCCTCTGCTCTGACTCGTCCCAAAGCATGTATGCTCAAATGCTATGTGGTCTACTGATGCGCCACGACGTCCTCCGTCTCGGAGCGGTCTTCGCCTCCGGTCTCCTCCGTGCCATAAGCTTCCTCCAGAACAATTGGAAGGAACTTGCTCGGGATATTTCAACCGGAACCCTAAGTTCTAGAATCTTCGACCCTGCGATCAAAAACCGCATGCTGAAGATTTTGACCAAACCCGATCAAGAATTGGCTGAGTTTTTGATCGAGGTTTGTTCACGAGAGAACTGGGGAGGGATTATCACTAAGATATGGCCTAACACGAAGTACCTTGATGTGATTGTTACTGGAGCGATGGCTCAGTATATCCCGACGTTGGAGTACTATAGCGGCGGATTACCGATGGCTTGCACGATGTATGCTTCTTCAGAAAGTTACTTCGGGATTAACCTAAAACCGATGTGTAAACCGTCGGAGGTTTCTTACACAATCATGCCCAACATGGCCTACTTCGAGTTTATCCCACACGATCAAGATGGAGCAGCGGAAGCAGCATTGGATGAAACCGCACTTGTGGAGCTAGCCGATGTTGAAGTCGGAAAAGAGTACGAACTCGTGATCACGACCTATGCCGGGCTCTGCCGTTACAGAGTTGGTGACATTCTTCGTGTCACGGGGTTCCATAATTCCGCTCCGCAGTTCAAATTCATAAGGAGGAAGAACGTTTTGCTGAGCATCGAATCCGATAAAACCGATGAGGCTGAGCTACAAAAGGCCGTGGAGAATGCGTCGAGGTTGATTGCGGAGCAAGGAATGCGTGTAATCGAGTATACGAGCTATGCAGAAACGAAGACTATACCGGGTCACTACGTGATCTATTGGGAGCTACTTGGTAACGACCAAACTAACGCTTGCCCTAGTGACGAGGTCATGGCTGAGTGTTGTTTGGAGATGGAGGAATCGTTGAACTCGGTTTATAGACAAAGCCGGGTCGCGGATAAATCGATCGGTCCGTTGGAGATACGTGTGGTGCAGAACGGTACGTTTGAGGAGCTCATGGACTATGCCATCTCGAGAGGTGCATCGATTAATCAGTATAAGGTCCCGAGGTGCGTGAGCTTCACGCCAATCATGGAGCTGCTTGACTCTAGGGTTGTGTCTACTCATTTCAGCCCTTCGTTGCCGCATTGGTCGCCGGAACGACGTCGTTAGATGAAACGTATGAAACAATGTTGAACCCATGCTGTGCGGTTCTAGCAGAAAGCTCTGTTTCTGATTCTAGACTCTTGTGTTAGTTTTATTATTATGCTGTTGTTGTCTTTAGGGTTTGGGTTTGTGAATCGTACAATAAATTTTAGTTACGTATTAATGTTTTCCTTCTTTCTTCTGTCCCAGTCCAGCTAATAAATAGCTTAATTAGTTAGTGACTTAGTATCATTTATCGAAATAAGACCAACTGCGAAAGAAACCAAATAATATTTTGTTATATGGTCCCAAAATGTTATCTTATTTTGTGATGAAAAATCATGTTAGTATAAAAATTAATTCGTTTTACTGCATTTCAAAGAATATACCAGATCTGAAAAAACTAATGATCACATAATGAGTTGCTGGACTAACTAGGTTATATTAGACTATGATTATCTTGCTTTGATTTAACCAAAAATATTCTTCTCTCTCAAAGTCATCACTGTCACACACACAAAAAGTTAATTTTAAAATATATACAACTGCGCCTAAGATTGACCATTTAATCGACAAGATAATATAGAAAATACACAAAACAATTATCATTCCGAAACAGATAACAATTGTTTTTAACAAGGACGTGAAAAGAAAAGAAAAAGAAAAAAATGAGACTTCTTACAAGTAAATAAACACAGCAAGTCTCAACATTTTCTTCTGATTGTGGTGAACCTATAGGTAATTAGTAAATACTCCTCGGTAGGCGCAGGCGGAGACGAGCTCGTCGATTTGACTATGTTTGGTCCGAAAACTAAATTTATGTAACTATAAACCTCCGACTAAACTAAAAAAGATCATAGCAATGTCACACGAATTTGCTGAAATTCAACTAAACCTAGAAAGTTATTTTATAGTATTGGAAGCTTTTTAAGTCCAGTCTGGTCAAGCAACCGGCCCGCTTCAAGATGAAGCCCAATATCAGTATGGTAAATATTAGCTAGTTTAATAAACAAAGCTATAAAAAGTGAATACTTGGCAATACTCCAAGTCCACTTCATTATTTCAGGAATCCAAATCGTCTAAGCGCCGAGAACCTGAAATGTCAGTAATTTTAAGGTTAACATAAATTACAAGCCTTCCACAGTACCAAAACTGAAGATTGAATAGTCCGAATAGATTATTCTTACACTATTTACGGCTACTAAAGAATTATTTCTCAACTACGTCAATTCATCCAGATTTTACATATCGAATGTCAAGGTGATATTTGTATTTATAATGTTGGTAATAGATATTTATATATATTTTTAAACTTCTATAGTTCTATAGTCAATTTTAATTATTATATTGTGAACGTATCTGCTCAAATCAATATATTCTTTACCAAACGAATAATAAAGATCATGGTGCCTTTCTGTTTGATTCAGTATTATATATTTATATTGTTTGGAGTAATGGACCATGGCAGTTATATTATTAATTCACATTGAGTATATTCCAAACACTCAAATAACACGACCATAAAAAATTAGCTCGGAAACCAGCAAAGAATAGAGAAGTTTGTATATTATAGCTAATTAGCACATCTTAAGAGTATTAGAAACCAGGTAAAGGTTATCTGCAAATATTTGGGTAAAAATGTAGCACACTATATATATTTTTTAAATAACCTTTTAAAATATAACAATTTGGATTCACAAGCATCAAATTTCTGTGTATAAATTTTAAGATCATCTATATAAGTAAAAAAAAAGAAAAAAAAATTGCAAAATATTATATGATTTACAATATTTATAAAATGTAATCGTTTTTAAAAAAAATACTATAAAGTTCATTAAGTTTAAAATTCAAATTATTTTATGTTTTTATATTAAAAAATTGTCATTTTCTCTAAAAAATCATCGATTACATACACACGTATATATATATCTAATAAAAAAAAATATAAATTCATTGGATATAGTAGATGGCTGCATTTAAAAGGACACTGTACATAGAAAAATACATTATGTTATATGAAAAATATATAAGTAAATCCTTGCAAAAAAATATATTTAAGTAATTAGATCTCCATTACCAAAAAAAATTTATAAAATATCATGATTTGTTTTTTGTCATTTCTTAAACACGCCTTTTTGCCATGTGATTCAAATTCTCTATTTTAAAATCAACAATAATATCAAAACATAATGGGTTTATAAATAAGTCCTTTGGAAATGGCACACAACAGTCCAATTTTTGTTTCTTTACACTAATATATATAAAAGCCTGAGTCATTTTTGAAAGAGTAGTACAACCTTACAGCACTTAGTTATATGCTAACTCATATAAAGTAATTTCTTAGTATTCAATATACTCTTAATTTGAAAAGAACACCTGAATCCAAATAAGATCATGATGATAGTACTAGTAGTTGATTATTAAACAGCTATGTGAGTTGTCCAAAAAAAAAAGATCTACTATATATGTACCTGATCAGTGGTTATTACAATTACTTATTTCTAATATGTAAATTTTGGATTCCGCATTTACTAAACAAATTTTTTTTGTAAAATTTATAAAAGAAAACTATTATTTGCTGGACATGTGTGTACGTCTTTTTTTTTTTTTTTTTTGAGAAAGGACATGTGTTGTGTATAGGTCTTGGGATGTATATAAGTATAGCCGAATCTCAAATGAAACATATTCAGTGGAAATTTTATGTATACGAATCAACACATATGCTCAAAAGGTAATATTTAACGACCTTAAATAAAAGTAAGACGGATCGACGAGCACAAATGGTTGGAGCATAAATGAATAAAACAAGAGCCCACAAAAGGAATCGATTTTTTCTTGATTATGACAAAGCAGCGAAACAACACTAACTAACTAGATTATTCTTGGACGGTGGATTTCATTAATATCGGAAACCCTTTAAAAAATTAATTAACTTCGGTGGTTCATTTGTTTGAAAATTCTATGATCGGATTTCAAAAACCAGAATAATCAATACAAAACTATTAAATATTCTGGTTAATACGTGTAAAAGAAGAAGAATTTCTTTTTTGGAAACACTTATATATGGTTGATAATTTATAATAATATATGCATTCAGATAGTGAAATTGTTGTAGACTGAAACCGTTTCTTTAATTTCTACCATTCTGGTTAACTATTGCAATATTAACTCTAAGTTAGTAGGCTCATCCTTCTGCGCTTGAAAATTTTAGTTTGGCATCACTCTATCATTTAGCATGAAAGAAACGAAAGGCGATGAATCACCGGGTTCGCCACACGGTATAAGATGATACACTTACGTGTGAATATCAGTAGGCCAGGTGCAAATTAGCTTACGATTGTTTTATAGAGAACAACTTAATTTTGGATAAAATATATGCAAAATAGTTTTAAATGGGTTTATCCTAATAAGACATAAGTAGTCAATCGAGATGTAGATTTTCTTTTCGTTTGTTTCGTAAGTCACGACGTGCCAAAACGAGACTAAAAAGACAAAGGAGTCAAAACGTGCTCAAGTGGAGCAAAATGTGGCCACGAAGTGCTTGTTGCGAGGTGCTGATATACAACGTGCCACTTTCTCTTTTATCGAATCTAAAGGCAAAGAACTCATACAATATATATAACTCATACATCGATTGGTGAGAATACACTTTTTGTAATACTAGTAGTTTTTTTTCTTGAATTTATATCAATATAATTAAGGATAACACGTTTTTGTCAACCACTTGTCATTATAACTTTTAGTAACAACTAGAGACCGAGGGAAGAAAAGGAAGTAAAACCCCGTTGTTTAAAACTATTTAAGTCGAGAAAGCTTAGAAATTAGCAACAAATCATTCTTTATTAAAGAGAGCTATATATATTTGTAGGGTATATTTTTTTCACAGTATTATAGGGTATGTATATAAATCCATTTTGGATTACGTACTCTGCACATGTAATTTAAGCAAGTAATTCATCTTCCCTCTTAAAGTAAGAAGTTAAGTCGCAAAAAGGCACTCTTTATTACAGAGTTTTTCAATTTCTTTAAAAAGCTTTTTAATTTTATACTCGTAACAACCTTTTGGCTAATCTCTTTTTGTAACCATCTATTGGTGATTTATAATGCTCAATAAAAATTCTAACGTTAAAAGAAAAGAAAAAAGTAGTCTTAGGTGGTGGTTTTACCTGTCTTGTTGATTGGGGAGAATAATAAGATATCCAATAAGATCATCACACGTAGCAACCGTATACGATTCTAGGACAAAACAAGTGGGTTCAAGTGCGGACCCCATTTTCTGGAACAAGGGTTAATAGAAACCTAGGGATTGCTAAATTATATTTTGAGGTTCAAAATTATTTGTTTTTTTTCTCATTTACTACTTATTTATTTTTATTTCAACTTTTTGTTTATTAACAGTAAACTAGTATCATTTATTTATTAGATTATTTGAATTTCAAATTAGTAATGGTATTTTAGACCAAAAAAAACATTAAAAAATATAAACTTTTCTTATGTATAGTGTGGTCCTTCTGGCGTCTAGCCGTCTAGGCTATTCAATACGTATTGTTAAAAATAAAAAAATAAAAATTATGATGATTATTATAAATGTCAAAGTAACTCCGATGCTTTTAACGTATATGGCATTGGAAGGTAAATTTCCCAAAAAATACGTCAATGAAATAATATATTTCAAAATAATACACACTTTTTGGTAAAGATTTGACAACTAACATCGATCACGATACTTGCAAACATAATACGCAAAATAAACATCTAATTTATTTAAAATTTTACCACTGCATCGTTTTTACAACAAAATTCTAAAATTGCCTATACTCAAATCAAGAGGCCATACGTCGTTTACTCCTTTTGATTTTGTTAGACCATGTGCTAACGATAGAAACACTAAGATACATTTCTCAAATATAAAATATTAATATAATATAATAATATAAATCAATTTTAAATATAAATAAAAACAAATCATTTATATGATGATATATATACAAAAAAGTCTAAGAGTCAACTCTTAAATAAGAGTTATAAGACCACTTCCATCGATGTTTGTTAAAGAATTTCTTAGTATTAAAAATAATGAAAATAATAGAAAAGTATGAAAGAGAGTAAAAGATGTTTCTTGGTTAAGAGATTTTAAAAGGTTTTTTCAACAATATAAGAAACTCAAAAATCAGATATCTCTTTGTAATTGATTCAATATTTTTTATTTTTAATATTTAATTAAATTATTCAATTATATTATTATAATAAAGTTTAGATACTTCTTTTAAAAAATTTACTCTAAAATCTGTTTCTTTTCAGATTTCTTACCATTTTATTTTTTAAGTTAAAATACTGATGAAGAAACCAGCGTTGCACTTGCTCTTAATATGTTGTTCCAGTCTTCCCAGTACTAATATCTCTCGACAACAAGAAAACATTTAACCTTTTTTAGGGTTTCAATAGTTCTGCAAAAAATATTGTATTTACTTATTTTCTTTAATTTTAATATATGTTTTAAGAAAAGAAAGTACTTATTTTCACAGATGGTTTACATTTTTTATTTTTGTAACATTAAAACAAAAAAAAAGTACATATTTGTTTTGTCTACAACTCCCAACTTTGGAAAGTTGGTTGGACCCTTTGTGACAGTAACCAAAGGTAACCACTTCATTAACAAAGGCTCTAATCACTTCGAGAAAAATGTGCTTATATTTATCATACCAAACTTTTTTTTGTTTCTCAGTATACTCACTCAACCCAACAGTTTTTTTTTTTGTTTTTTCGTAGTTCGTCCACAGATACTCAACCCACAGAGTAAAATCAACATCTACGTTAATTCAGTGTAGTATTTCTGATTAGAATACCTTACGAAGACTTTCGAGCTAAAAACAAAAGTATCTATATAAAATAAATAAAATAGCGTCGAAAATAAAAAATACATGATCATTCTTCTATATATAATTTTACCAATCTCACTATTTCCACGACGCCTTCACCAACAGACTCGCTAGAGGGAGAGAGAGAGAGAGAGAGAGAGAGAAAGAGGGATAGTCAAAGATGTTTTACTTCGTGATTGTTCTCCCTTTAGCTCTCTTTCTCTTGGCTTACAAATTCATCTTCACTTCCAAAACGAAGCGTTTCAACCTCCCTCCTTCTCCGCCTCACTCTCTTCCCATCCTCGGCCACCACCGCCTCCTCAAACCGCCGGTCCACCGTCTCTTCCACCGCCTCTCCAAAACACACGGCCCAATCTTCTCCCTCCAATTCGGCTCCCGCCGCACCGTCGTGATCTCCTCTTCCTCACTCGCAACAGAATGCTTCACGGGACAAAACGACGTCCTTCTATCAAACCGGCCTTGTTTCCTAACCGCGAAGTACGTCGCATACAACTACACAACCGTCGGAACCGCACCTTACGGCGACCACTGGCGTAACCTCCGCAAAATTTGCTCCCTCGAAATCCTCTCCACGAACCGTATTACCAACTTCCTCTACATCCGTAAAGACGAAATCCGCCGCATGCTCACGAGACTCTCACGTGAGGTCGTCAACAAAGAGATCGAGTTAGAGCCTCTCTTGTCCGATCTTACGTTCAACAACATCGTGAGAATGGTTACGGGGAAGAGATATTACGGAGACGAAGTCCACAACGAGGAAGAGGCGAATCTTTTCAAGAAACTCGTTGCCGATGTCAACGATTGTAGCGGCGCGAGGCATCCCGGAGACTACTTGCCCTTCCTCAAGATTTTCGGAGGGAGCCTCGAGAAGAAAGTGAAAGCTGTTGGAGAAGCCATGGATGAGATCTTGCAAAAGTTGCTCGATGAGTGTAGGGAAGATAAAGACGGTAACACAATGGTTAACCATTTGCTCTCTCTGCAACAACAAGAGCCAGAGTATTACACTGACGTCACTATCAAAGGCCTCATGCTGGTAAGTGGTAACGAATCTAACACATGTATTGGAAAAGTATATAAAAGTAGTTGTGATTTGGTTTTATATGGTTTAATTTTGGATTTTTGTAGTTTTAGCAAAAACAAAATTTTAATCGAAATGATCATTATATTGATATCGAATCATTTTATTTCAGGTTTAGTTTAATTTAGGGTTTATTCGAATAAGTAAAAATGCAAAACCGAATCGTTAAAAAAAAAAAAAAAAAAATTCAAATCGATTATTGATAATATTTTTTTTTGACTGCATCGATTATTGATAATAATGTCGATTAGTTTCACACGATCTGGTTCATGATGTTGCGCGAAACAGGGCATGATGATCGCCGGAACCGACACCTCCGCCGTGACGTTAGAGTGGGCGATGGCGTGTTTGCTGAATCATCCAGAGTCTTTGGAAAAGGCAAAAGTAGAGATCGACGAGAAAATCGGACAAGATCGTTTGATCGACGAACCAGACCTCGCGAACCTGCCTTACCTCCAAAACATAGTGTGGGAGACATATCGGCTATACCCGGCGGCGCCACTTCTCGTGCCAAGATCTCCGACGGAGGATATCAAAGTCGGAGGATACGACGTGCCGCGTGGTACGATGGTGATGGTTAACGCGTGGGCTATACACAGAGATCCTGATCTGTGGAAGGAACCGGAGAAGTTTAAACCGGAGAGGTTTAACGGCGGAGAAGAAGACGTTCATAAGCTGATGCCGTTTGGGAATGGACGGAGATCGTGTCCCGGCGCCGGGTTAGGGCAGAGGATCGTGACATTGGCGTTAGGGTCGTTGATTCAGTGCTTCGACTGGGAAAAAGTCAACGGTCAAGAGATCGATATGACGGAGACTCCGGGGATGGCGATGCGTAAGAAAGTGCCTTTACGGGCCTTGTGTCGTTCCAGGCCTATTATGAATAAAGTTCAGGCCCATTTATGAAAAATTGGTCGAGATGTGAGATTTTGCTGCGTTTGAGTATAATATTTGTGTGGTGTATAACTCGAAAAAAGAAATCTACGTTTGGCCCATATTTTATTGTTTTTTTGTATTTTAATGGATTTAATCCAAACCTAGGGATTATTGGTTTTTGTATTTTGATGGATTTATAAATCTTTTTTAGATTTGATAAATTTATTGATTTCAAAATCAGCAAAATAAAAAAAAATCAAATCCACTCAAATACCAAAGTTAGACCTTGTATTTGGATTTTTGTATTTTAGTCATAAAAATCTTTCTAAATCCATTCAAATTCAATTAAAACTCAAATCTTTATAATATTTAGATTCTAAAATGATATAACCAATAACACTATATTTCATTATGGATTTTAAAATCATAGAACCAATAACACTGTATTTTAATATAAATTTTAAAATACAACAACCAATAACACTGAATTTGGTTTGGATTCTCAAATCCATTAAAATACAAGAACCAATAACACCTCCTTAGTGTTATTAGTTCTTGTATTTTAAAATCTATATTGAAATACAGTGTTATTGGTTCTATGATTTTAAAATTCATAATGAAATACAATGTTATTGGTTCTATTATTTTCAAATCTAAATATTATAAAGATTTGAGTTTTAATTGAATTTGAATAGATTTGGAAAGATTTGCATGACTAAAATACAAAGACCCAAATACAAGGTCTAACCTTGGTATTTGAGTAGATTTGGTTTTTTTCCATTTTACTGATTTTGAAATTAATAAATTTATCAAATCCAAAAAAAATTTATGAATCCACCAAAATATAAGAACCAATAATCCCTACTTAATCGTTGTTGATGGGTATAACCAATGTTCTCCTTATGTTATATAAATGAAAATTGTTGTTATAAGGTCATCTTGCCCTTTTTATAGAAAATTACTTCTTCCGTTCCAGAATGTATGATGTTTTAGATGTTTCACAGATATTAAGAAAATAATGATTATTATTATTTTTTAAAGTACTTTTTGTGTGTTTATTAATTTAATACTAATTTTTTATATTTTTTTACCTAAAAAGTTGTCTTGAAAACAGAAATATATTAAATATAATGTAGAAAATTAATCTTTGTGGAACAAAATAAAAAACCCAAAACATCATACAATATAGAACGGAGGGAGTAGTATTTAAGCTTGTAATTTTGATAAAGCACAGGGCCCAATTTATAAATGATCCGGGCCTGGGTTTTCTTCGACATCCTCGATGCAGGAGAACGGTTGGTATGTCAAAAAGTTCTTAATGGGTCTCATTCGTCCCCTTATTTATTGGGTCTCTCATTTGTTCAAGTCCCCTTCAAATTAACTTTATGTAATGGGTTGGGTTGGTTCAAAATTTGGGTTCTATAAGTTTATATTTTGCTCTTCACAATGTGAGGCTACAATTTTAATAATGTATATAACTCTATAGTCATACTTATAGCTTGAATATAATTTTTTCAAAAGATAAGCGGAATTTTTTTAAATACAATTAAGAAATGAAACGGATTAGCTCGGTTTGATTTGTTATAACTATTGCAGAAATTAAAAATAAATTAATTGGTACGCAGATCATGTGTGCAGTGTTCACATGTGTGTGGGTCCATCCCTGACTAAGCTACGGTTGTGCCCTATGGGAACACGTGATTTACGTGTTGTTAGGTAATGGCACATAGTTAAAGATTTTTTTTTTAAATAGTGTAGTTTAAGATCTATAGTCTTCTTGATGATGGAGTTAAGTTTAGGATAGTGTGGTTAGAGAATTTAGATGATTCTAATTTTATAATCAAAACAACTATTTACTGGTGAGGAAAAAAAAAAAGAGGATGAAATGGTTCAGATGTTTCTTTGTTTTAGTTTACTCTCATAGATCCTTTCTCAAAAGGTTTGGAAATTTTTAGGAAGAAAATACATTAGATAAATTAAAAAGATGGATGCAATCATGCAAACTATAATACTGTATTTTTAAAGACTGATGACAATTATTTTACACTGGATACAGTTTTACATTATGGGTTTTTGTTATTTCTTTCTGAAAATAAAAAGTTGGAAACTTGTATCTCCTATATCTCTTTGAATTAATAGCTTGAAACTTATTTATCTTCGAAATTATAGTTCAACAATTTTAAACCCACATATCTTGATACTAGTAGTTGGGGACAAAGTTCATGAAGAGAGAATAGTATGCCCGCTCTGCTACAAAATTTATTTTCTTTAATTTTAAATTTGGTTTATATAACAACATTAAATTTGTAAATCACAAGACTTTTCTTATAGAGGAATCAAACCATCCAAATTACTCACAAAAATCTTCCAGGATTTCGAATAAAGCAGCCGTTGGCAGCCGGCGGCAGAGAAAGCGATTGGTGGTAAACAAGGAAAAGTTGAATATTGCTTATTCCTTTAAACATTGTCTGTAGCAATTTTCTTTTATTGGAAAACGGATGTATTTTATTACTTTTATTGCTTGTTAATAATGAGCTTCAGTTATATGTAACTGGATCATGCATACTCGACACGTCTGTGTAATACATATTTGTGTAACTCGAACTAATGAATATATACGTTTAGCCCATATTTAATCGTTGTTGATGTTATCTAATAGCAAATTACTTTATGAAAATTGTTGGTTAGTTAAGGTGTTTTGAAGTTAATATCAGTTTTGGCCTAGTTAATCAAAGACTCTAATACAAATGGAAAGTAATATTTAAATTGTAAAACTCAAGGATATGACTTTATAGATTGGAACGTTTTCCACGAGATGTATAAATGTTACTTTAACATCCAAACTCGTTAAATGGTTATTCCGCTTTACTCTTTGAGTATGTACACTTTTATTATTTAATAAAAGATTACACGAGAGATTTAAGAGTTTACATAGCAAGTGTTCATCGATTCACTTATCACGTCCTCGAAAAGGGTTTAAATGGAATTTTAAGACACAGGCATATTTTGAAATCTTGGGATTGAAGTGGCAGTAACGACTTCAAAAAAATGGTGGAGAAATCACATATGCAATTAGTGTTAATCAAATTCTCTCAAAACAAGGGAAAAGATTTATCTGGATTTATTTTCTTCTTCTTCTCTCCTAGCAATTGTATCTTTAAACATCTCTTTTAAACTACTTTCATCAGAAATTAGTTACTTTCACTATTTTCTTTCTTTATAGTTATACTAATTTAGTAATTTTAATGGAGGTTGAGACATCTTTTTCTTCGGTGAGATCGTCTTGAGACATCTTTAATTTTGTGGAATTCCTTGATTCCACAAATTAAGAATTTTGAAGATTTTTTTTTCAAATCTCGAGACTAATCATCGTCAACTAATCCTGGGTTATGAATAATTCAAAATTTTATCTATCTAATAATAGCTGTTCAAATTTTTTATATCTATTACTTCAAATAATATATAAAATATTACACATAAAGACATTCTCCATTATCTTACACTAGTTTAGTAGAATATTATATTTCTGCAGAAGGATAACAACTGCACTTTGATAAAATGTGCTTTTATATTTTACCAAGGCCTTTTTAATTTCTTGTCTTGTGAACGATTTGTTGTTTATAAAAAACATTTATTTACGGTAGCTTTGGCTGAGGATGTGGAGATGAAGCTTCGTTTGTGTAGTGTTTAACACGTTTTAGTTTGAAAATTTATAATTCTCAAATCATACAAGCGACACATTATAATGTTTCTTTGTAATAGTTGATAAATAAACGTGTATCAGATTCATGATTAATTATAATGTAATGTTATTATGTTGTTACGATAATATTTAAGTCTACTTTGACTGAAAAGTACATTACAAAATGATTTTTTTTTTATTAAAACTAATACAACTTAATCAAATATAATTTACATAAAGTCGAGACATAAAAGAAGCCATGAAATGTTGTTTCCGACTTTCTGGACCAAAAAGGATATTTGAATTAAACGGAAAATCAAGTAATCTTTGTGAACTTATTTTTCATACCTACTGCCGCTACATGGTTAAAAATATAGAATCAAACTATATAAATATTGAAGAAATTGCAATTGTCATAAATTACAAAACCAAAGAGACATTGTGTAGTTGACACTTCTAGAAGTGAAGAGACACTAAACATAGTGAAATTATAGAGCCAACCACATTGCTCATAGTTGAACTGCTCATTGTAATTAAATAACTCATTATACAACTGCCAATTTTTTTAATCGTATCGTTTAAAGGAGGTGGTTTGGTATTTCAGACCCATAGTAAACTTATCATTGGATATTGAAATCTTGCAATTCTGAAAAATGTTCATCCAGCAAACAAAAATGACCAAATATATAGTTTGCGATTGTTACTCGAGATGAGCAGCTTGATAGCTTAAATATATAATTTTAGAAGAATAAACTTTCATCAAAAAGGAAATAAATAAATAAAAGCATAATGTGTGAGCACCTGGACACTCCTCTTTTAATCCCACGGTAAGTTATTCAGCCACCATACCAATTTGAATTTGTTGAACACTACTTTTCCCGCTGACAAAAAAAAATGATCCAATCTATGCGCTAAAAACGTGACTAAGAATGAAGCAATAATAACCGTTGGATCAACAAAATATTTTATATAAAAAAATGTTGGGACCCTAAAAGTCATTTCCTTTCTACTATATATATATATATATAGATAGATAGATTACCAAATCATTCTAATCAGCGACATCATCACCAAATAGGAAAGAACATGGAAAGATGTTTCACTTTGTGATTATTCTCATAACTTTCCTTCTCTGTTCTTACAAATCCTCTTTCACCCCCAAAACTCACTTTTCCTATTATATCTAGAAACACCAAATCATTTGAGCAATCGTCAGCACTAAAAAGAACGTGACAAAAGATGTTTTACTACGTGATTCTCCCTTTAGCTCTCCTTGTCATTGCTTACAAAATCATCTTCAGTTCTAAAACGCAGCGATACAACCTCCCTCCGTCCCCGCCTCACTCTCTTCCCATCATCGGCCACCACCGCCTCATCAAACCGCCGGTCCACCGTCTCTTCAACAGACTCGCCAAAACACACGGCCCAATCTTCTACCTCCGTCTCGGTACCCGCCGTGCCGTCGTCATCTCTTCCTCCGCACTCGCAAAAGAATGTTTCACGGGTCAAAACGACGTCGTTGTGTCGAACCGCCCTCGTTTCCTAACCTCCAAATACATCGCTTACAACTACACGACCATCGCAACCACACCTTACGGCGACCACTGGCGTAACCTCCGCAAAATCTGCTCCCTCGAAATCGTCTCCTCAAAACGTCTCGCCAACTTCTTCCACATCCGCAAAGAGGAAATCCACCGCATGCTCACGAGGCTCTCACGTGACGCCCTCGTCAACAACGAGGTCGAGCTCGAGTCGCTCTTTTACGACCTAACGTTCAACAACATCGTGAGGATGGTTACTGGGAAGGTCTACTACGGAGAAGATGCGAGCGACAAAGCAGAAGCAGATACGTTCAAGAAACTTATTTCTTATATTACAAGCACTAGCGGCGCGAGGCATCCCGGAGAATACTTGCCACTCCTCAAGATATTCGGAAGGAGTTTCGAGAAGAAAGTGAAAGCTGTTGGAGAAGCCATGGATGCGATCTTGCAGCGTTTGCTAGATGAGTGCAGGGGAAATAAAGACGGTAACACTATGGTTAATCACTTGCTCTCTTTGCAGCAACAAGACCCAGAGTATTACAGCGAAGTCACTATCAAAGGCCTTATGCTGGTAAAAAAATGAAACGCACTCATATATATTATTATCATTTTTTTTATTCACATTTAAAATGCAAGTGGTGGCATTAACAAATGAGGTAATTAATTACATTATGTGTCAAAACAGGGCATCATGTTTGCGGCATCAGAGACATCAGCCGTGACGATAGAGTGGGCGATGGCGAGTTTGTTGAACCAACCAGAGTTATTGGAAAAATTAAAATCAGAGATTGATGAGAAAATCGGACAAGACCGTTTGATCGACGAATCAGACATTCAAAACCTTCCTTACCTCCAAAACGTAGTGTCGGAGACACTCAGGCTATTTCCAGCGGCGCCGCTTCTTGTGCCGAGATTAACGGTAGAGGACATCAAAATCGGAGGATACGACGTGCCACGTGACACGATGGTGATGGTGAACGCGTGGAGCATACACAGGGATCCTGAGCTTTGGACCGAGCCGGAGAGGTTTAACCCGGATAGGTTTAATGGTGGAGGAGGAGAAGGAGAAAAAGACGACGTTCGTATGCTGATAGCGTTTGGAAGTGGACGTAGGATGTGTCCCGGCGCTGGATTAGCGCTCAAGATTGTGACGTTGGCGTTAGGATCGTTGGTTCAATGTTTTGATTGGGGAAGAGTCAACGGCGAGAAGATTGATATGACCGAGGGTCCAGAGATGGCAATGCGTAAGGTGGTGCCGCTACGAGCCATGTGTCAGCTTCGACCCATTATGAATAAGCTTATTACCGACTCAAAGGTTTAATTCTACTTTCGTATGTTCTAATGAAATATGTTGTTACACTTTATTTGGTGTGTTTCTGTAACTGAGACTATCTGTGTGTAACGAGAATAAATTGAAAACCTCGCCATTTTCTCCTCTATTTCATTTCTCAGCATATATGCTATATGTTTTTAATTAGTTGAGTTATACATGAATTTAGCTCCAACTCAACTAAAAAATTCTACCAATCATGATCGAATTTTAATTTTGTTGACTTCTAGTACTGTTTTGCAGATTTTCATTATCTTTTTGTAAAACTGTAAAACGAAAACTTACCTCAAAAACACGAAAAGTCTCATGTGATTGACTTTTCTTTACTTTTTTTAAAAAAATTCGTTTTTGTAAAAAGATCAATTGATCAAAATATAAATTATTTTGTCTTTATTTAAATAGTCAAAGCAAAATTGTTGTTATTACCTTGATTTTAAGTGATATTCTTAAAAACGTTAGATATTTAAATTAACTTCTTCGTTTTTTTTGTCTGGCCACAGTTATTGATTGTTTCAACATGGTGTTGGCTTCTTATGTTATAACAACAATATATACGTAAACGTTACGTTTGTGAATTTTTTAGCTTAAGATTTTCAGATATTAAGTTAGCATGAAATACTTTCTTTATTAGTTTTGCTTAGGATTTTTAGTATCAAGTTAATATGAAATACTTTCTTCTTTCAAATGTAAAGATACAAAAGTTTGATTTATTTATTTCCAGAGTTTATCATACAAAAAATACTCAATACCCTGTAAAAGTTTGTTTTTAATTATTATATATATATCTATTCTATTTTTGAGCTTTATATATTTTTCTATCCCTTCTTTTGATTTGACCTGAGATCTGAAAATTATTGCTTGTGTCGGATTGGCTCTAAGCGATATTGTATTATATAATCTAATAATTGTATTCATAATGTAAAAGTTGCAATCTAATCTCTGGAATATATTATATGAATGGTTTTGGCTCTTTTCCTGATAGATGAATAATCAATTTTATGACTTGGTTCGCGTGGCGAAAAAACTTTTGCTGATCTTACCATGTAAATATAATATAGTGGATTCCCAAATCTATAGGTTAATATAAGTATTGATAACACAGGTTTTGATAAGGTGTATTGAATATTTTAGAGTCTTTAGGTTTTGATTAGGTACGTTCAACTTTACGAAACAATTTTCTCAACAATAATTCAAAAAAAAAAAAAAACAATCGTAGTATAACTAAAGTCGAGATTTCGTCTTATAAATAATAGAGTATCTAGGTGTGATGGCAAAAGTTTGGAGATCGAAATATTGAACGGTTTTATTTTTTATTTAACGTCTAAATGATGATGGTATTGGTAAGACCAATATATTTTTCAAATAAGATTTCTTCACCAACTGAATAACAAATCCTATCGATTCCATGGATCATGTGAACTGTATTATAAATTAATTAAATAATGCGGTGATAGCAATAATACAAATAACATAATCTTTAATATTTATACATATAAATGGGTCATCCTAAAAAAGACATACACAACAGCCCATGTTTTTTTCTATTAAAAAGTGGACAAACATGAAATGAATAAACCTGAGTCAATTAGAATAATAATATTAAAATCGTTATCTAAAAGGTAATAAAATATTAATAATATGAAGACAATATTAATAATTAATTGACTGTGAAATAGTCACGGGTTGGCCATAACTATTTTGCGACTGTTTAACCACAAATTTTGCTACGGAATTGCTCATGAAAACATTATTTTTGTTTCATGACTATACCAAATCTATGGCCATCCTTTTAGCCACATAATAATAATTATAATTAAATGAAAATGGTTATTACCAGTCAAATCCTTAGTAACCATGTGGTTTAGTAAAAGGAAATCTAATGATAACTATTTCTTTCTTATAACAAATATATAGACTTCTAAATCCCAACCCATGTGAGTGCGATATATTGTTTCCCTGATAAAAATCATATCAATTGTATTATAGTGTCCCTGACTATAGATTTCATAAAATATAAATAGCAAACTTTTGTGTGTGTGTAAATCTCAAGAAAAAAATAGAAAATTTGTTTATGAAGATCTTGTAATCCATAAAAAAAAAAAAAAAAAAAAAAACGACACTTCGGTCGCAGCAAGCATGTGAAGTGCGATTTATACTTGTCGGCACCGATAAGTAATTCATGCGTTTCCAATACACTTCTGAAAACAGCGTATTCAAAATTTTCACCTACCATATAGTATATCTTACTCTATCTCTCTATACACACACTGTCGCACAAAAGAAGTTCCAGTATACATATCAACTTTTTAAAATAATCGTCCAAGTAATTGGGTACTAAACCCATTAATATGTAGACCACACTTGCATTTTGATTTTAGCATGTGTTATATAATAACTCATTTGTTTTTTTTCACAGTGCTTAATTTACCGTTTAGCACGGTATGAGTTATGAATCTTATGATAAGAAAAGGAGCACCTCGATTGAGTTTTTCAAAACTCTGTGAGCTTCGGTTTTTGAGACACATGATTTACGCGTGGTTAGGTAACAGCTACTCCAAGATATATTTAAAAATCCTTAAGATATAATTGAAAATATTTAAAAAATCTACAGTCTTGACGGAGCCGAGTGATGGATAGTGGGGTTACTGGGGTAGATCATCCTAGTGAATTTCTATAATAAAATATTACACGTTTGCGTTTTAGGAAGAAAGATAAGGGAATTGTTCAATAATTCCGTTGTTAACCCTGGTAATCCTTGCGTCAAATTTGGCCCATGTTTATTTTTCAAAAACTACCACCAAATTGCTTATTTCAAAAATTCTACAAATTTTAGGCTTAGGAAAAGAAGCCAAATGATGTACTATAACCCTTCTTACTAAACTCTTCTTAGAGCATTAGCATCCATTGAAGAGATACTGAGAGGAGATTTTTAATATTTTTTTATTATAGAAAATTGATTTTATCTTAAAAATGGTTAAAAAAATTTGGCAAATCAAATTATGCTATATCACAGGAGAGACGGTCTTTCTGCTCGCGCAGAAAAACGATTCTACTCTTTTGCTTCAGCCACATCATTTTTTCTTTTTTTTTTCCTTTTTTTTTCTTTATAACTTTAAACGAAACGGTTCTTCTGCCCCAAATGTTCTTAGAGCATGAATAACAGAGAGTCCCACATAGGGTTTCTCCAAATATTTTATCAAAAAAAAAAATTAAAACGATTTAAAAAAAAACGAAAAACAAAATTGACCACTCATACTATGATATGTGTCAGAATTTTGGAAAGAGGCGATTCTTACAGCTCTATGCAGTTAAAAAACTCTTTGTATTGTTAATTTTTTTTTTTTAAATGTAAAAGTTTTAGTAAAGCTCTGCATGGCAGATCTTCTTAGGACATTTATAATAGAGAGATTCTTAGAGTTTCTAACTAAAAAGGAAAAGAAAAAAGAAAATAAAAAAATGAGGTGACAAAAGTAAAAGTTAAAATTGCCTCTATTATTGGAGTCTTTGAAATCGACTCTAACACTATTTATTATATTAATAATAAATTTAATATTAATATATACTTAAGAATCTTAATATTGTGTTCACCATTACAGGTGCTCTTAGACTTAAAATTTTATGCTCTTTTTAAAACTCTTTTTTTTTTTTTTTTTTTTTGCTCTTTTTAAAACTCTTAAGAACTCTTCTTGTTGACCAAAAATAAATAAATAAAGAACTCTTCTTAAATTATTGGCAGTGCATAAGTTAGTGCTATTACGGCCTTGTGCAGGCTTTCGGCCCATTATGGATACGGCCATGATAGTCTTCTGCTTTCGCGTGCAACGTAAATTAAAAAGCTACGTTGGCCCGTATTTAATGGGGTTCGTTATGTTCTTTTTGTTTGTAGCTCTCTGCATTCTCCAATATGAATGAGTTTACATATCATTCTATAATTGGCATTTTACGCGAGCTAATTTACTAATTTCAGATGTTGCCATATCTATTTATCATCTCACTTAACGTCAGTTTTTTTCTGCTATTTTTATGGGTTTCAGAAATCGTCTTCCTTCCTCTATTCTGTTTAATCGTTGAACTTTTCTTGTTTTTGAATTCAAATAACATAATTGATATGGAAAAATCAAATTTATTGATAGCTTTTCGGAATCGTTGGTTAGAAAACAAGTTAATTGTTGGATACGTAATCGAAAATGACGCTATCCTTCAAGACTTCTTCTCCTTCTTCGAACCGATCAACACCAAAGTCCTTCGCCGGAGACGATTCTCAGTTCTTCCATCACAAAAGTTACAGAGCACACACCACCACACTCTTCTTCATCCTCGTCTCTCTCTCCTTCTTCGGTTTCTTCTCTCTCTACTGTTCCCCAAACTCCATTTACCGTGCTGCATTGTTTGCCACCACCCGCCCGGTTAAATCCGGAATCGTCAGCTACGTGATCAACGCTCAGGATTCGAGCCACCATCAATCCATTCGCAGGATCAGAGCCGAGGGTGTTCTCTGGCCAGGATGGGAGATCATGGTGATCGTTTCGCCGGAGGAGAAAGTTATGCCGCCGCTTCCAGGGGAGGATTACACGTGTTTTTACCCCAACGGCGAGAAATCCACGGCGCGGTTCGCCGCTGTTCTCCCTTTCACGAACCGTACGGTTTTCAGATGCAGCCTTCCCGGAATTTACCGCCACCACCATCCGATTCCGACTCCGATCCTCGCCTCTTCGAAATCGTTCCAACTTTCGCCGGAATCACGGTGGCCTGATCTCCCTCTATGGAATTTCGTCGTTTTCGAGGCCATCTCCACGGAAAACGACGTCGTTCTCTTCGTCAAGGGACCGAATCGCGGATTGGGATCAAATAAACCGCCAGAGTCATTTCGATGCGTGTTCGGCGAGGAATCTGATTCATCCATTAGAACCGCCGTGACGAGCTCCGTGCAAGAGGTGTTCCGATGTCAGTTCCCAAATGAAACGTTCGATAATCCAGTCAAAATCTACCTCGAGACGGTGGCAACAGATAAGGAGGCGACGAAGACCGTTCCGTCGTTAGCGTATTTTAGCCCGAAGCGCATGTTAGCAGAGCCGCGTGAGAAATCGCTACTGTGCGCGACGACGATGGTGTACAATGTAGCAAAGTATCTAAGAGAGTGGGTGATGTATCACGCGACGATCGGCATACAGAGATTCATTATATACGACAACGGTAGCGACGACGAGTTAAACGACGTCGTTGATCAGCTCAATAAAGAAAGGTATGACGTCACAAAAGTATTATGGATCTGGCCCAAAACGCAGGAGGCTGGGTTCTCCCACGCGGCGGTGTACGGGAACGATTCGTGCACCTGGATGATGTACCTCGACGTAGACGAGTTTCTCTTCTCTCCGGCTTGGGATAAACAATCTAAGCCGTCGGATCAGTTGATTAAATCTCTTCTACCGTCGGATCAGAAGATGATCGGACAGGTGTCCTTTAAATCGCTCGAATTCGGACCGTCCAATCAGACGGAGCATCCACGTGGCGGAGTGATGCAAGGGTACACGTGTCGCCGAGAAGAAGAGCAGCGGCACAAGTCGATCGTGCGGTTGAGCGCGGTGGAGCATTCGCTGTACACGGCCATCCACCATTTCGGCCTGAGGGCAGAGTACGAGTGGCGCGTGGCTGACACGGAGGAAGGAGTGGTGAACCATTACAAGTACCAGGCGTGGCGGGAGTTCAAGGCCAAGTTCAAGCGGCGCGTGTCAGCGTACGTGGTGGATTGGACCAGAGTTTCTAATCCTAAGTCGAGAGATCGAACTCCTGGGCTGGGCTTTAGACCTATTGAACCGAAAGGATGGGCCCAAAAATTCTGTGAAGTCACGGATGTAAGATTGAAAAGGCTAACCCAAAAATGGTTTGGATATCGAGAGAAAAATGGGTATAGAATGGCATGGCAAACATGAACAATGGTTTTTGTGTTCATAATAGCACAGGATTTTGAAATTTTGGGTTTGGGTAAAAAATACTGAAACTGAACTACTTCACAATCAAATTAACTTTAATCTTAATCTGATAGTGCCATTTAAAATCGTCATTTCACAATTAACATTAATATGTCCTTTTCTAATCGATTTAATTTTGTAAGATGTAAATTCCTAAATAATGATCTAAAATGGAAATGTGATTAGCCTTCTTAGGAGTTCGATCTTGAAATTTGAAGGAAGGAATCTCTTTTTCAGATGAGACAATAAACTCCTAAGACAAAGAAATAAAGTAAGGATAATGTATGTGTGGCTAAATTTGTTTGAATTATTGCGACCATTGATTTGAATTATTCGATTTCTTCACGACTTGTTTGATGTTTAGCTCATTAAAGGATATGTACTACCACTTCCACTACCAATCTACCATACACCATCGACCACTTGTATGCGTGCTAGTGGATGCAGGTCGATATCAGAGTCCTTGTACATAGTACACGAGCTTTTTCAAAGTCGGCTCCGACAATAAGTGGTTTCACTTTAAAACAAGACTACTTTCACGTGTTTTTAGTTACAATGATATGGATTTTACTCGGGCGTATGTATATCAGTATATATGCACATATGTATTCATGATATCAATAAAGTGTGCTATAATATTACTTTCATTTACAAGTGTCTTCATTTTCTGTTCACAATTTCGATCTGCTTGGTTAATAATATATGAAGTGTAAGTCAGTATTAACAAAAATGGTCAAATATCCGAGGAAGACCAACCTTCTAATATATGAAGTGTAAGTTAGTTTATGATTCCACTATCTTTGAACCGGCCCCATTTGAACTCCATGCTTTTGTTCTAAAGCCCCAAACCCAAATACCTTTTTTTTATAAAACAGACCCTTATTAATATGATTAATGATTATAAATGACAGACCGTAATCAAACTTTATTAGATTAATGCAGACTCTCGAATCCATTAATGAGCTCAACCTCACAAAATCGTGCACGCAATTAGAAAGTAGTCCAAATCAACACATGACCTTTTCCCAATAATTAAATGGCTACTCGAAATGGTTATTAGAGTTCTTTGTTAGCCAGATATATATAACTAATTTGCATGGTTCGGATTTCTACGAGAAAGTTTAGAAATGGTTCTGAAACAGTATGAGATTAGCAATAAACAAGAAGAAGAAAACAAATTTTAAATTTTCGGTATAGCTTAATCATAACTTCAAAATGTAGAAGATCATTTGTTTCTACTAAAAATGAAACTTATTTTTTTTTTATAAATTCCATAGTACTATTCACTCCACTTATTAACGTTGGCACGGAATAGTTAAAGAGTCTTATGACATTGACAGCATAGAAAGGAACAAAGAGTAAATCAAAACAAAACAAAATTGTTTTGAGTAAAATTTCTCTATATATATAAAAGTTCTATAAACTAAACCAACCATAAGCACAAAAACAAAAATCACTTTGAACTCTCAAAATAGAAAGAAAATGTTATACTTCATCCTTCTCCCTCTCCTACTCCTTTTGGCTTACAAATTCCTCTACTCCGAAAGGCGCCATTTTAATCTCCCACCGGGACCACCGTCACGTCCCTTCGTCGGCCATCTCCACCTCATGCAACCACCGATTCACCGTCTCCTCCAACGCTACTCCGACAAATACGGCCCTATCTTCTCCCTCCGTTTCGGCTCACGCCGCGTCGTCGTCATATCTTCCTCTTCACTCGCACAAGAATCCTTCACCGGCCAAAACGACATCGTTCTCTCTAGCCGGCCACTCCAGCTCACTGCCAAATACGTCGCCTATAACCACACTACCGTCGGAACCGCTCCTTACGGCGACCACTGGCGTAACCTCCGCCGCATTTGCTCCAACGAAATCCTATCCACGAAACGTCTCACCAATTTCCTCCACATCCGTAAAGACGAGATCCGCCGTATGCTCACGAGAATCTCACGTGACACTCACTCCGACGACGGAAGCAGTTTCACTCACATCGAGCTCGAGCCACTTCTCTCCGATCTAACGTTCAACAACATCGTAAGAATGGTGACGGGGAAGAGGTATTACGGAGACGACGTCCATAACGAGGAAGAAGCAGAGCTGTTTAAGAAGCTCGTTTACGATATCGCCGTGTACAGTGGCGCGAACCATTCGGCAGATTACTTGCCTGTGCTGAAACTGTTCGGAAACAAGTTCGAAGAGGAAGTTAAGGCTATTGGCAAATCCATGGATGAGATTCTGCAGCGTTTGCTCGATGATTGTAGGAGAGACAAAGATGGTAACACAATGGTCACTCACTTGCTCTCTTTGCAACAACAAGAGCCAGAGTACTACAGTGACGTCACTATCAAAGGGCTAATGATGGTATAAATCTCCATAAACATTCCATCTAATCGAAACTATACGATGATTAAAAAATTAAAATCAATCTCTCAATGTGATTAAAATAGCAATAAATTTTGAGATTCTCACCTGATTGTTGCCGTTTGTTTTGAAATTCCACAGGCGATGATGCTCGCCGGGACCGAGACTTCCGCCGTAACTCTAGAATGGGCGATGACGAATTTGCTGAGATATCCAGAAGTGTTGGAGAAGGCGAGATCGGAGATCGATGAGAAGATCGGAAAAGACCGCCTGATCGACGAACCAGACATCGCCGTCCTTCCTTACCTCCAGAACGTCGTCTCCGAGACGTTCCGGCTATTCCCAGTGGCGCCTCTTCTAATCCCTCGCACGCCGACGGAGGACATGAAAATCGGCGGCTACGATGTACCGCGCGACACGATCGTGCTTGTCAACGCTTGGGCTATACACAGAGATACTGAGCTTTGGGATGAACCAGAGAGGTTTAATCCGGATCGGTATGACAACGGATGCGGAAGCGAGTACTACACTTATAAGCTGATGCCGTTTGGAAACGGCCGGAGAATTTGTCCCGGCGCCGGATTAGGGCGGAGGATCGTGACATTGGCGCTGGGATCGTTGATTCAGTGCTTCGATTGGGAAACTGTGAAAGGCGAAGAGATTGATATGAGTGAGAGTGCTGGGTTGGGTATGCGCAAGATGGACCCTTTACGGGCCATGTGCAGGCCTCGGCCCATTATGACTAAGCTTTTAATCTAGTTTAGAAGGGTATTAGTGAAAAAGAATAAAAAGTTAAATGACTTGTTTTCAATCATTTTGATGTTTGTGTTAACATCAAGTTTTAATGTAATATCAGTACCATCTTTGTGAAATCACCATGAAAAAATCGGTATATGCAGGGTTGACTACAATTTGTTGAACACTGAGGATAATTAGGTTCCAAGTTGTGAATTGACTCTTAAATTTGTATCGCTGCAATTTTTTTTTTTAAAACCATTGTCGTGTCGACTTGAAGTGATCTGAGAAAGAGCATTATTGTTTCCTTGGCTTCTGAATTTTGTTTTTTTTTTTTATAAAATCAAATCGAAATTTGTTTATCAATTTTTCAACACCTCGCGGCAGGTATGTCACTGGATTTATTAGTTGTTATTCTAAAAGTAGTAGTAATTGCTTGATGTATGAGTTGTTGTAATATTGTTTCCTTGACTTTTTGATTTGCTAAAATAAAATCGCACTTTTTTTATCGATTCACTAACCTCGCAGCAAGCATGTGAGTGCGATCTCTACATCAATTATTTAATAAAAAAAATTCGAAACTTCCTTCGTTTGGTACGTTAACCTTCGTCATTTAGTTCGTTTGGCACGTTATGACTTGGGACAAAAAAACAAAATCAAATCGCAATATTGCATGATTAATAAATAAAGAAACCCCAAATCTTCTTTGTACTGTAGTAGGAGTATATTTTTGGCTAGAAGTTTGTTTCCCAAGAAAGTGCCCTTTAATGAACTTTAAAGATTAAGTCCACTAATTAACGGTGTGGCACGTTGTACTTATGAGTTAAAAGTAAACACTGACACTGACAGCACTGAAACACAATAGTAATAAAGAAAGAAAAAGACAAATCGATTCTTTGATTTGCGTACACAATTTTTTCTCTATAAAAACCAAACGAAGCAGAGGCTATAATCCTCCACAAGCAGGATAACAAAAACACTCTGAGAACAAAATGTTCTATTTCGTCCTTTTCCCTCTCCTTCTCCTTTTGTCTTATAAGTTCCTCTTCTCCAAAAAGCACCGTTTTAACCTCCCGCCGGGACCACCGTCACGTCCCTTCGTCGGTCATCTCCACCTCATGAAACCACCGATCCACCGTCTCCTCCAACGCTACTCCAACAAACACGGTCCAATCTTCTCCCTCCGTTTCGGCTCCCGCCGCGTCGTGGTGATTACCTCGCCTTCGCTCGCACAAGAATCCTTCACCGGCGAAAACGACGTCATTCTCTCTAGCCGGCCGCTCCAACTCACCGCCAAATACGTCGCCTATAACCACACCACCGTAGGAACTGCTCCTTACGGCGACCACTGGCGTAATCTCCGCCGTATATGCTCCAACGAAATCCTCTCCTCCAACCGTATCACCAATTTCCTCCACATCCGTAAAGACGAGATCCGCCGTATGCTCACGAGACTCTCACTTAAGAGTGACTCCGACGACGGAAGCCGTTTCACTCACATCGAGCTCGAGCCGCTCTTATCCGATCTAACGTTCAACAACATCATAAGAATGGTTACAGGGAAGAGGTATTACGGAGACGACGTCAACAACAAGGAGGAAGCAGAACGGTTCAAGAAACTCGTTTATGATATCGCCATGTACAGTGGCGCGAACCATTCCGCAGATTACTTGCCGGTGCTGAAACTGTTCGGAAACAAGTTCGAGAAAGAGGTTAAGGCTCTTGGCAAGTCCATGGATGATATTTTGCAGCGTTTGCTCGATGAGTGTAGGAGAGAAGAGAATGGTAACACAATGGTCAATCATTTGCTCTCTCTCCAACAACAAGAGCCAGAGTACTACACTGATGTTATCATCAAAGGCCTAATGATGGTAAATTCTCTATATTGTATCATTCTCATCGAAATAATTGCGAGATTCTCACTTATGTGATGCTAAAAACTCAATATCTCGATCAAATTGAAATAGCAATCGACTGTGAGATTTTCACCTGATTGTGCCGTTGCTATTTGAAATTACGCAGTCGATGATGCTCGCCGGGACAGAAACCTCCGCCGTAACACTAGAATGGGCGATGACGAATTTGCTGAAACATCCAGAAGTACTGGAGAAGGCGAGATCGGAGATCGATGAGAAGATCGGCAAGGACCGTATGATCGACGAACCAGACGTCGCCATGCTTCCTTACCTCCAGAACATTGTGTCCGAGACATTCCGGCTATTCCCGGTGGCGCCGTTCCTGATTCCTCGCAAAACGACGGAGGACATGAAAATCGGCGGCTACGACGTGCCGCGTGACACGATTGTGTTGGTTAACGCTTGGGCTATACAAAGAGATCCAGAGTTCTGGGATGAACCAGAGAGGTTTAATCCGGATAGGTTTAGCAACGGATGCGGCAGCGAGTACTACGCTTATAAGCTTATGCCGTTCGGAAACGGCCGGAGAATTTGTCCCGGTGCCGCATTAGGGCGGAGGATCGTGACACTGGCGCTGGGATCGTTGATTCAATGCTTCGATTGGGAAACTGTGAAAGGCGAAGAGATTGATATGACGGAGAGTCCTGGGTTGGGTATGCGCAAGATGGATCCTTTACGGGCTATGTGTAGGCCTAGGCCCATTATGGGTAAGCTTCAAATCTAGCTCAAAGAAGTATAAAAGTGAAAAATAAATATTGTAATGACTGTTTTAAGGATTTGATCTCTTTTTCAGTCAAATATTGTGTATTGATCTTTTTCACTGTGTACTTTAGAAAAAGTTTTTAAGAATATTATCCTACAATGACTTTTAAGAAATTATTTGGTACTGTGTTACTGATCATAATGTTTGACACACATGAATAAAGCGATGAAAATCATATGTAATAACTTAATGATTATATAACTTAAGAAATTGTTTTTATCTAAAGTAATTCGAGTAACATAAGTTTAAACTATACTTTTAGAAATGGACAAAAGATGCCAGAAATCATGATAGTTGATACAACCGAAATCAACATTATTTTCGGATAAATATTAATATAACTTTGGCTTAATAAATCCACAATAAAATTTTACTCCATTGACGAAATCTCCAAGTTAGGCTGAAGAGGCCAATTAAGGACATCAAAGAGTTTACTTTCAACTTCCAAATTTTGCTGAAACGAAGAGAAAAAAAAAAGCAATAAGCAAATATCAATTAAAATATACATGGCGTATCGTATCAGTTTAATAGTACAAAATTTTGACATTAAAATAATATGGTACCTACTAAACTACATGACGATTGTTATGTAAGATATTAAGAAGCTAGAAATTAAATTTTAACACATTGATTAGTAACATATATCTGTCTTTTTTATAACAAATACCAAATCGTGTGAAAATGTAATTCTGTATGTGAATGATATGGCGTAATTGGCTTTAACGTGAACCCACATAAAGAATTAATTTCAAAAATAATAATTGGTAGCTATATAAATTTACCTTACGAGATCGAACTTGATCCAAAGTCCTCTGGAGTAATTTCTCTTGGTTATCAATTTCGTCCATAGATTCCCAGTGATTTGGATTTTTCAAAAAGCACCTAAAACTTGAAGAATTATCAGTAAAGGATATTCAAAAAACACAATATCCTTGTGTATTAAATAAATAATAAATAATATGTAACATATTTATTTACTCGAGTTGTTTTTCCACGTTGGCCAATTTGACATTGTAATCGTTGATTTCATCTTGGATGTCCTATTAGAGAAAATGGAATGGTGTTTTTTTAATACATAAAACATTTCAAATAATTATCTTTTATAGTTGAAAATTTGATTATCCACATGACCACATGCCTTTGATTGAGTTTGAGAACGAATCCCGGCGTCAAATTTTTCACTGCAGAGAATAAAATAAAATAAAATAAACTACATGCATGTCATAACACTACAACGTATAAAGCAAATAATGACTTAAACTTTAAGGTATGTATATTCAATAACCTCAAGTTCGATTCACTATACATTGATTCCAAACGCATGGCATCGACCCACCGTCGTATAAACTGGATTACACGTACCCATCAAGAAAGAATGATACTAAGTACACAATTAGATAATAAAAAGATCATCCGAAAATAATTATGGATAAATGGTTTGATTACTGTAAGGATATTTACCGGTTCATCTTTGAGGCTGTATACGGTTGGATGGACCGACATGTTACAGTAGGTCATGCATATGTGTAACATAAAAGAATATTAAAAACACATAACAATTAATCCTATTACTTAAAAAATTTAGATGCGTAATTTATCACAATGGGTATACCTTCCACGTCTATAACAAGGCAGCTCGAGATACTCGTGTATGGTCTCTTCGATTCTATAATCATAAATTTATACAAATATATAGATATTAGAGATTAAACAACATATTTTGATTGAATTGAAAAAAATTAAAAGAACAGCGATGATTGGATGTCAGATGCTTTAACAAAAACAATAAAGTTTAGATATCAGATGAATTCAATAATTAAAGTACAAGGATTAAAATAAATTAAATAAAACTTCAACAAAATCTTCTTAACAATCATACAACAAAAGAAATTATGCAAAAATTTGACAAGGAATACCTTTTTTTGGCATCAAAAAGGAAAAGTTTACCAGAAGGAGAGAAAAGAACGAGAGCAATTTGAATATCACAGAGAGTGTATAGCTCATAAGCTTTTTTCAAAAGCCCACTTTTTCTTTTGGCAAATGCAATATTTCTTTGTTGTCTATCCTCAATTTTCCTCATCTGTATTTTCACTCTCCCCATTTTTTTGTTTGTTTGTTTGGTCTCTCCTTACTTTCACAATGTTTTTTGCTTAGCTTTCAAACTCAACATAAAGATGTTCATTATCAAGTGCCTTTATAAGTTACTTGAATGGTTATGGGAAGAACTTTATCTAGATTTTCCATTAAATTATATTTAAAATATTAATTAATATTAATTAATTATGTGTTATTAAAAATTATTAAATATAATTAAATTCATTAAAATACTTATTTTTTTTCTTAATCCATCTTTTATTCACCACTTGTCATAAATGACATAGGGTGGTTGGTTCAAATGTAACTATATATTTTATCATTTCACAGTTGTAGAATTAAACTGTATATGTGTTAACTAACTGTACTCTATGGTTTGGATTCTGGATATCTTAAAATCAATGTATTAATAATGACTTTTAATTATCTGGTGTATATATAATTTTATATAAATATACAAATTATTTTATCATAAAATTTTATAATAGAAAGGAATCATATATAACTTTTGTTATGTATATACACATTAGATTATAAACATGCATAAGACATCATAATTCTCAATCATTCATTCATGACTCAGTGACCCAATTTATCCCATGTAGAAAGTGTGAAGTCAGAGATCCCTTTGTGGTAATGCCACTTGTCAATAGACTTATATATCACATATGATGAAATGGAGAAAAATTAATAATAGTATTTGGTATAATATACTATATACTGACATACACTCTCGTGGAACCGTGGAGCAAAAGAATTTTGAAAATACTAATGTCAACGATAATGTTAAGGTTGACATTATGCGCCTACAGAAGAAACGAGAAATAGGCAAAGTCGTCTGGCTAGAATATTAGACGGCTACCGGAGAAATGAGATCGGAGCCGGTTGCTGCAACCGCTCTTCCTCGAGGAGATGATTCCTCTAAGCCCTCGTTTTGGCGTGTAGGACCTTTGAATAACGAGGCAAAACACGATCTTTCTGAAGTTGAAACGCAAGTTAAAATATTCGTTGAGGATTTGAAAAGCGATTCAACGGATACTCAAAGAAACGCGACCGCGGAACTCAGGTTGCTAGCGAAACACAACATGGATAATCGCGTTGTGATAGCAAACTGCGGGGCGATCAGCTTGTTAGTGAACCTTTTATACTCGCACGATTCCGCGACGCAAGAAAACGCGGTTACCGCGCTTCTTAACTTGTCGATTAGCGACAACAACAAGAAAGCGATTGTCGATGCGGGTGCGATCGAACCGCTGATTCATGTCCTAGAAAACGGAGGATCGGAAGCTAAAGAGAATTCAGCTGCTGCCCTTTTCAGCCTCTCTGTGATAACAGAAAACAAGATCAAGATCGGTCGCTCAGGTGCGGTTGAACCGCTAGTTGATATGCTCGGTAACGGTACACTTCGCGGTAAGAAAGACGCGGTTACCGCGCTGTTTAATCTCTCGACGTATCATGAGAACAAGACGATGATCGTGCAATCTGGAGCGGTGAGACACCTTATAGAGCTAATGGATCCAGCGGTTGGTATGGTCGATAACGCGGTTGCGGTTTTAGCAAATCTAGCCACGGTTCCTGATGGAAGAAACGCGATAGGTCAAGAAGGTGGGATTTCTCTTCTCGTTGACGTTCTTGAATTAGGTTCTGTTAAAGGGAAAGAAAACGCGATAACCGCTCTTCTCCAACTTTCTAAAAATAGCGGTCGCTTTTGCAATATGGTTCTTCAAGAAGGAGTGATTCCTCCGCTCGTCGCTCTATCTCGATCCGGTAACTTCCGAAGCCGAGAAAAGGTATTTTTATATTTGAAAATATATAAACGTTGAGTTGCAAATGAGAATAAATGTTTTCGTATACATTGTAGTTTACAAAAAAATATTTTTAATTTGTGTGTAGGCACAAGCTTTGCTTAGCTACTTAAGGAATCTTATCGGGCCTGGCTAATAATGGGAACTGAGAGATTTCACAAATCTTTGATTCTGACTGTAAATTGTACCAATATTTCCATTAATAAAGGTCTTAGTTCATAAAGAGATGATTGGGATTGAGAGCATTTGATTTATAAATTGTAAGATTTTTACAACAAAAAAGATTCTCACATATCCATATTCTTTTTTTTGTAATATAAATAGAATGAGATTTATGATGTGAATGAAAATTAACAAGAGCTGATTTCTTTTTCTAAACGGAATATTCGGGCACATTTTTGATTTGTCCATATTTCTTGATTAGGAAAGATATTTTTTCGGGCAAATGTTGTAATAATGTACGTAAAACATAGTTTTTGAAAAAGAGAAGAATCCGAAGAAAAGGTCAAAGACGTACGAGTGGAGTGGACCCCACTGGTAATTTCAGAAGATAAAACAGCAAAAAAAAGAACAGTCTCTCTCGCCCATAAAAAACCTTCCACCACCGTTTTTACTTTATTTTTTTTTATAATGGTGGCTATGGGATCTCCGTCGTTTCTCCGTCGTGTTTCTCACCGCCGATTTTAATCACACTTTCCTCTCCGCCGAATTATTCGGTGAACCTGTCGGGAAACACCGACCTTAGTCCAATTAGGTAATTATCTCGTTTAATTTCCTCTACGTTTCTAGGGTTTACAGCTCTGTTGTTTTGCATCTGGAATTGTGGTCTCATCGACGATCAAGCTTCAAATTTTCGTTAGGGTTTCGTGTCAATTCGTGTTCTTCCTTCGAATTTGATGCGTATGTATGTATATATATTTTGGGCGTAGGCCGTATGTGATGAAAATTCTCCGTTCCGATCGAGAGAAGTTGTTCAATTCTCAGTCTCTTTCTTCATTAAAGCGATGATTTTTTTTCGTAGGGTTTATCTGAGAAGAAATAAAAAAAAAAGGACATTGGGTATGGAGTCGAAGGAATCGAAGGTAGAAGTGGATGAATCAGTCAATAAAGAGATGAGGGCATTTCCGAAAGATATCGAAGAGAAGGCTATGCCGTGTAGTAGTAACTTCGAGGACCAGAGTTTCTACAATGTAGAAGAAGATCTCACTGAGGATCATTGTGTTGGTGGTGCTGATGCTTCTTGTACCAAAGAGCCCGACGAGGATCAGTGTGTTGGTGGTGGTGATGCTTATGGTACCAAAGATGCCGAAGAGGAAGGCGACCAGGTTGATATACTGGAATGCACGGGTTTTGATGATAACAACGAGCTTCAGGACTCAGAATGCAATGATGGGACTGATGCGTATTCAAGCTCTTTTAGTGGAACGGTTTCTGAAAATGAGAATGAATCAGCTTTGAATGATCAAGAAGCTGATTCCATGATGATTCCTACTGATACTTCTCTACCGTTCTGGGTGAGGTAAGCTCCTCTCTCACACTCTTCAGAATGAGTTATTATTATCATGTTATGATAGGGTTCGGCATTTAATTGAACACCATCAATGTGTGCTTGATTCTGAAAGAGACTCAAATTTATGAAGTTACATTAGTATATCTCCTTTTAAGGAAGTGAAGATAAGATTTTTGAGTCTGTATTGTGAATGGTATGCAATTATTTGATCTTGTTCCTTTTTTATGGCAGAAAGAAGAAGCTGACTGATCATTGGAGGAGGTTTATACGGCCTATCATGTGGCGGTGCAAATGGGTTGAACTCAAAATCAAAGAGATTCAGAAGCAAGCACAGATGTACGACAAAGAACTCCAAGAAACTTGCCAAGCCAAGCAGCTGGAGTTAGAGAGTCTCAAACCAGAAGAACTTGGAGTGAAGGCATCGTCTCCTCTTCCATGTCATACTCAGAAAACCCCACTCAAGAAGAGGCAAAAGAGAATTCGAATCGAAGAAGCGTCGGATCTTCCATCCTATGCATCAAACCATAACATCTTCTCTTATAACGGTATGGAACAAGTTTTGGGGTTCTCTTCTTTATGGTCGTCTTCAGCAATGTTCATCTGCCATTACTAGTCTAACAATTCCTTTCATATCATTGTTTGTGATCTCTTTACAGAATGCCGGAAATCTTTCGCCGATGTTGCTCTCATCGATAACTCCCGCAACCTAGGTTTGTTCTGAACCTCAGCTTTTGGTGTGATCTTAATCCTTTTGGAAAGTTTGATCTCACGAATTATTTTCTTACCAGATAAAAAGAATAAGAACTCTAAGGAAGAGGCAGTTTTCTGTGAAGAGGCACCGCCTCTGGAGTTAAGAGAAGGCGATGCGTGCTTGGAGCAGATACTTTTGAAGATTGAAGCAGCAAAGCTGGAAGTCCGTAACTTGAAGAACCGAGTAGACAAGGTGGTGAATGAAAACCCAAACAGGTTCTCTTCGGCTAACACATTGAAGCTGCCTGGATCTGCTGCTGTATTGACCAGCTCGGAGCAACAAAAGCCCCAACTGGTTATCAAAAACGAAGATGAGGAACAGGTCACTCGTGAAGAAAAACCTGTTAAGGCTGCTTCAGTTTCATCTCATCACGACACACAACCTGAAGGCGGCGAGGGGACAGATATCTTATTGTCTGAAATTGTGGCTTCAAGGCGAAGAGAAGGAAAAGCTGTTGTTCCTGATAAGAAGCTTCAGGAGTCAGAGCAAGCTTCTGTTGAGGAAGGTCCATCAAGACCTGTAAGTTGAAAAGTGGGAACTGTACAAAACCTACTATGCCATTTGGTCTCTCTCATATGCCTTTTAAAAACAATGCAGGCAAGAAAACGAACACCACGTAATCTTGACGTGGTGGTAAAGGAAGAGACTAACCCAAAGAGACGTAAAGTTTCAAGAGAGAAGCCAAAGTCAAATGTGATGGCTTCTAGGTGTAAGGTTCCCAATAGGAAGAGGAAGCGAGGCAAAAGAAGGTCAGGCTCTGCTGGACTAAGAAGAAAATCCTAAAAAAGCTCTGGAAAGTTTCAAGAAACAAACAAGATCCTGGGTTATAAGATTAAAGTGTTGTTCATTCTAAAGCTTCATCCTTGAAGAAGTACAGAGAGATACATATATATAGAGTCGCAGCGTGTTGATTCTTCGTGTTAAAATCTCATCATTAACTCTATTCAAACTCATGATATGTTGTTAATGTATTTCTGATGTTGTTTATGGATTTCTAAATAAATGTAGAAAATCTTCTCTTAAAGTGGATTCGATCCAAAACTTCGTGTTTTACTGTTTTCTTTTCAAAGTGAATTAAAGTCTAAACCTAAATCTACTTTAACCAATCACGCCATACATAGTGCAAAAAAGATGTTATTTCCCCCCCATAATTGGCGTTATTCTACATAAATGCCGACTGAAAGATGATATAGTTTGTCTAATTCTACTAAATTAATCTCTTAAGTGGAATCAAAACTCAAACTTGATGTTGTTTTAGTCCCAAAATACATAAACTTTGTTTAGTTTGAGACTGTTCTCCATCTGTATAAAATGAACTCAGAATATTGCTAATTTTCAGTGATGCAGTCTCTTGTTCAAGAGAGAAAAAAAAGAAGGATAAATACGAGAATGAAGAATGGTTAGGTAAAACATTATTTCAAATACATTCTTCTTGAGAGTTTGGCAGAGACAATGGCCAAAATGGTGACCGTAGGGACGAATATAACATCAGGAATAAGTTTGATTAGTTTTAACTGAGGAACATTCTCTCCCGCTCTCTTAGCCGCCATAGCAGCCGGAGGAGATACTATTCCGGTGATCATAGTGACGTCATCTAGTTTACTTGGCTTCACTTTCTTTGTAATGAACTCTATGAACACTTTTTTCTTCCCTTCTTCGTCTCTCTCTCCTTTCCACCGCGTGAAACAAGCCTAATGAATAAACATTGTGTTAATTTTTTTTATAGAAATGTAACTACAATAAGTTTCTTTGTGTCGAGGAAAGGACTTACCTTAATTTCCTCCGGGGTCGGGAAATCGAAGTGTCGGCCTGGTAAAGCCGAGTTGAAGTTGCTACACTCAATTTATCAAACTTTGTTATGTAAAAAAATTGCGATGAAACCGTAACTTAGACTAGTTCCGGAGTTTATAATCATTATTCTTTTCTAAAAACTAACCTAACCCATTGTTTAGACTAACGATTTATGTGACTTTATATGAGAATTCTTACTTAAAGATGTCTAAAACAGCAACGTGGAAATCGTCGAAGTTGTTGATAGCTTTTTGGGTGAATTGTTTGTAGAGTGAACCCATTACCATATTCATCATCTGCGTCGGTGGTACACCTATACGTCCATATTGTTACAACGTTCGGATTTATTACTATAACGAAATCGTTACTATGTTAGAGAATTTCAAACCTTTTCCGAGAAAGCCCATTGATCCCCCCATATTGTCTAGAAGTTGGTCTTTAGAAACAAAATTGAATGTGAATACATATATGTATTGATGTTGGGGGAATCAGTGACTTGGCTTGGTGGGTTTTGTAAAGCCAAGAATCTTGAAAACGTATACACAAGACCTTGGTTTAAGTATAACTTGTGCTCTCTAAAGGTTAACAGTGTCTTTAAAATTTACCTTTGCTTAAATACTGCAAAGTCTGTGAATCTTTTTCATTTCTTGACAATAGGGTAATGTACTTTTAATTAAAGGCACGGGAAATGACTTGTATTCCTTCCCCTAAGTTTTATTTAGCTCTTAAAATTTGGGGAAAAAACCTTTTTTTTTTTTGAACTTTTTGTTTTCTATTACGATTTTTTATTAGAAAATGTACATGAAGATTAAATTTGGAATCCAATGTGAATTACTCCGGTTCTTTGAAATATATAGCCAGGGACGACTTCTCCCTTCTTTTTGCTTACCATATCATCAAATGTCAATGAATATTTATATTTTTTTCAAATATGTAGTTCTCTTATGAAGAAGACAAACATATGAATCTAGTTGCTTGGACAGATACAAACAAATAAACACTGTTATTGGATCCATACATGTCCAGTAATAAATTTCAGACAGTTCATTTATAGCGACTTGGCCACTTGAGTTAATTACTTGTACTAACTTTTAAAAAAAAACTATAAGATCCAACTAAGTAGCTGACACTATTCGCATAAAAAGTCATTTTCAATTGTAAAAATAATGTTTTTGTTCAATGAAAATACAATGAATACCACCAAGTCGAGTCTCAGTCTACCACTCTATCTATATAATACTCTTTTATAAAAGGTTACTACATGTTAAGCATCTGTCAAAAATATAACTTAATGATTCTACTACAGTCCAAATTTCATTTTCTAATAAGAAAAACATCCTTACAATGTCTATGGCACTGTTTTGCTTTTGTTCACAAATAACACATAATAAGACATCCATTAAATACTATTAAATTGTATGTGTCATTTTCAGTGAAGAACTCGGACCCATTAGTAAAGACTATTGTCTGCAAGAGAAAAGAACATCAATTTGTAGTAACAGTACATACCATCTCAATTTCTTTTTCGTATATAAAAGATTACTATTTCCATATAAATGAAATAAAAGAAAACAAACGGTCGAATCAATTAAATAACTTATACCAAATTCGTAAAGAAAGAGACAACGGTGGTAGGGTCAAAAAGATTAAAAACAAAAAATTAAATAATTAAAAAATAAATAATTTAGAAGGCCATAACGATAACGGCCCATGCGGTTGCAGCCGCTCCCACCGCTACATTCCGCAATACACTTGTGCTCTCTACTCCGCTCTGCATTAATAAATAAATTCCGTATATAAATACAAAATAAATGTAACGAGATTTAAAATGAATCTTTAAATGATTGAAATGTCTACAAAATTGATAAATTAAATCACAATATTAGTCTAATTGCTAGACTAAACTAGACAGGATGTCGAATTTAATTTCTTGTTGCCTTAATTGTCGAATGATAGTAATTTTAAGGGAATGTACCTGATCGTCGGCGGATGCGGCCGGACCGGGAGAATCTGCGTCGGAGTTAGGTCCGGGTGCTTCCGTCGGTGGTGCAGGTGGACTGTCAATCCCGGGAGCCGAAGCCGGTGCGTTGTGCTTCTTCGCGGTCTTTTTATGCTTGCTTGGAGCCGGAGCCGGTACATCGGCATCGGGAGCCGGGGGAGTAGCAGCTTCTGGGGCTGGAACCGGTGGAGAGCTCACCGGAGCAGAAGCCTTTGGTGAAGGAGCCGGAGGAGGGCTCTCGGGAACAGGAGCCGGCGGCGGTGAAGATATTTCAGGAGCCGGAGATTTCGGTGCCTCGACAGGTGACGAGACCGGAGTGTTCGCCGGAGCTTCAGTGGGAGTAGTGACGGCGGGGGAAGTAGTTGGAGCAGAAGGAGCGGCGGGAGATATTGACGGAGCGGGGATCGGAGATTGGCCACCGACACCGGCGACGACAATGCAGATCAATGTAACCGTGAAGAGGAAATTACGTTCCATAATTTTTTTATCAAAAGAAGAAAAGAATTTAGAAAGAGAGAGTATGAGTGAAGAATGTGTAAACCGTGTTGTTCTGGTGAACGAGAATTGTGCGTTTTTAATATATATAGACGATAAGAAGAAATCTGGATCGTTGATTAAGAAAGGACCACACACAGATGTAGCCGTTGAGAACAGAGCATAATATCCTGTATTTGTGGTGGTGGGCTCAATAAACTTTATATTTATATATTTTTCTTTTTTACAATATAGCTTCTTTTTTTTCTGGTCCAATTTTATTTACAGTATAGCTATTCTCTCCATTTTTGGTTGTTTTGCATTTGGAAAATGAGATTTTCTTGCCTTTCTATGTTTTATTAAATTCAATTCCGGAAATTAAGGCTATCTGTGATCGGGATACAAGTACAACATTCATTTATATTGGAAACAAAATTTTACGTCAAAATTATGTGATTATACATTTATACTAATTGGGATTTGAAATTAATAAAGCCGCTCACACATTTGTACTACAACACGGTTTAGAAACTTCCAACTACCAAATTTTTTTATCTTGTCAGGAACTTTATATAAATTAATAAAATAGCAAAAAAATAAAAATACATTGTAATTGGGGATTGGATTAGTACAGTATTATGTGCAGGGGAAAAATAATGTTAATAATAATAAAAAGTAATAAAGTCGAATGCAAAATAAGATAATGTAACCGAAAAAGACAATGAGAAAGAAAAAAGAGATGAAACAACCTAAACAAAAAGAGTCTTTGGTCGGAAGATATGGAAAGAGAGACAGCTGGTTGATTGAATTTAGACTGGTGCCCACACGGCTATATTTATAGTATTTTAGCTATAAATTAAGACCTCCTGCAATTATTGGGAACATTTTCAAAATTTTCGTTGTAATCTTCCTTTCACGATACTTGGCATTATTAATATATTTAAAAAATTACAGCTAATTTGTTGCCACTATCACCGCCTTCATCTCCATTGTGATTGTGCTAGTCTGCTATAACAACTACTACTTTCATTGTGATCGTCAATCAATAGATCGGAATAGAATCAAACCGTCGAACCAATGACGAAATGTATTGCTTAGGAGCTAAGATTTTTAGTCCTTTTTATCTTCTTCTCACTTTGTTGCATCCTTATTTCAATGGCTTTTTTTTTAGAATATGAAAAAAGTATTCACTACGTTTTCTCTAGTTTATTTTCCAGGAACTAAGAAAAAGTAGGACACGTTTCGGTCTTGCTATTCTTAATGTTAACGTTACATCGTTACCATTTGTTATTATTTAGCAAAGTAAAGACAATAATGACGACAAGTCGAAGCTTCGTGTCGGTGGAGAAAACACAAGCGAGTGGTATCGACTTGACGAGTGTTGCAACGATAACTGTTTCTCGAATCTGTAAAACAATGTTTTATGAACAAATATTTTAAATTAATTTCAGAACATACAACAACGGTCATATATTGATCACGCCATGGCCTATGAGTGGTGGTGCCAATCAGAGTCAGAAATTTGGCATTAACAAAAAAACATTCGGACGAAATTAGCAAACAACAAACAGCAGATCCAAGAATCCGACCTAAGTAACACCTTTTCTTTTGGGGGTATCAGAATCGAATTTTGGGTCCTAATTAACATCGTAAGACAGATCCATAGGATAATATGAAGAAACGCCTGAAAATGCAAGAAGCAAGAGAAAGAATTGAAAAAAGCTAATGTCATAATTTTAGACTAGTAATACAAGGCTTCGTAAATCATAAGCAACATAACTCCCAAGAGTTTCTCATGTTGACTTGTGACTGAAGCGAAAGAGATCATATCTAAATACATTATTAAAACTGTAAAATAAAACTAAACATGGGTGATGTCCAAAGAGACAAAAAAAAACAACTATAAGAGTTAAAAGATATTCTAGAAACCCTATCAAAGCTTTTTTTTTTTTAAGACAGAAACAGCATAAGCCGAAGGTTTATGACTGAAATATAAGTTTTTCTTACTGCTCACGGTTGGGTTAGCTTTCTTCACCTCTTATGTCAGACTGTAAGAGACAAAGAGACAAGACTTAAAACTCAATCGTTGTAAGAGCTAAGCGCCGCGACAACCGATCCGGTTGTTGAAAACGCCGAGGAAATTTCCGGGTGATCTCTCCACGACGTGCTGATTTTCAGGGATGGATATAACCAAGACTTAACCGAACCAGTAAAGGAACCCGGTTCAAGATTAAGAATAGCCTCCCAATCAATCTGTAACCCTTTCGGGATACTCTCAGTGAACTCCATATTAGCAGCTAGCAGAAGTCCCATTAACACTACAAATCCCGTTACGGCCGTCCCTCGAGCTAACGGCATAAAATTGTACCTGAGAAAGAAAAAAAATGCAGATGCTTTACAATCATATGTACCAAACATGTTCTGAGATGATCAATCATATAATATGTTGTCATTGTCATTTTACCAGTAATACGTCATGCGTAAGATAGCGTCTCTAACGGTTTCTAGAGCGTCGAGTTTAGTAGAACCGTAATTCTCTCCACAATACGCATTGCATACAGCCTGTGGATTCAGATGGACTTTTTTTTTGAGTTTGTTTTCTCAAAAGACAACAAAAACGAAATGTTTTGCGTATGGTTAGGTCTTATTACCTCCCAAGCTGAGGTCATTTCTTCATCGAAATCGCTCCACCTCGCAGGTGTACATGGGGTCCGAATTGCAAAATCATACCCAAGCCTTTCCCTGGATATATAAAAAAACATGAGAAATTTGTTTAAAACAGTGGTGATCAGGATTTTTCTGTGAAATCAACTGCGTAAAAAATAAAGTTTACGGTTTTTGAATGCAGGTGATCCTAGTTCCTTCAAGGCGTTTCCTGAAGATATTAACAAAGAAAGAATCATATTCAAGCCAATTTTTTTTTTTAAAAGAACACAACGTGAAGTGAAAACTTGTGGGATTATAGTAATAAACAGGAAATCTACCCTTCGAATGCAGTACTGTCGCACCAAGTAGCCACCCAGAAATCCTCACCAACAATTTTGTGTAGCTCTTCACACGTTGCAGCACGCATTATCTGCATCCCGTAAGGAATTACAGTAAGAGAACAATGACAAAAAAAAAAGAGAATCATTTACGCAAGAAGAAAGGAAAACTGACTTCTTCTATCTTCGCATCTTTAGATAGATCAATAACTTCATCTGCCTTGCTGCGTACAGAGAGTTTATCCTTGATGATGGTCTTTGCAAGACTCAGGGTTCTGAAGCAGCATATTAGAAACTGATCATTCCAACAATTGAAAAAAGTCATGATTGAATACAATGAAAAATCTCACGATCTATGCATACTTTACCTTTCATAATTTGGGAAGTAGCGTACTACTTTAGCTTGTCCGAGTAACATCGGCGTATGTGAACCAAACCCAGAATTAAACTCTTCACTGCAAATAGCATAAATAATCTCAACTCTCAAAGCAATCAAAGTTCCGAAGTTAAACAGAGACTCGCAGATGCTGAACCTGTTCAAAGAGTCAGTAGATATTCCACTAACATAGCATAGGAACATGTACCTTAGTTTGTTAACCCACACAACTGGGTCACAAGGCTCTGAAATTTGTCTCCATCTCACAGCAGAGGAATAAACTTCTTGCCAAGACAACATCGAGCGGCCAGATGATCGATCTTCGAGTGAGGCATACGCAGTTGAAGTTTCACTGGAGCTGCTAGTACTACACCCAGCACCACCTCTATTCTGGCTAAGCATGTTTATTCTTTCTCTCCTACGGTTTTTTTTCCCATTTTTTGCCGTGCCTTTGTTTAAACTCCTCCACTCTATGCGCCAAGCTTTTGAAACCTTTTGAGCAATTTCTATCACAGCCAATCCTGCCATACGATGCTGGAGAATCATAGAAACACAAAGGATCAATTGAATATAATTATGATAGTCTAGCCAGGAGAGGCTAGATTTCAGGCACATATATATAACATTATATGCATATTCAAGTATAGAGGGGATATATATATATATATATATACAGATGCAACAGGAACATTCTGGGACAAGAAAAAAAAGAGTTGCATTGAGGTTTAATGTTGAAAAGGTAGTTACTCAAAATTATTGCTTAAAGTCACCTGACGTCTGTTCGGTAAGAATCCAGGACAATCATATTGGATTTTCTTGCCAATTAAATCAGCGAAGCGAAGAAGATTCGCCTTCGGTTTGGTTATTGCAAGATCTTGCTTTTTCAGTTTACCCTTCTTAAGGGATTCACGCAGGGGAGGCTGTCTGTAAACCTTTTCACATACATCCTTTGGGTGTAATCTTTTGCACCAGTACTCCTGAAATCCCACATGAAAAAGAAAAGTCATATTCACCAGATATACAAAATTGGGAGAAAGGACAGTGAAAGCTCAAGGTAATCTGATATCTGCTTTCGCAAATCCACATACAGTACTTGAAATCACTCATAGTCATCTCGTGTCGCAAAATCCATTTTAAGTATCAATTCAGGCCTCAAATTAGTTGAACTTAACAGTGAAGTCAGACTTTAAAGACATTTATATTGTCCATTCCAGCACATTATATATGCAAGTTTGTTCCAATATTATACATATGTCAAACATCATCTTTGAGCCTATGTTAGTATAAACTAATCAGAACGAGAGAAGACAGGTAAACAAAAAAAAAAGTCGGACGTTGTGAAAACGTCAGAAACATCGAGAGAGAGAGATAATTACCTTGAACATCGGATCTATGTCACCATCAATATCAAAGCAGAAAAAGTCACTACTAACTTTGGAAGCCGTGTACAAGGCAATCTCTTTCTGCGGAATAAAAAAAGGATAACTTAAATATTTATCGTGAAGGAAAGTTTACCGCTGTTACAAATGAAGCATTCAATTAAGTACGGAGAGGTTTTCATTGTTCAGTACTAATTAAAAAAAAATAAACAACGAAGCAGTACTATCAGATAACTAGCGTAATGCTTTTAGAACACAGTAATGCAATATCCTATCATTATCGGTTGCTACAAACAACAGTGTACCAAGAAAGCAACCTTGCAAATAACATTTCAAACCAATTATTAAAGAAACCATCTTTTGGAACCTGATAAAATGCCAGGCATTGAAGAACAAATTTCTCCACTGCATCAAGGTCTGCATCCACTGTAGCATCGTAGTCCTTCACCTGCGAGGATATGCAAGCAATGATAACAGAGAGTCTCCTAACAAAAATGCAGCCATAAAGTTGACAAACAAATATTTACTAATTTACCGCATCTCTATACTCTCCTACAGCATGATAGCAGGAACCTCGTAGGTACAAGCACTCTATCGAGGTCTCAATGCTCAAGCCAATAGATAATTCCTTGATAGCCTTCCTGAAATATAAAATTAAGAAAAAAACTACAGGTGAATAATATCACTGCTTTCAAGACCAGCCTTGTACATAAATCCCAAGGTGATTATCAGCTTCCTTTTAAACATCATTTTGCTCAGAGGCAGGTCATTTACCACCAACGGTAAGGAGAAGAAAAGCGTATAGTTAGGACATCATATTTTATAGACATTGAGATATACTTGGATCACTAAAGACATTTTAGGTAACATGCATAATAACGAAGACATATTTTCTCCTTTAACCCGAATTTTTACTTTCCAGAAATCATAGTCTACGCTAACGGTACATACCTGTGTTCACCTAATCCATGGAACACTAATCCACGCAAGTGATAGGCCTTCCAAACCCTGGTCAACACAGGAAAATTCCCATGACTGTGGCAAAGCTAGAAATATTAAGCAACATGCGCTATTGCATCCAACTAAGAGCTACCTGTTGTCCACTTGTAGAACCTGCTCAATGCATTCCAAAGCCTTGCTATGGTCGGCCAACTCTTGATAGAACTGCCAAGAAAAGCCAGGAAACAACATCGTGTACAGTGAATAAGTGTGAAGTGTATAATAGTTAACTGATTCAAGCAAGAAACTACGGTGAACCAACTAATTAAGGAAAAATAACTTCATGTTCTATCAGGAAATGTATGTTTACTTCTGCCTCCAAAAGTCAAAATGTAAGTTTACTTCATTTTGAAGTCTCACTAGCTTTACAGAAAACTAACTTCGTTTAATCACCATCACATCACATCCATGCAAAACCAGATTAAAAAGAAAAAAGCAATGCCCATAATCCTATTTAACAGTTCAGCTTAATAGTTGAAAACTCAATAAAAAAACGCATAGTTGTATATATTTTAGTATTTGCGTGTTTTACCTGGGCGAGATGTAGCCATGCTTCAAGATAATTACTATCCAGCTGGATGGACTTCAAATGCGCTTCTTCAGCTTTTTTATATTCACCAAGAGAAGCAAAAGCTAGTCCCTGGAAAGATCAACAAATTTTTACTAAGAAACCATTTATGGTCATGATTACTTCAGAAACCAAGAATAACAACAGACGATAGTCTTACCAAATAAGTATATGCGGACTTGTTATCTTTCTCTTGCTTCAGACATATAGATAGGTCCTTTATAGCAGCAGTGAAGTCCTTAGATCTAAAATTAATAATACCTGAATTGATTGAGAATGTCAGTGGTACTTTATGGGTTTTCACGAAACAGAACAGGTATTAAGAAATCAAAACTGAAATTGACGGCAAGATGTAAAAGGAAACACATCACAAAGACACTTACCCCTTTCGTGCAATATATCAGGTGAGTTTTTCTCATAAACCAGTGCTTTTGTCAAATCTTCAACCGCCTATCACCAAAGGGTAGCTTAAGAGTATGTACAAGAAACGTTTCTGGATTTTTTACCGATAAAATGCAATCACTATACAGGCTTAAACACAGACATCAATCATAGACTTACCCAAATTATTGGATACCAATCAGGAAATAGTATTTATGAATCAATAAATGTGCAGGGCGAACAGTTTTAAGAAGCCTCATAAATTACATTGATTGTTTGTGCTTTTAGCTCTTATTAAAGAACAGAAGCAGATAAGACGAGGAACCACTAACCTCAGCAAATTCCCCAAGAGCAGCGCGAGCCTGTCCTCTCCGCTTCCAGGCCTCACCTGCTGCTGGGTTAGATTGAATAGCCTGACGATCATCATCACAGGAGCAGAATTGGTGAACTAAACCCACTGTAGTAACGACTCTTGTCAAATATACAAATACCTTAGTAAAATCAGCTATAGCATTTTCAAGCTCTCGTTTGAATGCATAAGCTGTCCCTCTTCCTATAAGCGCCTCAGGGTAATTCGGTTCTTCTTTCAGCACCTGCACACAGATAAACTATATGGTAAACAAAATGACCCATTCATTTCTGCGAAACAACCTCCAAGAAGGAGGTAAACAGAGAAAAGAAAAACAAAGGACACTCGCCAGAGATAAAAATCACCAAAAGAGGAGTACATGACAAATCACCTTATCAAAAATAGATATGGCTTTCGCGTAGTTTCCTTCGTTCACCTGTTGACAAAACAAGAGCCCAGTGATCAAGAATTTGGAAGCTATACCTCAACACCAGTATAATACAACATAAAAATTGCTCTTTACTCATCTTTTTTGCTGTATTTGCTATACCTGTGCAATGCCTCTAGAAAGTCGAAAATCCACAGTTATAGAATGAGTGTCTGACATTCTTGCTATGGTGTACTTCTTATTTGTCTTGGTTTCATCGGTGACTCCACATCGTGCCTTAGCTTTATGGCTCAATCTAATAGATCCGGACTTGATAGTTAACGTGTTTCCAACAAGCGACAGGTCCCCTAACCGATCAGAACTTTCAGATGAATCATCATGCGAATCAGAACCATTGCATGATTCATAAGAACCATTGGTTTGGCTGCCAGACTTTACATTCTCTTTCTCCTTGTATGCTGATCCATTACGTAACTCGGAACCACCACCAGGTTTCTTGCTCCCCTTAGATGCATCCTTTGAAAAACTACTCATCTTTGATTGCTCACCTAAATCCTCGTGGGTGTTTCCATTGCTGCATGCTCCTGATTCAGAAACTGCCATGCTCGATATTTTTTCATCAGACTTGTCACCAGCGCATGATCCTAGAGACGAAGCAGGGGTCTCTTGATGTTTCACAGCGCCATCGATTTCTTCTCTTGCAGCTTTCAGGAGTTCTTCTAACTCAAGTAGCTGCTTCACATCAGCTGTCTGCTGCAAAGCAATTTTATATCCTTGCTCCAAAACAAGAACAGCGTCCTGTTTTCTCCCCAGAGCCAAAAGAGCGCGTCCTACATGCAAAAAAAAAAAAAACTAATACACTTGAGTTCACGAGCAGAGCAGTACACTAATCTAATCTTTACAGAGACTACACCTCTTGTAAAATGTAATCCCACCAGATTCATAGTTTCCGAAGCTATCCCGAGAGTTAAAGCACTACTCGAAGATTCGAACTGAACTAACCTTTGAGTATGTAAGCTTGAATGGTGGAAGCTTCAAGCTGGAGTGCCTTGTCACAGTCTTTGATCACGTGCTTGTGAAGCTCCAATTGATTATAACAAAAAGCTCTATTGCTGAAAAAATGAAATTGAGATTAACGATTAGAAAGAGTCGGAATCAGTGATATCGATCGGGGGGAATTGAAGATCGCGGACGAACCAAATGTCCAAAATTGAGCACTGCTTCGCGAGTAGCGAATCGAGAACTCGGATCGCTTTGGACCAGTTCTGCGAACTGCAGTGCTTGGCCAATTCGACTCGCTCCGATGTCGCCGCCGCCATTTCTCCCGCACAGAAGCGAATTGGCGGGCGTGTCTCCCGAATTCGCCTGGTTTTATCTTCTCTTCGTTCGTGGCCGGCGTGTCTCAGGGACGATGGGTTGAGGGGTAAAACGGGAATTAGCAGTGGATAAAATGGCAAAGAGAGAAGACTTTGACGGAGAGCGAAGCGGGGAAGAAAATAAAGTAACGGGGAAGAGAGAGAGAGAGAGAGAAGACGATGATGGTGGTGGTGGAGGTGGTTCCTGGTGCGATAAGTGGTGCAAATCAAATTTTGGGGAAAAGAGTGACACACGTGTGAAGTTTCCGTCACGTGACTTTGTCCTAAACTTTTGTACATCTATGGGCCAGCCCACTTATCATTACAATTTTGAAATGGGCTATCTTAGAAAACTGTGTTAATCCGAAAACCGTATTAAATTGGACCAACTCTAGACCGATCGGTTTTGTATAATTTTGTTGTTGTTTTAATTAGAGATTAATATACCTCAGTTTTAAGTTTAGAATATATTAAATGGTAAAAAGAAAAAAAAATATATATATTACAAGAAACTACAATATAACAATATAAAATTTTAGAAATTATGTGTGTAAATGTATATATATTATACAAGTTTGTTTTACCGCTAAAAGCCAAGGCTATCCTTAGAGTGTGTGTGTATGTTCGCATCATCTATAGGACTTGAAACTTTGACATGAAATCGAAGAAGTAGTGATAAAAATCTTCGAAGATTCAATTACTGTTCACACAGCATTTGAAATCAATCACTATGGACCTTCAATTACGAACAACACTGTTACATGGACATGATATGACCACAGCAATAATGAGGTCGAGCAAAGTTGGACACAAAAGACAAAGACTAGAGATAAGAACAAGAACGATCAAATATCCAAGACAGACGAATCAGAACCAAACGACAGCGAAACGATATTCTCTATAGACAGACATATCACATCACAAATTTAATTTTTAATATTTTTCGTTAATATAATGTTTTTAAAAAAAACACTCTCTATCAGACAGCGATGTCATTGCGAATGTGACGGAGGAGGACGGGAATAACAGTATCCGGCGAGCTAAGCTGAGGGAGATGACCATCGGAAGGAATAACCTCGACGACGGATTCAGAACCGAGATTGGCGTGGAGATACTCGGAGACGGCGACGGGTACGGCTAAATCTCTAACGCTTTGGAGGATGTGACAAGGCACAGCAACAAAAGGTAAGATTTGTCTCATGTCACTTTGGAATATGGTCTGAGCCACGGTGAGCGCTATGTCCGGACGCATGTTGAAGAGAGTTCTGCTGAATTCTTGAACGGCGACCGAGTCTAAGTCGCCACCTACCGCGAGTGGAGCGAAACCTAAGCACCACGCTTTGTAATTGCTTCGCATCGCTTCGAAGAGCTGGTTTAGGTCGTCTTGCTCGAACCCACCTTGGTAATCAACATCGTTCACATATCTAAAACCCACCAAAAAAATCATTTTTAAAAAACGATTAAAGTATTAAAACTAACAAACTTGGGTTTTCCTGATCTATAAAGAAATACGGTATTCGGATTTAAGATAGAACACATGGGTACATCGTTCGTATTTTATTGATATTGTGAAATCGAAAGCCAGAGACTTTAGTATAAAATTATGTCAGAAGGAAATTAAAATAACATATAACCAAAAAATCCCAGCAAAAATCAAATAAACACATGGGTATTTCTAGCTCAGATCAAATGCTTTAGAAATGATAATTCAGACAAGAGGAAGAACAGAGAGGTCACTGGTCGAAATTCTGTCAGAAGAAGATTAAAATTAGCAAAAACCTCTAAGGTTCTTCACCAAAAAACAGAGAAGTAAAGATGGTTCTGTAATTAACGGAATTCGGGATTTTCATATATAAAAATCGTAACTTTCTAATTGACTTTGTGAAATCGGATGAATTAGACAATGGGAAGGAACAGAGAGGCCTTTTTGTCAGAGTGAGACATAGAAGCAAGCGATCTCGAAACAGAGTTGAAGAGATTTAGCAAAAAGAGAAAACAGAGTTGAAGAATATATACAGTATCTGAAAAAAAAAATTATACCTTGGGGAAGCAGAAACCATGACGATTTTGGAGAAGAGATCAGGTCGATTAAGAGAAGCCAAGACACCGACCATGCCGGAAACAGAGTGACCAACAAAGATACATGACTCAATTTGAAGATCTTCCAAGATTGCAATCAAATCGAAAGAGAAACCTTCGAGAGTCGAGTAACGATCGAAGTCGAAGTAGTCCGGGTTGGTCGTACCGGCTCCCATGTTGTCGTAGAGCACGACGCGATAATCATCGACCAGATGCGGGACCAGATGCTTCCACAGTGACTGGTCCGTGCCGAACCCGTGACCCAATACGATCGTACCTTGATTTCCTGAGCCAATCACCTTCACGTTGTGAGCTTCTTCCACTACACCCATCTCTATGACTCTCTCTCTTTCTCTGGACACTGAGAATCTTCTCTCGTTTGCTTCCTGCTAGCTCTCTTATCAGCTTGAATTACGAAAATTACGATATTCGTTTTGTTTTAAAGAGTTTTGGGTGGAAGAGGTTATAAATTCTGGGACTTCTTTCGGAAATATCGTGATTTTTTTTTGTAATCAAGCCCGAATTGTTTTGGAAATTGGAAAGGATTACACGAGGTGGAACGGTTTGGGTCAGGGTCGGTTTTATTATATTAGTTTATATAATTTATGCATAAAGGTGTGGTGATTTTCTTCTTTTCTGTAAAGAAAGATTCATACAGACTTATTATATATAAAAAAGAAAAGATTCATACAGACGGAGAACTTTTATCGAACGAGTTACAGTATACATATGTCAAAACATAGTTTCGGTCATCTAAAATGTCATTTTAAAAAATTAGTCAAAATCTTATAGTTATTATATTCAACTACATTTGATATATAGTCAAGGTTAAAAATTGGCATGTATAAAGACTGCAATAAATGTAACAACATCTTAGAACCACATATTTTTATTTTCGGCTCAACTAACTTGACATATAGTGAACGTATAGATATAAAGATCTTTGTTTTCTTTGTTTTGCCAAGTACCAAATGGCAAATCAATTGGTTAAAAGAAGTACAACTACAAGTAACTCAATTTCATAAACCATTTACCATTTTTTGTTTTGGTTTCAAGTCGTGATAGATTCATAACTATCTATCAGTCAATGATGCGAGTCTTTTCGACACACGTGAAAAAAAACAATGTATGATTGTATGTATTTATTTGTGCCATTGTGTATGTTGAATAATTGAGACGATGTTATGTGAAGAAGGGGCTTTTCTTTTACAGATTTAGACTCAGCTATAGACTATAGTATATAATCAGGAACCAAAAATGTATCTAAGATAAACATATTGGATTAGATACTAAATAATAATTAGGTTAAGAAATAAGAACCCAAAAAATGCATGGTTCCTGTTACGTGGAAGGGCGTGGTGCGTATGCGACCACGTATCACATCGACTTCCTCATCTTTGCAATTGTCGATATCTGTGAGATGATCCAGGCCCATTACTAATAATTTAAGGCCCATTTAGTTTAATTGCCTTATCGTAGACTTCTTCATCTCCTCTATTAGACCGTTTTTATTGTTGACCGATCAAGTGTGAGTTCACGATGACATGCCCAGTAACCGAGATGCCACGTGTCCTCGGCGTGCCACCTGAGTAGTGTTTGTTCGAAGGGAAGGAGATGACGATTTTCGCCGGACTGATACGACAGCGTTTCGGAAAATCAATTCCGGTTCAACTGAATTACGGATGCGAACCGTCGCGTTTTCTCTTCAACCTGAGTAAAGGAAGAGCTCGGTTGCTCAGCGGCGAGGCCGAGTCGGATCGGGCTGAGTTTCCGGTGGAAAACGCCTACGACATCTTGAGTGTCTCCGAAACCAGCTCAATCGCAGATATCAAGGCATCATTTCGCAGACTCGCCAAGGAGACTCATCCAGACCTTGTCGATTCGAAGAAGGACTCAGCTACTTCAATACGTTTCGTTCAGATTCTCGCTGCTTATGAGGTACAGTGTTTAATTGATTGCATTTTTATTGGATTTAAATTACTACTTAAGAAGATGAAGAGAAAGTTAAGTTTTCCACTGTTGTGATTAAAAAGCCTTATGCCAACCATGTGGTGGCTTTCATGTATATCGAAACTCAGATTATATGAACCTCTGGAACAAACAAAGACAGAATTTTTCAGGCTTTTGTGATAGTTACAGCTTTAGTGAAAGGGTCTGATGAGTGATATGATTTGTGGCGATGATGCAGATTCTTTCAGATTCTGAAAAGAGAGCACACTACGATAGATATCTGCTATCCCGGAGAATGGTAGTGACGAAACAGTCTAGACAAGGAGGGTATATGCTTAACAAGTATAAAACACGATTGACATTGAGTGAAGAGATGGAAGTTGTTGAGTGGCTTAAGTGGTATAGAGAAGCAATACATGATATAGTAATGGAGAAGAGAGTAGCAAATGGTACAGGGTACTTAGATGAACTGGAAGAAGATTTTTATTCAGCTATCCGGGCGGCGTATTTTGGTCCTGATGTAGACTCTGTGGAGCTTCTTCCCGATTGTTTTGAAGCTGAGGAAAGGTCTGTGTATGACACACGAGAGGTTTTGCATTTGGTATCAGGACGGGACCTTTTTGGCATGGTCTGCTTGGTAGATAACTTCCTTGAGCTGTCTTCTGCCTGCTCCAAGAAACTGGCTTTGTCGTCGTTTATGGATTCAGACGTGGGTCAAGCTGTCGATAAAGGCGACATTGGCATGGTATCTGATGAAATAGTTGGTCTTCGGATGTCTCATATACAATCCTCGAGAAAGAAAAACCATGTTTCGGATGCATATAAAGATATTCGGCTGCATGTATCTGGAAGAGTTGTTGCTACAGCCATTAGGGTTCCCCCAAAAGGGAAGAAACAAAACGAGGGTGATCACGATCACATACACGTTTTCCTCAATTCAGATGAAGGATCGAATCATGGCACTGAGTCTTCTCCGGGAGATGAAAATGGAGCGAGACTTCTTGTTGGAACTATAAGTGGTCTTGGGACAAGCCCAGATGAAGGTTCATGTTATGTCTATGATGGGAATGGTGCTAAGACTCACGTGATAATGAAACATAGAACATTTCTGGTTTGTGACTCTTATGATCTTAGCTTTTATTTACATTTCTCATGTTACAACATGTACATTTTTCTGAGGCATTGTTCTGTGATTGCATATAGAGACTAGCCCTGTTAATTAGTCATTCGATGGAATAAGCATGCATGTGCCTTAGAATTTGTTTTTTCACACTCTACAGGTGAGACATTTGCACTGGTACAGGATTGGGGAAAAGGTTTCTGTTTGCGAGTGTAGATGCAGTAGAGCCAAACTACCACCAAGCAAGTAAGTCAAATAGCTTATTTGCTTTATTTTCTGTTTTGGCTCACAGTTGATAACTTGATGGCATAAAGTAAAAGTATAGGACAGCCTTCTCATTGTTTTATCTTCAATAAAATGGAAGGGAATAGTTTGAGATTTGGAACATAAAAATCCGGAGAGAAAATCCTGTCTACTAAGAGTTTATGAACTGGTCCCATCTGAAGTTGCTTTTTGAAAATGTTATGATACTGATCTCTAACGTAAGCTTAGCATTATATCTTCACTGACATGAAACGAGAATTGTGTGAATATGGAAACAGGTTTTGGTTGTTTGAGCCTCGTTGTGGTTTGCATGATGTTGGAGGTTGGTATATTGAGACTTTTGGAAAAGATAAAAAGGGCCGGACAGTCCTCGCACAAAGATTCTGGGATGGAGTGGAAGTGGGCGCTACTCTGGATGGGTAAGGTCATAATACTTATTATATAGGGTAAAAGACTCCATGAATAGGTTTTTGCAAGATGGGGAAGGGGTTCAAGTGTTTTGTATCCGATTTAGTTCATGACTTTTGCCTTCTACAGGAGACTGCACCCTGGTATCTACTTGCTTACACTAGCGTATCGAACTCTTGATCTTGAAGATGAAAGGAGAAGGAAACGGTCAATAGTGGAAATCTTCGAGGCAAGGCTATCTAAAGCGTTGGATTGGTGTAAGAAACTGGTTAGGAGAAGAACTTTTGGAACTTAACGACTTTCCGAGTGTAAGATTCAAAGATGATTTGGTTTACATAAATACAAAACCCACGAGGTTGTGGTGAACAAAAGCGTTTCCGAAGGTTGGTACGGGACTCCATGACAATAGCATAACACACACATAAACTGGAAGACAACGTTGTGGCCTGAAGATGAATTTCAGGAAAACCCAGAATGGATGGGACAAGAAGCAACAAGAGATGGAAATATGCTTTAAAGTTGGGGAATCATGTATTTCTAGTAAGAAGAACTTCTTTTAATAGAGAATTGTATCCAAAGTGAGTCATTAGACTTGTACAAAATTTTAAATCTAATGGAACTAGTAGATTCCTTCTTCTTCTTCTTCTTCTTCATGGACTCCTAGGCAGATTCGGTGCCGGTCAACAAAGATTTGGCCGGAGGGATCATAGCCACAGCGAATCGTTCGTCCTTGGAATACTTCTTTCGTAAAGCTCCCTTACTCTCACTCCCTTCCTGTTGCTGCTTCCAGTGCTGATACGCCAATAGCTTTGCACAGTCCCTGTTTCAACATTACAAAACAATCAGACTCCAACAACATATTACAAAAACCCATTGGATGAAGCTGGACATGGTCAAGTATTTTTTTTACTTACATGAGCTGAGTTTCAGAATAGCCAGTGTGATGCTTGAGAGTGTTGGTCCAAACGGGAACTTGGTGAAGAGCAGATCTTGCTGCGTAGATTGCAGAGGCAGCAACCATAGATGGGCTGAACATTATCGTCGTGTCGTAATTCATTACCCCTAACTCCACCAGATAATGCACCATATTCTCCATCTGAAGAGAGAAACAAGATCAGTTAAGCATTATATTGTAATGCAAAGAAAAAAACCATGGAAGAAACAGAAAGAAAAGCTCTCTTACTCGTTGGTCTGCAATGGAAGCTTTAATGAAACGAGCGAGGAAGACATAGTGGGTCGGAACCGTCAAGTACCACTCGAGTGTAGACAGTATTGTCTTTTCCATCACCAGAATCTGTTTGTGGCTGTATGCATGGTCTGCAATGTCAACTAGATCCTCCACCTGCAAAAGAATCATGCTTTGAGTTAGATGAAGACAGGAGGAAAGAGTCAAAATCAGAAGCTAATAATCAATTCAAAAGTTTTTTTGTTTTGTTTTATCACCTGTGGTGGCCAGATTTCTTCGTATTTGGATGACATGAGAAGAGCACTGAGACCAACCAGCTGCAGTTCTTTCCTAGGTACTGGCTTAGCCGACAAGAACCGGTCCAAAATGTTGATGGTGAGGTAAAACGTTTCTGGGTTTAGCTCGAACCTGACAACTACATCTATCAACCATTCAACCAGAATCAATCTCATCTTTTCATTAATCTCAGGCTGCGATCGCATGTAATCCGTTGGACGCCATTCACTCTGCCAATCCAAATGACATCAATTATATAAGTTTCATAGCACAATGATGCAAGGAAAGATTCATGTACATATACTACTAAGTACTAACCTCAACAGATTTGTAGAAACTGTAGATGTCTTCCACATATTCCACAGCCGCAAGGTCATTCGTAGCATCAGCAGAATCAATATCAACAATCTCTTCTTTCTGTTTCTTCTCGAAACCACAAGCAGCCTAGAAAGCAAAAGAAAAAAAACTCAGAACAAACCCAAACATCTTCTTAACATACACCATGAATGAATCATCAAGTGAAGTTACCTTGCTTCTAGCGGTAAGAACGGATGTGTAAGTGGTTGCTTTCTTCTTAGCGGCTTTCTTCTCCTGGACAGCAACTAAACCACGTTCTTCATCACTGTCTGAGCTTATCTCTATGATCTCTACATCCTTTGGTTTCTCAGCTCTCTTTCTGGGCTTTGGTACCGCGATTCTCTTCACCACAGGTTGTTTATCAAGCTTCAGGTCAAAAACAATATAGCAACATGAGATACCAAAGAAACCTTGAGATCCCAATATATTCACAGGGGAAAAGGAGGAAACTTTGAGATTTACCTCCACAAGTGGGGCATGTTGAGACCGTGTACGAGGACGATTGATCTTCGCCGGCTCGTTCTTTGGGTAATTTCCTCGAACAACATTGCCTATATCACCCAGAACTTGGCGGTTTCTCCCTTTCCTAACATTTTTGTCATCTTCCACAACAACAACACCACCTTCGACACAAACAAAACAAAACCAAGTTCATAATTTTAGATTCACAGCGGTTTCGTCTCGTTGTTAGTATAGCGATATACCAAGAACAGAAAGTAACTCTCAAAACAAAACAATACCCAGAAAAAAAAAGATCTCAGATTTCTACATAAGAGTTCCGATTGTGAAACTAATTTACAACGAGAATCGAAATCGCGAAAATCAGTTTTCCGTAAACCCTTTGCATAATAGAAAAAAAAACCCGAAGATCTTACCCATGGTTTGCTGAGGAACAATCGGTCGAGACGCCATCGTTTTTGTATTCGATCGTATTTCACTCCTCTCTTCGTTCCTCTCTTTTCTCTCTCAGTGATCGATCTCTCGTCTTGGAAAATAGGCTTATGGTGGGGCCTCTATAAAGGAGGCTTCTTGAGGAAGATGAGCAGTTTCCCCCAACGGTCTGATTTTTTCTTATTTTCTAATTTTGATTTGGACGTTGCGATGAGATCTTCATCCAACGGTGCAAAAATGGTAGGTCAATCTTATGTGACCGTTGAGGGAGGCGCCTCTTAGGTAGGCTTTTAGGCAAAATCCTCTACCAAAAGGCCCACAAGGCCCATTAAGCTCAACGGCAAGTGATTGGTCGGTTACAAAGTGGCTGTTACTTTATCAAAATTCAAAATCGGCGACGGTATAAATTCGCTCTAGAAGTTAAGTTACATTACATGAAAAAAAGCTTGTTTGGTACTTTCATGTTTGATGTTGGGTTTTGGCTCAAAGTATAATAAATAACTAAAGATTGGTATACTCTAATGTTTGCACCAAAAGGAAGTTTTAGCTACAGAAATCAAATACAGAAGCAAACTACAAATACAGGATAACACAAAGATTAGAGAGACCTTTCAGACAGCTTTAGGTTGAATCTGTTCGAAGTCGAAAACCTCAAACATGAGCCGCCGAACATCCGGTTTTCCGTAGATGGTGTAAGCGAGGCCGTGAATGGCTTGTTGAACAGCTGTTGTGGCCGGGTTTCTAAGTCTCCGGTTATGCTCATACCGATCATGAACCTCCTCCGAGTAGATTATAAAGTTGTGAAGACGTTTCTCCCTGAGATACCGACCGCAGAATTTGTTCATTAGCAAACGCCGATGTTTCTCTTGCAGCCATTTACCAGGTGCGTCCAGGTGCTTCATCAACAAACGTTCCGCCATTGCTATGTCCTGCAAGATCCCGACATGAATATCAAGTGGTTAAAAATGACTCTACTTTGGATCTTTTTAAGATGCGAGATCAAATCTCTCTCACCTGTATCTTTTGGCCTACGTATTCCAACCGCTCGAAACAAAACCGAGGGTGCTCAAACTTGTGTTTTGAAGGATGCAAGAAGCAGAGCTGTGTGAAATTACAAAAGTGAAAAAAGGTCAGAGAAGGAAACTTTAAACTACAAGTACCATATTGGTGCATGACAAAGCCCGAGATGAACTAGTGTTTTACCTGTAACCCGAGTCCAAGTTCGATGTTTCTTGCATCGGTGATCTCCTTGATTCTATCATTCATCGGTAAAGGGTAACCAAGAGCCTGCATGACTTTGGGTTTGCTGTCGAAATCCCAAATGTTCCCTCTGAAACGATGCATTCCCGGTGGAACACAAGCTCTGAAAAGCCTCGGGTGTGCGAACAAAGCATCTTCAGGAGGCTGACATATAGAGAAATAAAGAACAATGCGTTTTAAGACTCAACACTCTTTTCTTTGAGCAATGCGATTTTGGTAGCTTTGGTCATCTTACCTTGTAAGTAGCAATATCTTGCCAGCCTAGCTTTTTGCCTTCGAATTCAACAGAGACATAATCCACATCCTCAAGCTGTCTCCTAGCTCGAGGTTGGCAATCCTCTGAATCTGGATCCATCCCAAATACTTCAAAAAGTACGCGATACACTTCCGGCATTCCATAGCATAGATAGATGGCACCGAACAAAGCCCAGAACACAGATCTAGCAAGAAAAATCAAAACAAAGTAACATGGATAAGTAGTAAGCACATGTCAAAGTAAACACTTTGGGATACTGGGATGCACAGACTCTTTGAGTTTCCTAGTAATCTAAATTCAATCAAAGGGAGAAGAACTCCAGACTTTACAACCATTGAACACTTCCATTATCTTACTTTAGACTATAAACATCAGCTAATGCAAATGATGAGAGAAGACAAACAAGACTAAAAACATCAGCTAATGCAAATGATGAGAGAAGATATAAACATATAATTTGATCTTATCCTAGAAGGCAAATGTTTTGATCAGCTAAAAGCTCTTAGCAACGACGACTTCATCAACAACTGGATGAACAATGATATCTTAGTATCTAAAATGTACACAAGAAATGGTAAAACGTAGGCTTATCTTAACACAAAAATGAAATTCCCAAACAAGTTCTTATAAGAGAAACATTCACAAGTTCATGCCACACCAACATAAGCAGAGATATAAACTCAAAACTCTTGGCTCGTTGCAATTGGTTAAATCTCAAATCGCAGCTAACTAACGCAAGTGACAATCATGATCAGTGATAAGAAGAGAGGAACTTACTTAACCGGTGGCTCACGGTCTTTTCTAATCAGCTTATCCATATCATCATAAGGAAAGATGAGATTCTGCAAGTTGGCAGCTTTAATCCACTTTGGGAGATACCTCTTCCCGATCAAAGCAAACACTCTCTCCCTCATAGGCCCAGGAGGTTCCCTCGGATACCTCTGCAAGAAAAACTCGGTAAGGGCAAGCTCGAGCACGTACTGGCCCAGAAACCAAAGCCTCGAGTGCCCGTTCTTCACGTGCCTCGCGCGTGCCCTGTCACACGACGGGTGCTGAAACGCCAGGTAGAGCAGCGTGTCGAAGTGTTTCGCCGGATTCTCGTCGCCTAGGCTCTCCGAAGGCTCCAGGGAGTACCCTAGCGCTTGTTTGACCTCCAGAAGATACTCGTCGATCCATGTTTTGTCGGCGTTGTTGAGCTTCGACGGCGGGAGGCAGGAGCTGAGCAAAGGGAACGATTTGAGTGACAACTGTGGGCTATTGAGGAACCTCTCTGCTAGTTTCTTGTCGTCTAACGGTGGCCTTAGGATGAATCGTTTCGGAGGGACTTTCTTCTTCGGCCCCGTGGCTTGTTTACGCTGCGCGAGCTCCTTGAGGAGACGCTGAGGGCTGTCTCGTGGAAGGCCCTGAGTCTCCGCCGCCACGGAAGCGCAAATTCGGAGATTCCGGAATCTGGGTTTCGATAGAATCGATGCGTTTAGTTGGATTCCGGATGGGAACTGGGATACCGAAGAAGAAAAGGAGATTTCGGGTAGTGAAGAGGAACGGCACTGCCCAGAAACGCGGAGGAGAGAAGACGATGAAGATGAAGAACAAAGCTCCATTGCTTCTACACTATTGTTAAACAAACAAGCAAAATCAACAACAAATTGTGAGCGTCAAATCATCAGATTTCAGTCGAAGAACACTTCGCTTGCGCAAAGTAATGGAAACGAAGATTGCAATGTTTCCATGGATAAGGTGCAGATTCCACGATCCCCGTGGCGGGGAGGTTTTTTCTGGATCAAGGTTTTAGTTTCAACATTTTAGCCCATCAAAGCCCATTAAAAAAGTCCAACAAATAAAGCGGGACCCATAAGTTCTTTTTGGGGTAAGGTTCCAAATTTCTAATATCTTTCACTTCGCTTCATTCTTCAGATTATTTTCATTCGAAATCAAATATGCTCACAACTTTCTTTGGATCTCTGTTACATTGGATACTTACTCTATAGCATAGTTACTTTTGGAGGAGGGTGTAAACTAAATCATGAATATTTTTTGCTCTTTATGATGTGTGTATGTAATCATGACATTAGAGTATACTTCATAATCATCAAACAAAATATTACACTTTTTTTTTTTTTTTTGAAAAAGGGTTTAAATATTACACTTTACAGGAAAAGAGATTCCTTTTTCCTCTCAATCACATGGCACATGATAATCCAACTTATATAGGGGGAAATACTGTAAATTTCAGACTAGAAGACGTGCGAGTCTTCCTATTTTGGTCGTTTCTAGTATTTTACAACCATTTGTGTTATTTAATACAAACATTTGATTATTTTTTACTTTTTGTATGTTCTAGTTAGACACTATACGACGTACGTGTGTTTCTGTTTTTTTCCTATAAAAAAACACTAAATCGAACATTGTTTGGAAAAATCTTTAAAATTGTTACTTTAATCGAATATAACTTAAGTATGAAAAATAGATGTAGATCTAATATTAATTCGATTTTAGCAATTTGGAAAGGAATTGAAATTAGGAGATGCTCTCTCTCAAGTATTGGCGTTAAAATCTCATCAGTGTTACTGTATCAATGCATCACCATCATACGCCATAAGCACGGGTATGCATTTCACTGAAGCTAATGATTTAAAAAGGTTACAAAAATATCATCAGTTCTCCTTTTATATAATATATATTAAAAAAATGCTAGAAAAAGAAACATGCCTAGAAATATCATCAGTTATAAAAGTTGTTTACTCGTTCACAAAAAAAAAAAAAAAAAATGTGATAAGAACTACACTCGAACTCGATCATATCAGTTCACTGTTTTAGATTTATAAAAATCCCAGTATATATATGTACAGTTTAACAGACAAAAAAAACTAAGCTAATAGTTAAGTTAATGACAAGATAATTTTTTAAGACAACGCTTACATAAATAATTTGATGCAGAGTTATAATCCTAATATGAATAGTTATTAAGAAAATACAGCATATAATTGATGTTTAGACTTTTCATCATTATGTCACCAACATTTAGGATATACTATCTAATAGTGCTATACGAGACAATATGCAGAGTAACTATTTAAAGACAACGTATACATAATTTTTTTTTTTATGATAAAAAAAGACAACGTACATGCCTTTTTTTTCTTTGATGCGGGCCTTTAGCAGAATAATGCTAGATAGCAATAGCATACAGGTGAAGCTTTAATAAATTGAAATAATTAGCTAATTATGGCCGGACTCGTTTAATCTCTATATCCAAAACGAATATAATATCCAAAAACTAATGACATTTCCACACCAGTACGTAGTTTTGTTGCCTTCTGGTCTGCTCCTTCCTCTTGTCTAACGTGGAAGACAATTCAACTATTTGTTTTGAACGCGGGTGCTGATCTTGTCGCTCATCTGATCGAGGCCTCAGCTACAGATCATGGGTTCAAACTTCAAAGTGTAAAATAAATAATCCAAACAGGTGAACAAAAATAAAATCATTCCTTTTTAGTTATGACTACATGCAACAAAATTGCATTGACGTTTTGAGTTTCTTTTCAGGTTTTTGCTTTTCGAGATATTGTTTTAACAACAGGTTTTGGCTTATCCTTAAAAATACCAAACTACAAACGTAAACTTATTATATATCTCCCCACCAATCAATGAATTATCTTGCATTTTAGAACACCAGTCATAACTTTTTGTCTGATTTTAGTTTCTTATTTTATTTTATTTTATCTTCCGCAGAAACCATTTAAGACATATGTGGTTAAATTATTTATCATGTTCTGTCGATTAGAAAAGGACATATATACTTTTCTTAGAAAAAAAAATATAAACTAAACTAAATGATAAACAATAGAAGGATGCGTGATTGCCTTTACTTGCATTGCATGGAGTAGCCCCTTTTGAATGACTGGCTTGAAAAAAAAACACTATTCTCGTCAACGAAAGTTTTTGTTTCCTTTTATACGTCAACTAAAGTCTATATCAAATATTCGCCTAACCAAACCATACGTAAAAATAAGTTTACATTGTATAAAACCATTAGTTTCTGAAAACTCGTAAATACAGCTGTAATTAGAACCATTCTCGTGTCAACTGATTCGGAACATGTTTAGCTTTCTTTTCTAGATTTGTAGAGTTATAGTGTACAGCGAAGTTGCCTTAGTTTTTAGAGGTATCGTATATTTGAGGCAATACGTAGGTCGATTTTTATTGAGTTGACAAAAAAAAAAAGGTTCGATTCTTATTGAAAGGCATGACTGGTTATAAATGATCCTCGGTAGGCCGTGTTAAACTTGGTGACTACAAGATGTAAAATTGATAAGTCTTTCATAATGAAAAATTTATTGAACATAGGAATTTTGATGGATGAATCACGAAATTATATTACTTTTTTAAAAAAAGGTGTGCATGCGGAAGAAAATAATAATTTACTGAAAAACAAAACTTGAATTTTAACTATCAAATGGTGGATGCCATTTTGATTTAGCTAATTGATGAAACGGCTACACAAAAATTGCAGTTTTGCAAAATTGCATTATTTGGGTATAACTTGAGATCAGGACAATGAGATTCCGTCCTTCCACCATCTTTGGGTATTACTTGTTAGAATTAAGATAATCGTAGTTAATGAAGACTAATCAACCAATATATGAACCACAAAAAGTATAACAGTCAGGAGTAGTAGTTGAGATATGAGAAAGATTCAAGGTGGCCATAACACAATTATTCGCAATGTCAAGTGAGGCATCGCTATCACTCTCGATCCCCACCACTCTCTATTCCCTCATTTGGATGATCCTTGTGATCATACACACACACAGCATCTAGAAAGAATAATATTACGATATTCATAACCAAACAACGACAAAAAATACAATATATTAAAATAATAATTCCATTGAAAAGGTATTGAATTATTATTTTAAATACCAATAAAATAATTTGAGATTAACCAGAAAATTATAATACTAAAATACATTCGTTCAAAGAACCTTAAAATGATGCCAAAAGTTATAATAATATTTTAGGTCTTTTCTTTGAAAAATAAAAAATGCAAGCTGGCCTGCGCTACTTGTGCCCACCACGCAAAAGCATATATATAAGATCTCTCATTTCACTCATGTCATCATAAATATATAATCACACACTTAAGAGAGAAAAGCTTAGATATATATATAAAGAGAGAAAGCAAGTTTAAAACAATTAAAAAGAAATGGCTGCGAACAAAACGAATCTCTTATTGCTTCTTGTCTCTCTCTTTCTCACCCTAAACCTCGTCTCCGCTCAACTCCGCCGCAACTTCTACGCCGGAAGTTGTCCCAACGTCGAGCAAATCGTCAGAAGCGCCGTTCAACTAAAAGTCCAACAAACTTTCACCACCATCCCTGCTACTCTCCGCCTCTATTTCCATGATTGTTTCGTCAACGTAAAACATTTTTATCTTTCTTCTTATTGCTTGAATTTATTTTATTTCTTAAGTCTAATTTATGAAACAATTAATCCCATACAGGGTTGTGATGCATCGGTGATGATAGCGTCGACTAACAATAATAAGGCGGAGAAAGATCATTCGGATAATTTATCATTGGCCGGAGATGGATTCGACACCGTTATAAAAGCTAAACAAGCTCTTGACGCCGTCGCAAGTTGTCGTAACAAAGTTTCTTGCGCCGATATTATCACGATGGCTACTCGTGACGTTGTCAATCTCGTTCGTAACTCATCACTTTCATATTTCTACATCTTAAACTCGAATAAAAACATATTTTTTTGTTAATATTAATTTGATATAAATTCATATATAGGCGGGTGGACCAAGATATGAAGTTGAATTGGGAAGGCTAGATGGACTTTCATCGACGGCGGCTAGCGTCGAAGGGAAGCTGCCGCATCCGACCGACGATGTCAACAAACTCACTTCACTTTTTGCCAAAAACGGCCTTACTCTTAACGACATGATCGCTCTCTCCGGTACGATTTTACTTTTCATTAGGATTAGATTTGGTTTTAGATTAAATAAGACAAAAAGTATTTTAAGTAGTAATTGCATAACAAATATTTAATTTAATTTCGGTTTATTTGATCCGGTTATTACGATGTGAGATTTCTCGGTCCAATCTAATTTGGTTTGATCTTAAAAAACAGGAGCGCACACATTAGGATTCGCGCATTGCACGAAAGTGTTCAATCGGATTTACACTTTCAACAAGACATCTCAGGTGGATCCCACAGTTAACAAGGCTTACGTGGCAGAGTTACAAGCGTCGTGTCCTAGAAACGTAGATCCGAGAGTGGCTATAAACATGGACCCCACGACACCTAGACAGTTCGACAACGTTTACTATAAGAACTTGCAGCAAGGCAAAGGATTGTTCACGTCAGATCAAGTTTTGTTCACAGATCGTCGGTCAAAGCCAACCGTTGACTTATGGGCCGGTAATGCAAAGGCGTTTAATCAAGCTTTTGCTAACTCCATGATCAAGCTTGGTCGTGTTGGTGTTAAAACCGGACGTAATGGTAACATCCGTCGTGATTGTGGAGCTTTCAATTGAGGATTTTTAATATATATATTTTCTATATTTCTTTTTATTTCCATTCAATTTGTATTGGGGATAGGATGCATGAAGCTGCTCAAATATAATAAAACTCGATTTTGGGTTTCAGTTTTTATGTAGCCTTGTTAAGTTACTTCTACCACAAGACATCTCTTCTAGGCTACCCTTTTCAACTTTCAACATTTTCTTGAAAAAGGCCCAGACCCAGCCCATAACAAGGGAGGCACTGGCTTTTTTGGGCATAGGCCTTTTTTTTGCAAGAACCCCAAAATGTTATTTACCAATTCGCTTTTGAAAAATTAGAATGCGTTGTGTTCCCAAACATTGTAAATACTTCTATTTGGATGTGTGAATCCAAAACCAGGTTCATAAATCTACTCAGTTGCAGCTTTAAAATGCCCTTCATTTTTCTCTTGAAAGTTTAATATCATCAAACTATAGTGATCAGATTTTAAAAGTACAGTGTCATTTCAAGGTTTCTAATTTTCGTTTGGCTTTAATTAAAGTATTAGGTTAGTTTATATATTTATTTATTTTATACACATATGTGATCCCTTCATATATATAATTTCCTATGATATTCTGGATTTTATTTGTTGGCAAAATTTAATTCTGGATTTTATTGCATACAATATTGATTTTTTTTGGTCAACCTTTAAATTAGTTATAGGTTTAAAAATATATGCAATAAATTACAAAACAAGTTGGCAATGAGCAGAATATGTGAAAAATAGAAAACAAATTGCCAAATATAGTTATATGTAAAACTAGAAAATAAAATTGACATATAAACATTTCACCAAAAAAATTGACATATAAATATTTGTATACGTTGAATATGTGCAGTTTCTTATATAGATACACATTTATTTGTGATATTTGTGCCCATCACAGAAGAGCAAAAAAAAGTTCTATCAAGCTAACTATAAATATGTAATCAATCACACACACTTGTGAGTTAAAACAATCAAAAAGAAAATGGATGCGAATAAAACGAATCTCCTAGTGCTTCTTTTCTCTCTCTTTCTCACCATAAACCTCTCTTCCGCTCAACTCCGCCCTAACTTCTACGCCGGAAGTTGCCCCAACGTCGAACAAATAGTCAAAGACGCCGTTTTACTAAAAATCAAACAAGCTTCCATCACCGTTCCCGCCCTTCTACGCCTCTACTTCCACGACTGTTTCGTCAATGTAAAACATCTTATCTTTCAACTTCTTGCTTAGTTTCTTTTTGGTCTAATCAAAATTATAAAACCTAAATTAATTAATTAAATTTCATAGGGTTGTGATGCATCGGTGATGATAGCGTCAACCAATGCTAACAAGGCGGAGAAGGACCATCCCGATAATCTATCGTTGGGCGGAGATGCATTTGATACCATCGTTAAAGCCAAACAAGCTCTTGACGCCGTCCCAAATTGTCGTAACAAAGTGTCCTGCGCCGATATTATCACGATAGCCACTCGTGACGTTATTACTATCGTCCGTAACTCATCACTCTCTATATAATACCACCATCTCTATTACATCAACTTGTAAAGTAAATACTAATCTAAAATTGTAATGCATGTAGGTGGGTGGACCAAACTATGAAGTCGAATTAGGAAGATTTGATGGGCTATCGTCGACGGCGGCTAGCGTAGAAGGAACGCTTCCACAACCAACAGACAATTTTGACAAACTCACTTCATATTTTGCCAAAAACGGGCTTAGTGTTGATGACATGGTCGCTCTCTCCGGTAAGATTTAATCTTTGTCTATTTCTCAATCGAGAGACTAGTATCATTAACACGACGGTATTCTTCAAATTACTATCCCATTAAGTAATACTTTCTCTGTATCATATGAAGACGTAATATATTTTAAAGAAAAAAGATATTTCATTTTATTTGGTATTTTTAGTTTTCATTGCAAATTAATTATTATTTTTGTGTCATTTTTAGTATGTAATTTGTTTTATGATTGGTTAAATTATTTTCACATATAATTAGATCAATTGATATGATGGTTTCAATTCAAACAGGGGCACACACGATTGGAGTCTCTCACTGCAGCAATGTCTTTGAGAGAATCTATGATGTAAAAGGAGAGATGATAAATGCTACTTACCAAGCACAACTTAAAGAATCGTGCCCTAGAGACGTCGATCCCCGCGTAGTGGTGTTTATAGATCCAACAACGCCGGGAAAATTCGACAACGTTTACTACAAAAACTTGCAGCAAGGCAAAGGATTTTTCAAGTCTGACCAAGTTTTGTTCAGCGATCGTAGGTCATCTCCTGTTGTTAACTTATTGGCTAGTCATGGGCAGTTGTTTAGTCAAGCTTTTGCTAACTCCATGATTAAGCTTGGTCGAGTTGGTGTTAAAACCGCTCTTAACGGTAATATTCGTCGCAATTGTGAAGCTTTTAATTAAAATACTCTTTGGTGAGATTTTAAGAAAAAAAGTTGTCCTTCTATGTAGTTCGAGTTGGGCCCGAAACAACTTCTTGATGCAATAAATTTGGTATTAAAATATTATTATTGTAATACTGATTAATATAATTGAACCAGATTAGGATTTTCATCAGCCATCTGAAAATTAGAGAGTTACGCCCAAAATAATACAATAATTGTATAAAAGATTATAAAATTAATTTTGTATACAATGCAATGTATCTCAATAATGTTATTATACATATAGCAAGAGCATGCATTGTAGTTTAGTGGCGCTAGGGACATTTCCTGCTTAGATGGTGAGACATCTTCCGTATAAAGTTCGGTTATATTTATTCTTCAAGGTTGGTAACTTTCGTCAATTAATGGATGTATGTTTTGTGACACCGAATCCTGGTAAATGTACGTATGCCTACATTATGTTCCTCCAAATTATCATAATTTATCACACGTTTACATTCAACATTCTGAAAGTTCTTTTGACATATTATCTAGGGAAATTGGCTGATATAACCATATCAAATGCTATAATTCAGAAAATAACCATAGTAAAGTAGGTGTTATTATATTTCTTATATATTCTACAATATTAACTAAAAATCCCTTTGTTTAAAATGGAGTGAAAAATAATTGCTGACGTTAGCAGTAGAAAATAAAGATAAAAAATTAAATGTATATTTGCGCAAAGGATAGATCGCACTTCAATATATTATTAAAAAATAATAAACACAAACCGTATTAGTTTATATTAAACACCACTAAAGTTACACTATATCGATTATTGTTTCCTATTTAAATATATAGTATATCTCTAATAACATATGGTTTACTACTGGACTATACTATACTATATGTTCAGTATACAACAACACTACTATAATATAGTATGAGAGTTTCCGGTTATATATCATTTCGTCGATCATTATACTCTAAATTAAAAATAATATAGTATGACAGTTACAATTATACTACTAGATTGCACATTTTCAAATAGTATAGAACTTACTAGTTATAGTATAGATGTGATGATATAAGTTTCTACTACCCTATACAGTAATGACATCAAAAAATATATAGCAGTATATGTTTTGCTTAAAATTGAAGGAGTGTATTATAATTTCTTTGTGGGCCATGATTATTTATCTAATTTTTTGAACAACATAGCTATATTCTCTGATTCTTTCTCCAATATAGTTATTACACTAAAAAGCCCTAATATCTATGGACTTAATTAAGGTTACTAAAAAAAGAAGATAGATGCATTTTATTTTTTAAAAAAATTATTATCCTTATAAATTCTAATAAGGATGTTCTTACTACATGAGAAGTGATTATTTTAAAAAACACAAACAGTTTTAAGATTCTTTACAACCCCAAAAAATTATACAAGATATTACATATATATATTTATTTTAGTAAAAAAACAAATAGCCTTTTTCTGTGACTACTATGGATGAGAAGATGAGGCTCTTTGCATTATCCAAAAGCCGTTTTATCCGTGAAGACCTAATTTTCGTCGTACGTACCATTTAATTAATATTGAGTATTGCCAACTATTGTACTAATCTCACCTGGAAATTTGGAATCCTTGGAACCAAATTTATCGATTTGCCTCTTCTACAAATCAAATGTCAATTCTTTATAGGATTTTATTCGTACAGGTCTTTATATTTCATCTGAGCTGGCTGGCTCATATATATAGTGAAATTCCGAGATAAAAAGCTTCCAAGCTGGCCGGGAAATTTATAAATAAATAATGTTTTATGTATATTTCATAATATTTATTGGTTGCTCAAAAATTATATAATGTAGTGGTTTGTAATTATCCTTTATTTCTTGTTCTAATTTATTGCAGAGAATTTGTCATAACAAAATATTAATTGAATCATATTGATTACCAGAAATTGGAAAAAAAAATGTTATAGTTCAGATAATCAGTGTGTTATGTTGTCTTTCTTCAATGTGTTTCCAAGTTGTTTGATAATCTAAATATTACCCAGCGGGATTTATTAAGAAGGAGAAAAGATATAAAAATTAATGGAGTTAATAAGTTCATTAAAACTATTGTAAAATTGATTGATAAAACAAAAAAAAGTTTAGAAAAACTAGAACATGCAAAATATCCAAAACCATTCTCAATAGCTTATTTATTTTCATCGGCAAGATAGTACATATCACCAAAAATTATCATATTTCTCGATAGAGAAATCAGTTAATTAGCCAATAATTATGCGGCTAAATTAAAAATCCACTTCCCTCACGACAACAACCAAAAAAACCCTAAAAGGACAGTCAAAAACTGAGTGCGAAGAGTTTGCGTCGTCGGTTTTAAACAAAAAGGTTTAATAACTTTCTCTCTCTTTTGTTCCTGTATCCGTCTCCGTTGATTCCATCTTCCCAACACGACGTCGTTACAGATTCCTCCGATGGACTTCCCGGACGATCACCGTTAACCGCCTTGCAAAACGATGGAGGACGAGGAAGCAAAGGAACCGGTACAACCGGACCGGTTAGAGCTAAGCCGTGGTTCAGTTGGAGATTCAGATCAGACTCAGACCGATCGGATTTCATTCGTTTCCGATTAACCGGAGACTCTTCAATCTCCGTCGTGTTTAACTTAGATCTGGAAGCTGAGAAGTGGAAATGGTTCTCGTTACCGGAACCGTCTCGGCGCTGCATCCGCCTGATATCGGTACAGATCTCGGAAGACTCACCGGAGGAGATTAACGACGGAGATTCAAGGAGATCTGAGATGGGTCGTAAAGTTCCGCCGCGAAGAACTGTTTCAACCGCCGCTTGGCACACGTGCCATTTCCCGGTCCATAACATCCCAACCGCTCCGTTAACCGGATTCACCGTCCTCCCACACGCTTCAAACAACAACGACTGAAACAAAGCTGAACAAACAAACAATCTCAAGAAAATGACTTCTGAAACCTAATACAGGATCATGTAGCCTAATAGTTTGTATATGAAGTGATGTTGTGTGCTAGATTCTTCTTACCAGGGCGGTTTGGTTCAGGTACGGCGGAGATAAAAGACATGAGACCGGCACGGCCAAAGAATTTAGCGACGAAGACGGTGGCGTGGCCTTGTGACTCGGCGGATTCGATCCATTGAAGGCAAGGACGAAGGATGCATGTGTCGCTGCAACCTTTTCGAAGAACTCTACATCCATTGCAACTCATTTTTCTTCCACAAAAGAAAAAAAAAATCAATTTAAAAGCTTTGTCGGATATGAGAAAATATCCAATAACTTGGGAAACTTATTTCGGATTTGGGAGAAATAAAACAGGTTGTGGTCTGATTTGATAGAAAATACAGACTGATGAGAAGAGAATGAAGAAGCAAGTTTTAAGAAGAGGAGAGAGAGATATAGATTGGATTTATAGAGGCAAGTGAATAATAAAGAGAGTGTGTCAACTTGATTTCTTTTTTATTCCTTTGTCCTTTCTTTTCCAATATTTTAATCTAAAACCTCTGTGTATATATTACATTATACAGACATAAAAAATATTTCAAACTTATGTGAAGGACAGAAATTCAAGAAAAAAGTTTGGGGTATTCTTGATAGAACTTTGAAAAGTTCAAATATTTACGTGGACCAAGAATAGCTGATAAGATAGAAAAAAACAATTGCAAATGTAGTATAAATACAGTAAATTAAATTGCATCTATCTTTTTGTATCAGTTTTGAAAAAATATTTGTATAATACAGTTAATCAAACAAAGAAGTGTGAAGATATAAAATTCATGCACAATTATGTTTCTTCTCTAGTGATTGATATAAATTTGAGCATTATTATAGGTCAATGAAGAGAGAAAAGAAAGCATGCACCATTGAAAATGGTTATATATATACGAGGACTATTCCATAATTGTGGTCTTGAGTTATATATAAAAACAATTTATTTTGTAATCAATAACTTAAAGAAAAAAAGGAGGTGAGGACGATACACACCACAACTAGAAGAAAGGACAGCGTTTGGGAGGGATTCCAAAGGTATTGGCGTTGGGGTAAGAGAGAGAAAAGCGTTTCCGTTTCTCCGCGAACACTTGTCGCTGACTCAGACTTACGTAATTTTATACTACTTTCTTGCTTTGTTTTATTAATACTTGTTTTTAAGATGTACTCTCTTTCTTTTTATTCAGTGAGTAGTACTATTTAAAGTATACAAAGCTGAATTGATCGAGAGGAAAAAGGAATAGACAAATCTTACGTCAGGAGACGATGGGGTGCACGTGGATTACAGGAAATTATTCGTACAACTTGTGGCGTGTGTATTTTTTTTATGGGATGTTTAGAAAATGAAAAAACTGTTGTGTCCATTTGTTTCTTGATGGTGCGATTGTTTGCATAGTGAATGAGAATAATCATGTTTCGTAGGGTTTTTAATCATTTATAGAAGGCATTATTCATACAAAAGAAAAGATGATGAAACTAATAAGCAAATCACAAGAGGACAAAGTGTTAAAAGAAAAAGAGAGGACAAAGTGTTGTGGCTATGTTGGTACATATTCTTATATCATTCTCTAGTAGCTAGATACACAACATGACCACACCCGGATATCCAATTATAAATACTTTTTTTTTTGTTTTCTTTGTTTTTTATTTTTCAGCAGCGAATCTTCTTGAATCAATAGTTAACGGAATCAACTATACATGTTTATAAAATTTAGTTCAAAGAAAAAAAAAACAATACATGTTTATCGTATGATTAAGTTTCACGTAAAGTACATGTTCTCCATGAAAAGTTCTAACAAGGACTTCAATAAATACTTTACATGAATTATGGTGTCCATATACATGTTTATCGTATGATTAGTGGGACGTTATGGGCCTTATGGCATACACATAATTAGAAAAGTCACATGATGGTTAAACTTTGATTTTTTTTATGAGGCTTACATAATAGATAATACATGTATGAGATATATATCCACATTGCTCAACAGTTTAACTTGCATCAATCTACTTTCATGTTGCTCCAATCAGTTTGGAAAATATAAACAGATATTATCAACTAGAAAGGAACATGGTGTCCATGAGTCATGTCCTCGTCGTCTTCCACAAGCTCATATATATAAATCAAACTTATAAGTACAAGTACTATAGAAAGCTATAGTATTTTATTAAACATTGACTGGTAATTACATTTTGACTCTACGTACCTACGACAACATAAGTTTTTGCAATCTCTTGAAACTACAAAAGCCGTTATTGACCCTTCGCCATATCCAAAGGTTTTTTCTCTCTCTGCGTATTTTTTGGTCTTCCATATATATATTTTTTTAAACCATTTTCTGTATCTGCGACGAAAGACTATAAAATTTGGAAAAAGTGCTTTGCTTATGCAAATTCCCTAATGGCGAATTTTCCAAAAAATTATGACCTAATTAGAGAAATTTTAGCTCACATCATGTTCCACTCTTTGTCGGAATCTCTCTCAAACTACTAGGTAAAGTGTGATTATTTTAAATCTTTTATAAATACGACATTTCTATATCTGCAAAACGAGTCATAATTTAATGGACTGGCCTGGTGACACCGGTCCAGGGTATTTGGTTGATATTTGAGTAGTAATAGCCAAAAAAAAAAGAATACAACTAGTGTTAAAACATAAAAAAAAACAACATATAATAAGCATTGAAGCAGTGAATAGACTTAACTAGAAAAAAATTAAACAACAAAGAACTTAAGTTATATAATTTGAAATCAGACTGAGTTAGCAACTTAAATCGCGCGCGAGTTAATAAAATGTTAGTCATTGCACCCAAAATTCGAAGAAACTTATTTATCAGATCACAAACAACTACATACGTGTATTTCTAGCTTCTTCTTTTTTAATTGCCAGGAAGAAAATCAGGAAGTGTATCTTAACTTTCTGCTTTGCGATTAATCAAATAGTATGAAATAACATTTTCTACGACTGTTATTGTCGCTTCTGACGTGGCATACTTATCCAAAATAGCTTTTTTAGTTCTGTCTTCCGTACAGTTGAACTAGCTGGAATGTAACATGCAATTAACAATCACAATATTTATATTTTTATTAGCCATACAATCATATTCAGATATTCGTCTTTTGTTGAAACTAATTATAATTATAACGTCGTTTGACATCAATAAATCGATGATATGGACAAATCCTTTTCTCTGTACATTTAGATATCACACACACAACAAACACCAACATTGGCCACCTTTTTTCCTCCTACTGTTTTGTATTTGATTTTGATGCTATTTATCATCCTTTAACTATTCATGCCATATTGCGAATTTTTGTTTTTGTTTTCATGCTATTTTTATTTCGTTTAAAATGTATATTAGATTCATTCTCTTTTGTTTTCATGCTTTTTTTTTGTTCTTATGCTGAATTAGTTTTCAAAATCGAAGGTACAGAAGAAATTACCATACCTTTCCATATGTTGGTCTTTTACATAATTACTCCGATAGTTTGATTAATAAGTTAAATTAATTGTTTTCAATTAATTACAGAATTTTGTTACAACTTTAAATTTATTTATTTAAAAAATAATTGTTGATATGATACATTTAATTATTTTGGTCGAATCCAAATAGCGTTTCAAGGTTCGATCTGAAGAGGGAGGAGAAGCCAAGCAACCGTTGGCACCCCCGGAGATTCTTCCGATCACCTGAAGCTAGAACCAGATAATGTTTCAGAGCCAAAATAACACAAATCGTAATATAAGTTAATAAAATGTCATTTTCAACTCTCTGTTCTCCATATGCATTGCCATTTGCCACACACACAGAGAGACAGACAGCCACACATTTATCTTATGATACAAATTTTAGAAAGACAAAAGTCTTTGCGAGATGGTGAAAGATGCCATTTTTTTTACTGTCTTTTGGTTGTGAAGAGATAAGGTATCTGCAAAAACCAATGATCCCTATTTTCACTGTTACAAAGGACAAGAAAAAAAGAAAGAGATTAAGCTGAGAAATATCGAGGAAGTGTGTTCAGAGAGAGGGAGAGAGACTAGAGAGATCACTCTACTTACTGGGTTTTAGTGTCTGATGGCTCCGTCGAGTGCAAGAGTGGTGGTGAAGGTTGATCTGAAGAAGAAGCCATGGGAGCAGAATCAGCCACTGCATAATAGATGGCATCCTGAGATACCATCAGTTTCACAAGTCACGACTGGTGAGTTCTTCAGGGTGGAAATGATTGATGCGATGGGAGGTGTTGTTAAAGACGATGGCTCTGCAGGCGATGTTAAGAACGCAGACCTTTCTACGGTAAGAGAGTCAAGTGAGAATCATTTGTAAATCAAATCATGTACCAATGAATTAGCGTACAAGATCAGGTTTCTTGGTGACTGTTGCAGACTCATTACTTAAGTGGGCCGATCAAAGTTGTGGATGAGGATGGTGTTGCAGCCAAACCAGGTGATCTTCTTGCTGTTGAGATATGCAACTTGGGTCCTCTTCCGGGAGATGAATGGGGATACACTGCTTCGTTCGATAGAGAGAACGGCGGAGGTTTCTTGACTGACCATTTCCCGTCTGCAACCAAAGCTATTTGGTACTTTGAAGGGATCTATGCCTACTCTCCTCATATTCCTGGTGAGAGAACACAACAGATTCCATCTCTTTGGTTGCAGATCTTTGGCTCGCTCACATTCTAATATCATCTCGTGTAGGAGTACGGTTTCCTGGCTTGACACATCCAGGTGTCATTGGCACTGCGCCATCGAAAGAGCTCCTGAAAATATGGAACGACAGAGAAAGACAATTAGAAGAAAATGGTCCCAAGTCCTTTACACTATGTGATGTTGTGCATCAACGGCCACTAGCAAACCTACCGTCAACTAAAGGATGCCTCCTAGGGAACGTAAGTGATACGAAGTTAGCCTTGTAGATTGAATCAGAGCTCTAGGGAACTCTTACATAATCTTCTTGTAGATTGAAAAGGGAACAACGGAATGGGAAAGGATTGCAAAAGAGGCTGCCAGAACAATCCCAGGAAGAGAAAACGGAGGAAACTGTGACATTAAAAATCTAAGCAGAGGCTCTAAAATATATCTCCCGGTGTTTGTGGAAGGGGCTAATCTAAGCACAGGGGACATGCATTTCTCGCAAGGTGATGGTGAGATCTCATTCTGTGGAGCCATCGAGATGAGTGGATTTCTAGAACTCAAGTATGTACATAGGTTCCTACTTGCAGTTTCTTCCAACATTTATACTATAAAAAAAGTTCTCTTTGATGCTATTGTGACAATATAACGTTTTGTAACTCATTAATAGGTGTGAAATCATAAGGAATGGGATGCAAGAGTACCTTACGCCAATGGGACCAACCTCTCTCCATGTAAATCCAATCTTTGAGATAGGACCAGTGGAACCGAGATTCTCAGAGTGGCTTGTCTTCGAAGGTATTAGTGTCGATGAAAGCGGGAGACAACATTACTTGGATGCAACAGTTGCTTACAAACGAGCGGTTCTCAACGCCGTAGACTATCTCTACAAATTTGGTTACTCAAAAGAACAGGTACTGGTCTCTGCTGCTTGATGTTTTCTCCCAGAATCAAACATTCATGAATTGTAAGGTAGAAAGACAGAACTGATCAAGAGAAAATGGTGTGGAACAGGTATACCTATTGCTTTCATGTTGTCCATGTGAAGGAAGAATATCTGGGATAGTTGATTCTCCCAATGCTGTTGCCACACTTGCAATACCCACTGCCATCTTTGATCAGGTTTGAAATTGCGTCTCTCTGTTCTTTACTTTAGAAAGTTTCTTGAGTTTGCTGTTCTTTAAAATCAAACATGTTAAATGCGTTTTCGTATATCAGGATATTCGGCCAAAGACTCAAAAGGTTCCAGTAGGACCTCGGTTAGTGAGGAAACCAGACGTATTGAGGAGCACTTATGATGGAAATCTTCCAATTACAAAGAATCCAAGCTCTCGACGTAGATTCTAGAAAAAAAAATATTATACAGGGAAGCAGCTATCAAGACTGTCTAATCAGACATATGTTCTGGAATAAAGAGATAAAATGTGTCCATGAGATAATGATCGTCCGTAATATTCAGGGTGGATGTTAGATTTTGTATCAAAATAGCTTTTAATAAGTCGCATGTAAGATACCTTCGTCATGAGCTCATCCTCTTTGGATATAACAGAGATCCTCTCCATAACATAAGTCAACGTAACATCATTTTCAGCCTCTTGTCATCTATGCATTGCAACACACAGACACAAAGAGACAAGCGTATCTTATGGCATTATCCACTTGGTGAGATGAAATAAAGTCAATTGTTTAGAAAAATAAAAGTCTACAAGATGGTGAAAGATGGAATCTTTTACTTTTCTTTTATATGTGGATAAGGAATTTGCAAAACCAGTGATTCCTCTTTACATTACAAGAGAAGAAAAACGAAACTAAGTATATATATAGAGAGAGCGTGTGAGAAGAAAGAGAAGAAAATATCGTACTTATTGGGTTCAGCTTGATGGCTCCGTCGAGTGCAAGAGTGGTAGTGAAGGTTGATTTGAAGAAGAAGCCATGGCAGCAGAATCAACCACTGCATAACAGATGGCATCCTGAGATACAACCAGTTGCAGAGGTCAAGGCTGGTGAGTTCTTTAGGGTGGAAATGGTTGACTGGACAGGAGGTGCGGTCAAAGACGATGGCTCTTCTGACGATATTAAGACCATAGATCTCTCTACTGTAAGTTGTTTTTTTTAGTGAGAAACATGAGTAAACCAATCATGATGAATTGCATATAGATATAAGTTTCTTGGTGATTGATGAAGGTTCATTACCTGAGTGGGCCGATCAGAGTTGTGGATGAGGATGGTGTTGCAGCCAAGCCAGGTGATCTTCTTGCCGTTGAGATATGCAACTTGGGTCCTCTCCCAGGAGATGAATGGGGATTCACTGCTTCGTTCGATAGAGAGAATGGCGGAGGTTTCTTGACTGACCATTTCCCTTGCGCGACCAAAGCTATTTGGTACTTTGAAGGGATCTATGCTTTCTCTCCTCAAATTCCTGGTGAGAACACAGTAACATCAATGTTTTTTTTGTCAAGCAAGTAACATAATCATGCAGCTTCCGTTATGATGAGGTATTTTGTTGATTATAATATCATTACATCATGGCACCATAGGGGTACGGTTTCCTGGCTTGACACATCCAGGAATCATTGGCACCGCGCCATCGATGGAGCTCCTGAGAATATGGAACGAAAGGGAAAGAAAATTAGAAGAAACTGGTTTCAACACTCTATCACTATGTGAGGTTGTGCATCAGAGGCCATTGGCAAACCTACCAACAAGTAAAGGATGCCTCCTCGGGAATGTAAGCTATACCAAAACTCTATCTGCTGATGCCATAACAAAGCTTTTGAACTGTATAAACCGATACTTACATCATCATGCTCTTTTGTAGATTGAAGAGGGAGCACCGGAATGGGAAAGGATTGCGAAGGAGGCTGCGAGGACAATCCCAGGAAGAGAAAACGGAGGAAACTGTGACATAAAAAACTTAAGCAGAGGATCTAAAATATATCTCCCGGTGTTTGTGGAAGGTGCTAATCTAAGCACAGGTGATATGCATTTCTCGCAAGGTGATGGTGAGATCTCATTCTGTGGAGCCATTGAGATGAGTGGATTTCTAGAACTCAAGTATGTACATAAGTTCTTTGATGCTCTTGTTATTCTGCAGTGTTACTAAGAAACTCTGACCATATAACGTTTTGTAACTTGTTAATAGGTGTGAAATCATAAGAAACGGGATGCAAGAGTACCTTACACCAATGGGACCAACCACTCTCCATGTAAATCCGATCTTTGAGATAGGACCAATGGAACCGAGATTCTCAGAGTGGCTTGTCTTCGAAGGTATCAGTGTAGATGAAAGCGGGAGACAACATTACTTAGATGCAACAGTTGCTTACAAACGAGCAGTTCTCAACGCTATAGACTATCTCTTCAAATTCGGTTACTCGAAAGAACAGGTATTGATGATCTCTGCCACCAGAATGTATCAATCACAAGCATTGAAAACCCGTAGAGAGAAAAAATGATCAAGAAACTATGATGTGAACAGGTGTACCTTTTGCTCTCATGTTGTCCATGCGAAGGAAGAATATCTGGAATAGTCGATTCTCCAAATGCAGTTGCTACACTTGCGATACCCACTGCCATCTTTGATCAGGTTTGAAATCACATTCTCAGGCTCTCTGTTTACTACTGCTTAAGTCAAAAAGAAAAAAAAAAAAAAGAGGTTTTTTATGAGAAACCAGAGTCTGCTCTGTTTCTTCACCCTCTTCTTGATAGTTAACAAATGGAAGGAACATAAAACAAGATGCCAAAACATGAAATCATTGTCTTGTGCTCACGCAGGATATTCGGCCAAAGACTCAAAAGGTTCCAGTAGGACCTCGGTTAGTGAGGAAACCAGACGTTCTGAAGAGCACTTATGATGGAATGCTTCCAATTACAAAGAATCCAAGTTCTTCGTCTTAAGCTTCTAGAAAAAAAAAATTGGATCTGAAAAAGCTAATACCTAGACTGTATAATCAAGCATATGTTCCAACAACAAAGCAATCAAAGAAACCTGAAGGCAATGATTATGCTCCTCTATTCACAAATGCACCATTTTTCAAGAGTAAACGCATTAAATCAAACCCTTAGATTGCAAAACTGAGCTCATAATGAGTAGAATGTACCATATGATCCACACAAACATTTAACACTACATTCCTTCTTCTACCTATATCTCCACAAGCTAAAGCACATATATCCCAATTTGTTTTCTTAATTACATTTATTCTTTACTGTTTCGGAATATCTCAGTACTAGGATCAGTGGCGATTGATATGCTTGAGCTCTGCTTCAAAACACTGAGCTGCAGAAACATGGTGATCGAATCAATTTCATAGAATTCATCAAATGCAACCCCACAAGCCTGCAACAAGTATCAGTACAGTGAATGGTAACACAATTGAGTGCTGCTAACAGATTTATTATGAGAAATAGGAGCAAAAACTGATACCCGCAACAATCCAAGGTAAGATGAGAAGAACGATTCGCCACTCAAACAGAGGTTTAAGGGAAATCAGAAGAGGAGAAGTAGGAATCCAGCTAAACGTATTGATTCTCTCGAAACGTAGGATTCCAGAATGTGGGTTTCTAGAGAATCAATACGTTTCGATGGATTCCAATCAGAAACTGAAAATCCGAAGAAGAAAACGAGATTTCATATTCTGCCCAGAAACCCGAAGGAAATCAGAAGACGAGAAGAAGAAAGAACATAGCTCCATGGCGTTAATTTTTTTTTTTTTTTGGGTCAACAGGCTTTAGTTATTAAAACAACAAAATTAATGAATTAATTACGAGTCAAAACGTTAAAGCATCAAATTCGAGTCGAGAAGGCCCCAATTTGCAGTAGCAATAACATAATTTGGCCCGTTAAAGCCCACTAGAAGCCCCAAAGGCCCAAAGAAACAACAGAACCCTTGTGGCGTAGTAGGAATTGAGATGATTGAGAATTGTTTTGACGTTAGTAACTAAGTAATTATCCACACCATGCAGAAATAACCGGCAAGTAAAAGTCCTCCAGACTTACTTAGATTCAGTTGCAATGCAGACTATGCAGTGTGAGATAGTGTCGAAATGGTATCAGGCTAATTATATTTTGGCTAATGTGAGTAAATGTTTTTGTTAACATATAAAATTAGATATTGAATTTCTCGAGGACGTTGTTGTTCAAAAGGTCTTTTGCTAATTTAAATACAAGTTTCTTATAAGATAACTGACGGTTAGGATCTCACCCTACATCAAGATTTCAATTGAAAACATTTTGAAACGGCATGTAGTGTTAGCCAAAATATTTTTTTTTACCAAACATGGCTACGATTGTAATAGAAAGAGAACAAACATTTTCGAGAGAGAGTGTTACTTGTGCTCATTCTCATTACATGCATGCGTGGATGTGTATGGATGATGATGGTGATTTTAGGATGATCATGATAATGATCATGGAATGGGCTTTGATTTGACAAGACGAGGGTCACGAAGAGGACAATGAGATTGATTATATATATATATATATATATTATATTATTACTTCAATTCCTATCGTCAGTACTCTCAGTAGACATCGCTCCATGTCTTTCTCTTTTATCATCCGTATCGAAAGACAAGTCGAAAGATTTTTATAATATAATGTCTTGGCATTTGTACGACTGGCCCAGTACAAGCATTATTCTGAAAACTATTCGACAATGATTTATACAATTAATTTTACTGTACCATACCACTATAAATTCTAATCGACTATATGACATAGTATATAGCCTGATGGACGAAAAGCGTTTAAAGTGAATAAAATAATACAGCTTAAGCAGTTTTTCCATGAGACCTAGTGATCGTTAATGACTATGGAAGATCTAAAAATGATACTTGTATATAATTCGCAGTTGTTTTCTCTAATAATTGATTAGATAATTCACTGGTTCAGCTGACATCATTTTTATGGATTTTCCATCACAATTTGAACAACAACAAAAACAAGTACTAATTAGACAAATGACATCTGTAGTACAATGATATGATTCTCGAATAAGAAAACGAGGGAAGCTCCGAGTTAGAGCCAAGAGGCACCGAAAGAAGCAACCTGCAACTGCAAGCAGAAGTCCCATCTTGTCCTTTGACTATTTTCTTCTTCCCATAAATAAGATAAAACCTTAACAAAGTCCAATTATTCACACCTTATTCATGTACAACTTTTTATATGCAAAAAAATATGCAATGTTCTTTTCTGTTTCAAATTCAATAAAAAAAAAAAAAAAATTATTGTTTATTTGAATAATTCGTTTTACCTTTTTCGCCAACGTCTATTTTGTTCATTCAATCGTATGGTTTCCTTTTTGTGATTATAATTTAAAGAAAATAAATAATTCATTCACTCAGAAAATAATAGTAAAACTTAGAATAGTTTTTTCAGGTTTAATATGGAATATTATTTGCGAAATTAGATAAAACAAACACTAAGCTTGTGACACAAACAAAAATATACACCAAATTCATCTCGGGGCATAAAATTTATAGCACAACGTTCCAAAGGCAACAAATTATAAATTTTTATTTCTGTTAATCAGCAGATTCACAACTCTGGACCAGGAGACTAGGCCAATTTGATAGACAAAGTTATTTTTCCAAATAAAAAGAAATTGAATAGATAATCACTAGTAGATATTTTAGTGTATATGGAAAAAGTATTACAAATCTCTGATTTTCTTATATAGCAGATCTCTGATTGTTCCTGCCACAACCATCGTGATTCTGTATGAAACGTCATTTCAAGCACTCTTAATTAACGTCCACCATTCTACCCCCTATCATCATAATGCACTCTTACACATACTCCTATATTTACACCTTTTATATATATATATATATATATAATCGCAATTAAGAAAGTTAATGCCTAAAAAGTCTTAGACGAAAGCTCGTAGTAATTTCTATGAACATATATATATATATATATATATATATATATATATCCTGTCTTTTAAAGTTTGTAAACATTACTCTTTTGTAATTAATGGGCATATATACTTGAAACAATAATTGATAGAAAAGACTAATAAATTAAACACAACCAATATTACATCAGTAGAATCCAATCTCAGCTTTGATGAACTCATAAAAATACATCAGCTTTGATGAACTCATAAAAATACATACTGATTATAGATCTATTCGTATGTATATATCTCCGCATAGTGACATATATATATATATATGTAGGTATAAATGCATGAACCTAAACGTATACAAACGATTCATCAGTTTGTTTCAGGATAGATAGATAAGCAACATGCGCATAATCTTGGTGATCTCCCCGAGCCTAAAGCCCGTACCTGATAAAATATATATATCAAAATTATTTGATAACAACACAAACAAACAAAAGTAATTTAAAAGTTAGGGAATTTACGTTAGTGTGAATTAAATGTTTGAATTGACACTTCCTTAGTGTCTCTGCCCGGCCGCTTTGTGCCCTCAACATTCACAGCTGGATTTTACATTTTTTTTCAAGAAAGAGATATACACAAAAAGGACGGTATTGTCATTTTACTCTATCCGACATAAGTCGGTAAAACAAAAATTTTGGTCTGACTTCTGTAGGCTTTGACCGGTCTTAAGTCTCTCAACCCTCAAGTTAGGTTGGTTTCTTCGTGTAGAGCTAATTACGTAAAAGTTCAATTGTTAAATCGTTAGCCCGTACGACCATCACATGGTTGCTGGATCCCGATGCATCTCTTTGTACGTTGGCTTTATTATTGGTTCCATATAGTAATGCCTTACAAAATGTATAATTAACAGACCGAGCACAATTATTGTTGAATGATCATTTTAAATAACATAACTATTAGTTTATAAGTAACAACTAGAATTGGAGATAACCACATATTACGCATTGAAGATATGATATGGTTTTCTATTTTCAAAAAAAAAAAAAAAAAAAGAAGAAGATGGTTATGTATCAGTTAGGTATCGTTAAGTCACTCACCAATATAAACTTAACGTGATGGATGCATGTATGTGAATAATCAGATAACTAGTAAATGATTGCTATTTACTAATCTTCACTAATAATCACTTTGCATTGAGGCCAAAGTTATGCATTAGGTAACTTTGCATTAATTTTATAGATCAGATTTTAGATGATCTTGCAGACGAATGCTAGCGACCAAGGCTTTTTCGCATATTGAGTAATAGACAAAATATAGCATATTATTCTAATTAGAATAGTTGTATTAATAAAATGTATAAATTGATGAAAAAGATATATGTATATAGTTATTTTGGGTGAGGAGGTGATAATGCTAATCTCAATTCTGGAAAGTTCGTAACAAACCCACGTCACTCCTCGAGCCACTCCATCCACTAGTTAAAAACTACTAAACTAGTCTTATCAATTCGTTAGATTCTCGTTATATTTTCAGGATTGTGGGTCAACTTGGAGGAGAAACAGCTCTACTTTGTATATATTTTTCAATATGACCTTTTTTCAAATATTTTTGTCCCTAAGAAACATATTTTAATTAAGCATGCATCAGCATGTTTCTACCAGACAAATGGCATTGTATCAGCAGCTGCCTCATTTGCTTATCATCCTTTGCTTTTAAGTTTATAAACCCTTTAGCAAAAAAAAATAAAAAAAAATCATAAACCAAAACCAGCTAATTAAGAACTACTGGCATCCGAAGCAAAGATTGAATAACCCAAATTAGATCGTATTTGTTGCTAACAATCATGGAAATCACATATATTTAGTATGGTTGATTCAAACTGTTTTATCTAGCAAAGAAGAAAAACATTTCTAAAAAAAAAAACATTTCTCACTCGAACTTTAAAAAATAAGACTTTCAAAAAAAAAAAAAGATATGCCACCTTAATTCATCATTCAATATATCACCTATTTTGTTCCCTAGTGATCGGTTGTATGCTAGTAAACCACAATGACTATAATAACCGCACCGCTTCAAATACTTCAATATTTTCCGGACCTATTGCGTATTATCGTTTCATCAATCATCATCTCATTAGTTTAGTAAACTATAATTACGACATACGCCCAAAGAGAACCTACAAAATCGCATAGTTAAATATTATATAATACTCAAATCGTCTTCCAGAAAATGCTCGCTGAAAAGAACATGCTCAATGGACCTAGCTATTCTAAATACTCTCAAACCAAACTAAACATATTATCTTGGAATGTCCAAAAACGACATGAAAATATATGTGAATGCGAATTGTATTGCACCAGTCCTACAATAATAGCTGTACTCTGTCAAATACAAAAATAAATATGTATTATAATTCAATTAGGGTTAATTTTGATTTAAACTGTACGGGATATCGAACTAAGTATTTAGTATACATAGAGATGGACCGGGATACAATATCTCAAGATCGTCTCGTTTGATGTCTTCGAGGAAATTGTCTTAGAATTAATATGTATTCTTGTGATTTGTCTGACTGTTACAGTTAATCATATTTACATAATTTTATACGATACGTGTTGAATTGTAGACAAGTTAAATTTTGACCAAAAAGACAATAATTTGTCTGCTAATTACTCGACACTTTGAGTCGTACGATGTGGTCCGTGGTATAGTATATACGTCGTTCCTTAATTATATAATTTAACCATACTCACAAGTCACAATTAATTAAAAAGAAGTCTTTCAACAAACATAATAAATCATCTTGGTCTTGTTACCAGGCATAAAATGTAAAATATATGCGTTGATATTATTATCGTATATTGTAAAGTATAGTGAGACGCCAGAAATTACTCGCCATTCTAATTGCGCTTATGATTTATGATAAATGTAAATATTTACGTCCATAACGTACACCTTTTTTCGTCAAAATCGAAAACGAAACTGAATTACCACAAAAATTAGCGTATGCTGGTTATTGAAATTTTGAGATACACTCTAAACTTCCAATACTGAACTAGAAGAATAAAATTTCTTTTCATTTTCGTATTCAGGACAAGACAAGAATAATATATCTTTTGTAAATGATCAAAGAGACAAATAATATTAGTTTCAAGTTGCCGATAACTGATATTTAGTTATACAATCATTGTTTAGTGAATTAAAACACAAATCTGCTCAAACTCCCAAATAATAATAAGAAACAAAAATTACTATTGTAGTAATGTCAATTATTTATTGACTGTGCTTATATTAAGTTTAAAGTGGCATCACTTGCTAATATGTGGAAAACAAGTGGGTCCATCACAAAAATATTGCTATCCTGAAACATTTTCGTTTGTATCATCACTTGACAGTGTATTGTGAGAAATCTCTTACAAGAGTTATGATTTTTTGAATTTGGAAAGTTTTTGTGATTATTTCATCACAAACTTCTTTTTAGTTGTTAACAAAAGGACTACTCTTTACTTTAGCTTTAGTAATCTTATTTAGCCGAACTCTTTTTAAATATATGGATTTATTGTTGAGCACATTGATGATTGTGTAATAAAGCCAACTAAACCATCACCACTATAGTATATTGGTGTCTCTACTTCAGTGCTTTATGGACCACGGTTTTTAAGATACAAACTTACACATAATACATTTTATTATTTTTAACATGTTGAAATCATTTATTTGTTATATTTGGTTTAGTTATATAATCACGATTTGTCTTAATCCGTTTACTCTCTTTAAAATCATTTTTGTATCATTTTCTGGTACAGTTCAGTTTAATACGATTTGGTTTAATCAGGTTGTATGTTCTTAATTAATTGCTAATTAGAATAATGATCCATTATGTTGTACACGGCTCAACTAGACTCTATGATAATGTCATGTTGAAATTTAATTTTACTATTAATTAATTCTTGTAAAATATATATAGTGCTCGACAATGTCTTAATCAGTACATTATTAATCACCTACCAACCTGAACTTGTTATATACTTTGAGGGGCCACGTCAAGTGTGCCGTTTATTTGTCTGATTACGTTTTTGTGTTGTTCTTTAATATTCGTGCGTGTGGTGTTTCTGGTCTAGTTTCCACTTAATTCAACACGATTATCACGTAGAACTGTTTTTGAAAAATATTCTTCGAGAAGAACTGTAATTTGAGTATTTACTATCACGAAGTGAAACCAGTAAACAAATTTTTTTTTTTTGTACCAACAAACATGATCTCTATCTAAATCTAACGTACAATATCCCAAATAAGCGGATTAGACAACCGTTTTAAACAGTTTTAAAACGTTAGATAATGACCATAATAATCATATTTTAGAATAAAAATAAGCAAAAATAAAAATTATGCGATATAAACCGGTTAAGTGGATCTTTAGGTGGTTATGTGTATACAATCTATATAAATATTTATAGTAATAGTATGTCTTTGTGAATTATTAAAGCAATTAGTTTACATTTTAAATTAGAATTTGAAATATTAAGAATAATAAATAGTAAAATGAAGTGGAATTTGGTTGGATATACTTTGTTTTTGTGTTTTGAACAAAAAAACAAAAAAAAATACTTTGTTTTTGTGTTTCTAAATTAATATAAAAATAAATTTGTTACGAAAAAATGGAGTACTTTTTTCCTCTAGCAAAACTAGAGCTTTTTTTTCCTCCTCACAGCTTAGTTTACCTAAAACTAAGTTCTAACTAGTTAGCTCTAATTTAATCCTATGTGCTTCTTTCTGGTTTTTTTTTTTTTTGGAAGACACCTGCTATAGCTTCTGTAATTAAACCATTGCTTTTGGTAATTTAATTTACCTTCTATCTTTTTTTTACTTTGAATGAAAATCTAATTTGGTACATATTTAATTGTAGGCAAAAGAAATTGTAGGCAGTAGATAATGGTAAAGATGGGCTTGAGAGCAAATGATTACTTTGGAGATGGTGCAATGCATCAGAGTGATGATGTGGAAGTTAATATGTGTAAGTTTATGGGCAAAGGAAAAGTAGAAAACTTAAGAGGAAAACGAAAAGAGAGAGAAAGAGAAACCGAATCATAATGAGTTAACGCAGACATAGCCGCCATTTCCACTTCTCACTCCCACTTACAACTTCTCCTTTTGGGCAAGTTTTCGACATCAATGCTCGTCTTAATCACCATTAATCTACTCATCATTAATTCATTGAAGCCCACTATTTTTCGTATCACTCCTATTATGCAAAAAGATATTTTGTATTATGAGATTTAAATTCATTTCATACTAGTTTACCTATATACATTGTATATATTAATAAAAAAAATATAATTTGCCTGATGTGAAAACTTTAGTATTGTGAATCACGATAAACAAAAAATAAGACATTCTGAAGGATCATAATCATATTACAGTTTTTTTTAATGTTCTAGATAGCAATTTTGTGGCTAGACAAAATGAGATATACAAACACGACATAAACAAATGTGTGACAAAGACAGGCCAACACTACAATTAGGTCAGTTTCATTTGATTCTTGTTATTGTTATTTCTCTAATCCACAAAAATCCGTCTTCAGCTATCAGTAAAAATCTGGTTAGATTGTACTTTACAAATACTACTATTTAAAATCTAATATTTCTATTTATCAAAAAAGAAGGAAAAAAAAACAAGAAGGGTACTGTAGAGTCTATAAATAGGATTGTGAAGAAGAACTTTAAACCTCTTTCAATCATGAACTACTCGCCTTCTCCAACTTTTAAAACTCATCATAAATAAAAAGGTAGCCGGAAAAAAAAAAAAAGAGAGTCTTTTTCTCTTTCCTTTTAAATCCAAATCCTATAAACTCATAGCTTCTCTGTTCTTTACTTATACCTCACGTTATATATATAGCTTCTATAAATGCTTCTCTTTCCTCTCGAATCATCTTCTTCCTTGGCTTCTCTCATTTCCACACTCACCTTCTTCTCTATATAAACCCTATCATCTACTTCACTCTTCCTCTAATTCTCTCTCTCTCTATCTCTTTTCTCTCTACTCTGTTTTTTCTCCTCTCTCTCTCTCTCAAAGGCAAATATGACGGTGGTGAGAGAGTACGACCCGAGCCGAGACTTAGCCGGTGTGGAGGATGTAGAGCGACGGTGTGAGGTCGGACCAAGCGGCAAGCTTTCCCTCTTCACCGACCTTTTGGGTGACCCGATTTGTAGGATCCGACATTCACCTTCTTTTCTTATGCTGGTAATTTACTAATTTCCCACTGTTTTTATTCTTTTATTTGCGTCTCTTCTTCTTCCTCACGAACTCTGTTTTCTCAACCTTCGAATAATCCAAAAACCAATTTCCATAGTTTAGGTTAAGTTTCGTTTTTCTTTTTGTTAATATTTTTTTTTCATTTCTAGTATTATTTTTCTCCGACTCTTGATAAGATCAAAAGGCTCATCATTTATATTTTCTGAACCAAATACATCGAGTAACAAACCATAAAGTTAGAGAAACTTTTTAATTTATTTTTTAAAAAGGTAGAAACAAAATCAATAACGGGAAAATTTAATATCGTTGTAACAGGTGGCTGAGATGGGTACGGAGAAGAAGGAGATAGTGGGCATGATTAGAGGTTGCATCAAAACCGTTACATGTGGCCAAAAACTCGATTTAAATCACAAATCACAAAACGACGCCGTTAAGCCACTTTACACTAAACTCGCCTACGTTTTAGGCCTCCGTGTCTCTCCGTCTCACAGGTACCGTTCCGTTATTTCCACTAATCACGCAGTTAGTTAAAAAGAGAGGATAATTAGAACTAATTTACTCATTAACTTTTCGGTTTTGCAGGAGGCAAGGGATAGGGCTTAAGCTCGTGAAGATGATGGAGGAATGGTTTAGGCAAAACGGTGCAGAATATTCGTATATCGCAACTGAAAACGACAATGAAGCTTCCGTTAATCTTTTCACCGGAAAATGCGGTTACTCTGCGTTTCGTACACCGTCGATTTTGGTCAATCCGGTTTACGCACATCGGGTCAACGTCTCGCGTCGAGTTACAATCATCAAATTAGACCCGGTCGACGCAGAATCGTTGTACCGACTCCGGTTCAGCACAACCGAATTTTTCCCGCGGGATATTGACTCGGTGCTGAACAACAAACTCTCGCTCGGGACTTTCGTCGCGGTGCCACGTGGTAGCTGTTATGGATCCGGGTCTGGATCATGGCCCGGTTCGGCTAAGTTCCTCGAGTACCCACCCGAGTCGTGGGCTGTGTTGAGCGTGTGGAACTCCAAAGATTTGTTTCGGTTAGAGGTTCGTGGCGCATCGCTGTTGAGACGCGTGGTGGCTAGAACGACGAGGGTGGTTGATAAAACGCTGCCGTTTTTGAAGCTCCCTTCGATCCCATCGGTTTTTAAACCGTTTGGGCTTCATTTTATGTACGGGATCGGTGGAGAAGGCCCACACGCGACGAAAATGGTGAAGTCGTTGTGTGCTCACGCGCATAACCTGGCCAAGGAAGGAGGCTGTGGCATTGTGGCGGCGGAAGTGGCCAAAGAAGAGCCGTTGCGGCGAGGGATACCGCACTGGAAAGTGCTATCGTGTGCTGAGGATCTTTGGTGTATTAAACGGCTTGGAGAAGACTACAGTGATGGTGTTGTTGGTGACTGGACTAAATCGCCACCTGGCGTTTCGATTTTTGTGGATCCTAGAGAGTTTTAATTTTTTTTCTTTTTAACCTTTGATAATATAGAATCAGAATCTTGTAGTTAACCTTTTATGTCATATTACGGGTTTTTCTTGTAAGCGCTTAGATTTTAATTTTCCTCTTAGATCTTCTTGATGGGGGTTTTTAGTTTTATATATTGTCTTCTTTTTTTTTTCCTAGGTAATCTTTCTTTTTTGTTTGTGGGTGTTAAATTAGTGGTAAGAGGCAATATCTCCAACTTTTGGGTTTGTGTCTTCTTGTCTTGTAAATGGATCTAGCTTTTTAAGATACTTTTTCTCTGGCCAAATTAAAATGCCGACCTGATTGTTTTTTAAATTATGTAGAGAAATTTAGTGAATGCGTTGATACGTCGGATAAAGTAATTATATTCTGTAAGATGTTTAACAATATGATAATTATGACAGTAGGAGAAGATGTATGTACAGAATGTCTTATTACCAAATAGTATATGATAACTTTACCACTTTTGTGTAAACGTTTAATTTTGCCTTTTTACAAATAACAGTTGTGGAACAAATTTCATTGAGCCACCTAATTTTCATGGATATCTCATTGTTTTTCTAAATTACCAACCTAAATCATTAAACTACATGTATGAATACCCACTAAAAAAACCCATTCAGACTAACTACAGAAAGACGCACAATATTGTCTTAAGAGTAAATATAAGATAATATGATGTATATTAGTTTAGTTGTTCCTTTTTAGGTGGGATTTTGGTTCTTAGTACTTTGCTAATTCGAGATTGATGATCACTGATGGATATTGGAGAATAAAAACACCTTTTGATATCGCCAGTCTTACGTGTAAATGACATGAAAAATCAATGTCATGGACCACACTTTTTCTCCATTTTATGGTCCCAAAGATGTTAAACTGATAGATTTACATGTTTCTTTTGTTGGTTTGCAGTAGCATGATTAAAACCTTTGAATCGGGTTTGAGAACGTGTCTTTGTCCAAAAGAGGTATTGTCGAGTCGTGAGCACCGATCGAGTCAGGGAAAGTTTATACTAACAAGGTCTTGTTCATCGCATAATAAGACATGTGGAGATAACTTCGAGGAGTACTACTTTGCGTTTGTGGATCATATTCCGGTTATAAAGATTGGCATATACGTGCGTATGTTGACCGGGGGTTTTGTTTTTAGCTGTTGCGAGTTAGCATTTCTTGGCAATATATGTAAGGATGTTTTGATGGTAGTCCGATCCGATTTGACCCGGTTCTAATACGACGTGTAGCCATGCAGATTAGTTATGTTTTTCTTTTTTTTCCAAGTACTGCCCAATGATTCATAGTTTTGTGATTTTGTGACACGATATATATGTGTGGTTATGACGGATTTTATTTTATTTTATCACATGTAGTATATAGAGTCTAGTGATATCTATGATGACAATTCAGAAGTGATAAACTTTTTTGGATATATTTAAACTAAGCTTGATCTTGGATTTAGCTTTTGAAAACTGTAGACCAGTTTTTTTTCGAAAAGATTTTGTAGCTAACATAAAACAATAAAAAAAAAAAGAAACTAATGGAAGTTAGGTTATCTCTTCACGGGGTTCTCCGTTCTCAAGTACACGATCATGTGATTCTTAACGCCGAAGGATCTTAAGGCAAATAGGAAATATAATGTTTCTTTAACAATTTAATGCAACCATTTGAATTACATTAGCAATTTGATGTCGAGGCCACAAAAGCACTATATAAATAACCAGACGATAGAAAAATTTACGTGGACTTGACCCTTTTTTTTTTTATTATATCATGTATTAAAGTAGTTTATAGTAAGATTTTGCTTCGAAAAATATTATACGTGTAACTGAGGAAGGATTTTTATGTTTTAGTAGATTTTAATTTATACTTTTATAGCATCTTACAAGATGCTAATTTATTAAATAACAAATTCTTGAAACTATGATTCAAATCTTTTGAATTTATAGAAATGTGGGCGACCTTGTCCAACACCCAAACATCTCATTCTCATCCCCCACCATAATTATTCAAAAGGAATATTCAATATGCGAGTGCGTCCGCAAGGAAAATGATGTAATATTAATGAAGCTATATAAATATTTATGTATTTTCATAAATAAAAAAAAATGACGAAGAAGATTTTCAGTATAATGACGGTGGCAAAGTAAGTTCGACTCTTCACTCTCAATACTGTTCCTACGCAAGTCCAGACCAAAAAGTGAAGAGTCAAACATTTTTTCAGAACCATTCCTTATTAGGGAGGACTTGCAAAAATAAGTTGTTCTGGTTTTCTAATTTGTTAAAAATAACATGCTTTTCCTATCTATAAACAATTAGTTTCTGAAATTTTTGCCGATGTTGATGACAAGTTTATGAGATTTGTTTTTGTCAATTTTCAAAAAAGTTTGTAATTTTGTATTTTACTTAAATTTGATGAATAAAAGGTCTCGCAAATCATGCTTGGACAAGATTTCTTGAGAAACTATTCTGTTTATGGAATTACCGTAAATTGTTCATCTGAATTTGAAAGACTTTTTTTCACGAATTGAAAGACTATCTTCTTATTATTATTTCAAGAACCATTTTTTTTTTTAACACTTCCATTTTAAAGTGACAAACAAAGCAACAAAAAGAAAAAACCAAGCTAAACATCATACCTACTAAGAAGAACACCACAAAGAGGAATCAGAATACAACAAAATGGGTAACGTCTGAGAAACTGAATCTGACAAAGAGAGAAAAAAAAGTTAGTCATCGGAGAAAATCTTTTTCTTTCTTCTTCTTTGCTTCATGCTAATGCTTCTTGCTTGTGGAAGAAGAAGACTTAGAGTCATCATTAACAGAACCAGGACTCGAAGTCCCTGAGCTACTCATCATCTCTCCACTTCTCTCTTTACCAGACCAAAGCTTCGAGAACACTCTAGAAACTCCCAGTCCTCCTCCTCCTCCTTTCATCAGTTTCCCTTTATTGTTGTTCTCTTGTTGATTCTTCGCGAGTCTCAGATTTGCCAACTCACCTCTCAACGCTTTTATATCTTCTGCGTCCCAACACTCTGTGTCTTCCTCGGTGTTTGTTGATCTTGAAGCCGGGATGATCTCCGGCGTGCTGTTCCCGGTCGACGATGAACCGTTGTTGTTGGCTCTCACCTGTTCAAAGAAGAGCACTTGCACCACCACACGCATAGGTAACCGCTCGTTCTGAACAGCGTGCGCGCAAGCCTCCACCGATAGCTTCCTACAGTCCATTAGCCTGCAGATTCTCTTCTTCTCGCTCTTGTTGATCTCCGGATGTTCCTGATAAGACCGAATCCAAAATCGTCATTACAAACTGCTAAAATCTTGATTACTACTAACTGTCCAAATCTTGATTCAACGGTATGATAAGTTCTTGGTTGTACCTTGAGAAACATGTCGATTGCGCGATAAACTCCGTCATGAGACTGTCTCGGAAAGCTCGAGACCATTTCCGCAAGTGAGAGGAACTTATGAAGAGGCAAGTTTTCCGAATCCCGCGACTTCTCAGCTAAATAGCCATCGACGAGTTTCGCAACCGCTGCTTTCGCGGTTATATCATCTTCTTCCGAGCGGTTTTTAGGCTCCCGAGACTTCAAGAAAACCTCAACTAAGCTCTGCATCAAGTCAACGTCATAGATCATAACATCACCCAAACTGGCTTCATCTAGTCGCTCGCCTACTCTGTTCTTCAGCCCTGTTTCTTCATCACACCCAAGAAAGATCGAAGCTCGCAATAACTTAGTCAAGAAACTCGAAGAGACGCTGAGTTTCTCGTCAGGAATCAGCTCAACGATGGAATCAACCAAAGCTCTGTATTTCGCAAAGTCAGTGATCTGTACCGAACCGCTTTTGCTGAATCCAGGAACCCTTCTGATCGCGTAAGCGTGCAGTGCTTCTCCGATGACATCTGCAGAAACTTTCCCTCTCGCTTCGATCGTAGCGATCGCTCGCTTATACAAATCGATATGAAGATCACAGAGATCCTCCACCCACCAATCTCTAGGAACCGCCTGAGGTTTCCTCAACCCGTTGTCAAGATTCTTCTTCTTGCTGTAAGTGTAAGACCACTCGACTTTCGAGGTATCGATGGAAGCTCTAGAGGCGATGGAGTCGAGACAGCGCCCCGTTAGCTTCAACTCTTCGGCGTATGGAGACAGAGCTCTCGTGGTCTGAAGCACGATGATGGAATCTTTCCAGCTTTGGAGTATGCTCGAGTTCAAGAAAACTTCGATCTTGTAAACAAGGTTTCCCTTTTCGACCGTTTCGTACATCTCGAGGAACTCGGCGGCGCAACGAGCGGCTACTACGTTGTAAGCGTTTAGAGTAACCGTCATGCCGTAACAGAACTTAGCGCAGATCTCAAATGAAGCTGGACCACCAGGAATCTCAGCTATTTCGATCTCATCTTCTTGATGAATCTGATTGTCTTCATTCGATGATGTTGTTGCGATTAGTTTCTGCAAGCGTGCGCTTTTCGACAGCAATGGAAACTGAACAAAAAGAAATCAAAACATAAACCAAAACTTCCAAAAGATTGAAACTTTCTCTGTAAGGCAATAAGATTACTGATCCTCAGTGTTTACCTTGTGGAGATAGAATTTGACATCGCCAATGGTTACAATTACATCTGTTGCTAAGTCACTTGATACATACCTTCAAGAACAGAACAAAATAAATTGTCAGAACAAACAAACACAAAGACCATAAACTTGAAGCTGTCTGTTTTCTTGACAGTTTCAGATCTATAAGCTGATTTCGAAGTTGGATTTCAGACAAAACATTGTAATAACCAAGTATCAAAAAGAAGAAGTAAAGATAGGATTTTGAACACAAACCTAACATTCTCTCCTTCAGATTGAAACGAATCAGGTTTGGATCCAAGTTTCATGAACTTCATGATCTTGCGTTGGTGAAGAGGTCTCAAACAGAAAGCTAATAAAAAAGACTCAAACTGTGTTTTCACTCTCTTACAATGCTTCCTGAGTCAGAAACAGAGAAGCAAAGACTCTGGAAGAAAAAGGGTCTCACATACACTTAAGGAAACATTGTTAATGGAGGAGTCTCACATCTCAAAGAGAACATAGAGAAAAGGAAAAGAGAAAATTATATAAAAGAGAAAACTTAGAGATGCACAAAACACCCACTCAAAGCTCGAATTTACTGACACACACAGAGAGATAAACTCTTTTTTTATATAATCAAAATTCTTCTCTCTTTTCTAAGTGCTTCACACATTCACAAACACAGAAACACGTGAAACCCTTTCTATCTCTTTCTTATTTTAGTCGTCCACTGTGTGAAGTAAGCAACAACAAACGAATCCAAAGCTTGAGGGGTTAATGGGCGATGGCAAAAGCGTCGTCGTTTAGTAGTAAACCTGCAAGAATCAACAAAGACGAAGAAAAATTAGAAGATTGCCACTTATTCAATAGACAAGATGCATCAAATCTTTTTGGATGTTTGCTGAAAAGAATCTAACAAAAACAAAAACACTAGTGGCCGATATCGTTTATCTCAGTACAAAAAAAAAATTAGTTCTTTTTAAAATCAGGAACCTATTCGATTCCTTAAAACCTCAAGATCTTCAATTGCAAGTCTTCTTTAAGAGAAGGGAAACAAATTGTAATTTAAGATATAAATTGTGACCCACAAATTTGAAAATTTGGATTCATCACGAACGTAAGGACTTCTTAAAAAAGCTAGCAGCTAAGACAAAATCTCAATATCCAAAAGGTTATATAATGATACCTTTGTTTCTTTTCTTCCTCAGAAGCCAACTTCAGTGTTTTGAAGCTCTCTTAATCATTTGAGGCATCACAAGAAAATCTGATTGCTATATAATCGTGTGAATTGATCTTCTCTCTCCTCTCTTTCTCTCTCTTTACAGAGCCCCACAAACGAAGATAACATCAAAAGTATGAGCTGTGTTCTTCAACTTTAAGCCCATGAACACAAAATGGCGCTACGAACCAAAAACAGATCAGAAGCCTTTCTTCGAATTAAGCACGACCCAGATCAGGTTGATGATAAAAGATTCTTCTTAAGCGATCAAACAGTGACCTTTCGTTGTATTTCTTTAAGAAAATTAGGAAATTAAAGAGAAAAAGAAAAGGAGAAAGGAGCCAAAAAAAACTGAAAGAGAGAAGGAAGAAGAAGAGGGAGAGAGAGAGATGTGTGTAAAGCTTTTCTGTAGAAATGCACGCGAAATCTGACAAAGCACTTACTTGTGTGCCCCCTTCCCTTCAGACAAACTTACCTTCTTTTCAGGATATGTTTTCTTCTTTCCTTTTCACTCTCTCTCTCTCTCTTCTTTTTCTCCATTTTTTCTTCTTTTTTTCCTAATTGATCTCTGCTTTTTCTTTTTTTTCATCAATCACATTTATTATTTTCATTTTCTATAACCAAATTTAATTTAAAAACAAATACCTTTTTAGTATTCACCATGTACAACACCATAAAGTAAATAAAAGCATAAGTAATCTTTAATATTTCCTATCGAATTAGACTTCCTAGTTACCAATGAACTAGTTTGTATCATTACTTCAATCTCTCATACTTTTGAAATTTATGATACTATACGTGAAATCGTGAGTCCTATAAATACGTATTGATAACTAAAAGAAAAAGTCAACAGAGTTTCAAATCCTATTTGGACCTAAAGATTTTATTTGGGTTGTTGCAAGAAATCTTCCTGATTAGCTGAATGACTTAGACTTTAGTTTTGTAGATCCTCAAAGATTAATATTAGATAATTTACATGATAAAAGGGTACGATGCATGTGGTAGCCAATAAGAATCCAGTTAATGTTAGCAAGTTGGAAGTCGATTCATTGCTGTTTCATCTTCACATGGTTTTATACATCTCAAAAATCTATTCACATTATCCAATAGATTTGCCTCTTTAATTTATTTATTATTTTTCTTATTGTCTTTAATCAGATTAGCATCTAGCTACTTCTTATACTAGTAAGTAAATGCTGCGACATTGTGGAAAGACATTTAGAGTGTTAATTAAAAACAAAACTAAAAAATTGACCATATTGATTTAGAAACAAATAGAGTCAAAAGTAGGGGTTTTTGAGACCAATCCTATCGAATTGTAATCAAATTCAAATTTTATTATTTGTTAAAAATCAAAATTCCTCAACAAAATGTTGTTTAAAAAGAAAGTGTGACAAAATGTTATTACTTAGATAAATATTAGATGGGATGATAAACTGTATAGATGTAACATCTACAATCATATATGAATAAATTTCAACATGATTGATTGAGATATATAGCATACAAGTTCTTTTCTTGTGCAAAGTTGCAACTCAATTAATCAAATTTTAATATTGCGCCTATATATAAAAAAGCAACAAAGGTTTTTTTAAATACATTCATGTATATGGTTTCAGATTGCAAAGAATATGACATAAAAATTGAAATCGCAAAATAAATAAAATAAATAAACCATTAAAAGCATATATAAAAACTAATGATGGTTCTCTTTCAGTCTTTAACTTTTGTATAATTTTAAAAATATTTTTAATTTAAAATTTTTAAGGCATGCAAAATTATTTGAATTTTATATCCTTAAATTGAAAGTATAAAACACACAACTAATTGGAGGACATGCGTATTAGTTTCATTTGTATAAAAAAATTGTTTATTGTAATACATTTAAAGGCGATATAATTTGTTCTCATTCCTATAAGGAAACTTCGGAACTCAGGAATCGATATTGTAAACTATGAACTATCTTTGATTAAAGACTTTGGACGACATGTCATGTCTTTCAAATAAAATATGAGCTATACATTTATATATTTCCTCTGGTGCAAAGTGTAATCTTATGGATCCACCAGTAAAGCTATACATATATATGGTAATTGATATAACTTTGTATTGCAAAGACACATTCCTCTTATCTTGAATGCTTTTTTATGTAATTTCTAATAAATTATTGTAATGAAATGATTAAAACCAACAAATTATTTTCAAAAAAAAAAAACAAATTATTTCATCAGAATTTTTTTTTCCCAAAGTTTAGAACGTTGAATCGATAGGAAAGTCGAAAGCTACATGTTACCTAATTACAACATGGCTGAGTTGAGTACTCGTGTGATTATGGGAACCACCAAAACGTGGTCCATGCATCTCTTTTTAGCCAGCCTTTCTCTCTTTCTCTTCTTTTCTCCCAAATATCCTCAGTATTTATTTTATTCCTATTTTATTCAATATTATATCAAAGTGGTGATCATAAGTTCATAACAGTACCATGTCATCTTCTATAAACCGTTTTGGATAGTTGATAAATATAAACCGCTGATCAGTGTTCATTCATTAAGTTTCTTACAAACATGTATTACATTTTTTTTTATATAGTTCGTGTATTAATAATAGAGTTGACCAAAGCGTTAGCTACTTCGCTTACTGTTTTAATTTTTTCTTTGTTAACATCACAGTTTTCATTTGTGATATTGTAGGGTTGGTTTACTGTTGTTTAGTAGGTTGTAGAGTAAGCGTTATTCAAAAGTTTAACTGTCAAACTCCGCTTTACTTTTGTGTCAATCAGACGAGTTTTTACAACATTGGAGTTAACTAGTTGAGTTCTACGGTCTTACTGAGTTACTGTTTAAATTGACACTATACAAGAAGAAAATAAAAATCTAGGATAAATTTTGTATTGGATTCTTATTTTTCGTTTGTGTGAAAATGACAGAAACCATGGTGGACAATGAAAGTAATGGGATGTTGGATTGCATGCAAAAAAAAAAAGCTATATAAATTTTAAATCCTGTATTTAAGATTTTCATTTTGCGAATTTCTTGAATATATTTTTTTGTTGGTTTTTTGTTAATAGATTTTACTTTAACTTTATTTTATAAAAAAATCAGTAGATTCCTAAACTCATATATTTTCTGACGTAGACACCTAAATTCTCTATATAATATATATTTTTTATTTATTTTATAAAAATAATATGAAAAGAAGTGATAACTCTGTATGTAGCCTTAAAAAAAGGGAATCTTCTGGGCGTAACAGAGGGTTCTGCTTCTTGGCGGCAACAAGTGTGTGGAGAGCGAAACATATAAAAAGGGGTAAATTTCTTTCTCTCAAAATCGAGAGAAATTAGAAAAGTGAGATCTCTGATCTTCTTCGCGTGATTTCGCTCTCGTGAACAGCGATTGTTCTGCGATCTACATCGATCCCTCCGTCTCCGTCCTGAAATAATTCCTTTTCTCAGGTAAGATTTTCCCGATCCCAAATTATATGTTTTTATTTTGCAGATTCGTCGTGTTTTTTTTTCACGTGGATATTTAGGGGTTTAAAATTCATCCTTGGAGGTGTTGAATTGCGATGAGATGTTTAGTGGGTTGTTACTTTTATTGTAAGATCATTGCGATTAGTGGATTAAGATTGAAGAGAGCTTTTAGGTTTTGCGCACTAAGTGCTCGATGAATTGTCCAAGTCAGGTGTTCCTTTTTCTAGAACCGCTTTTCTTTTCTTTTTTTCGGAACAAAATACTTTTGTGTCTTGTCGTCTTTCTTGTTATCTAACCATTTGGATTTTTCCCTGTCTCTTTAATCTTTCTGCTTCTGTATGTTTTTTTTCGTCCTTTGAGATTCATCAAGAGATGCGTTTTTCTGTGGCAGTAAAGAGTCTCTTTTTGATGTTACTGCTGAATCACTGTTATCTGATTCTTGTTCACACAGTTGGTTGTACAGTCAAGCAGTGAACTTTGTATGTGCAGATCTTGAACTTTGTGATCTAATTGTATGTATGATGATTATCTGGAAACCATATCCTCAAAAAGTAGAATACGATCTTGTTAGTAGAATGAAACTCTTTATGTTTTGGTAGGATTTAGCTATAGTACTTGGAGTTATTGTGTGTCTGATCTGATTTACTTTCGATTGATATATCCGTAGAATACGTAAACGAGGTCAAGATCAACAGCATTTTCATCTTGCAAGAAAGCTCAATCAATCGTGAGGATGGAGCCGCAACATACCAGTGATCTAATGAAGTAATTATCTTTTTTTGTAGTTTCTTTGTTACCCATAATCTGAATACATAATACCCGTTTTTTTGAAACTAATTTGTTTTTGAATGTCAAATAGGCATTTGGAGAAGCAGAAGGAGTTACTCAAGGAAGCTCATAAGACCATGTCACAAGAACTCCAAACACTCATGGTATTATAGAAAGAAAAAAAAAACTCATTTAACGAGCTTGTGATGTGATAAGCGGCTTGAGATTCTTTAAATGATAAAGTTTTTCATTTCTTTTCAGGTGGAAGAAAAGATGATGATGCATAAACTCTATGAGATATTGAGTACCGATCGTAAAAATAAGAAGGTATGCTCTGTTCTTCTTGAAGTTACTATTTGAAAATATCAATAAACAGAGAGTTTCAAGAAACTTAAGAGATGGTGTTTCTTGGCTTTGCAGAAAAGGAAAGAAACTCAAAATGTGTTGGAAGGAAACGAAATAATTGAAGTTTCTTCCCCACCAACCTTGAGTAGTGGTGAATCTGGTGATGAAGAAAAACATTGAGGAGAGGAACTCTTCTCCATATAAGCTATGGAAGAGACCAGAGACCGGTTTGGATAAATTGTGTCTTTCGACGATGAATTTTGAATTTCGGAGAATCTGCTACCTCCTATGTACATGTATAATACATTGTAATCTCTATTTTCTATAGGAAATGAACAAACAAAAAAAATGTCACAAAGTAACATCGATTGCTTGCAAAAAGAATGGTGATCCTCCAATTTTCTTGGTGCTCAACACATTCTTCACCAAAAGTTTCCATCTTTTCTCGTCTTTCCTGCTCTGTGTCTTCATCCTCTCCTTGAAGTTACCACAAAGAGGGACTCTGCATTGTTCCGAGTCAACGCAGATACGCGAATGAAGCTCAAGAAGCTGCCACATTCTCTTACAACGGCTGCAACCACCAGGGATCGATCTCAGTTTGCATCCCGCCAAATGTTTCAGCAGCTTCTCTAACCCGTTGCACGCTTGAAACACGCACGAGACATGAGGGGTTTCGACCTTCGTTGGACCGATTTCTCTGCATCCATCTCTACATATGTGAACAAAAGCCTCCATTGCCTCATACAGCTGAGTGTATGTCTGTATCTCTTTCTGTTTCCTGCTTCTTTGCTTCAAGCTCTGCAAAACAAAAAGACAGAATATCATCAGAAACTTGCGAAAGATTTGGTTTTTCTTTTGGGGGATTCAAGATTTGGTTTTCTTACTTTTTGCTCGTAAGCGACAGAGCGTAAGAGCTCTTTCTGGAGACTAGGATGGCTTTGTTTCATTGCTTCCCATCCTTGGGAAGTAGAAACTTCTTCGAAGCTCTTTAGTATCATTCTGTGACAGATAAGACTGAGACGAGGAGCGTCGCAGAGAAGAGCTAGCTGAAACACGTCGATAACGTTTTCTTTGTTGAGAAGAGCGTTTTCGAACTGCGATTCGCATAATCGTTTCAAATGCGGAACCACGTAGACGTGTGATAGCACAAGAAGATGAAATGCGAAGTCTTCCATGTCTTGTTTCTCGTAGCTGCAGGCAGAAACAGAGCAAGAAACAAAAAAGGGTTTAAGTTTTAAGTATTGTGATTACTGTAACCAGAGATTAATTGGGATTAAGGATTTAAGTTAATTACCAAGAAGAGTACAAGAATCGAATGAAAACTCGAACAGCGTCGTGAGGAACGCCGAGGATCGAGATTGATTTGCGATGAGGTTTTCTCTTATCTTGCTTCATCATTCCTCTGATTACATCTGAAGCCATTCCCTAATTACAGATAAAAAAAAAAACAGATACTTAATAAAAGACTCGATATTAATAATGTTTCAGATTTCTGTGTATTTGAATTATTCGTTTAGAGAACTTACGATGACGTTAGAATGTGCGTAGATCAAACCATTGTCATCTGTGTGAATCAAAACATCAGCTCCATGAGCTTCGTCGAACATACGATCCCATGAATCTCTTGTAGCTGTAGATACAAAGCTATGGCATTTTTGCAGAAACAGATCCGTTGACTTCTTCGACTTAGGAGGAGGAGGAGGAGGTGGTGAAGGAGGTGCTGAAACATTTTCCGGTGAACATTCCGGTGAGAATTCGTCGATGTTCTCCATGACTTTGATTGTTTCTCTTCTGTAACAAGTTAGAGAAGAAATCGGATTCAGGAATCGTTTGTTTCAAGTCCAAAAATCTCTTAGAAAATTCGATTTCATAGATCTATCCGAACAGAGAAACAGAAGAAATGTAATAACACGAAAATAAACTTACAGATTTTGGATTTGAATTGATCGGTTTAATTTGTTCAACTTCACTTGGAGATGAGATTAGAAGAAAATATATTTAAAAAAATCCAGAGAATGATTGTCAAATCGGATATAATCTTGCTTTCCTTTATGTGATCTTCTGATTCAGAAGAAAATAAACGCGGAGAAAATGAGCTGTGTGTTATATTCAAGAAAGGACAATCAAAAATGAGGAAACGAGAGAGAGAGAGGGAGAAAGTAATGGCAATGACCATTTATATATTCCCCTTCGTCGGATTATTATTACTTAAATGATTTGATTTTTATATATTTAATGTTGGAAACTCGCAAATGTGAACTGTGTAACACGTCGAAATTGGTCCCACACAGCTGATTCGTTTCAAACAGAGAAGAGGATAAGTAAGTCTTGCTGATTCATATCCACGTCGGACGAACTTTTCTAATCACTCACTTTTAATTCTATCCAATTTTTACTTCTCTTTTCTTTTTTTTTTGCAAATCCGTTTTTCCTCTCTGTCTAATCATTATATCCAAGTATTTTTCATTAAAAAATTAGAAAATAATAATTCCAAAATTTGCCTCTATCCATATTTCTATGTTATTATGTAATGCAATTTTCGATGTAGTGGTTGGCAACGACGTAGTTGGAAAAGGTACACATGTATATCTAAAAAAAAAATTAAATAAATCATTCACACGCATCTTTCCCCTTAAATAATCATTTTAAAAGATGAAGTTTTCATTTTGTCAAAGGCATGTTTTTTCCCCTGTCGATTTTTTTTATTCAATAAAAGCATACGGTACTTCCCTTTTTTTCTTAGAATAAAAACTATTTTTTACTTATTTGATCATATATTATAATAAAATAGTATAATAAAAACTATTGTTGCTTCTTGCCAACCTCCTATTTAAACATCAATACATACATACAACAAATATAAATAATTAGAAGTTCAAAAGTGAAAAGAGGATGGGAAGTTGGATAATACGCCGAAAATCTTGATTGTTTACGTATATATAAGTCTCGCCCATTCAATTATAATAATACCGTGAATTAGGAACCGTTCAGATATAATAGAATATACAAAATTACGAAGTATGTCAGCGCAATAAAATAATAAACGTAGTTTATTTATTAAGAAAAATATGTGTCAGATCCTAGTCATGTATTACGTACATAACATAAAACATGTATATTAACTAATAACAGAAGGAATCCGCAATTCACATTGTTGAGCTCCTTTGTTTATTTACTGATTGACATAAGAAAAGCATTCACATTTAATCTAATGCGTATAATTTATCTCTGTAAAATATTAATTAAATCATTAGAAAAAGCGATTTACTGAATAATAATTTTTCAAGTATTATGGGCGTTTAGAGCATGTTAAAAATAAGATTAAGAAATGTGGTTAGTAATTGTCTTTACCAATTCAAGCAACTTACGGTAGATAATATGTGGTCATATAAATTTTGGGCCCTGTCATTATTAAATATTTAGGTAATGTTGGATCATGTTGTGTAGTACGTCAGCTTGCTTTTTGAAACCAAAATTAACATTTAACAGGCTTCAAAAGGTATGATTAAAATAAATGAAAAGGAAAAGTGATTAATAATTAAATTATTTTTCACTGTCTCAGCCCAAAAGAAAGAGCACTTTTATGTAGTAGGCTAAATACTTGGTCACGACTCACTGAGTGTGCAAGTTGGTGGCACGGTGACCTCTTCGTGTATTTCATGGGACACTTTGTCTTTTTATAATGATACAATCAGGAAAAAATATTGATTAGAAAAACTAAATCATAAAAGTTTAACCTAAAAACCTGATAAAATTTAACATGTGAATTATAACCTAGTATAATTTGAAAAAAAACTCAAATAAAAACCTCAATATATTTTAACGAATCGAATAAAAAATCATATAAACTAGTATTATTACATCATAACTAGAAAACAAAACACAATTATTTTATCACTTGGCTTAATGGTTTGTACCCCAAATATTGAAAAATTGCCATGAACGTTTTCAACTATAATGGATCTCAATTAGTAGATTCACAGATTGGGTACAATTACATATGGGATCAGGATGGGACAAAATCAATTAGACGGCCCGGGGTTATATCTTCTGTTTGTTGTCTTTCATACATTATGGGCCTAAACTTATAGAAGAGTTTAGATAGATATGTAGATTTACAATTTATTTAAAGCCCATTATTAATAGTTATAATCCGAAATGCTGAGCCATATAACACTAACCTATTCAGGTAAAATGATTGCTGATTGCAAATAGCACTATCAAATTCTAATTTCTTTACGATTTATTTGATTACCAAAACTTTTCATTTCTCTGTAACCTTCTTTTAGTTTATAAGAAATTTGAAAATAATTATATAAATTTATTAATGAGCTCTCTTTACTTGTCAAAAGAAAGCAACAAGATAGAAAGAAACCATAAAAGTATGTGTGTTTGTATTCTAAAACTATTATAAGAAAATAAACATTCAGAGGTATTTATTTAAATAAAAAGGGAATATAGAAAGTAATAATGTGAGGAAATCAGACAAGGTGTAATAAATAATATTTGGTGAAGCCTCTTGTTGTTGTTTGTTACGAAATGGGAATTGCTTTCTTGTCTTCTTCATCTACATATTCCAATCAATTATACAACACCACAAACATATATATGTTCGATAAAAGAAGAAAAACAAACATATATATGATTCTAAATTACTTACATCTTTTTGTTAGCGATTATAATTTGATGGCAATGTTTGTATATTTACATTGATGAATGAGTTAGATGATATGAGAATAATAGTTTGTTTTAACAATTAAATGAGTACTATCATTATAGAATTTGAGGTAGGCTGCTGACTCTAACGCATGAACTAGAGTTCACACGAGTTTCAAGATTTCTTTTATTAATTCGGATAAGCCAGGATGAGATTATTTGTTTATGTTATTCATCTCATACATAGTGGATCAAACATGACATTTTTTACTGATAACATTAATAGTTAATATAATTGCAAACAGTACACAACGAAGGTGAGTCTCGAGAGTTAGCCGGCCGATGATAGGTTGTTTTGCTGATTTATGTACGTGAAAAAAATACTATCGTATTAGTAATCATGGAGTTACTATTCTTTAGTCTCTACTATGATGTAAAACAAATATTACTTATCAAGTAGTTAAAATAAAAATAATTATTCATAGACTTTATTTTCTCTCGTTAAAACCATGATGCTTCCCACCTAATAACACTTGTTTGTTGTTACACTCCATAAAAAAAAATCGAAAAAGATGAATTCTTTTACTTATCCAAGCTGCACCCAAGTTATAATAAATCGGACACAAGTAAACAGAAATATTTGGTCAAACTTTTGACCGTCTTGGAATCGTAAAAAACTTGGCAGTCAAAGGTTCCACTTAGATGGGCACTAAGCCCCAAGGAAATGCAACACATGGCACAGACTATATGGGCACAGTAATTATTTATTTACTACTTACGGAAACTTATCTACATGATTACATCATTATTTATTTTTAAAATTTGTTCCATATCATATGGTTTATTTAATGATTTTTGGATTGTTACTAGTTAGGAAGAGGTGGAGCGTCTTCTTCTTCATTCTTCGTTTCTGAGGCAATCCAGCCTTTTCGCACGTGACCGACGCTCTCTCCACTGTAGTTATTGTCACGTGCGCCATCATTCCACCATCAGTTTTATATCATATCTATACAATATTTGATACTGTCTGTATATATGTCATTTTAGTCCATAGAGATTAGAGAGTCTCGGGACCTTCTTGTGGAAATAGAGGGACCGAGTTTCTTTGTTTTTCGCTATAATATAAAAAGACTATTCTACCTCGAATGGGATAATAAATAATATTAAAAATAATGTGTGTAACGTGTTAGGTATCCTAGATTCTTTAGTGCATTAATAATGTGATCAAATTATATTTGGTTACGAACTCTGTTTTTTTTATTTTCTTTTATCTCACTATATTCAAACAGAAACCCCCATTTTATTTTCTTGCATTTGGTAATAACTAATACTACATTTTACTCCACATAATAACTTTTAATAAATGTGTTAAATTGACCGCAAAAGTCTTTTCTTCTCAGTAAGGAGAGACAACCATAAAATCAGCACGGGAAAAACAAAAATAACTCTTTTCCACCGAAATTTCTCCAAATAGATTGGCATAACAACCCAAGATACTCAATAATTGATTAAAAATTTCATCAGCATTTTTACTAATTCCGGTGGGGATCAAAGAGCTTTTATAAATACATTATGTAATAGTTGTGTTGTAGATATTAATAGAAATAAATACATGTACATATAATATATCTACACATAGAAATGCACGATAATCAAAGAAATGCGATAACAATATGTAATGTGAGAATATTACTTGTATCTAGGGGGAGATCGAACAAATGCTGATATTTCTTCACTAACATACACATAGAAGTTGCAGATTTTGGATCTTGCGTCTTCTTGGTTTTATACACTTTTCTTACAACTCGTCTTATATAAATATTGAATGAGGAGATTTGTTTATCCTATATATTATTGAACGACTCGGCTCCAAAGCCATATGTCTAAAATCAAATACTCATACTATATACGATTTTTATAAAAATAATAACGAGAAAGAAAAACCATAAATATATAAAGATGGGAGCCTCATTTGCGGATGGATAAACAAATATTTATTTGGTTTAAAATTTATCCACGACTACATCACATTACAAGTTTATTAAAGTGTTTTCTTTTCTTACATCGATATATAATATAGTATAACTCCACTTGATTCAATTGGATAACCAGAAACGTATGTGTCCATTATGCTGTATACAAATTATGAAAATTGCAAACTATTATTACAATTGTGATAATATTTACATTTATTTTTATTTAAAACATACTATACTTTCTTCTTGTACGCATCAAAACTCACAAAAGGGTACCAAAATCTCAAAAACACATTGGTAAGTTTTTTTCTCTCCGCGGGTGGGACCTACCTTCTTCCAATAAATATACTCATACGGTATATGTCTGTTTCTACCTACGATCTGTATGTACCTAAAATACGTACATCTACTCATCTTAACTACGTATAAATATTCATAGCCATAGTTTCGTGTATCGTCACATCTACAAGTCACACTACTATACTAGCTCACCAAGAACGAAGGAAGTCACAACTCATCAATTATTTGATTTCCATGTACAAAAAGTTTTGCAAAGAAGAAAAAAAAATGAATCTTAAGAAAATGTCAAAATGACATAACGGAAATAATAACGTGGAGCTAATTTGAATTTCAAAATTTGAAACGTTGAGAGGAATTATGGGTGGGAATGGTATGGTGTGTTTTCCCCACCAATTCATATAAAACATTATTGTTAATCACTTTCGGTTTCTAAAACAAATTTTTAGATCTTTTGAACTTTATTTTCTTCCAATCTAAATTGTTATATCATTTAAAAAAAATGGAAACTATGAAAACTAATCCTCTGCTTGCTTTATACAAACATATATATTCCTCTGTTTTCTAGTTTCTAATATCTATTAAAATAAAGTACATATTAATTCAAACCTCTTAAAATAGTTTTCCACTTTTTATATAACTAGAAGAGTTACTACCACAAAAGCAACGAGGGAGTACGTGGAATACACTACTGATAAACGTTAATTAGAATGTGTTTAATTGGAATGGGAAGTAACTTTGTATACAAAAAATTTCAATGGGATAATTATTCTTCGTTTAATTAATGATTGATCGAAATTCAATGGATCTTATAGATTATCTCAGTGACAGAAACGAATTCCATATATACAGCAACAACTAACTATATTTTGGATAATGCATTAAGTCAGATGCTCAAGCTCTATGCTAAGCACTTTGCCAATTCGGTATAAAATGCGAGCAGAGCCATTAAATGATATCACACGAGAATGTCATTTTTAACAGCATCGTATGACTTTAACCATATAACACATAATTCTAAAAATTACATAAATACAGATTATTATTTAGTTAACAGATATTCTAAGATAAAAGTAATGTTATTAAAAAAAAACACCCATAATTGACTAGCATCAAAAAGTCTTCAAGCACAAGTAATCCTGATGGAAATTAGAAAAAAATAAACAAGTAATCATTCATAGAAAAATATGTGTCGACCTCCACACAAAAAAAAAGTGATTATATATCTATATGTGTGCTAATTACACGTTAATGAAGAAAAATAAAACGCAATTTAAGTGATAATAATAATTTAATTTAAATGTAACCGCTAAATAACGCCCCCTCTCTCTCCCCCACTTATTTTTGGCGGCACCAGACGCGGGAGACTCTCTCTCTCCTCTCTCCCACTCTCTCTCTCTCTCTTTCTTTGTTTTTTCGCTAGATTTCATCACTTCTTTAAAAAAAAAAATTTCCAATCCGAGTATGGAGAAAAATCAAATACGAAGATTTAGCTGCTAAATTCACTGCGATAACAAAGTCAATAAACCCATCACCCATCTTCTCTCCTTTCCATTTTTATACCTTCCTTTGATGTGTACGGACACACCGAATAAGGTTTCTTCTATCTCCGCCGCCGCCTCCTCCTCCGTCGTCTTCTTTAAATGGGTGAGCCCAGTGGTGCCAGAGACAGTCTCGCTCTCTCCAATCTCCTTCTCTGCCACGAATCCGAGTCCTCTCTAAACGAAGAGGAACACGATGTGACGAATCCCAGGAGATCTGAGGAGCCTCACTGTTTCGCCACGATCGGAGACGACGATGAAGATTATGTGGCGGAGCTAGTTCGCAAAGAGAATCGGCGATTCGAAGCCGAACCCACGAAAACGACGTCGTCTTTTGACAGATTGATTGCAATCGATTGGATTCTCACTGTCCGTAACACACACACACACACCCAAACAAAATAAAAAAAAAGTTTCGATTTTCTCAGTAACGTTTCTTCTTCTTCTTCCTTCTCTAATCTGTTCTTTGCGATTGGTTTGATTTGATTTTTTCAGACGAGAACGAGATTCGGATTCCAACATCAAACAGCATACATTGCGATTTCATACTTCGATCTGTTTCTCGAGAGAAGATTCATCGGTGTAAGTTTGATCTGGTTTCCCAATTTTCCAAAAATCATCTCTTTCAATTCCCCAATCTGACTGAAAGAAATCTTCTTTTTTTTTAGTTGCAGAGAGACGAATCATGGGCGGTTCGATTGTTATCAGTAGCTTGTTTATCACTAGCAGCGAAAATGGAGGAACGAATTGTTCCTGGATTATCACAATACCCACAAGATCAAGACTTCGTTTTTAAACCCGATGTGATTCGTAAAACTGAATTGATGATCTTATCGACATTGGATTGGAAACTGAACTTAATCACTCCTTTTCATTACTTGAACTACTTCGTTGCTAAAATCTCTCGAGAACAAGACCAATCTGTTTCTAAAGAGTTGGTCTTGTTAAGATCATCTGAATCTCTTCTCGTTCTAACCAAAGGTAATAAAGAAAGATCGGTCTTATTATCTAAAGCTATTACACAATGTTTGATGATAACATTCATGACATTTTCTTCCTTTTTTTTTTGATTAGAGATAAGCTTTACGGATTATCGACAGTTCGTTGTTGCTGCTGCTACGATAATGTTGGCTTCTTCTACTTCATCGGATATTAGATTGACGAGAGAAGAAATGGCGAACAAGTTTGGATCAATCTCGTGGTGGACTTCTAATGAGAATGTATGATAAATCTTTTCGTTTTTTTTAATGGATTTGATTCCGATTGTTTGATCTAGAGATCATAGTTTTAGGAATGTTGGTTTTGCTATTTGGTTGCAGGACAATGTATATTCTTGTTATCAGAGAATGCAAGAGATTGAGGAGAGGAAACATATGACACCACCGGAAGTAGCGGTTTCCGACGATATACAACCGGCGATAGGTTCAGGAAGTGGTGCTAAACGCCGACTGTCTTTTGATGATTCTGATCAAACTTCTCCTGCCAAGAGAATGCGTAGGCTCTGAAGAGGGTTTCTTTCTTCTTGGAGTTTTGGTTATAAATTATATTGATTTGGTAATTTTTTTTGGCAACATATTGATTTGGTTTCTATATTCAATCATTTATTATAGAGAAAAATGGTCTGAATACAATGGTTACTTCATCTTTTTGAAGTAACTTATATAGAGAGGTTCATAATATGGAGGTCTTTGATGATTCATTTTTGTGGTGAAATTTGACTATCAAAACAGTATGGGGCTTTAATGAGAGAAGCAAGGAAATATGAGGACTGAATGTAAATAAATAAGAGAATCAGAAAGAGTGAATAGTTTCCAGCCAATATAGTTGCAGTGCCAGTGATTTGGTTTCATCGGTCTTTTTTTTTTTTCATGTGATTTTTACAAATTTTTTGTCATGGAAATTATCTGTTTCTTGCATGAAAGTCTGTCATTTTTCATCCATAAACTTTCAAAAGGGAACATTCATAGCAAATGCTAAATGAATAAACTCTTTTTAAGGTGAAAGAAAATTAATTTATATGTTTGATATGTAGTTATTTCGTTCATCTTTGATAATTATTAACAGTTTGGTCATCATCACTTATCTCCAAACTGAATCCATCTGTATGCTACATATATTTCGATTTGTATCTCAACAAACATTAAATCCTAACATTTTTTTTTTACTTATCTTACATAAAATACTAAAAAGAAGAAACTCCAATAATACTTTTATGATCAAATGACAACCAGTCGATAACAATATTATTGGTTATTTTCCAAAAAACATTTTTTAGCATTTTAGAGGCCAATTATTTGCAATGGAGGCACTTTGGATCAATAATGGTTGGATCTTAAGATGAAATGAAACTTTAATCTACACATAATATATATTTTTTAACTGCTCTTGACTTGATCCGATTGTAGTCTCTACTCTACACTATGCGCAAGTAAAAGGATATCATACATAAAAATATTGTTTTATAGAAAAACCAATGTAAAATTTTCAATTTATTGCAGTTGGAAAAAAAAAGAAAAAAAATATATAATGTAAAAGACCAAAGAAAGAATCCAACGACTTTGTCGAAGTGAGAAACAACTGTCTCATACAAGTAGAGATCCAAAGTTTAGTTTCACTAATTAAAGCTTTGATTCCAACATGATTAGAAATGAATTAAAAAGCATTCAAGTACTTATATATATATAAAATCTTTAAAATTAAGAAGAAAAAAGTACTGACAGTAGTAAGTAGATAATTTGTGTGTGAGGTTTAATGCCAATGTTGTTGTTGCTAAGAGATCTGCAACAAATCAAGAAGCATAAAGAGTCGAGCTTTTTTCACCAAGAACTAGTTAATGCTTCTAAAATTTTATTTTATTTGCTCTCTTTCATTGAATATTTTGTAGGTCCCAAATTGCTATTTTCTCTTCTTATTATTATTATTATTATTATTATTGGGTTAAGCCATTCTATTTCTGTTGGATTTTTGTTGACATGTGAGATTCACGGGTAACACAATTTAGTTACAGATGTGTCACATTGGTTAGGAGATGGATGATATATCGTAAAATTCAAAGATCACAAAATAATATAATAGTTGAGATAATCCTATCATCAGTGTAGATACTAGTCATTTATTCTATGAAATTTTTTAGAAAATCAATTAGTGTATTTTCACACAAACACAAATCCAAATCCAAAGAATTTAAGACAAATGACTATAGAATATTCTTTTTTTTCTTCTCTATATCATCGTTTACTTCATTTATACGAAAATATTGATTACATCAAAATGATTTTTAGAAAAAAGAACAGTATCTCTTATTTATTACAGTTTTGATATTGACAGGCTTTTAAATGGTTTATATGGGAATCAGTTTTGAACGATGAGATAATGTCAGAAGAAGAGAGGCTCCACATGATGACTTCATTGAGAGATTTTCTCAGTAACAAATTACAGTCTGTCTAGCTAACATTTCTGTACCCAAAAAAAAAAGAAAAATCGTTTTTCATATTTTTAGGTTTTTGCTTACTCTGTTTTTCTTCCAATGTCCTTTTCTGTATATTTGCACGTCTCATTCACTAGAAACCCAAGATTAGATTCCAGATAGAAACAAAGAAGAGTCATTTCAAAGAAACAGAGAGTTTTACAAAAATGGTGGAATCAGAAATCAGATGTTTGTCCTTAATATAGCCCCTACCAAACTTAAAAGAGTCAACAATGAAAAACAGAGTAATTGCAAAAGGCAAAAACTTTCTGTTCTAAAAGTTTCCAAGAAACTGTTCTAAGAAGATAAGAAAGAGCTCTTTTTTTTTTGAATGGATCGATCAAACCGGGATCGTCTTCAATCCTGCAGCGATTGGCATACCCAAGAAACCAATGATGATACTGAAGATCCATTGGACCAATGTGAGTGGTGTTGTGCTAGCAAATGTTCCCAAGAACTCAATGATTATGATCTGAAAGAAGACCGTTGCACCAATCACAACCACAAAGACGTAGTTGTCTAGTATTCCCTTGAAAACATCGATCTCTTCCATCTCTCGCGAGCTTATCTCATTGAATACCTGAAAATTTTTAGACCAAAGAGGTGTATGTCAAGATTCAATCTAGCTGGAGGAGGATAGTTATTCTTGTGTTTGTTTTCTTTACCTGACAGAAGACGAAGCAGTTGAAGATAAGCGTGTTTAGCATGAGAGTTGAGTCAGGACCGTCGAGACCAAACATGGACTTCCCTTTAGCTTGGAGAAACCAGATGACGATAAATTGGTATACAGCTTGTCCTAAGATGTTCCTCCACATCGCGTTAGTGATGAAGTTCCCTCTCCTTCCAACGGGTAAACGCTTCATCAGCTCGTCGTTCGGTGGCTCTGTAGCTAAAGCAAGAGCTCCAAGTGTGTCCATGATCATGTTCACCCATAGCAGTTGAACCGCAGTCAAAGGAGCACTCCCTGAAGATGATTTATTATCAAGAAATCAGAAACCCGAAATGATGATATGTTCAATGGATTGAATCTGTATTCTTCGATTCACTCACCGGTTAAGCAAGCCGAAGAGAAGTTAACAATCAGAGCAACGACATTAACCGTAAGCTGAAACTGAACGAACTTCTGGATGTTTATGTAAACAGAGCGTCCCCATTTAGCAACTGTGACGATCGTGCTGAAGTTATCGTCGAGAATGATGACATCAGCGCTCTCCTTCGCTACCTAAAAAGGTTATAAAGTAAAGAACTTTTAAGATTCATTTAGCTCTCACCAAATGAGACATTTCGCGAATTCTTATAATACTCACTTCAGTTCCAGCAATTCCCATTGCTAGTCCAATATCAGCTTCATGAAGCGCAGGTGCATCGTTTGTTCCATCTCCAGTCACAGCAACAACTTCATCAAACGTTGTCCTTAACTGTTTCACAAGTGTATGCTTATCCATTGGTGAAGAACGAGCCATCACCTGTATTTACATGATACGTAAAAGGTTCTGTTAATATGTCTCAGAAAACTAAACAAAAAAAAAAAAAGACAAAACCAAGAAATAGTAAGTGTACCTGAATCTTTGGAATCAGTTCAAGTAACTCTTCTTGGCTCTTCTCTCTGAAGACAGGACCTTCGATGGCTATACCGTCATCGGTTAAAATCCCACATTCTCTGGCAATTGCCTTCGCTGTGTTGATGTTATCTCCTGTAACCATTCTCACGGTGATTCCAGCACGGCGACAGAGCTGAACGGACTCTTTGACTCCAGGACGAACAGGATCTTTGATTCCAACAATCCCTACGCAAGTAAATCCAGAAGAAGGGATTGCATCGTCCGGCGAAAACCCGTTCTCAATATCCATATAAGCAAGGCAGAGAGTGCGAAGAGCTTCATTAGCAAACTCGTTGATCGTAACATTCAGATACTTGGTTGATTCTTCATCAAGCGGAACAACTTCACCGCTCGAGTTCACAACTTTATCACAAGCAGCCAGAACAATCTCTGAAGCTCCTTTCGTGTGAGCACGAAGGCTTCCTCCTTCGGGAAGCTCGATCACAACTCCCATTCGCTTCTTTGTGGAGTTAAAAGGCTCGACTTTGATCACTTTGTAAGACTTCCTCTCTTCTTGGAACTTACCACCAAGAGACAATCCAAGCTCCAATATAGCAGTCTCTGTTGGTGTCCCCAAGATCTCTGTCTTCCCATGTTTGTTCACAACGACTTCTCCTCCAGTGTTATTGAAAATCGACTGGATCAACAGTTTCAGAGCAGATTCAGGGATCTCTGACTGCAAGCTAGAGCCTTTGCTTGCTACATCCTGCACATTCATGCAGATGCAAGACTTGACCACTGTCATGTGATTGGTCGTGAGTGTACCGGTCTTGTCGCTGCAAATCGTCGTTGCGGATCCCATAGTCTCACAAGCCGCTAAATGCCTGACGAGAGCCTTGTCGTTCATCATCTTCTTCATCGCAAACGCAAGACTAAGAGTCACAGCTAAAGGCAATCCCTCGGGAACAGCAACGACAACGATTGTCACAGCGATTGCAAAGTACTCCAAGAGCTCCAACGCTTCATCACCAGACCAAACCCAGTGAGATCCCAATGAAAGCTTCCTCATAAACATCCCTTGCACCAAAACAGCGAAGGTAACCACAGCAAAGAAAAGACCGATTTTGCCAATGATGGTAGCAACTCCATTGAGTTTCACCTGCAATGGAGTCTCGTCGTCTCCTCCTTCTGTCAAAGTCGCCATTAGCTTTCCCCACTGAGTCCTCATCCCAACTGTTGTAATCAACATCTTGCAAGACCCATCCTGCACTTTGGTTCCTGACAAAAGGAAAGGATTCTGCGCATTCACCATCACAGGCTCACTCTCACCAGTCAAGCTCGATTCATCAATCACCACAGAGAATCCAGAGAGGAAAAGACCATCAGCAGGAACCTGATCTCCAATCGCCAGATGAACAATGTCACCAGGAAGCAAGTCGTAGATAGACATCTTCTGTCTAAACCCGTTCCTCGTCACCTGAACAGTGATCTTCTTCTTCTCCTTATCCAAATCACGGAACTGCAAAGACTGGCGATAATCGCTAGTCGCTGTGACGAACACAACCAAGAGGATACTAGCCACAATGCCAAGACCGTCATGTGAGCCTTTAGGCCATCCTTCAGTAGCTATTCCAACGATCAATGACACGAACGCGCAAACACCAAGAATCATAAGGGTCATGTCTTGGAGAGCTTCCCAGACAAAGACCCAGAAACTGCGCAGCTCGCTCTCTGCAAACTTGTTGATTCCGAAAAGTTCTTGCCTTTGGGATAACTGAGCAGCGTCCGTTGAGAGACCATCGGTCGGAGAAGCCTTGAGCTTACCTGCAAGCCCATCGACTCCACCATGGAACTTCAGCTTCTTAACGTCGTGGCTTTCCACGATTGATCCTAATTCGTCAGCGCAAATCTCAAAGCCTGCAGCTTTCACGTCTTCAGGGACTGTGTAGTCACTTGGAGCCACACCTACAATGCCATTACAACAGATTTGAATAAACTTATAAAGAAACAAACAAAATCCAAACTTTGACACAAATTATAAAGAAAGCTGTCACTACAAAAAAAAAAAAAAGTAAATATTATTACAAAATAATTGTTTGTCACAATATTGTGATAATTTACATACGAAACCCTGACAAAAATATTTAGTTTTAAAAGCATTACAATTTCATCATAATATTTTGACTAAATTGAAAGTGACAAATTTACGTCATTAATCATGGCGCAATTGTTAAAAAATATACAATCACAAATATTATTACATATTTACAATCAAATCTAGTAATTAAATTATGCGATTGTTTTGACTAAACTTAGATCAGTCAGAGTTACAAATATTTTTTAAGTATATTGTCATAATTAGTCATTGTTTTACTAACTTTTTCATTTGATCGACATAATCATTACAACTTTATGACAAAATTAAAATTATATATAAATTAAAAATTAAATGAGAGAATTATTTCAACTCTAAAATTAAAATAACCTAAATATATATAATAACCACACAAGGTAAAAAATAAGTTGAATCACTGATTTCTTTGAAAAGTTACCTTTTAAAATGAATCACACTTCTTTACAATTTATTAAGGCTCACATATTTGATAGAAAATTTATCAATATTCTCCGAATTTGTTACTTAAAAAAAAAGGACGAGAAGAATCATTTTTATTCAATTTATTATTATTCTGTTCATTCAACTTATTTCTTTTATTTGCATCTTTAATATCATATATTTTTGTATGAATATTAGTATTTAAAAAAAAAAATATGGAAATTGAGTTTATTGTATATATTTCTTTTGATATTCATATTTATTTCACAATGATAATCACAAAAGTTAAACTGAAAATTAAATTTTGAAATCATAAGTATTCGCAAAACCATATTGCGAATTCAATTTCCTAGGATGTAGGTATTTCTCTCGCCGCCTTATCTCTATCTCTCATCGTCGTCATCTCAATATTTAGCTCTCTCCAAGGTAATTTCTAATGTTTCGCTTGTATATCGTGTGGATTTCACAATTTCTGTTTCCTATGCTATTGAGGTTTAGTTTCTGATTGCAACTTTGGCCACCTGAATTAGTCCCTTTCATTTCTCTTTCACTAGATTGCTTCTTGGTTTACAAAAATCCTGTTGCTAAATTTCTTGTTCATTGTTTCACTGTTTCCATTTTAATTTTGTAGAAACGGAAGCTAATATATAGATGTGTTCCACTCACCAGAGATAAATTGGAAGGCGGCTTTAGACACGAGAACTGCGACCCTTAATTTCTCCTGTATATAGAAAGTTTACAAGATCTTCAATCACTAGCTAACCTTCTATAATAATAGGCTAAAAGCTCGGAAAATCATTTTCAATTTATCATTTGACAGCAAATTTGGCCGAATCTGCAGCAAGAAAGTGACAAAAAAGAGCCTAGATTTCGAAGAACCAAACTCAAAAAAGGAGCCAACGAAGAAGGAGACAAAACCTGATTCGTGCGGCGCATCGCGGCGGCTTCATAGCGTTTGGAGAGATTAGCGGTGAAGCGAAAACGACGTTTAGGGTTCTTGACGACGCCGCAGAGATTCCGCCATTTCTCGAGGGCTTCCTCAGACGAATGCTTCGCCTTCACATCGAAATTCTCGTTCAAGTAACTCTCCATATTCTTCCTCCCTCTACAACTTTCTCCTTCTTTCTTCCTCCAGCTTCAATGGCTTCGGTTTTTTTTTTTTCTTTTTGTTTGTCTTTGGGCTCTGTTTCAATTTTGTCTGCTTATTTGGTGGGAGAACAAAGCACAAAAACTTGTGGGTGAAGAAGAAAAATCGGAAGCTTTAAATGGAGAAGGGAAAGTTTTTTAAGATCTGAGCTTTTTGTGCTATTGATTGACCGAGTCGTTGAGTTTAATTGTAACACATTGGGTGAAGCTGAGTTGACTCGTTTTAATTCGTGTGTCCAACAAAGTATATGACTATCATGTAATAAAAACATTCCATTATTTTAGGAACAAAAAAACAATTCGATTATTAAAAAACAACATGCACTACGCATTAATAACGAACGTTAAAACATTCATGCAGGGCATGAAAAGTACACGACGCGTGATGTTATTATTGTTTTTCGGACATGTTGAGCTTGTCATTAATGATTGACGGATTTATTTTTCTTCCGAATTTGTAAATGAAGAAGGTGAGCAAATTTTATAAAACCAAGTGGCAATTTAATGGATGAAAGATAGAAAAAAAATTACACCGATTTTGGAAGACCAATTACACAGATTTTATGGAAGATCAATTGATTGTATAATATTATAACTTGTATAAATAATATATTAAATAATTAACAAGATTTTATATAAACCTTTGATTGTATCATGTTTCGCAATATTTCCTATTAAGATCACTTTTGTAGGTTTTTTGAAATTTTTTGGTTGGCTGCTAGTGCTAACGTTGATAATTGATATTACATTGACCAACTGAATGACAATGATACGACCAAAAAAAAAACTGAATGACAATGTTGGACAAAGGTGGTGGGTGAAATTTACAATAATGAGAAGTGAGAGGGCGTTTATATAAAGAATAAGAAACTGGAGGACCGTTGACCAAGACAATTGCAAAAACCCGCCACTCACGTCACGTTAGACCAATCCCGTTGGTTCTTTTGGACCAAAAACATTTGATTTCTTTGATGAATAGTTGTAGTAGTAATAAGTTTACTTTGAAACCCTCGAAGATTCCAATTTTTAAAAATTTGGTAATTTGGAGGATTCAGTCTATTTAAGGGCCTTTATTGGGTTTTAAAGGCCCTTTTTAAATGGAAGGTATTTTACGAGCTTTAAGAAGGCTTTCAATGACGATTTCACCTTCACCATCTCCATTTGTGAACTTCAAATTATATACATCTTTGGTTGATTATCTTAATGAAGAAGTTCTATTACTGACTCAAATCCATGTTATAAGAACCCTAAAGATTCCAGCAATTCATTAACACTAAAAAAAAACAAATTTCTCAGCTTGGAGAACACTAGAACAAAATAGTCCAATTCAGATACCAAATTTCAAAAATTTAAACAAAAGTTTGATAAAACAAAATCTCTGCTTTTAATCAACATTCTGCATAATATCTTGAGCTGTAAACTTCGTCCCTTTCTCCTTATCCGAAACTTCGCGGCCCTTCGCTTTCCTCTCAAGCAGCGATTTGCGATCTTTGTCGAGTTTCAGTTTCGTGATCACAACCTTCGACGCATTCACACCGACATTCAACGTCGTTCCGTTTACTTTCTCCCTCGTGATTCTCTCCACGTGAATCACCCATTTCCGGCGGTAAACTTGCACGATCTTACCTTCTCGTCCTTTGAACGATCCGCGAACCACCTGTACCTCGTCGTCTTTTCTCACCGGGATCGATCGGACGTTGTACTTTTGCCGGAGGTCGGCGGAGAGCTGTGCGCTCATGATCACTCGCCTCTCACTCGACGGCGCCGTGAAATGCGCCTTCCGGTTCTTCCGCCGCGACGATGTCACTCGTGGATTGAACTTCATCTTCCTCCTCCGCCGACTGCTTCTTCTCTTTCTCTCTGACTCTGTTTAAAATCAAAATTAGGGTTTTTGTGCGAAAATGATTTTCGTTGTATATATGGGAGCGGATTTTGAATGCGACGGTGTCGTTTGAGGTTATCGCGATCTTCCTTTCACGGCCTAACTAATTATTGGGCTTTGAGGTCTAACAACTTATGGGCTTTATCATATATCTGCTTCTTCAATTTGATGAAAGAAACGAAATCCATTAGCTAAACCATACAAACATACTGTACCATTTTATTCATGTAACACAATCATTTCTATTTCATGTTGAAGGAGCTTGTTCTATACTGAGTAGTGTATTAGTTAGCCGAAAGGAAAAACATTTGTGTTTTTTTTTTGGAAATAGGCCTAGACATCATATTGTACCAGTTAAAAATCCTATAAATTTGGGTAAATTTTATTAAACTTAGATTTTTTTTTAGTGAGCTCTTCCTATACTTTTCTGTTTATTGTATAAGGTCGTGTAACGTGACAACCATCTTATCATTTATCAACCTCAATGTTAGTTACAAAATCGTACAATTTTAGAAAAACTTTACATGGTGTCAATTATGTATATTAGTGGGAATAGTCATGTCAAAATTATTATTTTGAGTTAGGTTGACTGAGTTGGTTTTAATAATGTGTGATCTTTTCTACATAATTTGTTCTATATTTGAAAATTTATATTTGGTACGAAATTGTTTACCCGAAAGTCCTTTTTTACTTTTATGTGATTGATGGGAGACCTACAGGTTTTTTTTTTTTTTTGTTTGTCTATGGCTAGTTGGACGATCACCAAATAGTTAAACAAATATCCGTCTCCTTGTACCAAAAAAAGCATGAATTAACGATGAGTATGGAGCTAAACCATCCTAAAATCATATATTTGCATTAGACTTGATTAAAAGTTTTGTCCAAGTATCTTCGCATATGTGCATATAACAAACAAATTAGCAGTGCGTAAATATGGTTTATATGTTGACAGACACACAATTTTGTCCATGTACGTAATTTTGCCATGTCGGTTGGTGTCATGGTCTAAGCTCGCAAAAGATCGCATAACCGAAACTATTATAATATATGAAATAAACCGTATCTTCGGAATATGAAGACGGGACATTTCCTAGAATGCAAGAACAGATTTCGAGGAATGATATAGGAAACTGAAATGCAAAACTCGATTGGTTTCGAAGAAAGGGACAAAGAAGCAGAGCGTGGGGTTCCTTCTAATAATTGTAGAAGAAACTCAAGCGAACTTGATCTACCAGAGATGGCGATGACTCATGTGATAGGTATCTCTACTACATTGTGTGTAGCCTAGGCAATAATCTATTCTTGTACAACATTTATAGTATATTCGATCGCTTTTATTCATACATTGGTCTGGAGTTTTGACATGACGACATAGCATGTATCTATATAAGTCAGAAATTTTTGGTCACGTAAAATATATTGGATGGTTATGTATATAGGGAATAACATCATCATTACGAGATTCTAAGGTTTTTTACTAATTAGTCACATACTAACACTTTATTTGTTAGATTACTTATCCTTGAAATGAAAGAGAAAAAGAGCCTCGTTTCGTAGATAAACATTTCAACTAAAATGTGTCCGTCCAATAATTTTTCTTTTCGATTCCGTTAAGTTTTCAGAAGATTATGAGTCCTTCAATTTGTAGTGCAACGTGTCACTTAGAATATTCGCATCCAATTTCGATTCGAGACTTGGGATTTTAAACGAAATAATAGTACTCCTTCCGTTTCATATTATATAATATTTTGGGTTTTTTTATTTTGTTCCACAAAGATTGATTTTCTACATTATATTTAATATATTTCTGTTTCCAAGAAAATTTTTTGGGTAAAAAAATATAAAAAATTAGTATTAAATTAATAAACACACAAAAAGTATTTTAAAAAAATAAATAATCATTGTTTTCTTAATATTTGTGAAATATCTAAAACATCATACATTCTGAAACGGAGAGAGTATAACACAAAGGGCTTGAGCTCGGGGTAGACACTAGACAAGAATGCTTTGTATCGAGACAAACGAGAATATCATGATGAGCCTATGCATTAAGTGCCGTTGGTTAATTATGGGTTCGCATATATATAAACCAATAGACTTATGGATAAAATGAACCAAAAAAAATACTAACACAATATGTAAATAAGGGTGGATAGAGAATAATAAATCTTCAGGTGGGAAATTCAAAGAGAGGCCACAATGAAAGGTATATATAGACTCAATACAAAAATGGTATATGACCTAGTGGAGAGGTTTATAATTAAAACTAGAGTTGAGAAATTAAAAGAAGAAGAAAACAAAGAAGCATGCCCTAGATTTCTGAGATAATAATTACACCTTGCTGTTTATATAAGGGAATAGAATATGACACATGGGTTGGTTTCTTACGGGTTAATGTAAAAAAGATATGAATGAGAAAATCTAAAATAGTAAAGAAGGTATAAATGAAGAAGAAGAGAGAAAAGGGAAAAAATGGTGGCAGAGAATGGAGAGAGGTTAGGAGGCAAAGCAAATGTGGAGCTTTGATGATGTTGATGCACGCCGTCAGCTTTTCTTCACGCCTGCTCCCACTCACTCACACCTATAAACATTCTCTCTCTCTCTCTCTATTTTACAACTATATTTCACATGTCTCTATGTAAATGCTATACTTTATAACCATGTATTATTGTATATAAACCAAGATATCTTATAGGTATTAATACAAAATGTTCATGAAGCCCCCCAAAAGTATACAAAATGTTCAAACTTATTGTTTTGTAACTCTTAAGAAACTGCTATCTTTATACTTTGCACACCAAACAAAAAAAGAATCTGTTACACCTAGAATGTTTGATCGTATATGGATTTAGTATTAGTAGGAGTGTAGGATACTTTCTAACTCTTTTTGGTCTGCTGATTTAGGATGTATAAAGAGGTCTCTTTTATTTTACACCACTTAGGATGGTACTTGAACAACTTTGGTTTCATGTATTTGGCCTATATATAAACAAACACCGTCTTATATACGGCTTTTTGGGAAAAAATCGCCATGTAATACAACTGTATAACATGAAGGTCGTTTTCAATTTCTAGGTGTCCAAAATTACATAATCATATACACATGTATAAGCGTGATGAACGATCCACGTAAGTACAATATTGCATGAGAGAGAGAAATGTAGAAGAAGAAGAAATAAAAGGGAAGGTTACTTGGGTGGATCGATGTGAAAAAGATGAAAAAGCAAAACCCACTAAGCCATTACATGATATCGACCTTCTTATCTTTTTCTTCTTTATTGTAAAACTTTTTTTTCCCTTTTTTCTTTTGTCATTACTATTTTCTACTTAATGAAACTTCCAGGTGCAAACAATCTAACTAATCCATTCCCCTTTGAATACATCACTTATATAAGCTTCACTTAACCATTTGTCATTTGTGTCAAGGTCGAAGTGGTAAATCGTAGAAATTATATATTATTCTGTTTATTAATTTTACCATATTATATCACTGTCATTTATATTTTCTACGATTTCTCTCGCTTTACGCATTTTAATTACTAATAGGATTCTAAACATTTTTCCTTAGAAAAATAAAACTGCAAAATAGTAGCATCATTATGTCCATATTCTTTATTGACCATCCATGATCAGTTATATAGGGCTATAGTAAAAACAAAAAAACATTCTTGATTAGCCAAAAAGAGAAAAAGAGTAGTGTTTAAAAGCCGATCTCTCTTCTCTCTCTAATTATGTTTTCACTAAACCCAATTAGATTCAAACAATCACAAAAGATAAACATGGGAGAACAATTCGATGCGAAGAAAAATCATCTTTTCATGCTCCATTCTTTCTTTAAATTACGAATAAAAACTCGCAAATCAACCAAACCCATTCTTTCTACAACTCATCATCTTCATCAAAGATTCACCCACTCCCACCGAGAAAACAAAAGTAAAAAAAGATATATATATATTCACAACAACACATGATGCTGATGCAATATACACAACAAAGTATTAAATCTTAGATATTGTGGGTCTCCCTTCTCTTCTCTGTCCTCTACTCATTTTCTTATTCATATTAAAGAAAAAAAAAGATGGATACTCTCTTTAGACTAGTCAGTCTCCAACAACAACAACAATCCGATAGTATCATTACAAATCAATCTTCGTTAAGCAGAACCTCCACCACCACTACTGGCTCTCCACAAACTGTTTATCACTACAACCACAGCTTCCCACAAAACGACGTCGTCGAAGAATGCTTCAACTTTTTCATGGATGAAGAAGACCTTTCCTCTTCTTCCTCTCACCACAACCATCACCACAACAATCCCAATAGTTACTACTCTCCTTTCACTACTCCCACCCAATACCATCCCACCACGTCATCAACTCCTCCCTCCACCGCCGCAGCAGCTTCCGCCACCTTAGCCTCACCGTACTCCTCCTCCGGCCACCACAATGACCCTTCCGCCTTCTCCATCCCTCAGACTCCTCCTTCCTTCGACTTCTCAGCCAATGCCAAGTGGGCTGACTCCATCCTCCTCGAAGCCGCACGTGCCTTCTCCGACAAAGACACCGCACGTGCGCAACAAATCCTCTGGACGCTCAACGAGCTCTCTTCTCCGTACGGAGACACCGAGCAAAAAATCTCTTCTTACTTCCTCCAAGCTCTCTTCAACCGCATGACCGGTTCGGGCGAACGATGCTACCGGACCCTGGTAACCGCTGCAGCCACCGAGAAGACTTGCTCCTTCGAGTCAACGCGCAAGACCGTCCTCAAGTTCCAAGAAGTTAGCCCCTGGGCCACGTTTGGTCACGTGGCGGCAAACGGAGCGATCTTGGAAGCAGTAGACGGAGAGGCAAAGATCCATATCGTTGACATAAGCTCGACGTTTTGCACTCAATGGCCGACTCTTCTAGAAGCTTTAGCCACGAGATCAGACGACACGCCACACCTAAGGCTCACCACAGTGGTCGTGGCCAACAAGTTAGTCAACGATCAAACGGCGTCGCATCGGATGATGAAAGAGATCGGAAACCGAATGGAAAAATTCGCTAGGCTCATGGGAGTTCCTTTTAAATTCAACATTATCCATCACGTTGGAGATTTATCCGAGTTTGATCTCAACGAGCTCGATGTTAAATCAGACGAAGTCTTGGCTGTCAACTGCGTAGGTGCGATGCATGGGATCGCGCCACGTGGAAACCCTAGGGACGCTGTAATATCGAACTTCCGACGGTTAAGGCCGAGGATTGTCACCGTCGTGGAAGAAGAGGCTGATCTTGTCGGAGATGAAGAAGGCTTTGATGATGAGTTCTTGAGATCGTTTGGAGAGTGTTTGCGTTGGTTTAGGGTTTGTTTCGAGTCGTTGGAAGAGAGTTTTCCGAGGACGAGCAATGAGAGGCTGATGCTAGAGCGCGTGGCGGGACGTGCGATCGTTGATTTGGTGGCTTGTGAGCCGTCGGATTCGACGGAGCGGAGAGAGACGGCGAGTAGGTGGTCGAGGAGGATGAGGAGCGGTGGGTTTGGTGCGGTTGGGTTTAGTGATGAGGTGGCGGATGACGTCAGAGCTTTGTTGAGGAGGTATAAAGAAGGTGTTTGGACGATGGTGCAGTGCTCTGATGCCGCCGGAATATTCCTTTGTTGGAGAGATCAGCCGGTGGTTTGGGCTAGTGCGTGGCGGCCAACGTAAAAGGATTGTTTTTGTTTTGTTTTAATATATTCGCACGCGCGCTTTTTGCTTGAGATGGTTTTACACGTGTGGTGATGGGTTTTGAGATTGAAGAGTTAACGATATGGTGATGATGATGCGTTCATAATTTGGAATTTGCTTTTGGAATAGGACTAATTATAATTATGATCATTGAGGAGGATTGATTTTTTCTTTTTTGGTCTTTCGTTCTTCTATCTTTTGGAATTAAATTTGTGATTACTTTATAATGAAGTTGTTATTTTTTATACACTTGCCAAAAGCTATAGCATTCTTATTCTTTTTAACTATGTGAGCATTTGATATAAATTAGTCACTGTTACATTGGATGGTCGATTAACTGGAATTCACAATGGATGTAGGAAATGATAGATTATTACTAATCGAGTTATATATAACCACTCCATGTTTGAGTTGAGAGGTGGTTCACTAATTTCATTTCATCTTGATTCTTGTAAATATATATAGAATCTTAGGACAGCCACTCTGGTTGAGGAATCTAAAAAGGGGATTTCGATGGCAACCGGCTAAATACATTTTCATGCAATGCAAGTAATTTTACGTTTAGGCAACAGTACCACATTATTTTAAATGGTTAGAGTGTTATTTTTGAAAGAAGAAAAAAACTAGATTTTACGGTTCACATTCTGATGCGTGGTATCTATTGTAACAAAAAAAAAAGAATTCAGCGTTTTATTTACGACGACTTAATTACTCACAACATGGTACTTATTGATTTGTCGTTCTTGTGAAGTGTATACCATATAATTATTTAAGCTTTATAATAATGCATCTATCAACTTTTGCTTTATAAAAGAGATAAAGGGACCAGTCTTTTATTTGATTCACACATATATGAATGTATACATATATAATGTCTTCAATGGATTACACATGCATATACCTAAGAATGTTCATGGCCCCCCTTACCCATCATGTTTTTATTTAGAAAACAGCCCATAAAAAGTAAATAATTGAAATAAATAGTTAGTCCATTGATACCAACATTTACATATATAGCTTTTTGATTTTGAGAAAATATTAAAAAGATGAAAAAAAAGTAGTGGGAACTGCTTTTGAGATATGTGGCTGGTTTCACTACAACTCTCTCTCTCCCTGCATCTTTTGATGAAGCTTTTGCCTCCCCCATGTTAATATTGGTACGATCTTTTTAACTTCGCTTTTTAAGCTAATCCTTTTTTAAAAAAATCTAGCTTCTTTTGGTCTGTTTTCTTGTTTATAAAGTCATGCAAAAAGTAAATTAATACAATTAAAAATCTACTGGTTGGCCCATTTTTGCTTTAACTAGAATCAAAACTTTGTTGGGTCCCTTTTGTACCAAGACTTGACCATTACACACATCTAACTAGAAAAATGCCTAAATTCATAGGGAATATCTCATTTAATCCCAGGAACTAAAGGTTAATGATTTTTATTTTGGGTGATCAAGAGCAATGAGTTTTTGTATAATGTGTTTTTGGAAAAAAAAAATGATTTTATGGACATTTACAATCGCATTTTTTTTTTAAAAAAGTCGTATTGGTGGTTCTGGTCATCACATGATTATGACTAACTGTGCAAATTGCAATGCAGCATGTTCAAATAACAGTTAAATCAAATCATTAAAAAGGTGAATATTAGTGATCTCATTTGTCACTTGTCTATGTTTCACGTCTTTATACTGTTAATTTCCTTAGAAAACATAAATTAATTATTAAAAATTGTCGCAATGAACACAAATTTGCTATTTGTTTTGACAGTTTAACGTCGAGTTCAAACAGAAAAATATGACTTCATTACCTAAGCAGTATTTTGGTCCACAAACAAAAAATCACATATGTTGCAAAAGATACACGAACTTTGATAGTTCTATAGTTTTTACTTCTTTTACATTTTAGTTTTGCAAGAGAATTCTTTCCCCCTTAATAATAATAAATAAACAAATACTTTTATGCAGCTTTTTCAATTGGTTCGGTTTGATCTGGCGCGGTCCCCTTTTTTTGTTTAATTAACTGACGTTGTCTTCTCTATGGGCCTCATTAAATGGGCTACACGCAGCCCATTCGATTTGACGAAGCAAAAAGTGTAACGGCAAACGAAAATGAAATTGGACGGACGGCGAAAACCCTAAGCAAAAACCTCCTCACCGGCGAAAATGCGTGCTCCGATCTCCGGACTTTTCTCGAGATCCATCGGCTTCCTCAACCGTAAGGCGCCTCTAATCTCCGGTACTCGCTACCTATGCGCGTTCGCTTCTCCAGAGGCTAGGACGAAGAAGCTCGAGCGGATCGCCGACGACTTGCTCAAACTGAACAGGATCGAGCTATACGACTACTCGATCCTCTTCAGCCATAAAATCGGCCTGAATCGGTACGGTTCCGCCGTGTCTGTCGCCGCCGGAGCTGGGGGAGATGCCGACGCATCTGGCTCTACGGAGACCAAAGCGGCGGAGAAGACTGCGTTCGATGTGAAGCTGGAGAAATTCGAAGCGGCTTCGAAGATCAAGGTCATAAAGGAGATAAGAGCGTTCACGGAGCTGGGATTGAAAGAAGCCAAGGAGCTGGTTGAGAAAGCTCCAGTTGTCGTGAAGAAAGGTATCACTAAGGAAGAAGCTGATAAGATCATGGAGAAACTCAAAGCGGTAGGTGCTACTGTAGCTTTGGAATGAAAAAAACGAAGCATCTGAGATTATTATGATCATCAAATAAACTACTTGAATTTTTCCATATCAAACAATCTGAAATGTTTTTGAAATGATGAAAATGTTTCTACAATGTAACTCTTTGTTTTGCTTGCTTGCTGCGTCATCTACTTCTTCCTGTTTATACCCTCGTAACTGAAATGCCACTCCTATCTGGTAGCAACTTCTTAATGTAGTACTTGGATTTTCTGGAAAGGTTGATTTTTTGCCTTCTGGTCTCTGGTATCATCTCGAATGAACATTCTTGAAATCCGCGTCTCACAAACCAATCTGCTGTTCGCGTTGTAAGCAGAAACAGCCTCTCTAATCCGATAGACGAAGCTTTCTTCTCTATGTAATCTGCAGACAGAGAAAACAAAACATAATGTTGTCGCCATTGATTGTTTCTCAAGTTTTGCAAAACCTCAACACATGTCTCTGAGTTTGGTTTATGTACCTAGCAATTTATCGCCTTGGCCTTGACCGCGACAATCTGAAGCAACCGCGATTGCAGCAACTTCTCCGCATTTGTCTTGAAAGAACGGAAACAGAGCCGCGCAAGCGATGATCTGACCTTCTCTTTCCACAACCACGAACGAATCCAGCGCTCTCAGTAACTGCACTCAAAGATCAAATCTTTTAACCGATGAGAACAATGAGATGGGGAAGACAAAGGTAAAGCCTTTTTAACCTCCTCATCGGTTCTGCGAACCAAAATCCCAGCTTCCTCCAAGGGTTTGATTATGTGTCTAATTCCTGCAAGATCTTCCACTTTGGAATCTCGAGTTCCTTCGTAAACATCACTGCGTGTAATACATAGTTGTAAGAACACGATGATACGCGCGAGTGAAGATGAAAAGAAGAATGCATCATATTGTACCTAGCAACCATAGTCCCCATGCCATCTCTTTTGAAAAGCTCCAACAATAGAACTCCACTTGTAGTACCATCCAACAAATGAACTCTTTTGACTCCACCCTTCAAGTGAATCAAAAACAAAACAGTTTCAGTTAAAAAAATGGTGGCAAAATTGAAACCAAGACCAAGGTTGTTTCAGAAAACACTCACCCTGCAGACGAACGCAGCAGCAGCCAATTCGGAAAGGTAACCGTTCAAGCGGCTTAGTCTTTCCTCTCCTCCGATAGCAAAACCTTGCTCACCGGACCACATTCCGTTCCCGTTGTCAAATCCGACACCGTTCTGAAACAGCGGAGTGTGGTTTCCGTTTCCCCAGAATGCTGATCTTCCGTTAGGAGGAGAAGTAGTAACCTTAGGAGGTTCCTGGTAAGCGATACTTCCATCTCCAACAGCTTTTACGTAATTGGCAGCAATGTCGCTTTGCTGTGCCCGTTTTCTCACTAACATATCTGCTTCTTGAAGCGTCAAGAAACGAATAAGGTGTCCGCTCTCATCAAGGATTGGACCGTCCATAATGCAAATCAGCTTATCTGCTCCTATAGCTAATGCACAAGCTGTAGCAACCTCATAGGTACTGCAGAAGTAATGGTTGTGTCAGTATTATAATGAGAGAAAAAAAACTCAATCCTTTTGAAGGTTAAAGGAGAAACATTTCTCGTACTTGCAATTTAAGACTTCTCCGGAGCTCGAGTGGCCCAGATTCCTTAATAAAACTACAGAACCACCGTCAAGCCTCTCACAAATCCGATCTACATCTATCTTCTTCACTTCACCTGTCGCTCCAAAATCAACACCATCAACAACTCCTCTCCTCTGCGCCATCAACAACAAGACACAAGATATTCAGTCATATAGAACCAATAATGATGAGACTCAAAGTCATATGAACAAATCAAGAAAGTAGAAAAACTCACTTTTGCTGCAAAGAAGTTGCCGGTATCAACCCTGACACCAATATCATGCAAACGACTACTGTCACCATGCCTACGGATATTGCAAATGGAAGGTCCAGGAGATAGTTTGGCCTCAAGCATCACCGATATTGCTCCTGCAGCTTCCTTAGCAGCCTGCAAAGATGCCGCATCCGTTACTCTGTAACGTCCCACGTATGTAGCCTCGCGTCCTGCAACTCATAAACCTCTTTAGGCTCCTAGTTTGGAATCTAACATCGTGACAATACTACGGGCAAGGTTTAATAGTTTCTGACCTCTCTCAGACAGAAGCTGGTCGATTTGCTCTTGAGTTCCAGGAACTAGAACAAATCTTATCCCCAGATGATGAAGAAACGCTATGTCCTGCACACAAACCACAATTTACTGTAACCTTCTAATCCAAAATGACAAGTGAAAAACAGAAGAGCACATTGCAACTAAGACAAACAGTCGAACACCTTGCGTGCTTATTTTTTTGACAATTCAAACGAAAGTAGTTGAATATAAAAGAGGGTGAAAGAGAAACGATGCCTTCAAAACGGGATCACAGTAAGGGCCGGAAATGATCTCGCCGGAGATAATAACGACGAAGGTGCAGCCACGGTGGGCCCACAGATAAGGCCAAGCTTCACGGAACCAACGCACAAACTGTTTGTCGTCCACAGGATGCTCGCCCTCCAAATCTCCGCCTGCGCTCACCGCGTAGTCAAACATATTGCATTTCGCGGCTGCCGTAGAAGACACGGGACCAACCGGCTTGAACCATGGACAGCTAAACCGGAATTGAGTAGGGTTTGGCTTAATTTTCGGCCTGAATGAAGAAAAAACTTTCCTTGCTTGGCGAAATTGGAAAGCAGGAACATAGCACTTTGAAGAAGAAGCATAACCAACCAAAGCTCCTCGCTCCATCATCTCGAGAAAATTTAATAAAATTCCAAAAATTTAAATTTAAAGCGGCAGGAGACGGCGGTCTTCAATCGACGACGGCGATGGTAGTTGCCGTAGTGGGACCCACCTTAAGAAGGGTTTTTATTTATTACTATTATTTTCAGCTTCGTTTTCTTCTCAATCTGTCAGCTCTTTGAATGTGTTTGGTCGTGAAAGTTTGAGGGTGTCCCCACATGGAGTCAAGGTTGTTCGGTTCGGTCAATATAATCGAAGGAGAGTTGGTTTACCCGGTCCGGTTATTATCACCCGAAATATATAATCCAATCTCAGCCATTGGAGCCCAAAATACAATTGCTTCGAAATTCACCAGAGTGAGATTTATCAAGGAATGTGTAGGAATACTCTACCAGCCCAAGCCCATTTAGGTATCAACATCTACATTATGTAAAATGCAAGCTTTTTTTATATGGAGAACAGAAATTAGTGAACAATTCCATAAGAGTATCTATTTTATGCATGAAGAAGGTTATTTACATATCAAATCATATGTCTATCAGAGTATCTCGAGTTTCTTCTAAACCATTACACCCAAAAAAAAATCATATGTAAAACTTTATCGAATTTTTGTAAAATTGCATTATAGCTTTGTTGGCAAGAAAATTAGATTAGAATCCCACAACCTTTTCTTAAAAAGTTGGGATTACGTAAAGAAATAAAATTAGAAAATGGGGAAAAATACAAGCAAAAGAAGAAAACGAATATCTTTCGGTTTATCCGCATCAAGAAAAAATAATATTCCCACGTGACACCAAAGATACTCCTTCACACTTCACGGTAGATATTTATCATGGTGGCGACATAGACAATTCACTTTACTATTTTGCGATAAAATCAGTATTAACATTTTTTTTCTTACATACTAATGAACGTATGCATGGTTATTGATTTGTATGAGACATCATTCTCACTAAATAAACAACTATACAATCTCCATACGCGAAATTATTAACTAAAAAGTCATATTTTAGTTCGAATATTGTGAAATTTGAAGTTTGATCACAGTTTGTTTAAAAACTATCCAAGCATAAGCTAGGCTTGAAATATTCAATCACATCTCTACGTTTTAGTACGAAGATGATTATATGCTCAATCAGCAAACTAAGTTTTCGTTTTACCAAATTTAATAAGCTTGCTAATCATCATTAATAAGAAGAATCCATGGAGCCCACCTTCCGAGTTTGTAAATATTTACTTCATATGGTATGTCACACTAATTTTTACTTTATGTACTAGTATTAGATTAGTTTCGTGGAAATTTTGCATCTCATTATCCTTTTTTCTACCAAATTATAGAACTTATCAAGTGTATTGTTTTATTTAATCGAATTTGATGCATGTTTTCCATATTCCTCGTACGACAAAACGCTATAAAATGTCTCGAGTTCAAAATTATTCCCCCGAGCGAAAACAAAGAAGAAATAAAGGGGCCCCACCGTAAAATGCAAACAATACTTGTGGTCCCAATTTGAAAATATATAAAAATATCAAATCACAAAGCTTGTGGCTTCAGAGCCTCCTCCATCGTCGGCTTCTTTTTTAACTTTCGTCGTCGATTTCATACCAAAACAAGAGAACTCTCTGTTTTTCGACAAACGAGGCTTTAAGATCTATTTTGATTTGACTTTCATTCTCTTTCTTCCTCGCGGTGATTTTATAGGATTTTTAAAGATTTTTGAGATTTTTTTCTCGTCGGCATTGAAGATCGAGGTAAAGATTTCTCACCCTTTCTCGCCAAATTTCCTGCATCTTTCACGAAATCACAGAAAAATATTTCATAATTCTTCTCAATAATTTATCTCTCATTGTTCAAACTTACAAAGGGTTGAAGAATAAAGATCCGAAGAACACCCATCTGGATTCGTATCGTTTTTTCTGACTTTTCCCTTCGAAATTCAGGTAATTTTCTTATTCCGCACCGAAATTTTCTAAATCCCTATATAGATTTAAGCTTATTTCGAACAAAATTCACGGGAAATAATGAATTAGCTGAATCTGCTGCATATTAGCTCGATCGCTCTGTTCCAATTTCTTCGGAAGTTTTCATTTCTGCAGAAGAAAATCAAGATTTATTATATTAGCATACATGTGAAAATCCAATCTCGGATTAGATTTTAGATCTGATTGATTGATATGATCTACGGTGGTTTGATTTTGGTTCCGAGTAGAGAAAATGGGCGGTGAGGCAGAGATCAAGGAACGTTTGCAACCCCAAGCTCCATCTGAGACAATGGAGAAGAAGCAAAACGAACACGTGAAAGGGAAGAGATTGTGGCAGAAAGTGAAGTACCAGTTGGTGGAGTTTCACTCGTTGCCTGCTTATCTGAGAGACAACGAGTACATCATTGGTCATTACAGATCCGAATGGCCAATGAAACAGATCCTTCTCAGCATCTTTACAATCCACAACGAGACCTTGAATGTTTGGACGTAAGTATCTTGACTTCATTCCCCTTTTGTTATGATCCAAGAAACAACCTTGCTTGAATGTGTGTGTGTTCTTGGGATTTGCAGGCACTTGATTGGGTTTTTCCTGTTTCTTGCACTTACGATATACACAGCGACGAAAGTACCGAGCGTTGTGGATCTTCACTCTCTTCAACACCGTTTGCCCGATGTGCTGAGGAAAACAGATCTTCACAAGCTTCACTCTGAGCTCATGTCTCGCCTTCCTTCTAGCCCATCTAGCTGGCACGTAATGGAACTTCTCTATAACTGTCTTCCTGAAAGGTTCTCTCACGGCAACTACACCGACATGTGTGTTCTGGTAAAACAAAAAACAAAAACTCAATCTTTCTGCTTGTTTCAAAACGTGCCCACCAAGTTCTTATCTTGTAAACTGCGTTGCAGCATTCTGTGAGGGAGGATCTTGCAAACATGATAGCTCCTTTAATCTTCAGACCAATCACCAGATGGCCGTTCTACGCATTTCTAGGCGGCGCGATGTTCTGTCTACTAGCAAGCAGCACTTGCCACCTCCTCTCGTGTCACTCGGAGCGAGTCTCATACATAATGCTCAGGCTTGATTACGCCGGAATCGCAGCTCTCATCGCGACTTCCTTCTACCCTCCGGTGTACTACTCCTTCATGTGCGATCCTTTCTTCTGCAACCTCTACTTAGGGTTCATAACGATCTTGGGAATCGCCACCGTGCTCGTCTCCCTCCTCCCGGTTTTCCAGAGCCCGGAGTTTCGGGTCGTGAGGGCCTCTCTGTTTTTCGGGATGGGGTTCTCTGGCGCGGCTCCGATACTACACAAAGTTATCATCTTCTGGGATCAGCCCGAAGCGCTTCACACGACTGGTTACGAGATTCTGATGGGTTTGCTTTACGGGTTAGGAGCTTTGGTTTATGCGACAAGGATCCCAGAGAGATGGATGCCTGGGAAATTCGATATAGCCGGACATAGCCATCAGCTGTTTCATGTCCTTGTGGTTGCTGGTGCCTTCACGCATTACAGAGCTGGGCTTGTGTATCTTAAGTGGAGAGACATTGAAGGATGCTAATGAAGATGAAAGGTTGAAGAAGACAGAATCTTTGATGGTTTTTGAAACTGGTTTGTAGCTTCGTTACAAAATGTTCGTCTGTGTAAAGTCTATGTGTAAGCAAATGTTTTCTTCCTTCTTTTCTAAACGTGGAATTAATAATATTATTAATCCCATAGATTTATGTTGTTAGTGAACAACCAAAATCCAAAATTATCCAGTCTAATTAATCTAATATTTTTAAAAAATGATCTAGAATATATACATTATTGGTAAACAATACGAGAAAAAAGAAAAGGAAAAGGAAATAGGAGTATTCATTCTTCCAAACCAATGTCGGCTTCTTCCACAGCGACGAACGGAGAAAACCAACCAGTAACGAAAACGATGAACTTTCTTATGATGCCTGATGACCTGCTTTTAAACTGTTTAGCCCGCGTCTCTAGATTGTATTATCCGTCTCTCTCCTTGGTTTGTAAGAAACTTCGGTCTCTTCTTGCTTCGCTTGAGTGTTACAATATTCGAACGCTCTTAGGCTGCACCGAGAGTTGTCTATATGTGTGTTTGCGATTCCCTCAAGACTTATTAAGCTTGCCGCGTTGGTTCACTCTCTGCCGGAGACCAACTCAAATCACTAACCCTAACCCTAACCCTAGATGGTTCACTCGGTGCTTCGCACCATTTAGAACCCTAACGACTCGCACTAGGAAGAAAGAGGAGAATTTTTTAGTATCGACCCCAACACACAATTCTCGTAATAACTTAATGTTGGGAGGTTTGATCGCAGTTGGTTGTGATATCTACAAGATTGGCGGGTACATCTATGGTTCGCCCACGTCTAGGGTTTTTTCCATGGACTGTCGGTCTCACACGTGGCAAGAAGCTCCAAGCATGCGAGTCGCACGCCAGGATCCTCGTGTGAATGTTCTTGATGGGAAGATATATGTGGTGGATAGCTCCAGAGGCATCGACCCCGCGGATTGGGTCGAGTGTTTCGATCCCAAGAACCAAAAATGGGAGCCTGTGCCAAGCGCTAACGCGGAGATACGCGGGAAATTTGTAATGGGAAGCTTAGCCATCCATGGAAAGCTTTACATGTTTGGGGATAAGTGTTGTGTTTACAAGCCCGATGAAAGTAGATGGGATGCGTTAGGATTGATGGAGAAGTATTTTGGTTGCTATCACGGTTCTTCTTGCGTGATAGATAACGTGTTGTACAGCTATAGATGGGGAAAAAAGCTCGGATGGTACGATCTTGAGGAAAGCTCTTGGAGAGTTTTGAAGGGTTTAAGAAAACTGCCTAAACAACCAGTTGGTTCTGATTGTGTGAAATTGGTGGATTATGGTGGAAAGCTTGCGATGTTGTGGGATGAAGATGTGGGTGAGGAGAAGAAGATTTGGTGTGCTGAGATTTCGCTTGAAAGACGACGCAACGGGCGTGAGACTCGTGGGAAAGTTGAGCGGTGTGATGTTGTGCTTACGGTCCCCAAATTATCTACTTTGTTGCAAGTTTTGGCTGTTACGGTTTGATGAATCAAACCATGGTGGTAGTATCATCTTGTTATGATGAATAGTTTTCTATTGCTTATATTAGAATATATATGACGTTGCTTCTGAATATCTCTTCTCAGCTAATATATGCTTTTTGTTCCTCTCTTCTAAACACTGTTTTGGTATGTTCTCTCAGTAATGCTCTAATTTATTTTCGGTCGAATTTAAGGCGAATTAGCAGTTTTTTGAAACTTGGTAAGATAAACAAAAACACATCGTAACGTTACAAAAAGAAAACAAATAAGGAGCAAGACACAACAAGTTTGAAATTGTGAAATCTTGTGAAGAGCCTTTATTATTTGATTTTTTTTTCCAACTTAAAGTTCTTCTAATATTTATAGTGTGGATTATTATAAGTTTTTCATGCAACTTCAATCTGAATTGATACAAATAAACATAAGAACAAAAAATAAAGAAATCATGTATCTTAAGTGAAGAGACATTGAAGGATACTAGTGAAAATGAAGGTTTTAAGATGGAGGATTAGATGGAATCTTTGATGTTTTTAAAACATGATTGTAATTTGTAACTTCGTTAAGAAAGAAACAAATACTGGACTGTGTAAAGTCTACTTGTAAGTTGTAAGCAAAAAAAAATATTCAAAACGAGGAATTAATAATATTTTTAATCCCATAGATATTGATGAACAAACAGAATCCATATTATCCAGATAAATTAACCTAACATAAAAAAAATTGATGTGATTACAAGTTTATTAGATTAGAAGATATTCATTATTTGGTAAACAAAACAAAACAAAAGAAGAAGAAGGAAATATTCATTCCTGCAATGTTGGCTTCCATAGAAAAGTCATCGGTTACAAAAACATTGAACTTTCTCATGATGCATGATGACTTACTTTTAAACTGTTTAGCCCGCGTCTCTAGACTGCATTATCCGACTCTTTCCTTGGTTTCCAAGAAATTCCGTTCTCTTCTTGCTTCGCTTAAACGTTACAGTATTCGAATGCTCTTAGGCTGCACCGAGAGTTGTCTTTATGTGTGTTTGCGATTCCCTCAAGACGTAACCCAAGGGCGTTGGTTCACTCTCCGCCGTAGTAGACCAACTCAAAACCCTAACCCTAGATGGTTCACTCCGTGCTTTGCACCATTTAGAACCCTAATGAATCGCACTAGGAAGAAAGAGGAGAACATTTTGGTCTCAATCCCAACTCACAATCCTCCTAACGTGAATCTGTGGGGACAGTGGGGTTTGATCGCTGTTGGTTGTAATATCTACAAGGTTGGCGGGTACATCGATGGTTTGCCCACGTCTAGGGTCTTTTCCATGGACTGTCGGTCTCACACGTGGAAAGACGCTCCAAGCATGCGAGTTCCTCGAAGGTTTCCTAATCTGAATGTTCTTGATGGGAAAATATATGTAGTGGATAGCTTCAAAGGCATAGACCCCACGGATTGGGTCGAGTGTTTCGATCTCAAAACTCAAAAGTGGGAGCTTGTGCCAAGCGCTGACGCGGAGATACGTGGGATGTTTGTGTTCAGAAGCCTAGCCATCCAAGGAAAGCTTTACATGTTTGGGGATAAGTGTTGTGTTTACAAGCCCAAGGAAAATAGATGGGATGCGGTAGGATTGAGGGAAACGTATTTTGGCTGGGATCATGGTTCTTCTTGCGTGATAGATAACGTGTTGTATAGATGGGAGAAAAGACTCGGATGGTACGACATTGATGGTGGATCTTGGAGAGTTTTGAAGGGTTTGAAAGAACTTTCTAATTTACCAGAGGGTGATAATCGTGTTAGATTGGTGGATTATGGTGGAAACGTTGCGGTTTTGTGGGAAGAAGATGTGGGTAAGGAGAAGAAGAAGATTTGGTGCGCTGAGATTTCTCTTGAAAGACTCAACGAACATGAGATTCTTGGGAAAGTTGAGTGGTGTGATGTTTTGCTTACGGTTCCCAAATCATGTACTTTCTTGCAAGTTTTGGCTGTTACGGTCTGATGAATCAAACACATGAGGTATATCATCTTCAATGTTTTACTACTGCTTAAATTAGAATATTTATGGAGTTGTATCTGTTTCTTCTAAAGGACTATGTTTTGGTACGTTCTCAGTATTGCTCTGTTTCTTTTTTTTTCTGTCTTCTAAGAGCACACAATTACAAATACATACACTAGCATTAGAGTGTGTATAGATTATAATACAACAAACGTGTGAAGAATAAAAACAAACATATTATTATTGATTTATTGGGACTTTATTAGTTCTTGAAAAACGTTGTAAAAGTTGATCTGAAACACATCGTAACGTTACAAAAGAAGAACTAAAACAAGTAAAAAAAAACTATATCTTAAAAAAGTAGCTAACACACAACTTTGAGATTGTGGAGAGCCCTTTATTAGTTCACTTTTCCCACCGAAAGTTCTTCTAATCAAGCTAGAGAAGTTTAGACATAATGGGCCTAGGCCTGCACAAAGCCCGTAAAGGCTGTACCTTTCGCATAGTAAGCCCATTACCCCCTGACATATCAATCTCCTCTCCTTCAACCTTCTTCCAGTCGAAACACTGAACCAACGTTCCCAACACCAATGTCACAATCCTCTCCCCTAATCCGACGCCGGGACAAATTCTCCGGCCCGCCCCGAACGGAACCAGCTTGTGAGCGTAATGTTCTCTCCCGTATCCAATTTTGCTAAACCGATCTGGTTCGAAGCTCTCCGGATCGTCCCATATCTCAGGATCCCTGTGTATCGCCCAGGCGTTCACCACCACAATCGTGTCTCGCGGCACATCGTAACCGCCGATTTTGATGTCCTCCGCCGTCGCGCGGGGGATTAGAAGAGGCGCCACCGGGAACAGTCGGAATGTCTCGGAGACGACGTTCTGGAGGAAAGGGAGGACGACGATGTCTGATTCATCGATCAGACGGTCTCTTCCGATTTTATCGTCGATCTCAAGTCTCGCCTTCTCCAACACTTTTGGATATTTCACCAAATTCGCCATCGCCCACTCCAGCATTACGGCGGTTGACTCCGTCCCGGCAGCCATTAAGCCCTTCATGTGATTTCATTAATATAAATTATAAAATAATCTTAACATTAATAACCAAAAAAAAAAATTATAAAATAATGGAGAAAATGCACTAATTATTCCATTAACTCTAATTTATCATATTAATAATTTAAAAAGATTCCCTAATTCCCACTTCGATTAAATATCATCATCATAAAAATTTGAAGATGCTCTAAATTAGAATATCGTTCGATTAAAGAAAACCCTGAAACTTTATTTTGATGCTCTATAATTATGCCATTAACTCTAATATATCTTATACGGAGTATATATTTAAAAAAATTCCCTAATTTGTACCACTTCGATTAGATATCAGCATAAGTAATATCGACATTTTGAGTTTAGGTTATTTTACCATCATTAGCCCTTTGATAGTGACGTCACTGTAATACTCGGGTTGTTGTTGCTGCATAGAGAGCAAATGACTAACCATAGAGTCACCTTCACTACTATCTCTCTTACTCTCATCGAGCAATCGCTGCAAAAACGCATCCATGGCTTTGCCAGTGTCCCTACACTTCTTCTCGTACTTGTTTCCGAACAGTTTCAGCACCGGCAAGTAATCTCCGGGGTGATTCGCGCCGGTTGACGCAGCGATATCAGAGACGAGTTTCTTAAACAGTAACGCTTCTTCTGTCTCTTTGATATCATCTCCGTAGTATATTTTCCCTGTGACCATCCTCACAATGTTGTTGAACGTTAGATCCGAAAACACCGGCTGGAGGTTGACAGGAGTGAAACCACCGTTGTTGGCGTGAGTGTCACGTGAGAGGCGCGTGAGCATCTGATGGATTTCTTCTGTGCGGACGTGGAGAAAGTTGTTGAGGCGGTGGTTGGAGAGGACTTGGGTGGTGCAAATGCGGCGGAGGTTACGCCAGTGATCGCCGTATGGTGAGGTCCCGACGGTGGTACCGTTATAATTGATTAATTTGGCGGCTATACTGAGAGGTCGGTTCGTTAAAACAACATCGTTTTGGCCCGTGAAAGATTCTTGGACGAGGGAAGAAGAATTTATGACTACGATGCGGCGAGAGCCGAAACGGAGGGAGAAGATTGGGCCGTATTTTTGGGAGAATTTGTGGAAGAGTTTGTGAATCGGCGGTTTAAGGAGGTGGAGATGGCCGGCGATGGGAAAAGACGGTGGTGAAGGAGGGAGGTTGTAAGGGTGAGTCCTGGAGTAAAGGAATTTGCAAGCCAAAAGAATGAGTAGGAGAGGGAGAAGAATGAAGTAGAACATTTTGTAATTTTCTTCCTTCTAGTTTTTAGGGTTTCTGTGTACTGCTTGTTCGTATTGTGGATTGGGTAACAAGTGAATTGGTTTATATAGAGAAACCTGACTCGATTAAAAATTGCATGTTTTCTTTTTTTCAGAAGTAGTTTTTAGACTTTCTTTTTTCCATTAGTATAGAGTATATAGTCTACTTAGCATATTCTCATCATATCCGATGGTCTACTTATTTGTTAGGAACCGATTAAGTTTTTTTTATACAAAAACCCGATTAAGCTAATTTATTGTATAGCAATGTACGTATGTTTTGTACAGATTGTAATCCATTTTATAAGCTCAGTAATACAGAAAAATCAAAAGATTTCTTTTTCCCTCAACTTTTCTCAATCGTTTATAGTTATACTAAAGAAAAAAAAAAATGTAATTCGAGAAAAATACGATAGGCTTGGGTAGATAAATAGTATCGCTCGCGCAATGAAAACATTCAAGAGTTTGCTATTCACTAATTCAACCACTATGCAATAATTTATATTTCTTTTTTTTTGTTTGAGATAAAAAAACTCGTGAAACCATTTTTGATAAGACTAAAGAGCTGCCTCTCCCTTTTTGGTATTATAGGTTTTGTTTAAAAACTGCTAGGCGACAAAAACAAAAATTGTTGTATAAGAAATAGATCGCGTGTCGAATTGCTAGTTATATATTCATTAAAAAATAATAGTGCGGACAGAATAGTCACATGGAACAACGAATCTTTAGTAAACGGTGTCCAATTTATCCTAAACAAAATGTTCAAAAAAAAATATATATATCCTAAACAATAGTATTACTATTGTATGCGTGTACATTGTTGTTGTTTTTACTATTGTCACAAAGAATACATTGTTGTTGCGATCGAAACCAAGAAACAAGTAGAAAACACACCCAACCAGATCGAATAAAAGCCACTTCTGATACTACTGGAACGATTTAAATATTTTTTGAAAAAAGTTTCATGATGTTGGAGTCAATCTTTGATTTTCTAGTTTTTTTTACAATCCAACTTTGTCAATATAGGATAGTATCATAATTAATATGAATAATTAGAAACAGTTTAACTTGATCTGTAAGCCCAGACTTTCCTTTCCAACGTTGGTACCTTTTTTTTCTCACAGAACGAGAACGAAATCAGCTCTCATGGCTTTTCAAACAAAAATGAGCACAATATTAATATTTGGTGACTTTAGGCTTTTCCACGAGTAGCTCTCTCATGGCTTTGCAACCAACTGTACTTCAAACGATAGTCCCAAAAGTAATTTACGCAGGCAATAGAAGAAACGGTCAAACACGTTCATATCAAATTTATATTTATTATGTTTAATATTAAAATTATTTTAACAGTTTTAACAAGACTGCCTAATCCCAACCACTACGAAATCTATAAATAATTTATATATTTCCTTTGTTTGATATATAAAGGTCGTTTTAACGTTTTTTAGTTAGACAAAACAGCTGTCTCACCCTTTTCACATGCAAACATCTATTTATTCTTTTTTTTTTGGTGGTATGATTATTTATTCTATTATATTAGAGAATTTGTTTAATAAAGCTTGGCGACAGAAAAAAAAAACAAATGTTGTTTAAGAAATGCCTGATCGCATTACAATTTGTGAATTATTTTTTTCATTTAAAAGAAAATAGTGTACCGACATGCAAAGTGTACCGACATGCAAAACGTACTTTTTTTTTTTTGATAACTGATTTACAAAACGTATTTTTTGTTGAACGGTTTCCAAATTTTATCTTAAAAAGATTTGAATACATTGTTGTTGCGATCAAAACTTATTAAAATAAACACTAAACAGTAGAAAATACACAAGTTCAAAACAAAAGGTAGAAAATACGCAAAATTTGATTATTATATTAGTGGTGGCTAGATGGAGTAAAAGTCGCTTCTTATGTAACTGGAACGATTTACATACAAGGCGGTAAGATTTGGAGAAGATTTAGTATCTTTGTTGAAAGTGGTCTGGTTCTTTTGGAGAAATTTCGAAACATAAATCGCTCTTGTTTTCATTGTGCTACGCTGGGCCAGGTCAAAACTCCATTTGTATGAAGACGAAGAAAACTAGAATATAATAACAATTATAAAAGATAGTCGAAAGAATCAGCAATTTGACGTTGGTGAGAGTTCGACTATCTTTTATAACAAGGATTTAGGAGAACGACCAAAATACATTTGTATGAAGACGGAGAAACTAGCATATTGTTGCAAATGCATGGTTCTTATTTATTCGAAAGTAATAAAATTAGAGGAAATGGTGTATCAAATGCTTATTAATAGAAGATTAGTAGAATAAAAATGATAGAAGAATAATTTTAATCCACTATTTCTTGACACAACTTGAAATTGTGAAATTTTCTGAAAGTAGCAAGCCTTTTTATTTGATTTTTTTTTTCCCACCTGCTTGAAGTAGCAAGCCTCCCTTATTTTATCAGGCGAGAATTTTAGACATAATGGGCCTAGGCCTGCACATAGCCCGTAAAGGCTGTATCTTTCGCATAGTAAGCCCATTAGCGCCTGACATATCAATCTCTTCTCCTTCCACCTTCTCCCAGTCGAAACACTGAATCAATGTTCCCAACACCAATGTCACAATCCTCTCCCCGAATCCGACGCCGGGACAAATTCTCCGGCCTACCCCGAACGGAATTAGCTTGTGAACGTAATGTTCTCTTCCGTATCCACCTTTGCTAAACCGATCGGGTTCAAAACTCTCCGGTTCATCCCATATCTCAGGATCCCTGTGTATCGCCCAGGCGTTAACCACCACAATCGTGTCTCGCGGCACATCGTAACCGCCGATTTTGATGTCCTCCGACGTCGCGCGGGGAATTAGAAGCGGCGCCGCCGGGAACAATCGGGATGTCTCGGAGACGACGTTCTGAAGGTAAGGGAGGACGGCGATGTCTGATTCATCGATCAGACGGTCTTTTCCGATCTTATCTTCGATCTCAAGTCTCGCTTTCTCCAACACTTCTGGATGTTTGACCAAATTCGTCATCGCCCACTCGAGCACGATGGCGGTTGTCTCCGTCCCGGCGGCCATTAAACCCATCATGAGCCCTTTGATAGTGACGTCACTGTAATACTCTGGTTGTTGTTGCTGCATAGAGAGCAAATGACTGACCATAGAGTCACGTTTCGTATCGCTCTTACTCTCGTCGAGCAAGTGCTGCAAAAACGCATCCATGGCTTTGCCAGTAGCCTTGACTCTCTTCTCGTACTTGTTTCCGAACAGTTTCAGCACCGGCAAGTAGTCTCCGGGGTGATTCGCGCCGGCGGAAACAGCTATATCAGAGACGAGCTTCTTAAACAGTAATGCCTCTTCTTTCTCCTTGACGTCGTCTCCGTAGTATGTTTTCCCCGTGACCATCCTCACGATGTTGTTGAACGTTAGATCCGAGAGAACCGGCTCGAGGTTCACAAGAGTGTAGCCACCGTTGCTGGCGTGAGTGTCACGTGAGAGTCGCGTGAGCATCTGACGGATTTCTTCTGTGCGGACGTGGAGGAAGTTATTGAGGCGGTGGTTGGAGAGGACTTGGGTGGTGCAAATGCGGCGGAGGTTACGCCAGTGATCGCCGTATGGTGAGGTCCCGACGGTGGTACCGTTATAATTGATTAATTTGGCGGTTATACCGAGAGGTCGGTTCGTTAAAACAACATCGTTTTGGCCCGTGAAAGATTCTTGGACGAGGGAAGATGAATTTATGACTACGATGCGGCGAGAGCCGAAACGGAGGGAAAAGATTGGGCCGTATTTTTGGGAAAATTTGTGGAAGAGTTTGTGAATCGGTGGTTTAAGGAGGTGGAGATGGCCGGCGACGGGAAAAGACGGTGGTGAAGGAGGGAGGTTGTAACGGTGGGTCTTGGAGTAAAGAAATTTGTAAGCGAAAAGAAGGACTAGGAAAGTGAGAAGAATGAAGTAGAACATTTTGATTTGTATTTTGCTCTTTTTTTCTAAATTTTAAGGTCTTTTGTGTACTGCTTGTTCGTATTGTGTATGAATTGGCTTAACCATTGTTTGGTATATATAGAGAAACCTGACTTTGATCCATGCTTAACTAGTAACAAGTAGCTTTTAGACTTTTCTTGTATGTCGGCTGCGCTCACGTGTTTATATTGGTCCTGCTTATTTGTTAGGAACCGATTAAGTTTTTTTGAATAATTTTTGTGATAGAACAATCATCTAAGAGATCTCTTCACAGTACTATGCATTGTTTAAGTGATCACAGAGCCATTTATTGTACTTTTTTATGTCAGAAAGACGGAAAGTATAAGTTTACGTCTAACTCACACACAACGCTACTGGTGACAATTCAATTATCTTTTATAATAAGGATTAAGGAGATTGACTAACAAATACATATATACATTTGCAGGAAGAAGACAAAGAAAATTAGCATATGGATGAAATTACGGTCCAGCATTTCTACTATAAAAAAGACCCGCGTTCGACAATTTCGACTAAGACAACAAAATTATTAAAGTTCGGATTATATATTAATTGAGGACTTAATAAAAGTCAAATTTTGCATTCTTGTGTTATTTATAAAATATCATACTATATAAGTATCTCATTTGATAAAGAGTTTAATTAAGTAGCAAATTTACATCTTCTGCGACTGTCTACAAAATTATATATAAACAGTTTTATTTATCCTCTTTTCTGCAATACAAAAACTTTTTTAAAAAAAATATCCAACTTTTACACGTGAGAAATGTAAAAAGTACATTTCAAATAACAGTACCCGCAACATAGTATTCTTTTTATATAGTGTATTTAACACATTTTAAAACTACATTATTATTTTAGTGAATAATTCGGTCAAACGTGACTAATCTCAAATAGCAAACTAAAATTATTTTTAACCAAAACTTCACATCGTCTAAGGGAAAAAAAAAAATACTCGTCTTAAACTAATGTTTGAAACTATTTAAAGAATAAATTGCAAATTTGAGATTTGAACACTTGGCCTTACAAATATGAACTAATACAAATAAACATAAACAAATCAATAAATCACAGCTACGTATTATATCTAAGTTCCAAAACTGGGATGAATGTTGAGATTCATGGTCGAAGCCTCAAGTGCGATCATAATCTTTAAACCGCGAGGGCCTTGGTACTCTCTGGTTTGGAATAAAGTGGCTGTTCCGAAACATGCCTTCTCAGCATGACTATTCACTCTCAACATAAACCTAACTTCGTCAGATCGCATTACATCTTGGGGGTCTTGACGTTGAAACTATTTGTCTTCTCTATGCATGTGACTCCACTTCAGAATCCAGATATCACCTTCTATTTATTGTTCCTTCTCTTCAGAGTTACTTCTTTTCTTACTCTTCGTAATGCTCCCACCTCTTGGTTACCTTTATTGGCTTGGTTGTGCAATGCCACTCCCTGTTATAGATTACCTCTAGCGGCTCTTCAAGGTTGGAAAACAACAGTATATGATTTATGGATGGAGCAAAATAGAAGATTTCATATTGACATAAGTAACCTCAGAGAAATTTTGTTCAAGATTATTAGGGTTGTGAGGAATAACGCTCAACCTCTCATTGACTTGGTTCAAAATAGGTTTTAGGAGCTTTGAAGGATGCTAATGAAGATTAAGGTTAAAGAATGAAGAAGATGGAGGATTATATGGAATCTTTGATGTTTTTGAAATTTCTGATATAGTTTCCATTACTCATTTGAAGCATTTATTTAAGAAGATATTTCATCTTCTCCCAATCAAAAGTCAAAACAATGAATTAACTGATCCGATTCCCAACACCAATGTCACGATCCTCTTCCCTAACCGGTTTATTCCCAAATCCCCACGGCATTCCTAACCGGTTTATTCCCAAATCCCCACGGCATTAGCTTATCGAACCTTTAAACTACACCTTAAAATCGGATTATTTATAATTATCTCTATCTAAAACTTTACTAGTAATGTATAATTATAGTGTGAAATTTAAGTAAATAACTAGTTTCCTGATTATACAATTAATGGAGAAATTATTTTCTATAACAAATCTTTGAATGATTTTATCCTTTTTGATAGATAGTATGTAATATATCTACAGCTATAACTATTTATTAGTGGATTTGACAAACAGTATTGTATAGAAATCAAGAAATCTAAAATTGGCATATACAGTATGTGAAATCACAGATTGAGAGTGTAGCTTTCTTTGATAGCATGAGAATCTAGTTTTCAACAGCCTTAAAACTTTGAAAAGGATATAATCTAAGTATAATAGCCTAATCAGAATCAAGTTTTATCTTTTCTTATAATTTCTGGATTTCATCATTGGCAAGAAATAATCCAATCCTGTCCATTCACAACCTTACTCTTACGTATAAAACTGTCCATGGATCGTTGTTACATTAAGAGAAAAAACTGAATTTTTTGAATAAACGATCTTATTTTGCCTGTTCTCACCATAGATCTAGCTGACTAAATCACCTCACGTTAAAGCCAATAAACCCTAAATCGGAAAAGGTTATTTCTTTAACTTACCAACGGGTTTTCAGAGTTTTACGGAAATTTCTACTCTCTTTTATCACCAATTTTAAGGTTTTTCGTATATTCAGTCATCATCTTCGATGAAAAAACACGGCGGCACAAAGACTAGAACCACGGCCTGTTTATTAGACGGAGTCATCTTCCTCGCCGGGGCTTTCATTTCTCTTATTCTCGTATGGTCTTACTTCTCAATATTTTCACCTTCCTTCAATTTCACACTCGCCGGTTTACGACGAGACGGTGGACCAATTAAATGTTCCGGTTTGGACATGCAATTCGACCCACCCGGTTCCAGTTTTTACGATGATCCGGATCTTAGTTACTCCATCGAGAAATCAGTCACAGGATGGGACGAGAAACGGAAGCGATGGCTTGAATTGCACCCGTCATTCAAAACCGATTCTGAAAACCGGATCGTGATGGTAACCGGTTCGCAATCCGCGCCGTGTAAAAACCCAATCGGAGACCATTTATTGCTCCGGTGCTTCAAAAACAAAGTCGATTACTGTCGAATCCACGGCCACGACATCTTCTACAGCAATTCGCTGCTTCATCCAAAGATGAATTCGTATTGGGCGAAACTTCCGGTGGTTAAGGCGACGATGCTTGCTCACCCTGAGGCGGAGTGGATTTGGTGGGTTGATTCCGACGCGATTTTCACCGATATGGAATTCACGCCGCCGCTTCACCGTTACCGTCATCACAATCTCGTGGTTCACGGTTGGCCGGATATTATCTACGACAAACAGAGTTGGACGGCGTTAAATGCCGGCGTTTTCCTCATTAGAAACTGTCAATGGTCGATGGAGTTAATTGACACGTGGAAGAGCATGGGGCCTGTGAGCCCTGACTACGCCAAGTGGGGTCCGATCCAACGGTCAATATTCAAAGATAAGCTGTTTGCCGAGTCAGATGATCAGACGGCCCTGATTTATTTGCTGTATAAACACAAAGAGTTGTATCACCCGAAAATATACCTCGAAGCAGAGTATTACTTCCAAGGGTATTGGATTGGTGTCGTTGGGGGTTTCGCTAACGTGACGGAGCGTTATCTCGAGATGGAACGAGAGGACGCCACGTTGCGCAGAAGGCACTCTGAGAAAGTGAGCGAGCGATACGGTGCGTTTAGAGAGGAGAGGTTTTTGAAAGGCGAGTTTGGAGGGAGAGGAAGTCGCCGAAGAGCGTTTGTAACGCATTTCACTGGATGCCAGCCTTGTAGTGGGGACCACAATCCGATTTACGATGGTGACACGTGTTGGAATGAGATGATCAGGGCCCTTAATTTTGCTGATAATCAGGTGATGCGCGCGTACGGATACGTGCACTCTGATCTGAGCAAGTCTTCTCCTCTCCAACCTGTGCCGTTCGATTATCCTGACGAGCCATGGTGATTTATTTTTATTTTTATATAACTTCTAGTATTTTTCGCTCAAGTACTGCGATATTAAAGGCTGAAAATCTTTTTATTTTATAATACTCGATAGCGGAATTAGGATTTAATAAATGGGCCGACCTCGATTTATATAGGGCTTTACATCCCATCTCTAACAATTAGCAATCTATTTGACACGGGAATAAAACTTAATTGTTTTATCAAAAGTAAGTTTTATTCTAATGTTTGGCATTTTTAAACGGGCTTGTCAAAAGTTACTCAATAATAGACGAAGAATCAAGAAAAAAAATATAAAAATAAAATGTTTATTAATATTAATAACAGAGGCCCAAATAAAATATGGGCTTCAGTATATTCAGCCTGTCTAACCTCAATTTTATTGAGTGGGCTTTGGGCTATGAAAATCACTATCTTCAAAAGCATTTCATATAGCTCTAGCGTTGTTGGTTCGGGAGTGTGAAACTATGAACTACCAAGGAAGATATCTGGAGCCATATGCTCTTTTAATTAAAGAGTATTAAATGAGCAAGTTTTATAAAAACTTAATTTTAAACGGTTGCAAATGTTTCCCCGATCTTTACTTTAAAGTTTAAACCACAGTACGTCTAGAAATCAAACAATACATTACTTGTTATAATAAGAAAAATCAAACCGTAGATCATAGACTTCGATTAAGATTCAAATCCGAAGGCTATTGATAAGTAAATAATCTTCTCATCATTACAAATAACAAATTCTCACGTGGACGTACGGTTCAAGTTGATTATAGAATATTCCTGTTTTCCACTCAGAACATAAAAAAAAAGGGAACTCAAACTTTCATAAAAATATATAGAACACAGATGTTGAAAACTTCCTTTTACTCACTTATGATTCACATAAACAAAACTAAAAGAAAAAACAATGTTCTCAGAAGTCAAACCCTAAGAAGAGTCAAAAACCAAAGGCTTGACCCACGTTGAAAATGTTGCACATGAATATATATATATATATATATATATATATATATATATATATACCCATCAATATCAAAACACTCAAATAACATTCAAAGAATTTCGTGTATAATCCGAAAAACCTTCTAAAGCTTTAATCTCAACGTCTCCATGGAAGCTACATCACAGCCGTTTATGTCTCAGAGTTACCTTACCGCTCAAGAAACCGCGACAAGGGCAACGAAAAATTACCTAACTTCGCTCCATTCGACCCGAAAGCAACCTTCAAAGCCCTTGAAAAGGCCTGCAACATCATCTCCTTTACAGCCAATGCATCCCCAAGTTTACCGTGTCGAGCCAGTAAACTTCAAAGAGTTGGTTCAGAGGCTCACCGGTGCACCTGAGCATGAGGCTGTGGCTAAACCGCTTGAGAGTTTGGATGATGCAGCAAAGGAAAGTTCTTCGTCGTTTGCGTTTGATCTATCATCGTCGCCATGGAGAGATTTATCACTTCAAAATCCTGCAAATCTCTCCAGATGGTAGTTTCTTTATATATGTAGGGTAGAACCTTTTACTTACTCTTATAAAATGCTTACTTAAATTATAATTCTTGACATGTTTGTACTCTTTTAGCTATGTAATAAAGCAACGAAAAAATTATGTTTTTGATTTATTTAACTTTTACGCAATTTTTTCTTAAACTATCCGCGAGTATTGTCATCTATAAAACGAATTAGATTTCACATACAATCTACCTATATAACATAAGGGAATAAAAAAATATCCTTATTAAAAACAATTGAATTAATTGATTCTGTATATATATACACACATATAAATGATTTGAAATGGACGAATGACGACAGTTGGATTATTAAATCTATGTATTATTATTCCTCTGTGTATAGATATAATCAAGATGAGCCGTCAATGTTCTTCTCGTCAAGCAATCTTCGTCGTCGTCTTTCTCGCAGCTCTCTCCGGCCACTTCATGAAGTTTTGATTCTATCATTTCCTGAAATGTAATAAAACATCAATTACAAATGAAAATATATAACTACGTTTAAAATCTATGTATATAAATAAAATAACTGGATACATATATATATATATGACTAACCAGACTAAGTATGTCGGCCGGAGAGATTGTGAAGGAGGCGAAATCGGCCGGTTCAGGGCGAGTGGTGCACGTTAGCGTGGCGGCGCAAAGGAGAAGAGCTATCATGAGCAAACTAGAGAGATTTTCCATTTTGTGATTGATATTTGGATATTGACACCAATGACCAAAACCATCTTTATATAGAGTCAATCTTGGTCAACTCTTTTCTTAATCTAGTCTTTGCTATAAGAATTAAAAATTAGACTGTTTTGTTCCTATCTTTTATTTTTGTCAAAGTTCTTATCTTTTCCGCGGGGAAAAAAGTAGTAGAGAAACATATATATCTCTTCACTCGTTTAATTTGGAAAGAGTATATAATTGGAATGTGTAGTTTTCAGTTTTTTTGTTTCTAGTTTTTTTTAATCTTATGTATACAGTCATACAGAAAAATTGGGTATGAATATTACGGTTATAACTTATAAAGAATATTTAACAATCAGACCAAAAACCTTAGCTGTATATATACATATTATATATATATATATTCCAATATTCAACAACATAATAAGAGAATATCACTGAAAATTTAAAATTTCTTTTTAAGTAAACTTCTATATATTAAAACATATAGGTGGAGAGAATCGAGAGACAGACGCATATTTTTGCCACCACTGGCTGGCTACTGGTAAGTGAGTGGAGTGGAGCAGATTGTAATTGAACCGAAACCAAATATGTACACACATGAAAAAAGAATATCAGAAATGTTGGCCTGTTACGTGAGATGAAAGTCAACGTTTGACTTTTATTCTGGGCCAAAAATTACCAACATAAAGGCCCTATGCAATTCAGGCAACATCCTACATAGATTCACAGGTGGTCCATTTCATAATCATGTCATTATTACAATAATCGCATCATATCACCACTATATGCATGATGTAAATACCACGAGAAACCGATCGACCTTTAAAGTTGTAAAGCCAAAGAAAATAAAATCGAGAACTATTTAACTAAAGCTAACCTTTTAGCAAAAGCAATAGAAACTATTTAACTAAAGCTACCACGTCATGTACCGTAACGATTTGATAAATAACATTTGACCAATGCATGGACATATACGAAATACACTATCCTGTCCATCTATATATAATCAATCATTAACGAGAACCCTAATGACGCACCAAATGACGCCACGCGATAAATCTCCACCACAAGCAAATAAAAAACAAAAAAAAGATCTCTAAAAAGCCATAATTAGTGGATTCGTAACGTTACTTTGCCTCATATATAAACACGCCACACACATATAAATATGTGTTATGGAGATGAAACTGACGTTTGAAGGCGACAAAAACTTCAAAAAAACATTGATTCATCATCATTCATTTGGGATGGATATATCGTTAAATCATAAATTAAATGCCAACAAACCTCCGTTATAAATTCGTAATATTTCCTAACTGAATAATAGCAGGTTAAGTAGCCGTTACAACTTACAACTTCTATGATTGGGTGATATCTTTCTTCGTCACCACTCGCCACTGGTGAATGGTGATATATATAGACTTATTGATATAATTGTGAGGTATAATCTAATAAGGGATTTGCTATGAATTTTCCTTTCGTTTTTGGTTTATGGACGATATATTGTTCAAATATGCGACGAAATGGAGATTAAACTAATTATCTTGAACCACAGTACATATATATATTGCTTATTACAGGTCCGTACGTAGCTTTTTTTTTCTTCTTATTATCAGTCAAGAAACATCAACTATTTGCATCTCATTTTCATAGAACGACAGATGTTATTAAAGACGATTTAAAGGGGATATTTTAGTGTTGCATGTTAACATCCATTGCCAAATAAGTATGGTTTAGCGACAGGTTTCGGTTTTTACCAATTTACGAAATTTGTCGTTACATGGCCTATTTTTGGTAGTGGGTTAATAACTTTGCTTGCTTAGTTTAAGTTACGATAGAATTATAGAATTATATATATATATATATATAAGAAAATATAAAAGATAGTATAAGATCGATTTCCCCAAACTTTTTATAAAAGAATCTCCCCTCGACTTTGAATTGAAGATTTAATCTTCTTTATGTAAAATATGACCTAACCATAGCCGTCCGCTAGCTAACAGCACATACAAGCGGTGAGATACGTAAGAACATGATGTTTATTTATATACAGAGCTAATTATTTCAATATAAATACATGCAGTTTTAATCAGTTATAATTATATACACCAAACTTGAAAAAAGTTTATGAGCAAAGTGTACATAATTAATAAAAAAAATTCTATAATTTTACAAAATATTTACTAACAATATCTAACATGATTCACTACGTACGGGTTATGATAGCTAGCTAGAATCAGTTGTGAAATATTTTAAAGGATCAATCCGTCACATTCCAATGATTCTCTTCGTGAATTCTATTAATAAATTAACTTCTTTAAAAAATTACTAAAATTTTAAAATAAACGTTTACTTGTACTCATCAAAATGACGTACGTAGTCAAATCTACGATATATAGTTGGAAGAATAAGAGCTGGTGATTTTTTCGTAGGTAATTAGTTGTATGTATAAATCAAGCATCAAATATGATGTACATAGATTTATATATTACATACGCATCAACACTGTATGTCCTTTTCTCAAGCAAAGGGAAGTTCGTTGATTAACATAAGGGTAAAGAATAATGTATTCTTCATGATTCGCATAGACATTATTTGAGTTAAACCCAAGAAACTATATACAAAGATTCTTATAAGTATGCAAATATGTAAAAGAGTACAACTAACGTAATTCTATAATTTTCTAACAATTTTAATGGAATGTTGATTGATATTGTGATATGTGAAATTTGGATACTTTTGAAAAAGTTAAAATATGGGTGAAGCTTTTTTATTGGACACCAAAGTTTTTGATTCACATGAGACCGAACCAAAGACTTAAGATGTGCAGATTCACATTATGATAAAATGAAATTGGGATTATTGAAAAAGCTAATATGTGAAGCTTTTTTATTGGATATTAAAGTTTGATTTCACATGATACCGAACCAGACATCGTCTGGCTAAATATAAAGGTTTCGTATACAAAAAAGGTATATAATGCATGTGGCCGTTGCTCCACATTTTTTTTTTTCCTAATCGTAAAACTAAAGGTATTCAATGTTCTGATATAATTAACAATAAATGGTAAGATCGGTCATAAAAATATTTTTAAAACTTTGAACTTGTCTTGTGTTATTTAAAGTATAAGGACATATTTGAATCTCTATATATTTTCTTTGATCTTCTCTGGAAATAGTTTATTTTGATTCAAGACTGAATAATACATTGTTGAATTTTCCAATTTCTACAGTATTTACATTGAACTTTTTTTTTTTTCAACCAGTATTTACATTGAACAAAATACAGTTTTTCAATATAAATCGAATCGGAATATTACTGGTTTATATTTCAATGTTTCCGTGTAGCAAGCAAGTATATATACTTTTGGGTCGTAGGTTATAGATTTCTTTACAAAAAGCATTGGTCTCATCTCTCATGCAAAGCACCAGTTTGGTTCAGTTAATTGGAAAGTGTTCCGTAGATTCTTTATTTCTTTTCGGTTTAATTAATTTTACTCCACTCTTTGTCTACTTTTATTTTTGGATTGAAATGATGATTCTAGCCTCTCTCCAGTGTACATGCCGTGTAAAAAGAAATTAAGAAAAAAATAAAGAAAGATTTTCTTTTTCTTTAAGAAAGATGATTAAACAGTGAACCAACAAAAGAACCAAAATTAATCTATTGGGGCTGTCAGTATCATAACAACGATATGTTCACATACAAATTTAGGGAGGGGGAGGATAATATAAAAAGTTACTGAATCCGAAGGAGAAAAAAAGATCGTTAATTGAGATCTTTTTTTCTTTTGTTCAAACAATCCATTAACATCAAGAGAACTCAAACTCCATCATTTTCTTCGTCTTTTTTTTTAAAGTAATTTATTCTGAAGTAATGGTAAATCCATGAATGCAATGAAAGATTGTTTATGCGAGAGAGATTATGTTCAATGAGCTCGTGGAATGTTTTTTTGAATGTGTATATTATTTTGAGATGAAGTATCTATCTGTTGATCAAAACTTTTTTGGTTGAACATTCTAGAAAAAAGGGGGGAAAAATTAAATAGACGAAGTTTCCAAATTTCAATTTGAAAGGTAATTTTTTCTAGGAATATACAAAAAAAAATAGTATGTCATTCTTGAGTTGGGTATTGTATAAATGTTAAAAAAAAAACGTGTGAAATGCGGACTGTTTTTCTTCTTCACTAAGCTATTACAGACATTTGGCTGTTTAAATTTCATAACAATTATTTTTATTTTCTCAAACTGAGCAATGGTGCCCCACAAAATATTTCCTGCTTTAACAAAAGGTGGCTCTACAAATTAAAATTTTCAAGTTTTAAACCCCACCATAATGCGCCATGACTCAAAAGCTGTTTATACAGTATAATATACGGTATACGACCGTATTTACAAGTATGACCAAAACACCCCTACTCGTTTGTCCATAAATATCAAGCTCCAACGATACAATTCTTCCCTTTTCCCCTTCTAATCTCTCTCATCTCTCTATTACAAACAAATAAGCAATTATGTTGTCCACTGTACCGACCTTTTCCTTCTCTGAACCGGGTTTGGTTAATCAATTTTCGGGTTTCCAAACCGGGTTCACTCCTTGGGAGTGGGACTGCTCTGATCTCTTCTCCGTGAACCAATTGTCTCTTGAACCGGCCGTCCCTAGCCCTTGTTATGGTGAATCCGGCACTGGTCTCGTCAGAACTAATTCTGGTTTTTATGACATCAAAACCGGTTCTGACGAATCTTGTGCCGGTTTCACTGAAATCAAATCCGGTTTTGACGACGCCGACAATTCACACGATCTACCTTGCTCTCAGAGAGACGAACCGGACTCGAACGTCCCAAAAAAATGGACAGACATTGCGAATTTCGATTCGGGAGAGCAGAATCATAACCGGAATAAATTAAGCAAACCGGAGATGACTGACGAGAGGAAGAGGAAGAGGATGGAATCGAACCGGGAATCAGCGAGACGGTCGAGAATGCGTAAACAGAGTCACATTGATAACTTACGGGACCAAGTAAACCGGCTTGATCTGGAAAACCGTGAGCTCGGGAACCGGCTCCGGTTAGTTATATTCCAGCTTCAACGAGTGAACACGGACAATAACCGGCTCGCGACGGAACAAGAGATTCTCCGGTTAAGACTGTCGGAGATGCGACGAATTCTGATTATCAGACAACTTCAACAACAGCAACAATGGGAACTTCATAATCGGAGAATGATTATGACTGACCAAAACCCATCTTCGATCATATGATATAAGAAATATTAAGAAAACCAAAAATTTAGAACACTACCCAACAGATCAAAGAGAAATCTCTTTCTATATCTCTCTGTCTCTCTATGTAAATGAAATGAAAGGTTAGGGAGAGAAAATGATAGTTTTCGAATTTTCCACTTTCTCTTTGTATTTGCACAAGAAGAAGAAGAAAAGGGTTTTTTTGGGGTCTTTTTTTTTTCCTCTCTCTCGCAGGAATGAATAATGATCGTTGTCGTGTTATGAACTTACGATGATAAATAACTAAAAGAGTAATTAAATTAATACAATGATTTATATCAGTAGCAAGTCTGAGTTAGTGGAAAGGCTTTTGTGCGCAGTGACATCATGCATGCCAATGAGGCTCGTGATGTTTACAGTACTCATTTTTTTTAATTAAATTCAAGCATTAAACCAAGTATAATAGTCGGTTCACACTATACCGAATAATTAAAAAAAACCATCACTTCATTAACCAACTCGGCCCAAAATGATTTTTGGATCTATAAGCCCAACGAGACGCTAAGTCTTCAAGTCCATATACGTTTGACGAGCATCTCAAATCCTGAACTCTCTGCCTGATCAAGAGGAACCGCTTGCGTCTAACTAGAGCGACCCATACAATGAAAGAGCAAGTAAACCCTACTAATCAATGGTTTTTTACTCTCTTCTATTTCATGATTAGAATCAAGATTGTGATTATATATTAGATCATTACGAAACAAATACAGATTCAAAACTCGGAAACGAAGAAAAGAATCGAGTTTTGATAGAACAACGATATATCTTTTTCCTCTCCTCTAATTTCCTCTTTAAGCTTAGAAAGAAACACAACAGAGAACAATGCATCAAGTTAAGGAACAATAAAACAAAACAAAAAAACAGAGCTTCTGCTTTTCCACCTCCTCAGGACTAGTCTAATCAGGTTGTGTAATGGAAGTAGTCGCCATTGTTTCTGTTGTTCTCTGCAACGGGGCTGCTTACAGAGCTGCTGTTAGAGAGTGAGCAAAACGTAGACTTTTGCAAAACCCCTGTAGGAGAAGATCCAAAAGTGGGGCTATTCGTTGTGCTGTTAAGTACTTCGCCTAGAGGACCTCCCAAGGAGTTTCCCCACGAGATCGGAATCCAAGAGTTCGCCTTTTTGACAGGCTCGCGTGTTTCCTCGGTCTGGATCGAAAGCTCAAGCTCGCGGGATAGCCTGAGAGGCGAGAGTGTGACTCTGTCTTCTTGGCCAGTGTTGGTCGCGGTGGAAGGAGATGATGCTATTGGGATTGACATCGAAAGCTGCGTCCAATCCGATTTCAGCTCTTCAGGCCATGAGCTGTGATGTTGGTTTCCTGGATGCTTATCTTGGTTGCTGCTAAACTCCAGGTACGATGATGATCCGAAGCTCTTTGCGGAGTTCGGGTTTAGTAATGAAACAGAGGATATGTGTCCAAACTCAAAAGGACTGTTGTAGTTGTTGTTCCTGTGTTTCTGATGAACAACTGGAGATTCCTTGGGTTGTATATCGACTGTGGATGGATACAACGAGCTTCCTACTGGACTCCGGACTCTGTTTTTGCAAGAACCAGTACGCAAGTTATATGAACATGATGAACCAACGAATACTGCAAAAAAGTTTCGAAATGCAACACCTATTACATGTTTTCACCTGTTGTTAGGTAGAGAATCTGTAGAAGGATTGATGTATTGAGCTCCATCGGCGAGGCTGCGGTTACGTGATGCACGGGCATTGTTGCTCTTGTTACTGCCACCAGCGACCAAAGGTCGTTGCGGCGTTGGAACCGCTTTGGACGCAGCAGCAGCGGTCTGGCCAGTTTGGGCTTCCACAGGCTTTCTTGAACGGTGACGGCCTCTGTTGATGTGTCTCTCACAGTATTTCTGATCAGGAACAGCGTCTTTTGAGCATCTCCATTTCTTCCCATCGGTTCTACGGCATCTCCCTGGCTCAGGATCCATGTTACCGCCGGCGAAACCAAGGTGGAAAGTTCCCCATCCGACTGCACAAAGCCATAGAGAAACAAACACTCATTATTACCATCGCTAACACAAAAACCCTGAAAAAGAACACATCTTGAAAAACCTTAAGAGCAATCAATGTTTTGAAACCAAAATGACATCAAAGAACACATCCATTTGGCAACAAATCTCCCTAAACGCAAAAATATTTAAAACACTAAGAGTTGTGTTAGAGACACAAGCATTGGCAATGAATGAGTCCCTAAAAGCGCAAATCTTGAAATTAGATTCTTGGACTGAAGTTCATTGAGTTAACTTCAGAAAAAGACTTGATCAAAATTCTAACACTTGCATAAGCAAACGATCATCGATCTGCAAACAAGAAACGGAGTGAAGAAACAATGGGAGCTTACAAGAACTGGGAGGCATAGATCCATAAGGATAAAAGGATTTCTTGATAGAGATGAGCAAGCTAGAAGGAACAGGGACATTGGCTGTGATATACTTATAGATCAACGCCTGTTGCTCTAGCTCAGCCCATTGAGTCAATGTAAAAGGTCCTTTCACACCACTAAAATTTCCTTGCATGCTCATGTTCATCATCATTCCACCAGAGCCATATCCTCCTGCATTCCACACAAAAATGTGTTTCAAGAAAAATCAAAATTTTAGATTTTTACATGAAACCCATTTCATCAAAATCCACTTTAAATGTTCCCATTTTTTTTTTAAAAGTGAAAGAATAAAACTTTTCAGACCTCCTGAGCTTCTACAATAAGGAGGCGGAATCTGGTGAAGAAACGGCGAGAGGTAGCTCTTGTTACTGTAATTGTTATCCAAGCCGACATATTTACTGAAATCCAGAGCTTCTGGTTTATCTGAGAAGCTGAGCATGTGTTCTTGCCGGCGAGAGTCAGAGGGGAGAAGAGAAGCAGATCTCGTAAGAGGAATGCCTTGGTGAAACGACATCGTTTTGCAACACGCAGCTGCGTAAGGAGAAGAAGAGAAGTTTTCTTCTGTTGTGGTTCTAGCTAGCTTCGAGCTTCGCCGCAAGCAATCCTCACCGTCGAATCCGGATCTGTCTTGTTTGGATCCTCCAAGCTCTTTTTGACCCGGTGAGCCGTTATCATTACTAGTTAACGACCCGAGAAAATGAGTCCCAATATCCATAAAAAAAGTGTAAAAGGTAAGTAATAAAAAAATGAAAGCTAGATAATGACTTGAGATAGAGTTGCCATGGGAGGAAGAAAGCTTGAGTAAAGCTCAGAAGAGAGAAGGAGAGAGAGAGACAGAGGGAGAAGAACGAGGCGGAAGAGTTTTATTTTTCTTCTTTTATGTGAAAGAGATATTCTTTTTAAATAAAATGATAAATTGATACTAATTGGTAGAGAGAGATGAAGCTTTGGGAGGAGACAAGAACGGTACCTAAAAAACACAATCCGGATCTCGGACATGTTACAACATATTTATCCATGCTTTTTAATCATTGATTTTGCTTTAAATTCTTCTTCTTCTTCTTTGTTTATACTTTAAAAGGTACATACTTTAGCTTACAATTTTTTTTCCTCGTTTTTCATTTGATATTATTAGTAAAAAGTAATTATATAATATGTATCGACGTTTTTTCTTTTTAATATCCGACTTGGAACCTAAAGTTTTGTAAAAAAATGGTCCCAAATCTCATCATTTAAGTATGGTCGTAGTTTCTCTATTAGAACATGAGATGTTTTAAATGTAGGCTATTTGAAGTATTGGGACATTTTTTTCCCAATTTGTATGCCATTTCTTTATCGAGTTTTTATTTTAGTTTTTTCTAATTTTCTTTTATTGTGATTTGTATGCATCTAGGGAAAGCTAGCTGTAACGTTGTTGAAAATGAAGGGGGAAACTAGCTGTAGCCTGTGTAAGTGTGGAATTATTATATCATTTTGGTAATATTCGTAAGAAAAATATTCATGATTTTATAAAATAAAGCAACACATTTACTTGTGAATCGTGACTATTACACTTAATTTATCAAGGCGGTGATATATATATAATATATATATATCGTTGTAATATGTAAATGTAATGCCTTTTTACCAGAATTTGCAGAAGGAAACAAAGGGTATACTTTAAGTGAGATTTACAATATATACAGTTACAATGTACATATATAACATGCACACTTTAACTGAGATTTTTAATCTAGGAAAACAAATAATAGAATTGTCCTATTCAACTAATAAATAATAGTATTGAGTGGAGTACCAAAAATTTATCAAGATTCACGTGGTTCCAATGATATTTTTGGACCATCTTGGTCTTCTCCTCGAGGATTTTGGTTAGTATATGGAATGGGCTATTTTTTTCTTGATCCAGTGTCTTGAGTGACTTAACATCAACGGTGAGTGATTACTACCATGTTCGGACACATCAAATAATTGTAATTAAGTGCCTTCATTTCAATTTTAATTATTCGAAACGAATTGCTTCTAACCATTTGGCTTTTGGTTTTGGCATAATAATTTTATTTGATAATAGTTTTGCAGAAAACTCTTGTCGAAAGATGTATTTATGTCAGCTGACTCTTTGAATCTCATCAAATCCATCACAAAAGGGTTCCAAATCAAGGAAATTTATGAAATAATAGAGGACATTAAAACTCTCTCTATATTTTTTTCATTTGCTTCTCTCATATCCCTAGATCAGAAAACTGCTTTGTCGACTCTTTGGCAAAAGTCTCTCTAATCGACTTTTTAATTTAATGAGATAGTTTTTAAAAAAAAGAAGAAGATGTAGTCATGTCATAAAATTTATCTGACGTTACAACATTTTGGACATACAAATGATAATTAAAAACATAGTTTGAATGTTCAAAACTCTGTTAGCTCAACTAATTAAAAAATGTATTGTTATAGTTAAAAAGGAAAGAATTAGTTGCAGGTTTAAGTATAGCGATATATGAATAAAACCAAAAACGTGAAATATATATATATATATATATATATATATATATATATATTATTTTTACAATCTGTGTCGGTTGATCATTGTGAAATTTTATGTCCAAACTTGCAAAAGAAAAAAAAACTAAAAAACAAATTCAACGGTATACCTCTTTTATATATATATCATGATATATATAGCAAATGCACAAGTAAGAAAAGCAAACTTTTGAAAGAAAAGGGCACAAGATTTTGACGATTTCGGTTATGATTTGTATAATCTACATCTCACCGACAATCATTTCACCGGTCACTATAACTTGACCACTCGAGATTACAGATAATAATCTTGAGAAAATACAAAAAGCTTTCCTAGACTTGCTTTATAAATATAAAAAGTAAACCTACGAAAATATTTGATCATAAATTTAACACGTACATATACATACGGCATACTCATGATAAAGCCATCAATCTATCATGCACATCCAAAGTTTACGATTGAAGTGTCTACCACGAATTCTATAGTTATTTTGAGATTAAAAGAAGTGAAAATTTATTTGAATATTGACGTAGCTTATTTATTGAGAAAAGTGAATTTAACAATCGAAAAAGATAGAGTGTTACTACCAATACCACAAGAAACGTATATGTTAGTTAAAGCTTTGCTTGAATGTCCTAAAAAGAAACTAACTCACAAAAAGTCACAAGTGGTGCGCATGCATCGATGATGTAAATAATTGGAGTATCTCTCAAATAAATTACCTAGTTCAAATAAGACGTTTAGCTATTATTTGGTTTTAAATCAACAACACAGATGGAGTAACAATTTATCGAGTTTTCAGTAGCATATTATTCAGTGTAATCATTATATTTGTGTTAGACTATTCTCATATTTTCAAAATCTAATGACTAAAAATTGTTTCTATGTTTTTAAAATTAAATTAAGGTTTCATTATTTTGTTTTTGTTCGGTTCAAACGTTTTGCATGCATTTCGTAGTTTCATACTGTAGATAGCTTTTTCGAAAAGAAAAAAAAGAATGCTGCAATTCTATATTTTGTATTCTCACAATATTACGATTCTGTAATGTTTTCAAATATCAACGAGTTTTTACTTGTACAACTTTATAAAGATTTTACTGCTTTGTAAAAAAAAAAAAACTCCTTAGTTTCCTCTTTCGCATATAGGTTTCGACCTATATGATCCACTGCTTACAAAACCAACAATAATAACGAAAAAATAAAGATGATAAAAACCAATTATTTATGCAACCAAGGCATTTTTGGGAAATGGATGTTTTGTCATAAAAAAAATATCCTATTTTACACATCTTGATAGCCTACAAACCAACAGACATTGTAATTTATACTATGTTTCATGGGCCGAAATAGATACTAATTTTAATATGTACAATATGTTTTGTACGAATTTACATTGTTCAAGTATGTACTTATGGCCTAACTTTTTGTCCTGACCAGTTATCCTAAACTGCTATACAACTGTTTTATATAACTATTATTTTTTTGTCTGCGATTTAACTAATCTTTTGATGGACTGACTATGTCATTCCGCATAATTGTATCGATCTTCAAATTGTATGAAAGTGTAGTTTATGATCATACTTGTATTACTACACTAATTAGTAATTACACCAATCATTCGAATGGATGACCACAACATTTGAACCGTATATGACGATATGGATGTGTTTCGTTTTCAGTGACAATAATAGCATTTTACCTTATTAACTAATTAATTAATAATGGAAATAATAATAAGCAGGAGGAGCGTGGTGTTGTCAGAACTATTTAAGTAATTGTGGAATAAAATCCCGTAGTCAAGGAAAAAAACTTGACTGTACAGCATATACAAATATAAATGCAAGCGAATACTGTATTATTATAAATTATATGTTAGAGATGTCCACCAAACAACAGCGATAAAACCATTAATCGAACAAGATTTTGGTTTTCATATGGTGTTTTCGGCCAGAGCTGAATTTGGTTTTGACATCTCACAATTATTGGATACAGACTGATAATATATTTAGATTTCCCCAAAAAGGAATGAGAAATAATAATTAGCCAAAAAGAAACAAAAACATTGGGAACATGGAAAAAATAAGTGGGTAAAAAGGTAAATTTGGGTAAGATGTGGTGAATAAATGAAGTAGAGAGCTTCGGGTGTCGTGTGGGGGGAAAGTGGGACCCTACAGAGAGTGTCGACATGATAGGTGAGAGATATGATAGGCTTCTTAGCTCAGCTTAGGGAGTTAGACTTTTAGATTAGCAGACACCTAAGTTAGTGGTTTTGTCGTCAAACCCGTTTTTAGGACTTTGGTAATTGGTTTTATTTAATTTTTTAGTCAAAGCCTAAAAGCTCATGCGCTACTCTACTACTACTGTTACATGTGGACTAATCTTATTTAATTTCGTCTCTTTTTAGTTTTGTGTGCATTTACACCTAGAGAAGATAACTAAGGCAGAGGCAATTACTGTTAGCTTAGTATCATGGAATTTCATAGTTTCATTAAAATTGTATTTATCTTTTTTTCTTGGTAAAATGTTAAATTTGATTGTATTTATATCTTGGAATTTCATAGTTTTATATATTCGTTTTATAAAATACTAATATTGTCCTTTCCACTCACCATGTGGAACTTTTAAAAACAGAAACTTTTGATAAATGAAGTTATTCGTGTATTATATTATAGAATTTTAACCCAAATTATTCTGAATATGAATATGAATAATATGATCTGCATCATGTACTTTTTACTAGCCTTCGACTTAGTGTTGGTTTCTTCTCCTTAACGGTCATGTAATTTTTTTCTTCAGACATATTTCATAGATAATACTATATTTTATAATTAACACGTGAAAGATGTTACTAAGTCACTAACAATTCGAATTATCGTGGATATTCTAATTCTTACCGTGGCAAAGGTAAATCAATGTCGTTTGTGTTTGCTGGTAGGAAGCATAGTCGCATAAACATGCATGGGTCCAAATTATATGTTCAAAACAAGCAATTTTTACTTAAAAACAAATTATAATAAAGATAGACCAAAATATACATAAACCTTTACATCAAAATGGAAGGTTCGTAGAGAAGAGACGTAGGGGGAGACATGGGACACAATAAGACACCAAAGCATGGGCTCCATTCCATAAGATTTCCATATTCTCCTTCTCTTTATTGTTATTGTTAATATTTATACGAAATAAAATAGTATTCATATGGGTCTCCATTTCAATTTCATCCATTGTGTCTAGATTACACACATACAACGTACATTTCGCTATTTCTCGTTCTACTCCTCTCTTTGTTTTTCCCCGATTCTCTTGATGATATTTTTTTTGTTCATGCACATACTCGACAAGTAGCCTTTATCCACGACAAGATAAAAATGTTAAAGATATACTGTATATATATTACATATAGTGTTCTAGTGTGCCATGCAATCAAATAGAATCTACAAACTAAAACAAACTTTGCAGAATGAAAAATTGGGAAGAGATTAACTACAAAATTATAACGTATAAGCGTAAGAACAAAGTCAAAATGCACATGGCCCAAGTACTTCATAATGCATAACTATAATTCGAATTGTTTCCACTTTCGATCATATTAGCATTTTCCATCACGGCTATCACTTACCTTGATATGTCAAAAAAAAAAATTATACTTAATTTGAAGGCATTTGGAATTTTTTATTCTCGATATGCTTTAAGATTTATAGTTTCTTCTCGATATCAAGATAAAATTCACCAGCTCGTGAAAAAAAAAAGAGTGATCCAGTAAAGGCCTTAAATTCACGGCCCAATAAAATAAAATGGGTACTGATACTTTCATAACTGAATCTCACTGTGGGCTTAGTAAGCGTCTAAACAGCTTCTCTCAATTTCCGAGTTTCGACCATCAGCAATTACTATTTTTCAGTAATACATTTTTTTACGTTTTCTCGAAACCAGAGTAAATAGGTTATGTACTGTAATTTTTAATCTCGAAAGCAGATAATATTATGAAACTTCCGCATTTTCTTTGAAAACTATATTTCATCGGTAATGTACTGTAATTTTTAATTTCGTAAAATTACCTTTCTCAAGAAAATTCATCTGTGTAATTAATTTATTTAACCCCACACGCAAAAAAATTTCTATATATATGAACCATAAATATGGATGCAGAATTTGAAGACCAGGCCTGTTTGGGGATATAATTTAACAAATGATCCGACCTGTCCACCATAAATTTTGATTGACAAATTCTAAACTATTAATAACGCAGATGAAAAAAAAAATGAGAAAAAAAGGATGGCTGTCGTATTCAGTACATTCCGATTCAAACTATTGGTTATTTTTATTTTGTTTTGTTATAAATTAATTAAATAAAAAGGGTAAAACCAGACACAAAGCTCTCTCTTTGGTCTCATTCTTATTGCTTTTTTCATGAAAAGCCAAAGCCAATAAACAGTGTAAAGAAACTTAAGAAAATATAAGAATATAAAGTTTTGGAAGACAATTCAAAGGGGATCTTGCAGAACTCATGAGAGGCATGTATCAGTAAAAGAGGCACCATCCTAATTTACTAGGGTTTTGGAGTTTTCTTCCGTATCCTAATTTCCTTTAGGATTATAGTCAGGTCAGAATAGCAGGAGATACGAATTCTAGAAAATATAACTTCAAAATCCACATACTACTTTGATTTGTGATAATCAAAGCTTGTTCTTAAAACTTGGAGTTCGATTCATAACATTTTTGAAGATATTCAAATTTGACGTGACGGCATGTTAGACACCGATTGATTTTGTTTGTCAATTCAGATTCAAACTGTTCAATTTGCATTTCAAAACTAGTAAGTTTATGTGTTGGTAACGCATTATTACTATGTAGTCGTTTTTTTGTTATACAGTGAATAATGTTTTTGGTGTTACTACTTCAAAAATGGTTGCTAATAAAATAACGCTATAAGAAAATAAATTGATCAAATATTAAACTCTTACTATTGCTTTTAACGAGAAAAAACTCTTACTATTGAATAGGTAACGTAATTGCATTAAAGTGTTGACCAAAATAAAGTAACTACATTGAAGTCTGCGAATTAGTGGTTCGAGATAGATTGTTTAAATACAAACATAAACAATTTGTATTCCGTCGCACGAAAAAAAAAAACAATTAGTAATCCAATTTTTTTATGTCAATTAGTTTTTTTTATATATTAAAGCAAGTTTGGTTTGTATGCCCAAAATCCAATTGTCACAAATATAATTTGTTAGAGCTTAGACTTGATTTCAAGCTGGATTTTAACGTTGTTTTTGAGAAAAAAAATCTTTAAATCTTTTAAATTCGTTTTAGCTACTACTAGTACGTAAAAAAAGAGAGAAAGAGAAAAGAATAAATAGTAAATTGTTTGAATCTTGGATCTACAAAAAATAATATTGAAACTGATAAAGATTTGAGGATCATGGATTGATTGCTGGTATGCATGGGTTTTTTTTCGTTAGTTGGATTTTTTTATAAAAAGCAAATCATAATTTTGTTACCCTTTAGACAAAGGAGAGCGACTTCGTTAGCTTTACATACCCTCAGTGCCTTTTTGTCAATTTTTGCGAAAGAATATCTAACTAATACAAATTATTTTAAGAAAACAGGAATCTCTGATTACAGAGTTTCTTTTCAACGAAGTAAAAAAAAAACATTTATTTTCAAAGGAGTGTAACAGCTATGACCTTTTTGCATGTATAGTATACGTAGGTGGCTTTATAGAGAAAATACTCCACTTTTTTATACATTAACAATAATAAATGTGAATGAATCTAATAACTAATAGGAATAAATTTTGTATACCAGTAGAGATGACGCCAAAGGATGGATCCAATACATGGTTAATGGATATGCAGAATAAAGAGAGAATGACATAAGGATTCAGATGTGACGTGACATATTGGCCTCGATTACTTGGACGATGACATTTCAGGCCTACCATTTTTTACAAATTTTTATTCCCCAGTTTTTGAAATAATAATAATTTAAATACTGATCTAATAACCTACAATAATATAGCTATTTTACCATTCGAATATTTAAAAAGCCAGTTGAATTTGTAGACTGTATTTTTAAATATCAATTACAATGTTCCATCTTTTCAGTTTATTTTATGGCATCCTGTTTTGTTGCAGTCACATGGTTAGATTTGTGTAATTTTATATAAAGGTTTCACCAGTACGTAGTAGCACTTAAAAGTCTGCTAAGCTTGCAGGTTTTGAGATTAGTGTCGTACCAAAAGCTATAAAATCTATTTTGTAAGTTGAATTAAGTAAATAGTGTTCTTAGTGGCTTAAAGCTATAATCTAATAAAAATCCAGATTAGACTGGGTATCAAACAAAATCAGAGGAAAAAAGAAAGAGTTAAATCAGTATCAGTCCTTTCGGAAACATCTGCTCAAAATTAATAGTATTGTTAGTGGAGTGATAAGTAATTAATTAGATATATGAAAAAGGCCCAATGGGCTAATTTGTTTTCTTTTTTTCTTCACAGGCATGCGAATCGTAATAAAAACTCAGAAAAAGAAAAAGAAAAAAAGGAAAAAAAGTAGAAGACATGCTCTGTTAAGTGGTCGCTGTCTTCACTCTCTAATCTCCTCTGTGTATTTGGCAGTTGAATTTCTCTGCATGCAAAATCTAATTTTAGATTTCGTGTTGGATTCTCAAGACCTTATTAAATTCCCAATATATCCCTGTCTGCAAACGTCAACGTTAATATCCTCTCTCTCTCACGTACATTTTGTGTATATATTTTATATATTTATTTAATTTAATTATTTATATCGTGATTTTAATGATTTGTCTATTATTGTGTTTCTCCTTTCTCTTTCACCATACATGCAAAATCTCCTGCATTTCTGTCTCGTTCGGGTAATTATGTAAATAATAGTGGTCCTAATTCTAACTTCTTCAATTTGATCCTTTTAGAACAATTTTTTTTTTCTTTTGATACCGTGTGTTTTTAAGTTCAATAACTACTCACATGTGGGATAAGATATATTTTGAAATTGGAATTATTCATTTAAATGAGTTGGCATTAATATATATACGCTGACATTACCAACCAAATGTTTCTGCTTTTATGGATAGTTCTATATGTTGCACTTGATAATAGGGTACTAGATAAAACTGGACCAGAATGAGATCCGTGGATTAGTTTTTGCTTTGTTTAACCAACTAATGTGATTCTGAGTTAATAAATCTTTTACTAATTTGTGGTTTCTTAAAAAGAAATTGATGATATTGAGTTTGTTTAGTTTAACATGATGTGGTCGTTATACATAAACACGTGTGTTATCCTGATAATCCCAGTGGGAGTATATAACTCAAGATATGGAAGATCTAATGAAATGTACGGTTTAGATAGGTACAAGAGTCGAGAAAATATATTATATACTACTAAGATTTAATAAGCTAATAAACAAAATAAATTGAGTATTTTATCAATCAAACCAAAATTTATGTACTACAACTACTCAGGGGTGCAATGGTCATTCCCGAATCAGCATGAAGCCAAAGAGTCGTCTCTGTCCTAAAGATCTACAGCTGCATCGCTTGTGAATAGAGAGGAAATTGAATGATGAGAGGTCTCATATGGCGTTTCCCGTTAGCAAGCGTCCTCTGTCGCGGTTTGGGCGTTTGTTGACTTATTGTTTATGTCGTTGAGTCGACTCGTCGTTTGATTGATTAACAAAGATTTGAGAAAAACAAAAAAATTAAGAAAACTATTACGGAAAGGACATAAATAAAATGGTAGTACTATCTAATTAATTTAGATGTTTGGTGGAATTGTTAATCATTACCAAAATCAAAGGAAGGAAAGAGGGACCTCTTCGTGCATATGATTTCCCTCCAAAAACAACTGCTCCCACTATCCTTTTTTCCTTCCAACAAAATCATTCACACGAGAAAATCTGTCTCTTAATCACTTTCATGCAAAAATAATCTATTTCGGTAATTTTATTTGTAACCTCAAATAATTGCTGTTTCCTGTGTATTGTTTTGATGATACTATATTTGGGTAAATATCCAATCTTATCGATGATTATTCATTCTTCCCTAGTTTTTTTTTCTTATCATTTCTACAATGATATATAGCGTTTTCATATTCGTGTATGTCGCTTGAATTTGGTGAAACAACAACTGCTCTTTTTGATTTAAGAAAAAATGTTAGTGAAAACTTTCGGAACTATTGTTATTTTGTGGGATCAGTTGTATAACGTAAACCGAGTTTAAAGATAAAAGTGTGCAGCGACCAAAGTTACTACTAGTAAGTATCCAATTCCGATTTTAACGAAATTACCTTTCTGCCATTTTTTTAATAAATTCTACTAATCCCTTAATTGATTTCTTCGTTTTTGTGCTATTAATGTTTGTTACGAGTCGCAAACATTAAAAAAAAAACATAACCAAGAGAAACACGTCAAGTAATTAAAATGTCGTGTTTGAATGATTTTGTAGCGAAAATAAGATAAATAGAAGAGCCGAAAAATACTGTAATAGCGTCGTCGTTGCCTTCTACTCGAAGTAATTCTTGATATATGATATCACTCGTGGGAAAAACACAAGCCTAATATGCCCATTTAAAGTATAATTCAGTTTAATGCTTTAATCATTAAAATAAAAGTTTTTTTAATTTTAAAGGTTACCACCGCTTAATCCATCATTGGGAGAATATTAACTTTGATCAAAACTCTTTGTCCAAAGTAATCCCTTTTACCCTGAGCATTTTCAAATAAATAGCATCTGATGCGGTTCAATAATTACACGTTTTCAACGTATAATTCTATCGGTTAACTAAATAACTTTTCTTAGTAGACAGAGACCTAATTACACAGTTCTACCTCGTCGATCAAGATTGTTATAAGTCGAAAAATAACATTTATTTTATAATTATTTAAATTCGTTTGCTGCATTCTGCAGGTATTTGACCAACGACTATACATTGAAAGCAAATGATCCCAACATAAAAAAGTTCTAGTTCCAGCAGTAAGATAATAGAGAAAATATAATTTTAGATTGCAGGAAACTAATATTCTAAAAAACTATCAATTATAAAAATTATAAGGTTCAAAAATGATACTAAGACGAATAAAAAAATTATTTGGCCGTTTCAAACAGTTCAATACAAAATTATGTTTTATTTGGCTACTATTTTTTAGTAAAATGAAAAACGAGACATTTTAATATGGAAAATACAAATATTGATCAATTATAATACTGCAACACTAATCTGATCAACAATTATTGACTAAACTATTCCCATTTTAATATTGGAAAAGAGAGATATTTAGGTCAAAGTGAGATGAATGGGTTGGTTCTTCAGCAAAACGGCGCCGTAGAGATGTCTTATCCTACATTACAGCTGGTTGTGGCAGACATCATAGGCCCTACGTATATTTGAGCTTTACTGTACGTAAAGCTTTAACATATCTAGTTACTTCTCAATTGTACAAAAAATCTGATTCATATATATATATATGCATTCACGTACACTACACATATATATATACATTACACGTATATAAATTAGTTTTCGCAAAATTCTAAACTAATATACGAGATCTGTAGAGAGTCGACATTGTCCAACAAAAATGACTTTTTTAATTACAGTTAGATTAGAATTTAGAAACCATTTTCTTTATCGTGCATCGGGATCTAGTTCACCACTTTCCAGAAAATCTCCTTAATTCAACCAGTTAAACTCTTAACTATAGTTTGTTGCTGAAGGTACAAACATGTCACATATATAGAGACAGCACTGCATCGTGTACACATAAAATTGTTTGATGCATCGCAAAATCAAATATAAATACGAGTAGCGACCCACTTGGTTTGAGATTTTGGAAGATAACGAAATAAAAAGATGAATTCAAAGGATGCAGAGTTATATATGTCGGGTCATTTAGAGCCGTGACCAAAAGTTTCGTCGTAATTTATACGGTCGGTCATGAGAAATTTTGGACTTTTCTTTACTCTTTTGTGGACTTCTGTATAGTTTTTGTCGGTTTATGGAATTGTATTCGTATTTCTCTCTTTTTGTTTTTCGTAATAATGAGACGTATGTTGACGATAAGAATAACGTTATTTTCATTTCAAATTTTGTTCCAGTAAAGAGTCACATACAAGATAAAAGTCTAAGGGAATCAAATTTATAAAATGTTTCGAGAATGCGTTTGAATGTCCTACCATTATTGTACTAACTCGTATGGGGTTTATCTAGTACATGTTTTTTTAGTTATGTCTTTATAATTGAACCACTCTTGTTTATTTTTATTAAATAATAAGGTTATGAATCTCAACTTGTTGTTGTTTGAAACCTGATCTTTAATTCGCTAAGAATCTTGTATCTGCGATTTTAAGAGTTCAGTGACTACTAAAAGAAAGGCTATGGATAAAATAAAATGTGATTTATGATAAACAAGAGAACTAAACGAGAGAAACAAACAGATCATTAGATATGTGTAACTACTAGAAATTTTATACTTTTTGTAAGACTGAACTCTTATACTTATAAGTATTTTAATAAAAAAACCGCGTTATGCGTCTCCCATAATCCAATTGCAACTAAGGAGTGTTTTTGCGGTTAGTTGTATCTTGTATGCATCTCACATTGTATCAACTTTGAAATGTTTGCAAAGACTTTATAAAAAATAATATAATAACAAGGTGGAAGATGGGGAATTTGTAGGGCTAAAAGCGAAAATGAAAATAAAAAAATGAAATAAAAGTAAAGAAATGTCTTTCTCAATAAGAACACAGATCCCAACGGATTCAAACAGCAAATTTGTGCTTTGCTCTTCTTCTCTCTTATAATAATATCCTCTCGAAAACCCTCTCTATATCCTAAAGCCACTACTTCCTTTTCTCTTCTCATCCGAAACAAAGAAAAAACAAAACTTTGATTTTGCAGATAAGCTCAAGTAAAAAAAAAAATGGTGTGTTCGTTGTTTAGCCAATGATTGCTATTCAGCTTACTACTTCGAGAGTTTAAAACAAAAGAGAGAGAGAGAGAGCAAAGATACATTATAGAAAGAAGAGAAGCAGAAAAAAAATGAAGTCTTTTTGCGATAATGATGATAATAATCATAGCAATACGACCAATCTGTTAGGGTTCTCACTGTCTTCAAATATGATGAAAATGGGAGGAAGAGGAGGAGAAGCTCTTTACTCATCTTCGTCTTCTTCAGCTGCAACTTCCTCATCTTCTGTTCCACCACAGCTCGTTGGTGCCGATAACAGTAGCAACTATGGAGTTTGCTATGGATCTAACTCACCAGCAGTAACAGCTGGCGAAATCTACTCTCAAATGTCAGTGATGCCACTCAGATCTGACGGTTCTCTTTGCCTAATGGAAGCTCTCAACCGATCTTCTCACTCGAATCATCACCATCAAGGTTAGTAGCAATGTGATTTAATTAACGTTAAGTTGAGAATCATTAAGTTTTTTTTTTCTTGGAGTTGTTGCTGTGTCTTGTTTGATGGGAACATGTTTTGTTTTAAGGATTTATGTTTTTATTTTTGTTTTATATTAACGTTTCCCTTTTTTTCTGGTTTTTTTGGTTGTTTTAGATTCATCTCCAAAGATGGAGGATTTCTTTGGGACCCATCACAACAACACAAGTCACAAAGAAGCCATGGATCTTAGCTTAGATAGTTTATTCTACAACACCACTCATGAGACCAACAACAACACAAACTTTCAAGAGTTCTTTAGCTTCCCTCAAACCAGAAACCACCCTGAGGAAGAAACAAGAAATTACGGGAATGACCCTGGTTTGACGAATGGAGGGTCTTTTAATGTAGGGGTATATGGGGAATTTCAGCAGTCACTGAGCTTATCCATGAGCCCTGGCTCACAATCTAGCTGCATCACTGGGTCTCACCACCACCAAAACCAAAACCACCAAAGCCAGAGCCAAAACCAAAACCACCATCAGATCTCTGAAGCTTTGGTGGAGACAAGTGTTGGATTTGAGGCAACAACAATGACGGCTGCGAAGAAGAAGAGAGGACAAGAGGATGTTGTGGTTGTTGGACAGAAGCAGATTGTTCATAGGAAATCTATTGATACTTTCGGACAACGAACTTCTCAATACCGAGGCGTTACAAGGTATTGTTTTAATATATTATTTGACTTTTTTGGTTAGGAATAAAGTTTCTTGTACTTATTCTAAGGTTTTAATTATCTGAAACAGACATAGATGGACTGGTAGATATGAAGCTCATCTATGGGACAATAGTTTCAAGAAGGAAGGTCATAGCAGAAAAGGAAGACAAGGTTTAATTCTTATACACTTGTCGTTAAGCTAAATATTGAAACTTTTGTGATATATTTTTTTATTAGATATGTCACTGACATTTGTTTTTTTTTTCTGTCTTTCGTATGTGTGATTATGATTTGATGATCTTCTTATCAGTTTATCTGGGTAAGTACAAACTTTCAATCTTCATGAATTCATGATTTCCCCCTAAATTTTCTCGGGAAATAATGATGGGTTTTGACTGCTTTTTATTGTTTGATTAAATCTTTATAGGAGGTTATGATATGGAGGAGAAAGCTGCTCGAGCGTATGATCTTGCTGCACTCAAGTACTGGGGTCCCTCTACTCACACCAATTTCTCTGTAAACCATTTTCTCTTGCTTTAATTTCTTTTTTTCCCCCACCAACTTTATTTCTCTTTGACCTTATTGTTTTTAATATTACGCTAATGGAATTTTTTTGTGGGTTTTAAAAGGTGGAGAATTATCAGAAAGAGATTGAGGACATGAAGAACATGTCTCGACAAGAGTATGTTGCTCACTTAAGAAGGAAAAGCAGTGGTTTCTCTAGGGGTGCTTCCATATATAGAGGAGTCACAAGGTCCTTTTACATTTATATATTATATACTTTTGATTTCATTTGGAGAAAATGTGAATATTGACCTTGTGTTTCTTTTGTAATAGACATCACCAGCATGGTAGGTGGCAAGCTAGGATCGGTAGAGTCGCCGGAAACAAAGATCTCTACCTTGGAACTTTCGGTAATTTTCGCTGATGATTCTTGATAATTAAAAAAACCCGTTCTGGATTTGCTTGTTTCTCACGGAATCTTTTAACTCTCTTTAGGAACTCAAGAAGAAGCTGCAGAAGCCTATGACGTAGCAGCCATCAAGTTCCGTGGCACAAACGCTGTGACTAACTTTGATATAATAAGGTATGATGTTGATCGCATAATGTCTAGTAACACACTCTTGTCTGGAGAGTTAGCTCGAAGGAACAACAACAGCATCGTCGTCCGCAACAACAGCGACGAGCAAACCGCTTTAAACGTTGTCGTTGAGGGTGTTACCACTAAAGAAGTGACTAGTCCCGAGAGAGTTTTGAGTTTTCCGGCGATTTTCGCGCTGCCTCAAGTTGGACCGAAGATGTTCGGAGCAAATGTGGTCGGAAATTTGAGTCCTTGGACTACGAACCCTAATGCTGAGCTTAAGACCGTTGCTCTTACTTTGCCTCAGATGCCGGTTTTCGCTGCCTGGGCTGATTCTTGATCCAATTTAATGTCTAACTATGGTTTCTTGGTTTAGCTGCCAAATGTTTCTGTTTATCTCCGGTTTTATCCGGTTGGAATTTTAATTCGGTTTAGTTTATCGGTATAAATGGTATTGCTTAGGAGCGGTATATGTTTCTTTTGAGTAGTGTTCATGTGAAACAGAATGAATCTCTCTATAACATATGATTTCAATGAATCTCTTTTGCTATTCCTTCGATCTTTGTTACAAATATATATACGTACATATTCGTGTGATTTAAAAAATATTGAGAAAACAAGGAAAATGTGGTTGAACAACACCAAATAATTATTTCTTATTAGTATTATTAGGACTTAGGAGCATGGATATTTATAACTGTACGAACTTGCATATTGTTATTAACACGGAACGTAAACATTTAGTTACTGATTTGCTAGTTTTGGCAGTTGATTAGAATGTTAATTTCTTATAAAGTTATGATAAGAAAATATGAAAAGAGAATGTGCATGAAGATGAAATGACCCATATCTAATAATTAGGTTTCATATCACTTTATTTTTTTTCCATACATTGTTCTTTTAAGTACACAGAAATAATAAGGTAAATATGTAATGTCTCTCCAATAATGCGATTTGCTTTATTGACCATCTCGTTTCACAACAATCCAACATACCTCACCACCTCATTTCTAAATTCCCTCCTTTTGTCTCTTTTTCACACCCCACCGTATCAGCTTTTCCCTAAAGTTTCACCAAAATTTAAAATATTCCCTCCTCCATGATATTTAGGGAACTTTTGAAAATAAATACAAATTTAGTTGTTTATTTTGAAAAATATTGTAAAAAAGTTGTAGAATTTATTGCTTGGAAACTTTTAAGAGACACTTACTATGAAATAATTATGCTTGCAGCAAAATTACTGTAACCCATTCGTGGGGGTAAAATGAATGAGTGGTTCAATGTTGAACCTGTGATTGATTACATACGTAATGTTCTTACACATGCTTTTCCAGTTTTCCACACGTGTGCATGAGTTGGCCCAAACTCGGAAGCAAAAAGTTGTCTATTGGGCCGTTCAAAAAACACGTGTGAAGGACGTTCATTTTCTTTTGTCTTTCATATGTGTGGAAGAGTTGGTTTTAAACCCGGAAGATGGGCCACGGCCCAATTATCGGTCTTTTGCTATTCGCTCTTCGTTACTTGTTTTACGTACGTATCACCTATAAATAGATCGGATATTAGTACTCATGTGATTCAAAGTATATTGAGAGAACTAGAAAGATGTAACACCGAATGATGATTTCTTATTAGTGGTATTACGAGCATGGATAGTTATAACTGTATGAATTTGCCTATGGTTATTTACACGAAACGTAAACATTTAGTAACTGATTTGCTACTTTTAGCGACTGATTAGAATGTTAATTTCTTATAAAGAAAAGGTAAGAAATTTTGAAAAGAGAATGTGCATGGAGATGAAATGACCCATATCTAATAATTATGTTTCATATCACTTTGACAATAAAGTCATATTGTTAAAGATGGTTCTTATGGCAAAGACTGCAAAAAGTAGTCAATCAGCTAATTTTAATTTTCAAAGGCAATTATTAATAAACTAAATGTCATCTAAAAACCATAAAACACAAAAAATGAACTATTTATGCACTATTTTGTGTTTGGATTCAATTAAAATATCTTTGATATCCTTCACCATTTAGATATATGATTAATCTTATAGTGAAATTAGTTCAAAATTATCCATGAACCAATAGTCAACAAAGATTTTGTGAAAAAATCAGCATTAAATATATTTCTTCATAGTTGTTTTCTTCGCTGCTGCATTTTAGTTCCAATTTAAGCTGGAGTTTTCTTAATTGTTTGACACACGTGATATCGTAAGCAAAAGGTAAGTTTATCTGTTTCATTTAATAATGATGCTAATAAAATAACATTATTTATAATATATCTGATTTTTTTATGAAATCACCAAAATAATATCAAACATCTATTTTATTTGAAAATTATAAAATAATTTTATTATATAATATCAGTGATATATTTATAGTTACTAACATTAAAGGCAGATTATTGATAAATTACTCGAAAACTGATTGATTGATCTCTATAAAATACCGGTTTATGATTCGACTCGTTTAGATTTGAGTGATCAATCTGATGAGTATGTTAAGTTTATGGGTTTCTCAGTGTTTTGAATGATCTAATAGTACGATTTCATTTTTGTTTTTCGAACAATATAATTTTGGTTAATTTGTGGTCGATTAGCAGGAAGAAGTGGTTGGATTCGAACAAAATTTAGTCCATATGAGTCATTTTTTAGGATTAGATATTCTGTTTCAATCGAATTAATTGTGTCGAAATGTGACTTTTGTTTGTTATAAGAAATATGAAGGCAATACTCTTCCACGTCTCTTCTTCTGATTACTATTGTTGTCACATGGGGCCATCGATAGGTTTGGTTAATATATTTATATAAACACCAAACTAAACCATCACTTTTAGAAAAAAATGGTAGTAATTAGCTTTTCGTTAAAATGGCATCATCCAAAAATTAAGGTTAAAAGCTTAAAAACACACGACATATGTCATGTGTTTAGATTGAGACGTTATGCTAGCGATTCTAGCTTTTTTTCAACTTCATAGTTTTCAAAATAAATGATTTGTGTTTGTAATGTTTGCTACTTTTCTTCAAGTATTTATTGTAGCTTTCTTTAATTTTAGTTTTTCGTCCTTCAACATTATGAAAATTTGACATAGTAGAGAAGAAGCCACGATTTCGCTTCACAGCCACAATCTCTTTGCTTGAAATAATATCATCAAAATTCGTTTGCCTTCTCTTTTTCATCACAACTAAATCTACGCGTCGTTTCGTAAAAACCCACCTCGAATCACCGGCATTGATTGGCCGCTTGCGAGCGCCGGAGGAGAATGGCGGCGCCGACGATTGTCGTCGATCACTTGATCCTGACAACATTCTTCGCCTCTCTATTAGCGTTTCTGCTTCTATACCTCTTGCGACGCCGTAGCAGCGTGAGCCGGAATCGGAGGAATAAATTGGGGAGCAAAATCGACGGAACCCTAACCGTGAAATCTGGAAATGACGTCGATATTATCATCGTCGGTGCTGGTGTCGCCGGAGCCGCCCTCGCTCATACCCTCGGCAAGGTATTTTCTTTCCGTCACGATTCGAGTTTTACCCAATTCTGAGTTTATTAAATTTATTTTGGAGATTCTGGTTTTGAACGTTTGCGAATTGTTTATAAACACTTCATCGTCTAGCTTTATCAAATCCTTGCAACACAAGCTATTCGGTTTCTATACGGAGAATAATCATCTGTAGGATAAAGTTTTTTTTTTTTTTAACATTTGCTTCATCTGAAGGATAAAGTTGCTAACTTTCGTCTTATATTTTCACATATGAAAAATCCTCGTGATTCTGAATTCCTGGGGAAATGGGTTTTGCTTGTTGCGAATTTGTGGTTTCTCATTGCCGTCACGGAATCAAATTTAAAGCTCCTTGGCTATTGTGTGTGATGTAGGAAGGAAGAAGAGTTCATGTTATTGAAAGAGACTTAACCGAACCTGATCGAATCGTTGGTGAACTGCTTCAACCAGGTGGATACTTGAAGTTAATCGAACTCGGGCTTGATGGTAAACCAAATCAGCCAACAAAGATCATATCTTTTATGCTAGATTATTACAATTCTTACTTGTGTGTATTGATCTGTTTCTACTTGATTTGTAGATTGTGTGAAGGAGATAGATGCGCAGAGAGTTCTTGGCTATGCTCTCTTCAAAGATGGGAAACACACCACACTTTCTTACCCTTTGGATCAGTTTGATTCTGATGTCGCGGGTCGTAGCTTTCACAATGGGAGGTTCGTGCAGAGGATGCGAGAGAAAGCTTCTACACTTCCCAAGTAAAAAGTCTTGATCTTCTTTTTTCTGATACTTGTTTTTTTGCTTACAGCTATAGAATCTAATTTGAGTTTTCAATACTAAAAATTCAGCGTTCGAATGGAGCAAGGAACAGTGACATCGTTGGTTGAAGAAAAAGGAGTAATCAAAGGCGTTCAGTACAAAACAAAAGATGGACAAGAGCTTAAATCATTTGCTCCTCTCACCATCGTATGTGATGGTTGTTTCTCCAACTTGCGCCGCTCTCTCTGCAAACCTAAGGTGTGTAAACGATTGAAACGTTTCCTTTATCCATAATGTTTCTTGGCGCTTACTTAATCGATGTCTCTCTTCTAATCAGGTTGAAGTTCCATCGAATTTCGTTGGACTTGTGTTAGAGAACTGCGAGCTCCCGTTTCCTAATCACGGCCACGTCGTTCTCGGAGATCCGTCGCCGATTCTGTTCTATCCAATCAGCAGCACGGAAGTCCGTTGCTTAGTCGATGTACCGGGCTCGAAACTCCCTTCAGTCGCATCCGGAGAAATGGCTAACCACCTCAAAACAACCGTCGCGCCGCAGGTGCCGGTTCAAATCCGCGGCGCGTTCGTTTCCGCGGTGGAAAAGGGTAACATAAGAACAATGCCGAACCGGAGCATGCCTGCTGATCCGATTCCTACGCCCGGAGCTCTGCTTCTAGGGGACGCTTTCAACATGCGTCATCCTCTAACCGGAGGCGGTATGACCGTTGCTTTATCCGATATCGTCATCCTCCGCGATCTGTTAAACCCGCTCGTCGACTTAACCGACAAAGAGTCGCTGTCCAAGTACATCGAATCGTTCTACACGTTGCGAAAACCTGTTGCTTCGACCATCAATACGCTCGCGGGAGCTCTTTACAAAGTGTTTTTGGCGTCTCCTGATGACGCGAGGAGCGAAATGCGTCGAGCTTGCTTCGATTATCTTAGCCTCGGTGGTGTTTGCTCGTCGGGACCGGTGGCTTTGCTCTCCGGTTTGAACCCGAGGCCGATGAGTCTTGTGCTTCATTTCTTCGCGGTGGCGATATTCGGTGTTGGTCGTTTGCTCGTGCCTCTTCCTTCCGTTAAACGGTTATGGCTCGGAGCTAGACTAATATCGGTACGTCGTCGTTTTCTCGTTATATGCTCTTAATACTAGTTTTTGGTTTGGTTGTGAATCTTGAATTTTTTTGTTGGTTCTTGTTGTGGAACAGAGTGCTTCAGGGATTATATTTCCGATAATAAAAGCAGAAGGTGTGAGGCAAATGTTCTTCCCTCGAACGATTCCTGCCATTTACAGAGCTCCTCCTTCTCATAATTCGCAGGTCCGAATGAACCGGATGGTTTGATTTGGTTTTCTACGAGCTGTGGTTTGAATCTATTAAGAAGAAAAGATTCGTAAGTAAAAAAAAAAATGTATTATTAATTGTTAGAAACATGTGTTTTGTCCACTACAAATAATATTTGTAAAACAAACAAAAGGTATTTAAAGCTTCTTATTTTATTTATTTTTCTATTTACAGCATACACCATTTTTATTTATTTATTAAAACCATAAAACCAAAGTTAGCGGTAAAATTCGCAGTCAACTCTCTGATGAAACCTCTTCTTCAGATGAGCTTGTTTGTTAGGCCTCTAGGCTGAAAATTGAATGGGCTGTAGATGCAAGCCTATTATGGGCCATCCACTTGTGCATATGGGTTTGGATTTCTCATCGATTTGTCTTTAGGGTGTTTCACCGCCAAAATCACTTTTGTTTTCATTTCGTGAACGCTTTTGTTTTTAATCATTGTTAAAAAAATAGAATTATCTACGGAGTATGGAGTTACTATATTGTATATCGGTTTAAATTTGGTTCTATCAATCACCTTCAATTTAGAAACAAGAGGGAATGGGCGATGAAATGATATGAAAACAATTGAAAGGGGTCAAAATTGGATTGGAGCTAACATTAAGGAGTGGAGCCCATTATTAGCCCAAATCTAAATGCTACATCTTTATTGCGATGTTGAGTCTCTTTATTATACACCATCATCACATAATTCATCCTTCCTAGGGGCGGAGTTAGATTGTTTTCTTTCACGTTTAGGCCAAATCTAAATGCTAAATATGTTTATAATTTAACAATTATATTTTTTTCAAAAAATTAGAGAAAATATTGTGTCTTAAGTTATAAGGTTTCCTTTTTCATAATTGTTGTCCCCGTTTCATAATAGTTATCGCTTTCAAAGCAGCAAATTGACTTTGGTACGTATTTTGTTTTATCTTATACATTTTTATATTAGTTTTGACTTGAAACTAGATACTGATATATTATCTATTAATTTATATCAAAAACTTAAAACGACATTTATCCCTTTTTTGGGTTCAACAAACGACATTTATCTTGAAACAGAAAAACAATATCAGAACGACATTTAGTTAGCGAATATAAGGAATACTAGATTCAAAAAATAATAATAATGTAACATTGGTTTCAATCGCTCCCATACACAAACAAGCCCACACGCACGCACCTACGTAACGACTCCCATAAATTAAACTCTCTTTTTCCAACTAAATATTTCCTCACACATTGCTGTAAACCATTAATATCTTTGTTGACATTTTGAAGTTTTATTGTCAGTCAATTAATTTCCTGTCTGTCCTAATTTGATACATATCCTTCACGACAAAGTTTCCAAATTTTAAGATAAATATATATATCATCGTAGAGAAGTTAAAACCATGTAAAACTATTTTTTTTTAATATGAAAACATATACAATTTCATTGGTAGCTAAATTTACAAGTATTTTTGTTTTTGCGGTAATTTTGCGATCAAAAATTTCTTAGTTGTAAAAGATGCATTGCTGTGAGAGACAGTACTAGAAAATCTTGAGATAAGAGTTAGCAATTCAATTACAGTTTTGATTTTATTGTCACGTACGGTTTTGAAACATGTCTTAGATTTTATGGATATTATAAAGATTTTGTTGACCCAAACCCAAAATGTGTGATTTTTCGTTGACTTGGACAACGTAAGTACATATCGACCAAGTCTGCAACTTGTGAACAGCACACAAGAGACACACATCAAAGCCTAAACACTACACAAATGCGTAAGCTTCCACGAACTCGCGTTTAGTGACTGGAATATCATTCCGTGTACATGTTGCGTGTTTTCATTTCTTCAACTTGTACGGACGTTAATTAGCTCAACTTCTCATGTTTTCTTTTAGCTAATATATGATTTATCAGTTTTTGTAAGTTTAAATTTAGACTATTCCCTAGGAATTGCAGTTCTCATCATGTTTACAGCGGCCAAAAATGAAATGCGTCTAAATAGAGAGAAATTTACTTTTTGACTTCAACCAAAACAACGACCAGTTAAACTCTGAAGATCAAGTTAATTCAACGGTACCAAATAGTATTGACTTTTTTTTCTTTGGTTTGTCGCTTACCAAATACTATTGTCATCCTAGTCAAAAGTACGACACATATAATGGGATAACATTTGAAATTTTTGCCACAATGAAAAAATATCGAGCTGTTTTTGTTTATTTTTAGAAAGGAAGAAGAAACAAAATAAGTAATGTAAAATTGAAGATGGAGGGGTTGAAGTAAGGTCCTACGTTATGGAGGAGGTGAAGCAAGTTGGTCCATAGAGTGTCTCTCCTAGGAAATTCTTGAGGATCGGAGCAACGTGAACGTCACGTTAGTTGTCACTCAATTTGAGTAAGACCCAAATTGATTATTAAAAACCAAACATAACAATAATAAATTTATATACATTGGTAATACTATAAAACCCACTCCATGGAAATTCAGATCGTGTCTATTAATTTTATATAAATATATTTTGCACACACAGATAATATATGACATTTTCATTGTGGAACATAAATGCGATTGGCCTTTCACGTGCTCGTTCTTCTCTTACACCCCTAATCATTTATCTCTTAAAATCTGGATCATTCCTCACACCAGATGTTAATTTCTGAAACTAGTACATTTTATCATAAAAACAAATTGCTAAATAAGACCCTAGTTTGAGTAATATGAAATCTTCATGTTCAAAAGTGAAACCAGTATCCATAAAACTACTAACTATCTCAATATCAACTTTTTAATTAATTATACGTACCAAGGAAGCATATTGTAAAAGATCCATTAACAATATTTAGTGTATGCTTTGGGATTTGCTCTCCTTTTGGAATTATACAGCATCTTGTCTTCGCTTGGTGTTGTTCAGCTTAAAGGTCACAAAGCGCATCAAAGAATCAGATCAAAGCAATGTCTTGTCGGAAGATATACATATGGACCCATTTTGTTGCGTCTTTAGAAAATTTGACCCTATTAAAATCCCTTCGTTGTTCCTTGTTCACTATGGTCGAGTTTTTATTAGCAGTTGATAATTTTGTGTCTATATTTATGCACTCTAGCGGATTAGAAGTGGTAATTTTGACAAAATGATAATATATGAGTATCTCTTTAACATATGATATATGTGTATCTCTCTAACCGAAGAAAATTTATAGCAAGTTTGTAACTAAAAAGAATAAAATTTATGCCAAGCTATTAAATGTTTTGATTCTGCCATAGTTTGACTAAATCGACCTAACTCAATGAATATCAAACTGAACATATATTTGGCAATTCCGGTCGTACAAGAGGATTGTTCAAACAGTCAAAAGTTTGTCGGCGTAATACTCTTATTATAATTTATTACAAACTCTGAACGTCAAAAAGTGAGAGAACGAAGCAACTCCGAAGATGCGAATGGAAAACCCAATATTAAAAAAAATTGCAAAAACAATATACATAGAGGACTTCCAGCAATCAAATATTCATCCTATACGTTATTAACTAATTACCTTCATAATTCAATTACCAAAATTCAACGATGAAAATTTATAAATATCAGGCTTTACATGGTAACTATAAATGGCCGATTATAATCACTATCAAATTACTGATATATAAAAATTTATAGTTACTATCAAATTAACTATAAATTTTTATATATCAGTAATTTAAAGACATTGTGCAAATGGCCGATTATAATGTTAGTTTCGACCGTAAATTATACAGACGTGTTCGCATTGGGAAGAAATTTACGTGCCCTGCTGCTACTAAACTTTCAAAAAAGTCAAAAACTTATCGTGATAATAACACTTTAACACCATTCTTATATCGATATTTAATCTTAACTTTTCCATCCGTGTGTGTGTGTTTTTTTTTTTTGCAAATGAATAAAAAGGAAATGGTGGTACTTTTCCTAAATTTTTAATATATTGACTCAAAAAGAGAAGCCTAACCAAAAACCCCCAAAGGAGGTGTCTGATAAAAAAAGGGGATCCTGATGCTTCCAAATCCCAATCATGTTTCACGTCGCCTAACTTTGATATTTTGTTCTCAGATTATGATCATGATTCATGTCAACCAGTAACATTCATTACTCACATTTTTTTTTTTTAACGAGTTCATTACTCACATTTTAAAGCAAGTATTATTAGTAACAGCGTTAACGTTTTCATTTGAACTATTATATGATGAATGAGTTGTAGAAAAAAAGAAGAGCTAGCATATAAATAATAAAATCGAATGATGATTTGAATAGTGATTGAAACCAATATACTTTGAGAAAATAAACATAATTATGGAGATGAGGATGTATAACAAATGTGATGAAACACAACATCTTATAATAAATCAGATTATTATGTTTGGCTTTAAAACAATACTAAAAACACCATAATTAACTTTTGTAGGAAAGATTTCTAAACGTTTATGAACTCTTTATACAACTGACTCCCAAAGTAAAATTCAAAACTACAATATAAAAGTGCTTCGTATATCTCGAATCGGTTAATAAGGTGTGGTGATCACAATGATATGCATAACAATGGGACACTGATTAATCAGGGAGCTGCAAACTAAGGGCGAATTTACTGGACCGGTTTACTAAGTTGTTGAACAATAATAATTGTTGTCCCATTTTTATTTTATTTTCATTATTGTTTTTAGCATTTTACCAGCTGGGACAACATAAAAACAACAATTATAAAGTAAAATCAAAGTAACAAAAAAATTATTAAAAAAAAAAGAAGAAGAAGCAAAAGCAATCGTTGAACCGACATGTGGTTAAACTTTAAACTGGAAAACACTTTGTTAGTTATTGTGATTCGGCATCACAAGAAGGATCAATTTTTCAATTTCGGGAAATACAAAATGAGAATGAGGATATGAAAATCAAAAAGAAGAGAATGATTTTCACACCTCAAATAAGTTAATTAATAACTGTTCCGATATCCAACTGTATTTATTTTGCCTAAAATAGGCACATATGCATTTATTATTAATAGAATTAGAAATTCAAGCGAGTGGCCATCAACTCATCATTATGCAAAAAAGAAAATTAAAAAAAAAACGCGAATTAGACTTGGTAATTGGTATGTTCCGACACGTTTCCGGCGAGAGAACTAACTATATCATTCGTTCAAAGATTTCTTATTCTTGTTCCCATTGGTTTTAAAACGTTTTAATTTCGTTAGTACACGTCATAAAGCATACATTTTGATTTGGTTAGAGAAAAAAAATTATTTCGGTTTTATCTGATTTAAGTAACACTATGTAATGAAATAAACATAATCGCATAAGTTGAAACTTCTTTCTTTCCGCAGTGTAAAATATCCATAATTTTTGGGAAATACTAAAAACAAAAAATTCCGAAATTCTATTATTTTCAAATAATCGATTTAGAAATTAAAAAAAAAAGCGATAAAGTTTTACATATAGCTATATAAATAGTGTTCTAAATTTTCGGAAATAAAGTAAATAGATCCCCATATTTCAATACTGTAATAGACTTTTTGTTCTTAGGTAACATCGTTTGCTGTTCAAAAAAAAAAAAGTAACAGCGCTTAATGAGTTTTAGAACCTCTGAAACGAAATTACATTATCATTCCAATATTTTTGAATCCTTTCATCTGTACTATTATGAATAATCCTATACAGGTATGTTTGAAAATATAACATAGTTTTACATAAATATATACTTTTGGATAAATAGATAAATTATTAATTGAGTAGAAATAAGAATACTGCCGACACAGTACAAAACATGTATGTAGATAGATTATGGAGAAGCGTGGACCAACATTACATTAAGACGGTCCAAAGAGTTCCTAAATGCAATGGCAAATTCACATATTCCTTTTCTTAGTGTACTTATTAGTTTTATTTGTCGCCAACATATTCTTATTTAGATCTGAATATGTTTTCTTTCTCTGTGGGTCGCAGTATATCCCATTTTACATGGAAATTTATTGTCGGTATGGGGTATGAGGGTATCTCTCATTACTGTTTCTCACTTTATTCTACATATTATTTTGTATTAATTAACCAACGAAATTTTAATCTGACAGTTAATAATAATATTAAGTAAAATAACTTAGAACCTACACAATCTAAACGCCTTTTGAAGAGAGGCATAAAACCGTTGTAGTAAGCGTAATAATAATGAACTCTTTAAGCTGAGCTTATTTGAGTGATCAGGGACGGTGGATGGAAACGCGTGAATTGATTAATATTCTTTTGATAATAAAGAAACGTTTAAAAAAATCGAATATCTTACCGGTCAAATTTCTGTCGTGGCCTAGCATGAAAACTATATATAAACATCCCCACATGCCTAGTGACCTCTCGATCGTAGCTTACCTACAACATCACTCACAATCCAATCAAACACACAACTTTTTTTGTTTCTCTCTCAAATCTCCGAATCTTCATTTCCATATCTACTTTCTCTCTCTCTCTACCTTATTTTCCTACTCCCCTCTCTCTAGAGCTAAAGAAAATGGGTCTATTGTCAAGAAAAGCTACTTGCAACACTCATGGTCAAGATTCTTCGTACTTTTTGGGATGGGAAGAGTATGAGAAGAACCCTTACGACGAGATCAAAAACCCAGACGGCATTATCCAAATGGGTCTCGCAGAAAATCAGGTAGCTGATTTACACCAATCACCAAAACGCAGCGTATCGCATGTGGTTATATAATGTACAAAATACATATTTTATATCTTTATTAATCTCGCTTATTTTCTTGCAGTTATCTTTCGATCTCATTGAGTCATGGCTTGACAAGAACCCCGAGGCAGCCAATTTCAAAAGAGAAGGCCAATCTATTTTCCGGGAACTAGCTCTCTTTCAAGATTATCATGGCCTTCCTTCCTTCAAAAACGTAAGATATTATTCGGATCGAGTTATTTAAAATGATCAGATATATAAAGATTATCCTGTTAAACCACAGTTTACTAAATCGGTTTGTTTTTTTTGTCTCAAATATTTTCAGGCTATGGCGGATTTCATGTCGGAAAATAGAGGAAACCGAGTTTCTTTTGATCCGAAAAAGCTTGTCCTCACTGCGGGTGCTACTTCGGCTAACGAAACTCTTATGTTCTGTCTCGCTAACCACGGAGACGCTTTCTTGCTCCCTACGCCATATTATCCAGGGTTAGTTAACTTTTTGTCAAAACATTGCTTCATTCACAAGTAACATGGAAATTTACGCTAACTAGAACACTTTTCTTTACATTTATCAATTGCAGATTTGATAGGGACTTGAAATGGCGAACCGGAGTAGAAATTGTACCGATCCAATGCACGAGTGCAAATGGATTCCGCATCACGAAATCCGCACTCGAAGAAGCCTACGAGCTAGCTCAAAAGCTTAACCTAAAAGTCAAAGGAGTCCTTATAACCAACCCATCTAACCCGTTGGGTACTACGTCAACACGAACCGAACTAAACCATCTCGTAGACTTCGTCACACGTAAGAATATACATTTGATAAGTGACGAGATCTACTCGGGTACCGTTTTCACTTCTCCGGGATTCATTAGCGTAATGGAAGTTCTCAAAGAAAAAAAGCTCGAACATACAGATGTTTTTAAACGTGTCCACATCGTTTACAGTTTGTCTAAAGATCTAGGCCTTCCTGGTTTTCGCGTTGGAGTGATTTACTCCAACGATGACATTGTTGTCGCTGCAGCGACAAAAATGTCCAGTTTCGGTCTAATCTCTTCTCAAACACAATACCTCTTATCCGCATTGTTATCCGACAAAAATTTCACCAAGAACTACCTCAAAGAGAACCAAATCCGGCTCAAGAACCGACACAAGAAGCTCCTGGCGGGTCTGGAGGCTGCAGGCATCGATTGTCTAAAGAGCAACGCCGGACTCTTCTGTTGGGTGGACATGAGACATTTACTAAGATCTAACACGTTTGAAGCCGAGATCGAGCTATGGAAAAAGATCGTTTACGAGGTTAAGCTCAATATCTCTCCCGGTTCATCATGCCATTGCAACGAACCGGGTTGGTTTAGGGTATGTTTCGCCAATATGAGCGAGCAGACACTAAAGGTTGCGTTGAATAGACTGAAGATGTTCGTTGATGGACAGTCGTCTACTACAAGAAGTCAAAGTGAACATCAAAGACTAAAAAGTTTAAGGAAAATGAAAGTCTCTAATTGGGTTTTCCGGCTATCGTTTCAGGATCGTGAACCCGAAGAACGATAGTCTGGTTTTATTTTTAATTAAAGTGTAATAAGTATGATTGTTTTTTGTCATTATTAAGAGTGATTGTTCATTAAATGTATTTTTTTCATCAGAATTTTATATATTTTGGTATAGTTTTAGAGAGAAAGTTCACTCAGTCCGTACGCGAAAACGGATAATGCAGTCTGGCTTTTTTGTATAAACTATTTTCACATTCTAATGATATTTGAAAAGAAAATCAAAATTGTCAAAAAAAACTTTGCTTCAAATTTACATTAAAAGTGCCACGTGTTAAATATATACCGGCTACATTTCTGGTTGAGAAGCAGTAACTTGGGTCCGGCCAATAAATCCGATAATTAATTATTATGTAATTAATTAGAACCTACTTCTTAGCACTGTGTTCACATTTCTTAATTGTTTTGAACAACTAGGAGAACCTTTATTACTCTAGTTGACAATAGAGATATATTGGTGCATTCAATATTTGATTCTCTCTAATCGCTTTAATTGGTTTCGAAGTGATCGATTTCGTTTAAATGACTTGAAAGTCAACGAAAACTACCATTGAAAGTCAAAAGATAAATCCAAATTATTCACTCACAGCCACGTGGGCATACACAGACGTGGCGATCTATCTTTGTTTGTGTGAATTCGAATACTCTTCAGTAAATGATTGCCGATTTTTTTTTTTTAAAATAATAAAAGAAGTACTAAGCGGGGATTATTGGGTTGTTGATTTTAATTATTTCTCAAATCCAAGTAAAATGTGACCATATATTATCAAAATGCAATTTAGAAGAGGACGTAATTACGTGGAATTGGGGAAGTTATCCTAAGTAGGGCATTCACAATTTTATTTTAGAAGTTAATGACTTAACTACACTTGGCTGATAATTTTGTAAGAGAGTAAATACTAAATAGGCGCGATTACATTAAGTGTTTGGTAGCAGAAATAAATCCAATCTCAACGAACTACTTTCTGTGATCAGAAACTAAAATTTCCTCCACTGACATTAGTCTCTTGTTTTTCTAATGATCAACAGGTAAATAATGATTAACTATTACTGAGTTCCTTGCAAAAATATTTATTTAATATATCTATATAACTGTTAACCGGTAAATAATAATGCACAGAGTGAAATGAAATGAAAATTTATTAAGGACGGATGTCTTGGGGATAGTTGTCAATGTGTCATGTGGGTTTCACATGGCAAAAGAAAACAGAGAACATCTGCTAATATTTTCTGATTGGTCGCTTCGCAAATATATTCTCAAGTCTCAAGCAACCTTGTATTTGTATATTTCTCATTGGTGTTGATATGTTATGTTTGTGTTCGTCGACGCACCCGGGGGCCACATGACCGTGGTCCATGGGCCTCGTTTTGCTTCCACGTATATTTTTTTTATTTATTTTTATAATATGAATGTTATAGCAAAGCCTAGTGTTTTTTTTCGCGATTCTTTTAGTCAAAATATATTGCAGTTTTGTGATTTAATTTTACCAAAACTATATTTTACTGTTTTGCAGTTAAATTAATAGAATTGATTAGTGGTTATATATAGTGTTCCATTTTGCATATCTTTTTCCACAACTTTTTCACAATGCAGTATCGTTATAGCAATAAGACTGTACATTTAGTATTGGTAATAACTAGTAAGTAATAGTAAATTGAAATCAGTTTTTTTTTTCACATTCTTAAAAGTAGATATAAATTAAGATATCATCTAGTTTTGGTTCACTCGTATTTTTACTTAGTTTTTTAGTAGGTTGAATGATAATCGAAATCTATATACCTTTTTGAATAAAGAACATATTAGTCAGACAAAAAAAAACCCATCGTCACATTTTTGTGTTGGAGACTAATGGCAATATTGTTTTCTTCGTGGAATAGTATATGTTTTGATGTTTGGAACTTTGAGGACACGACATTATGTTTTTTCGAAGAGCTTTAAGCCTTTGTTGGTTATAGGGTTTTCGTTACATTTACAGTATCTTAAGTAATTTTGTACTCAATATTATATTAATGAATGCCAAACTTTGGATTTGAAGTCACGATTGGTGTAAACTCTGTTGATATGCATCTAAGTTCTTTTAACTACATTGTATGTGCCAACTCAAAATAATTATTGCATATATTGTTGTAATTAATAAATTGAGCTTGAAATAATGTTGCATCAATAAGAACAGATTTTTTGTAATATATTAAAGATCTTTGTATATTATTATCCATAAAAATGTTGGCATGGCATGAGGATTCGATCAAAGTTGGATCTTTTTCAACATTCAAAGTTGTATAAAATTCAAAAACAAAAGGCCGAAAGCAATTCTTGTCTTTGCATAAGCTTTCTCCAACACAAAAAGTTTACCTTTATTCGTCTTTTCAAATAGAGAGATTTTATATATATTCTTTCTTTTTTCGTTGATCATAGATTAAGTGGGAAAATACCTCAAAACAGTATTTAAAAGATCTGGATCAATTGGTGTATTTTTCAATTAGTTTAAGTTGGAACCCTATTAGTGTGGCTACATTATTTATTCATATACGTCACACCATTCGTTAACATTTTGTTAGTGTGAAGCAAATGTTCAAAAAAAAAAAAAAACATTTTGTTAGTGTGGCTAGATTTTCATTTTTTTTGGGGGGGGGAATGTGTAGTCCTGGAAAGCTGTGGTTTAAAGTTGGTGTAGCTAACAGTTTTATTTTGTAATCAAATGACGTAACAGGCTAACAGCTAATCAGTTATGTATTCGGTATTAGTGAAATGAGATTAGTTTCTCACTTCTTACGACGTAAACAAAAAACTATATATGTATCGAGTCTAGTTATAATAATCTAAGGGAACGAAGAAAAATTAGAGCCCGAAGTCTGGTCCCCTAAAAAGAAAACCCACCAGGAATTAGGGCTATTAAAATGATATACTTTTTTTATTTTGGGCTTATCCCTTTTAAATTTCTGTTGTCTGAAGGCCTTACCCATCAAAAATTGATCAAAAACTTGTCGTGATATAAACCTGAGGTATGGGACCGAGTCGATGCGCAAGTTGCTATATGCGGGAAGAAGTCGACGAAACTGAAAACCAGAAACATGTGATATGTCCATTTTTTAATGTTTGTTATAAGCAAATTGTAGTTGATTTGTTGGGTATATGTCCATTTCAAACATTGCATCACCACTCTTTCACACTTCATGCGCCTATATTATACATGCAGGTATATTTCATTTATTTGTACTTTTGTAACAAAATTAATTTTGTAAAATAAATTGAAAATATATAAGAAAAGTTCATAAATGTAGTCTCGGCTTAATATAAACGGATGAACGCAAAGAATTTTCTTAAGTAATTATGTATCATCTATACCTAGTTATACTCTCTATTGTTGTTTTTGAGCTAATTGACTCTAAATTCTAACTCTAAACTTCAACCCCTAATTTTTAAAAATATTCTAAAATCTAAACAAAATGATACATTTCTTTAATTTTTAAAGAGTTAGCATATGTTTTAAATTTAGTTTTTAAGCATTCCAAGCAGTGCTACATAAATCTTTTACCGACAGACACTACTTGAGTAGATGTATGCTAATCTTGGAGATACTTCCGCTAGGGTGGAAGGCGTGTAGTCTACGGTGTTTGCAATCTCAATATGGTGGAGTTAGAAATGGAGGTGTGGAAATGTGTTTGGGACTAATGCGAAATGTCGGGATAGAGTCAGGTTTATCAAAGACTATACAACGAAAGTAACAGCAGCACATGATAGAGTGAGAGGTAGTGGGAGTATGACGGAAAGAGTGGAGAGACTCATAGGATGGATACCACCTACAGGTGACTGGTTGAAGTTAAACACTGATGGTGCTTCGCGGGGTAACCCGGGCTTTGCAACAGCTGGGAGTGTACTTCGGGATGGTAATGGAGATTGGTGTGGAGGTTTTACCGTGAACATTGGTATTTGCTCAGCTCCATTGGCAGAGTTATGGGGGGTGTATTACGACTTTTACATCGCGTGGAAATGTCGGGTCAGTCGGCTCGAGGTTGAAGTGGATTCTGCAACAGTTGTGGGCTTCTTAACAGAGGGGATTAGTGATACTCACCCTCTGTCTTTCTTGGTACGGCTGTGCTAAGGCTTTATCGCAAGGGACTGGTTAGTCCGTGTGTCACATGTGTTCAGAGAAGCCAACCGTCTCGCGGACGGTTTAGCGAATTTTGCTTTCTCATTACCGTTTGGTTTTATGTTGTTAGAGTCTCCCCAGATGAATTAAATTCGATTATGTTTGATGATACTGTTGGGGTTACGAGAGTACGGAATGTGCTGATATAGTTGTTTTGAGTTATAAATAAAAGTGTTGGAGATGTTTCTCCTCCTTCTGACCAAAAAAAAAAAAAATCTTTTACCGACAAAAATAAAAATGTAGGCGTAACGGGAATATTCAAGGACCCGGAGAAATCCATGATTTACAAAAGAAACATATAGTAACAATTAACAAATAATTAAACGTGATAAGGATTTGACTTTGGTTTCAAATTACAGTATGACGAGGTAATATATATTTACTATTATTTAGACCCAACGACTCCCGAATAAAGTTGAAAACAATGTGTTGACTTTAGGGAATACACACTACTGTTTGACAAACAGATTTATCAAAGTCTCCTTAGTCTATTTGTGTCAACTGCTTTTCGACTTTTATGGTATTGATGATTGATTTATTGATTTGATATTTCAAAAAGTTATCCATAATATTGTTTGCAGTCTTTGATTACTAGACTAATGATGAACATCTTTATAAAAAGCATTTGTGATCCTTATCAATTAGATCTGACGTTCTTTTCCAAACTAATTAAACTTACCAAAAACCAACACGAATCAAAGTTTAAAACAAACCAAGCAAAACCATGAATTTGAAAAGCTTGATTGCAAAACACTTATTCTTGGTAAATTCTTTAGTCTTCATTTTTTTCAGGAACTGTAGAAACATCAAAGTCCTAGGATTCCCCCCATTATTTCAGCATCTACGTTTGGCTCTTTTATTCACGACTCAAGAGATCATAAAAGTAGCTTTTTCGCATAGAAAATGAACAATTATTATTTGATAAAGAAAAATGACCAGCGATTAAGTAAAACAAAACAATAAAACAAAAGAAATATATGATAAAACGATATAATCTACTCATATTGCAAAAAAGGCAAAAACTTTGTGTTACACAAAGACAACTCTAGGGTTTTGGTTCTTCCACGCCTTCCAACATTTCAAGAGGTAACACACAAAATATAAGATGATTCAACCTAGATTACGCTGGCATCGTATCTATATCTATATCTAATATTCAACATCTAAATAATCATTTACTCATTACTGAATAGAGGATAATCAATGAAGTAGCTAATATCATGATCTAAGCAGTTGTTGCTCAGCGTCTCGGTACCACGAAGTCCGATTTCTTGCGTATTGGTGTTGGCTATCTCATCGAATAGCTCGACCTGTAGATTCTCCAACCCGGTCATGAATAACATCTCTTGATCATGATGATCAGTGTTATTGATGGTGGAATGAGACATTTGTAGAGATGAATTTGTACCAATGCTACTACTACCACTACTCATGGAGTTTAAGGATGGAGATGAATGATGATGATAAGATGAAGAGGCTGCATCATCAATACCAAACCAAACCTGGTTTTGTTCCCAGGAAAATGTTTCCATATTCGGATTCTGGATCATGACTTGATCTTCCATGCAGAAATATGTTATTGATGGATCCACCACCTCGTTATATAAGGTTTGGTTCAACGGCGATTTGGTGTTCTCATCATGAAACATTAGGATCTGGTTTTGACCCGTTGATGTTATTTTTTGGGACTCGAATTTGACTTTAAGTTGTTGGTGAAATGCCTTCCCCTGCTTGCTCAATAGCTTCTTCTTAAGCCTCGTATTCCAGTAGTTTTTGATATCGTTGTCTGTTCTTCCCGGTAATTGTGAAGCAATGATAGACCACCTTCATCCACAAAATTTAATTAATATACACACCATTTTAGATGCAGCTTTGTTAATAAAATTTCATGAATCATATTCATATGTATTTATATATATATATATTATAGGAACAAGAAATATAAATTATAAACCTGCTTCCAATAGTAATGTAAAGGCTGCAGATGATGTAATCTTCTTCATCCGTGAAGCCTCCATGCTTTAAGTTAGGCCTCAAGTAATTAAGCCATCTCAGACGACAACTCTTTCCACATCTCTTAATCCCTTTTATCAAAATGTAAAATTGTTACAAACTATATATTATATGAAAACAAAAATCAAACAAAATTGTTTTAAAATAAATACCGATTCTGTGAGGGAGGGAAATCCAATTGTTGCCGGTACCGTGTTTTTCGATGTAAGACTTAAGCACGGCGTCTTCCTCCGGCGACCATGGCCCTTTTTTCACCGCATTCTTGTCGCAGCACGGTGCTCTTCCCATTTGTTTTTAAAAGGAAAAATATATTTTTTGGGTTAAATTAGTCTTTTCTCTTCTTCTCAATGGGGTTTCTTGTTGTCAAGGTTTTTTATCTTCGGTAGTCTCTATCTATATGTATATATATGAGGAAACCTGATGAAGAATGATGACAAGTGGACTTCTGTTTGTATACGTGTGTATATAGACGATTAAAGTATGTATGATGAGGAAACGGTATCAGTAGTATCGGTCTCCTAAAATTCCAATAAATGTGAATATGACTAAGAAACAAATTCAAAAAATGCAAAAATTATAAAATATGTTATAAGTATTTCAAGACTGAAGAGAGAGTAAGTATATTACGGAGACACACACAAAAAATGAAGAAAGGTAAACGTGACAACATATGGTTTTGTTATTCCAACATCTGTGGTAACACAATTGTATTCTTCTAATGTGAATGCTTGTACTATACAATCATACAATTGTATTATATATATAGTCCCGCATATCCTTTAACTTCTTTGGTTTAAGCAATCGTTGACCGAAAAATATGTGAATCGTTAATTTTATCTAATCCGTAGCTAAGTTATTTGGTAAACTACCAGTTTAATAAGTATATAACACCTTGATCATTACAATGATTTCATCTCATAGTTAAAATCTTGATATTTGTTTGAAATTTTTTTGAATAAAGATGTGCCTAAGCCAGTATTTTAAACAAGGTTTTTTTTGTTTAGGATTCACAATTTGGTTGTTTCGGTTATCTACTGTTTTGATTTTGATTTCACTTCGTTGTCTTGTTAAACTTGTACCTTTACTAGAAAAGTTTTTAAACCTTTCAAATGTTTCATATGGTCTTTCTCCGGTTTAATTTAGGTGATAATTAAGAAAAGCTAAAAATAGCAAACCCCGAATTAGTTGTTCATGTATTTTAGATTATGCTGTATTGTGTAAATGAAATATAATTGAACCATCTTCTTCTCATACTCTTCTAGATGAAAAAGCAAATGGGTGACTTGACCTAAGACCGAGAGAGTTAATTCTGAAGTTTTCAAAGAAATAAAAATAAAAGAACATTACATTCTTTCAATATCCTAGTTTACAAAAAGCAACTGGTTGCAAGAAAAAGTGAGAGGAAAAAACAAAAATTTATCAAATTCGATTAAAAAACAAAAATCTAATAAAACACCTTTCAACACGCTATTGGAATCGGTCTTCTCGGTACGACGAGTACAAAAATTTGACGGAGTCAAGTGATGTCAGTGTAAACTTTTTATAATTTATGTAAGATGGTTTGAGTTAATTCTTAAACTCGAAAAGAAAGTTATAAAATCTAATATAATTATCTTAAGCATGCACTCTCACTCATCCAAAATCATATTCATTCAATGGACGTTAAAATGAACAGAACAAATACTGATTTTTCTTATTGCAATGAAAATGTAATAATTGATCCTTTCAAGCCGAAAAAACGAAAACATTATCTATTTGATTATGTCTAGAGTCGACATATGGAAATGAATAAGACAAATTAAGCAGGTAGAACTTTCAAGTTCTTGACTTTAAGTATTTTAGTTTATCTTACTAATTCTCGAGACAATTCTTGGATATGGTATTTGGGACCAAATTTATACTTTTGTTCATAGAATGAAAGATTGAGAGGTTCTTTAATTTTCCTTTGAAAAAGCATTAGTTAGAGAAAAATAAACTAAGCTATTACTTTTTTTTTCCTTGTGTGTGTGCAATTAGCTAAGTTATTACTTATAAGATAATTGAAACAAACAAAAGTGATATTCTCCAGGCTTAGAAAATAAATAATGGTTTTTTAAAATCTTTTTGTTTCTAAACAACAAACAAGCATCTGTCAACATACCGTTAAGACATGATATAACAAATGAGGGTTTTAAAAACTTATAATCAGAGCGAGAAATCGTATTAATCTGTGTAAAACTGTAAAAGTAAAACAACGTTTTTTACCTGCGAATTTCAACATGTAAAGGCCCACTAAATGCTGGGTCAACCCGTTTTACAAGAGCTTGCATGATTTTGGGCCACTATGATTCGAACGTAAGCCTTTTCAAATTGCTCACTTGTGGACCCAAACTTTTTCCCGACAATTTTTGGAATCTCCTAATGCGTATGGGCACTTCTCTCTAATGGGAACAAAAATTGATTTGTATTACAATTGGGCTGTACTTATTCCCTTGGGCCTCAAAATGCGGCCTTTTACTATGTACACAGTATTTCAAAGACTTAAAATTGCAGGCAGCACAGAAGGGAGGAATTCTTTTTTAAAAAATAAATAACTTAAAATCTTTCAGCAAAGTTCCAACAAAAGCTGACACAATTTGCTCATATTTTTGGTTTATATTAAAAAGTCGTAATAATAACAATAAGATGAGAGTGACTGTTATTTTAGAAGAAGATGTGTGCCAAAAGACAATCGATGTGAAAATCAACGTCAGTAAGTCAGGACCCAGATATCTTCCAGATCTTTGGTGGCCAAAAGACAAAATTGCACTACGTGTTTCTCACGAATGGTCCCTGCTCAAATTGGGGGCAATTTTGTCAGTTCCTTTTTCTTTGGTGCAATATTGCGTTTGTCATTTCGGTTTATCTGATGGACTTTTTATCTTTTTTTTCACTTTCTAATTTCATGAACATTTGTTATTTACACAAACGCAATAATAAAAATATGTCTACGTATGTGTATATGAGTATTATAGTTGACGAATCATATATTTTTTTAAACTCGAAATAACTAAAACACTCAAACATATTTTTTAAACGAAAAGTTTGCTTAGTCATAAGACTTGACAAATAAAAATTGTGATACCTAACAAAATGGAAAGACCTCACAATGATGATAATAGACTTTAGAAGGACGAAGACACGAATAGACACACCGACTTTATTAGGCCGAATCAAAAGCGAGAAAAGGTCATCGTTTCTCTTTCTTCTCTTTCAACTTTCTTTTATTTTCACAACCACACACACACATATACACTTAATACCTCATACACATACGTATAATAAAACTTATATCTATATTTGGTAGACAACGGTTGCATCATGGCTTGCGTTTACAAGTCTTTCGAGACACGAGAGTCCATCGTCACTAATCCACCACGGCGTCTCACTCTTTCCCTAAATTTATATGTGTATTTTGTTGAAAGGTGTAAGAATTTGTATATATTAACACCCCAACAATTTCGAAATTTTATAATACGCTTAATTTAATAAAAGTTAATCAGCATAGTGTAGAATATTAGTTGAGAGAAGAAAAATGATAGTACTTTTTATGTACAATCATTATAATATTTTATGGACAATATCATAATTCTGTGAGTTATCTCAATGCCTACTACCTAAAGCATTTTCCTCACAAAATGTTTTTGGAAAACCCCTAGAATAAACTCAAATTAAATTAAACTAGTTTATTGCCAAATGATACAACACCAGCACTCGTAATTTGTTTTTGTTTGACCTGATTATTTCGTAATAGTTAATAAATAAATATTCTTAGAGTAGACTTTTGTTGTCAAAGGCTCAATGATTCTTCTCTTTACAGAGTCAAGATCTCGACGTATTGACAGAATATTTACTTATATTCCTATTAATCATGCAGTTTATTTATCCTATGAATAAATGTGGTTACTCATTAAATAATCAAATTCGTTCCCCTCCTTTTTCCCCAATATGGGTCAATTATTCGCGTCCGTTTACATTTGAGGGTAATATTCGTTACGAGCTTTTGAATTTTAGAACCTACTAATAGTTGATCATTCTTCACAAAAAGATAATACCCTCTCCATTCTTAGATGCTTTTTATTAATCATAAACAAAATAAGAGAGAGTTTTCTGGATGGTTTATTAAGCGTGCAAACTATGATAAAATATCACGAATACAAAATGAATATGAATAAAAATAAAGCACACGCTTAAGACATGATATTCAGTTAGAATAAATTTCACTCGACAATGTATTGGTAAACAATAATATTCTACATATGTATGACACCATCATAATATGCTTTTTGACATTCTGGAAAATAATCATTTAAAAAAAAAGGAAATCCAGCTCAAACATAATTTCACATATAATTCAAGTATATATTCTGATTTTTTGGGGTCAATATATAATATATTCTGATTCTAATAGTTAAAACTAGACCGTCAAATTTGGTGGCTTTGTTAAAATTTAAAGTTATGTATGTGATAGACTGATCTTTTTGTGTCATTATTATTGCCCGAAACTGAGTGGATATTTGAAACGGGGTTATAACAAATAAAGAAGCATCATCCATAATTTGACTGATGCATAGTTTATCAAATAGGAAAGGAAAATAAATAGAAAAAGAACAAAATAAAGACATGAAAAGCAACATGTCTGGTTGGCCGTAGAGCCGGGGAGGTGACAAAAAAGGATCAGACAACCCTTCTATCATTCATCCAACTTAGTCCCTCCTTTACTATACAACATAATTATCCATTTTTAATATTATATCATAAACTGTATATATTTTTTTTATTTGCTTAGGCAAGTAAGAAAATTAGGACATGTTTTCCACACTTTTACACAACAAAACTCGTTATATTAATATATCTCGTGGTGATTTTTTTCATTTTATAGATTAACTAGTCATTTTAGTTTTAGCTTTTATATTTCATTTTAGTTAGTGAGCAAAAAACCAAATCGAACATGTTTCTCAGTTATCAGTATCATCCACTTAAATTTTTTAAAACAATCAGTTCATATCTAAAACTTTTTCATTTTTTTGGCAACATAGGTCTTTTTAAACATCCAGTGTGATTTTATCCATAATTAATGTTTTTAAAAATATAAGGATTATATTGGTGCTTCCTGATAACATATAGGACCGCAAATGAAAAGAAAGAAAAACTACTCGAAATATTCAATAACATTTCAATTATTAATCAATTTCCTCAACTAATCCAGATTAGACAGATTTTGTTTAGTAGTTTGAAAAAAAAAAAGCACATAATTAAACCAGTTGAACCAAACCGGAAAACATATATTATTTACTATTTTATTGAATTATGTGTTTTTGTTTCTAAGTCAATATTAAATTTGTATACAAGAAAAAAGAGCCGAATTAAATCATATCACACATTTTCATACCAAATTAAACCGATGACAAAACTGATTCTAATCCTCCGTGTGCTTCACTTTCTCATAAACTTAAACAATCGATATTTAAATTAACTGAACAAGTATTATTTTAACCGGCCGTAATGTGGGGGCAGAATCGGAATAAGGTACTCAATCATACCAAATCATTGAAGGGACCTACATGTCTGAACTGACACGTGTCGTACCTAACAGACAATTATACTGATTTTGAGTTTCGTAATTGGTCTCTTTCTCTCTTTCTCTCGTGTCGTGTGGATAAGTCTGTGAGGGATCGCATGATGGATGGCGCCAAAGTGTTGATGACATGAGAACCACCACTTTAATTCCTCTCTTTTTATCTAGAATTTTTCTACTAATCTTTTCCTATACTTATATTCTAATTTTATTATTAATACTTTTTTGGTTACCAACAAACGTATATTTATATATTTTAATTTGTTATTGTCGTGGTTGTGGATGAGGTTTGTTTTGTTTTTCTTGTTGAGGTTTGATTAGTCCAAACCTAATCTTTTAATTGCCTTCCAACCATGTAAAACCCATTCGAAAAGGTATCCTAAAAAAAAAAAAATCCTAAATTGGGGTCACACCATTATTTCAATAATTCTTTTGGTGTGTAGTGTGTACCAATATTTTAAAACCCTTTAACAACAAAAAAAAGTGTACCAATATTTTATTTTAAAATATGATATAATCACCCTTTTTATCTTTATTCTTTCACTCTTCCTCACATATTTTGTTTGTTGCTTTAATTTCTCAACCCTTTTCAGAAGTTAATGTTTATCTACATTCTTGCCAAATAAAATTATATACAAATCATAATATTTTGTAAACATAATGTTGAAATTTTCTTTATTTAATAAATGGTGTTTACAGTATATATTCACTAACATTTCTTCAATGATTTTGCATTTCCAACTAACATGTAGTAGTAGTAGTATATCTGACAAATCTACAAAGACAAGTTGTCGTGATCAATAAAAACTAATTTTGTCTCAATCATTTCACATATCTCGGTTTATATTCAAAAAGTAAAATAAAAATAAATATTAAGAACTTCAGCATGCAGATGGTTATATTTTTAGAAGAAATGGTTGGTATAATTAATCTAAATTTCACCATTTAAACTGAATAAAAATTATTGAAATTAAATATTTTTATAATGTTCTACCATTTAGATTAAAAAACAACCCTGTCAATTGTATTCAAAATGTTGAAGGAATGTAGTGGAACAAATACTTTTTTTATACTATTTTGTAGATTTTTTTCCAATAAGTTTTATATATTCTAGTGTTCTACTTATATATACTCAATTAGTTTTATCAGTGATTACTATTTAGATATTGTGAGTAAAACACTTTATTCGCTTTATATACTACAGTATATATACCTGTAGTGAAATATTATTCTATAGTGAAAGTTAAGAAATTTAAATTTAAGCTGATATAAAATGTAGTCAGAGCTATGCTATTTTATAACCATATTGAAAAATATAAATAAATCAATTCAAATAAAAATATTTAAATAACACTCTTCATAAGATAGAAGTACGTATAGTTTTATTCATAATGTTTTATAAATCTTATTTATCATCTCTATCTTTCATATGAAGATAATAATTAAGAAAAATCTAGTAAAAGCTGGTCTTTGAATATGACTTTTTTTCTATATTTTATAATTTTATCGTATAATATAATTATTTTGATATGATTATGTGTTACATGACATAGAAAACAAAATGCGATAATATATCTTCAATTCAAAAAAAAAAAAAAACAAGTAAGAGAAAATAAATTAAAATCATGACGTATGGGTTATTGGGAGATCGCCTAAATCATTATGTTAAATTGGGTCAATCCAATTACTAGTTTGTCTTCTCGTACGTCCTTGCTTTGAATATTTTATATGTTGTGTCTTTGTTGATTCAAATTAGTATTATATTAGATCTTTTTAATCATAAGCCATGACTTGTTTTCGAAATGTTGACACCTCGAGCCTTAAATACAATACAACACTAGGACTAATTATTGAATACTGTAGTAATTAATAAATACATATGTCGTCGTGTTAATGAGTTTGCCACACCTTCCCCCCTTAGGAGACTGGTCGGCCGTCGGGGACCGATACCATGAGGAACAAAATTATTTTTATAATAGTATAATATTACACGTATCATCTGTATGCATTTCACTGTTGTCCAAATGGTTAAAACTTCTCGTTAATTGGAATACGCATCCGTATCATTATCATCCACATCCTGGGAATATTTTTAAAGTTTCAATTATTTTTGTTCCAACTTCCAAAAGACAAAATTTGACCCTTTCAACAAGTCAGGAAGATTTTCGTTATGGCAAATTGGCATTTGCATTCTTTTTAGTCAGAGCAGAAGATATCAGCAAAATGTTGAAAACGAAGAAACAACTCGAGTATTATAGCTGTTATATAGGAGTGACCACATCAATTATATATGTTTAGTAGAAAGTTTATTAGGTTTTTAGGTAAATACGATTCAACTTGGCTATATATATACAATATACCCAATTTGTTTAACTGTTGTTTTCGTATATATTTTAAATTAATATGCTAGTTGAAAATTTTATAATATAAATGATTTTGTAAATCATGAAATATGTACATACATGAAACTTTTGATTAAAAAAAAATCACTAAAAAATCATGATATTACATAAATAATGAATATATAAAATCAATTCAGTGTGGCTGTTCCATTTTGTATTTGTCTTTGCTATTCTAAATGAAATGTAGACGGAAGATAAAATTTCACAAAAGGGATTAATGGAGATGGTGTAGACAAAACCGAAGATTGGTATTAGAATTTTGGTTAATTGGAATAAATAAAATTATAAACCACATTAACCAGTAGAAACGAATTTAACTGAATCGTGACTTTCTCCAATTCTCCTTCGCGGCCACGCTTATACTAATGTGTACACATTATGGGTGACCTAACTTAAATTACTTGGTTGGAAAGCGCCAAAAACATAAATAAAACCCAAAGCCAATGAAACGATCCACGTCAACTTTCTTAGTTAAGTCCCAAAACAATCTTTTATTCATTCTGTTTGACGAATCAATTTTCACCTCTATTAGCAAGTCCCTCAACAATCTTCTTCCACCCGTTTCGATCTATATTTTATTCATCTATAGATAATATCATGACAAGGTGTCTTAAATTTGTAATCCAAACTACTCTTCCTTCAGTTTCATTTAAGTCATTTTATATACAAATTAATAAATCATATATATTTATTTTTAAGGTTATTTTTATATTATATATTATATGTCGTCATTGTGTAATTCAAAATAACTAAACCAGTAATAGTAGAGACCTATAGAATATAAATGCTAAAAAATAGATTTTTAATTTTGTATTGAAGATCTAAAACTTGACTTAAATCTCAAATTTTGATAACTAAAACATCATTTATAATAAAAAAGAGTGAGGGACAGAGAAAACTATAATGAAAACATTTAGTAAAAATCGATATAGCTTTAATTATTTTATTTACCAATAGAACAACCATCTCCCTGCTTGATTAATAAAACAAAAAACTTCCTCTCTATATATTGTTAAAATGCGAGGTGGTGAAAATTAAACCAATCCTCGATTTCACTCGTTTCTCTAGCTAAACTCTACAAAAAGGCATGTAAAGATAGAGAGGATATCTTTATGATGTCATATAGTTTAAAAGTCAATTTGAACAACAACAAAAATAGTTTAAAAGTCGCATGGTAAAGTTTTTATTCCATTATCTATCCGTCTACTCATTTTTTTCTTTCTTTTTCAAGTGGTATAAACTGGAAGTAATATATATATATATATATATATATATATATATATATGCCTTTTAAAAACAGCATATTATTCTAAAAACACGGTGGACATAAACTATGTATAATCTAAAACACAATCTGGCCAGATCAAAAGAACTCAGGAGCGGATCTACATTGTAAAAGTTATAGCATATGCCCTACACTAATTTATAAAGTTTTATATTTACTACCATAAGTATTTAATGGTTAGGATAATTTGTTATTGATGTGTTTTCAAGTTTCTTATATGTAGAGTTATATTCTCACTCTTTTTCTAGATAATTATCAAACTTTTGTTATTAGTTTTTTATTTGCCACATTTTCTCTTATTTATTTATATTTTATTTTTCTCTTCTTCCGTGTTTTTATTCTTCTTTTGATTGATTGCATTACTTCTCTCTCTAATTAACTATCAAACCTTTGTTATTTTGATTGACTGCATTACCTTTCTCTCTAATTAACTATCAAACATTTATTATTAATTTTTTATTTATCATATTTTTCTTATTTATCTCAAATTTTCTTTTTTTAATCTTCTTGATTATTTTATTTTATATTTCATTTCTCTTATACATTGTTGTTGTTGTTTTATCATTAACATGAATATATATAATATATGATACACATATATTATAATTAAGTTAATAATACTTTTTAGTAATTATATGATTTAGATTAGGTTTACAAAATATTTTTAAAACTACTTTAGGAATAAATATTATATATGTATTTTAAAATATAATTTTATTTATGCCCTATACGAATATTGATTTTGGATCCGTCCCTGAGAAAACGGAACCTAAAAAGAAAAGATCACAATCCAAAACCAAAAATAAACAATACAGGAAATTAGAAGAAAATAAAAAATATTAAAGGGGGAATGTGTAGTGTGAAGAGGTTGAAGATTGGTAGGCAAGCTGACATGTTACCCATATCTGCCTTCTTCAAGCAAAGCATGGAGTGGGAGACAATTCATGTGGTCTCTTATTTATAGTCCCCTCTTAACCAGTCTCTCATTATCTTAAATAAGTAGTATATTAGATAGAACATGCTGAGATATTCAAGCAACTTTTCTAATCTATGTACAAATATAGAGCGGTATTCTTTACAAATTAAAAATATGAAATAACTATTTATATCTAATGTTCGGTGGTATATTACGAGAATATCTGCTCTCGAATGAAAATTCAAAACATATTTTATCAGGGAACAATCTTTGAAAATAATTAATATTGTGTATCGATTATCGAAGGTGGGGGAGATATAGAAACGTCCGTCCATGTGGAAGTAATTGTATAATCGACTTTGATAAAATTTGTAGATATATCTCGGAGTAACAAATTAAATTAGCACTAAGTTGAAACGACGTAAGACTTACAAATGCAAAAATAAACCCCGACATTGGCCTACAAATGTCATTGACTACGGACAAATCAACATTTTGTTAAACTTAATTCTATTTTTCTTACATTACATTTTTTAAGATGGAAAACTGAAAAATTAACAATAATGGGTTTAACCGTATATTCTCTCATATTTCAGTGAATACATTTTTTATAGAATTTTCACACATAAAAATATAGTATTACTTAATTATGAATATATTATCTTTATACTAACTATTGCATATAATTTTAACTACTGATAAATTGAGAAATTTAACTATGTAGAAAATTAAAATTCACTATATTTGATTAATTAATATATTTAAACCCCTAAATTTTGTTTTTTTTTTTAATGGAAGGAACATAATAGACTTCCATTGTTCACATAAAAGCTATGATTTTTTAAGATTTGTCAAAGTTTCAGTCTGGAAATTTCCTGTTAAAAACAATATTTAATTTCAAAAAAATATGTAAAATTTTGTTACTACAATAAATATTTATATAGAAATTTATGCAGTGGGAAGAATAGTTGCAAGTGGGGTGCTAATTTGGTCAACCTTTGTAAGTGAGAAGATTATAAGGAGAGAGAATTGTGCCATCATAATTTCCCACATTCTTTTTCAAAAATACCAAAATAATCGTAGAAATATGAATCCATTCCTTTGATTAATTGATTAATTCTAATTATTAGCCACCCACCCACCCACCCATCAAAAAAAAAAAAAAAAAAGGTCTCTTCTCCTTCTTAAGAAGAAGCCTCTTGGTTCATTTCGTCCCCAATTATCTTCCAAACTTCACAAAAAAAAATTCTTTAAAAAAACGAAAAAACTTTTTTTTCTTAGTATTACCCTCGAGATCTTGAAGCTTTGATCATAGGAAGAAACAAAATTCGAAGATCAACTTCTTTTTCTTCAAATGGGTCTTGATGATTCATGCAACACAGGTCTTGTTCTTGGTTTAGGCCTCTCACCAACGCCTAATAATTACAATCATGCCATCAAGAAATCTTCCACCACCGTTGACCACCGTCTCGATCCGTCGTTGACTCTAAGCCTCTCCGGTGAGAGTTACAAGACCAAAACGGTTGAGATGACCGTTGTCGGCGCCGGAGACCAGATTTGCCGGCAGACTTCGTCTCACAGCGGAATATCATCTTTCTCGAGCGGAAGAATAAAGAGAGAAAGAGAAATCTGCAGCGGCGAAGAAGAGGCGGAGGAGACGACGGAGAGAGTAGTATGTTCGAGAGTGAGTGAAGATCATGAAGACGAAGAAGGTGTTAGTGCTCGTAAAAAGCTTAGACTCACTAAACAACAATCCGCTCTTCTCGAAGAAAGCTTCAAACTTCATAGCACTCTTAATCCCGTATGATATAGTTTAATTATTTTCTTGATTAATATGTTCTTATTTACGTTGATCATTTTTTTTTCTGGCAACAAGGGTTACGTTGATCATTACCTAACTAATCTTTTTAAAAATTCACAGAAGCAAAAACAAGCTCTTGCGAGACAGCTGAATCTAAGGCCTAGACAAGTTGAAGTGTGGTTCCAGAACCGGAGAGCTAGGTGAATTTAATTGATTTTTTATTTTGTTAAAGAATTTTAATTGATTAAATTTTAAGAAATTAATGCTCCAAAAAAAAAACTTCACATATATAAATTACTTCTTGTTCTGAATTAAATTCTTTGTTTTTTTTCATTTGGACAGGACAAAACTAAAGCAAACAGAAGTGGATTGTGAATTTTTGAAGAAATGTTGTGAGACTTTAACGGATGAGAATAGAAGGCTTCAAAAAGAGCTCCAAGATCTGAAGGCTTTGAAATTGTCTCAACCATTTTACATGCATATGCCAGCGGCGACTTTGACGATGTGCCCTTCTTGTGAAAGACTCGGCGGTGGTGGTGGCGCAGGCGGCGGCGGAGGTACGGTGGCGGTTGATGGAGGAGCGGCGACAGGACCTTTCTCCATCGTTACAAAGCCTCGGTTCTACAATCCTTTCACTAATCCTTCTGCAGCTTGTTAATTACTTAGTAATCAATTTGTTTTTGGTTATTTTTAATATATATCCAATTAGTTAGAAGGTTGGGAAAATATTAAGGGGGGGAAATGGGGTATAGTCTTTATAGATAAGACTCTTCAGCGATTCCACTTTTGTTTTTCGGTGGGATTGTTGGTTAATCAAGAAAAAAAAAGTATGTAATTATAGTTTTTATTTGTAGAGAAAAAAGGAAGATAATAGTACTACTTCTTTTGTTCTTTTCTTCAGATATATTATTAGTATAATTTTGGTTGTAAAAAACATGAATATACTACTATTTTAATATTTTTTGGTGCAAACAAACATGAATGATATTAAAGATAATAATTTTGTGTACTATTTTGCAATGATTTATTACGTATTCCTTAACAAATGATTGTTCATTCATTCGCATAATATTGTTATTTATTTTTCATAATCTGATCGATATTAACTTACGAAGAAAACAAAAATATGGGTTCTAGTTTTGGTTCACATTTACAAGTTACAATGACGTAAACTTACTAAACATATCGCTTTACTCGATCCTTCCTTATTTTAAATGTTTTTTCTAAGCGTTGTTAGATTGATTCTTCTATTAACAGGAAGATTCGTGTATGTATTTGTCAAAGTATCCACTAAGCTTTTATAGAAACAGAGTCTCTAATGGTCCATTATTCTTTACTAGTCGTTCATCTAAATGAGACACTGGTGTCAACTTGGTTTTGTTTTCAACCGTAGAACTCAAAAATGGAAATAGATAATTGATTGAAATAAATTTCACACCAAGAAATAAAACACTTGTAACTAAATAGATGGAGAATCTCAAAACTTGGGAAAAAAAAAAGGTAGTGACAAAAAAAGTTGAAGAAGGTTAGTTAATCCGGTAAGCCAAACCATTCCATATTCAACCGAAATATTAGTTTTATAAATTAGATCTAAGTATTGGTATTAACTTACACCTTTTTTTAGTTTTGGCTCCAGGTACAGAAATTTTATTTTTGTATTATCCAAAGCAAAAAGAAAAAAACGCAGAAAAAAAACATTTGATGTGTGAATGATTTTAAGTGAGAGAGATAAAGGGTGTGGGGCTAAGAGGTTAGCTCACGTGTATTGATACATCTCCTTAAACTTAGGCCTTTTAAATTTTCCAGCCAATAATAACAATATTTATTTATAAGTAAGCTTAAACGGTATGCTGACAAATTAGAAGGAGCCAATACACACAATCAAAAACGTGTTCACATATGTAGTCAATTATATATCCATAAATTAGAACAATAGAAAACAAAAGATCATCATCAAATTACAAAGCTTAATCGCAAAGAAAAGAATTATATACAGAAAGGTTTTAGGAAAAAATATAAAACGAAATAAATAGTTACCAATAAATATATTTAAAAAGTTCTTGAAGATTTGAAGCAGTGAGATGCTCTGTCTTTAAGGGGGGTAAGGTGGGGCATGCTTCACGTGATTTTCTCTTCGTTTTTCTTCTCACGACCATGTTATAGATATATGGGACTAATTATATGACTTTTCATATAATACCTATATTTATTATACACGTATATTCATTTTTGTTTAATAAATACACGATAACGAGACGTATTTGTTAATGTATTTATGAAAGAGACCGCCAGAAATATTGAATTTTTATATGAAGAAAATAAAATAGTTATAAAGTGACACACATGTATGTACGTATCATATTCATGAATCTTCCAATTTCAACACGTACATACATACATGCACAACACTATTATGGATGCAGCTTATCTAATCCTATAACGAATCCCATTTAATTATATAATTACTGTATTTTGTATTTTGATAAAATTCTTGTTTTATAGGTATTCTTTTGATGAAGTTGTTTTATGTTTTAATGCCAAAATGTAGATATACAGTATCAAACAATCAAACCAAGCTATGCCGTTGAGAATTTGAGATCGATCTCTATAAGTAATAATAATATGCATGCATGTGTTTTATCGAAAGTAATATGTATGTGGAAAAAGAATACCCTTTTTCGGGTATTAATTTAATTTATATAAAAGCCCAATGTTTTCGTATCGAATATTATGCATGCGCGATGATGAGAGAGGCCACAAGAAAATTATAAGATCGGTGACCCTGAAATTATGGTGGTGGACCATTTAATGATGAGATGACTTTCCGGGGAAATCGATGACTTTCTCGGAAACTCAATTCTATTTTCACGGATTCATTCCCTTTTACTATCCCCTTTTTCTCTTTTCTCTTTCTCTTTTTTTAATTTGATTTATAATACCACAAATTTTTTTGATCCAAAACTAGTTATACCCTGTGATGCTTGAATTATTTTAATCCCGATTCGATTTGAAAGTAATCGGCCGCATTCGATTTGAAAATAATTCAATAGGCGAGGTGTATTTTATTTTTGAACAAGAGTGTATATCAAGATTAGTATGTCATTATTAATTAAGTATTACTTATGTGGGTGACTAATTAGATGCGGTTGTTTCTTTTAATGATTGATAGATTTGCTTTACGTGTGCACGAACGTAATTAGTGTATTAAGAACAGCAAAAGACATGTGTCAATTGCTGGTTAAATTGTCGGTTTGTCGAATTCTTGTTCCCGACTTTTCAATTTAAAAATGCACTAGTAGTCTAGTACTTATGTGGAATACTACTCTTTTAATCACTAACTATGAATCTGGTAGAAGACTCCAAAACAATTGTTTTATTTCTTCAATGTTAATTCGTTTGCTAAATTTGATATTAAAAACAAATTAAATTAACATAACAACTCTCGTATCATAAACTAAGTGTTATACGCGTCAAATACGCCTTATCTTACCAAATTAATTAGTTATGTAATTTGATTTTGACTACAAAGTATGGGTTTATCTACAATCTACATGCATAGTGACCTCATGCAATTTTCATATATTTTTTTTTTCAATCGGTCCCGAAGCCGCTTAGTTCAAGATAATTTATAATTTTTTATACAAAATTAAGCAATAAAAAGGTGGCTTGATCATGTCCCCACAATTAACTCCTTCTTTGGCAAAGGATAAAATAAAAGGTGGCTTCATTATATAAGGTTAAGAAGAGGTTTAAAACTTACAAATCTATATTGTAAGATCTAAGCGGTGTATCTGTAAGGGTAAAACAAAAACAAAAGAAGAAAAAAGAAAAAAATAGTTAACATTGGTTATGTCTTGAAACGCACCATTACGCATAGTAATTAAAAGTTTGGTAAAACGCCGAATAAATATAAGTTACCTTAATATATCATACAAGCAACTAAAATAACTTACGACTTTAATGTAATTATTTTGTTTTAAAAGTGTAAAGAAATGCCTAAACATCATGATTTATTTCTTAGTCATTGTATTTTTGCGTCCGTACATCCAAAATATAGTCATCGATGAGTTTTATGCTAATTACACGTAGTACAGTATACCAAAACTTCGTAACATAACAATGTATAGTTTGTAACCGCTGATTTATCATCCGGATACATACATATAACTTATATATACATATGACTGTATCCGTAATCATAAGAGAAACTCATAATTCGTTCAAATTGACAATTTGACATGATGATGATTTAATTAGTAGCTTCAGTAACTATGTCATTTTCTGTAAGTGGATTCGAACCGATGTAAAGAGTGTTCAAAAGTGACTAAAAGAAAAAATACAAGAAAACATAATTTTCGTTAACTAGATACCTATCAACATAGAGCTAGTCTAAAGCCTATATATATGCATTGTAGTTATTGTCGACGAAATGAGTTTCACAGTTCAATAATAGAGGAAGAAAATGGGACTATTGAATAATTGGAACTCTAAGTAGAATTACTAGATGCGGCATAGCATGTGATGATAACATATAATATAGTAAAAAAAAGCAATATGGTAGTGTAATGTATGCCCATTTTGCTTCAATTGTGACTGATGTACCATAATTAAAAAAGAACATTGAACTCTTTTAAGTAAAAATTTATTGATGCATAAAGTGTGGAGAACCATGTGATTTTGTTTCTCCTCCTCCGGACTTTCTGTCAACTTTACCTTCTCTAGTTATTTTTTTTTGGGACAAAAAAGCAAATTTATCCAATCGTTCTCTACTTTGTTGTTGTTGTTGTTTTGTGTTGAAAATCTTAATTTCGGCATGGTTACCAAATGACAGAATAAGTTATTTCAATGATTTTTTTAATTAGTAAAAGAATAATGTTATTTCTTGAGATATTCTATATTTATTTTTACTAGGAAAATAAAATTTTATTTTACATTTGCTACAAAAATTAATATTTAAATACAGAAATCTTATTTCCAATATTTATTCACGATTAATAAAAATACAAAAATATTTGATCAATTTCAATTCTTTTTTTTTATTTTATCCAAAATTTATATTTTATTTCATCCGATTTCACAACAATTATTCATATTTTATAGTATAATTTATCAGATAATAGTTACATAACTTATTTTAGGTTTTACCTAAAAAACAATATTTTAGGTTTAACATAATTTGAAAATTTAGTTTCAGGTCATTAATTGGATTATAATTTATCAATTAAGGATGTCAATATTTAATTTTATTATATATATTTTAGGTTTAACATAAACTTTTGTTTCTGTTTATGGCTGATAGGTTCACAAAAATTTGCAACGTTAACTAAATTAATTTAGAGGACTGAGAGATATGGTCTTTTAAGTTTTCTCTCTTTTAAACTTGAAAGTAAATTTCAAAATGTAAATGTTCATATCATAAACTTTAAAAGTATGGGTCATATTTTTTTTTAACAATTCAATTAATGTAAAAACATATTCTTGAGTTTAGATCAACATGTTAAATTAGGTTTAACTAAAAAAGTATGCACGTTAAATTATGTAACATGAAATCGTTTTGATGTACTTGGCATTCAAAACAAATTTTTAATGTCAAAATTAAGTTTTATGTTATAACCCGTCTGATGGTCGTGCAATTAGCACTACAAACAAAAGTTAATATTATTACAAATTTTTATGTTATAATATGTCACAATCATAGTAAGTAGATTTTTTAATCTAATTAACAATTTTTTTTGTTCAAATCTAATTAGTTATTATTGGATATAGTGTTAATTGAAAAAAAATTGCATGCACATATTTGATCATCACTAAAATTGACATTGCTTATATATTATAGATATCAAAAATATATTCGAAACCTCAATTATATATATGATTTACTACCGGCACCGTCGATAAATTTGTAGTCGATAATTCGATTTGAAAAAAAAAGTAGTCGATAAATCGATAAAATATCATTTTTATTTATTTTGCAAATAAACCTCTCTCTTAGCCGTAAATAAAAATAAAAAGAACTTTTCTGGTAGTTGGTTTGCAAAAGAAACTCCATACTAAAAAAGAACTTGCAAGATTTATTGAAATTGCATTTAGGTTATCTTTTTATACTTTTTCATGTGACAAAATCTCCAAATAACACGCGGACCCATGAGTTTCATGAGCCAATTGGTCAAACCATTTTATAGTTAGTAATCTAACCAACACGTGGAACATTCTCATTTTGAGTCAAGAGCACATGTGGATGTTCCTCTAATCAATTACATCATTATAGGCTTATAAATAGAATACTGTCTTTTCACATGCATACAATGATGATACAAAGTTAGAAGATACGTCTAAATTTTAACTAATGAAACTTGAAGCACAAAACAATATACATAAATACATAATTATATACAATCCTTTTTGAAAACAAAGCTATTTGATGTGAACCACAAAGTCCCAATAATTGATAACGAAATGGATTATACGTGTTGTTGATAAGTAAGAAAGAGTTAATAATGAGTATTTTTTGTTGTCGTTATTAGCATGTTATCATTTTACATGTAGGTGTTACGATGATGTAAGGACTGAATATTTTATTAGCCAAACCCCTGATTTTTTTGTAGATAATGGACGTGTGTCAGCGTGCTTAAACAGTATGTTTATTTCAAAATTTGCTTAAAAAAATTGTAATGTAAAACAGTACCAGATGTATAAACGGAGCATTTGATTGCCTTACGGCCCAAGATAGAAATGTGAAAGAGAAGACGTAAAGATCAGGCCCATTAACTCCTGATCCAAGTGAAGTGACCATGAGTTCGAGTGGTCGCTGCTCAACAAGACACTAATACAAAGTTACAAACTATACACCATATACTTTGGGTTCAGTTGTTCCGGTTTTAGAGAAAAATAAAATTTTAATCAAACTGAAATACACGTAGAGTATCTGGTCCAACCAAGCATTTGTCTAAACGAAACTGCCGTAAACCAAACCAAAACCCAAAATACACTCTTACAAATAAACATGGTCTTTTATGATCTTGACACGATAATAGATCATTAATACAGCAGTACAGAATGACAACAAAAGTAAAATTTTAAAATAAAAATTATATGAACATTTGGCCACAATCAGAACGATTATGAACAATTCATCACACACCACAGGACTCATCATTAACTTCACATAGATACACTTATGGAATTACCACTTGTCACTTCTTCTTGCTTTAAAGACAATATTTGTTTGGATCATATTCCGGCCGAGCATTCTGGGGGAGGAATAGGGAAACGAGACCTATCGGTACAATAATCATAGACCATATGGTTCACTCGAACCCATCTATAACCTCGAGCCTCTACCGGACTCAATTGATGGTACGCACTGCCTTCCCACCAGTTCCTTGGATTAGCGGGACAACCTGTTGGTCCTGGAACCGGACATCCTTCTATATCAAAATCTTTGTAGTAAGCATAAAACGGCGCTCCTGACCAATTGATTTTCTCCATTCCTCCACGTGTCGCCCAATCATCAGCTTCCCACAACGTGGAATATACACCCATTGGTTGGAATCTCGGGTATGGAACTTTCCTCGCCTCATTGTTCTTATAAACCCTAATGGGAACATTGTCTACGTAGAACCTACACATCACACATATTAGACGATTACAAAATGAATACAACAAAGAGAATCACATCTTTCATAAATTTGTTTTCCCGTATAAATTATGGCTAATGGGTTTTAAAATTTGTGGGACCTTTATATGGTCAAATCAGTGAATACCTCCAAAACTACATATATGCTGTCTCTTTCATTCTCTTATTACATGGCCCATAGGCCGACAAAATATTAAACCAATCATGTCTCTCGTGACAATAGGAAAAGACAAGGATAGTTAACCGAATCTTATAGTACCAAATTATTGGTTAAATTGATACTGCTAAAGTATGAAGCGACAGCAATTGGTTGTATACGTAATGATGTATGACTTACACAATACGGAGATGGTTCCATGAAATGGCGTATTCATGGAAGTCACGAGAAGGGTCAAACCAAAGGTTAACTCTTTGCTCTCTATCGCCTTTGCCATGAGCAAACACGTTGGTTTGCACAGTGTACGGTTGTCCACTTCGGTTTCCCAGGAACTCGAAATCTAGCTCGTCTCTTATGGAATCCGTATCTGAATTCATCTGCGTCATTTATCATATAATTTATAACCAAAACTTACATAAATGCAGTATATAATGGAAACAGAAATATCGAGATTTATGTTTAGTTACATAGAAGGCAGCAACAGTTCCCGCTGAATCACCGGGGATGAGTTTGATTTTCATGCTCACGCGGCCAAACAAGTACCGGTTTTTCGAAGCGAAGCCACATCCTAAGCCAATGTTATAATAAAACATTTAATATACGAAACTGAAGATACATAGTGTGTTTGCATAAAATTTATGATAATGCATGTAAGAACCTGAGCTAGGGTCTAATTTGAGCTGAATGGCTCTTCCTCCATCGATTTGAGTGATGTGAGTATCGGACCATGTGATCCTAAAGTCATCCTGAAACTTGGCCGGTCTACTCAAAACCGGTCGGTACAATGCTGCAAATAAGCATAAGCTTATGAAGAAAGCATTTCTCGCAGAGAAGAGTGATGACACCACCATCGTTGCTTTGTAGTAAGTTAGTGAAGATCTTGTGATGATGGGTCTGATTGAAATTAGAGTATCGAAGCCGTATTTATAGTGAGATCGATGCATGCTGGTAAAAATGTATGTAGAATTATTGTTTGATTGGGGAAGGTATCTCATTTAGAGCTTAGCTTTTCAGTACAGCTAATCAGTGATCGATCGTCTCAAAAAATTTGGACCTACCACTTTTCTATTATTGTTGTTATTATTATGTTTTAATATTCATTGAATATGTCTTGTTTTGTTACCCAAGTCTTACTGTTCTTTCACTCTTTTTTGCTATTCAAATATAATTTATTTCTTGCTCTTTTTTGGTAAAAGGCGTAAAGCTAGGCTAGTCACATTATTACTATCTGTCGTCATTGCTCTTATGTGATGTGAAACAAGTAAATTATTATTCAAAATCAAGTTTGTGATAAAAGTTATTATTTCTTGGCTCTCAATGATTGAAGCAGATGAATTTCCCAACGGACTGAACTGATACGCGCGGTGCGATCTCATTCGGACACGTGTCACCTTATATTATACTCCTATTTGGTTGAAATATTGTATATATATTTCCCCATCATAAAGTTATTTTTCGTATTTTTGTATCAATACAAAAAAGGAATTTAATTTGATGTGGTGGTTAAGAAAGAACAACCGTTTACAAAAAAAATCTTGAGGTGGTGGTTAAGATTGGTTCGACGACAATAAGAGATGACAAAAAAAAATTTTGTTCTCAACCATTTGGTGGCAAGTTAAGCGTCTTAAAATTTAATTATTTGTCTTAATATTTAATTATTTATTTGGACAATATCCATGTTTATTTTGCACGAAATTTTTTATTCATTCTAGTTACTTTGGTGAGAGTAGCTGTGAATTATTTATGATCGTAAACATTCCAATTTATCAAGAAAATTTGAGAATATGAAATTTGTTTAATTTATGGACACCACACAAGTCGTGCTCGTCGAATAGTTCAAATCCCCATCTCAATTTATATCGTTCTCACTCAATATTACTCTGAGCTATGAAACATCGTTAAAAATGAAAATTCTATCAGGCAATTTGGCACTCTAGTTTCGATATTTCATACAATATTCGTTTCTTATAAAGTAAAAATTTGACTGGCTAGTTAGTAGTCGTTTTAATAAAAGTTCTTTGTAAATTATGTGTCAAACGTATATTTAGTCTGTTGGTTTTTGTACAAAATAGAGACTCTAATTTATGTATATACACATTTAGATTTTTTTTTAATCTGTAAACTTTTCAGTCGGAAGTAAATGACAGGATTGGGCTCTAGAGCATAATATATTCGTATATATATCGAGTTTATCATACTAAAATCATATACTTAAGTTTTGATACGCAAATAAAAATTGATTAGAGTTTATGAGTTCGATCCGATGCAATATATGTCTACGTTAAGCTATCATGTCTAATAAAACATTACACCCTGGAATTTTTGCATGAAAACGATAGTCATCAACAATGAAGTCTCACTAATTTAGAAGGACACACCACACATTGGACAAACCCACATGCAATTAAGAACTATGGATAAGAAATTGACGGACTTCGTGAGTTTCATAAAACAAATCTCTATTTAACCCAAAATTAATGTCATGTCTTTAAATTTTAATATGCTACCCACCCTTTTCATCCCTTTTCCCACTTTTATTTTGTCGTACTTGTGAAAAAATAACATATACACAGCCGACAAAAAAAAAATGATTTGAACTATATCAGAAACAACTAGTACTATTTTTTAGCTAACAAATAATCAGTATTCTTTCTATTTCTTTTTTACTTGTCGTCTACTCTTATTTTTTGTTTACAGAATACTGATTATTCGTTTTATGTTTTTATTGTAATTTTTATTTCGTGTTTTCTTTTGTCACCTAAGCTGTTTTGAGTGTTTAAACTGATAATACACCCTAATTATACAACCTGACCATATCCAGCGCTCTAACCCGATATTATAACCCTACGCTCGTTTAACACATTTTATGTTAACTGTACCATTTGAATAGATTTGATGATTATGTATTATGGGTCTACTTAATCTATTGGATCTTTTAAATTTGAGATTCGGCCTCATAACAGTCTTTCTTGCATTTGGGCTTTATTTGGCATTGGGTCATCTTTAATTTTAATTAAAAAATTAGCCCATTTCTTTGACCCATAATATATTTGCCTTGAATAAAATGATTAGCGATAGTTCTAGACTTCTAGTGGTTAATCCTCTCTAATAATCACTACGCTCAACCTGGATTCGAACTCACACTTGTAAGAGTTTTAAAAAGGTGTAAGTAAAGAAATTACTCAATTAGTAAGATATGATTAATCATTATGCCAACGAACCAACTAGAATTATATTTTTTGTTGCAGCCCACGACAAATGTGCTTGGTGTCGTTAATGATTTAGTCAATACAAAATAGCTACAGTTATAATATTTTTTTTCAAAACACAACTTTTCCAAGAATTTTGTGATAACATGATTTTCAAATTGAAGTCTTTAGTTTTTTTGTATTTGGACTACTCGGGTGTTAGAATTTTAAAATTGCATGTTTTCATAACTTTGCTTAAAATTTACTTAAATGGAAGGAAAATGTTTAACAGCGGTTAACTGCACATAGCAATTGAGAATATAATTCTTTTAATCATTGGAAAAGGAAATTGGGAAGAGTGAGCCAAACGTGTTGACACAGTTATATATGAATATTATTTGAATAATAATATATACTTATGTGTATATAAGCAACTTTTTTGGTTAGAAGAATACGAAAAGGCAAGGAGGCACGGTATTGGTCGGTCAGGTGAGGTGGGGTCCTTTCTACTGCTCCAGTCAGTCTATTACCACAAGAAACCGCAGAAACCAGAACTCAAAAAGCAACTCAATTTTTTTTAAACAATTACTATCATAAAATAAAATAAAACATGTTGAAAGAAAATTCTCTAATAGAAAAAGTATTTTAGCAGAAAAATTAAACTGAAACAGCTGTGATGGAAAACGTCAGTTCCGGGTAAAAACCTTGAATCTTTTTTTTTATACAAAAAAATCATAAAAAATTCTCTACTCTGTTTACAAAGAAAATCATAAAACCTGTACGTACTTGTTTATTTAACATCATATATCCTATTGTTTTCTTGATTTTTTTTAATCCATTTTTTCGTCTTCAAAACTTTAATTATTATGGTTTTCTCTTCTAGTATATCTAACGTTTGCTTTTGTTTCGTTAAGTTTTAAAAAATTTAACTGTTCTTTTCTGCTAAAATTAAATATTCATCCTGCTCTTTTGTACCTACGTAATTTCTTTTTCACCTGATTCTTGTTTTATTGGACACTTGTAGACACATACGTATCATACTATACATACACACATTTAATAGAATCTGACTCCCGTTAAATTATACATCATGATTTTATTTAAACACTTATATAAAAAAAAAGGAGGTCACGGCATATTTTGTATTTTTGTTCTTCAAATACTGCCTCTCTAATACATATCTTTGATGATGTGATGATACAAAAAGTATATAATAATATTTATGTGAAAACATTATTATATATCATGTCAAGTCATATATAACGCTTACGTGCATATATATCTGTGCGTGTAGTATAGTTTAGGAAATTTTATTTGCCCTTCAAAGGGTAGTCACTTTCCTTTTTCTTCCCTACTTACAAAAATCTATACACATCAATACGCAGAGAGATAGAGAGATAAGAGTGTAGAGAGAGAAAGTCTAATTGTTTCTCCTGTAAACTGCAAGCCGATCTTGTCTGAAAATGGCGGTGTGCAGCAAAATGTCAAGTTTTCTACTGATTTTGCTGATTCTTAGTTCGACCCATTTCAGTCTAATGGCTAATGGTAAATGGGTCAATGTCACATTTCCATATGTTCAAAGAAAATTTCCAAAATCTTAATTCTTCTTTTAATTCTTATGACATTTTCAGGTAGACAAGAGCCAAGCTCGCATGTATCCACCACTGAGGTAAATTTCTCAAATCCTCTGTTTTTTACTTTTTCTTTCAGTTTAGTTGATTTTTGAAATGTTGCTGATTTTGAACAGACAGGAGATCAAGATCAGAAGATGATGATGAGAGGTTTAATAGGATCACGACCACCAAGATGTGAGAGAGTGAGATGTCGTTCTTGTGGTCACTGTGAAGCAATTCAAGTTCCTACAAATCCTCAAACAAAGCTTCATTCTCCTTCTTCTTCTTCTTCCTCTGAGATTATTAATCTTGATTACACCAGAGGAGACGACAGTACTAATTATAAACCCATGAGCTGGAAATGCAAATGTGGTAACTCAATCTATAACCCTTGAAAGACTTTGTTTCTCTTTTGTCGACAATTTTTCACTTTTTTTTGGGGGTTCCAATTCTAAAATCTCTGTGTACATATATATGTTTAGTTGTAATCTTCAGAGTTTCTGATAATTCTGTGTTGTTGATTCAGATTATGTTGTTTACTATAGTGTAGTTAACAAAAGCAGAGATGAATAAAAAAAATTGTGTTATCCAAAATGGTTTGTTTTTAATTTTAGGTAACTATTATGAATTTTTTGTTTCGCACAAAAAAAAAACATTATGGATTTTGATTTTACAAATAGTGAGAGTAAAAAATATTCATAAAACAAGAAGTGATATATTATTAGAAGAACACGCATCGTAAACAGAACGCACGGAAACCTATTTTCAAGACGAGTCTGACAAATACCAATTTTGTGGATGAAAGTTACATCACACACGTACGTATGCACCTACATACATACATACATGTATGCATAGTGCATATGAGATTTTTGTATGGAAATATTGTTGGATTAATAAACAGACAAAGATACACATACATATATCCCCATAGATGATGTCAAACAAAAAAAGAAATCCATAGTTGATCGTCAAATAATCAGCCGTTTTGCTGACATTCGCTAAACGTCGCCGTTTGAACGATTATGTCATTCACATTGGATTTTGGGTCGTACTTTTTTATTTTTATTAAAACGATTAATTTATTTGGTGACGACTGGTGATTTTCTGTGTCCTAGTACTTGCTTGAGTAGAGTTCTCGTTGGGATTTATTACTAGTAACAACTCTGAATTAATATATAGTGCCTTTTTAAATAAATAACAAACAAAGCCCCCAAATTCTCGTCAGTTTTAATGCAATATCAACGAGAGTAGAAATTTGAAACTAAAAACTAAATAAAACATCTGAAGACGCAAAAAAATCATATATGATACATGTGCAGTGATTTGATATATACAATAGTTTATAGATTGACACCTATACAATTTAAAATCAGCATCTATATGACCAAATGATGATGGTTATTATATCTACTTAAGTCAATGAACAATTTCTACTTATAGCATTTTCTTCGTTTTTGGTCAGATTTAGCATTTGGAATATCAAATTGTAGAAATTAAAACGAGACTGGACAAAGCCTATTCATCAAGAAATTTGATGAGTGTGAGATGATGGGATTGATCATATGGAAAGAGGAAAGGAAGTGACAAAACAAAAGAGAGAAGATGTGTGTTTGTGTCTGTGGGGTTCCCCTAATTTCACAAATCAAGCAAAGCAAACAGTCTTGATTCTCTACACTGTTTTTCTTTTGAATGACTTTACTTCCTCCATTTTTTTTGTTTTCATTTCATTTATTACTTAATAGTGCAACTCAATAGTCGAGTAATAACAAAAATATATATAAATATATTTGAAATTCGGTGGAGACCCAAGTGTCAATCAAAGTCAGTAAACTGCCACCATGCTACGTACTGATTTAACTAATCTTCTCAGCGACGACGCCGCTCCGAATATTTTATACAGTATCTTTCGTAATAATTCATTATATATTTACGAAGATAATAGTGTGTTATATATTGGGCATATCGTCCAAAACTCGATGGATAATGCTTTTTTATAAGATAACATATTATAATTTCTTCCTTCAACATTTGAATCGCCGCACTATCCAGCTATATTACATTGATGAATAAATTATTTTTGGAAATTTGATCAAGTAAATTGTACTACAGAGAAATTCAACTATAATGATTTGTACTCTTAGCTAGTCTGCAATCTGCTAGCGTCGCAAAATCGTGGATAAATGAACTGTTTCTCGTAAATCTAATAATGATTTTTTTGCTATTTCGTTTGTAGAGCTTCTTCAATCACTAGTAGAGGATACCGTTTAAATGATAAAATCTGCCGTCACTAGAATATTTTGAGCTCGACAGATCTCAAAACGCTACGTACATTGTTTTAAACTATTTATATATTTGAGTAAAAAAAACATTTTGTTTATAGACGATTTGATCTATGAAACCATTAAAAGCAAAGTGACAAAATGAAAAGACTCAAAAAGAAAGAGACAGATATCATAAAGAGGAAAAATGAGAGTTCCAAAGCATAAAATACTTTGGCCATTCCGATCTCTTTTTGTTTCTGTTTCGTCTTACCGTTTAGTTAACTGTTTCCGATCTCTTCTCTGTTGCATCACTTCATTGGAACTATGGATATGCAATAAAAAAAATATGTATCGACAAAAGAAAAGAAAAAAGGCTTAGAGATTAGTTAGCCATTGGAGAGTTGACAAATGACAATGTACAGTCACGTGGAAGCATTTTGGACATATCCATAATCACTTTCTCTGTTTCAATGATCTATTTTGACGTCCACTGCTCCATACCTCATTCATTGTTCTTGTACGACACATGCCTTTGTTCATCATGAAATATGAGATGGTTAATGCCTCCACGTGAGATTGTGATATATGAGGTACGAGATGGTGGATATATTTCTTATTTCATTACCTACAAAAATATGATTATTCGTCAACCATATTGCATCATTACATAAAAGTTAGACACATTTTTTTGAGTCTAGTGGGTTTTATACGATCACCGTCTTACTATATCCGGATTTAAATACAGTCTTTTACCGTATATATAGTTCAAATATTGGTATTTGTACTTTCTTAACAAAATATTGATATTTGTATATAATTATAATGTCAATATTTATATATTCATATGTGTAATCGACAAACAAAAAATCAATAATGCAAAGAATAATTATTTTCAAAGACTTAGAAGACAAAACTTACTGGGGAAAAAAGTGGAGGAGATTCCAATGGTCCAATAAAGATTTTGGTCTTTAATTTGGATATGAATATATATGTACACGCAATGCCAATAGCAAAGACGTCTCAAAAGCTTATTTGTATATTGTTTTTTTTAAATGTATATTAATCAAAATAAATTATATCGTTTTTTGTCAATATTAATTAGTATACATATACACTTACAAGTTATATTATGTATATATATAGTTATGGATGGTATATGCAGATATTATAACAAAACTTCGAATTTATGGTATATAACCACCCATTTGTACCACTATATACCATACATCATAGCATAGTTCACCTCACGAAAACTGTCCAAAAGTATGATCATTCGAAATTGATCTATCTACTATTATATGTATGAAAAGTACGAGGTACTCGAAGATGTACATTGTTTAAAGCTTACATGGTTTGGGAATTTGAAAGAAGCTATGATGGTTGGGTTCTTAAATTCGTTGAGAGCTTATAATAGATGGGGCAAAAAAAATTTGCATTCCTCGAGTACTATCTTTAAGATGAAACTCATTAAGACAGTAAAATATGAGTAGAGTACACATGGTTTAAATTTATTAGGTTTCCATATTACTGTTATGCATATGGATCCAATGAAAAAATCCGCATTTCTTTAGAACGATTCACCAATGTTTTTAGTATAATATATTGTTTCCGATTCATCTTAGATTTGTTAATCGAATATAATAGTGAATTTTGAACTAAATGAAACTACGAAAAGTATTACTGTGCAATTGCGTGGGTGGAGGAATTATGTTAGGGCATTTTCATGGGGACCATTTCGACTTGACGAAGGCTCATTGCACAGAAGTGAAGCTTGCAGTGCAATCCGGTATGGTCCTATATTATACGGGTTAGGTTTATATAATTAGTTCGACGAGCGGGTTTCGTTGATAAGGTATTTTTAGCGATTAATTAATTGTGAGCATTAAAGTCTTAATTTTTAAAATGCGAAAACAAATGGAAATGTAACATCTCTAAAATTAAATAGTCATGTATTATTTTTTTAGTCTAGAAATCTAGAAAGCGATATACAATGTAGTGAAACTTAACCATCTATTAAACTGGTCTTTAAACCAACTCAAATATATAAGTTTTCTCCAGTTTGTTTAAGTTTTGTTAATTTCAAAACAGAACTTAAAATATCATCGAATCTGATCGACCCTAACCGAACTGGTCCAGTTTTACCGGTTGCAGATAAGAACATTATTAAGTGCGAAAAATAAAGTGAACTAGCACAGCACATCTAACAGTCAAAAGACTCATACTTGCTCGTTCTCTTTTCACAATTCTACGTAGCACTCAAATATGCTTAGATTTCTCTCGTATGACAATCTAAAATTAGAACCAAAACGGTTGTAATTATTTTCGGCTCGGTTTTGGATAAACCTCCTACAAAATGTATCTAATATATATGTCTATAGTACGATACATTGGGCCTATGGCTCAGCTTGGATTCAGTTGGGAGATATCGCTTTTACACCTACAAAATGTATCACACATGATCATTATTTTTAAAACAGGCTATTATTTCTAAGACAAGGCCTAGAACTAACATTAATGACTACAAATCATGTGAATCAATCAATAATTCCTCTTTGTTTCTTGTAATTTAACTCACAAGTGACAAGACCGCATAAAATTTCAGAGGTAATGAGGAAATAAAGTAACATTTTCAGACCGAGAAAAAACCCCAAGAAGTAACAGTTTCTCTTTGTTTTGTGGTTTTCAGCTTCAGAATTGCATACTAAAGAAGACTACAAAAACCACACGACATTTCAAGAGAAAATTAGTAAATAAAATTAAACGTTCAAAACGCAAAAACTCGAATACAAAAACTAATTTCGAAAACGTTCGAGTGATAACCTAGAAATTATACGGATACGATGAAATAATTCCGGGAAGCTTTTATGACAACATCAAAAAATCCGATAAGAAACGAACCACAGCGACGGTTACAATGAAATCTACATTTTTTTTTATCCTTTCTTGCAACTACTATATATGAAGTCTACATGTAACAAGGAAGCGTAAAAGTTTACTATGACAACATCAAAAAAATCTGATGAACCACAACAACGGTTACGATGAAGTGAAGTCTACATGTAATACAAGGAAACGTAAAAGTCCTAATTTGCAGATGAAACACAAAAGAACTGTTGGGTAGAAGAAAGCGTACCCGTGGAAATAACAGAGACTGTTTTACCAAAAAAAAAAAAAAACAGAGACTGTAGAAACTTGAAAAGCAAGGAACAAACTCTAATTTCTAGATTTTAAATGCTAGGATAGAACTAAAAATTTGACTGAAGGAAGAAACAAGCGTAAATTTGAGAAGAGATGGTGGTCTGTATTTATAATGAGAGCAACACGAAGTATACAACGGCTATATCTCCTTTCTATGTTTTTAATTTTCTTTTTGAATTTCCCGTTTTTTATTTTTTTTTCTAACCGTTGTGGATAACGGCTATATCATGAAAGTGTTACGGAGTTTGATTTTCTTACAACTATCGAATGATGTAGTGACAAGTGGAATATTATGCCCTTTGGAGACTTGGAGGCTTTAAAGTAACCGGATTCGGATCCGTTAATATGTACTTGCGGATACTCTGATACAAAAATTACAAATTCGGATCGGCCCAAAATAACTAAATCTAAAAAATTGGTAAATTCAACTAAAATATATAACAAAACATTTACTTTTTGACAATATGCTAAAATGTTTAGTATATAAATATACATATATTAAGAAAATTATAATTGAAATCAAGATCCTAATTAATTTAAATATCAGGGATATTTAAATTTTATTATGTGCATATGGATCCAGAAGATTCGAATATCCTACTTTATAGATCAGATTTCGAATCTCGAATAGTTTGCGCATCCCTAATGACACCATTGTCTTTTTTTTTTCTCTATTTCAACTGCATTTCAATTTTCGTGAGTGATTTTTCTAATATTAGCATCAGTGATATTGAAACTTTCTTAATTATTTTTCAGAAACAGATAAAGAATATATTAGAAAAAAACAAACAAATTAGTCACTAGTAAAGTATAACTATAACAGAAAAAACTCTGAAACATCAGTAATATCTTAATTTTTGTTTTCACTAACACAAAACAAATAAGTACTTATCTAGTCTCGAAATGATATCATTCGACTCATTTTCTTACTGTAAAATTCATTTTCTGGACTCATTTTCTCGAAATGATATCATTCGACTCATCTACTCTACTAAGAAAATGGATATTACGCTACGCGTTGTGAGATAATGGATCGTATGATTTGTCAACAAAATAAAGATAAGAAGTCAAAGCAATCGTGCATGTACTCGAGCAAGAAGAGCACACCGCACACGTGGCAAAATTTATTTCACAACGCGTGTAAGGCTGAGCTCCAAATCTGCAATTATCGTGAAGTCATTAATATGGATTGCACTTGCACATGCACGTGATGAATCGATCTAGCAAGTAAGTCAATGGACAAACAGAAGAAGAAGAAAAGCTCAACGAGACGACGTCGTATTAAAGTCAGCGAAGAGAAGAACGACGTCGTTATGAAGTCAGCGGAAAGAAAAGAAACTTAAGGACCGACGTCGTCGTTTTGACGTTAGCTGCTGCGTTAAATAGTGCCTAGTCTTAACTGTTACCGACCTTTGGGTCTCTGCAATTTGTTTGTAATCGAAGGAAAGTACACGACTTTTTGTAACATTTTTACGGGAACTCCACACTTTCTCAGATCCAAGAACATAATTCACACACCCTTTTTTTGATCTTCTTCACCGAGCTTGTTCGTTCCCAGACGGAATCACAAGTTTGTATTTTGGTGATCAAATACTTTTTTTTTTTTTCCAGGTAATTTTTTTTTATGTTTCTTTCCTCGATTTTTCCGTCGTTTTTGTTCATACCATTACTTGCACACTTTTGATTGAATCGGCTAAAATGGTTTTTTTTTTCATTTAGTATATTAACTTTCCCGATGTATCCCATTCTCGAGCTAATGGGTTTTTCGATTTCATCATCGTGATCTTTGTTCTTCTGATGGGGATTTCGGATTTCGAGCTTCTGATACCGAATTTGATAAAACGATTGCTAAATTGAATGATCCAGAGTTTCAGATTCTCAGTAAATGGTTGCTCTAGATTTCTTCTGATGATCTCTGAGATATTTGTTTTTGTTTTGTTTTTTGTTAAATTTGAATTAGGTTGATTTGGAAGCAAAGAAACAAAAATGGTGAGATCATCGCCACGAAGAGGGCAGAGATCAAAGGGACTGAAGGTGAAACACTGCGTACAGTTGACGCTGTTGCTTGGTTTGGGGATATGGCTGATTTATCAAATGAAGCATTCACATGAGAAGAAAGCTGTGTTCGAAGAGAGTGCAAAGATTGTTGCCGGTGATAAAGTGGTGACTCTCGGAAGGAAAGATCTTCTTGACCCGCGTGTTGAGGAGACTACGAACGTGAAGGATGATGAAGGGAGCAAGAGCCATGAGAGTTTTAATGAGAGTGTAGAGAGAGAGGAGGAAAGAGGCGAGGAGAAAGCTAACGACGAGAAGGAAACCGACGAAGGTACCGGGAGTGAAGAAAGCGATAAGGTGGTTGATGAGAGTGAAGGTGGAAACGAGACGAGTAGTGAAGAAGCTAGAGAGAAGAATTACAAGGGGGATGATGCGTCCAGCGAGGTTGTCCAGGAGAAGAAGGTGGGAGTTGAGGAAGATAGTAAGTCTAACGCTACAGAGTCTGAGAATTCTGTCAGTTTCCATGAAGACGAGTCTGGTCCAAAGACGGAAGAGCTAAAGGATTCTGTTGTTAAGAATATTTCATCAAACGCAACCGAGGACAGTGGGGAGATTAGTAGCGATGATGGTGAGCAACAGGAGAGAAATGAAACAAAAACTGAGAGCGAGAGTGTGGTGTTGGAGAAAGGGTTCTCTGATTCTAATGGCGAGTTGCCTGAGAGTCACCAGACAAGTTCCAATGCAACTGAAAAAACCAGCGATGGAGATGAGAGCGGGAAATCCACTGGTTATCAAGAAACTAAAAACGAAGAAGACGAGCAGGAAAAGGTACAATCTTCTGAACTCTCATCTCAAGATGAAAGTAAAAACAAAGAATCCGAGGACAAGGATAAAGAACAGTCTTCATCCGAAGAGGTAAGTAAAGAGCAAGAAGAGCCTTCGTCCCAAAAGGAAAGTAAAGAGGAAGAATCTGAGAAAGAGGTGAAAGAGGAGTCTTCGTCTCAAGAGGAGAATGAAAACAAAGAAGCTGAGCAAAAGGAGAACGAAGAGTCTTCAGATTCTAAGCTAAAGGAAAACACCAACAATGAGAAGAAAATTGAACAGGTGGAATCTACTAATTTTTCGAAGACTGATGAAAGCAAGAGCGAATCTGTTTCTGTGATAAACGAAACAAAGCCTGACACTTCAAAAACAGAGTCGGAGAAAGAGGAAAACAACAAAAGTGGTGAAACAGAGGAGACGCAGACCGATCAAGACCATTCCAAGTCCACTTCGGATAAGAGTGTTCCTCAAGACGTTAAGGATGCTGGAACTGATCTAAAAACTCTTCCTGAGGCCAGCAATGGATTGACCAACGACAAAGTCGCTGCTGAGTGAAGTTCTTAACAAAAGTTGTAATGTATTATTGTATCCATTTTCTATGTACTTTTCACATCACGGGAATTAATTCCCAATTAGTAGTACTGAGTTTTGAAACTAATCAATATATATACACTTACCTCTAGTTCTGTTTCAATGTCTTATTATGAAGAACAACCTTTTTATTGAGCTTATATGATAATAGATATGAGAAAACACAAGACTTTGATAATAACAAAACAGAGTATTATTCTTATTTCCCAACGAATGAAAGGAGATTGGCGTAGCAAATAGTTGACAAAGTTAAAACAAAGACAATAAGCATTTAGCCTTTCAAGTGAACCAAGAAGAAATTATTGTAAAGACGCAAGCTTTCAGTGCCCTTCGTTGTGCTTCACCTCAAACAGACCGTCTGGACCTGTGAACGGCAAAATAGAACGAGTCAACAATTCAGAAATCGGGTTTGAAAGAACTAAAGGTATACAGGTAATCTTTGATGATGTCTAGGAGAAGCCAAGATAAAAGATCAGATCTAAGCAGTACTAGCAAAGTTGCATATCATGCAATGCAAAACAGTAAGACGAAAGATTGAAAACGGGAAAGGCACACATACCCCATGGAAACTCCTTGTTGCGGATGTGCATATACGGGTAAGCCTGCAACAAGGACACAACAAAGGGAAAACAAAAGTTAAGTAAAGCTAGAGGAAATGTAGGTACTAAAACTACAGAACAAAATGAATGAGATAAAGACAATTCAGAAAAGGCCAGCTTTAGTAACAACTTTATCATCTGTATACATACTCATTTCCAGTTGCACTGGCGATATTATCATTGTCTCTCACAAGGTAAAGAGAAAAATTTAAGATTCCGAAATCCAAAGCTAAAAGATTAACCCAATACAAGTGTTGTCAGAGAAGCTTACAGGAGGGTCTTCACCGTGATGATGGCCCTTGGATAAAACATAGGCGGCAAGAGCAGTGCAACTAGCAATACCCAGATATGTTATCTTCTCCCACTTGGCTGCTTCGTCTGTACGAAATTCATAACACTTCGATAATGAGACACTAAAGGCTAAAGTGTACCAAGAATAAAAAGTTGACCATTTCAACATGGAATCAAGGAATGAAATGTTGGAGATTTGACCCGAGAAAACGCTTCAGATCATCGGAAATATAAAAACTTTTTTTTTTGGCTTTTAAAGGGAAGAATATCAGATTGAACTTTGACATATCGATCTACCGAATTCAATTCACAATTAACAGAGTATCTCAATTGATTCCTGAACAGGAGATTTTGGTTCAAAAATTCTGAAATCCGTGGGAAATCATATTGAATCTTAATATAAACTCAGAACTCAGAAATCTAGCAAGAATCGGCACAGAATAGGAATTGGGACGAATCTAGAAGACAATCAAAGAACACCACGAAACAGAAAAACCTAGATCGAATTGAAATGGCAAATAAAAAAAGGAGAGAGATGAGATAAATTACAAGCATCGTCATGGCCAGCGGAAGCGGAAAAGCTACGCTTAGGAGCGACGGATGTCCTCGGAGCTGCGCTGATCGCTGCTCGGGAAAGTGCTGAACGTACAATCGCCGTCGCCATTCTCCGGAATAGTTTTCTTTGGGTCTCTCTTCTCTCTCTTTCTCCGGAAGTGTTTCGGACTCTACACAACAACAGATGTAAAAGGGTTATGTGACTCACTAAGCAGACGTTGCTGAAAATATAAACCCATTATCATGTTAATATAAGCCTAATGGGCCTTATTGAATAAGCTAACTGAGCCCATCGTTACTTTTACTGAATAATTTTCGCCCAAACACTAAAAATGAATTCGGAATTTAGTTCTTAATTAATTTTAACAAATACAAATAGTCACTCACATCACATGTAAACAGATCAGCAGCATAAAGCTATCTTATAAGAATAAACAAAGAAGCACAAAGAGAGAACAACAATCATCTCGTCATCAGCTTCCGAAATCTTGATTGCTTCCGCCGCCGGAGGCCGCAAAGAAAAGAGCTCCGGCACCAGATCCACCGTGAGAATGCTCGATGACGACATGATCAGATAACTCATCACCAAGCATTTCCCAAACACTGCTATGAAGATAGTTTCGAAAGAGCCTGTAATGATCATACAATCCTCCTTCAACTATCACAATGCTCATCTTCTTCTCTAACCTTCCCAGCTTCTTTATCATCCCAACTATTCCTGCTCCCGCCACACGTGCCGCTCGTTCGGCGACTACATCGCACACTTCAACCACTGTTTCTCTCGCCACAAGTGTTGAATCCATGATCTGCATACATGTGATGTGAGCGAGTTCACACAAGATTCAAGTTTTAACTTAGCATGCAAGCAAGTCTTACTATGAAACATACCCCGAAAACTTCCTTGAGCTTTTTGTTTATGATCTCACGATCATCGGATATGTCTTGATGCATCGCCGCCATATCGGGCGACCTGAAACCACAGTATTGTCTTTGGGATCTATAGTTTCACGTACCATAGTCTACAAAGAAATTGATCAAACGGTACCATAAAATGTAAGGGATTGTGAGTTTTGAAGGCAACGTATCTCCAAAGAGAGCAGATTCTTCAGACATTTTTAGTAACACTCTTCTCACTATCTCCCCTAAGTATCCTCCAGACACCATCTTCTCAAACACCTTGAAACAGAGCAAAACCAAAAATTTCAAAAAACACAAAACATTATTTAACCCCAAACGATATTATTATGTGTTCTTACTCGGCTTCCAGGATTCAAGCTTTCCGCATCAAGAGCAGCATCAAATTCAGTTACAGGAAGATGACAAGATCTGAAATCTCCCCACTCTGTGCTAATAGCCTATAATCTTATCAAGAATATAATCACTTGATCATAACTTTATGAAAGCTCTATGTTAGTATTGGATCAATGTGTTGAGATTCTCTTAACATACAATCTCTTGTGGCTCGGGTATGGCGGATTTCCATCTCGAAATCTCTTGAGATTGTTCGATGTAAGCAGCGTTTGTTCCCATACCTAAAGTGACTGCAGCCACAGTGTCCTTGTGATAGTACCTTCCTCCAGCGAGCTCTCCTATTGCGTTATCCACCTGATCTTAAGAAACAAGATTCAGATCATGAAAAAATGTTGAGATTAATCTCCATCGCGGATCATCTTCAGACCAGCTTACCAGCGCTGTGTTCATACGAATGTTCAGACCGTGTCTCTCTAATGATTCATTCATATCATTCACAAACGCTTTCATAACCGTATCATCATCATCATCTGCTAAACACTTCCTCTGTAACGCCGAGATTGAACTTGACCCAGTTTGCTGGATAGAGCGAGTCAACGTAAACCCAAGCTTCTTCACTTCCTCGGTTTCTTCTCCGGGATTCATCCCAAGAAATTTAACTAGCTCCAAAGATATGAAATCGCACAGCTCCTAAACCCACAGAAACTTTCAGCTCCAAGTGACCTAACTTGTGATCCAAGTAATCGTATGTCTATCTATATATAATATATATACCTTGAAAGAAGCGTTTAAAACATCTTCAGGGATCGAAATCTCCTGCTTCTGTACATCGGAGATAGGCTCTTCGTTACCTCCCAACGTCCCACGTAACAGCAGAAGTTCCTTCCCTCGCAAGTTAACTCCATAGTGTACTCCCTTCTCATCCCTACAACACCGTTCATTAACTGTCATGTAATATACTCTGCCTGAAACAGAGGATTTGGATTCTGTTTTTTTTTTACCCGGAAGGTAGTGAACCGACGAATGAAACGAGCATGTTGAAAGAACCGGAATTCTCGGCGGCGAGAGAGGCGGTCATCTCGGCGACGAAAGCGTCCGCCACGGCCCACAGCTTCGATACGGGCGTGGCGCATTCTCTAGCGAATTTCCTCAAAATCCTCTGTGTCAGTTTCCGACGCCGATCCTTCGTCCGCATCCACCGACCAATTATTACAGCCGCTGCAGCTGTCGTAAGCATTGCAGCAGTGACGGCCACCACCACCTCTTTCCTGGTCATATTCTTTATGGAGTTTCTTTTTCTGTTCTCCGATCTCACGAAGATAAGATGCGTTCTCTTGTTTGCATGTTTTGCGTATCAAGTTTGAATCATTTAATTTCACCTTTTTTTTTTCCTATGAACCGTAAAATTCGGTTTACTAGTTTTTGTTTCCGGTTATCAATATGGAATTGTTTTTTTTTTCTTTGGTTGGATTTGATGTGGAGAAAATTTGGTCTTGCTCTGTTTTAACTTTTAAGCAAACTCTAAACTTTATAAAATCTGTCACAAAGACTGCATTATATTTAAATTAACTAATTACAGTATCTATGTACGAGAAAAAGTTGGTTCCATTTTCCGATTCGAGTTGGCCTACTGTGATTTTAATTCGGTTATATTGCCCGGCCTCTCACAATATTTCCCGAGAAATTGGTTTGATCAGGTCAAAATGTAAAAACAGCAACTAAAAAAACTTATTATAATTTAATAAAACCAGTGGTAAAATTGTTATATATCAACCCTAACACGCAGATTGAACTTAAATCACTTAATCAAGCACCAAATTACAAAACTCGAAAAGTATACATTTTTGATGATATTTAAAACCAAAAAAGATTTGGACATCTAAAACCAAATAGCATCTCAATGTCGTCGAGTAATCAATGACCAGATAGGTTATAGGGTTAGTTATGCGCACATGACATCACGTGTTGTAGCACACATGGTGCGATTCCTTTGATTGGTCGTACTCGTCTCTTGGAGCTGGAGGTTAATGGGTCAGTTCCATTTTTCACGGAACGACACTCGGTAATTAAAAAGACAATAAGATGATGAAGATCTATATTAGCTTCTTTTTTTATAATATACGCGAATATAAATGGTATTTTTACAGGAAAATGGTAACATTTATATTAAAATATGAGGAAAAAATTTCGAAACAGAAATACAAAACAATGGCAAAATTACTATTCATTGAGACGGAGAGAAAGAAAAAAAAAATATAGAGGTTTATTGAAATATGAGTATGATGTCATGTCATAAAAACAAAATATAATGTCCATTTTTTTTCTGAGTGGTATTATTTTGACCGTGCACGTTAATCTATATGTTCCACATTTATATATGTTATTACTTATATATATATATATATATATAAACTGACACATAGAGCAAAGTGACCCGGTTTCATCATATTGATACCGAGTCCAATAATTTTGGAAAATTCCCACGTTTTCATTTCATTTTTCTTTATTCCGAAAATAGTACTTCCCCATTTTCAACGTATTATGTAGTTTTGTTATTATTTCAATAATAGAATGTGATTGGCTACTTCAGTACACTATCGAGCGAGTCGTCATGCCATGTGGATGTCGACTTTTAGACTATATATATAATCAGATGATAATGTAATTATATAGTGTTTTGTGATTGATGATTAGGTCGTTACTAAAAAAATGTTCTGCATTTGAAAGCAACTAGTATCCCTTGAAACACGTGATTCTTTCTTACAGCTTAACATCACAACGGTTTTACTCCTTTTGTACTGTTTAATTATTATGGATTAATAACTACCAAATTTTTTAATTTTGCGGCACGAACACGAATAAACGATGATGAACTGAAATACTTTGAGTATCGCCAATTTGTTATAAACCCATGATAAACAGCTACACTATAAGTTCATTGCCGAAGGAAAGAAGAAAAAGCATTGAGATCTACGAGAATGCTCCTAATGGATCAAACAGTCAAAAAAATTAGTTCAATTATATAAATAAACTTTGTTGATGTTCTCTATTAATGCAACCAACATATTCTATAATAGAAGCAACTCTTTACAACATTGATGGGACGTAATTTCTTTCTAATAACTTGCCCGTTTCAAGTTTGGTTGAAAGGTTTTAGTCTCAGATCAAGAATAATAAACACTAGACCATAATATGTATACTATAGGATAAATGATGTAATGGTTACGATTTGGTATTGCGATCCTGACAGGATATGCCGTCCAAAAACATCATGTAACAATCACGACAAATCTTCGCGGTGCGTCATCACCTAGTTTAATTAGATTTTATTATCATATAATTAATTATAAATTTATTTCTTAAATGAGTATTGGTAAGAGTACTTCGTCATTGAGTTGAACCACTCTTTTCCACTGCCGGATTATATTACTGCTGATGAAAAAAAGATTTGCAACTCAAAATATGACCGTTGGATTACTTAGTCTACAACGTAAACAAAACTGCCTACATGACTGTTAATTTGCCCCCCAAAAAACTGCCTACATGACTAAATATATTTTTATATATGACCGTTGGATTATTTGGACCCAACAAAGTCAAATCTGATCCTCAGAGTTATAATTGGTTTCACATCAACTTGACTTCATTGACACCGTAACCAAGATTATACTAAAATAGCAATATCCCACGTTTTTAATTCAATTTAGTATGTATTTTGGTAACCCGGTTTGCAAGGAATTTGCCCCTTATTTTTTATTTGGCTTTTTCACTTTCTTCAGAATTAAATTAATATTCATGGGAAGTGGAAAAAAAAACTTGAATCAAAATGGTGGTTTTAATATCAAAAAGGCAGAGAGAGAGAGAGAGAGTTATCCACAAATGACGAGAGAAAAAATATTGGTGAGTTGTCACGTGAATGATGGACACGTTTGGGTTTTGACAGCGACCCAGATTCCGTGATACACGTGAAGGATACAGTCAAAATTTATATATGTTGAATCGAACAAACTATGTGAAGAGTTATGTATAAGTCTTCGAAATGATTTGTAGGGAGAATTTCTTATATTTTCAGAACTCTTTATGAATAACGCTTTTATGATATATATTATGTATAATATATATATTCTTTTAAAGATGTGGTATGTTTGAACACAATAATACATCTGATATTTTAAGACCAAATTTTCCACAAATATGCACGTCGAGTTCAGATACAGTATTAAGAATCACAATCTCGACTTGGATCTTCCTAAAGCAGTAGTACTGTGTACTGATTTTTAGTAATAAAAAAAATTAATAGCTAAAGTTAAGTAATAATTTTGAACATCTTTCTCAATAGATTTGACAGTAGATTTAATGTCTACTATAACAACATCCTTTTAACTATAAAGTGTTATATATTCGCGGAAAAAAAAGTGTTATATAATCGCTATACATTTATCAGTTTAGCTAGATTCACCTAAATCTACACTGAATCATAATATTTGATATATTAATACACAATCTCTTGTCAAAGACGATATATGGATTAAACGTGCATATATTTGTGTGTGTACATATAAATTTTCATTTTTAAATAGAATAACCATTATTATATATTTTGTTTTTTGCAACAAATGTATTATATATATATATAATATATATATAACTATTCGGTACGTTTTGAACCTGGATATACTGTTTGTCTATATGTGTGTGCAAGTATTATATTTTTTGTGAACTGCGAAACCATTGTTACTTCAGTTTTGGGAGTAACATATTTTAAAATATTTTATTATGATAATTGAAAGAAAGAGAAGTATAATTCACTTACACAATTCACGATTTGTCATAGCTTGTTAGTATCCTATGATGATTATCATCTTCCGGTGTCATAACACGGAAGGTAATGACTGACTTTTATAATCTGCTTTGATCTTTATGTAAGGTTTTTAACATTAACAATAACTCATATGTTCGTTGCTAATAATCACCACTAACATATACGCGTTAACGTTTAGATCAAACAAAATGAATAAAAGTTTTGGTTTAAATTTTCGAGAGTTTGATGGAATTTTCGAAAATATTGTATTGGTTCTCCTAAGGTAAAGATTATTTTTATATTATCATGTTTTTAAAACAATGGATATATTTGTAATGTGCCTAATCAGCCTGGTGATATTAAATCTTGATCGGAGACCAACAAATGCATCTTGATGATGATACTTAATTTATTTTCAGTTCATACGTCATATTTTTCATTTTTCATTTTTAGTATTATAAAAATATAGAATTCCGCAAAATTAGCTACTTTATCCATATATCCAACAAATGCCTCGTTATACTTTGTTTTCCCCTCTAAAACAACTTCCTAGGTTTTTTCCCCTATGAAATGTAGATTTTGAGATTGATGAATCATCCGAAACACACTAACACAAACTTGAGTAAGTTGGTATACAATTGAAAAAACATACAGTAATACAAAAGAAGAAACACATATACAAATTATAAAAGATAAAGTAAAATCAACATTGACTAAGAATTACACCCATGAAAAGTGCTTTACATCATTAGAATTTCTTATAGCAACATAAGCAGGGGGACAAATTCCACCTCAAAACCATGAACTTGTCCTAATATCGGTTCGCATGAGTGGAGTGATTCTTCAACTCATTCAATCTTGAGCATATATAACAAATTAAGAAAGTTTCCAATCAAACTTAATTATATTAATAAAGAAAAGCATCGTCATGGTAAGAACCACTCATGATTCTTTGATATGTTCCAACTAGATCTCCCTGAGAAATGGACGATAATCATGAGATTTTAAAACAATCACATGAATTTCGATAAGGCAGACCTCAGGTTCTTTACAACATCCATTAGTGTCATGTCGAAATCACACTCCTTCTGCAAAAAAAAAAGAAAAAAAAAACATTAAGCGATGTACGTTACTCTAAGATTAAGAACAGGTTTATGTGTGTGTCCCGGGTCGGATGTGTATATACCTTAGCTACAATGGTGATATCAAGAGTTGGTCCAAAGGGCAAAACACTTGAGTTAGTTATTGAGAAACGAAATTTCTCAATCTCGGCCATAATCTTAGCAATATGACCCTTTTGCTTCTCGCAAAGAATCTTGATTAGAACATCTTTATCCGAGAATCGTACTTCAATCTCGGGAAGGTCCAATCCCGAGGAGCCATCTTCACAACAAGAAGAAGACGACGATTGACTATTATCGTCTAAAATCAGCTTAGACTTCTTCACAAGAATCATTGATTCCAATCTTCTTTCTTTCTTCTGTTCCTCAAACTGTCCCACCCTTTCTTGGAGATACTTTATATGCTTTAATGCATCTCCCAACACAGAAGCCTTGTCCATCTATACACACAAGTTAAAAAAGACTAATCAACAAAACATGTTCATTGAGTAAGGTGATTTGTTTTGGTATATATGTACCTTTTTCAAGCCGGGAACTAGAGCGGAAAGAGCTACAAATCTTTGAGTAAGTTTCTCTCTACGTTTTCTTTCGGCAATGATGTGATCTTGAGCATGGGATTGGCTTCTATACAAAGGTTGAGCCCTCTTGGTCCCTTTACGATTAATCGGCTCATTCATCCGCTGTGGTGGCACTTCAGCTTCTATTTTGGAGCTAAATATCGAGTTTAGATAGGTGGGAGAGTACTCGTGATCCATAACATTTGGACCGCCATTATCGAAAGAGAGAATTCTTGAGGAAGGCTGATGATGAAGATGAGGCTTTGAGCTAGGAGGAAGGGGAGAAGAATAAGGTGGTGGTGACAACTTTGGTAATACGTAAGTTGTTTTGAGGATCTTTGATGGTTTTATTTCGATCAAATCATCAAAAGAAATATCATTTTTGGTGGTATCAAGAGATGAGAAAGACTGTGAAAGAGTGTATTGATCTTCATGGGCCTCTCCCACCATTGAGTTCATGTGATATTGTTGGATGATGCTATTTTCTTCTATCTCCTATATATCATCGCCAACAAAAAGTGAAAACGAATAGTATTAAAGAAACATATTAATTTATGACACTGAGATTGAAGCATATACGTAGATGTTTGTGTGTGTGTGTGTATACATACCTCAGAAAACCATCTTGTGGATAACGTATTCATCGTTGTTGCTTCTTATCCAGATATTAAGATTTGCAAATGGTAAAAGTAATCAAGCAATAAGAATATAGCGTATCATTTATAAACAAGAAAATGTATTTTAAAAAAAAAATTAATACATGATATGACATTCATAAATCTAAGAGAAAGAAACATTAATAGGTGGGTGTGGTTTTATGTTTCTTGAATTCAAGAAAAATGAGAAACTAATTGGTGTAGCCCTAGAAAATTGGAGAAGAAGCCGAACAATGAAAAGGAGAATGTTGAAACTGAAACTCACCTTCGTCTTAGAAGTGGAGAGAGAGAGAAATAGAGAGATTGGGGTTTGTGTGAGAACAGTAGAATGCATATATGTACACAAGAGTATGAGTAATTTGCACGTGTTAAAGTCAATAACGCTGTTATATATTCCCACGCTAATAATATTCCATTTTCTCCCATTTTTTTTGGGTGTCAATACTAATCATAGATGTACATATATGACCTACATCACCCACAGTAACAACGGTATTAATAGTTCAGGTTTTCAACTGTTACAACTATATATTTAGAACATGTACGATAGCTAAAATAAAATAAATATGTAAAATCCACAAATTGAATTAACTGATGTAGTATATGTGTAGACAAAAGATAAGAAATTATACAACGAAGATAAGTAGACAACGAAGGCAACCTCTAAATAAAAATTTATTATTTAGAAATATAAATATATAACGAAGCTACCAAAAAAAACGAAACAAAACGCATTTAAAGCCTTCGTGATTAATTTTCGAATTTCTTATAATTAAGAGAAAATACTCAAATAGTCAGAAGAGACCGAGAAACAACTCCACATTAATCGAAAGGCAATGGTGGGTGGGGTCCAAATGAATATAGTCTAAATTTACAAGCCAGCTTTTATTAATTTCTCCAATTGTTGTGTAAAAATGTGGCACCAACCAAAGATCTCCCTACGATTTTATGGCATATTTCTATGGTGTTGGTTAGGCTATTGTTACGATATTTAAATAATTCCATTTTATTTTGCAATTAAAAAGTAAAAGGAATTTTGTTGACAATAAAAAGTAAGATAGTGGGATGAAAAAGTAAGATTAGTTTTCAAAGTATACAATTATTATGACTAAATTGACAAACGTAACTTTAGTTTTGATGAAAATTAATGTTTCTAAAAACGCGACCTACACAACTTTATAACTCCATTGACAAAAAAAAAATTGTGTTTCCTCTCGGCTCTTATATATTACATATCATATGCATGACTGATTTAGAAAGAGTTAGGCTTATTTCGATATGTAGATTATTATAATTTAACGTTAAATATAATGTAATGCTCTAATATATTTCATGTGCATGACTGATTTAGAAAGAGTTAGGCTTATTTCGATATGTAGATTATTATAATTCAACGATAATCCAATGTTTAGGTCACTGTTTGAAATACTAGTTGTTATCAAGAGAGACGCATGTGGACATTTTCCTGGCCCTCTCGTGCTTTGTGCAAACGTGCTAATCTGAATATTAGTAAAATGGGTTAGATATATAATCACTTAGGTAACAAAAATTAAGAGAACTAAAAAAATAACGAAGTACAGTGAACGGCATAGAAATGCTAAGCTATGGAAACAAAACGCACGTGGGCTATTGTAAACTAATAATAGAATTAAATGCCAGTTCACTTACAGCTAATCTCTCTCATTTCCTCCATTACTAAGCCCCATGATAGAAGCATCTTGCCTCAGAAAAATTAAATTTTTTAGTATTACTTTTTTACAGAAAGATTCAATATTTTTTCCGTTTCAAAATAATTGATGTTTTAGCTTTTTTTTTCCAAATCAAGTGATGTTTTATGATTCTATATAAAAAGTAACACGAAATTGTTTATGTTTTTATTATTATTTTTAATAATGTTACAATAAATATTAATTGTTTATATTAATTTGTGTTTGAAAACCTTAAACATTATCTATTTTAAAATAGAGAAAGTATAGTAATTTGTATTATTCCATTTCGAAAGCTCCAACTACAAATGCTGATATACATGATTAGGGTATAATTTAAAAGTCTTATCTCATTTCTCAAGATCTAAATACTAAATTAGTTTGAGTATTTAAATAGTTTCGTGGATCCATATCATTGGTTAACGTGAAGGCATAATTATTTTTGAAGTCAATCCCTAAAATGGAAACGAAAAAGAACAAACAGAAACAGACAAGTTGTAAATATAGAATCAAACAGAGAAACCTTATTATAAGCTTTTGCCATATGTCATGTAACAAACCCTTTAGTGAGACTTGATTTTATTTATTAGTTATGTCTGCCATTTAGTTGGTTGATGAATTTAGAGCAAATTGCCCCTATACTTTAATGGATTTGCTGTAGATTTGCTCTGGATCTGATAGCACTGTTTCATCATAACTCTCAATGTTTTGACCTAACAAACTTGAAAATTAACCAAAAGCAGTCTTCAAAACACAGTTTCAGACTAAAATAAACCCTAATAAGCTGATAATGGATTACATAAAGTTTGATCCTTATAACAAAGAAAGATAAAAGTGGCATAGCATTCAAGAGCTGTGACATACAGGAACGAGAAACCAACTTTAGTTAAGAAAATACAATAAACTGACATTGTGTCTCCTCTTTATTCTATTTTGTTGTATTTGGTCTCTTCACTTTACCTGATTTCATAACAAAGACCCAACACTTGCAACAAGATTTGGCAATTACTTAAAAAGTGCAACACAGATCTCACCAAGAACCCTGCAAGATCCTAAGATTGAACTTCCACATGACACTAGATGAGCTCGCATGGCTTTGTTTCAGTCATAGCACACAAATCAACCAGACAAGAATATTCTATCCCCTTTAGAGCATGTCCTGTAAAGTTAGCACATCACATTTTAAATCTATATACATCAAAAGTTATCAACCATAACAAGCACTAGCCCCCATGTTATCCAGAACCCAATGGGCCAATAGTAATTAATTACCAAATAATGAATTCAACTCCATCTCGCACCAGTCTAACAATCTAACATGTGTTATAGTTTCAGGAGAGGTTTGCTTGATAACTCGGTCCTCGAATTCTAAAATAGCCTCAGACTCCTTCATGAGAAGTATAACCACTTTGACTCCATCCATGTTTGTAGCAACAATCAAAATGAAAGAACCAAAGCACTGATAAAGAAACTTGTTGGAAATTCGAGTCTAAGCTTTGAGCAAGGAACAAGAAGAAGAAGATGAAGTATCTTATGGAATACAAGAATGTTTAAGCCCGGTTGAGTGAAGGTTAATTGTAATTAATTAACAAATGTTCGGTTTAATTGATAACCGGGGAAAATCCTATACCAAAGTGATTTGGTTGAAAATCCGCCTACTTACAAGCAAGCAAATGTCATTTGCCTCCTAATAAGGAAACAAAAATCAAAAGCATAGCGATACATCTTCAGATTCTACCCATAAAGAATCAAACTTTTTTCCCCGAGAGAATTTTTTAAAGGGAAGAGCCACTGAGAAAACAAAATATAACAGACATCTGTTTTTATACAATAAACGATTAATGGCTGAGCTTCGTTTTCTTCTCCTTTCTCACTCTTTCTCGCCTATTCTCTTCTTCTATCAACCGTAGTTGTTCCGCGTCTTCTTTCTTGGCAAGTTTCTCACTGTATCAAACAAACAAACAAACAAACATAAACTTTGGTTTCCCGGGAAAATTCAAAAGACATGTTATACAAAGTATAGAGTAGTGTTATACCTTCGTTTCTCTTCCTTCATGATATCTTGAAAGTTAGCTTCCATGCTTCTATCATCATAATCTTTGAAATCACTCCCGGAAAAACGATCAGTGTTGCACATCTTTCTAATCATTCGCAACGCCAACTCATCATCTTCCGACATTTTTGCACTCTTCCTCTTCTTCTTCAGTTGATGATCATGTTGCTTCACCACTGGTTTGCTAATCACCCGAGAAGCCAATGATTGTTTCCTTGGAACCGTTTGAGAACTTGCGAGTTCTTTAGGAACCTTCCTCTGTTCTACCCTCTGTTTCTTAAGGTCAGACGTCAATGGCTTTGGCTTTTTCCTATGATCCATTTGTTTTGAATCTGGTTTTCTCGAAGGAACTGGTCTCTGAGAACCTAATCTGGAACTTGGTTGTGAAACCGGTCTTGAATGATCCATTTGGGTTTCCCAAAAACTTGGTCTAGAAATAGGAACAGGGGAGATACGAGGAGGTGGTTCCTTGATGGAAACAGGAAGCTCAGCATCGTCAGAGGAAAGGAATGAGTAGTCTCTTGAGTCCTTAAGCATCTCAGCTTTTCTTTTCGCATTCTTGGTCGCTGAAGCACTCGTTGGACCACAGCTTTGCTTCTGCACACATGACACAAGGCAATTTTTCATCAGCATGATCAAAACAGTTTCGCAATATTGTCAATGTTAGAAAAGAAGAAGAAGGATCATCTGAGAACATACAGTTTGGATTGAGTTCAACATTTTAGTAGCCGCAAGCTCGTTTTCTAACAGAGATTTGCTTTCTAGTATCACTCGTCGAGCAATGACAGGCTGAGAAGGACCGAAGAAGGAACCGAAGCTGCACACAAGAAACATTTTTACAAAAACAGAGTTAGAGATTTCAATATGCTAATTCTACTCTTCAATGGTGAAACAAAGACACAACTGCTTACTCGTTATACGGAAGTTTTCCTTTTCTCTGCTCTGAGGTTGGAGAAACAGAGTCTCCGTTTTGCGTTTCCTCCCTGATCGATTCCTTAATCCGTTGACGAAATTCAAGAAACTCTGATTCTTGATGTCGCATATTGGAGATAAAGAAAGTAGCAACTTGACTAAAGATTGAATTGATTTGAGAGACGAATCGACACCAACGATGTGAAAGCTAGTTTATGTCTCAGAAAATCAAGAAATTACAAAAATAAAAACGATACGGTGAAGCTTTTATAGGGTCTCCACTTTCCATTTTTTTCAACGATACTTTCCTTTTCTTAATTTTTTTTATCCTTGAAAAGATTAATTTTAAAATATAATGACCGCGTAATTTAAAAAATTCTAGTTGAGGGAAAAAAGGAAAGAAGTCTCACTCGTAAGAGCCTAATGAAAACGCTTACAAAGATGACATCTTTTCTTTATTTTCTTTGACAAATGAATTCGAGCTTGGAAAAATGGATTTACTGGGCTGCTCATCACTATTGGGCCAAGTTTGACAGCATTGATTAAAATTAGGCAAAGCGTTTAAAAATAAAAGTAAACCGGCGATTTTAGTATTTCTACGGTCTAGCCGGTTAAAATTTGGGTTACCGAATAATGTAAACCGATTACCACATAATCCCCACGAACTATATGTATCTTCTATCTGCAATATTATTAATTCTAACAGAAAAATAAAAGAACCGTTGGAAGATCTTTGAATCCACATTCAGGTGAAAAACCTCTGATCCATGTCGAGAGAGAGGGCCAAACGAGAATTATCTCTCGTTCAAGAGGTACTTTTACTCCGATCTGTTTTCATTCTTTCCCAGTTTTCGATTTCACCTCCCAGTTTTTCTATCATCTTCCGATTCTTATCATCAGCATCTGATGAGGGAGATAAAGATAGATCCTTTTCAATTGATGGGGTTTCGATCTCACCTGCGACAATCTTCTCTCAATTTTATTTTCCTTCCAAATTTGGCTAATTTTACTGGAATTGTCCGTTTCTTTATTACTTTGCGTTTCTTATCATCGGAGATTGATGGGGTTTTTTCCTCAAATTCTTATAGCATATTTAAAAATCGAGGAAAGTGGTAGAGGAAGGCAATTATATGGAGCGTTGCAGATGTACAACTACAAATCAATCAGAGTGCAAGGTTTGTATCTCCTCTTTGGCTCGATTCTTTAATAACCCAATTGTCTTTTACGCGATTCTGCATTTTTTTTACCTTTTTGGATTCTGAGAATTGGTTGAAAATTGGATTCTTGATGGTTATGAACTGGTAGCGTATTTTGTTCGTCTTGTTTAGATTTATAACACATGAAGGCTTATTGCTCGCAGATGATGAAAGTCTTGGTTAGTGCATACTGTATAGAATTGCTACGACCCATCGCTATACTTCTTTATGGTTAGACTGAAATACTTCTGTCAGATCGTATCAGGTTCCCGTACAGCCTCATTTGGGAGACGTGAGCGGCGATGAAGATGTCCAAAATCTCCAAGAATCTCTTAGAGAAGCCACATATCACGGGTAGAAAACTTAACTTGGTTCTTGAGAGCTGCTATAAAGTAAGCTAAAGCAAGTGTACTGTTTCTCTTATTTCAGCTAGTATTGTCCATTTTTTGGGGTTGCTTGGTGTGAAAATGTATCATAGATAACAGAGGTAGTAATTTCAAACTAGTGTTTTTGCAGAGTTTGGAGGGCCAAGTACTGGATATCCTGAGTTGCATGCTATGCTGGCCGATTCTCTCCACCGAGTGTCCTGAGCATGTAATCCTCTTGTGGCCGTTTGGTTATAACGTTATATATTTCATTATCTGACTTTTTTTTATGTATGGCAGGACATGGTGAGAATATCACGGCATTTTGTTAGAGCAGAAGTTTGCATCTATGTTGATCTATTTTAATTCTCTTATCAATGATCTTGTCATGGACTTACTTGAGCACTACATTTCTAGCTGCAAGTGCCATGTTTCATTTGGTCTGCAACTTGCAAGTCATTCACTTTGAAGACTATGCGAAACTTTTAGACGGGGAGTCAGAAATCTCCCTTTTCATCTACGAGCACATACGTTTGCGCTATTACCTCTCCAAAATAAGCCATAGGTTCCGAATCTTACTGCTTCTACAGTTCCCGGTTGTTACAGTAAGCCAGTTTACTACGCTTTTCCAGACCACTGCGTACAGTGGGCGTATCACATACATAAATGGTGGTGATTTCGCGGTAAAATTCAACCTCTGCTTCTTCTTCTTGTTTTTCTTTACTGGTTATGTTCTTGTTTAGTGAGGTTGAAGCTTGGAACCATATGTTTACAGGTTTCGGCGGTAGTTCAAGTTGTTGGGATAATATTATGTCTGCACGCAGCAACGAAAATATATCACAGAGCTCAAGCGATAACATCAGTGGCAAGTAAATGGTGAGTCTCTTCGTTTCAACATTTCCTGAATTCTCTATTCGTTTGACGTTTTAGCGTTGAGAAACTTTTTTGCACTTAGAAGAAATCCAAGACTTGTTGAAGTTTTAGCGTTTGCAGGCTACTTTGCAGGGTTATCCTGTTGAAGATGACCATGCGATTGCACAAGCAGCTCTCATGTAAGTTTATGCTTTATAATTGGATCAAAATATACCATATTGTGAAGGGAATGGTATTGATTTTTCTTTATGTTTCTTCTTTTGCATTTTAGGTACTTATCTATGGGTAACATGAAAGATGCAAGTTTATGATGGATGAGATTAAGAGACAAAAAAAAAATCCCGAGCTTTCAGAGTCACACCTTATCCAATTTATCTCATATCTTCTGGAAACGTTAGTTGCCGTCTTAGATCTTTTTTTTTTTTTTTTAAGTCTTTTCTTGTCTTTAGTTGTTACCTAGAGAAAACTTTGATATCCGATACAGGATGCATTGCTTCTTTTCAATATGTTAAGAGTAAAATTTAAGTCCTGCATAGGTAGAGAACCATTGCTTAGCGAGGTAAATATGTTTTTTTTTGACGCTACTGCATATCTTCTTTTTTTTTTGTATTAATCTTATGTATTTCTAAATATGATTTCTTATTGCTCAATTGTGATTTTTTTGCAGCGCCTTGTGAATATTGGAGGAAATCGAGATAGAACATATCTAGAACACCACATCACATAAATCGGAAATAAAGATATGTATTCTATTCTTTATTTTTTTTATTTTTTTTATTTATATTAAATTTTAGATTAGTTTGAAATCGATTAGATTTATTTTAGTTGTGAAACTAACCGGACATAATATCCAGCTATTTGAATTCATTTGGTCGTTAGAGATTACTTATGTTCAATTTGTTTTCACAACTAATATAAATCAATCGGTTTTTTATTAGATAAAATAAATAATAATAATAGCATTACTAAATGAAACTTTGAATATAATCTAAACAAAAAATTTGGTGTTGTCTTTTTTTGTATTGTTTTAGGTTAAATTTTTTCTTACAAAATGAAACTCAAGAAGTCAAAGATGCCTACAGAAAAAAAAAAAACTTAAAAAGAAATATATGTTTTCTACTCTATTTTTTTAATTTTTTTACATTATAATTTGGATTAGTTTAAAATTGATTAGATTTGCTTTAGCTGTGAAACTAACCGGATATAGTATCCAGCTATTTGAATTCATTTGGTCGTTAGAGATTATTTATGTTCAATTTATTTTCACAACTAATATAGATCAATCGTTTTTTTATTAGGAAAAAAACATTAAATAAAATTTGAATACCTAATCATGGAAACTGATGCTGTTTTTTGTATTATTTCAGGTTAAAATTTTCTTCATAAAATGTGAAACTGGAGAGAGAAGATATGCCGAGAGAATTTTTTTTAAAAAAAGATATGTTTTTTATTATCTTTTTAATATTTATTTATATTAAAATTTAGATTAATTTAAATTTGATTAACTTTACATTAGTTGTGAAACTAATCGGGCATGATATCCAGCCATTTGAATTCATTTGGTCGTTAAAAATTGCCTATGTTTAATTTGTTTTTACAACTGATGTAAACCAATCGATTTTTTATTAAAAAAAAATTATAATAATAATAATAAGAAATTTGAATCTAAATGTTATTTTTTCTAATTGTTTCAGGTTAAAGATTTCTCAACAATCACGCCAAACATAGAAACAAAATTTACATCATTCTTTAGAATTTTGTAATTATATTTATTTATTTTAAAAGATATTATTTTATTATTTTTTTGTATTTATTCATATTAAATTTTGAATTAATTTAAAATCGATTAAATTTAGACATTGTAGTTGCATGTGTATCAAATTACTGCTAAATACTTAATATCTGATGTATGTTTATATCATATAGTCGATTAGAATTTACAGTGTGGTACAGACCGTACGTACAGTAAAATTAATTGTATAAATCATTGTAGAATAGTTTTCAGAATAATGCATGTACTGGCCAGTCGTACAAATGCCAAGACATTATATTATAAAAATCTTTCATTATATTATAAAAATCTTTCGACTTGTCTTTCGGATGATATAAAGAGAATGGAGCGATGTTTACTGAGTACTGACGATAAGAATCGAAGTAATAATGTATATATATATACATATCAATCTCATCGTCCTCTTCGTGACTCTCATCTTGTCAAATCAAAGCCCATTCCATGATCATCCTAAAATCACCATCATCATCCAACATGTGATGAGAATGAGCATGTTATTACAAAGTAACCTCAATACCGATTCTCTCTCGAATATGTTTGTTCTGTTTCTATTATTGCACGTCGTAAGTCGTGTAACCATGTTTGGTAAAAAAAAATTGGTTAATTGAGTAATACGAAAAAGTGATTAACATTAACTGCCGTTTCAAAATGTTTTCGATTGAAACCTTGATGTAGGGTAAGATCCTAGCACCGTCAATCATCTTATACTAAACCTGTCTTTAAATTATTAAAACAACCTTTTCAACAACAACGTTCTCAAGAAATCTAATATCTAATTTTATATGTTTAACAAAAACATTTACTCACATTATCCAAAATGTAACTAGTCTGATACCATTTAGACACTATCTCACCACAAAAGCACAACAAAGATTTAATGACATACGTAACGCAACAAATCTCATTTATTCTTATTAATTAGTATCTTCGTTTCCGACAACATGATAGTTTTTTTCTTTCATTCTAAAAGATAGGACCAGCAGCGAGAATCTCTTCCGTAAGTTTACCATCAACACCAATCTTATGATTAGCAAAAGTCTCGAAGTTCTTCTTGAACAAACCTCCCAGTTTCAACAGAGTTTCCTTGTGTGCTTTCTTATCAGACCACTGCATTTTCATAAAAATCAGCAAAAAAAGGGTTCATCATCATCATCATCACTCAACATTCTAGAAAGAGAGAGATTTTTGAAGAAACTAACCGAGTTAACCGGATCCAAGATCTCTGAAGGTATCCCTTCGATTTCAGTTGGGATTTCAAACCCAAAGATTTCGGTTTTCTTGAAGTTCGCCTTCAACAGGCTTCCCGAATGGATTGCATCAATGATCTTTCTAGTATATGCCAGCTTAATTCTGTTTCCAACACCATAGCTGCAAAACAAAAAGGATAAAAACGTTACATGACATGTTTATAACCTACAAACATCTAGAGGCTTCTATAACCGGACGTACCTGCCACCGGACCAACCGGTGTTCACGAGCCAGCCAGTAGCACCTTGCGTCTTCATCTTCTCAGCTAACATAGCTGCATACTTTGTAGGATGCAACATTATGAAAGCTGCACCAAAGCAAGCTGAGAATGTTGCTGTTGGCTCCTTGATGCCGTCCTCTGTGCCAGCAACCTATATATATATATATATGTTCACATCATTGGTTAAGGTTCTTGAAGGTCATGGAGACTGTTCCCAATAACAAAAAAATAAAAGACTTTTCTTGGGGACATACGAGAGCAGTGTAACCACTAATGAAGTGGTACATGGTTTGAGCCAGATTCAGCTTGCTCACAGGTGGGAGAACACCAAAGGCATCACAAGCCAGAAGTATCACGTTCTTCGGGTGTGGACCAACACAAGGTATCTTCGCGTTCGGAATGAACTCAATCGGGTATGCAGCACGTGTGTTCTCTGCAAAACAAGGAGAACCAACGATGATCAATCTGTGTTCATTGCAAGGAAGGAAGAGAAACGAAAGGTAAGAGTAAGAAGAAACAGCACTCGTTTTTACCTGTAACGGATTTATCAGAATAATCCACTTCTCTGGTGTGCTCATCAAACACAACATTTTCCAAAACTGCAACGAGATCAGAACCATATTGTTACAACACACATTTGATTTTTTTCCTTCTTCTAAAAAACAAATTTTGCATTATAGTATCTTTACCTGTTCCAAACTTGATGGCGTTCCAGATATCAGGCTCCTTCTCCCTTGAAAGATCAACGCACTTAGCATAGCATCCACCCTCAATGTTGGAAACACCAGTCTCGGTCCAACAATGCTCATCATCTCCAATCAGATACCTGTTGTGATCAGTAGAAAGCGTTGTCTTCCCGGTACCTGAGAAGAAATCGACATGCACAGGAAAAACAAACAAAAATCAATCTCAATTCATACGCTCATTACAACAAAGACGAAAGCAGTTTTTCAAGTTTGTCAATTCAAGTGTAATTATGTTGTTATCATTCTGACTTATCTTTCTCCCTTCATCATCACCAAAAACATCATGGTGTTTGGTGATGACGCTATACCTGAGAGTCCAAAGAAGAGAGCAACGTCTCCATCTTTTCCCATATTGCATCCAGAATGGAGCGAGAGGATGCGACGCTTAGGCATAAGGTAATGCATCACACTGAAGAGACCCTTCTTCATTTCCCCGGCATACTGAGTTCCGAGTATAACCATTTCCCTCCTAGCAAGGTTTAAGTCTACGCTAGTGGACGATGTCATGTAATGAGTGTAACGGTTACACGGAAACTGCCCGGCATTGTATATAGTGAAGTCCGGTGTACCGAAGCTCTCAAGCTCCTCCGGTGTTGGCCGGATACACCTGCCACCCTCACCAATTATCCATTTTGTGTTTTTCGTTGTTGCTAATTTTTCTTGTTTTTTACACCCAAACCCAAACACATACAAGGAGACTTATCTGGGAAGTGGTAGAGAGAAGCAATGATGGTTTTTACTTACATGTTGTGCATAAACAGTGAATGATAAGCTCTAGCTGAAACAATCCTGACTTTGATTCTGTTCTCCGGATCCCAGTTTAAGTACTGATCATTCACAAAGACCTAATACCCCCAAACAAAATCAGCAAAGTACTTAGATCCAAATTCTTAAAAGTTGAACACAATAAGAACACTGCTTCAAGTTTATACCTTTTCCAAGGAGTTCAAGTAATCAACCGCTCTTTCTCTGTTCACCATGAAGGTATGTTCATCCATTTCGATATTCGGCGAACCCCTAATTCAAAATCAAAACTTTAACATCAACAAACGAAAACAGAGAATGGATAAACCCGAAATTCAATCGACGATACGAGGCAAAACGAGATCGGATACTCACTTTCCCCACCAGAGCTCGTCCTCCGTCGTCGCATCTCTAACGACACGCTTATCTCTCGGAGCTCGACCAGTTTTAGCACCCGAAAGCGTCGCCAACGCTCCGTTGGAAGTGATAAACGAGCCTTTCTCATACTTGATAGCCTGCTCGTAGAGCTCTACAGCAAGAAATCGGAAATTAACTATCAATTCGCCGGAAAACCTCCGGTGAAGAGAAACATTAAATGAAATCGGATCTCACCTGCAGGAGAAAGGTTGTAGAGGACGTGGGTAAACTTCAAGGAGCTATCACTGACGGCGCCTAAGCCCGGAGAAAAGATAGAATGATGCTGGCCGTGTGAGTACGCCGGAGTAGTTGAACCGTCGGCCTTCTTCTCCGCCGGATCTCCTCTCACCACCTTCGGTCCGGATTCTCTCGTCAACGACGCCAATGATGCACTGTTTCCATCAAAATAAAATCAAATTTAATTCCACGTGTCGTTTTATGCCAGGTGTCATCTACATTAATATTTTTCCGGGTAATAGTAGTCCACTATGGCGCATTTAATTCTCTTTGAATTACTAATCTCAAATTTTCAAGTATGAGCTTCACGTTAGAAATTTTTAATTAATGAAAAAAAAAATGTAGCTAAAAGACAATTCTAAAAAAAAAAAAAAACTCCTGATATTGTTTTCTTTATTATGAGAACGATCGACACGAAAACGCAATATCATCCTTTAATACTTTTTTTGTGAAAAAACAGAACACATTTCAAGATTTTTGTTACGTCTAAATAATCTATAGTATGTGAATAAATACAAGTTGTAACGGACCTGATGGACTGAAGCTGAATCTTTTGGCGCTCCTCCTCGGAGACGGCGGCGAAAGCGGCGGCAGCGCTTTGGTTAATAGGTGTGGTCGGAGCAGAACGCTTCTTCTGCAACGAGTGAAGCTCATCGATCGTCGTCGCCTTCACCGTCGGACCACTGTCGTCGTGGCATATTCCGTTACCCCTCTTAGCTCCCGTCGTTATCTTCGGCATCGCTGGTCCTTTCGGGAAGCTAAATCCTCCGTCACCGTTAGCATTTCCGTTACCGCCCGACATCTTTTCCCGTTTCCTGCAACCACACAAATCAACTCCAAAATTATACTCATGATCGATTAATGAACTTACAGTGAAATTAAAATTAAAATCACCGTCGACGTTAGTTTTTACCGGAAGGAGAGAGATCACGAGCAAGAAGACTTTAGAAAGATGAAGAGGTTAATGATCGGAGGAGAAGCTCATTTAAAGTTTTATGGGAAAGGGAGCGAGAAAAATGATGCGAAGTGAGGAGAAGCGAAGGTGGGCTTTTTAAAGGTTAGATTTTTTAAACCATAGTTAGAATGTAACCGTGAGTGATGGTTAAGTGAGTTAACTATAGTTAAGATCTATCCTAGGAGGAGCCCATTATTTTTATTTTATGTTCTCTTCTTAACATCATAACCGATGGTCTGATAAAGATGACTATATCATTTATTATGGGTCCCACGAGATAATATTGAGAATTGTTTTTTGCTAAATCTGTAGATTTTTTTTGTAAAGAGTATTTATGTGATTTTTGTTTTAAAAAACGCGATAGCTCTGCTGCCCCCTACGGTTGATATTCACGTAGTTGGTAGTATGAATTATGAAATTCAACTTTATTTTGGAAACCCAACGATGAGATTTGACTTTATTTTTTACTAGATTGAATAAAATTCTTAAATATATATCTAAAAATAGTTCAGATGGAAAATAAATCATTAAGAAAAACAAATTAACGTGTAATAAGCAAGCAACTTGGGTTTTTTTTCAACTTGCATGCTTTATTTCTACAATAATCGGCCAGTTGCATATTGGTAAACGAATTTTACGATTTCTTAGTTTGCCTATATTTATACAGTTTTTGCTAGTGTCATTTATCAAGGTGTTTTACGATTTTAAAAGTTTAACAACACTATATGAAATAAATTTTATCATTATACGGTATTGTCGTTGTGTTTCTTTTCTTTTAGTTGTTATGTAATTTCATTTTCTATATAGTCTTTTTTTACCATTAGATCATTCGTTTATTCATCTTACCGTAACTTTTTTTGATTTTCTAATCAATATAAAAATTGAAACTAAAACTTTTTATTAACTTATATTGAATCCCAATTTTATATGTTAACGGTAAAATGATTATATAGTCAAATCATTTCGTGTGTTTAGGAAGATTTTCAATATTAATAGACATCACCTAAATTGAAAGAGGAGAACTAACCATTTTTTCCAAACAGTAAATCTATAGTTTCTGGTTTCATGCTCACTGTTGATATATATTATTATATAGATACTGTTGTAATTCGCTTGATCGTTTCGGGGAATATCGAAAACGATAGACACAGCCCACTCGATTGTATTTTAGGTAGGAGATGGGCACGCATCTCAAAGCAAGTAGATTCGTAAGAGGACACGCAAGGTTGAAAACACGTATATATATGAATTTATGTACGAATACTGTTGAACAAAAAAAAAATACGAATACTTAAATAGTATATGAACCCGGAAAATACTACAAGGAACGTTATAACGGGTTCGAGTATGATGATTGTCATTCACAATTACACTACCTTCGTCACGTGTCGTCTTGGAATTGTATCGTTTATGTTAACCACTTGATTATATAATCAATAATTTATCAGACATTATATAGTCCATATTTCTGAGCCCAAAAGGTGAAAGAGAATAATTTGTTTCAGGCACTGCAATTTGCATGCAAGCATGGGCGCAGGATAATGAGGACAAAATAATAAACAAACTGTAACATTATCAAAAAGCTGGGAGCAAGAACCTACGGTTTCGGACTTTTGTTTTATACTGTAATAATTGTGAAATGAAAAATGTGTATGTAATTGTGTAATATCAAGGATGCACTACGTATACGCAGTTACGCACTATGGCAATGTCACACGGGATTTGGGATTTTAATGACACGGATTTTTTTTATAACAATTCGTTACCTTTACCAAATTAAATCCCTCAGCTCCAGTTCAATCCTAATGTTAGGGTCTAAATTCGAGAAACAAAGAATTTTCTATTTACACACATACATGTTGTGATATACTGATTCAGGTGAAATTTGTGATCTTGATTTTCTAGGATTTATACTAGTTCAGTCTTGAAATTATGTATTTTTTTTGTTAAAAGTTAAAATTATGTTAATTGAATACCCTTTGTCAAAAAAAAGTTGAAATTATGTATAGATTAACGTAACTTGCGATTAATCGTATAAAGAAAAAAAATAATAGGTTTGAAAAAATGAAATTGATCATACCACCAATAATAGGCCGTATGGAAACTTGACCGAAAACTGATCCGAATTATTATTTTTTTAATACCTAAGAAATTAGTCCGATCCAACTTTAGTAGTTTGGACCCAACCAGTTGATGGAGCTTAATGACCACAGTCTCTCTATAGGTTTCCGAGTTTTGAAAAATCAAAAGGATTTAGAAAAAAGATAACAAAATTAAAGTCTTTCGTTGAAATTTAGCTTTCTATGAATAAGAGTTTTCGTGAAGAGTCTTTCTGGTGAAGAAAGAAAAGTCTTTCGCAGATGCATATATTATCGCGATGGAGAGAGATCACACAATTCATATCTCACGCAAGAGTCCCATGAAAATTTCATGACATTTTTTTGGGTTGTCGGTCTTGGCCGTGACCGATAAATAGATGTTCACATCAATGACATAAATTAAAATTATTTTTTTAAAAACAGTTTGAATCTTAGTTCCATGTTAACATGTTGAGAAAGCTATGTATTATTCTATCAACTTTTGAAAGAGTATAATTTTGGTCGTAAGTAAGTTTAGTAACTACGAGGGTACACAATAGTAATTCACATCAGTCTACTTCTAAATAATAATACCACATCAACGCTTTTAATATTTAGACCACACAATTAGTATGGACAAATCATAGTGGCTAGTAATATTTAAAAAGAGTTCAATAGTTGTTTTCGATCTTGTTCATTGAACATGTTCTTGAATCTTGAAATATACGTTTTTAATGGAACCCAACGCTGTAGGGAGTACTCATATGTATCTACTCTCAATTTCACTTTTGATTTTGGGTTCATTGGTTCTTTCTCATACTATTAATTGTGTAAACATTTCCATTACAGATTCCAATTTTTGTCTCGTTGTGGGGGAGGCTTGTTCACCCTTCCCTTTTTACCTTTTCTTGGATATCTCAATTTCACAGTTCAGAAAAAGAGTTTTCTACTGATGTCATAATTAAACACATTATTCGTTCTCATTTTTTATGAGTTGCTCGTATTTTTCAACTTAAAAATTAAGGAAAATTCATATGAAATTGATAATTACATAAGAATTTCTTTCTTTTTATAATTTTGTGACTTTAAACTCAAAATAATATAAAAACACCAACACTGTTCTAAAACAAAAACAAAAAAACAATATTATTATCTCAGCTGAGTCCCAATTCCCCAACATTGGGTTTCTCTCTTCGCTTTGAAAATAGCTAATGGGCCATTTAGTTCAAGAGACCCGTTTAGTTGGAATCGCATGATGTCATTTCAATCCAACGGCTGAGATTCATTCTATACCAACAAGGATAATCTGAAGGAGTGATGAGAATTAACGAAAGCAAAGAAATCTGGATTTTTACTCTTCTGCATCCGTCGAGAAAGCTAAACTGGGTTTTAGTTTGATCCACCAACTTGATCGATCCTTCTGATTTCGCTAAGGTAATCCAGAATCGTGCTACTTGAATACTCAATTCGGAGAAATCTGTCATCAATATCGGTAGTAATTAGCTTTTAGCGGGATAGGGTTTGCGCTTGAGTTTACAGCATCTTTGAATTTCTGTTTACTGATCGATCTGCTCGTCTTAATTATCGAATTAGGATAGATAATCGGCGTTTGGTGAGCTGATCGATCCGATCTAGGAGAAAAATGGGAGGAGCCGAGCATGGAGGAGAAGGTGGCGATTTCAGAGCCAAAGTTTGGAGTATGTCTGGTGGGCCTTACTGTAGGCCCAAGCATTGGCGTCGGAACACCGCCATTGCCATGTTTGGAGTTTTCCTTGTCTGCATTCCCATCGCCATGAAGTCTGCTGAGCTCGAGGTATTCTTCATCTCTTTGGTCCTTCGCGAAAAAAATATGTGTTGTTTGCGAGAAAATTTTGATTGGAAAAGAAGAACGAGAACAAGAGAATCACTTACTGAATTTTTTTCTCAATGGATAAAAGAGAATTGGTTGGAATTTGCTTTGCATTGTGTTCTTGCCTCTTTCGTATGTGTTACTCATTAGTAATAGATTTGATTTCTGCAGAAGTGCTGCAGATTTTGATGTTTCTGATCATATATATAGTCTGTGTGAATCCATTGCTTAGCAGTCAGCATATAAGAAACATTTAAATGTGTTTTCATGAATAGCTTCTCCATTGCCTATAACTCATTGGTCACCACAGTATTTTTGGGACTATATACATTGTTGAACATTCACCAAACTATTCGTGATGTTTGTCTCTGACCTGGTTTAGATCTGCAACCTTTGAATTTATCGAGGTCTAAAGTGTAGTTTAAAAGGCAAATGAGTGATGAGTTGCTTTGCTTCTATTCTTAAATGACTAATGTTTGATATTCCCTTGTTATATTGTGTGTATCTCTATGCTACTCTATGGTTTCCGCTTTCTTCTTTGATGATCACAATCTAATCAAAAGCCTTTGTCTTGATTTCATTTCAGCAAAGGCCACACATGCCGGTGCGCCCAATTCCTTCACAGATATGGTGCAAGAACTTTGGAACCAAGGACGATTACGAAAAGGAGCATTAAGTTTATTAAGCTTTTCAATTTTCACAGAACTGACCATGATAATAATATGTTTTTGCCTTGCCATGTTCAACACATGGAATATTCCTCTTTTAATTTTATTGTTTTAACGATATTCTTACTTCTAAAAAACGTTTTGCACGCTTTGTTTATCATGTCGTTCTCAAAATTTTGGGACTTAACATTTCAGAAAAAGACAAAACTAATTGAAAAATAAAGAACAAGGAAAATAACTTTATTACCATGGCAAACAATATCGGTGACCAACATTTGGGCCTCCTCTTTCCTTTTTAGTTAAAAAAAAAAGACCCAAATATTGAAGAGTCCCTAATCGTCTATCATCTGCTCCACACTAAAACAAAACACTCGACTCATCCAACGGCTGATGTTCGTTCTTCACCAATAACATTGCACCCGATCGTTTCTTGTAGGTCGTAAAGATAAAATAATCTGAGGGAGTGATGAGAAAAATAAGAACAACATCCGAAAAAAAACAATTAACCAAAATAAAGAAAATCACGAAATCTGGTTTTCCTCTTTTGCTCCTCCTCGTCGATAAGCGAAGGCGGTTCTTACTTTGATCCACGAACTTCTTCTTCCACCTCTCGATTTCAGGGTACGATTCCGCTTTTGTAAGTTGTGTTTTTAGTCTTTGATTCACCGATGATTTCTTTTCCGTTGTCGCGATGTTACTCGAATAGAGATTCCTGTTTCGAGAATCGTTAGTTAGAAATTGACGAAGATTTTTGATTTTTTCTGGAATCCTTTGTCTGATCTGTTTTTTTCCCGGAATCATTTGTATTCGATTTAAGAAATCTGCAAACTCGGTACTCTGTTTCAAAGCAATGGATTGATCGATCCTTTAGTATCGTGTTGGAATCAGGTTTTAGATTGGACTCGAATCATCTAGATACTTGCAGATCCGATTTTTGCAGTCTTAATGTTTTTCTCAATTTGCTGCTTACAAGAACTGCTTTATTTTGGTTGAGATTGATGATATTTTGTGTGGCTGAGATTAAGAACTTGACCTGGACGATTCCACTTTCTCAGGTACAATTTTCACTGACTGGTTATCTGAGAATGGAGCTAAAGAGCATTAAAGATGCGTTTGATCGTGTTGCAAACAAGCAGAAACTCTCGTATAGCAAAACACATGAGATTGTTCAGATGCTGACTCAAGAGATCGAGAAGGCGTTGAGCGTAATACAGGAGGAGGCACCTCCGTATCTTGACCACAGATCCATCGTCGCTGACGTGAAGAAAATGTTCATGGAGGTTGCTCCAGTCAATCAACTTGAAGCCGCTGAGAAAGAACTAAACGTGGCTCTGACCAAGTACCCGAAAGTCCTGGAGAAACAGCTGAATCCGGACATATCAAAGGCTTACAGAAACAATGTCGAGTTCGATACGCACGTGGTGAACCAGATAATCGCAAACTTCTTCTACCGTCAAGGGATGTTCGAGATCGGTGACTGTTTCGTTGCCGAAACTGGTGAATCTGAATGTTCCACAAGACAACCTTTCATGGAAATGTATCGGATACTAGAAGCCATGAAGGAGCGAAATCTCGAGCCGGCTCTTAGCTGGGCAGCCGCAAACTCAGAGAAACTGAAGCAAGCAAGGTCTGATCTCGAGTTGAGGCTTCGCAGCTTACACTTCCTGGAAATAGCTCAGGGCAAAAACTCCGAAGAAGCCATCATTTACGCGAGAAAACACATCTCCGTGTTTGCAGATAGCCTTCAAGAAACGCAGAAGCTCGTGTGTTCTCTCTTGTGGAGCGGAAAACTCGACACATCACCTTACTCCGAGTTTCTCTCCCCGGCTCTATGGGACAATGCAGTCAAAGAGCTAACCCGACAATACTGCAACCTACTCGGTGAATCATCTGAGAGCCCGTTGAGTATAACGATGACGGCCGGTACACAGACTTTGCCGGTACTGTTGAAATACATGAACGTGATGGCGAATAAGAAGCTTGATTGGCAGAGTATGGATCAACTTCCTGTCGCCGTGGAGCTATCCGAGGAGTTTCAGTTCCATTCGGTGTTCGTCTGTCCCGTCTCTAAGGAACAGTCGAGTGATGATAACCCTCCGATGATGATGTCATGTGGACACGTGCTTTGCAAGCAGACCATCAACAAAATGTCGAAGAATGGCTCCAAGTCGTCTTTCAAGTGTCCTTATTGCCCCACCGATGTAGACATCTCAAGGTGTAGGCAGTTGCACTTTTGAAAACGGAGCATCGTACTACTGGAATATTGGAACTAAGTTCTGGCCGGTGAATCTGTTTCAGAATGTAAACTGTGTTTTGTTTTGATGAAGGTTTTAAAAATGGGGTTTTTTTTTATTGTTTGTACAAAAGAATTATCAGGGAAGTTTTAGATAATCGGATATCCCGTAAGAACGTGTTTGTGTTGCCACTACTTGTTTGTTCATCTTTCTGAATATAGAAATTCTTTACATTTCCAAGGCTACTTTACATCCCGTAATAATAATTTCTTTTGTTGTTGTTTAAGCTATAAAACTATATTTGGATATGACATTTTTCGAATTGTATACGACATGTTTTTCACAATGGAAATTTATAAAGTTCAATGTATGCAAATGCAATTCACAATTTGATTTGAGTGGAGCACAACTATCTATCCAAATAAATGTACCAAAAACGACGAATCACTATGCAAAAAATTTCCTCTTCACTTTGACCGATTGACTAGAGTGCTATTGGTAGTTAATGGGGAACATAATTGTGAAATTATATAATGGGGAACACAATAGAGGCACAAAAAGTTGAATAAAAGTGAAAAGTTGAGACTATTATCTTTAACATTTATTCAATGTACCAAGTACATGAGACAAAAGCAACAACCTAACAAAAGAAATAATGTGTTACCACAAATTAATAAATATGTTATACTATATCCAAAACTAATCTGGATTATTTCCAGAATTTTTTAAATTTCCATTATGAATAACAGAATGTTGTATAATTCGAAACACGTCATATTCAAATATAGTTTTATAAATTGAACAACAACAAAATTGATCTTCATATTTTCTTTCATATACCCTTCCATTTTTTGTATATAAAAAAAAAGAAATAGAAACAGCAAACCAACAAAACAAAAAAGAAACTAGAATCTAGCATTTTCGAAGCCATGGAGATCACTCACTCTATTCATATGCTTCCTCATGATCGCAACTTTGGCCAACCTTTCAGCCGCTCTCCATGCTGAAGTTGGAGTAAGCGGCTCAGTCTTCTGAGCCACTGGCTCTAGGCTCTTCACCACCACATGTCTACCTCTCACACGGTTAAAATTTGCCAGCTCAGTGTCCAAAACACGTAAGCACGCATCACTGGAATTTAAGCCGTATTGCACCAACAAGACTCGAGCTGATGTCAGCATTCGCTCCGCTCCCGAGTAATCATTAGCATCCGTTAGCCGCCGAGATTCTGCCACGGCTCGTGTGCTGACGTGGAGGTTTCTGAGCCTCTCGATGCTCGTGTTAGATGATCTAACAGCAGTAAGACGTGGTATCAAAAGCGCTCGATCTTCTGAATTTCTTATTTCCTGAGTTGAAGGGTCCACGTGGCGAGATCGGACGGTCATAGTTCTCTGGGATCTACCAGACGAAGAAGATGCAAGTGATTTGAGTTCCACCAACACTTCTCTTTCTTCATCGCCGTACATGTCACCCAACCGAATCAATCCGGATCCAAGCCAAAGCGGTCGACCCGATAGTGAGTAAACCGACGTAATCTCTCCTTGACCCGACCCGGAAACCAATCCGAGTTGTAAAGTAAGATCCTGAACTGATAAACTCATCAAACCTTTAATGCTTTTCGCAAACGCTTCCTCCGGGTGAAGGTGATTACACGCGCCGAGATAAAAGGTGTGCGTTGGGATTTCTGAGTGACAGACGCGCGTGGACGAAATAAATTGGGCTTGATGGGCCGAGTTTCTATCACGGTCCGTTAAGACGAAGATGGTGGTGAACAGATTTTTCTGCCGGCGATCTTCGATCACTTTAGCCGCCTTCTTAACCGCATCGTTCACGCTCATTCCGTCGCCATCACCGGAGATATTGTCGACGATCCGACGAGCTATTCTTCTTCCTGTCGCCGTCATCCTCCGTAACGGCGTCAATCGCTTCGAACTCGATGAATACGAGACCATCGACAAACGATCCGTCTCTCGTAGAGACGAAATCACCAGTCTCATCGCTCGTCTAACGATTTCAGTCTTGCTTCCGCTAACGTCTAGGACAGTTACTATATCTACCGGAGACCTACGCGCCGTTGGCAACGGCGGCGATTTGATTTTCATCACCACTGAGTACGTCTCGAAACCTCTTCCAACCGCCACAATTGGCGCCTCCGAAGACAGCTTGACGTCCACGTGTCCCAAAACGGAATCCGTCAACAATTTCTTCGCCGTTAATGGTGACGGCGTGTTAACGAAAAAACCTTTGAAGTCGCCGTTATCATCTTCCTCCTCGTCGTAGTCGTTTTCATCTGATTCCAGTATGGTGTTGAAACCGGCAGGCGAGATTGGAGAGGAGATCAAAGGCTCGTCGTCGTCGTAGAGTCTTAAGGATTTGCTGTTCTTGGGTTCTCGGATCCTGGAATCGGATTCGGATCCGGATTTTGGGGATTTTTGAGTATCCGGCTCGTGGAGAGAAGAAGAAAGCGACAGAGGGAGAAGCGAGGTCTCTCTCCATGAGGCACCGCAAACAGGGCAGGCGGCGAGTAAATTCCGATCACCGGCGCGTGAAGCCACGCAAGGAAAATGAAAAATGTGCGAACACTCCGCCGTGAAAATCGCCGTTCCTCTCCCTGCTTTCGCGCTCTGTAAGCAAATTCCACATCTGCTGCTGCTACTCTGCTCAAAACACATACAGAAACAAACAATAAGCAAAAAAAAAGGCGAAATTTTGAATATTTTGAAAATCCGGTTCGATTCTTACTTTGCTGAAACAGAGTCTTGATTTGAGGAGAGAGAAACTGGCCGGAGATTTCGGTGACGAAGGGGTAGAAGAAGAAGATGAAACGCTGAGAAGAGAGAGAGGGCTTCTGTTTCTCCTTGGCGTAGTCGGCATCGGAGTTACGTCGCCGGGAGTTGTGCACTGAAGATTGGGACTAGCGGGAAGAGACAGTGAGGGAGTGGCCAGGGCCGTAGCAGCCCAACTCTGGCAACGAAGGGTAGAGCCAGCTGAATCGGGTCGGGTCTCAGACTTTGGAGTAGACGGGTTAGAGAAAAACCCGAATCTTGAAGTTGGTTTTTGCCGATCATCGTCTGTCTTTTTATGTTTGGAAGTCCAAAACGATCTTTTGAAACCACTCATCATCTTCAGCTTCCTTTGTCTTTTCCTAGTGAGTGAAACTTTTTGGTGAGAGGAAACGAAGATGTTTTGAGATTTAAATGTAAAAACAAAACGATGAAGATTGAAGACACTTAAGACAGAGAGTGGGGGAGAGATAGAGAACAGGAGAAAATGGTGGGGTTGAGTTTTTTTTTAAAAAGTTGCCTCCTTTTTTTTCTTTCATAATCAAAGTATAGTGAAGAGTGGATTATTGGGATTACCAAGATATTTTGTTTTTTCAAGAAAAATAGAAAAGAAAATGACCTTTTAAAAGCTGTTAATTTTGTTTTAAAGTTACTGCTTGGCTTTGTTCTTTCGTCTAACGTTCTTGGCTAAAGACTGAATCGAGTAGATTCGTCGGCATTTCCCGAGGATTAAATAAAAGAAGTCACCCTACGAGTCTACGAATCGTTGATGTAGTTTACTGTCATAAACTAATTTTACTAAGCAGTCAAATAAAAATTTCAGATATCTTCTACTACTACTACTACTTAACAAATTCTTTGTTTTGTTATTTACTTATGTGGAGGTAGTGAAAAACTTTTTTTAATTGTTTAATGTAAAGAATATGGTTGGAATTAAATGTGATCACTTAAAAGAAAACGAAGCATCATAAATGAACGAGAGTGAATGGAGAAGACGATGATCTTTATTCAGAGAGACGCCTAACCGTAGCAGCCTAATACTGAGTATGTGTGTACTCTCTAGTTGAAATTTGTTGGAGTGAGTCGGTCCATTTTTATCTTTTTTGATTCTCATTTTTTAAATGCCTTTTTTTTTATCACTTTTTTCCATTTCTTCTTACACATGTTTTATATCAGCTTTTTAACGTACAACATCGCATGCACTGATTCACACATATATGTTTTGGGATGCTTCACGTGTGTATATTGTCTAATGTGTAAAAGTTGAATTCAATGGTTCTGCTGGTTCATCTAACATTTAGGACATACTAACAAAAAAAAACACTGTTAGAACTTAGGGTTAAATTTATCTTTCTAATTATTGAAAGTGTAGAGTTATTAATTGTCGCACATTCCCTATGTTTCAGAAGATTTTGGTTGTTTCTTTCTGCACCATGTGCCGCACCGAAAACATATACCAAACTATGTTATTAAGACGTGACCATTTACGCGTGTAAATACGCCATATATATAATTTGATTATGAATACATGGTTTAAACTTTAAACACAACGAAAAAAAAATCTCTCATAAAGTATTATAATAAATACAGCCAAAATTACGTTTACATTTGTATCACCAATGACAGTTACTGTGGTATTCTAGGAGAGGATATTTTTCGCAAGATTAAAAAATGTTTTCTTTTGAAACAAATTTACATAACACGAAGCATTCTTTATGCAGTTTATATATATAGTCTTTTGTTAGTTTGTTGTCGTTGTTTATTGGAAGTAATTTGATAGGTATACACTAAAAAATTGGTATTAACATAAAAAGACAATGACCCAGCAGAACTACCGTCCAAAAACTTCAATTAGAACCAGTGGAAAACATAAAAGTATCAATTAAACTAACAAACATGTATAGTAATTTATCATAGCTCCAAGTTCCAACAAACCTATTGTACATGTAAGTTTAAATATATACGGACTAATCTCTTTCGACAAAAGGATGAATACTTTTGGAATAATAGACCATGAAAATTATGATAATCAGTTTATCACATACAGTATACTAATTAAACATCTTAATTAGCACATTAGTTGAATTTAACAAAATCTAAAGCGTCTAGGCGAGCCGCACCAGTGGCCAGAGCGGACATGTAAATAAATAACGTTTTCTTAACTTTAAACTCATTAGCTAATGTCGTAATTTTTGTTTGTGTGATATAGTAGGTTATTCTCGAGAAGTGTGTACCATTCGTCGTCTTATGGCGATTTTTTAAATAGCAAAATGGAGTGAATAGGTTACTTATTTGTTATGTTGGTCGAGAATTGAGATCAAACTCTACGGATATATATAGTATTGGCTAGTCTTTGACCCATTATTTTTGTGACACCTATTAATTATATTTTGATATTGACCAATTCAAAGTTTCAGCTTGTAAAATTTGATTCAAAACCCAATGCATTCGAGTATCTCATAGTATATATTACACTGTATTCTTGTTACCCTTGCGGTTCTTACTTTTCTTTTACTTCTTTAAAACAAGATAGACTCAAATCGTTCTAACTACATATCCACTAATTTTCTTGCTTTACGCAGTGGCTGAGAAATAGCTACTCAAAAGTTCACACACATGCCTGTATAGATTTTGGCGAGTATCATGCGGTTAAGTTTACACTAATGATCCAGATTTATCAAGACCCACAAGAACTCAAAGACAATTTAATTCGCTGTTGAAACGGACCACTTTGAGACTATGTTCTTGATAAACTTGATGACATAAACTTTGTGGCTAGGTTATATCTAAGATTTCAATCCTAATAAACAGCTTTTATAGATATTAAGAAAAAGAAGAAAAAAAAAATCAGTGGGGGTAGAGGAGCCGTGCGGCACGTGACATTCATGAGAAGGTGCAAGATACTAAATATGGGTTTATGGAGACGAAGACAATCCCTCCTATCGAGCATCGACGAAAACCTTCTACATGGACCAGTTACTTTCATAACTATATACTAATTTTTCATTAACTATAATTTTATTGCTCGGAATTTGAAACCTAAAAAGGGGCGTCCCTATTTAGACTATATATCTGTATGTTATTAAGTGTTAATTTTGCTTAGACCTCATGTCTCTTCATTCGAGAGGTAACAACAACTATAAGAATTCGAACGGTGACTTATAGTTATTTTATCAGCACACAATCGGGTTAGTTGTGCAATCAGTCATTATCCTTAATTTTAGTTTAATTCGATCGTGTCATTTTTCATTGACCAAAATTTCAATGAGATTTGTGAACCATTATGTAGAGAACAAGAATGATGAGTCGCGTGAGATTATAAAAATCAGATAATGCTCATTACGTATTTAATTAATGGATTTGACCAAACTAATCATCGCAACTTTTGATTTTTTACTAAAGAGACTTAACTTTCGTGAGTCTTACTACTTAGTACTAACTAGGATCAAGCAAAATCGTATACTTTATACAGAAAAAATAATAATTAATTTACATATCATATCCCAATGCGTAATTTATACATTAATGTAGGGTTACGCGTAATTAAACACTACACATGCAACGCAAGCAAAGAGCCCACAGGGGGGCATGCATGTTTGCCTCAATTTACTTCTTGGACATTTTATATTTTATGTATAATATGTTTGTTTTCCTTTTTAACAATTTCATCTTATATTTGTATTTTGAATATGCTAAGAATATATTGTAATCTCATAAAATGCTAGTAAATGAATACCGTATCAAACACATCTTAATCGTTCTCATACCTCGACTAAAACTGTAAATCGCTGTAGACTAAACCATTTAGCGTTATATATCTAATTGTGAGTTGAATCCTCCTCTCCTATTAACCAAAACTTAAATATTATATGCTTTCTTTAAATTCTCACAATTAGATAATTAAGTTCAAGATTTAGTGAACATCACTTAAAAAAAAACCCACCATATGTTGAGCCTACACATATAAATTCTACATAGAAGAATGTATATGTTACACGTACGAATTAAAGTATACTATATAATATTGGTTTATGTCGGTATGCTCAAGTTAAGAGAATGATTTGTGATGAATAAATGGAGCTTTGTTTGAATGTGTACGTATAATTAAATACTACTAATTTACTAAAAGCATAGCTTAAGTAAGGTTAAGAAAAGGTCTCGGGAGACATAGCATATCGTGGGTTGGACCGATATATTATGTTTAAAACAAAGTTGACAAAAAAAGATTAATGTTGTGTGGTCCGTTGTATTACCACTAACCGGACACCATGATACACAATAAGAGGTTATGCGCTCTATTTCCATTTTCTACGGGGAAATTCTTCTGACCAACCTCTTTCATACTATATATAAACTAACTTCACATTTATTATAATGACTTAGTAAAGTTTTTGTCTTCCGCATTTAGATTCAGTGTTATTTTCTTCTTCCAGGATGTGCTACGTCTTTTGTTCTCGCCACATTTGATGAAACCTTGTTGATGATTTTATTATGTTTAACAGAGTAGGATACAAAGTCAGAAGAAGCTAAAGAGCAGCGATCACGACTTAAGCGAAACCACAGCAGAACCGGATGTTAGAAATAGAATATGATGAACCATCAATCACCTAAACAGAATATGATAACCCATATATAGAACCTGATGTTACATCAGTTTTCTTACCTGATGTGTTTGTATCGATCTGTGAAGAAGTTCCAATAAACCAATGTGAAGAAGAGTTTGTCCTCCAACTTTCAAAACACAAAGGAAATTTGTATTACATGTGAGTGGGACCCAACAATCTTTTATTTCAATCTTCTAAAACTCGAACTTGGCAATTATGTAGGAAATATTGTCATGCACACGACAAATTTTCCACGTGAGGGTAAGTGGGTTACGGCATATGATTTTTGCGACAAATTCATTAAGAAGTTGTATTTTAATTATATGTTTTAATTTGTCTTTTTTTCCTCTTTTCTTTTTGTAACAGAAATGATGTTTACGATGGATTTAGAAGATGATCATTAAAACTGATGTAATTGTGTCGTTAATTTTGTTGTTGTTCATATATATATCTATAGAAAACAGCTTACACATTTTTTTATCATAACCCTAATTATTACTACCCCAAATTCATAGCTGAGCGTACCACCATTTACTTTTCGCAAGTTTGATCTACTCTTGCTCTAAAATCTTCATCGTGGATATGGAGAAAAATCAAGAACCCAAAGAAAGATCGAAGCAAAGTGACAGAAACTTAGGAAATGGTAAAAAAAAATCTAATTAAGAAATGGTTATTAATTTATTGTTGATGCGTGGGAAAGGGTTGAAATATCTTCCTAATCAATAATATCCACAAATAGCTTAAATATCACATCATCAAGTCAATATTAAGTTGCAATTTTATTAGCCATCGATGAAAAAGCTATAATTTTAGATTGATTAATTTAGTTTAAGTATTAAATTGTGTTTGAGCTATTATTGTTAAAAATATTTTGTACAAACATTGAACTACAAAATTTTGTGAGAAGAGGTGGAACCTCAGAGAAATGTGAATGTTTACTAGATGGACAGTTATTTTTTTGTGATCTGCAAGACGAAAAAAGAGTCAGATGTTCGAGACTTCCAAGACTTTTAGAGTAATGTTGTCACTCATTTTATCTGTTTTATCCCTTAATTATGTTTAGAATCTCACTAAATATGATTTACTCTTTACTTTAATCACTTTTAAGATGTGGTATGACTTGTGACATTAGAGTTCTAATACTAATAGGACTCAGTTTCATAGATGAATACGGAATATATTTGATTGATTGTCATTTTTATCTAATTTCTTTATTTTTTGCTTAATAGGGAGATAATTTGTATTGATTAAGAATTTGCAATAACAACTAGTCATGGAAGTTTCCATGATAGAAAAAATTAATCTGACAATGAACAAACTGTAACGTTGGATTGATTTCATGTTTTATTTGTTGTGAAGAAAGCTTTTTGAAAATGTATTTTATACTAGTAACGTTTTCACTAAAAAGTACAGTAGTATTTATGTTCTATAAGTATTTATAAATTTATATAGTATATATTATTTAAACCTGATTGAGTAATATCCTTTTTTCCCCTTACATCAAAATATTTGAATAAATTAATCATCTAAAAAGAGAAGCGAAATTAGCACGTGTGAGCTTAGACGCTCATAAAAAAATTTACACACGGCAAAGAGTATTTTACTTTAAGCGTAAATCATGCTTAAGTTTTCGACTTTTACTATTTTAGAAATCTTATCACGGTTTAAAACCGATGCTTAACCAACCCAAATTGAATATCCTCCCTCAAACCAGTTATAGCGAGAACCGGTTTGATAATGGATACACCAATTTTGTGTTTTCTTCTTCTAACCGGGTCCATAATTGACCCAAAACTAAGCATGCTACAAATTTAGGGCCACGATAGCTGTTAACGATAGACAATGCCAAACTAGGGACGATGTGATATAGAGGAGGCTCCTGTATTACGCTCAACGCCATCTCGATCTCATGTGTTTTGCTACAGGAGAGTTTCTGCTTGTTTGCAACACAACCAAACGCATCTATAATGCTCCATTATCAGATAATCCGTGAGTGAAATTGTACCTGAGGAATAGAGATTAGAGTGGAATCGTCCAGGTCAATTTTCTTAATCTCAGCCTATAAAATATCATCAATCTCGACACAATGAAACAAGACAGTTCTTGTAAGCAGCTAAGTTGAGGAAACAAGTATCTAAATGATTCAAATCCAATCTAAAACTTGATTCTAAGTACGATAGATACTAAAGGATCGATCAATCCCTTGCTTTAAAACAGAGGACCGAGTTTAAAGGTTTATTAAACTGAATACAAATGATTCCCGGAAAAACAGATCAGGCAAAGGATTTAAGAATATCCAAGAATAAATCAAGAAATGAGTCAACTTACAAGCATCGTAATGCACTGATTTGAATGCGGTGTTCAGTAACAACACTTTCAAACGCCCTGCACTCACTGCACTGAATTCATCGTAATTAAACATAGATGGAAAGGAAGATACAAAAAGAAAGAAACACAAGGTTCATAAACAGTTACACAAGTAAGAGTGATTCAGAGAGTGACAGAAGCAGCACACATAACCTTGTAGCGATCCGAGAAAGGATTAACGGTCATGACAGCGTTATCCCACTCGACATTGCCCCAAATCTCGCCTCCTCGTCTCTGCACGGAGATCTCTGCACACCGAATCTCAATGTCTGCACACCAAATATCATCAACGTCATGATCCCTCTTGTCCCAGAAGACCACAATGTTGCCACCAGAGTTGCTGAGCCTGGCCCCCGGAAGCAAATCTACGAGCTTTTCCTCTCTACCAAACCGGCTCTTTTGCGCCTCCCACAGAGCCTCAGTCTTGCTATCAACGTGGACCAGTCTGGAGGTAGCGAGACTCTCCTTCAGAGAGCCCAAACCCTTCACCTCCCTCCAATACTTCCCCTCTGGTTCACCCTCCAACCGGTCTGGCTCACACCAACACAAATTCCCCTTGCGATCACAAGCGTACATCACTTTATCAATGACACACCAATCCCTTTCGTTTCCCTGCGGCGTAATCGTATTCCCTCTTCCCCATTTCTCTTCCTTGGGCGAGTAGTAAAAGGTTCTATCCATTCCATCCACTGCGTAAAGCTTTTCCTCCTTCACCACCACACTGTCGTGTATACACCGACACCGCATATTCCGATCCGGCGGTGGCGGCACAGAATCCCAAGTTTGGGTCTTCGGGTCGAATACCTCTGCCCACTTCGAGCAATCTCGGGACAAGCAGCCTCCGAACACGTAAATCTTCCCGTCTACGACTCCGGCCGCAGCGGAAGCTCGGGCCACTCCCATGGAAGGTGCTCGGCTCCAAGTGTGAGTCCGACAATCCAAGAGCAAGACATCGCGAGAACGGGCCTTCCCTTTTCTGCATCCACCAATTACATAGATCCCCCATTCCAGCGCCACCACGGAGAATTCTTCCGTAGGCTGAGAGGGGGACGAAGGGATCGGGATTCTTTGGAGCCGATTCACAGTTTTTTCGCGGCGGAGGATGAACCACCGTGGGGTTGGGTCGGGAGGGGTGAGCAAGCACACATAGAGGCAATTCTCGGTGCAGCCCAATACCGATCTCGTCCTGTAGAGCTCAGGCGAAGCCACCACTGAGCGATAGCTCTTGGAGACCAGAGACAAGGCCGCCTGATCCGTTCTCGGCACTCGAGCCAGGCAGCTCATAGCCATCTCATCTGGCAGCGAAGATAGCGGAGACCACGATGACGGCGACGGAGACGGCTTCTTCTTCTTATGCGGCGGCTCTTCGACGGCGGCTGAATTCGACATCGCGGCACTCAAAGGTTTTATTTTTTTATCTTTCGGTGGTTTCTCAGAGACACGAAGAGAGAGAGCTCTGTTTCTATATATCTTCTTATTTTATAGGGAAAAGTCAACAATATATATTTCCATTCTTCCAAACAAAAAAGGAAAAACAAAAGAGAAAAAATCTTGAAGAAATAATTAATTAAAAATATGATGTTCAAAAAGGAAAAATGAAAAGATAAAATCTTGAAGAAATAATTAATTAAAAATATTATGTTCAAAAAGGAAAAAATGAAATATCCAATATTTTTATGAAGAGAAAACATATCTTAAAAAAAGGTATAGAACAATAGTAAATAATTGAAAAATTGTTAGCACCATCAAACAGAGTCATCAAAATTTGTTAGCACAATCAAAGATAATGGAATTATAGGAGTTTATATATTATGTAGGTGAATAGTTAGCATATGGTTGTTGTGTACAAAGATAATTTATCATCTAAATCTACTTTTATTTATATAAATATTAAAAAGGTGTAAAACTAGGAGTTTTCTTTTCCCAATTTTATAATTTGAAAAGATCTGAAAATGACATACCAAATCCATCACAAATAAACATGTTAATAAGGTGAAATTAAAAGTTCTCTTTTTCCAATTTTTTGTTAGGTTTAGTAAATCTATTACAGATTAAAAATAAAATTTATGATCAAGTTTATATTAGAGAAATCTGAACTATTTTATTAGTTTGGAGCCAATAACAATATATTAATGGACAATTTTGATTCTCAGTTGCATCTGGTTGTCCACGGCTGCTGTGGAAAAAACCTTCAATTTCGCTTCAATGCGGTTCACTACATTCCAACATCGGGATGGTAAACGATTTCGTTATATCTTTGAAGTTATTATGAACCGTTGTATTGATCTTTCGATTTAACCTAAAGATGATTTTAGCCTCCAAAAATGGACCTACAAAAGTCAACAATATTTTAGCCTCCAATCTCTTCTTTTCATCTATCACTCACCATTTGTTTCTAATTTCATCAAATTGTTGTTCATCATAAACAGAGACTCTTTCTCGCTTCTTTTCTTCGATCATCATAAAAATTCTCTCAACTTACAAAATCATTTGCATTTTATATCGTTTGCCAAAATTAAGTTGGTTTGAGTTGTTTAGTTTAAGTATTAAGTTGTGTTTAAGTTATCATAGTTAATATACTTTGTATAAGAACTGAACTACACAATTTTAGGTAAGGTCTGAATTATTGTTCCAAACAATTTTGAACTTAAGAAAAATTTATGCTATATGTATTTGTAATTAGAATGACGATATAGTAAAAAAAATCAACAATAGTTTTAAAAATGAAATTGTCTTGGGCCAGATAGTTGCTTAATTTTTTTGTAAGATTCATTTGCTTTTCGATACTTCTAACTTTGGAAAACTCAAATCTTTAATATCTGGTTTTCTAAAACAGCCAAGACCATCTATTTATGGTTGATTTCAGTGTTATTTTATTTTGCTCAAAATCGATATGAACCTTGGTATGGATAAGAAGCTTGGTGTTGGTGAGGATAAGAAGTTTGGTGTTGGTGTGGATAAGACGCTTGATGAGGATAAGAAGCTTGGTGTTGATGGTGATGAGAAGTTGATTTCAATGGTATTTTATTCTGCTCAAAATCGATATTGGATAACTTCTTTAGCATTATTAAACATGGAGTATATATATAAGAAAACAATGTTTAGAAAACTTACTAAGTATTTTTCTTAAAAAAATCTAATTTTTCCAATTTAATTTCCCTTAAAAGAAAATCTAAACTCTTTTAGTTTTGGAATACTTAAATCCTTAATATCTGCCTTTTAGTTTTGGAAAACTTAAATCCTTAATATCTGATAATCTAAAACAGCCATGGGGATCTATTTATTTCAATGTCGTTTTATTCTACTCAAGATCGATATAAATACATGGAAGGATATATATATATGTATAGTTTCACAACTTACAATAAAAACATACTTAACAACATCTCTCATTAGTTTTAGGGTTCCTTAGTTTTATTATATTTTTAGACCATCTATTAACATTACATAGATATAACTCTATATCGCTCTTCCTTATTTGAATAATAATCAAGCTGTAACGTCGTTTAGAGCTTCTGCTGCCGCTACAACTGATGTAGCATTTTCATCAGCATTACTCTTCATCATATTACCACATCCTCCACCACAGTTACCGCAGCCAGTGGATCCCCCAGTGCAGGCGCCACCACCGCAACCTCTGATCTTCGTCATTCCACCACATCTTCCACCGCCTCCACCGCACCCTCCGCCACCTCCACCGCCACATCCCCCTCCACATCCACCACAACCGCCACAACCACCACAACGACCACCTTCTTCTTCACCCATGTTACCACAAACAGTACCGCAGCCGCCGCTAGCGTTTAGCTCTTTCGACATGCACCTAGAACCTCCATTGATCTTACCGGCCGCTACCACAATCGGAGTAGCCGTGTCCGTATTCATCATTGTTTCTTCTTCTAGCTTCACTTGAGTGAAAACTTCAATCTCCTTGCTTTCCTCTGTTATGCGGTTAGCTTTCTCTGTTTCATTTGCGGCTGCACAAAAGCCTCCCTTCTTAAAAAGATCATTGAGTATGAAAGCCGATACTATTCCAGGCAAAACCAACCATTTCTCATTTGCCTGCATGCGTATCGAAATAAACCCAAAAGTTAGAAGTAAACAAAATGGTGAATTTTTGAGTTTTAAAGAGTTGCAAATTTTACCTCAACGGAACCAAATTTCAAGTCGAGCAACCCCACAGCTTTGCCATAAGGATGTTGCTTTGAGAATTCAACAGCAGTCATGAAATCTTGCTCGCTTCTTAGCTTTGCGCAGTGTTTTGGCTCATACTCCAGCTTTCTTCCGGAGTAAACTTTCACCATTCGAGTACCCGAAAGCTCAAACAGAGGACCATCTGTGTCAGGATCGCTTGTTGTCTGCTTAAGTGACCATTTCGAGTCAAGCAAAGACCAGAAGCTCACATCATACTCTGCTAGAACAAGAGTTTCACCACTCTCTTTCACACCAATGACTTGTCTTGCATCACCTTTCGGTGCTGCGTCGTTGGAGTTCCTCATTTGGAGACTGATCACCTCTGTTTCGGTATCATCAACAACGCGTGTAAAAGCCTTAGCAAGACGGGCCTTTCCGATCAGAGGAAAGAAACAAGAGTCTTTCAGTGAAGGTCTTGACTGAACCAAATGTAGAACAGTCGGACTTGGAGTTGGCGGGGTGAAGGAGACAGCGACTCGCAGAGAGATGGGATTCGGATCATCCACTTTTCCTCTTTTGACCGGTGTTAACTGTAGCCACTTCTCAACGGAGAGTTTAGTCACTGGAAACAGAAACTCCGAAAGAGATAAATAAGTGAAACCTAAGCTTTTAGACTTGGAAGACATTAGTTGAAAACTAAGCTCCCCTGTAGGTTCACACTGGAACAAAGCAACTTGCTTTTCCCCACGAGACTCGGATAAAACCGTAACCTTACGCTCAGAGTTAAACAGAGAATCAGGTTGGGTTTTGCTGAACACAACAAAGACTTTTCCTTTGTGAGCGTCTGGTAAGTTCTTAACCCCAACAATCTCCAAGATGACCTCAGTGACTTTCACCTCTGGAGATTTGATTACATTCTGAATCTCCTCCTCTTTCGCAGATAACTTCTTTCCCAAGAAAACACAAGGAGAGGTTGTGACTGGCGTTGGGGTATTACCTCGGTTCATAGCACCGGCTTTCCAATACCTTCGACCAAATGTTTCTTCCCACTGAGCAGTAGTTCCAGAGAAACCAGTGTCAAGCTTCTTACCTTTGCTTCGGTCAGAGTCTGTGTCATCATGCTCCAGAACCTTACCGATCATCTTTGTCAAATCGTTGCAGTAAGAGAGAGCGTGAAGCTGGTGTGTGTGCCAGATAAGATCAATATCGTAAGTAGGAACACAGAAAAGCTTAATGGACCTTTCTCGATTTCTCTTGATCAAGTAGAGAAACGCTTTGTATCTAGCCACAGCTTCTTGCAAGAAGACGTCATTGTCTACATGAGCTCTTGAAACCTGCAGCAAAAAAAAGAGACACAAACAAAGCCGATTAGTGAAAACATTGAAAATGCAGAGGTTTGGGAAATGATTTTTCTTTTTTACCTGGTAGTAAAACGGGCTTTGTCTCTTCACAGCTGAGACAAGATCATAAGTGGTGGTGCATTTTTCAAGAACTGAGATATCCTCTGGCTCTGAGATTTCTTGACCCAAATCAAGGTCATAAGGCTCCATAGGATACAATCTTTTCCATAGATTTTCAGTTTGTAACTTGCAGCTTCCATTTACGGAAGATAAAACGCAAGAATTATCGAGGACTCTCCCATAGAACTCCTCACAATCAGTCTTGTACCTCACCTGAAACGATCAACAAACATTGTGAGCTTGTATATCCAAACAAAGAACTGAACCGGGTTTTGAGATATTGATTTAGATTTACCGGATTAAGCCTGTGGCAATGCCAAACCCATTCACAGTCAAGAGGAGGGACTAGTGGTCCTTCGCAGATGGAAGAAGACGCAGTATATTTAGCAAGCATAGGAAGCCAGTAAGCATTGTATCTGTAAAAGAAAGAAACAAACAAAAAAAATTACTCAAATAAACAAAGAACCTTAATATATTAGATTCGTATGTCTAATAATGGATATAAGGAAATCTCCACCTTATGAAATTAAGTCCAGATCATGTATATGATACAAAGAAACCGATTTGAGTGATTTTGTATACCTGTAGATGGCTCTTTGGAGCGCATGGCCTTCGTAGAGCCAACGGTTCCGATCAACGGCTCCGAGGAACTTGAGTTGTTTCTTGGCTGCAGCAAATAGGTCGACGCTTATCTCTGTCTTCTGGGCTTCAAGCCACTCCAGTTTTTGCTTCATTTCTTTCTCCATCTCTTACAAAGTTTGGGAAATTTTACCTGCAAAAATATGATCATATATTGATAAGATTTTGACCCTTGAAAACAGAATGCCAAAGTTTTGACCTTTTTTTTATCTACTTATCTTTCAAGAACACGCATTTGACTAAGTATGAATAAAGAAGAATCAAACTATATACCAAAGGGGAACTTCTTTTATGATGCTGACTTGAGAGAGACGACTTCAAATGTTATGAGGCTATTTATAGCGGTTTCTTGTATACGAAGAAATCACAAAAACGTCACTCTCCCTTTTCAAATTACGATAGTACCCCTAAGACCGGGAATAAAATCAAATTCCTCCGTATTAGGATTTCTTCTGTAATTTCCAACTGTTATTATTTTATTTTAATTTGAGAAAGTTCGAATATTTTGTATTAACAAGTTATTATCGACTCAAATAAATTATAGTTATCAAAATAATAAAGATATACAAAAGGTCGAATTTACGTGAGAAGATAAGATCGTCGGCCTTGGAGGAACAAAGAAAGCATGTCCATAATTTGCTGACATTTTACGCCTTTTTTTCATTTCAGTTTATCGCCAAAGTTTTAAGAGTTCCACAAGCAATTGAATTTGAGCCTTGAAAAACGACAACGCCTACAACATGACCAAGACGTTTTCTTTCAATTTCTCTTTGCATTTCAGAAGACAATAATAAAGTATTTAAAAATCAATTGCATCATATAAATATTTGAGAAATTCCACACATTTTCCTAGAAATTTGTTATACAATGTTCAGTTCTTCATCCATCGGATAGGAAAATTTACTCTAATTGGAAAAAGGTGCGCGCACGAACGAACGACCTTAACCGGTCAAGATAAATAACCGTAAATTTAATGCAAGAACGAATAACCTTTTACCATGTAAACTTATTTTGTGAAAAACCAGAAATCGGTTTATACCGGTTAACGACCGACCTCACTTCCTTGAACCGCTCGCCTCTTCGAATTCAGCTTCAGGAGTCTGCTCAGTCCCACTTGAGCCCTCACCAGAGCTCCCAGATGAACCAGACGATCCGGATCCCTTAGACATGTGTTCTCCAATCTTGGACACTGCCTTGTTCGCTGCTTCAAGCTTAGCCTTGATGTCCTCGATCTCTTCGCCAGCCATTGCTGTCCTGAGGTCAGACACTGCAGTTTCGATCTCAGAGGCAATCTCTGCAGGAATCTTCTCTCTGTATTCACTCAGGCTCTTCTCAACACTGTAGATTGTGGTATCAGCGGTGTTCCTAAGGTCGATAAGTTGCTTCCTCTCTTGATCCTTTTGTGAGTTTAGCTCAGCTTCTTTCACCATTCTGTTGATCTCATCGTCTGAGAGACCGCCTGAAGATCTGATTGTGATCTGTTGCTCTTTCGCTGTTGCTTTGTCTTTGGCAGAGACGGTCACGATACCATTTGCGTCAATGTCGAACGTAACTTCGATCTGTGGCATTCCCCTAGGCGCAGGTGGGATCCCAACGAGATCAAATTCTCCGAGCATTTTGTTGTCAGAAGCCATCTCACGCTCTCCCTGAAGAACTTTGATTCCCACTTGCATCTGGTTATCCGCGGCTGTGGAGAAAACCTATGACGCAAAAACCATAATTAACAATCAAAGAGTTTAAAGGATACAATATGGAACTGTGAATATATTTTCAAGATTCATCAGTACCTGAGACTTCTTTGTGGGAATGGTGGTGTTTCGGTTGATCAAACGAGTGAAGATCCCACCAAGTGTTTCGATACCGAGCGAGAGAGGAGTCACATCCAAAAGAAGCAACTCTTTAACATCACCACGGAGGATACCACCTTGAATAGCAGCTCCCATGGCAACCGCTTCGTCAGGGTTAACACCTTTACAAGGACTCTTTCCAAATATCTCAGAGACGATCTCTTGCACCTTGGGAACACGGGTCATCCCACCAACAAGAAGAACCTCATCGACTTCCTTAACCGTGATTCCGGCGTCCTTCAGACAGTTTTGGCACGGGCATCTTGTTCTCTCAATCAACTTGCTGACCAAACCTTCAAACTTGGACCTAGTTAAGGTTATGTTCAAATGCTTCGCTCCAGAGGCATCTGCGGTAATGAAAGGCAGGTTGATTTCCGTCTGAGATGTCGAAGAAAGCTCGATCTTGGCCTTCTCTGCAGCTTCTCTCAGCCTCTGTAGGGCGAGCTTGTCCTTAGTCAGATCAATATTATCAGATCTTCTGAACTCATCAACCAAATACTCCAACAAAGTGTTGTCAAAGTCCTCTCCTCCCAAAAAGGTATCTCCATTAGTTGCTTTAACCTGATAAGAGAAAACAGTTAGATAACCACAAATGAAAAAGAGCAAATCAAAGAAAGAACAAAAAAAGAAGACGAAACAAGGCAATACCTCAAAAACACCACTTGAGATTTCCAAGATAGAAACATCAAAGGTTCCACCTCCAAGATCGAACACAGCTATAACACCCTCCTTGTTGTTCATTCCGTATGACAACGCAGCAGCGGTAGGTTCGTTGATGATCCTCTGGACATCAAGACCGGCGATTTTCCCGGCATCCTTTGTGGCTTGTCTCTGCGCATCATTGAAATAAGCTGGAACAGTAACGACAGCTTTGGTGATGGTTTTCCCGAGGTAAGCTTCAGCGGTTTCCTTCATTTTGGTGAGGACATTAGCTCCGATCTGGCTGGGAGAAAACTTCTGTCCGTTTGCTTCGACCCAGGCATCACCATTTGGTGCCTTGACAATCTTGTAAGGAACCATTTTCATCTCCTTCTGCGTCTGCGGATCCTCAAAACGTCTCCCAATCAAACGCTTGCTCCCGAAAATAGTGTTTGCTGGATTCGTCACGGCCTGACGTTTAGCCGGTGTTCCAACAAGAAGCTCACCCTTCTGGTTAATAGCAACCACTGATGGTGTGGTTCGAGCTCCTTCCGCATTCTCAATAACCTTAGGGGTCTATGAAAACGAGATCAAAGTCAATAACTTTCGAATTCGGTTCTTCAATAAATTGATAACGGGATTGAATTAAAAAAAAACGGATTTTTACCTTTCCTTCCATAACTGATACACAAGAATTGGTGGTACCCAAATCAATACCAATAACATCATTTCCCACAGGCCTCGAACTACCATTTACAGAACAACATACAGTGAGAGAGGATTAATAAAAAACACTCGAAGGGAGATACTTGTAGAAGATTAACCATAAAGTGAGAGGTTGAAGTTACCAGAAAGGCCTCGCCAAGTGACTCAATTTCCCAATCAAAGACGTATTTCCATTCGCAGAAATCTGGAGATTAAATACCAACAGTGTAAGCTAGCTTCAACTCATATTTGAAGCATTAAAAAGTATCTCAGTAAATGGTTACTAAGTCAAGAAATCTAAAATCAACGAAGATCAAAGGAAGTCCCTTCCCAGAAGAATCAGAAACAAGTGAAAAATTTAGATCGGAAACCCTCACAAATCGATTCTAGTACAACATAAAAAAACCCAGATTCAATCCATCGAATAATTGTCGAACCCTAATCAATTTCGGACTGGTATTATCGATTGCAGATCCAGAAAACCCAGACGTGATTTCTCAAGCAAAAATTAAGATCAGGGGGAGATACATACGGATTTAAACGCAGAGACGGAAGCCGTCTGGAGCTCACGGCGGCGAAGAGACCGTAGAAGCGCGACGGAGGCCATTTTGGTAGGAGAGAGTCGGTGGAGGAAGGGTTTATGCTCCGAGATAGGACAGATATGTCTGGCTGCGCGTAGGGTTTAAGGGCTTTATATGAAAAAATTCGTGGGCTACAAGTCAGTCATTTTGACTTTTCTCTAGTACTAATCTGGGCCCTCCATGGGCCTATTGATATCGTAGCCCAGCCCAAAATTAAGGGATCTTTTCGAAAATATTAATTTATAAAAAAGACCTCATATTTGGTCGTAACTGTAGATATAGCGGTGAATTCTACAAAATTACTCTCTCCCCCCCTAGTAAAATAGGTCCTAAAGCTTTCTAACAGAAACAGAGTGTGTTCATAGATTTCAGTTCAAAAAATCTTCAACAGAAGTAGTATCGTCTTCCTTCTTGGGATTTTCATCAGCCACGAGCGTTTTCTTGTCTAAATACTCCTCTTCGATGGTGTCTTTGAGGACGAATAGCCGCTGAATAACGATAGGTTGGCTCATCTGTTTAGCTTCTCTAATGTCAGTTTCTTCCTTGTTGAGATGGTAAGCATCAAGCATTATCTTTATCCACTTATGCAGCTCCTTAGGCGTCCTGCGTGTTCATAAAAACTTTGTTAGAATCAGAGGTTGTGATTAAAGATGAAACAGAGAAGTTTTAACTCACGTGTATAAAGCTTTAGGGTCCTTGGCTACGTGGTCATCGCCAGGAGAGAATGCTGTTGCCAGAGCAGAGAATCGTTCTTCCGGGTCTGTTATGTTGAGCAAGTACTTAAGGAGTTTGATTTCTTTCGGCGTGATGCTTCTAAGACTGCTCTTTGTAGCTTTGTATAACTGATACATTACGTCTTTGGCCTGTTCAAACGATAAAAAGCTTGATCCGTGAAAACGCTGTGATGTGAGAAGATTGTAAAGATCAGAGCTTTTTGTTTTATGTGATATGTTTACCTCGTTTGTAACGGTTTGAGATTCTTTAGCAGCAGCATAAGCAGAGTTTATCAATAAGATCAATGAGGAATCTAGCTCCTTCGCCTTTGCGAGGCTTCTTATCTTGTCACAAGCGATATCCACGGAAGAAGAGTTTAAAATATCATCAAACTTTGCTTGAGCAGCATCTAAAGTCTCTACACTCTCCAATGTATTGTCGTAAGCACTCACAGCAGATAAACATCTAGCGGAAAGCCTCGCAACACCTGCTCAAAAAAGGAACGAAACAGTCATGGAAACTGTGGAAAATCAATGTAAGCAACAGGATTAGTGTTTTAAGTACCATCTCTGTCTTCTAAGCCATCAAGAGTTTCTGACAACAAAGCGACATAGCTGAAAAACTCTGCCGTGAAGTCTCTGCGTCTCTTGGCAGCGACTGCGTTTATGTCTGTTGGGTTGTCTTGAACCTCCTTCAAAAGGTCATTGTGCTTCTCCATATCCTTATCTATCTGCAATAATGCTCTCACTCTTAAGTACAAAAACTCTTGTAAACCACATAAACCAAGACTCATACTAACACTAACAATACCTTCTTTACTTTACTCTCAAGAGAAATCAGCTTCTGCTTCAATATGGGATCAGTTTCAGTATCAGCTCGGATTCTGCAACGCTTGTAGAAGTTTACACTGTACTTGTTCCATTCATCTCTCAAAACCAGATACTTCTTCCACTGTTTAACTTTAGGTTTCTCATTCAAGAAAAGATCAATGATCTTGTCACAGAATTGAGCCATAGTATAGCCTTCAGCGACCTCAACTTCCATAGGATCCTCAACAGAACATCTTACTTCCGTACCTAAAACAACATATTTATGTTCATCATTATCAAAACTTTCTGTAATTAACACTAAATCAGAATCTATGAAAAGCAATCTCTTTTGTTTCAAAAACTCTGAAAACAAAAATTTCAGCAAGTCTTTGCAGATTTGGCTTTCTCTACGAAACTCCTTAGCCAAATAGCAACCAATAATTCGAATTGAATCCTAAAGGAAAGGAATTTCTTGGTGATGAATTTAGGGTTTATAAGCTTACTGGTAGTGCTACTGTAAGTGGCAGTGTCAGTAGCAAAGGTAATACTTGAGCTTTTGCGTCTCCTTCGTCCTCCATTGATGAAAGCAGGAAAAGGGAGAAGACGGGTTTGAGAATTATTGGGCGGGAAAGACAGTAACTTATCAGCCGAGGAGAAGAAGATTGATGTTTCCAGTAAATTCGCCATTTTTTCTCCCCAGTTCCCACCTGAAAGACTTTGTTCGTCTTGGTGACGAAACGACGAGAAATGCCAGAGGATAAGAAGAACAGGGTTATCTTTGTAAGTAATTAAGAAATTATGACAAATCCGAGAATTTATAATTTAGAGAATTAAAACTTTTGGGGCCAAAACTGAAAAAACTAAAAACATGTGCATCATTTTGAAAATGTTAATAGAGTACAGAACACCACACAACGAAACCAGAGAAAATTCATCAATTCATGGTCTAATGGACTTTTTGAGTTTGGTTATTTTTTTTTATAAATATTGAAATAGTGAAATTGTTGGAGATGAATTGTTTCACAAAATTATATGAGTTTGGTAGCACTGTAAAATAATGCTACAGCTCTGCGGATTACTAACAATATGTACACATGTTACTTGTAACAGGAGAAATTGCAAAAGCATTTGCATTCCATAAACCCACATATCATATATTTAAGATAGATTGTACATAATCTTTTAGTGTAGAGTTTGTTTCACTATGCCTACTCTTGAGGCTGACCATCTCCACCACCATCAATGTTGCTGGTGTTGAATTGAACACGAGGCTTGCCCATACTGAAATTAAGAACTCTTGCATCCATATTGTATTGTATCTCTCCATCAAACAACATCTTCCTTATGTAATGTTCTACGTCCGATCCTATCAATCTCAGTGTATACTCTGTTAATGGTGCTCCCTGTCCACAAAAATAAATGATCTCTAATTTTCTTGGTCACAAAAAGAAATCATATTCAACTGATCAGTTTAGTAGTATTACCTCGTAGTGATCAACAAGTTCTTGGAAATAAGAATAGACCTTGTTGCAGCTTTGATCATCCCACACAAACTCTTCAGTGGGATCAAGAATCAAAGTGAGTTTATCCAGCTGCGTCTGGTCAAACTCACAAGTCTCTGGATCGATATAAGCAGCGTATATCCTGACGTGACGTGTCACACTGCTCAGCCACTCACCACCAAACTCTCTGGGCAAGCCCGTGCTTTTCACATTCGACTGTTTCTCCACTGGTCTCAATGGCGTTGGCTGCTTCTCCATCTTCTTCTCTGTTGATTTCTCTTCTTTGATTGTCTCTGTTTCCTGTTCCTCTAGTATACTCTCTTGTTCAGAATTTTTCACCACGAACGCCTTTTGTATTGTTCTAATTGGTCGGATTTGAGCAGCCATGGGAGGGTGTAACAGAGAAAGCTTGGTGCAGGCAGTGTAAGAGAATGATGCAACCATTTTTTTTTCCTGTCTGAAAAATGAAAAAAAGAAAAAGAGAGAGTTCAAGTTGTGAGATGTTGTCTGGTTACAGAACCATGTTTCTGTAGAGAGATTTGATGATGAGATTGAGAAATGGCCACAGCTTATGGATGAGCTTCTCCAAATAATTTTCTGTTATTTTTCATATCTTTTTTGTTTTCTTGGTGCTTTGTGGTTAAATCTTAAAAGTCACTTTAGAGGTAAAACAATCCTTTTTTAGGAGGTAACTGCTTTGTTGTTGTATTTGTTATATCTTTTTTATAAACAGCAGAGAATGATCTGGGAAAAAAGATTTGAAGTGAAAGTTCATTATTTTTTTCGCATAGCGTAAAAATAGAGTTTACATGTATCATCTATACATTCCATGGAAGTTGAAAGCATAATAGAAGACATGTGGGATTAAGACATTTAGTTCTTGTACTTCATGGTTTCTTTCTCAAACCCAATCGTTGGGAACTGCTTAGCGAACTCCTCGACTTCATGGCGCAGCTTCGCAATCTCTGATTGAATGGTTGAAGAAGACTCCATTGCTGACACAAAATCCTTGAGCTTGGTTCCTGGATTTTAAAATACAACAAATGAGTTCTTCTCTCAATCATTGTTTATAAGAACGGCAAAACATAGAGGATTAAGCTAAACCTTGAGCTTCAGATTTGACTTTGAGAGCCAACTTCACAGCTTTGTCGAAGTATTCAGCTACTTTGGCAAAGTCTTCCTCAACAAAGCCTCTGGAAGTGAGAGCAGGTGTACCTAAAAATAACAATGGCAGAGGATTTCAGGAAAAAAAAAACTCTATTTGCATACCAAAACAAGAAAGCTAGACTATGATTCTTACCCATTCTGATTCCACCGGGGACCATGGCAGAAACATCACCAGGAACAGTGTTTTTGTTTGATGCAATGTGAACAGCTTCCAACACTTTCTCAACTCTAGATCCATCAATTCCCTGCAAACAAAATCAAATAATCAAAAGAGTTTTAACTAAGGAGATAACAGAAGATAAGATAAATGAGTATACAAAAAGATCAAGTGGACCTTGCTCTTCAGATTCACTAGAACCAGATGGTTGTCAGTTCCACCAGAAACAAGTTCATACCCTTGCTCCATCAGAGTCTGCACCAGAAAAAAAAAACTAAACTTTTCAGAAACAAACTCAACAGATACTAATATACATATGGTTTTTTCTTCATGTTCAAGCGGATTAGTACCTGAGCAAATTTTGCAGAGTTACTCAGGACCTGCTCTTGGTATGCTTTGTACTCTGCAGTAGTTGCCTGCAGTTTAACAAAACATTTGAAATTAGAGAAACCGCAAATCCAATAAGAAACATTAATCAGTTCCAATGCCGGTGCCTTCACTGTACCTGTTTCAAAGCAACAGCTAGTCCTGTAATAGTGTGGTTGTGTGGACCTCCTTGAAGACCAGGGAAGACAGCTTGATTGATCTTGTCTTCAAAATCATACAAAACCTTTCAAGAACGAACAAATGAATTACATGAAAGAACGTACATACATCTCAAACGTTCTGGTTCAGACTTTGAGTTTTTGTTTTACCTCTTTCCCTTGTTTGTTAATTTCCTTAACACCCTTTCTGTAGAAAATCATGGCTCCACGGGGTCCACGAAGCGATTTGTGAGTTGTGGTGGTCACAACATCTGCATATTCGAACGGTGAAGGGATAACACCAGCAGCAACCAAACCACTGATGTGTGCCATATCTGCTAGCATTACAGCTTTTTGCTTGTTACACACCTACCAAAAGAATTTGAATCAGTAACTCTTGATTACAACAATCTGTTTGTTCTTCTTTGTTTTTCTTGTATTTGGATATGAGATTGAATTACCTTTCGGATGCGGGCATAATCATACAATCGAGCATAAGCACTTGCACCAGCAACAATCAGTTTCGGCCTGAAAAGAGTAGCGCTTTTCTCCATCTGCAGATCAAGATAGACAAGTTAACGTATTGTAAGATTAACAAAAATATGAACAAGTAGGATGCTTTAATCGAACCTGATCATAGTCGATGTAGCCAGTGCTCTCGTCCAATCGATAAGGCATAGTTTCAAAGAAGATAGACACAGCAGATATCTTCTTGGTATCAGTCTGATAAGAAGCAAGTAGGAAATAAACTGTTATATATCAGAGTCAAGAGTATAGAGGTTAAGCCAAATTTACAAAAGTCGACTTGAAGGTACCTGATAACCATGAGAAAGATGGCCACCGTGAGGGAGATCAAGCGCCATGATTCTCTCATGAGGCTTTAACAATGCAGTGTAGACATGGAAGTTTGCAGGAGATCCAGACAAAGGCTGAACATTCACTGTATAAACCACAGGACTCGAATAAGCCATCAAAGGAATCATTTCCCAGTAAAAATGCCAAAGAGTTATCTCTACGGATGGATAGTTTACCTCCCCACTTTTCAGGGTCTAACCGGAAAGCTTCAAGAGCTCGCTTCTGGCACAAGGTTTCCGCCATGTCTATGTACCTTCAAAGCAAAAAGGTTCTTCAAGTCAGCATTTTTTTTACAAATCCTTGGTGAAACAATCATTTCTCAGATCAGAAACTCAAAATGTTTTAAAAAGTGGTGGACATACTCGTTGCCTCCATAGTATCTTGCACCAGGATACCCTTCACTGTACTTGTTAGTCATCACAGACCCAACAGCTTGCATCACCGACACAGACGTGAAGTTCTCAGATGGAATGAGTTCAAGTCCCTTTGATAACATTAAGCATTACACATATATCATCAGCCCAAAAGGAACAAGATTTTTTAAGAGAGAGTAATCCAAAATCTCAGATTCTAGGGTAATAAAGAGAGACTAAACCTTCCACTGTCGAGCTTTCTCATGCTCAATAATGTCAGCAATCTCAGGATCGACCTCCTCTAAAGGTGCGTTAAGCTGTTTTGGCCACTGCAACAAAAAACAGAAACACTTGCATCAATTTGAAACAGAAGCAGAACTTCGACAATCAAAATCATTGCTTCAACCGCAAGGAAACAATCAATATATAAGAGAGAAACAAATTGGGGATAAAGAGAATATGGAAGTGAAATTAAACTCACAGTGACACGAGATCTCTCCTTCTCGTCGACAGCTTCACTGGGCAAAGACGACTGTAGCGAAACAAGAACCAGAAATCAGAAACCCAAAATCGACAAATTCGATCCGGCGATAGAATCTGGAGAGGAAGGAGGAGTCATGGGGGTTACCATGGAGCATGAAGTGGATCTGATAAGAGGACGAATGGGTTTGTCGATTGAAGAAGAAAGCCTCCGAAGAGCCATCGCCATCGCCATTTTCTCGCTAAACCTCTCTACCTCCTTCTCTCTGTTCGAAACCCTAGAAACAGATTTGAAGCATTGACGAGAGAGAGAGAGAAAAAAAACCAATTGGGTTTATCCTCTGGAGAGATGAAGAGAGAATTGTGGCCTCTGCTTTTGGCTGAGCTTTTGGTGGTTGCAGAAAATTTTCGAATTTTTCTCTCTTCTTTCTTTTATATTTTCTTCAGGAAACAAAAAATAATAAAGTAATTATTTTTTGGGTTTCTTGTCGTTATCTCAGGTCAGAGTCTCCCACCAACGTTTGTGATAATTGGCTGACGACGACGATTTGTTTTCTTTTTAAGTGGTGGTTCATGGTCAACAAAGTCAACGATAACCGATATCGGTTTTTTTTATTTTATTTGTGAATCCGTAGAACAATGTGATTGGTTTAAACAAAAATCCATTGAAGCGAATATCTCTATAGTTATAAGAAGAAAGATCATATATAAATCCCTATATTAAGATATATATACTCAGGATCATGATTATAGTAATCACGGGGTTTTACTTATGTGTTATATATATATATATATTTGCTTTAATTATATATTTCAAATTTGAAATGCACAGGAGAAATAAAGATAAAAATATGAATGATGAGAAGGAACATGCATGGCTTGGTTTCTTTGAGGCTTCTTCTTTGTAAAACCCTTACTCAAACCAAACCTTTGATTTGTTCTTCAACATCATGGTACCTTCGAACTTTCAACCTGTGAAATTTTAAACGAGTCACATTAATATCAATATATTTATAAAAGATCCCTAAATTAAGTGTTTTTCTGATTCGCCAAGAAACTCTACCACATGCATGCTGTTATTCACTTGCTCTTGGTGGGGTCTCGTAATCGGAATGCTCAGGTTGGCTGAGTTGTAGCCGAATCTGAGTGTGTGATTCATCATCCGCCACAGCTAGTTCACGGTGTATAAACCCGTTTGTGTTTGCTGTATAAGCCTGCGTGCAACACCCAATATTGAAAGTCAAATTCCTTTTTATATAGCTCTAATCACTTCAAGCAGACGGAGTTTGTGTATTTGTTTGTCACCTTTTTGTAGAGCTCCACATTTTCTTGATGAATCCGTTGTACTTTTCTAGATAGTTCGAGGTTTTCTTGATGAATGAGATTCCTCTGCAGCACGAGCAACGAAGAATAAGAATGGTCTAACGCTAACTTACGCTATTTTAGGATAAATTACATATCAATGGGTAAGTTATATATTGTGTATATGTAAAATATCTTATAGTGACCTTTTGGCTTAGTTCTTGGATTTCATGACTCAACATTTGTTCCTGTGGAATCCGGAAAAGCAATCGATTCTATTGAATTCCGTTGTGCTCTATAGTCAACCTTTGAGCAATACACTCTTAAGTACGTAGAGAGTATCTATATACCTTTTTCATACGAATTCCACGCAGACTTGTCTCAAGTTGATTTTCAAGATTGTTTAGTTCGTTGACGCTCAAACCATTTAGTTGTTCCCCCATAATTTTTCTGCTTCATAGTAAACAAAGTAGTCGCAATGTATAAGTAGAAAGTTTCTTCTTCATCATGTATTTCCGTTGATATTCTGATCAAAAACTAATTATAATGATATGATATATGTTATAAGGTGGTAGTTCAAGGCAATACCGATGATTTTCTTGCAAAGCATGCAATTCTTGCCTTAGAACCGCAGCTTCTCTCTGCCAAAACTATAACAAACAACACATCTAACTCAACAAAAACTTAGTAAACCAGAATCTCATTTCGATATGTACACGATTCTAAAGCCTCAGTCCACATAATCACATATTCTATCATGTTCGTCTAGATATGTACCTTGACTTCTGATGCGGGGTTGAATAGTTGTTGTTGTTCGATTTTGCTCTTGTTGTATCTATCAATAACTGACTTCATGCTGTTCAAAAGATTTGATATTAGTAACTTGCCCATGGTTAATTCACGAACATATATATCATATGACATATCACAGTAAATAATATATAAGATTTTTTTCATGAAGATCTTGCAGCTCTTCCATTGAAAAATTCAAGCTTTCATACATAAAGGGGAAATTAGCCTTATAGACACACAGTTATATAAACTAAATCGACTATATATGTTAACTAAATAGATGGTAGTTTCTTTGAATGTCTTTTTTTCTTGGGTGGCATTTTTTTGAGAAAAAGGGATAAGGTTACTTACTACTAAGGCTCCGTCATATATGGCACACTTTTTATACTTGATCCAAGAAACAATAACATGTTTCAGGGCATATCCTTGTGTCAGTTAGTTATAAGGATGGTAAACTCAACTCTGCTAAGATTCATTTATATAATGGTTCATGGTTCATGAACTCTATGATACATGAGAGAATAATTTATTGAAAATTGAAAAATACCTCACATAAGGAGGTTCTTTTTACTAAATAATCAATGAGGCTATCAAACTTTTGATTCCCATTTATAGAACTACTTTTACTTGGTTGAACTGATAAATATGCAATCATATTATATATGATTTTTTCAAAATAATTAACATAATTATGTTTTTAAAGATTAGCTGTAAATATGTTTCTGATTTATATTATTACGATGGTTCATATAGCCATGAAAATATAATATGTCTTTACGTTTATTCTGTTAGCAATAGTTTTTAACGATCAGTAACTTATTCATCGATGAATTGAAAGATAATATGCACGGTCCTGCATATAGCTAGTGTTTAATGTACAGAGTCATCTGATCGTTATGTCAGTAGTTCTATACACAGAAATATCCAGAAGATGTTTATATTTATGACTACAACTATAGATCATTGGATTAGATGAAATCATATCCTAGTTTATTGGTTTTGAGCAATTAAGTCCCTCTCCAAACCAATCATAACAATCTTGTGGTCTCCGTACGATAACTTTCTTTTAGCTCCCCGAAACTGATGTTTGAGCATTTACTGGTTATCTAATCTACTTCTTAAACATTTCTAAATTTGGAAAAGGCAAACAATGACCCTTAGCTATAAGTAAATGTCCACACATATACGTGTAGATACACACAAACACATGTTTAGAATGTCCTTCAAACATACTAATGTCTACACCTAATCACTCGCATATTAAGCCAAGAAAACAATTTCAAATTAAGCTTTTTCATTCTCTTCATTTTCGATCTTTCTTTGTTAAAGAAAAATAAATACTTTGTCGGCTATACATACACATCTAATTGTAGATATAGTAAAATGTAACATGTTCTACCGACCGCAAAATGCAAAAACATTTCCACTAAAGATGAATAGATCAAACAAGTAGATACATCTCAATGAATATCCCCAACCCGTATAGCATAAAATTATATTAGTACCGTATACATACACACTTCCATATATATCCACACAATCAAGAAGATGTAAATATCTAAGATTGAATAGCGGTAAAAGAGTTAACCTGGAGCTGGCAAAGTCATAGAGCTTTCCAGTGCTGGAGAAGATGATGAGACCGACCTCCGCGTCGCAGAGAATAGCTAGCTCTTTGGCTTTCTTGATAAGACCCTTTCTTCGTTTGGAGAAAGTGACTTGTCTACTCGTAGAATCATCGATCCTTTGGATCACAATCTTCCCTCTTCCCATCGATTTTATCCTCTAATTGATTCAACTCTGGTTCTTCCCTTTTCTAGGGTTTTGTTTTTTTTTTTGTAGATCTTACCAAGCCCAAAAGGGAAACGAAGAAGAAGAGGAACGAATAAGGAGAAAGAGAAAGGTAGAAATATAGATAGGGAGAGGAAGGTTGAGCCAAGAGTCAACAATCTATTCGAGGAATAAACTAAGGATATATATGCATATGCACACATATATATACACACAGACTCACCTCTTAATTTGAGACATTTTTTGGTAGATTTAATTTATAGAAAGTACTAAGTTTCTAGTCCAAAAATAGTATTTGTGAGCGATTTTAAAAAAGGGGAAGAACAAAATAAAAGCAACCAACGAAATAGATGGAAGTTCTTATAAAGTTCCTAGGTTAAGAGAGTATATAATAGATATAGCTTAAATGTATGTATATATCTCTATATATATAACTTTTTAATCACTGATTCTTTTCACAGTTAATTATGGGAGATAGTGGAAACTTAATGGAATTGTTTGGATAAAAAGGAGTGAAATAATATTATATGTATAGTGTGATTTAGGTAAATTTCCATTATCAATAATATTTCCTTTTTTAACATGTCCGTACATATTTATAATTTATTTTTAGTCTTTTTCAGATGTCATGTGGAAATAGTGAATGGGCACATCACAGGGCTGTGTTTCTCTGACAAAAAACACTTGCTTTATATGCTGCTTTTCTTTGTTAAATTGTTTATTATAGGTGAAAAAAAAATTAAAAAAAATTAGGACTTGAATGGATCTGAACAAAAGATATTTACCCAAAAAAGTAAGAGAGTGGATTGAACAAAATACATAGTACATTGCTTTCTGTAAAAACACAAATGTATTAATTATCTTTGTGTCCATTATAAAAGAATTGATCAAGTACACGTGTCAGACAGGAGTTTGGAGTTGCGGCGTTGTTCTGTCGTAAGTTTCCAAATACGGCAAGAAATTTAATATCACATAACTAACATTTGTAATCAAAGCAATTCCAAACCCGTCTATTTAAAAAACTATGAATAAGTAACATTTAAATAAAATGTAATAAATCTTAGCTAGTAATCCATTTTTAAATAATTATTTTCACAGAAATTATGTTATACGAATTTTTTTGTTTACGTTAATTTGAATGGTACTAATAAATTAACGGCACTAGTATAAATACTAACTACATGTCTTAATCAATACACCGAGCTACAAACTTTTAACTTTTGTGTATGGTATCAATAATGGCTATCCACTGCACTCAGAAGGCAAAATTCAAATTATAATGTATATATAAATTTCATTGAGTTATAATGCAAAATGCCTCCCAAAAAAACCTAAAATGCAATATGCATTTGTGACAGGCACACGTGGGAGAAGCAGAAACAGCTCCTGAGAACACCAATGTCAATGTATGGATGCCTTCGCAGTTCGCACGCTCCACCGCAGAATTCGTACACCTGATCCTTTTTAAAAATTATTTTGCTTTATTTACAGTCCCACTTTCCGGTTCAGAGAAATTACTTTGAGTACTCCTCCCATGATATTTCAAAATCACAATAATATGTAAACGGTAAAAGAAGAAACGAAACTGAATATAAAGTATCCGATGATCGCATCAAAATGAAGCCAAACCATGTAGAATTAGGTTTGATCTTAGCAAAATTCTTTTAAACCGAACTAAACCAAATCCAAACCCTAATAAAATTCGATTTTGTACCGATGAAATCTTAGAAGATTCAGGTGGAGCCCAAATGGACAACATTGTAATAAAGATCCATAAGAATCACGTGGGCGTGACTGCTTCGAACCAATCACATCTCGAATCTCAAACTCAACTTCAAATTTTGCACTTTTTTCTATTAACAACGAATCTTAAAGTGCTTCCAAGTGACCAAATCCCCAATAATCGTCGTCTTAAGGTACAAAAGATTTAGTTTCATTCCCGCCAGGTGTCAATCATCAGCGAATCATTTCGATTTTACCAATTAATAATCATTATTATCTTTAAGTTCGACAGGTTTTATTTAACCAGGAGTATCTTTTAAGTTTCAAGCTTCAGTTTTCCAGAATATTTGAAGTGCAAATATGAAACCATCTACAATTATCATTCTTTGTCTATTTTGATTTTCTAAAGACCCACATACCAAAATACCAAATACATTTGTGAGTGATTTTTCTTTACTTTAAGAACCATTGTTTAAATCTTGAATTGGCGTGTTAGTCCAATTATATAAGAACCATTCTTCAATCTTCAATCTTCAATATATAGATACACACTTGAATTGATTACCGTAAACTTCCATTATTTTCATAATTAGTCCACCTTTTGACAAAGAAAATGCATGTTTACTTTAATTTTAGAGAAATTTAAAATACCTAATGGCTATATAGAATATAGTTTTTTATCCGGTAATGCTATTAATTCACGTGAGAGGATACTCAGAGTGATAGTGTGAAGGATAATAAACCTTATTTAGATTATTGATCAGACCAAGAAAAGGAGATAAGGTGTTGTCCCTTTTGGTTTATAAATTAAATCACACATGATCTTTCGTCCATAAAGTCAGTTTTATATTTTATCCTCTCTATTCAGATTTTCGAAGGTAATAATTATAGTTAGTAATTTCAAAGGTCGAGACGAAAAACAATGGTCTTGGAACTTGAGGATTGGTGGAAATCGTACTACAAATGCTGTGGCCATTATTTCATTTTACCTTTCTTCTATGATAGTGTAGTATAGTAAGTAAAAGTAATAAAGACAACAATTGATATTATATGTTTTTCCCGATTACATTTAAAGATATTATGGAGCAAAAAAATAGTATTCAGTATTTGTTAGAATACGGAATCCCTGCCAAACGTATACACACTAAACAGGTAGAAAAACTCGAAACCAAAAAATTGGAACTGAACTCGGGCCAAAAGTCAGAGACACTGAACCAACGTAAATTGATTGGTCCTGAAACTTGAAACTTAAGAATATACCATATTAGTATCGTGCACATATGATAAACAATAAAGCAGTCGAATTCAGCGGTAACACAAGTTGAAAATGACATCATAACTCACTAGTATATTAAACTCATATTCTAAATAATGATTCCTTACATAGTTCTGAAACTAATCCAAGAAATGTGAGAGCATGATTAAAGCGATGGTGTGTTCCGTAATTGAGTATAGTTCAAAATGGGTCTGGCAAATAATTTTTCTCAGAGTGACCAAATTGTATTTGTCATCTACAAATTAATCAATCTAATTCATCATAAGACTCCTATGTTAATAGATGCCCCTATAATAGAACTGTACAAACTTAAATATTTGATCGGTCCCCAATCTATTAAACCTCTGATAAGTGATAACTTTATGCTGTTTACTACAGATTAAAACAATGTCTTTACAAACTATTTACACGTAAATGTTGATGCACTAAGTAGATCTTTTGTTTAGGCAGGTTTACTATCAAACATGTAGATTGACTACAAATTGGAGGCAAGGGGATTCAAGATATGAGAAAGGTTTTGAGATCTGGTTCTCAAACTACTGATGTAATATTTAAATTTCATACACTAAAATGCTTTTATTATCTTCAAAAACAGTCACAACTATTGTAAAAAATGTTTTTTTTATTGAATTAATTTTACATTCATTCAAAAAAAAGGATAACAGAATAAGCCACAAAATAATAAAGATATTTTGTATATCTTATTTGTGAAATAAATGATTCTTCTATAAGAAAATCATATGTATAAATGATAAAAACTCTTTTCCATTGCTTTGTTTGACACATCATTATTTCGTTAAATAAATAACATTTTCTAATTTTATATGTTTTTATTAATAGAATTTATTAATTATTATAAAATCCCTTTTTTGCATAAATCATAAACTATTATCTCCTCTTTATACCAAACAAAAGTATTTATACTATTTATTGGTAAATAAATCAAATTTAAGAAGATATGGTAGTAATAATTATACTTTCTAGTTAACATTCTAATATACTAATAATAATAAGTTTAGCAAAAGATATTAAATAGTGATCGCAGATTCTGGGTTTTCCTGCCATATTCAGATTTTGAATTTCTATTTAATTATGAAAAATTTAACATAAAAATTGTATATAGGAAAAAGGAACCACAAGACAAAAAAATAACAAAACAAACACGTGTATTAATTTCATATATAAATTTATTCAAATATGGATTTTCTAATCAAGAAAATATCATATATATTTAGTATGTTACTTAAAGAAAAAAATTATTACTTGAACACAAATTTAGTTACCGGATCTGACTATTATAGTTGCATATCTTTTTTTTGGTAATACTGTTAAGAAGAGTTGTGTACCTTTTATGTTCATGTCCCTTAACAGTAACTTACAAAGGATTTCACAAAAGTAAAAGGAAACAAATTTGATGATTTGTACTTTAATTGTCATGTTACCACAAGTGTATGTATACACCTCCTCCGCCTTTAAATCTGAGTTGTCGTCATAAAAGAATGTGATCTCTTTTCTTGTTTACTCTATATAGATTATTATAATCTTGCTCTATAAGATGGTAAATGAAAACATTCCACAAGAAATATAACTTTCTTCAATGGAGTGAATGCATCTTCTTCTCCGAGAAAACAAAGCTGCAAAGGAACCCAACAAAGAAAAGAAAATTAACAAAAATTTCTAAGTCAACGTGCGTATTTTACACATATAAAATGAATTTAGGACCATAGAGTATCATTTTGGGGTAGACAACATATTGTTTGATCTTCTGTTTTCTTTGTGGAAGGTTTCGTGAATTGGCAAAAAGATGAAAAACGGAGCTCTCGGAATGAAGGCGGATCGTATCATGACTCAGGTTTTTGTTCTGATTTTCCTTCTTCAAAGTGTTCATTCTCGAACGTCACGGTTTGTTCCCTTACCTTCTCGCTCTTTCACTGAATCATGTTCTATCAAATTATATTTATTTCATGATTGAAACTCAATTATATTATCGTAAAACTTTATAAAGGAAGTAATATTTGTGTTTTCGTTATTCTAGTTTTATTTTGTTTTTATCTTCAAAATTCATAACGTGAAAAATATATTATTTATTTCCACTTTCGTATTTAATCCTTAGCTGGACCCACGCATAAGGTTCATGCCTTCATGGGCTTCATGCACATTCAAGTGAATATTTTTAAAATTTTCTAATTTAAATATCTTAAATGTTTCTCTAATTTTAATTGTTATTCTTCATATTACAGAACCAAATTAAAGATCGCAAATCCTGGACGAAATCTCGCATATCCCTCTGTTACGCTTGAGAAAGTTGGCACTAACCAAGTATGATCGAAATGTCTATTTCATCTTTTGAATATTTTGTTTAACTATACTAGTTTTTTTTGGTCAACGTTTAAGTATACTACTATAAGTTTTTTTTAATATCTTTGAATATTCTGGTCCAAAAAACTGTAATACAGTACGTGAGACTTGTTGCATATTTTGTTGTTGTTTAAGGTGGTCGTTGATAATGGTATTATCCAAGTTACCTTTTCGAATCCATACGGCTTAATAACCGGAATCAAGTACAATGGATTTGACAACGTGTTAAACGACAAAATTAGAAATCGCGGGTACAAAGTTATCTAAAATTTATATAGCTTTTGAGAATAGTATTAAAAAATGTTTCATTTGATACATAAGTATATAAATTATATATGTAGGTATTGGGACGTACTATGGTATGAACCAGGACAAAAGTCGCAAACAGATAAGTGAGTTTTCGAATCTCTTTTCATATATTTTTTTGATATATAATTTACATAATGTAATCTCATACTAATATTTAATTTTAACAGTTTAATAGGAACAAAATTTGATATTATAAACCAAACAAGCGAGCATATCGAAATTTCCTTTTCGAGAACATGGAATATCTCTCAACGTGGTTCGAAAGTCCCATTAAACGTAGATAAAAGGTACATCAAGGTTGCAAGAACAAAAAAAGATTAGTAAATTTTGTTTTAATTCTGATATTAAATTATAGATTAATCATGATCGATTTTTTTTTAAGGTATATTATTCGAAGTGGTGTCTCCGGAGTATACATGTACGCTGAGTTAGAGAGGTTAAAAGGTTGGCCAGAAGTGGATATGGACGAAATGAGGATCGTCTTCAAGCTTAACACAACAAAGTAACCATTGCGTTTTATTAAAGTTTTTAATTAAGGCTTTACTGCTAAATGTTGTGGTTGTCAAACTAATTCTTTTCTAATGAAATACTTTAATTTTCAGATTTGATTTCATGGCTATATCGGATAATCGGCAAAAAATTATGCCTTTTCCAGCAGATCGAGATACCACCGATGGTAGTGCTAGTCAATTAGCTTACAAAGAGGCTGTTCGATTAGTAAATCCACAAAATCATATACTTAAAGGACAGGTATATATATATAAGTTAATCCCCAGAATTTACATAGTTTTGAATTTCAACTCCATTTTAAAAAAAGTTATGAATATGAGACCGTTACTACCAAAAGTATATGACTGGGGTAATGATTGGGTGTGGCGCAGGTTGACGATAAGTATATGTACTCAATGGAAGACAAGGACAACAAAGTGCATGGTTGGATTTCATCGGACCAACGTGTCGGTTTCTGGATGATTACTCCCAGCAATGAGTTCCGTGTTTGTGGGCCCGTCAAACAAGATCTCACTTCTCATGCGGGACCCACCGTCCTCTCAGTGAGTCATCATCCTAGTCAGAATTCATTTTCTATTTTAGTTGTGTTTCACTAACAAAATATAAAAAGGTGTATTTTTTAGTGTTTTTAAGTCATTGACCCAAAAAAAAAGAAGTGATTTTAAGTTGGACCGATCTAAGAAAAAGTCTTAAATTTTATGCAGTTTTTTCACGTTTTCACGTTTTTTTATATTTTTGAAATGTGATTTCGTTAGCATGTTAAAAATATAACTAAAAAAACAAAACGTGATTAATGTACTAAAAGTAGCTTTTCAACATTTCACAATTATTCAGCTAAAATATTATTCAGTTCAGTTCATTCCACTATTAATTTTTCAGTTATTCCACTATTCTATTATTCATCTGACATACTAGTTATACCCATAGTATTTCTGTTAATGAAGCGGTTTTATAAAACAATGAAACAGAAAAACAAATAATGTTAATTTTGAAAACTATATTCTCACCTTTCCGCTTCGATTTGGAACATGGAAATTATTTAAATTCAGCCCGCTAATTATGTTATCTTTAAATATATTTTGTTTTAGTCTTATAGTATATTAATTCGATCGGTTTTAATGAAGACTGTATTGGGTTTTAGATGTTTACAAGTGTACACTACGTGGGAAAAGAGATGAACACAACTCATACAAGCGAGGAGCCGTGGAAGAAAGTGCTTGGTCCTGTCTTTGTTTATCTCAACTCTGCCTCCTCTCATAATCTCCTCTGGACCGATGCTAAACGACAGGTCTCGTTGTCGCGATTTCAATTAGGCTGAATCATAATGACTATTGCTATTTATATTTAAGATGCTAAACTAATTAATTGTTTAGATGAATGACGAGGTCCAAAGCTGGCCTTATGATTTCGTGAAGTCAGTAGATTACCCTCTCCATCACCAAAGAGGAACAGTCAAGGGTCAATTATTTGTCATGGACGGGTAATATATATATATATATATATATATATATATTCCTCTGATTTTTTCTTTTTTAAATACCATTGTCTTACATATCTTCAGAATACTGTTTTTTTAATCCAATGTGTGAAACTCTGAATTTTTATAGTTTCAAAAACAAGTCAAAGTTATACGGGGGGTCTGCTTTTGTGGGCTTAGCAAATCCTGGTGAAGCTGGTTCATGGCAAACCGAAAGCAAGGTATTATATATATATATTTTGGTAATAATATTGGCATGCCGGCTCTATGCTATAGAGAATAAGTGAAGTTTTGGTATCAGAATTTTCGATGATAGAAAAAAATATTTTTTTTTTCATGCTATTTGCCATAAAGATTACTAATTGGCATGGCCGGTTAAATTTTAATCGTATTTTTAAATTAATTTTGGACAAAGGGATATCAATTTTGGACACAAGCAGACAAAATAGGGAGGTTCACAATAGCGAATGCGAGACCAGGGAATTATAACCTCTACGCGTGGGTTTCTGGATTTATTGGTGACTATAAATACGAGCGTAACATTACCATCACACCAGGTATATTTAATTTATTTGTATACCAAAATATAACATGTGTGTCATCATGTGTCACATGTGGTTTTTCACATGTGTGTCATTAAAATGCCCACAAAACAAATATAATTAAAATGTTTCATTGCTGTGTTTGGTTTGGTGTAGGTGGGGAGATAAACGTAGGACGCATAGTGTACGAGCCGCCAAGAAGCGGTACGACGCTGTGGGAGATCGGAGTACCTGATCGGACCGCCGCAGAATTCTATATCCCAGATCCGGACCCAACCCTTTTGACCAAGCTCGATCTTAATTACTCAAATGCTCCTCAAGACAGGTAATACATATAATCAAGAGCGGATATTATTTACAGTATAGTTTTCAAAATGTACTTAATGGTGTTTTATCTACAAAATAATACAGATTTAGACAATATGGTCTATGGACTCGTTACACTGTTCTGTATCCTCGAGAAGATCTTATTTATGTTGCTGGAGTGAGTGACTATAAAAAGGATTGGTTCTATGCACATGTCAGCAGGTAATAATACATATTTAAAACTTCAGAATGTTTATAATTCATTTAAATCCTATTGATACAAATTTATCTCTCTATAACATATATATATGTAACATACAGAGATACTGGAAATGGGACGACATTGGTAGCAACGACATGGAGAATTGTGTTTAATTTAGAAGCAGTGAATCAAACTGGAAACTACACACTTCGAGTGGCTTTGGCTTCAGCCATGTATGCGGATTTACTTGTTCGGATTAACGAAGCTAACTCCAAACCTATTTTCACGACCGCGTTAATAGGTCGGGATAATGCGATCGCTAGGCATGGCATTCATGGGTTGTACAGATTGTACAATATCGATATTCATGGAAATCTGCTAAGAGTTGGTAACAATACGATTTTTCTTACTCAAGATCGGACATTTGCTCCGGGTACAGGTGTTATGTATGATTATCTTCGTCTGGAAGGTCCTCCTTGAGTTTGATAAAAATGAGTGGGTGATGTGAGGTTTATTTATTTATTTTTTAATAAAAAAAAATATTTCATAGAACAACAGTGATGAATGTTTAAATTTGGTGCTACCTTGTGGCTAATTTAGACACCAATGTAAAGGTTCTAGTGTTCTTCAAAGTTAATGAAAAAAAGCTTTCTTCAAAAATTTCAAGTTCTTATATCTAATGTTTTTTTAACAACAAATAAAATGATGTAAGCATTTAGTAATAGATAAATAAGTACAACACTCACCATCATGACATTTGTTATTAGTATATCGAAATATAAGTATAATATCTTTTTATGTCTAATATGTTAGAAGTAATATACATATATGAAACAGTATCATGTAACATTCTGTTTAAATTAAGTACATGTTGGTTATACCAAAAGTCAAAACGATAGTTGTTAGATCAAACGGCAGCGTTTTTAGGGCCTATTTATCCTATATATACGTTGAGGTCCCTTAGAGGAAGAAAAGAGTGAGAGATGGAGATGAGAGGAGAGAGAGCGCAGAGTGTGGAGGCGTTTGGTTGGGCCGCGAGAGACTCCTCAGGCCATCTTTCTCCCTTTGCCTTTTCTAGAAGGTAACGTACGTGAATGAGTGATGATGGATGATTAATGTAGCCATGATGATGATGTTACATGATGGTATGTGCAGAGAAACAGGAGAGGAAGAAGTGAGAGTGAAGGTCTTATACTGTGGAATATGTCATAGTGATCTCCATTGTCTCAAGAACGAATGGCATTCCTCTATTTACCCTTTGGTTCCCGGGTACGCAATTTCTTGTTTTTTTTTTTCCTTCTCAAAAACATAATTTTTTTGAAAAAAATCTTTAGACATGTTAAAAACAAATGATTACTGCATTAAAATCAAGCGTTTATAAACTATAGCCCAGTGTTATTTTTTTTTCAGTCTTAACGATTAATTTCAATTGATTCCACATGTGACCATTACAGAAAAACACATTATAAATATACGAAATCATAAATTTTGATCCAAACACACCTGTTAGTAAAAAATGTTTAAAAAAACGTGTTAGTTTATGATTATACCAAGAGCCGGCTGTTTCGTTCATATTATAGCGTTCGATACTAAACTTTAACCTTTGCAGGTTTTCTCTTTCTGAATTGGTTGGTTAGTTAACCCTGAGTTGTGGGTTCTATTTTTTTATAAAAAAAATACTAAAATAGTCGATTTGGTTGGTAAAATTACTTATTAGAGACGAAAAGAATAATTAAGTGGAATTAAATGTGGCAAGTTCTTGTTTGGCCACTGTTATAGTGGAGCACTTAGCTCTTTCTTTTGGCGAATTAAAAAATTATTAGACAGATAAATCAATTATTACTCTTACATAAGTGTTGCCAAAGTATGAGCACTCGTGTCCATTAGAGTCTTAAAGTTGACTATTGGTATTATCTTTCTTCTTTTGTCAAGCTGACTATTGATGGCTTATACCCTCTTTTTATGTTCAGATAGTAAATGATTTTGTATATAGTGATTACTACGATAAAACATGATTGTGGATATAAATTTTCAATTAAAGATTATCAAAAATAAAATCCTTCGTTTTTAGTTATGATAATATATTTAGTATATTTATTTGAAATAAGAATGATATAAATTATTCAAGTCGAAAGCATTAATTATAAACAAGTTTTTTTTTGTGACAACAATATATTAATATTCGTCAGATCATAGTCAAAGTGATCGACCAATTTCCGATTATTTTAAGAACGTCTACGGTCCGGTCCAGTTTACAAAGATCGTACTTTTTTGTTTTTTTTTTTTTTTTTTTTTTACTATTTTCTCAATTCTCCCCTGAAAAAAGAGTTTCAATAATATGGAAAGAAAGTTTCATCTCATTGTACGTAAGAGATGTATAAACGTGTAGTTGTTTATTACAGTCATGAGATCGTTGGAGAAGTGAGTGAGAGAGGGAGCAAAGTGAGAAAGTTCAATATCGGAGACAAAGTCGGTGTGGGATGCATAGTAGATTCATGCCGCACGTGCGAGAGCTGCCGTGAAGATCAAGAAAACTATTGCACCAAAGCAGTCGCAACCTATAACGGAGTTCACCACGACGGAACAGTTAACTACGGTGGATACTCCGACCACGTCATTGTCGACGAACGTTACGCCGTCAAAATTCCCCACACGTTGCCTCTCGCTTCGGCCGCACCTTTGCTTTGTGCAGGTTTATTAAATCAGTTCAAAATATTCACGTTTCATTTGATGATCATTATGCTTATTTTTGTTTGGTTAATCATATATATGGGTTTCACTTCAACATGGACTTTGATACACATTTCACTTTCAAGATGTTTCTGAAAATTTAATGTTATATAACATGTTAATGGATATATTACATATAGGCATCTCGATGTATAGTCCTATGAAGTACTTTGGATTGGCCGGACCGGGGAAACATATCGGAATTGTGGGGCTAGGCGGTCTCGGACACATTGGGGTGAGGTTTGCTAAAGCATTTGGGACTAGAGTAACGGTGGTTAGTTCGACCGCAGGAAAATGTAAGGATGCTCTTGAAAATCTTGGAGCTGATGGATTCTTGGTTAGTACTGATGAAGACCAAATGCAGGTAAAACATATAAATTATATATATTAATTTTCAGTGTGATATTTTTTTTATCGAATTTTAATTAGTGAAATTATATAATGTTAGGCTGCAATGGGAACTATGGATGGCATAATCGATACTGTTTCTGCATCACATTCAATTTTACCATTAATTGGACTACTCAAACCCAACGGTAAACTTGTTCTACTCGGTGCAATGGAGAAGCCATTTGATATACCTGCATTTTCCTTAATCATGGGTATACATATTAAACCCAAAGTAATAGAGTGTTTTAAGTATTCAATATTTCGCATTTAGAGAATTAAATATAACGAAACTATAATTCATTAGGAAGAAAATCAGTGGCGGGAAGTGGTATTGGAGGAATGAAAGAGACGCAAGAGATGATTGATTTTGCAGCTGAGCATGGCATAAAACCAGACATTGAGATCATACCGATGGAGTATGTGAACACCGCCATGGATAGACTTGCAAAGGGAGATGTTAGATATCGTTTTGTCATCGACATTGCGAACACGTTGGCTGCTACTCGATCTTAAACTTGATGTTCTATGTGTATTCACATTATCATTACTCGATCTTATTCTAATTTCCCTCAGCAGTTAAGAGATTTGCTCCGTTTTAATAATAAAGTCTGCTGTCACTAGAATATTTTGATCTCCATAGAATCTCAAAACTTTACATTGCTATTAACAAATTTGTTTATAAATTTGAGAAAAGAAAAAAAAAAAATCACACCATCTTTGGAAGATTGTTATGTATATGAGTCATGGAAATTGTATTGTATCAGCCAAAAATGTTTTTTTTTTGTCTATCTTGAGATTCCTCCTAACATGCCTCCTTGACATGATGATTATTACCATCCATCGATCACCACTCCCAGATCTTAGTTTAGAATTGACAATATATATCCTGTTTGGATCACTCGGTTTTGATCATGTTAAGTTTATTAAGTTTTCAAAGTTAAAACCAATTAGTAAGTAAATGAATTAGTTCATATCAAAAGCCCAAAGGGCAAACAACGTTTGGTGCAAAGAGAGGCCCAGAAGGCCCATTAAGAAAATAAACACGTGCTTGATTCTAAGCCACAACTCACAAGCCTCGATCCGTTTACCGGCTTCTACGGGTCTGTGACGTCATCGGATATCGGTGCCGGCTTCTCTGGCTAACTGGAACAAATTGAATAGCGCGCATACGGACAGCAACATCATATATAATTAATGAAGTGACGATGGTTTTCATATCTATCCTTTTTTTCATTTGTATAAATTTAGTTGACTTCTTCTTGAGACAACATCGTAATTAAAATTATATAGAAAAAACTACACCAGAAATAAACTACACCATTACCATTGAATACGATAAAATTTGAGAAAATAGTCAAAATACACTAAAACTAGTTTATAATTTTAAAACTACACCTTTATAATTTTGTAGAATTAATTATATATGAAATGAAAAAAACTAATCTTATTTTGAATTCTTATAATTTAAAAATTATCTAACAAAATCAAAATAAAATAACATTTTAAGACTAAATAATATCTATTTGGATTTTACTTTATTTATTAGTTCTAAAATTTTAGTTTCATGATAATCTATAGAATATTCTACTAAAATATATTTTTGACAGGAAACAAAAAATCCTAAGATTTTTATATATTATATATTTATCTATAGATTATTCTACTAAAACTAGTTTTAAATTTGTATTGATAATTTTCAAATATTAAGTTTTATCTGAAAAATATTTATTAAATTAAAAGATTTATATAAATAAAATTTAGAGGAAATCCTAAAATTTATCTGATTAGATATCTCTTTTATTTTTTTCGATTTAAATTTTAATCAATAAAAATATGTATTAGTAAAACATGGTCAAAACGGTTTTTCTTCATCAGTAAATTTAATTATTAAAAAAATTAGATTAGTTTGTCAATTGCCCCGTTGAATAAATCGGTTACAAATTTTGATAAAGACGTAGTGAAAATGGACCATGACAGATTTTGATAAGGACGCAGTGAAAATGGACCAAATCAAAGACCTCCTCACTCCAGTCGGTTCAATAACTCCTCTATTATAAAACCCGTGTCTGAGCCTCCCTCCTCGTTATCTCTCACTACCAACAACCCAAAAAAAGAAAAGAAAAATCTCAGTTGTATTCTCTTTGTTGTTTATCCATAATGGGAAAAAATCTTGAGAAGGAGGCGTTCGGATTGGCGGCCAAAGACGAATCCGGTGTTCTCTCGCCTTTCCGTTTCACAAGAAGGTTTCAATATCTTCTTTTTTTTTTTCCTATGATCATAAATTATGATCCATAGTTCTTATTTGAAGAATACTAAAGTTTTGGTGGAATTAATGTATAGGGAGACGGGAGAGAAAGATGTGAGGCTTAAAGTTTTGTTCTGTGGGATTTGCCATACTGATATATGCATGGCCAAAAACGAGTGGGGAATTACTACTTACCCTCTCGTCCCAGGGTAAGACAAAAACTTTTATACTCAAAAGTAATAATCATAATTTATTTATATCTAACCTAATTAATGACCGAGAATATGCTTTTTTGGTTGATATCATGAATATTTATGTATATTTTACCGGATGAGACATGTTAATCTTATAGCTTTCAATCTTAGACTATATATATGGCTAAAATGTGTAACCTTGTCACATACAGCCAAATAAACTTTCCAGTCGATGAATTACAATTTTCTTTTTGTAGTCAATTAATCCACTAAATATTCCAGATTTTTTTGGGAAATTAAATGAGATGACATTTAATCGGAATAAAATTGTTTCAGGCATGAGATTGTTGGCGTGGTGACTGAAGTCGGAGCAAAGGTGACTAAATTCAAGGCCGGAGACAAAGTAGGAGTTGGTTATATGATCAGCTCGTGCGGGTCATGTGACACCTGCACCGATGACCAAGAGAACTACTGTCCGAAAATGGTCGTAACGTCCGGAGGCAAGTACTACGATGACACCATAACTCAGGGTGGTTACTCCGACCACATAGTTTGTGAAGAGGATTACATCATCCGCATCCCGGAGAATCTCCCATTAGACGCTGCGGCGCCGCTACTCTGCGCCGGGGTCGCGGTCTATTCCCCGTTAAAGTATCACGGGCTCGACAAGCCCGGTATGCACATTGGTGTGGTGGGACTAGGCGGTTTAGGTCACGTAGCTGTGAAATTCGCTAAGGCTATGGGTCTTAAGGTTACGGTTATAAGTACTTCGGATAGGAAGAGAGACGAGGCGATTAGTCGGCTTGGCGCGGATCAGTTCTTGGTGAGCAGTGACCCAGAACAGATGAAGGATGCAACGGGGACTATGGATGGTATTATCGATACCGTATGTGCGACTCATCCGCTTGTTCCGCTGCTTGGTTTGCTTAAGTATAAAGGAAAACTCGTTATGGTTGGTGCACCCGACAAACCACTTGAGCTTCTGGTTTTTCCTCTACTCTTTGGTAAGACTAAGAGCTTATATATGTTTTCTTTAACCGTTATCTAGTCGATAAACATTAAGAATATGTTTTTTTGTGGTTGTGTATACATAGGGAAGAAGATGGTGGTGGGAAGTATGATAGGAGGGATAAAGGAGACTCAAGAGATGATAGATTTGGCCGGAATACACAACATCACGGCGGATATTGAGCTTATCTCTGCGGCTTATGTTAACACTGCCATGGAACGGCTTGCGAAAGCCGACGTTAGGTACCGTTTTGTGATTGATGTCGCCAACACACTGAAGCCTACTCCTTAAACTAAGAAAAGCTTCAGAACTAAATTTCCCCAAAGCGTTTTTCTTTATTTGGTTTGTTGTAATAATTAAGTTCCGCGTTGTTTGGTGAGGACTTTGTGTGTGTATAGTACTGCTACGTACTAATGCTTTATCAAATTAATAAACTTGAATATTATATGTTAGCTATATATATGAACAAGAATTTAGGAAAGCCTAAGTAAAACGTTTAAGCCGAACTGTAGCTAGGAGACTATCAATTTGATAGTGTATGATTTCGAGACTTTGGACTTTGGAGTTTATTCAAGTGCATGCATCTTCAAAAAAAAAAAAAAAATCACGCGTCGTAGCAGTGTGGACACGTTTTAGTTATAATTATGTTGCGTGGACGGAACTATTTGGGAGCAAAAGCATGTACTGTTCCATATTTCCATACATGATTTCAAATTGCTTTTACACTTGTATACATATGAGTCATAGAATTCATAACAATATACAGACAACATCATACAGCATATTGTTTCTTGGGTCAATTTTTTGATTAAAAGCCCAAAGGGGAAACAACGTTCGGTACAAAGAGAGGCCCAGAAGGCCCATTATACAAAGACGAAGAAAATAAATATACACGTGATCTCGATTCGGTACAAAGAGAGGCCCAGAAGGCCCATTATGCAAAGACGAAGAAAATAAATAAACACGTGATCTCGATCCTTGTACCGAATTCTACGGATCTGTGACGTCATCAGTTGTCGGTACCGGTTTTCTCATACGGTGTCTGAGCCCCTCTCCTCATTATCTCTACACTACAGTACTTCTCAATTATTAGTGTCACTAAAAAGAAAAAAAAATCTCAGTTGTATTCTCTTTGTTGTTTATCCATAATGGGAAAGGTTCTTGAGAAGGAGGCGTTCGGATTGGCCGCAAAAGACGAATCCGGTGTTCTCTCGCCTTTCAGTTTCTCAAGAAGGTTTCCAATATCTTTTTTTTTTTTTTTTAACGAACTGATCCTCTATTGCTTTTGTTTTCCTATGATCTTGATTCATAACTCTTATTTGAATAAAACTAAAGTTTTGGTGGAATTAATGTATAGGGAGACGGGAGAGAAAGATGTGAGGTTCAAAGTGTTGTTCTGTGGAATTTGCCACACTGATTTAAGCATGGCCAAAAACGAGTGGGGGTTTACTAATTATCCTCTCGTCCCAGGGTAAGTCAAAAAATTCCATACTCAAAAAGTAATAATCGATTATACTTCTAACCTAATGACCGAGAGACCTAATTTGCTTTTTTGGATGATTTCATGAATATTTCTTTATATTACTTTTTGGATGCAAATGGTTGCATATGTAGACATGCTCAACTCATTTTCTCTACTTTTTGAGTCGGAAAGAGTTAGAAAAATGTTTCAACTCATTCCATTACACAAAGTTGAAAAATGAACTAATTATATATAAATATGCTCAACTCATTTTCTCTACTTCTTTTTTGAAAGAAAAAAAAAACTCTTTCTTTAAAAATTTAGCTCATTTTTTTTTTTTTTTAAATTTGGTCTAGCATCTAAATATATGGCCAAAATGTGTATTCTCACAGACAGCCACATAAACTTTTCAGTGGATAAATTATTTATGACATTCCATCGGAATGAAACTGTTTCAGGCATGAGATTGTTGGCGTGGTGACTGAAGTCGGAGCCAAAATGACTAAATTTAACGCCGGAGACAAAGTGGGAGTTGGTTATATGGTCAGCTCGTGCCGGTCATGTGACACTTGCACTGATGACCAAGAGAACTACTGCCCGAAAATGATCGTAACGTCCGGAGGCAAGTACTACGATGACACCATAACCCATGGTGGTTACTCCGACCACATGGTTTGTCAAGAGGATTACGTATCCCTGACAATCTCCCACTAGACGCTGCTGCGCCGCTACTCTGCGCCGGGGTCACGGTCTACTCTCCGCTGAAGTACCATGGTCTCGACAAGCCCGGTATGCACATTGGTGTAGTGGGACTAGGCGGTTTAGGTCACGTAGCAGTGAAATTTGCTAAGGCTATAGGTACTAAGGTTACGGTTATTAGTACTTCGGATAGGAAGAGAGACGAGGCGATTAGTCGGCTTGGCGCGGATCAGTTCTTGGTGAGCCGTGAGCCGGAACAGATGAAGGATGCAATGGGAACTATGGATGGTATCATCGATACCGTATCTGCGACTCATCCGCTTCTTCCGCTGCTTGGTTTGCTTAAATATAAGGGAAAACTTATTATGGTTGGTGCACCCGAGAAACCACTCGAGCTTCCGGTTTTACCTCTCATCTTTGGTAAGACTAAGTCTTCTTTAAACGTTATCCTATCAGTGTCCAATCGATAAACATTAAGAATGTGTTTTTGTGGTTGTGTATATAATAGGGAAGAAGATGGTTGTGGGAAGTATGATAGGTGGATTAAAGGAGACTCAAGAGATGATAGATTTAGCCGGAAAACACAACATCACGGCGGAGATTGAGCTTATCTCTGTGGATTATGTCAACACCGCCATTGAACGGCTCGAGAAGGGCGACGTTAGGTACCGTTTTGTGATTGATGTTGGCAACACATTGAAGCCTAGTACTCCTTAAACTAAAAAAGCTTCAGAACTGAATTTCCCGAAAGGGGTTTTCTTGTTTGGTTTGTTGTAATAATTAAGTTCCGTGTTGTTTGGTAAGGACTTTGTGTGTGTACGTACCAATGCTTTATCAATTTAATAAACTTGAATATTGTATGTTAGCTATATGAACAAGACTTTGGAAAAGCATAAGTAAACGTTTAAGCCGAATTGTAGCTAGGAGACTGTCTCTTGATATTTATGATTTCGAGACTAAATTCAAACTAATCCTTTGGAGTATTATTCAAGTGCATGCATCTTAAAATGAAAAAGGAACGCATCTTAACAGTGTAAACACGTTTTAATTATAATAAGTATATGTTGCGTGGACGAAACTATTTGGGAGCAAAAGCATGTACTATTGCATACATATCTCATTTAGAATCACAAGAACAACTCCATTTATAATATTAATGTTCTAACAGCAGCTCTGTTGTTTTCACATAACAAACTTAATAACGCATACTTAATTAGCAGACGAAATAATACGTAACGTATTCTATATTTTTGAACGGAAAAAAATAATAACGCGAAATGAGCAAGGATATACATAACGATAAGGAAGAAAAGAACTTGCCGTTGTGGTTGTCTGAGGTCCCAGGAGGGACGGATCGATGCAGAAGGCAATTATATATATATATATATATATAATTAATTAAAATATATAATAATATTACATTAGATTTATTTTTGAAAATTTTAAAATTGAATCAGTAATAATATAAACATGGTGTTCTAGTAGTTTTTTGTTTGCTGTGATTTAATAGAATTTTTGTATTTTATTCTATGAACTAATAAGCATACAACAATTAGAATAAAAAAGATAACAAAACAAAAATGTGTATACAATACACTCCTATATGTATATCACTATAAGAAATGTAATGCTATAGATGTTGTAGTGCATATATATAGTATAAGTTGTAATGCATTATTTTGTAACATTCTTTTTGTACCATTAAATTTGTACAATTTGTATATAATATGGTTACATAGTTAACATTACAACGTGTACAACTATATAAGTTAATAACCAATTAAAGCTAGGGATTCTTGCAAAAATGACCTAAATTTTGATTTGAATTGCAAATCTAACCCACAAAAATCACCTTCTCAACATTTGCCATTTTGTGTCCAAACAATCCTTCATAGTTTCAGTTATTCACAAAATTGCCATTATTTTTAATTAATTTCTTTTATTTTCGGAAATCTAAATGACCAACTAATCCTCATCTTCCTCACTTATTTACGAAAATGCTCCGAAAGTAGACTTCTCTTGGTCCGAATGAAGTCTACTAGTCAATGCCCAGATTAGTTTTGCAATTGACCGCATGAAAAAGTAGACTTCTTTTGGTCCGAATGAAGTCTACTCCATTTCCTTTGATAACAAAAAAAATGGAGTAGACTTCTCGAGTAGACTTCTTTAGAAGCAGGTCATTTTTGCAATTGACCAACCTTTGATTTTGTAGAGTAGACTTCTCTATGCAAAGTAGACTTCTCCGAGAAGTCTACTTTCGTAAGTAGACTTCTCGCAGGTCATTTTTGCAATTGACCAAAAAGTCAAATATTTTACAATTGCAAAAATGACCTGCGAGAAGTCTACTTACGAAAGTAGACTTCTCGGAGAAGTCTACTTTTCATAGAGAAGTCTACTAATATTTTGGCAATTGCAAAAATAACCTGCAAGAAGTCTACTTTTATCCGAGAAGTCTACTTTTCTTGTTTTTTTAAAAAAATCATTTTTATACAATATATAACGAATTTTTAAGATTTTCGCGATCCTAAGCTTCTGTTATTAAGTTTTCTTGCTTATGTATAAGTTTTGCATGTTTATATTTTATAGGTATAGTCGAATGAGTTTTCATGTTTTATATGATACTTAGCTTATTAAGAGTAGACTTCTTAGTCTACTCTAGAAGTCTACTATGTAGACTTCATCCGACTTTCAGAGAAGTCTACTTATGCAATTTTGATGTCTAATGTGGTTTGGATTTTGTTCTTTTTCACAGAGAATGGCTCACATACCCGCTGTTTATGGAGAATGGGTTAAGAGTGAATCAGTGTGGCAGTTCGAGGTGGATAATAGCAAAGGAGGGCAAATGTTGCTCTTAAGAGATGGTTGTACACATGGTGAGCTTCTTGGTGAATGTTGGCAAAGGAGGGCGAATAGCAAAGGAGGGCGAATGTTGTCACCTTTAAGTTATGTAAAATTAATATCTTTAAGAAGTCTACTCGAGACAATGAGAAGTCTACTTCAGAAGTCTACTCGAGACAAGAGAAGTCTACTCGGTTGACAAGTTATATGATATAAATGAAAAAAATGTCTTTAAGTTATGTAAAATTAATGTCTTTTAGAAGTCTACTCGAGACATAAGAAGTCTACTCGAGACAGGAGAAGTCTACTCAAGACAAGAGAAGTCTACTCGGTTGACAAGTTATATGATATAAATGGGAGAAATGTCTCTCTGAATCACTTATAAGTTATGTAAAGTTAATGTCTTTAAGAAGTCTACTCGAGACATGAGAAGTCTATTTTGTAGAATAGATAAACATAGATAATTTAGGAATTTGATACAAAACATTCAATGCAATTCAACATTACATAGAAAATAACCCTCTAAACAAACAAACATTTAATGATCACTAGTTATAAATCTTAAAACTGGCATAAGAAATTACTAGTAAACTAAAATCTCTGAAAATTATGTATGCAACTGAAGTCTGCTTGAGAAATCTGCTCAAGATCGAGAAGTCTACTCGAGAAGTCTGCCCAAGATCGAGGAGTCTACTCGGGAAGTCCGCTCGAGATCGAGAAGTCTACATTCAGATCTGCAGAAAAAATCAACTAAATTCAGCTCTGTAACAATAGCGAAAAATTTAGATCTAGAACAAAATCTAATAAATTTATACAACAATAAACTCAGATCTACAAATATAAACTTAGATCTACAACAATAAGCTCAAATCTAAACTAATAAGCTCGGATCTATAATAATAATCTACTATATTTATAACATCCAGATCTGTACAAAAATCAACAAAATTCAGCTTTGCAATAATAACAAAAAATTAACAAAATCTACAAAATTTATACAACAATAAACTCATATCTACAAAAATAAACTTAGATCTACAACAATAAGCTCAAATCTATAATAATAAGCTCAGATTTGCAATATGAACACAAAGCAAACAAAAAGAGGAACACAAAAACTCAGATTTGCTTACCACTACCATAACCTGCAAGTGAGAGGAGGTTGAATGCAAGATAGAGAGGATGGAGAGGATATTGATAGCAAGAGAGGAAGGAGAAGAAATTCATGGCCAGAGAGAAAGGAGAAGAGAGAGAGGCGGTTTTTTAGATAGAGAGAGATTTTATTGTTAATACAATTAGGTTAAACTCTCTTTATATATGTAGAAAAAAATTCGTGTAAGTAGACTTCTTGGAGAAGTCTACTCGAGAAGTCTACTCGAAAAACCGAGAAGTCTACTCGAGAAGTTTCTTAGTATTGATTTTTATCATAATTTATCTATGATGATTTAAATTGATTATTTTCTGTCAAATTTTATTTTTAATAGGTGTAAAAAAATATATATTTGTTGTTATGTATCTAATTTTTTTTATCAAATTATCTTTTATGATTTTTAAAATTAATTGTAAACATATTATTAAAGAGTAGACTTCTTGGAGAAGTCTACTCGACTCTGGGATAAAATAATAATTGAAGTTGACGTTTTTTTGTTTGGTCATAATGGTTAAAATTGTAATTTTACTATCTTTGTGAGTTATTTTTGTCAAACATGCAATAGGAGGTCTAGTTTTGCATTTCAACTCAAGTTTTGAATCATATTCAGCAATTCTCCCTTAAAGCTATTGTATTATTCATTGGCTCAGAATGGGCCATGCACGTGCCACAATATCTACAACGTGGGTCTACCACTGATTTGGTCCTATGGCTCCCAATCACGTCGGTGCCACAATCCCTTCCTATATTAAAGCACTTGTCTCTCCTCCCCATAATCTAGAACTTCTCAGTTATTAGCTAGTGTCATTCAAATACAAATTAAACCACACACTTGCTCAATTTTCAATCCATTTCTCAAACTTATTATTGCTGTTTGATCGATTATGGGAAAGGTTCTTAAGAAAGAGGCGTTCGGATTGGCCGCGCGAGACACTTCCGGAGTTCTCTCGCCTTTCCGTTTCGCTAGAAGGTTTCACAAATTATCTAATTGAACGAAATAATGTCTATCAGTTTTTGGTATCCACGATTTTTTTTTATATAATACAAATATTTTTGGTGATGTGTAGGGAGACGGGAGAGAAGGATGTCAGGTTCAAAGTGTTGTTCTGTGGAATTTGTCATACTGATTTGCATATGGCCAAGAACGAGTGGGGAGTCTCTACTTACCCTCTCGTCCCCGGGTAATACATAAATTTATATAATATCAAATTTATTCAGAATAATTCTTGGATCTAGCAACCCGTAATGATGTTCTTAGTGAGATAAAAACTATTTATCACAACTATTTCTAAGAAGTTAGGCCATGAGCATTTTTAGTGTGTAGACCAGGGAACACATGTTGATTTTTACAATTGTCATTATAAGATTAAAATCCACAGAATGTTATTAATATGTATTTATTGTTGTGGGATGCTAAATAAACCGAAATGCTAATAATAATACACAAAGAAAAATTATGAGAAGTCTTAGAAAAAGTGGACAAAAGATCGACTAGAAGCTTCTTCTGGCTCCTGTTTAATCTCTACTCTGTCCCAATCAGTCGCATTTATTTCTATTTTGGTTCTTCCTGATAAATGCGATTTAATCTCAACCATGGCCGGTTTGATTATTTTTAGAGTTCCAATTAATTGAATGAATTTCCAGGCATGAGATCGTGGGCGTGGTGACTGAAGTAGGAGCCAAAGTGACTAAATTCAGGACGGGAGACAAAGTCGGGGTCGGGTGCATGGTCGGATCGTGCGGTTCATGTGACAGTTGTACCGAAGGTCTCGAGAACTACTGTCCAAAAATGATCCAAACGTACGGCGGACTCAAGTACTATGATGACACGATAACCTACGGTGGTTACTCCGACCACATGGTTTGCGACGAAGGTTTCATCGTCCGTATTCCCGACAATCTCCCACTGGATGCTGCAGCGCCGCTACTCTGCGCCGGGGTCACAGTCTACTCCCCACTCAAGTCTCACGGGCTAGACAAGCCCGGTATGCACATTGGTGTGGTGGGACTAGGCGGTTTAGGTCACGTAGCTGTGAAATTCGCTAAGGTTATGGGTATTAAGGTTACCGTTATAAGTACTTCGGATAGGAAGAGAGACGAGGCGATTAGTCGGCTTGGTGCGGATCAGTTCTTGGTGAGCCGTGAGCCGGAACAGATGAAGGATGCAATGGGAACTATGGATGGTATCATCGATACCGTATCTGCGACTCATCCGCTTCTTCCGCTGCTTGGTTTACTTAAGTACAAGGGAAAACTTATTATGGTTGGTGCACCCGAGAAACCACTCGAGCTTCCCGTTTTGCCTCTCATCTTTGGTAAGATTAAGTCTTCTTTAAACGTTATCATATCAGTGTCCAGTCGATAAGCATTAAGAATATGTTTTTGTGGTTGTGTATATAATAGGGAAGAAGATGGTGGAGGGAAGTATGATAGGAGGGATAAAGGAGACTCAAGAGATGATAGATTTGGCCGGAAAACACAACATCACGGCGGATATTGAGCTAATCTCTGCGGAGTATGTCAACACAGCCATGGAACGGCTCGCGAAGGGCGACGTTAGGTACCGTTTTGTGATTGATGTTGCCAACACATTGAAGCCTACTCCTTAAACTAAAAAACTTCAGAACATGAATTACCCGAAGCTTTTTTTCTTGTTTGGTTTGTTGTAATAATTAAGTCCCGTGTTGTTTGGTGAGGACTTTATGTGTGTAGTACTACTACGTACGTATTATGCTTTCATTTATCAATTTAATAAAACTTGAATATTATATGTTTGCTTTTGGTAATATATTCAAAGTTTATCAAAAAATAAAAAATAAAAGATTTAAGAAAGCCTAACTGCCTAAGTAAACATTTAAACCAAATTGTAGCATATGAATATCATCTCTTGATAGTCTACGATTTCGGGACTAAATTCAAACTATTCTTTTGGACTATTAATTATTCAAGTGCATGCATCTTTAAAATATAAAAAAATGCACATAGTGTAAACACGTTTTCATTATGAGTATGATGCGTTCCATACATATATATCACAACTTTTTCGATTTAGACCACAAGAACAGCCACACAACAAGTATTTAGGCGTAATATACGGAAATGTCCGTTCTGCATTTTTTTTTTTAATCGTTTGAATGCAAATTATAGAAACAATTACGAGAATAATATTTAATATATAAATTAACTATTCTACAAAGATCCACCATAGATATGTGGGTCCACCATGAATAACTTCAACTGTCCGTCATTTCTTTATCTGAATATCCCTATTGGTGTGTAGAAACATTAATGAACATTTAGTTGACCACTGGACTAAGGAGCTTCCACATTCTGTTTTGGATTTCAAAATGCTTTTATTTATATTTTTAAAATTTCAAATGAAGAGTAACATAATTAAATAAAAATATTTTCAATCATTTATGGTGGTTTATTAGTTAATGATTCAACATATTGATTGAAATCAAGATTTACCATTAATATCAACGTTTTAAATGCTGCAGTTTCTGAGACAATGTATTAGCTCAATATTTCGGCAGCTGTATTAATGTCCTAAAGCAGCTCCGTTAGTATATAATTCAAAGTTACGAAATTATCACATACACGTATTCTTCATTAGCAGGCAAAATAATACCTAATGTAAACGCGAAAAGAGCAAGAATATAAGGAAGAACGAGTCGTTGAGGTATTCTCGTGAAAGTAAGTGAATGGTCCTAATGGCACCCAATCACGTCGGTTCCTCGATCCCTTCCTATATTAAAGCACTTGTCTCTCCTCCTCACAATTTCACAGTACTTCTCAATTATATTAATTAGTGACATTCAAATAATAAAAAAAAATAAACCACACACTTGCTTAATTTTCAGTCCATATCTCTAACTTATTATTGTTGTTTGATCGATTATGGGAAAGGTTCTTAAGAGGAGGCGTTCGGATTAGCCGCGAAAGACAATTCTGGAGTTCTCTCGCCTTTCCATTTCGCTAGAAGGTTTCACAAATTTTTATTTTTAACGAAATAATATCTATCATTTTTGTTTTGCTTGATTTTTTTTTTCTGAAAAAAAAAGTTTTGGTTGAATCAATGTGTAGGGAGACAGGAGAGAAGGATGTTAGGTTCAAAGTGTTAGTTCTGTGGAATCTGTCATTCTGATTTGCATATGATCAAGAACGATTGGGGATTCTCTACGTATCCTCTCGTACCCGGGTAACTTATAAATTTCTATTCTATTTAATTATTACAAATTATATATCCAAATTTATTCAGAATACTAATAAATCTAGCAACCAATTACGTATGTCATAAGCATTTTTAGTGTGAAGACCAGGGTACACATGTTAATATGGCTATTCTTTTTTTTTTTTTTACTTTTTGTACCGCATTTTTAAGTCTTATAATGGGGAACATAATTTGTAATATTTTTTTAATTAATCCATTCCCATTTGATAGCGTAATATTTGGTTGGTCAATAATTAAACCAAGAAAAACTGCTAACAATAATACACCAAGAAATATTACGACAAGTCTTAGAAATTGTGGACAAAAGATCCACCATAACCTTCTAATGGCTCCTGTTTAATCTCTACTCTGTCCTAATCCGTCGCAATTAATTATATGTATTTCTATTTTAGTTCTTCCTGATAAATTGGAGTTAATCTTAATTCTCAACCATGACCGGTTTAATTATTTTGAAAATTTCTCAGTTAATTGAATGATTTGTCAGGCATGAGATTGTTGGCGTGGTGACTGAAGTGGGAGCCAAAGTGACTAAATACAAGACCGGAGACAAAGTGGGAGTCGGGTGCTTGGTCGGCTCGTGCGGGTCATGTGACAGTTGTACCGAAGGTCTCGAGAACTACTGTCCAAAAATGATCCAAACGTACGGATTCAAGTACTACGACGACACAATGACCTACGGTGGTTACTCCGACAACATGGTTTGCGACGAAGATTTCATCATCCGTATTCCCGACAATCTCCCACTGGACGCTGCCGCACCGCTACTATGCGCAGGGATCACGGTCTATTCCCCGCTGAAATATTACGGGCTCGACAAGCCCAGTATGCACATTGGTGTGGTGGGACTAGGCGGTTTGGGTCATGTAGCAGTGAAATTTGCTAAGGCTATGGGTGCTAAGGTCACGGTTATTAGTACTTCGGACAGTAAGAGAGACGAGGCGATTAGTAGGCTTGGTGCGGATCAGTTCGTGGTGAGCCGTGACCCACAACAGATTAAGAGTGCAATGGGGACTATGGATGGTATTATCAATACAGTATCTGCGACTCACTCGCTTCTTCCGTTGCTCGGTTTGCTGAAACGTAAGGGCAAACTTGTTATGGTTGGTGCACCAGAAAAGCCACTCGAGCTCTCGGTCATGCCTCTCATCTTTGGTAAGCCTATTATTTACTCTATTTAGCGAAATTATGGCGATTGGTTTGGTTTTATAGTGTGGAAATGACATTGAAAATATGTTTTTTTGTTGTTGTTGTGTTATTGTGTGTACATAGAGAGGAAGATGGTAATGGGAAGTATGATAGGAGGGATAAAGGAGACGCAAGAGATGATTGATATGGCCGGAAAACACAACATCACGGCGGATATTGAGCTTATCTCTGCGGATTATGTCAACACAGCCATGGAACGGCTTGCAAAGGCTGACGTTAGGTACCGATTCGTGATTGATGTTGCCAACACATTGAAGCCTACTCCTTGATTATAATTTTATGAATTGAAGTTCCCCAATGCTTGTTTTCTTGTTTGGATTTTGTCATCAGTACTATGCCTTAATCAAACCAATAAATTTCAACATTATATTTTCACACAAATTTACAATTATTGGTTTACACCAAAATCTTACCATATAGTGAAAATCTAATAACTAACAAAATTAGCAAGGTGGCAAAAAAATTTTATTAATTATAAAAATTAATGGATCGGTGATATGTAGACTTCACAAATGTATGATTGGTGAAAAGCTATAGACTCGAATGTTTTTAAAAAAAAACATGGTATAATAAACTCGTAGAATCAGTTTATCATAAGGTGAGTTATCAACCTGAAATTAAATTAGCATGCATTGTGACAATTAATCTTCATATTCGATGAAGAAGCAATACAAAAGTGAAAAGTCAAAGAGGATATTAAATGAAGCGTACGGCTTGTGTAGTGTTGCTTCCAACAAGAGAAGAGACAGTGAAGTTCGAGTTTGTTCCCAATGTGAAGCACTCCACTCCTTGATATGGCTTCTCTTTCTTTACCTCGTACCTTTCACCACATCTTTCTCTCTCTCTTCCCTAGATCGATCTTATCTTGTCTTGTCTTGTCTTTATATTTCATAGTATAATACTATTAAGAGATTTTTTTTCACAATCATAATTATATGATACAAACAAATTCGTAAACCCTTTTTCTCCAATGGAAACTCAAACTTAGGAACATGATCCAACCTCTCTCAAGGCAATCATCCATATTTTAAAAATAGTTCCTCATAACAAATCTGAAGTGTGATACAAATAAGTGGACGGTGACACATATGAACTGAGAGGTCCTTGCTCTTAAACCGCATGCAACCGCTATCACCTCTTATGTCTATGATTCAAAACTGTGTACTATATACTAATTAATAATTAATGAATGTCATTCGGGTTTGATAATTGAATAGATTCATTAATTCATTCAGCAGAGACCATCACTAATGTAATTTTTACTCAACTAGTCTATCAGGAAGTACTAAAGCTACATCAGTGTGTTATTTTGCTTAATTACGTGAGACGATAGAAAAAGGTAAAATATAGCTGTAAGTTGTAACCATTTTGTGAAAGATAATTTGGAACACTAATATAACTTCGTAATCCTATAACCTTACAAATTTGGTTATGGAGATGTTTGTATTGTAAAGAAAACATTAAAATATACATATCATGTAACAAGCATGCGTGTGTTCATATATATATATATATATATACACATATGAAGATTCATGATAAACACAACGCAATAGACAATCTCTCTCCTCTTGCCCCATATTGCATCATCTCTCCTTAAGATTTCATGATGACGTCATCCCAGCAGAGCCACACCACCAGCTTCAAACCACGGAGGATCAAGACGACGGCGAAGCCACCGCATCAGATCAGTCACATGGAACCATCTCCAGAGAAGCAGCCGGTACTTAAATGTCCGAGATGTGGTTCCGTCAACACTAAATTCTGTTACTACAACAACTACAGCTTGTCTCAGCCACGTCACTATTGCAGAAACTGTCGCCGTTACTGGACACGTGGCGGCGCCCTACGTAACGTCCCCGTCGGTGGCTCAACCAGAAACAAGAACAAGCCTTGCAACCTCCACGTCATCTCTTCTCCTCCCCCGAATGTGACGTCATTGTCGTCCCACGAGCTTGTTGATGAGTTTCGTATGAACAGAGCAATTACAAACCCTCCTTCGATGGCGTTTCCCGGTGGATTCCCCGGCTACATGTTTCCATTAGATGCTAATTACAATCTTGCATCTTCTTCTATCGAGTCTTTGAGTTCTTTGAACCAAGATTTGCACCAGACGCTTCAGCAACACAGACTCGTCACCACCATGTTTCTCCAAGATTCTCTTCCGGTTACGAAACCGATTATGTTTCACAACGTTGAGTTGATTCCTCCTTCGGCAACGACTGATTGGATTTTCGATAGATCCGCCATGGGAGCCTCAGGAGGAGCAACAAGTGGCATTAATGAAAGTAATGGTAATGGCGAGGGTAATTTGGGAAACTGGTATCATAATGCTAATAATACTCTGTCCTAATTTACATAATCAGTGTCATTAGTCTCTTGTATTATGTAGCTATGCTAGTATGCAGAAGCAATGGATGAAAAACTTTGTATTAATTTTCTCCTTGTCATTTTTATCATAATAATTTGCTTCAATGATTGTTTAAGATTGAATCATTCTAGAGAAAACTAGAAAATTTAAATCGCTGAATCCAGATTGCGTGTGTTATAATAATCATGTACACATTGTAACTGCATATAATTTATAATTTATAATTTATAATTTATTATATAATAAGATGAAGCGAGAGGAACGTGAAGTAGAAGAGGACAAGTTCAGCTTTAAGCAGAGAGACATGCAAGAAACTCATGAACTCTTATGTATGTGACACATTCTCATGGTTAATGTCATAACATATATCCGCCATCAATATTATATGCCACTAATTAACCTCTACAGCACTTGATCCTGGAACCTTTAAGATGCCTTTAACCTTCATCAATCTTCTAATCTTAGCAACATCATCCCATCTTCTATTAGCAGCAAAAATATTAGACAGTAACACATAAACACCACTATCTTCAAACTCCATCTCTAAAAAGCTATCTAATATCTCTTTAGGAAGCTCCATTAATGTTCCTCTACTCTTACAAGCACTAAGAATAGCTCCACATATAAGCACATCCGGTTTAACCGGCATCGCTTTAACAAGCTCCAATGCTTCATCCAACAATCCAGCTCTGCAAAGCAAATCAATCAAGCATCCATAATGCTCTAGCTTAGGGGATAGATTGTATTCTCTGCTTTTCATCTTATGGAAATATCTCCTCCCTTCATCTACTAAACCCGAGTGGCAACAAGCGTTTAACACCGCGAGAAAAGTCACCTCGTTCGGCTTAAAACCGAGCTTAACCATTTCCTCGAAACGTCTAAGGGATTCATCTCCATGTCCATGGATAGCTAAACCACCTAACAGAGCATTCCAAGTGTACACATTCTTACTTTTGATCTCGCTGAAAATCTCCAAAGCTGTTTCGATGTAGCCACATTTCGCATACATATCGACAATAGCGGTTCCAATATGCGTATCCCATTTGATTCCAGCGCTTACAACATACTCATGAATCCATCTTCCGTAATCCACAGCTCCTAAGCTAGCACAAGCAGAGAGAACACTTGTAAGTATATGCCCATCTGGTTTTACACCCGAAGATGTTTGCATCAGAGAAAACAACTCAATCGCCTCGTTAGACTTTTTACACTGAACCAGCCCACTAATCATACTATTCCAAGAAACTTTATCTTTGTTTTGCAATTCACCAAAGATTCTCTTGGCATCGCACAGTTTCTCACATTTCACATACATATCTACGAGAGCATTTCCAGTCTCCAAGCTGATCAAATATGCCTTCTTCAAGATCAATCCATGGATTCCCCGCCCTAAAGCTAAACACCCTACACGCCCACTAGCGACCAACGCACAAACAAACGTAGCCAAATTAGGCTCAACATCCATCTTTGAAAACACATCCAAAGCCTCTTTATACAACCCAACCCTCGAGAAACCAGATATAATGCCAGTCCAAGAGATTACATCTCTAACAGGCATTTGATCGAACACTTTACATGCACTCCCTGAATCTCCGCACACACCGTACAGATGAACAAGCGAGTTTTGCACATAGATATCATCGGAGAAACCCATCCTGGTGACGGTTCCATGATACTGTTTCCCTTCTCCGACCCCTGAAAACTTCCCACAGGCCTTGAAAACTGGAGGAAACGTATACATGTCCGGCGAAAAGCCATTACTCACGAATGTTCGGTATACAAGAATCGCCACTCTCGGTTTATCGCAGACCGCGTAGCTTGATAGAAGCGTGTTGTACGGAAAAGAGCTCAACGCACGACGGATGCTGTGGAGAAACACGCAACCGTAAGATGCAAAGTCGGCGGATTTACCAAGAAATGTCACGACTTTGTGGAGGACTAAGTCATTGCGAAGAAGGTCACGAGTGATCAATTGGGTCTGTATCTGTTTGAAAACACGGAGAGAGCTGCATAGGCTTGTCAATACCAAAAGAAATGATTTCTCCGAAAAATACATAACAATTACTTTTTTTAATTTTAGTCGCAAATAGTAATCAGAGAATCACATGGGATTTCTCTGTTAATCTGCATTTGCGAAATGAGATCAATCCACAGAACGAACACGAAAGAGCCAAATTTGAATAGAAGTAGAAAAGATAAAAGAAACAGAGCATGAGGATGACGAAATGAGGAAATGGTCTTGTTATTGGGCCTGGGCCTTTTAATCAAATTGGGCTTTTCTATAGAATATCTCGTCGAACGTCATCTTCTCCGCCGGAGAAGAGAAAACGGTTTAGTTGCAGACAGGCAATGCATTGTGGATGTGCTTTCGCTTCACCAGCAGTGTCTCCACGTCTGCCATTTGAAATCAATGTCTCAGTTTCAAAGCTTCGAGCTTTACCAGCTCAATCACCTAAAACCCAGATTCAGATAAACCCTTCCGATGATCTCTTTATCGAAGGTTCAGATAAATCTCCGGCGAGTAGGGTTTCGTTACCGTCTCATGTGAATTCCATCACCAGCACCTCAAACCCTTTTGTCAAACACTGCTTGAAGCTCCGCCAAAGCTCCTCTTATCGCCACGCACATGGCTCTGTTCTCGTCGTCGGAGCTATCCCAATCAGGTAATTTTCGACTGATTTCGTTATTATCCTTGTCCTTGATTGCTGCGGAGAGATTTGTGGAAAGTAGTTTCATTTTCATGTGCAATTGAGTTTCAAGGTGATAACTTTTTAAAGGCATTGTTCACAGTGAAGTATGTATGTTCCAAACGAAAAAGCAAGGAATCACCACTGAGATTGACTGTCTACTTCTTCACGAAGAAGCTCAGATTCCAAAAGGATTGAAGCGTCTAAGTATACGCATTGTTCGAGTAAGTTCTTCAGTGATGAAGAAACTCTCTGGAGTCCAGTCTACTGAATCTGTTGAAGCCATTGCCTTGATGAGAATCCCTACCAGCTTCATCGATCTTAAAGATGATGAAGACATCATCACAACAGATTGCAGCAAATGGTTCCCTTCTGCTCACAGAGTTCTTGTTCTGGACAGGATACAGGTTAATTTGTTCCCTTGCTAAAGCTGTTTCGAAACGAAATGTTAATGATCAAGAAAGTAAAGTTGGATCGGTATGTTGTTGTTACAGGACCCGGGGAACCTTGGAACATTAATCAGATCAGCTATGGCTTTTAACTGGGTATAAAGGATCAGCCTTTCTTCTCAACTCAATACCAAAAACTGCGATTTTAGGATGAATCTCTGATTCATATCTATATCTGGTTGATGTTTCTGATAGGATGGTGCATTTCTGCTTCCGGGTTGTTGCGATCCGTTTAACGACAAAGCTCTTCGAGCAAGCCGAGGAGCTTCTTTTCAGCTCCCCATAGTTTCCGGCGACTGGAACCACCTCAAGCTTCTAGAGCATGGGTTCCAGATGAAGCTATTAGCTGGTCATCCAGCAACTTCTACTCAGAAACCGAAACCCGTCTCCAAACTTTCCCTGGAGTTTGCTCAATCTTTAGCGGAGAAGCCCTTATGCTTGATCTTAGGCAGCGAAGGGCACGGTTTGTCTGAGGAGTCACGACAAGTATGCGAGCTTGTGAGCATTCCCATGGCGGGTGAATTTGAATCTCTTAACGTCTCTGTTGCTGGTGGCATTTTCTTATTCACGCTTCAACCTTGTTCCGGTTTTTAATCTTATATAATGCTTATAAACAATCATATCAGAATCCAAATAAATTCCATATATAATATTTCAAAACATAGATCGAAATCAGTAAATCGCAAATCTATACAACTATAGTCTCCTAAGAATTGTGTAAAGAAAAAGAAAAACCAAAAAATACTAACTACTCTATGAATCTAAAAGTCTAGAAGGACCCTTCAAGACGAATGTAATCATACATAAGACCTTCGAACGGTCCAAACGCTTTAGCCTGACGTAGATAAATCGTGTTGGTCCCGGTTCTTAGTAACCTTCCGGGCACAGCGATGCTGTAAAGCCTGTAGGCTCCATGGATTCCATGTCTTGCTATAGCATTATCTCTTCCGATGTAACCCGTAGAGAAAAGTGGCATCGAGTATTCGTTGTTGAACCGTACTTGTAGATTAGCCCGTGAAGCCGAGGCTAAAGCTAGCTGCAATGTGTATCTGCCTCGCCAGTTCACATATGGGAGATGAAACACGATCTGCCATGTCGTTGGTTCGTAGGTCAAATCATTGATTTTCCTGCAGAAAAATAATCGAATTAAGATGTCAAAAAGACTTAATTTTTATTCAATCAAAAGAGTTATTTATTTATTTACATGATGCTTTTTTTTACCTTGTGACATGAGCGTAGAACCAGTCTTGAGCATAGTTACTAGCACCAATTGTGTAGACGAGATCATGATTCGGATATAACTCTGTGTATCGTTGCCACAATCCGTACTGCCTAAACCTGTAAGAACAGAAAAACCGGAATAATTAGAACCAGAACCGGTTTTGGAACAGTATGAACCGGGATCATGAGGAATTAAAAGACTTACTTGTCTGTGTGATTTAGGTACAAGGGATTCATTGTATCCTTGTATGGTTCCGGTACAAAGTATTCTCGGGCGGTTCGATCCGGTACACCGATCTCCCACAACGTTGGACCGTTCCTAGGAGGAACGAACACGACTCTGTCGAGATTAACCTCGGAACCGGCAACTACGGTAACACTGTTTTCGTATCGAAAGTCTCCGATAAAACCGGTAACCCATCCGTACAGATTGTAAGTTCCCGGTCTAACGTTATCAATCGTGAAAAATCCGGTTTCGTTCGTCTTTGTCCAAAATTGATATCCCTGAAAAGGAAAAAAAAACAATTCAGTGATCAATACATGTAATTTTAATACATCAATTACCTCAAAGTGTAATAATGATATATACCTTAGTATTTGTCTGCCATGAACCAGCTAGACCCGGCGGTGCTAAACCGATGTATGCAGATTGTGCCGGAGTCAAGAATCTGAATATTGAAAACAGTTCCCAAAATAAATAAATAAAATTAATAAAAAGTCAAAAGTAAATAAATATTATTATTTTGGATTTGTGTGTGTAAGTATACCTGTCGTTGACAAATAGTCTACCGGTAACGGTTCCTCTTTCTCGACGAGAAGGAAAGTCAGAGGATGCTACAAAATCGTACGGCCAGGCTTCAACTTCTTGTTCGGTCTGAAGTTTTAATAATGTAAGTAAACTAAAGTGTCTTCTTTATAAATTAATGAAGAAATATAAAGAGGTTTTAGAGAGAAAAATAACCTGTCGTTTAGCATCTTGCCATAATAAATCGCGAGGATTATTGCCGGTAGAATCAGAGTTTAAGTAGATAAAAACAGGTCCCAAGACCTTTTTCCACGCTTCACCAGCTCTGTACCGTGTCTCCATGTCCGCACCAACATAATGCACGCTTATAAAGGTCTGCATTATTAAATCAAATTAATTAAAATATTTCTAATTTTTTTTTATAAGATTATTAATTAGTCTTGGATCAATATTTACCGTGAGGGCCGTAGGACCGACGTGTGACGTGAGCTCTTGTTTGACCGGTCCACCAGAGCGGTACTCACCGCTCGGTGAGATAAGCCAGAAACCGACGTGGGACTTGGTTGAGATCCACCCATGCACCTTATTGTCCTTAACCTCACATGAGTACTGGTACTTATCATCCACCTAATATCATTCAATTTAAACAGTCAAAACTCGGTTCTTCTAAACTGAATTAACTTAAATTTACTAGATTTTTAACCCGTAGAATTTCAATAAACCTATAACTTTTTAATTCCGATCATGTAGATAAGTTACCTGGTTTCTGAACTTAAGGTTATGAGGATGAGTCAGTTCTACAGCCTCTTTGAAAGCAAGAGCCTTGGCATGACCAAGCTGGATGTTACGGTCATCGTCCGTCGGCATTTCTCTTTGTCGATTATCCGCCACCACCATATAATGGAATCTGCAAACAGATTTACACCGAATTTAAATAAACTTTGTATAATCAAACAAGTAACAAAATATTAACGTTACTGTGAGATCATATCAAATACCTATCAGGGTTGAGTTTGAATGCCATTCGAATCAGACCCATCTCGACTTCTGGCCACTGGGGAAGTCTCTCGAAGATTCCGTATGTGTAGATTCCAGAGGTATTTGTACGTATAATATACCTCTTGTCTACGTTTAATGGGATATGAGAATCACCACTCCATGTTCTAGAGAACGAAATCTCCACTTGTTCTTCGTTTTGAGTTATGATTCTAAATTTGGTTCCTTCGATTCTGATGAACAACAAAAGATAGAAAAACAAGTTTAAGTGAATTATCAAACCGAACATAAGTTATATATAGGGTTAGTTTTATTAAATACTTATTCAACTGACAATTCAGAGAGCTGTATTAAATTAAAGTAGTTTACCTATCCAAACCGCGAATGTTTTCTCCTTGCCATGTTATGTCCCAGTACCTACATTACACAAAAAAATTAATTAATCAGAACTAATTTACTATACTTACATAATATTTGCTTATGGAATACAAATTGATTAACACAATATTAAATCACTAAAAATTAGTTACCCTCGAGCTCGGATATGCGGATTAAGGACATTATCGATTCCTTTGTATGTGATCCCAGTTATAAGTCCTTGAGGACTCGAGAAACTGACTCTGATAATCCCATTGTCCACTATCACCTGAAAAAATAATATTAATTTAATTCTTAGCATATATATTTGCTAAGATATTTGTCTATTATTGATAAAAAAAACATGTTGTTGTTACTTATAATTGTATACCTCTCTACTTCCATCATGTCTGTTTCTTATCTGCTGCACTGTTGGAGCACTTATTCCATTTAAGTTCCTGTAGAATATCAATAATTACAATTAAATAACGTCGATGCATTGAATTGAAAACGCTCGATGTACATACATAAAATTAATTGAAGTTAATTATAACGCAAGGGAGATTTAGGGTTTGTTTTTAATGTTAGACACACAAAATTTTTAAAAAAATCGTAAAACAAGACTCTTAGACACACACGGTTTAATCCTAAAATCAAATTAAAAGTTCTTTTTGGTTAATCATCAAATTCTAGAATATCTTCGTACTCAACACGAAAAAAATACAATTGCTAGCGTTGAACAAACGAAATATGCATGAGATTTTGAGAAACATGTGAAACAGATGTGGTATTGTGAATATAACTTATCATGAAGATAAAAACTAAACTGACCTTGTCGGCTCGGAAAACGCGATTGAAAGAAGCAACAGCAGGAAACAGATCATTGTCGAAGCTATCTTCTTCTGCGAAATCATCATTATCTTCAAAATCTCCAGATCGAATTTAGTGTAAGAATTTTAAAAGCGGATGCATGCATATTTATACATGCTTGTGTGGTTAAACAAAGTCCAAGACTAAACAGGAATAGGTGCACCAAAACCTAACAAGGAGTTACTTTGACTTATGACATTAGAATTCTAATCCTAATAGGACTCAGTTTCGTATAGATGAATACTTTTCTTCATAGATGAATGAATACGGATTAATATATTTAATTGATTGTCATTTCTATCTAATTTCCTTTTTCGCTTAATACGGAGGTAAAAATGTATTGATTAAGATTTTGCAATAATTAGTCATTGGAAGTTTCCCTCATAGAAAATATTAATCTTCTGAGAGTGTCCATCTTTGGAGTGTTCATATATTATGAAATTTTGTGTCGCATATTTGCATTTACTGACGATGAACAAATTGTAACGTTGGTTTGATTGCATGTTTTATTTGTTGTGAAATGAGCTTTTTGAAAATGTATTTTATATTAGTAATGTTTTATGTACGTACTTGTATGAAAAGCAGTATTTTTCACTAAAAAGTGGAGTAGTATTTATGTTTTATAAGTATTTAAAATACCTGATTGAGTAAATATTATATCATTTTCTGTTTTACCTCAAAATATTTGAGTAATTAAATCGTGTAAAAAAGCGAAATTAGCACATGTGAGCTTAGACAATGACAGCTAAAAGAGGCAATGCAGAGATTGAAGTTCGCAATCCAATTGAGCTTAGATCCGTCCGATGACGATCGTTAAACCGTCACAGCTCTCTCTCTCCGGCGGATCCTCGCCGCTATGTTCACTCAAAGGATCACTCCTCACCGTCGCCGTTCTCACTTTCGTCTCCCTCTTCTACCTCTCTCTCAATTCCTTGCGCACTTCGCCGCCGTCTCTAGGACCGATTCAGGTTCCTCAGACCTTCGTGAAGGAAGACAGTGGAGTTAATACTGATAACGACGGCGCACCGGCTGAGGAAGATCATTATTCCGATGTTTATCACTCGCCGGAGTCGTTCAGGTTGAATTACGCCGAGATGGAGAGGAGATTCAAGGTTTACATATACCCCGACGGGGATCCCAACACGTTTTATCAGACGCCGAGGAAAGTCACCGGAAAATACGCCAGCGAGGGTTACTTCTTCCAGAACATCAGGGAGAGTCGATTCCGCACCCTAGATCCAGAGGAGGCGGATCTCTTCTTCATCCCCATTTCTTGTCACAAGATGCGAGGCAAAGTAAGAATTTTTCCGACTTGAATTCACTAAAACTGCAACTTTTATCAGGAGAGGATCTCTTGTGTGGCCAATTTGGGGATTCAACTATCTTCTGGGACTATTTGATGAGATTGTTGCTTCTTTCTGCAGGGAACATCATATGAAAACATGACTGTGATTGTTCAGAACTACGTTGATGGGTTGATATCTAAGTACCCTTATTGGAACAGAACCTTGGGAGCTGATCACTTCTTCGTCACCTGTCACGACGTTGGTGTTAGAGCATTCGAAGGATCTCCGCTCCTGATTAAGAATACGATTAGGGTTGTGTGCTCACCGAGCTACAACGTCGGTTTCATTCCCCACAAAGATGTTGCTCTGCCCCAAGTTCTTCAGCCATTTGCACTCCCTGCCGGTGGAAATGATGTTGAAAACCGGTAAATGAAACTAGCTCCTTATCTTCTTTCATCACTTGTGCCTTTGTTTGATGCATCCATTAGCTAAGCATTAGTCCCAAGTTTGCTGATGTTCAAGTTTATAGCTTGGCTGCTAAAGATTGTTTGGAATGCTAGTGTTGTTGGCTCGTTTTTTCCTTGATTTTACTAGTTTCAGGTTCCATGTTGCTAATACTGTTAAACTGTTTTGTACAGGACGACGCTTGGTTTTTGGGCGGGTCATCGGAATTCGAAGATACGGGTGATACTAGCCCGTGTGTGGGAAAACGACACAGAGCTCGATATATCGAACAACAGGATCAACAGAGCAACGGGGCATCTAGTATATCAGAAGAGATTCTACCGGACTAAATTCTGCATTTGCCCCGGCGGTTCTCAGGTCAACAGCGCTCGCATTACCGACTCCATCCATTACGGATGCATCCCTGGTACGTTTCATGTTCTTCGTATACTCTCTCTCTTCTCTCTGTGAGAAGGAGACTGAGCTAAATCGCATCTTGTTGTTGTGGACAGTTATATTGTCAGACTACTACGACCTCCCTTTCAACGACATTCTAAATTGGAGAAAATTCGCGGTTGTACTCAGGGAGCGAGATGTCTATGACCTGAAGCAGATCCTCAAGAACATACCACAAGCTGAGTTTGTTTCGTTGCATAACAACTTGGTCAAGGTACAGACAAAACTTTTCACCCCTTTTCTCCAATATTTGTTGTATACAAGAAGCTGATTGGGTCCTTGCTTGTTGTTGTGCAGGTGCAGAAGCATTTTCAGTGGAACTCACCTCCTGTCAAGTTCGACGCATTTCACATGATCATGTATGAACTATGGTTACGCCACCAAGTCATCAAGTACTGATCAACGACTAGTTCTTTTTTTTTTTCCAACCCCGTAGACAAGGTCCCAAACAAGAAAAAAACAAAAAAGCTAGTATGTACAACCCTTGTAAGTTTTTTAATATCATAGCTTTATAACAGTAACAACACACATTACATTCTTTGAGGAAAATTCATTATTCTTGTGTATCGTCTACTCCCTCTCTCTCTCTCTCTGTACTATATTCAGAAACGCAAACGCAAGATTTGAGGGTCACTGTTTGAGAAACATGTAATATTCTCAATTTCTCATCAACGTTTTTTTCTTATAACAAAACCTGCAAACTCTATTCGTGAGAAGCTGTTCTTCCATATATCAAGAACATTTTGAGTTTCTGTGTAAAAGCTACTGAAAAGAATGAAACAGGAGCTTAAACATGTACTAGCAGCATCTGCAACCGAAAATCTGAGCAACTCTTTTTGGCAATGAGTAATCAGCTTGCATTTCAGGGTCCACCTCCATGTCCTCGGCTCGTGACCACTGATATACTCCCCGCTCTTCTTTACTACCAGGTACGGTGTTGTCCAGTACGAAAGCCAGTAGAAAGGTTACAACCATATTCAGAGACAGCACAGCGTTCATCGCGAAATCCAGCTGCAGATTGCATAAGAGAGAGTTACTCAGGTCATCATCGTCCACCGAAAAATGCTGAAACCAAGGCAAGAGAAGGAGAAGAAGAGCCGCTTACTTGCTCGATCCCCGTTTGAAATGGTCCGCTTGAGGCGGCTCCAAAGGGCAGGTAATAGCTCGGTAGTATTAGAGTGTTTAGCGGCTGGTACTGCTGGAGATAAGCAGGGATGGATAATCCAAGAAACAATGATACTCCAACTATGGTTATGTTCCTAAAGCTCGCACTTTGTGTATACCGAAGATTCGATAGACCTAGAGCCACTGTAAGTGCCCATATGAAGCATAACACCGAAGCTGCCAAAGCCTGTGGTATTGAAGCAAGAACCGCGCCTAGTTTTCCTGTCAGGTTTTAGGAATTTAGAAGAATAGAGTAAAGGGTCATGATAAAGATTTTACACTTTGGATCAGTCATTGGATGATGCTTACCCACAAATGAAAACACTATCAAGAACATAGCTCCGATCACCAAAGCTCTTCGGCTAGCCACCTTGGTGATGTTGATTGTATGAATATTCTCGGTTAAAGTGGTTGATCCGGTGCCTGAACCCCAAATCCCAGCCAATAAACTGCAAAAGCCTTCTAATGCAACACCTCTACTTACAATTCCTCGTGTAGGTCGCTTAGCATTCACTAACAGAGATGTAGAATGATAAGTTCCAACCTACAAGTATACAAATTCTAACCATTTTTAGCAGCAAGATCACACCTTCAAGGAGGGAAGGGAAAGAGGAAGGAGAGTACCTACCGAATCCACTGATGCAACCATTGACACAAAGATCATAATGATACAAGTCCTCATGTGAAAAACCGGAAGTCCCCATTGAAATGGATAAGGGATTCTGACCCAAGGAGCAGTTTCCCAAGCATTTGAAGCATCTGTTCTGCAATGTTTCATAGTGTAGGCGTGCTTCTTACATTCGTCTATCAAGATGTTAGAGCTTGGTATGTCGGCGTTGCAGCCTCTGTAGTCATAAGCCCCACCAAGAGTTAAAAAGAATGCATATGTCCATACGATGAGAGCACTCAGAGGCACCTGGCAAACATGATCAGCAACATGATTTTTTTAGTAGAGATTTCTTAAAACAAAGATTGAAACTTAACCAGAGGGTTACATTAACAATACCGCGTAAATTCGGAATAACCGATGCCCAAAGAGTGAAACTCCACGAAGATACTGAGAAAGTGTGAAAGCAAAATCCCATATCAGAGAGAGACAGAGAGAAACATGGCTCTCTAACATTATTATTATTATTCAAGTTGAGGCAAATCCTTACCAATGTGAAAACGAGAAGCAAGAGTATTACGGGAATGCTGATCTCAACACAAGTGCCGGCTTGTGGAAATCCATAGCTGAAGAATGCTAGTCCTACTGCAGCTACTGTTGGAGCTACTACGACAGGACTTATAAATCTGAAAATCATAGGTTAAGGAAACATATATAGTTAGAGTTAAAACAAAATCTGATATCTATTGAGTTTTTAACTAAAACCAAGAATCTGCTAATCATTACCTAAGAAGGATAGACATGAGACCACTGAATCCTAATACGCACTGGAACAATGAACCAACTATTATAGCCCCCTGTAATTCTCTCATTATGTCTCGAAATTTCTGCGCAGGATTGAGAAAACACACAAGTTTACCGCAAAAAGTTTCCAAGGAAATAAAAAAATCATATTTTTGGTCTATATATATTTGTTGAATGCTTACATGCTCGGTGAGGTTCCTGAACTTGTCCGAGTTGGTGACAACCAAAGTAGGGGCCAAGTAAACAAAGGAGCTTCCTTGAACCAAGGGAAGACGAGTACCGAGACAAGAGTGAAGTATGGTTGTAACTCCGGTAAGAAGCAGCATTGTTGAAATCACTGCGGCGGTATCTTTCTAGTCCATCATCATAAGTCCAAAGTAATCATCAAGAAACCAAAACAAACAAGTTTTTTTCACAGAGGAATCAACGGAAGAAGAAGAAGAAGCTTACATCGGAACCATCCATGGCTGGTACAATGACTAGAGGTATAAGCACAAGTGAGCCAGCAAGTGACATATAATGTTGCAAACCATAATAGAAAAGTGGAACTGCATTTCACAAAAAAAACAAAGAATAAATTAACAAAAGAATCTTCCACAGCATGTGTTCAAAGAATCTTCCTGATTAACCAAACGAAGCACAAAATTAACCGTTCAGAAAAAGCTACAGTTTCATTTAGTGAGATTTAGAAAACTAACCGAAACCAGGATTATCTCTAAGACCATACTTCATTACAATGGGTTTAGGCCATTCTCCATCTTCTGCTTCTCCACCGCCTGGATAGTAAAACCCATTTTCCAAATCCTTACTGATTTTCCCGCCTTCATTCTCCGACGAAGTCTCAGCCGCGTCTCGATCCTCATTCCGGTTCAGTCGTCCTCTCTCTTCCTCTCCAAGGCCCGTTTTTGACCCGGAATCAGATCCGGTTACGTCTCCCAGAATCGGGTCGATCTCGGTTTTACGAGACGACCCTTGACCTAGTTGAGCTCTGCCTTTTGGCAAATCAAACCCTGAGCTCTCACTGAACTTGGTACGAGTACTCGTGCTGGTTTCGCCGGAGTAATCGGAGACAAACCCAGTCTTCTTGGCCCAGGATCTTAGGTCTCTCGGGTTCAAATCCTTTTTCGGTAGAAATGGTTCTACCCTCTTTAAGAAAGCACCGAACTTTCTGTCGCCATTACCACTCCCTTTCCCCTTATTACCATTATCCGGATCCAAACCCGACCCGGAATCCATTTTTTCCGAAATACTCAGCTAATAAGAGAGACTAGAAGCTTGATCAGAGGCGAACTTACGAGCTGTGAACTGAGCTCTTTAACTTCAGTGTAAGCTTTTAAGCTTTCTTCTTCCTTCTCTTTTTCGCTTTTTTTGCTAATTTTGGCTCTCAAGTGAGAAACAGAGCGTAACGTAACTTCTCATTGTCACTCATGTCGCCATCACCTATCAGCGGTTTGTCTTTACCTCTTATGAATTACTAAACTACCCTTCTTATGTGTGCTTTCACATTGATCATATTGGGTATTCAGGTCCCCAATTAATAAAGCATTTCTCTTTTGTACAATATAATTAAGAGTAAGGCCAATGAAAAAGTTTGCTTTAAGACTAAGTCTTCAACATTAGCTGCTTAATCATGATAATTTACTTACTCAACGACGGTGGATGCTTTTAGTAGAATCACTTCCCATTATTCTTATGTCAAAATTGTACCCTTTTTCGTTTAAACCAAGTACTTTGCAAGTGCGATCTTGAAAGTTGAGATCACAACAAATTCACACACATATATATATCCATTTAAAATAAATACGTACAGAGGATGTTTACAGAGAATTTACAATGGCATTAATGTTTCTATATACAAAAAGATCAGTGGTAGTTAATTATATTACATACAATCTGCAATCACTTCAAACTCAGTCTTGAGGAAGAAGAGAGTTATGATACAGGACAAAATAGATACAAGAGTATATACATCACTCTATGTATATATATACATTGAAGACTTATAACATGAATTTTCCAACTCTAATCAATAATCCCCTCCATCACCATCGATTCCAACCCTTAGCACTGCTTCTTCTTTCATCAATCCCTTATTCCTTTCCCAGGATCAATGTTGACTGTTCTCCTCCATTTCTTTCTGGATTTTGATCTGTCTTCTGGATCAATATAACCAGATTTACATCATCTAAATATGAACCCAAATGTGCTTTTGCTCCATAGATTTTCCAATCCCACGTTGCTTTTTTTTTCTTCCTTTTCTTTTTTTTTGGTCTTGATCCGTTTCCAGGATGCAATACCCATCATCTATATCTAAACCATAAAACAACTTGTGCTTCTCTCTTTTTTGTTCTCTTTTTCTTTCCCACTTCCTTTTCCTTCTTTTTTTTTTGAGTTTTCAGGATTAATGTGGTAACCAAAATGATTCTTCAAAGCGTATTAGCGAACTAAAACTACTAACTAACTAGCTAACTACAAAAGGAAGAGACCTGGTCAAAGGTTCTGCAGCGATGAAAGCCATTGCTCCATGTAGTTCTTCCCATCTGCACATTTCATTACAAGTGAACAGAACTGAATCAGAAAAGTTTGCACTTTGGAGTTTGGACTAAGGACAACAAAAATTGTTGAAACATCAACAGCAAAAGATTCAGAGCAAGTAAGAGTTCGTACCAGGAGACAATCCGTTGGGGAGATTCTTGACAGCAGCCAAGAGCTGGTTATTACTAGAGCCTTCGACGACAGCTCTGTAACAAGGAACGAGCACTAAGAAGCCACCATCATCTCCTTCCTCGTCGCCTTGGAAACCAGGCCCATGTGGCTCAGTCCATCCAACAGACCATTCAGGCCCATCAGCAGCAGCAGCAGCTACAGATTCTGCTGAGCCAGACGAACCAAAGCTCTCAAGCTCCAGCTCCTTCCTCTTGATCACTCTTCCTTTGCCTCGATTTATCTTTGTAGGGAACTTAAGAGCTTCTGTCTCTTTCTCTTTTCTACCACCTAATAACCACCAAGGCCAACTCGGGATCTGTCTCTTCATCATTTCAACAATCGGATTTGTTTTTACTCTTTCTGGAAATCGAGCCCAGTTTCAGGCAATCCCACCATTAATCTGGTGAGATACCACAGGAAAACAGAAAACCCTTTTGGCAAATGAATCAGAAGAAATCAACGGTTTAAAGAATGGATGAAGAAAAGCAGCTGATCTTAGTGAAATTTAACAGCCAAGTAATGAAAAAATGTCTAAAATCAACAGAGTTAGAAAAGAATGAAAAAAAAAAGGACAAAACTTTCGAGCTCGATTCCCAAGAAAGAGATGAGCTTTTCTTAAATCTTCGAAAGAAACAGGAAAAGGAAGATCACAAGCTCACCATTGAAAACCGGCGAAACAAAGAATGCTTCACCAGAAATCGGTAAAGAGCCCTAGAATTTGGAGACGATGAAATCAAGTGAGGCTCGAAGAAATTCAGGACCAGTAAAGCGATGAAATCAAGTGAGGCTCGAAGAAATTCAGGACCAGTAAAGCGATGAAATTATACGGAAAAAAAAACTTGCCCAAATTATCTATCGTCCTCTTCCATAATCTCTCTTATCCCTCCGACCAAATTTGTCCCTTCTACTCAAGAGCTAGTCGTCTTCTTCTGCGAATTTATAATTGGATTTCTCCAATCTTTTGGTTTTAGTTAGATCCAACGGCCACAAATTTGACGATCGTCCCATCCAATCATTAAACAACAATTATATGATTGACAACAAATATATGTAAATACTAGTATTGTTTATTTGATTAATTAAAGAAGAAATAAATAAAAACCATGAGTTCCTATCTACCGTTGATTTGTGGACAAGTGGATCCCTACAACGGTACAAAATTGATGATGTGTCATATTTTATCCAATCGTTTTTGCGTGTGTATGAGGCTCAAGTTAAGGACACGTGGGGAACTCATCTGCCCTTGGTTTCTGACGACTATTTGTTGCTTTTTTAACTCGTGGTGATTACGAGGAAAATCTTAGAGATAAGGCTTTAAACCGTACTTTTCAGCGAATCTTCTAGAAATACTGCTGGAAATTCCGGTTAAACTATAGTTTAGTCGTTATAGATTCTTTAACTGATTTTTCGTTGACCATCAAAAATATTGCTTATTTGTAGATAATATTTGTGGGAAATATATAATCTTATCTAAAAACTAAATATTCACGAGTACAACAAACAAAACAATTAACGTAACTGGTCCGGGGAATCTATTGATTGATGCCGCCGTACTCTATATCATTTATCTTATATCTGTATGTATTTGCTCTTATTAACGTGTTAATTTTGGATAAAACTACAAAACTTATGTTAACTATTTTTTACAAGCATATTAGAAGTACATCTACTGTTTTGTATTCACGGGCTGGGCCGGGAATACAAATTAAAAGTCCTGCTGAGTTAATGAAATCATATTATTTATCGTTACATGATTTGATTTTGTATAAAACGCTACACAATAAAAATTTTTTAAAACGATGTTTAAATAGAATTGATTTTGTTTTTGTAGGACATATTCTCTCATACATAACGTTGACGTATGTATGTAGGAATAAAATACATGTGCACGTAAACGTAACAATCCCTCACAAGTTTATTGATGATAACGTGGAAGTTACAGTAACATCTTCTTGCACAGGAATTTTTCTTCCTTCCCATATATTTTTCTTTTGTTATAAAAGCGTTTAAATTTTCCATAATGATTTTTTTCATCGAGTGCAGAAATATTGATATTTAAATGAATGGGCTGACATTTGTAAAAGCCCATACTACATATGGGCTTAGATATAACGTTGAGGGGGAAGTCAATTAACGGTGTTAACTGGATCTCCGTCTGCACATTTTAAATTTAAATTTTCCCCTTTCTCCTCCAACGGCTCCTTTTGCTCGAAAAATCCCTCAGATTGTTTTCTCTCTCTCTCCTCTGCTCCCATTTTCTCTAATCCTGAAGAATTTGATCAGATCAACGGATTTTTTTAATGGAATTTTCTGTTTGAAGATTCTGTATTTCGTATCAGGTAATCGATTTTTAGGTTGTTTCGTGGATTTCCGTTTCCTGGGTTTGACTGTCTATGAATTAGGGTTTGATTTCTTTCGCACCCGAGTCGATAAGTAGCCTTTTAGATTTGAAGATGTTTGATTTTCAATGGAGATTCGCGAAAAAAAAATTCACCTTTCTCTAGATTCATGTATTTTCTATGTAGTGTGACTGTAAAGTGTAATTATTTGGCTCAATAGTGACGAATTTCAGATTGAGTCACTGTATGTTTTCTGAATTACGCACAGATCTCTTAGGGCTTGATCTCGTTTTCCTCCTTCAATTTTGTAGTAATTTGAGATGATAACTGGTGTTAAAGGTCGTTAAATGTTGGCTTCTCTGTTTATCAATTTAGTTTCATTCATTTTCTCTGTTATATGCTCTTTTCTCACTTTCTTCATTTCTCTAGATCTGTGGAATCAAAGGTAACTGCTGAAGGATTTTGCTTGAACATGGCTAAAATGGAGAAGGTCTATGCAGAGCTGGATGAAGTAAGAGCCGCGAATGAAAATCTCAGGATGGAGTTTCGATGCAAAACGGAGCTTCTTGACAACCTAAAGAAGGTCCACAACGAGCTACTAGTAGAAATTGGAGAGGCGAGATCCGTAATTGAGAAGCGGGGTTTTGAATCGGAGGAGAAAACAAGAGAAATCTCTGAGCTGAAGCGAACAAACGAGGATCTGCAGCGTTGTTTGAGAGAGAAGGACTCTTCTCTCAGGTGTTTGAGTGAAGCCAATGATAAGCTTAGAGCTAACGGGGAAGACAAGTACAGGGAATTTGAAGAGGAGAGAAGAAAGTTGGTGTCAGCTTTGGATGAAGCGAGTGAGAAGAACATTGACATTGAGCAGAAGAACAATGTCTACAGGGCTGAGATTGAGGGTCTCAAAGGGCTTTTAGCATCAGCAGAGAAGAAAAAGATGGAAGCTGAGAAAACCGCCAAGTCTTTGAAAGAAATGAGAGGAAGAGATGACACGGTGATTAAACTGCAGGAGGAAAAGACTCAAGTAGAAGAGAAGCTGAAATGGAAGAAGGAGCAGTTTAAGCATCTCGAGGAAGCATATGAGAAGCTCAAAGACACGTTCGAAGCTAACACGAAAGAGAGTGAGGAAGAAAGATCAACGCTTCTAGATGAAATCTACTCTCTTCAGACTAAGCTAGATTCACAGACCAGAATCTCAGAGGATCTTGAAAAGAAGCTGCAGATGTGTAACAGTGTGCTGACACAAGAAGAGACCCGACGAAAGCATCTTGAAATCCAAGTTTCTGAGTTCAAAGCTAGATACGAAGATGCATTCGCAGAGTACCAAGATGCAAGAACACAGCTTGACGATTTGGCTGGCAAAAGAGATGAGGAAGTTGCAGAGCTGAGACACTCCTTGAGCACGAAAGAGGCTTATTATAAGGAGATGAAGTATGAGAATGGGAAACTCCAACAGGAGAACCGGGAGTTGCTGGTTTCACTGAAAGAGCTCCAAGAAGCTACAATTCAGGGATCAGGAAACTCTGCAATATCAAAGCTGAAAAACAAGTTTAGGAACTTGGAAAACATGCACAGGAACTGTTCAGCTAATCTGAAGAGTAAAGAAGCTGAGTGGAGCTGTCAACTGGAGAAGCTGGCTGAAGAGATTAATGATTACAAGTTGCAGTTGCAAAGCAAGGACGCAGCACTGAAAGAGGTCGAGTTGGAACTTGAAAACTGTCATTCTTATACAGCTAAAATGAGACTAGAGTACGAAGAGATCTCGGTTATGTTTATAGTGGTAAGTAGAACAGTCGCTGAGGCTCAGTCAAGGCTTGCAAATGTCAAAGATGAACAAATCAAGGATGAGCAGAGAGAAGAGAAAAACTATTCTGTATTGATTGAGCAGCTAGAACAAAAGAATGATGCGCTGGCCAAGGCACATATAGAGATTGAAGCAGAACGTGAAAGGGTCGGGTGCTTGCTGAGAAGAACTGAAATGCTGGATCATTTTGAAGTAGAGAATCTCCAGATGCAGAAGGATGTAGATTGGTACAAGGAAACACTTGAGGAATCAGCTAGATTCCAAACTCAGATGAAAGAAAAAATGAAAGAGGCTGAAGATGATTATGAAGAGAAACTGCTGCAAGTCTGTGATGCACTTGACAACACAAACTCGGACCTCGTTGCTGAACGTGAGAAGGTGGTGGGTTTAACAATGCAGATTGAGTCCTTGGGTATTGTCAAAGAGAAGAATCTAGTGATGGAAAACGAAATTCAGAAGTGTAAGGAGTTGCTGGAGGAATCAGAGAAGTGCCGGGTGCTTTTAGAGGAGAAGATTTCGCAGCTTGAAAGTGATTTCAAGAAGAATATTAGAGAGCTCTGCAGCAAGGTGGACACTGCATATGCCAAGTTGGCGGAAGAGGTTGAGAAGAATGTCTCATTGGTAAGAAAAGCTGAGTCCATTGATGAAAGAGAAGAGCATAGACAAAGGGAGCTTGATCATTACAAGGAGATGCTTGAGGAGGCGACCAAAATTCAACTTGTCTCACAAGAGAAAGTTCTAGAATTGGAAAAAGACACGGAGAGGAAGCTTGCTGACGTTTGCGAGGCTTTAGAAACAGCGAATTTGGAATTGTCTGATAAAACATCTGAAGCGTACCAGCTTGAGTTTCAGCTATGGGTCTGGAAATCTATTGCTAAAAGGCTAAAAGCCGAAGTCGAGCAAAACCTGAACCTGCGGAAAAGAGTTGAAGCTTCTCTTCTTGAACAGGTTGGAGTTGGAGAAGCCATTAGGCAAGAGAGAAACGAGCTGGTGCATAAACTAAAGGCAATCAGCTCTGCAAGTTCGAAGACAGCTGATTCAGAGAAAGAAACCCTTCTCCGGATGATGAGGGATAAGGACGAGTTGTTGAAGAATCTACAGAGAGAGGTAGAGTTGTTGGAACAAGAATCACTTAGACGGGACCTTGCGGATGCTGTTTTTGCGCATATAGCTGCAGAGAGGGAGTTGCAGAAAGAGAGAGAGATTCTTTCACGGGGTTTCAGAGATAAAGAAGAGGAATTAAGTCAGGTGAATAATGAGTTGGAGTGTTTTATAAGCGAATTGGAGAATGGAATGTCGAAGCTGTGTGATGAAGACACGAAGCTGATGAAAGCTTTGGAGAAAACTCGGCAACGTTGTGATGGAATTGGTAAAGAGAACGATATTGGTTCTCCAAGGCTAACAATGAAGCATGAAGAAGATGTTGCAGTTGAAGACAGGTCACCATTTAGACAACTTAACCATTAGTTTAGACTGATTCCATTTCCACAGAGAGAAAGATGTTCTTTTTTTTAATTATTAATATCTCAGTTAAACTTGTTCGTTGTGTTGATGTCTATGCTTTAACAGAGTTTTTTCAAAGTATCTGGTGCAAGAAAGTAACATGACTCCAGAAATAGAAGAAATAAAGGTGTGTTATATTGGCGATAAGTTTCTGTAACGAATAGAGGACAAAGTTTGAACCTACTAGTTAGTTACACAGTTTGCTAAATGCTTTTGAAAAAGACAAGATCTCGTCTGCAGTTTGATTTGATAGCATCCTCTAATTGATCAACCTGGTCAAAATCAACCTTGAAGGAAACCATGGTGGTACCATCTTTACCAGTATCATAGTCTTCCTTGATGTCTTGCGCTTGGCACGATTGCAGCTGCAAATACACACATATTTATATAGATACAGAGAGATCCATCAAACAAAATATCGGAAGAGAAACTCAAAAGATGATTGAATTAATGTGGATGATCATCAGAAACTCACCTGGTTGTAAACAAGACCTAAGAGATCAAACGTCACCTCGACTCCCATTTGAACCTGCAGAAACAAAAACACGGATTGATTAAGCAAGAAGAACATCATCATACAACAACAACATTGACAACAAGAACAAAAAAGAAAAGATGGCTAACTTTGGATTTGACAAGGTGAGTAGAGGCAGTTTTTAAGCAATCAGACGTAACACCACCATATGCTCTAACAAGACCTCCGGTTCCGAGTTTGATGCCCCCAAAATACCTTAATACGGAAACACCATCATCTCTCAAGATTCACTGTGTGTGTATTCAGAAAATATTCAGAAAACGAGAAACAATGACAGAACCGCACCTAATCACAACAACCATGACTCTGTCTAATCCAGAAGATGAGATTGCAGACAGCATCGGCTTTCCTGCGGTTCCCGATGGCTCACCATCATCGCTAGATCGATGTTGATCACCAACCTTAGAAAAACGATGAACAGTAGTTGAGTGCAAACATCCCAAAAGTTCCTTCATTTTTTTTTGTTTGTTTGATGGTTACTGGAATCAAATCACCTTGTAAGCCCAGCAATTGTGCGTGGCGCGAGGATCTCGGACCTGTGATAGAAACTGTTGAGCCGATTGCTCGCTGGAGATAGGACCTGCGATTGCAATGAACTTGCTCTTCTTGATCTCTTTCTCCACGGATACCATTTCTCTGATGGTCGTGAAGGCGGCGCCGACGGAATCCGAAGTCATCGAGCTCTTCGTGGAAAGCAGGGAAGCGACGGGGATTCGCCGGGGGAGAACCACCAAGGCTGTGCTTGCGGCTGCTACCGGTAGGCCCATCCGCATCTGATTGCTCCCTCCCCTCCCTCCGATCGCTCTTAACAAGGCCCACCCGTAGGCCCATTATCAGGCCCAATATCTCTAATTGAGTTTGAGTTTCATCAGTCTATCTAATACATAAGATTTATGTACTTTAGAAGATGCTTGCGAAAATATTTCATAAAAATGTTTGCAGTAAACGAGTTTTATAAATTAAAAGAATACTTATAACTGCTTTTCAAACCATATCCAATTCATTAATTTTTTTTTTTAATTTCTAAAACTCGTTTGCTGCAAATCGAACCAAAAATATGAATTCTCTTAATTTGCAACGCTAATAATTTGTTGGGATAAATTTGTTGACATCCGCATATGATTGTCATACACTCGTTTAAATTGCTCATGTTTAATTTGCTATATGAATTCACTTAACTAGCAACGAGCATGCAATCATATGATTGTCAGACACTCGTTTCATTGCATAAATTAATTTTACAAAAAACAAAAGTCCGCCAAACAATATATACTTTGAACATTTCCTAAATTATTTTATGCATTAAAAACTTAAACAAAAACAATGACGTGTTAATTTTTGTCTTAAATAAAAAAAAACCCTGTGGGGGAGAAGTGGAACATGTTGTTCTTTTTTGTACACAAGCAAACAAACAACTACTCAAAATCATTATCGGCGCCAAGAACCTGCTTTTTTATTTCACTAATCTTAGTCTTCAGTTCTTCTCTGTTCCTCTGCAAATAAAGTATAAAAATACATTCTAAAATGAGAAAAAACGACAATCAAAATAGCTGATTTAAGAAATAAACTCAGTTGACTAGGCATATTTGTTTCTTACCTTAAATAGCAAGTAACGGGTAGTGAACCAGAGCGTGTATCCAAGACCAACCACTTCCATCAGCTTAGGAAACTGAAACATCAAAAATGGAAAAAGTCACTTGGTATATATCATTTAGTTACATTTGTAGAAAGAAGGGTTTTAGAGTTTAGAGTACTAACCAAAGGAATTGATTCGAGTGAACCAACGATTGCAGAAGTTAAGTAGAGAGCAACTACTGCACCACTCCCGTACAGCAGGATTGAATATGTGTTGTCTGAGTCTAGCTGCATTAACAAATCCAACCATAACTGCTATTTAGTATCATGTTGATCAAACTTTTAAGCAAATTAGTTTTTGCTAGAGTAAGGAATTGAAAGTTCTAAGAGATACTCTATATAAATAAAAACACCCACTAATGGAAAAGTGAAAACTAAAACATACTCTCACAATATCATCGGAATCCTCATGGCAACAAACTCTTTGACTTCAGTGCAAATAGAGAAAAACAAAGGAAAAACAGTGTATAGCAAAAGGTATATACTATACATAGTCATCATTTACTTACCTAAGGGATAAACAGAACATGTAACATCATTACATGACACTTAGATGATGTTTTTTAACAATCTAAGGTATCATCATTTCAACCTCCATTTGCAAAAGAAAATGAAACGCTTTCACTAACATTCCCTGAAGTAAAACAACAAAAGCTGAGAAGTAGCTACCATATATGAAATGAAACGCTTTCACTAACATTCCCTGAAGTAAAACAAGAAAAGCTGAGATATATCTCTCAAGATAAATAATGCATACCTTTATATCGTTCAAGAACTCGAGGGCCTGTGTTTGCTCGTCTTCAGTTTGAGCTTCACTGGTCAAGTTTTCCTCTTCGCCTGCAGCTACATCCCCATCACGCTTCTCAACACCAAACTCATTGACTCCAGTTGCATTTTCTTCAGAGACTGTTTCTCCTGGGAACTTTCCAGTACACCGTAAAGTGCCTTGCCATTGAAAACGCAACGATAACAACATCAGCGAAACAAAATACAATCAGCAGATCAAAAATAATATGCAATCTATCTCCCTACTAATTGGGAGAATTGAGCTCAGGGAAACAAATTCAATTCGATAATTGAAACGGTGACGAGCCGAAGATCAAAAACATATATAGTACTAATTAACTAGGGCTATCAAAAATCATAGTTGCTAGAAACAAAAGAGCACAAAAAGGCGAGGTGAGTGAGTGAATCAAAACAGGGTTTCTAAGTTCTCGTACCGAGAGATGCAGCGTTTCGCTGGAGAGGGAGCGAGATTCTGTGAACAGCGTTTCCCGCCACATATCCACGGCGGTTGGCGCTCGGAGGTAGAGGAGTGACGGTAGTGACAGTGCAGAGCTCCATTTTCGTACGGACGCACGATGGTCACTTCAGCTTCGGAAAATATTGAAATCCTCTAGGGTTTCTCTACTCATTTAGCTGTGATTAATATTTGGATCCATACTTAGGCCCAAATATAATTTAATGGGCCCCATTATCAATACGTATCGGGCCGTATACGTATATGCGTCGTAGATATAACCGTACGAATGGCATGTATATTCAGACGGTCATACCGTGTAGCATACGTATATGCGCCATATTCATTGGTTTATATATTTTTTTTGCATTTTTTTTTTTAAAAAAGGGAGCAAACAGTTTTGAGTTTTAACAACGTACCGTAGATTAAAACAATTGGATTATATTTATACATGAATAAGGAAATGTTTTGAAGAAAGGAAATAATGGAAAAGAATAAGGAAAAAATGAAACGAATGAGAAGATTATCTAAAGTAAAAAGATGGATACAACCGACTCACCCTTATTATAAATAGAAGAATTTCTCACGAAGAGAGAGAAGAATAGTTTCCCGTAGTTATTATATTACCATTCAGATTAGACTATCTCACAGTTAATCGATGCAAGGAGGATTTGCGATTCGGGGATGTGGTGAATTGGAATTGACGAGGAAGGGGAAGGGGAAGAGGAAGGTGTGTGGGATATGGTCGTTGCCATATGATGTGGTTTTGACCTGCCTGGCTAAATTGTCGAGAGTGGACCTCGCTGCCTTATCGATGGCTTCCAAGATACACCGGCCTCTGGTGGTGTCCCCTGACCTCTGGAACTTGAGGTCGCGGATGGGTCTCCTCGAGCCATGTATGTACGTATTCTTGCACACATCTTTCCAGATCCATGGCCACGGTGGCTCATCGTGCACCCCGTGAAACGTCGGCTGAAACGGATCTTTTTGAATTTGTACCCGGCGCCGGAATCAGGATCCTGTTTCGTGGAGAGGAAAGGGGGGATCTTTGTTATCGGTGGACTCATGAACGGAAAACCCACTTCGGAGGTGACGTTTTTCGACTGTTTCGAGCACATAGTGTACCGCTTTCCGCCCATGAAGATGGCTCGATGCGGAGCCTCGGCAAGCCACATAGACGACAAGATATACGTGTTTGGAGGTGTGGCTGATTCCGATTCCGACTCCGATTCCTCAAACTGGGCAGAGGTGTTTGATATCAGGGCCAAAACTTGGGAGTTGTTGCTTGTGTCTACGCCCAAGATGCCACTCAAAATCCAGCGAAGCGCGGTGGTGAAAGAGAAGAAGGAGGGTCAAATCTTCCTCTTTTCACCAGGCAAACGTATGTTTGTGGCCACCGGAAAAACAGATTCTGAGGCACAGCACAGAAACCATTGGTGTTCCTTTGGGCCATACTTGTTGTGCCGTGATTCCCGCCTCGGGAAAATACTGTGGTGTTTCCCACACGAGTTGGATTGGAAGGAAGTGAAGGGTTTACAAGAGCTCTGTGGTTATGATATCTGCAAACTCTGCAGCAGCTGCGGTCACCATGGTGGCCATCTTTTCATCCTTTGGAAAGTTCCTCAGACTTTTGAGCTTTGGTCTGCCCCGATTTCCCTGTGGACACACGAGACACCCGAGGGACTCGAGCTTTCGGGCCGCATTGAATGGTACCGTCCTCTCATCCAGCACTCCACAGACGGCGTCAACTTGGTACATGCTGATTTTGCCAATACCTGATTATTCTCCTCCCTCCCTTGTTTCAAGTTGCTTCTTTTCTCTTTTGTTGCCCAGATTTTTGGTAATTTATGAATAAGAGCCAAAGTGTATTTGAGTGCAAAAGTTCCTCTTTTTTGTTTGTTTGTTTGATGGTTATTGGAATCAAATCACCTTGTAAGCCCAGCAATTGTGCGTAGCGCGAGGATCTCGGACCTGGGATAGCCCAGCCAATTTATTAAATATTCTTTTAATTTTTAAAACTCGTTTGCTGCAAATCGAATCAAAAATATTGCAATCCCCATTATCAATACGTATCGGCCGTATAGCGTATATGCGTCGTAGATATGACCGTAGTAATGGCGTGTATACATGTCCGTATTTTATACATGAATAAGGAAATATTTTGAATAATGGAAGATGTAATGGAAAAGACTAAAGAACAGGGAAAAGGATAAAAGGAATTAGAAGATTATCTAAAAGTAAAAAAAAATAAAAAATAGATAGAACCGATTCAGCCTTGTTATAAATAAATGAAAACTTTCTCGCGAAGATTTGAGAAAAATAGTTTGTAATTATATTACAATTGAGATTAGACAGGTCACCGTTTAGACAACATAATTACTTAACCATTAGTTAGACTGATCCCCATTCTACGGAGAGAAAGGATGTTGTCTTTTTAATATTTTGTTAAACTTGTTTGTTGTGTTCACGTGTCTCTGTCTCCAACTAAAGCCGTCTCGCTTTAACATAGTTTTTCTTCTCATGTAATAATAAAACGTGTTTGATACTTTTCTATATATATAAACTTCAAGAAAGTATATGATTCGCTTTATTGTTGACTATTTAAGATATACAACCAACAAGCAAGCTAATCTCCAAAGATTTTTCATTATATTGCACGAGGCATTCTTTAACTTTGTTTGCTTAAGAATGAAAAAAGCAAGAGAAAAATGTTTATCTAACAAGAGCTTTGTTTACATCAATGTATTAATTGTTGTAAGTAAGAGATAGCTCTACACACATCTAACACTTTTTCCACCCATTTTACATCATGAGCATGTTGTTTTTGTCGTAAGTAGCAATTGTGTTCTCATGTGGGAGGTGTGATAAACTTATTACATCTTCACCTACGCAGTAACTTAATATATTAAGGAGGAGTTTTTTATAGTAAAATAAAATATTTAAGTTTTAAAACTAACTCTTAAGTTCATCGCCAAAACAGTATACAATGCAGTCTTTACCAACAACATATATGAAATCTCATATTCTAGATAAAGATGCAGCAACAAAAGCAGCTCCTTGCTGTTTGCACTTGAAATTTTTCACAAACCTTCTTTGAATGCTCATAATGCAAAGTGAAAAAGTTCAATTGCATATGAGAAGGTGTTTAGAGTTGTTTTTAGGAAACAAATTGATAGATTTGACATGAGCTTTACATTCTCTTAGTAAAGGTTTTGTTCAATTATTTTTAAATAATTTGTTGTTAAGTTTTGAATTTATCACCAAAAAATGAATTAAATATGTTTGAAGTAAAAAACTAAATTGCTTCATTAAATTTTCGTGGTACCAAAAGAATCAAAGAAAATTTACTAACTCGATTTCAATTTTTTAAAAGTTTTACTAAATTCGTACAAAATTTTGCGAATTTATAAAAAAAAGTAACAAGATCTCAAAGATCAAAGGTCACTTCAACTCCCTTTTGAACCTGCGGAAACAAAACGAATGATTAAGCAAGAACATCATGCAACACAATATTGACCTAGCTTAATTGTTGTTGTCAATATTGTGTTGCATGATAATGTTTTTGCTTAAGTTATCAAATATAATTTAATGGCCCCAATAATAAAGCCCGGCCCTGAGTCCAAGTTGAACAAGCCCATGCTTGCAGCCGCAGTTTTATTTAAAATCTTTGGCCCCCAAATTTTGAAAGTGCGCTTAGCATAGTGGCAAAATCGCTTTAATTTATGTTAAGAGGTCATGAGTTCGAGGGCGCGTGGGGCCGTTAAAATCTCATGTCTCGGCGTTAACTTGTTACATGCCTGTACCTGAATGTTCTCCTCACTCCCTTGTTTCAAGTTGCTTCTTTTCTCTTTTGTTGCCCAGATTTTTGGTAATTATGCATAAGAGCCAAAGTGTATTTTTCGTAAAATATTGCTCTCTATACATTTGTACAGCAACTTATGAAAAAGTCTTGACAAAAGAAGAAGAAGAAGATTAGATTTGTTGCTTTTTAGTGTTCTTCCCGAATGTGAAGTAGTGTGCTTTGTTTGTTTTATTCTTCTGAGAAGCTTTCTCCAAGGTCGAACAACAGCAAAAGAAAGAGACTGTCATAATGTGGATAAAAGATTTAGATAAAATCAGGCTGACCTGTGGAAGTTAAGCAACGATGCCACATTCGACTATTGGGATCAACTGATTTGGGATAAGCAATCACTTCAGGGATCGGTAAGTAAGCGTAATGAGTGTTGATTATCCCCACAGTGATCCCACTGTACCCACCAAAAGCTCCATGAACCTGTGACACCCAGAAATATAGATAGAGATCAAATGTTGTTACAAGTATAGTTTTAGTTATCCAAAACAAACTTGTTTAAAGACTTTACAGCGTTTTGTCCTAAAACCGTGCAGAGGATCCCATCTGATGCATTTGCACGTACAGCTCGGATCATGTATGTTGGATCTATGTACTTCACATCCGCCGATACACCAATCTCCTTAAAGTATTTCTTCGTCTGTACATTACAGTTTCGAGCAGTCATCAGAATTTTCGTTAATCATCATCATTCATGATTCAAGACTGAAAAGATACAGAACTTCACAACCAAACCTCTTGTTGAATGTGAACACCGATATCGCCGAGTACTTTGTTTCCAGATGCATCTTTCGCATTTGTATTCTCAAGGAAACTCTGCAATAACACGAAAAAGGTGGGGAATGTTAAAAGTTGTTGTTCATCTTTAGAAGATTTATTTGATCAGTGTTTTGAATTTCGAGTTTTGACCTGTCCTGCTCCTTCTGCAACACAGATTACAGCAGAGCCTTTTGTTTCTATAAGGTACTTCAAATGTTTCAATACGCCATGAGGTCCATGAAGATTGAAAGGAACCTTTTCAAAGTGAAAGACTTTTCAGTTAGAAGCGAAGCAAAGCAAAGCAAATATCTCTCTCAGTGTTTCTGACAATTCAAACAGAAGAAGAAGGTACCTCAGGAATGAGGCAAATGTCGACTTGTCCGCTGGCTAAGGAAGCTTGCATCGCGATGAATCCACTGCTACGGCCCATCAGTTTCACAACGCCAATGCCATGATAAGCACTGTGTGCCTCGATGTATGCAGAGTTAATCGCTCGTTGTGCTTCCTCAACAGCAGTGTCGAACCCAAAAGTTTTATCCATATGCAAAATATCATTGTCGATGGTTTTCGGTACACCAACCACAGCTACTTTCATCCTTCTTCTGCGACACTAGCAAGAGAGAGAGAGAGGAAAAAAGGGTGAATCAAAAGATATGGAACAAGAAAATTGAAAAACTCTGTTTCAAAGGTTTTTGGTAAACATAACAAACCTCATTGTGTATAGCATTGGCACCAGCATGAGTTCCGTTACCGCCAAGCACGAAAAGCATGTTGATTCCTCTCTCCTATCACATATTTTCCGAAAAAAAACTGTGATTACTCTATCATATACACTATCAGAACATTTATTGCAGAGTAAGAATCAGAATGATCTACCCCCATGCTGTCGACGATCTCACTAACACTCGGTCCACCACGTGAAACACCGAGCAAGCTTCCACCGGAGAGATGAATGTTCTGCACCACTTTCCTCGAGAGCTAAACAATCAAAGACCAAAGATAATCCTTAAAATGTAATCTTGGCAAGAGAGCAAAGAGTAGTAGGTCTTTTTTTTCTTGAAATAAACTAATACCGGGATCTCAGGTAGGTTCTTATCAGAGAAGCCACGATAACCAAAAGGAATCCCAACAACGTTCTTCACACCATATATCTCTAAAGTGATGACAATCTTCAACAAACAACAAAACAAATCGTCATGAATAAAAGATAAGAGCTTCTCTCTGCATGAAACAAAAACGTAGCAAACTCACATGTCTAATGACATCGTTGAGACCAGGACAAAGCCCACCGCAAGTAACAATCGCTGCCTTCACTTTCTCGGGTCTGAAGTAAATCTTTTCCCGTGGCCCAGCACGATGTACCCTAAATGATCAATCCATCCTTAGATAATCTAATGACAGTGGAAACAGCAATAGTTTCTTGAGAAAAGCTACTTCTTGAATCATCAATGTTAAAACTATTACTACCATTGCTCGATCCAAGTGCAGTCAGGATCAATACACACTGCTCCAGCAGAAGTTGGTGATGAGTAGTTTATAACCTGATATCAAATCCAATCCAAACTTTAATTCTGCCTTAGGTTCTCTAATCAGGTTTCTTTAGCCAGCTGCCAATTACAGAGGAAGAAGATATTACCTTGAGAAGTACTCTATCTTTGTTATTAATGTATCCATGCCACTCTTCATCCGACGGGTAACCGCCGGAGAAATCTGCCGTCGGCGACCTACCGGAGAACACCAAAAAAAATTACAGAATAAAATCAAAACATTGGCACTATAACGATCATGAGTGCATGACCCAATACTCCACAGGGATCGAATTCCTTCGGAATTTTCGGAATTTACTTACCTCATCTTTAGACAAAACGTGGAGCGGATAGCTTCCGCATCTGGGAACACATCGGTGATATGGGGGATGTTGAATCGCTCCTCGAAATCTCTCTGATACTTTAATTTCCAGTCGGGATCACTTAGATCCATCGCGGCCGTTTCCGCCGCCGCCGTGCCTCGAGGAATCCGCAAGGAATTCGCCGGAAATCTCGGTTTTCTGAGGATCAAAGAAGAACCGAGTCGAGCAGACCGGACGAGCAAAGAGTTTTTGGGAGATATGCATACGGCCACGGCGGTTGAACCGACGCAGGAACCGATGAGCACATCCATGGAGAAAAATGATAGGATCTTTGCTTTTACAGTTCGCACTAAAACACTTTTGGAGGGAGATTTATTTTGCTCACAATAAAAAAAAACAAAAGGAGACAAAAGTGCTATTTGAATTTTTAGCCGTCCGATCTTAGAGTTATCTGAGATTTTCTCAAACTTGGCTTCCTAGAGTGACGAAGAAGTAGGTAGGGCGAGTAGAAACGGAATCTAATCGAATCTAAATAATTAACTAATTATTAAAAAGGTTTATTTGTTAGATAGCCATTTTTGGGGGATCAAAATTGGCAAACTTAACTAATGTGATCTCACACTGTCACACTTTCTCATTATACTAAAATTGTGAAGGCTCATATCTAGACATATATAAATTGTTAATTTTGTGATTGTTTCTTTCAAAGCGTTATTACTAATTACAAACCTATAAAAAAATTCTTAATAGAGTCATAAATAATCTAATGGGTTCAACAAAAGTGAAAAGAGTCTTATCAATATACCCAATGATGTTTGACTTTCGCATAGGTCGCATCACATCACATCACTAATAGTAGAGACTAGAGAGTTGGAAGTTGGAACTATATTATTAAATGAGAATATCACGTAACTCCTACGCTATCCACCACCGATCCATATATTCAATAAAACGAATATTTGAAGAACAATATGAAGAGAAAGATAAAGATTCCAAGAAAAAAAATTAATAAATAACATTGGGTTCTTTAGTTAATCATGAGGAAACATATTTATCTCATTCGGTATTTGTTCCTGAGATACAGTTTTGAGTTTGGATTTATAATGGGCTTTGGATATCAGAGGAAAACAAATTTTAGTTTAGATTTTTTAAAAATTGTGAATCTGATATTTTTTACTAATCAGAACCATCGCCCTCATTTATAGTGAAATTGAAGTATAATATTTTCATTTAAAAAATATAACGTCTTGACGCAAACATGTGAATCTTCTTCTTTATTACTCAGACAGAAAATACTTGAAAGCAATCCATAGCAGTCTTATAAGTAAAGCACTATTCTCACCAATATATAAAAAAGACAGACATAACATAAGCTTCAATTATAATCTGCACTTAAAGATATTTGGCGCGTAAATGCTTCAATGGCCGTTTAGTTAACGGTCACCTAAAGCCCTATTATTAAGCCCTAATAACTTTTACAAACTTCAACATGTCTTATTCGGACCACCAACTATAATACCTGAGCCCACAAGCGACCCATCAAGAGAAAATGTCAATATCAAAACGACATAGTTTTATAACCCACTGTGAAATCAACTGAAAAGAAAAAACACTAGACACAGGAGGGGACCGCATCATAAAAAAAGAGAGTTGTGAAACCATGGACCAGCAAACTTATAGCCAACCGAAGGTAAGTAACAAATATATATACAGAGATGACACATGCATGTAGTGTAATAACCTTCATGATGGAAAGAAAAGTTAGCAGTTAGCTACTAAGTGTTGTTTATAAGTATAATCATTGCAGGAGGAGAGAAGACTCTTGTTGTCCAAAGAAGAAGAGAGGATTCGAGATGAGCTTGAAATGGAAATAGAAAGAAATTTGGAAGGAGAATTCAAGGATGGGATCTACAATCTCGCACTCAAACTCCGGAGGCTGTATGAACAAAGACGGGAGAGAGAAGAGTCGTTGGATGTTTCCATGAGAAAGAGCAAGAGAGTATTGGAGGTGAACATAAGCATAAAGATGGAAGGAGATACCAAGATTGAGATCGCAGAGAAGAAGAAGGAAGTAGAAAACAACAAGACGAAAAAAGCAGAGAGTTTGGACAACAGAAAGAAGTTTGCACCTGGTGAAGATAAATCAAGAAAGGAGAAGACGAAGAACCCAACCAGGGCTCATGAACTCAGATGGAAATGGTAAAAGAGATTGATCAGTCCCTATATTTGCCAGTATCTATCTATGTTTGAAGCTATTTTATATATCCTATATTTAAACACGAACGAAATAAGAGTTATGTATATCAAATTATGCAGTGAGATGGTAAAAACAAACACAATCTTCTTCGTTTACAACCATATAAAATTTTTAAGGTTGATGCTAAGCTATCAAAAAATGCTATATTTGTGTTCTCAAGAATCACACTGACTGTAAGGCACCGTCTTGCAAAGTATATTGCAGAGATGTAACAGCGCCTTGGTAGTTTAAGAAACCCATGAACCAAAACTCATGATCATCGACCGAGATTACCTGCACGTACTTCTCCGCGGGATTCACCGTGCTCGTAGAAGGGTTCACCGATTTAAGCTGATATAGTGGGATGACTAGCTGTTTAAGAAGAAGAAGATACAAAGTAAACTCAACAAGAATTATAATTTGATCACAAAAAGGTAAGAATGTTTGTGAACAAGAAGAAGACCTTATAATAGCTCCATTCAGTTTGACCAGAAGCTTTGTAAGAGAGAGGGTTATCGCTACAGTAGGCAAGCTTGGAGGTGGAAATGTAAAGAACGCCCATGACCGGACCAGCTGATGTTGACAAGTAGCATGCGTATGAATCTTGCAGCTGCTCCTCTGTAGCTGTTTCAAAGGTTTGCCTGAAAATTTTCTCGTATCCTCCTTCTGCTATCACTTTTGTACTCTGTGCTATTCTTCCCATTGCAGCATCCGCAAAACTCGGTGCTGTTTTCACTGATGCAAACACCAAAAGATTAGAGAGACCAGCCACATATAAGAAATCACATTCAAATCGAGTCTTCTCTTTAACATTGACTCAAAAACTTCATTGCTCAAAACAATTTCAGCTTATGATTCCAGCCAAAACCATGTCTTTTTTTTGACAAACGATAATAAGAGTTGGAGTAAACAGATTCAGATGGTAATAACGGATCGGAAACTCACGGTGCTGCCACGTGTTACCGGCAAGGCTCTCAGCCTTCATCGCTGCTTCTCCGACTCTCCTTCCCCATCTCCCAATCACATCTTTCACAGACTCCATTGTCTCTGAATCCAATTCAAAGAGATCATTCCAACGGTTACACATCTCCCATACGGCACCAGACCAAACAGTATATAGATATAACTTTCACACACTACCTTTCAACGACGCGTCCGAATTTTCCGATCCCGCGGCGGAAGAAGACGATAAGTCCTTCTGATCCGGTACCGGAGATTCAGAAACCAATTCTGGGTTCCAGTGGACCGATTTACCCGACCCGGACACCGATCGAGCCGGCACTTGATCTTCCTTCGTCTCGATTCCAATTTTTAACGTAGGTTCCTCGGATAAGACCACCACAGAACTCGCAACATCGGCTCCTTTCAGCCCCTGATCCACCGGTTTCGGATCAACGCTTGCCTCCGGGTTCTGATCCTTTATCGAAACTTCCGATTTCACTGCCGTTTCTCCCGGCGCCTGCTCCATCCTCAGACGAATTTGACGCCTCTCTCTCTCTTGGAATTTCTTCTCTGGGGATTTTTGAATTTCGCAAGTATGGCTTCGTCTTTCTCTGTGTTTCTTTCCGTTTCAAAAAAAACGTCTTTTAACGGGTTTACCGGGAAGAACGGTGACAAGCCGTGATAAGTGACGCCAAATGAGAGAATGTAGACCGGTTTAGACCCGTGAATAAATTTCTTTTTAAGTACTACAAATCATTTCATTGCTGTTTCGCTGTATTCTGATGTGATGATTTTCATCATTTAGATTGCTAATTGTTTATTAACACGTAGTGAAATCGTTGATCCTCACCAATCGGAGAGTACCAAAAGTTGATAAATTAAAGTTACGGGAAATTGTATAAAAGCTCAAAATTTTCGTCCGTAATGGCCAGATATTGAATCATACATGCCATTATGCCATTCAAAAACGTTACAGTTCCCACCCGAATTTTATTATTGTATGGGTCTAGATATATTTTGGACTTTGCCTTACGGGTATCAAAGCACCAAAGCCCATATTTAGAGCAATGGTGTTGGTTTAATTTGTTTGTTGTAGAATTTGGTTTTGATTTAATTTGTTTGTTTTAGAATTTCGGTTTACATTTTGGTTTTCGTTTTAGGATAAAGGTTCTCTCGTGTAAGTGCGACCCAACTAACTATACGATTTTTTCGCACCATACAAAATGTCACAATCATTCACAGATAATATATGTTGCTTGTCTGCCTCGTCGTAACCTTAGTGGGAACCAAGTATGTTGCGCGTGGTCTTGACTATTGAGAAAACCAAAAAAAAATTATAATTTAAATATTTGATGCAAGTATATCGCATTATCGCTTGGCACAAAATATGTCACTCTCTTAATTCCATGTAAACTCGTCAAATTGTATTGCCAATAGATAAGTAATATTCTACAACTCAAAAAAATCCATATCATAATTATATGCTTTCGTTTGGTGCTCTTCCGTGTAGACGACTCTTCAAGAAAACTTCCCAATTCAATCAAGAGACTTGGTAAAGACTACTTAATATTGATATTAAAGATGAATAAATAATTAAGAGTTGTACTGTCTGTCTATGTGCTTGCATGACTAAGATGTCCAGATACTAAATAATCATCCAAAATCATTTTATTTTGTTGTAGAATTACATATAATCTTCTTAGCAATATATATATATACAAACCCTTTTCATCATTTCTCCACCACCAACGAAGACAAGAGCTTTCTCAGTTTCTCTATCTCTCTCGTCGTTTTTATTTCAGACAACGAAAGAAAATTGAAACAGAGATCAATGGCTCTTAAGGCATTGCAAGCTCTCATCTTTCTTGGTCTATTGGCCACGTCCTGTTTCGCTCAAGCTCCGGCTCCAGCACCTATCATGGTTCTCCCACCGGTAGCATCTCCTTCTCCGGCTGTTACTCCGACTGCAGAGCCATCGACTCCGGTTGCTTCACCACCGGTTCCGGTTACCGAGCCAACTCCAGCTCCGGCTACTCCTCCTACCGTCTCACCACCGACTACTTCTCCAACAACTTCCCCTGTCGCTTCTCCTCCAAAACCAGAAGCTTCGGCCCCAGCCCCATCAGGCTTGACACCGACTACTTCTCCTGCTCCGACCCCAGAAGCAAGTGCACCGGCAGCTGACTCAGCATTGACTAACAAAGCATTCCTTGTGAGCACCGTCATTGCCGGAGCCTTGTACGCCGTCGTTTTGGCTTAATGAGAGCTTTGAGTATTAATTTCCTCTCTCTTTTTCTCCTTTGGTTTTTCTTATCATGATTTGTTGACGAAATCTCTCTGTTTTCTCTAATACATTTCGTATTTTTCTTCCTCTTTGTTGGTGTTTCTTTTGTTGTTTTGGTCTTTTTGATACTTTATAACTCTGATGGGCCATGGGATTAACCTAAGGGAGGAGATTCTGATTGTAATTTCTTCATTCTATTTTTTTAATATAAATAAAGTCTTGTTTCATATAATCAGCATTAAGATTGCGGTGACTTAATTGCAGATATTGAATTAATGTGTTAAGATGTAGAAAAATTGGATCGGTTCAGAGAAAACAGAGCCAGATTATAAGCACATTTGAGAAAGAAAAGTTTTGAAAGTTTTATTCCTAACTCTTTTAATAGCCACCGTTTTAGCTATTTACTATCGTAATTTTTGCTTGACTTTTAGATTGATCTATGATCAATGAGTTGTAAAAAAAAAAAGATTGCACCTGAATATTTTACTGATGTTTTTTTTTTGTTCCTAATTCAAAGAAACACCGCAAATTTACAGTTCAGTAAAACTCAGGCCTTTGTTCATCACATGTTCTTAGTAAAAAACAAAAATAATTTCCAACCTCTAATCATTCTTAATATATACATCAACATCCAGACATTAATGAAATAAACTATCTGCGCCTTTGACTTTATGGTGGCTGAATTAGAAATATTCTGAAAACCGTCTTTTTCGAGATTCAAAACACTTTATCATTACTCTGTTTGACAAAATTCTTCATCTATCTCATTTTTTTTCGTTCAACATTCTTCCTCTTTTTAGTCTTTAGAATTTCACAAGACATCCGACCAAAAAATAAAAATTTCACAAGATGGCCGGTCAAAATCGTTCGTTAACACAACGTTCGACTAGAAGAAACCGGATAATTAAACGGCCTATCAACATTAGTAAACCTACCAGAAGAAAACCGAACAGCATCACCGTAACCAGTAACTAACCGATCAGTAAACCGAGCCGATCCGTATCTTTTTTCTCTCCTCCCAATCCCAACAATCGATTTCTCAATCCGCCCATAGCTACCCTCTAAATTACCAACCATGCCCTTGACCTCAAGAACCAAACCCCAGAACCCATCGAGCCAAGCTTTCTTCCAATTCCAATGGCAGATTTCAGACAATCTCTCTTTACAACTCTCGAGCCGCTTCAAAGCACAGAGAAGCTCGATCGAATCTCCGAAGCTAAGAGTATCGGGTCGCTCTTTAAACTCGTTGAATCTCGTGTAAAGCTCGTCGATGGAAGACACGTAGTCTTCGCCGACCAATTGGGTGATTTTGACGGCGAGAGGTTTGCCTCCTGAAAAGGGTAGATCCGGAATTTTACATGCTTCTTCTAGCAGACCGACGAGCGCGTCGACTTCACGCAGCAAGTCAGTGTTGGTAAGAGACGAAACCATCTCTTCGTATTCGTCTTTGTGGACCGTGCTCGATGTTGAAGAAATGAAAAACCCCATGACTCTTGAAGTTGATAACAGATGCTCAAGGTATAAAGCGTACCTAAAATCAAAACCAAACACATAAAAATCCAAACTTTATGATACACAACAAAAAAAACAGAAACTTTCTTTTTATCGAATTGAACTCACCATCGGACCCAAGAAGAAAGCTCCCACATCAAAGGGGATTTCTCGTCTCTGAAACCAGAAAGCTTGAGATAATTCCGGCCACCGGACGCCGGAAAAACAGAGAGCTGATCTTGGAGGATGAAGCGACCGTGCTTGACGATGTGGTGGACGATGATCAGAGATTTGAGAGCGACGCAGGCGTCTCCGGTGGTGTGAAGTCGGTCCATGATGGCTTCAACGGCGGAAGCAGCAGTAGCTCGTGAGCCAGTACCGGCGGAAAGGAGAAGAGCAAGGTGGCGATTTCCCGGCGGAGTTGAAGGGTCATGAGTAGTGGCACGGAGGACGGAGAGATGGAAAGAGAGAGATTTGCTTTTTGGGTTTGATGAGACTAAAGCAGCTTTGCTTTGAGAAGCTTTGTCTTTTATTATTCCGATTAGATCTGCAAAACTTGTAATTCTTCCCATCGATTGAAGCTCTGATGATGATCTACAAAGATAGATGACTTGTTGTGTCTTCTTTTTTTTTTTTGCTGATTGATTAATAAGGAGATGATATAAACATAATTATTTAATTCGGGTCAAGAATGGACACTGTTTTTATATGATTCGATGTACCAACATGGGTCAAATAATCTTATATATATATATATATATATGGATAATCGCTCCAATTTACTTTTATTTTTTTCTGGTTTGGTTTTTCCTTTCCAAGCTACTTTCCATATTTAATCAATTTTAAAATAGAATGCAATCGCTCGAATCGAACATTCTGATGATTTCCTCTTTTTAATCACCGGATTCAGAAAGTGGTACGGGGTATATCAAAATTTAGATTCCTCAAAAAAGGCAGAAATAGATGTAAAACCTTTTTCCGTTAAGTACTGTTTGAGAAACTTTCTATTTCCTAAAATTTATGAAAAAGTTGTTCTGAGCGTGCGGAAATCAACAGTCTTGTACGAACAGGCTACTTTTGTCAGCGACGATGACGCACATAATAGTTTCTCACGTTTGGTAGAGACTAGGTTTAAATTTTCCATTTTAATTACCAAGTTGGTTTAGAAAACAAAAGAATGAAAACTAGTAGGAGTAGTTATTATGAATCACTAAGGTCATTTTTATTACTATAAACCAGTAAAATCATAATTACAACTTAAACAAAGAATAATACATTTGATTGTATAATCTATAATATAAAAGATGATCAACTCTTTCCAGTTGAGTATCACATCAACATTGGAGAGAGTGACACGTGATATCTGTCTTTTTAAATTTTATAATTAATTGTTTATTATTTTAATGCAACCAAAATTAGATTAATTAGTTACCTTTTAATTATATGCTAATTAAATTTATATATAATTTATAAATACATAATATAATTTATATTTTCTGGTGACAAAACATTTATCACATACATAGTTATTATCGATAAAATATATACATATGTATTATATATTTATTCAAATACACATATTTTTAGGTAAAACTCATATATAATAAATTATCATTAAAAATTTAAGTTTTTTATTCAATAATAAAATATGAAATAATTGATAAATACTTTTTTTATTGTAGTCAAAATATGTAATAATATATTTCTTTAATTATAACATATTTGTAAACTATAGTAAAAAGAGGTTGCATAATCAGGTTAAAATAATAGGACGACTAGAAATCAAAAACAAAAAATATTATCATTGTTCATAAAAAAGAAGTATACAATAAAATAAATTATAGCTAAATTTTTAACAAATAATATTTTGAAACAAAAATTTGCATATTGCACAGATACTCATCTAATAATATATAAAAACCCCTTGCCAAGAAAACTAGTATAATAAAGAATTGATAATCATCAGTAGTAGATGGATGGAAACAACCCGCAAGCTGAGATAGAAAACATAAAAACAAGCTATTCATTATGTTTACAACAACTAACGAGCCCCTACCATCAAATCTATAACTAAAACTAACGCGTAACCATTGGTATCAAACAATCTAATATTTGGGACTTGGCACACTTTCTGCTTTGTATCCAAATTCGGAAATGGTAACTTATGTAATTTTCGAATACATATATATTTTATTTTATTTGTCAACAATACATATTTCGTTTTTATGATTAATAATGGAGAAAGCCTGACATAGTTTATAAAACCAACAATTCAAAAGCGTTTCCACCCCTAAAATGAGCAATAAAAGATATATTCCTATACAAAATGGATATTCGATTTCGCTTCATGAATTTCTCAAAACTTTCGCCAAATGCACGCTTTCATCATATTAATATGATCAATGCATGTTGCGCTAATCTCTCTCACGATAAGTTAGGAACCAATCTATTTGAGAACCAATAGAAATGACATAAAAGCTCAAACAATGTTTTCATTATTATCAATAAATATCAAGTATAAGCACTCTTACAGAATTTATAAAACTTGTTTAGCGAGTTGCTAAACAGCCTGGACCCTTTTGGGGGTGTTGAAAATTCACCAATATAGTACTCCCTCCGTTTTTTTAAGATTTAGTAATTTTACCCACTCGTATATATATGAAAAAGAATTTCCACTACTGACCCATTCCAGGGCGTGGCTAACGGCAAATTATAACGTCGTCACTTCAACGAGTCGCCGTTAGGTGGTCTAACGGAACCCGAGTTTGACTTTGAAACTAACAAACCCCATCGATCCGCCCAATTGACCCGATCGGATTTTTCACCCGACCCGAATTTGTAGCTGCACTCCTCGCCGCTCCGATTATACTCCCCTATTCCTTCCGCCGTCAAATCAGCGTCAAAGCTTCTCGTTCGTTTCAGCCTACGTCCTTTCGCCGCCATGATTCTCCTCTTCACTTCGTCCGGCAACCGTAGAGTAAACCTCTCAGTGCCGCCGTCAACGAGTCGACATAACGAATGACCCGTCGAATTCGACCGCGGAAACTTACCGCCGATTCCGGAACTCGGCCGTCCGTGGTGGCTTTTCTCTGCCTCAACGGTCATCGAATCTCCCGCAATGTCAATCGTGACGTGGTCATTAATCGGAGCTCGAATCTCCGGGTCATCTTCCCCGCCGGGTTTATCCGATTTCGCCGTGAGATTGTATCTGCAAACAGGGCAAGTCGCGTGGGTGAAAAGCCAAGCGTCGATGCAATCGATATGGAAGAGGTGATTACAGATCGGGAGCAACCGCACCGTCTCGCGATCCTCCAATTCGTTGAGGCAGATCGCACATTCCAGATCACCGGATCCAATCTTCGATTCCTTGACGGAGGAGTAAGCGAAGACAGGAAAGCTCTCGATGACGGCGTCGTCAAGGCCGCCTCGTCGTGAACAGCCGTCGTCGGCGCGGCGGTGGAAGTATCTAGTGGAGAATCCGGGATTAGAGCGCGTGCAGTGGCGGATATAGACGGATAGTAGTCCAAAGAAGAAGAAGGCGGTGACGAGAACGGCGAAGACGGTGGTCTTCGACGGAGGTTGGTCTGGTTGCAACGCGTCCGGGCTCGGTGAGAGTGATTCCTCACTGGCTTTGCTCCGTACGATTAAGGCCACGTGGAAGATTGTGATCAACTGGTGGATAATCCAACGGTGAGAATTGAAACCCTGGACACGTATCATCGTTCATTCGAAACGACGCCGGTGAAGAAGAATGAATAGTCACCCGTCGGCTGATATTTGTCCACGTCGAATTGCAAATGTAAATGTTTATCAGTTTTGTTATTATTAAGGTTAGACGCATAATTTATATCAAATAAGAAGATCGCATTTTATACACTTGAGAGTGGAGAAGCAAAAACTTGTCTCCAAAAATCTTCAAAAGGGTGAAAATTATATTTTGACTTTTTGATGAACTTAAAAAATGGAGATAATGGGCTAAATTTTGTCAAATAGTTTGCTAATTCATTTAATTAATCATTGATCTCCACTTGTTTAATGAAAGAGTCTTTATCCACTAAATTGTGCTTCGTTTACATGTCTATCCACATGTTCATTGCATATTCACAAGTTATTTGTCTCTTCCATAGGGTCAAATTAATTCTTAGAGGTCAGCAATGTTTCATCGTACAGTTGCCTTTTCCTTGATTTCAGACAAGAAAATAACAAACAAACACAGAAAAACAACACATAAGTGATAAGTGGTCCGTATCGCATTGGTCAGAAAGAAAGGTTATATTTATGGCCACACCAACAATCGAATTACCATAACAACTGCGAATTGCAGCTATTTACCGATTTACCATAATAATTTAAGTGGTTGATTATAGATATGAATCTCGTACGTTTATTACTAGTAGCTACAAGTTTCAGCTTATCACTACTTTTAAAACTCAGTTAACAAAAAAAAATATACTTACAACTACTAAAAAGAAAACAGTTTGGATTACTAGTAAGATAGAGACAAACTTAATAAGGATAAAAGAGAACTGCAGAAACTCGAGGCTTCACCTTATAACTTTCCAAAGAGACGATTTATTCATTATATATCGTCAATGTGGTTGATATCTTCAAAGTCGCCTTGTATTCGGACATCATGATCCAACATCCAGGTTAAATTTATATTAATATTGTTTTTCAAGCTGATCTACTAGTTGTGCAACTGTTTACATTTACTACTATTACTATTAATATAATAAGGTTAGGATAATAATTACTACATTTATAAAAGGTTATACCTTTTTATACAACTAGGATAACCTTTTTATAACTACTCCTACAATATTAACCTTTTTATTTATAAAAGGTTAAATTTATATTAATAATTGTTTATAATATTGCTGATCCAACTAGTAGATCAACTGTTTACATTTACTACTATTACTATTTATATAATAAGTCCACCCACTTGAGCTGTTAAAAGGTTATACAAAATGGACCAGGCCTATAATAATTACATATTTTGTGGTCCGTTATCTGTGACTGGGTCATACTGTAGAGGCCTACCATCTCTTTTATTCCCAAGTTCTAAACATATTTCATTTTCTCCAAACTTTCGTCGGAAAGAAATTTATCTCAAATGAATATACCCTTACTGGAGACTGTATAGGCCTACGAAAACTGCTAATCTCAGTTTCCTTAGTAAAGCTTATATCCTCCCTCCCTCAAAAGCCATTATGTGGTAAATAGAGAATTTATAAAGAACCCTATACCAATATATTAGCATTTTAACATCTGGACCTAAATGGGCTCAGAGTAGAAGACAATCCTCCAAGCCCATATTTATTTGGTACGCAAGTGTAGCATTAATTGCTCGGTATAATTTTTCCAATGTAAAATCAATAAAAAAATCTGTAGTAAAAAACTTATAATTTTACTTTTTTTTTTTTTAATTTTTCAGTCCAAAGTATTTTGACAAGATCGTAAGGGTAAAAATGTCTTACAGCTGTATTTAATTCATTTGTCTTTTTTTTTTCTTACGGTGGCGTTGTTTGATTGAGCCCATAGTTTTTGGATACATTCAACGAACCAAACCCAAATTGTGTCAGTCTTGTTCCCCCACCCACAAGCTTTTTTCCCACCCTCCTGTGTTGCTAACAATAACATATTATTGTACATCTCACATATATCAATATCAACGTTTTAATATAAAGATCTCGAATCATAACATATGGGATTAATACTATCCTTATAATTTAATATCTTATCTAATTTGTTAAATTTGATCAGGAATGAGAAAACTTCATTTTATTTCATTTATCAATTTTGTCAGCAAATCTTCTGACGTATCTTATGACGATTTTCAGAGGATGGGAACATTAACCATTCTAATTATTAAATGCACATCTTACGTATCTGTTTTTCGCTGTTTATTAATAATTTCTATGAATTTTATATAAGTTTAGAAAGTTGAAACTAGAAAGTAGAAACACCCTACCGGAAAAAATAGGGTTAAGCTGCATTACCAAAATTAATAAACCAATACGGTGACGTATCACAGATTCCGTTTCGCCTGAGCCGAGTGGAGCCGAGACGTATAAACTCTGTTCCCGTTTCATTACAAACTTAACCCTGGTTACATTTTAACCCAAGCTTGGTTTATTTAAAGAAAATAAAGTGTGAAACCAACTTGTTCATATTGAAACAAAGAACCCCCCTCTCTCTCTTCTCTCTCGCTCTCTGTAAATATAGATTACCATTTTCTTCTAAATAGCCCAACAAAAAGCTTCTCCTTTTCGGAATTCTTCTAAAGTCTCATCTTTTCTTTATGGGTTTCAACTGAAAGAAGCTGAATTGTGTTTAGAACATTGCTGTAATGAAAATTTAGCAGCACGTAATTATAAAATTCCAGAAGACTTTATAAGTTTATTGTTGGTATCATGAAGAGACTTAGCAGCTCAGACTCAATGTGTGGTCTAATCTCCAATTCTACAGGTTCTTACCATTTTTTGGATTCTTTTTCCTAATTTCAGTTTCAGACAAACCCATGTGATCCTTTCTTCTTCGAATTTCACTTTAATAGCAAATGATACTGTTTAGATCTTTGCTTTTGTTTTTTTATTGACAAAACTCATTGGTTACTTTGCAACAGATGAGCAGAGTCCGAGAGGGTACGCAAGTAATTTCCAATCTATGCTTGATGGTTACGAAGAAGAAGGTACAACAGTCGAGGAATATTCCGGCAACATCCACCACATGGGTCTATCGGAGAAGAAGAGAAGGTTACGCGTTGACCAAGTCAAAGCTCTTGAGAAGAATTTCGAGCTTGAGAACAAACTCGAGCCTGAGAGGAAAACGAAACTAGCACAAGAGCTTGGGCTTCAACCTCGTCAAGTAGCGGTTTGGTTTCAGAACCGCCGTGCACGGTGGAAGACAAAACAGCTCGAAAAAGATTACGGCGTTCTTAAGAGCCAATACGACTCTCTCCGCCATAATTTCGATTCCCTCCGCCGCGATAACGATTCACTTCTCCAAGAGGTGAAAGTTCAATTTTTTAAGGATTGAAAATCATAAAAATCTAAACTTTTTAATTGATTTTAATTTGAAATTTATTTGTGGTTTTGCAGATTACTAGAATCAAAGCTAAGATAAACGGAGAAGAAGATAACACCAACAAGGCTACGACGGAGAGTGAAATCTCCGCCGTGAAGGAAGAGTTAGTTTCACTGCCGGAAAAACTATTTCACAAAACGGATCCGATTCCTTCATCTCCTCCTCAGTTTCTAGAACACTCCACGGGTTTTGATTACCGGCGAAGCTTCACCGATCTCCGTGACATCCTACCGAATTCCACCGCTGTCGACGCTGGATCTTCCGACAGTTGCGATTCAAGCGCCGTTATGAATGAAGAAACCAGCTCCGATTATGGAAGATTGACGCCGCCGACGACGGTTACCGGCGGTAACTTCTTACAGTTCGTGAAAACAGAGCAGACGGAGGATCACGACGATTTTCTGAGCGGTGAAGAAGCTTGTGGTTTCTTCTCCGACGAGCAACCACCTTCTCTTCATTGGTACTCCGCCTCGGATCACTGGACATGAGAATCGTTGATCGGAGTGATCGATTTATTGTGCTCTGTTATTTCTCTATGTGGGAAACAGAACGGAGGGTAAAACTGGAATAATTGAAAATAAGGAATTAAGGATTAAGGAGTAGTTCATTGGGCTTAAACTGTAATTATGCTTTCCCTCGTGTAATTAACGATGGCGAGAGGGGTTTTCACAGATATGAAGGACACATGAAAGTAATACAGCTAAGGTTGACCCCTCTAGTCCAAATTGTATTCTAATTTTTACCCCTAAACATTTAAATTGACTAAGATCACCTTATACGGTTTTACCCCTCTATACGCTATAAATTAAATAGCTTTTAGTTTGCAATTGAAGGAAGAACTGAAATTTAATTTATGAAAGGAATTAAAATGGGATATCATAAGCGAATTTTAAATAAGGACATTCTATGTCTTTTTGTTACTGTAGTTATGTACTTGAAAATATATGTCTAATCAAATAATCATCACTAGATTTTATCAAACATAGAGAATGATTATATCTAACATTATCATGCATATAACTCGTTATAATCAAGATTGACGAATTTTTTTAGGACGTCTAAATATTAGATACTAACATGGTAACCTGTGATTTTGGGATTGATCAGATGGTATATATTGGAGTTTTATAGAAAAGATGGGGTGAAAGTGAAACTGAGACAAATCATGGGTGAAAAATGGAAGATGATGAAAGAAAAGACGTGTGATTAGTTTCTCCGTAGCCGCAGCTTTTCTCCCCACGACCACGACATCTCTTTCTCTTTCCTTTTTATTTTTAAACATAAAATCATTTTTTTCTTTTTGGAAAGCTAAATTCAATCACGAAAACGACAACTGAAATAGTGATCACGACAAAAAGAAATTCATATTTGTCAAATCTGATGTTACAATTAATAGTAAACTAAAATTTACAACAATGACTTTTTATCTCTTCAACCAAAAAAACCACATGTTTTACACAGGTGCATAGTCATTTTAATTTTTTTTTGTTTGGTTAAAGATAAGTAGATAACATCTTCCAAACATTAGCTTTAAAATTCGACGACAATGTAAATAATTTTATATGAAACGGGAACAAAATATGATAAATAACCTTTGGAGAGAAAGAATAGTTCTTCAAATCTAGAAAGTGGCTTTAAGAAATGGTGCAGAACCTGATGATTTTCGTAAAAGGGTTTTGGATGACTGCTACAAATTTTTGATTTTGGTGAAGGACAATAAAGCTTTTCTTAAAAATAAAATAAAATAAAGGTGATAAATTACTAAGAAACACTTAAAACATAGGATTGGGTGTGAAATGCTATCTCATCATCAAGGTGCTTTTGTTTTTATGATTGTGTGCGTTCGTTTTTAAGTGGGAGCATGGGACATCGTTTTTAGTGAATGATGAAAACATTCTGACACAGTCAGAAGCTTTTACCAATGTCACGGATCATATCTGAAATTGAGGCATTCAAATCACGACATGACGCCAAATGATATAAACATGCCAAAAATATTTGATCCCCTTACGATTTTTTTTTTTTTTTTAATTACAATATTGTAATTTCTTTAATTATCTATTCTTTATACATAAGAAAATGAAAGTGCAGTTGTTGCAATTAACACAAAACAAAGAACTGAAGTAAATGAAATTACACTTTTTCAATTACACATTTAAAAGGGGAGGGGGTATGTACATTGCATTCGAAATATAAATTTCCTAAAATTCTATATATTAATGAAAAAAGAAATATTATAAATTATAAAAAAAATAAAGTTACATTAAAATAGGTAAATTAACCTTTTTTAGTGTATATTTTTTTTGCTGTATTGCCAAATGGCACAGAAAAGGAGTGGGGGCCTACACTGTAGCCTATTTTCTCATTTTCTTTATAAGAAGCTGCGAGAAAATGGGGACCACTTACCCATGTGTTGTGGGGCCATGAATGCATCAAATAACATGTCGTTTTCGTCATTGCCATTTGTCACCATCGACCGAAATAAATTAGTTTTATAATGAGAAAAATCAGAAAGCCTCGCAGGATAGCTGGAGGAGGATAGACACGTGTACAGTGCTCTCTTCTCAGCCCTCCGATCCAATGACTTCTCAATCTCATCATCTCTTTCATCAATTTACAGGCGTTTTATTTCACTGCTCTATTTAACCACTCGTAGCTCGACACGTTACAATAATCAAAAGAATGAGTGTCGGTTTGGTCTGGTAGGTGATGAACCGGTCGGTACAAAGTTTATTTATAAATTTTGTAACTAAACCCCTTTTGTTTTTTTTTTTGTAACTAAATTTACTAAGTTTAATATACTTACTAATTATGTTTTTTATATTTAAGGCGGTGAACATTTGTGTTGTGTGCGTCTCTTTCTCTTGGCAGAGATCACAATGGTCTTAAGAATCTTTGCAAATCGTTTAATTATATTTACACGAAATAAAATTTAACAACTTTATAATTCAAAATCTGTATAATTGTCATTTTTGTACTATAAATAATACATATGCGATTGCTGCTGTCACGCAAACAAAATTATTTGCTATGTATACAATCATTAACTTTTACTTGCTAACGGATTAATTGAACTATTCTATTGCCTACGAAGGCAATCGAGTTGTAACTTGTTAATTAAGAATATAATAAATGGTATTATAAATTTATAATTGAATGCTATTGCAGTATTGCTATATTAAAAGAATATAGGTTATATTTTTCAACACTCTCGTGTTTCCCAGGGCCCGCTTGTAGAAACTCAAATATGCTTTGATGGTGAAATGTTTTTTAATTTGTATATAGTTGCCCCTCAAAAAAATTGTATATAAATAATCTAAACATAAACTAACACGCAAATGGGTTTCAATATTTGTCAATAATTAATTACAAGGTGGGTCATTTAATAATGTCTCTCTCAGCTCTCAAGTCTTTATTTCTGGAAATTCTTATAATACTCTAAACTTGGAAACACTTAAATAGTTGATTAATTCTACAGTACAACAAAATTTGGTAAAATTAATACATGTGTGACACTAAATTATGATATTTAGAGACAATTTGATAGCTCGACGTGAATGTTTAACTCTTTAACGCTATTCTTTTTTCTTTCTTTCTTATAACTATTTTGATATTGTTTAAAGTTAAAACTATAGTTATCTTCATGTTTAAAAATTATTATCGCTTTGTATTACTAATAATTATATATATCCTATACAATTACTTTATCAAGCTATAGGAGGTCAAATCTACATTATAATATTACTAGGAAACTTTAGTAAGAGGTCATTTCGTACATCATCATTGATTTCCTTAATTTTTTAGCGTTGCCAAAAAGAAAAATAAAAAAAGGATTTACAATTGATCAGTTGTGTAAACAAATCAGCACTAGTGCGAATGCGATTTGAAAGAAAATGGATAGAAAAATAATTTTAAAATATGTAGAAAGCTTTTTTGGGTTAAAATATTAATAAGAACCACAAAGGTGATAAATTACAAAGGAGTATATGATTAATTAACTAATTACTAATTAGAAAGAAAGTAGGGAAAAGGAATTATTCGAATACAATTACGAAGAACCGTTGTAGGGAGACAGCTTATACTATACGGCTTGCGCCGGCTAAAGCGAGGGAGGAAGAGCAAATGGCTTTTTATCGAAACGGCAACACTCTGTCTCGTCTAAACCGTACGCTTCTTTCGCTGCAGTTTTCGCTGGATATACGTACGGCAACTGGACGGGTGGGGCTGGTAGGGAAAAGGGGTGCCGACTATGTGTGGAGGATCTCACGACACGGTACGAAACAATGAAGCTACAGCCAGAGAGGTAACTAAAGCAATGACTTGAACGGGGTTGATTAGGGAATCTGCCGTTTAGATCCGATCGAGTTGTTGTTGTTGTTGGACTCTTACAACTTCATCTTCTGAATTGCTCATGTTGTTTTTCAGATGGGGATCTTGGAAGCTGATGCTAATTAAGTAAAAACTCAGCTAAGAAGATGGGATTGTGACTCTCTCTGTCTATCTACAACAAAACTCTTTGTTTGGTCACTGTTTTTGGTATGTATTGTGAGTTGTATACACTTGCACTGTTGTCTAATGGCTTTAGCTTTATTATCCATCAAGATACTTTTAATCCTTCTTCTTGCCTTTGCATTTATATAATTCCCTGTCATCTTTTCCAATCAAGATGATGATAGTTGATAAGTGAGACTATGAATCCAACATTTTGTAAAAATAATAGCTTGAGACTATGAATTATATAAATACAAGGGAGGCTTTATTTAATTTGTGGCTCGCTCACTTCATGCTCATATGATTAACCTTTGTACGTATGGTTCGTTAAGTAAATCTGTAGCTTTTTTGTTGTGCGTTTAATTTTCGACTTCATGGATTGATTTGAAAAAAACAAAAGGAAAATGCGACTCCAAATTAGTGCCTGTGTGCTTCAGGCCAAAGTAAAGAAGAAAAGATTGTTCTTTTAAATAAGAATGTCAACATAAATGTTTGACACAAAGTGGATTTTAATGCTTTTGCATTGAAGGAAAGGAAAGTAAAAGGTTTGTAGCACTAAAGTAAACTCTGGTTTCAACAAAAGAAAAAAAAAAGAAAAAAAAAGAAGACTTTTGTTACCAATTAAGCTGTTATATATTAATAAAATACATATATTATTGGTTAATTTCTTAATTATGTAAATGAAAAAAAAATCAATGGTGCTCGTCTTTGATCCATTATTACATCAGTCTCTTTGTTCAGTTAGACCTTATGTGGGCTGAATAGCTAATTAATAAAGAAATTGTTGGGCCACACTATTTATCACAATTTTTTGCACTTGCTTTCTCATTTTTGTCAATTTTAAAAGTTACCTGCGAATCGCAAACTTTAAAACATTATAATTTAAAATAAGGAGATTCACTTGCATTCATGTAATCATGGACTGGATAATAAACAAGAGTCAGTTGCATTCATGTAATCTAAAACATACTAGTAAATCTAAATTACCTTAGCAAAAAACACAGTTTAGTAGATTTTATAACTAAAATTGAAGTTACAAAAGTCTATTTATCATTGAAGTTATTACAATTTGTAAAATTGCCTTTATTCTCTTATATTGAAACCATAATATATGCAAATCGTGTTTTGTCTCTCTCTCTCAAAACAATAACCGATTAGAAATAGGAGCCGAATGCAAGAAAAAAAAGACCGTTAAGAGTAAGTTAATATATTTTTCTACATTTAAAATTCTTATGACGATTGCGAATGTGATATCCTTCTTCTTCTTTCTTTAATCTGATCACAGATACATTCCATCTGAAAAGAAGGAACCAAAGCAGAACTAGGAGAGAGGAAGTGAGAGAGACAATTGAAGTGAGAGAGACAATTTCTCTACAATTTCTTGGGTTTATTGATTTATGTCATGAGAAGCGAAATTGGGGTTTGCACGTTGACAAAAATCTCTCGATTGAAGAAAACCATCTTTGATTAGGGATTGCAATTTAGAATAACGGAAGTAAAACCATTTTTGATTAGAGTTTTCATCTTTAATTATCTGAAGAATCATAGAATTGGGGAACAAATGTGGTTTTCTGTGCATAGTCGATAACCAGGGACTTTTTTGAAGAAAATATTTTGACTTTTTTTTCTCTTTACCTCTCGCAGCCAGTGGGTGATAAACTTTTCTGGAATCATCAGCTTGCACATCGAAAGTTTGCTCTATAGATAGAATATATTTCTTACAGAATATTATCCATCTCTTTTACATTTGTTTATGTGCTTCGAGATTCCACAAATGTCAAACGACGTCTGCAGATAAATAAGAAAATGTATTCAATTGCCAAATTTATAATATAGGAAGTAACTTTCATTTATATCCGTATGCTTATTCTTTTATAGTGGATCTACAAAATGTGTATATATAATATGGATAAATACATAGTGGATGTCACTTGCGATTCACGCTTCAAACAAAAACAAAGAAAAATCCACATTGATCAATGTGGATCCAATCCTTTATAAGAAATAATATGAGGATCCAGACTTATCATTTATCTACGTAATTTTGCTTTATTTTGTTTGTTTTATAAAAATGTTTTATCTTGGATATTCATGCGACAAATTGAAAGCATAGATTTTCTTCTAATCATTAATACAGTTCTCGATTTGGCAGATCAATGAAGACGACGCGTTTGATATTTGGCAATTTTAACTCGTCCCATACATAATAATAAGAATATGGTAGATAGCCAAATTGCCTTGGGATGTTTTCTCATATTAACATTCTGTAGCAATATTTCTACCAATACAACCCATATAATTGCTTTTTAACTAAAAAAATTCAACATTTCAAGACAATCGCAATTTTTAATTTTTAACTCATATATTAGATAAAATCTGTAATTTTTAAATTTTCACAGACTATGCAATTTAACAATCAAATTTCTTTAAATCATCTAATATGATAAAATATAAAGGTTTTTGAACATTATTCAAATTTTCTAATGACTTTAATACTATTAAAACACTTATTATTTAGTGGAAAAATATTTATTATCATATCACCTAATCAAGTTTAAGAATATTAATTTTTAAATCCTAATGATGATTATTTAATTAATATTTCGATTAATGAAAAAGAAAAAAAAGTATTTTTATTAGCAAATTAACAGAAATTTGATCATTAAATTTACAATATGGTGTGAAAACATGTTGAACATATGACACCTCTAACCGACTGGATGCAATGTTCGATGTGTTTTTACAGACAATACAATTTAGTAATCAAATTTCTTTAATTCATCTACTAATTTTAAAAAGTAGAGTTTTTTTAAAATACTATTTTTATAAACTACTACTTTTAAAAAGTAAACACTAAAAATACTATTTTTATAAAAAATCTTATTACCATTATTCTAATTTTTAAAATTATGATTATTATTATTTAGTAAAAAAAAATATTTTTATTAGCAAATTAATAGAAATTTAATTACTACAATTTACAATATGGTATGAAAACAAGTTGAACATATGACATTTCTAACCGTCAAATGACTGTATGCAATATTCGGTGTGTTTTCACAGACTATGCAATTTAGTAATCATTTCTTTAACTCATTTAATAATTTTAAAAAATAAACACTGAAAATACTATTTTTATAAAAAAATTTATGAAAATTATTCTAATTTATAATTACCATTCTTTTAATTCATCTAATAAATTTAAATAGTAGAAGTTTTTTAAAATACTACTACTTTTAAAAAGTAAACAATAAAAAAATCTTATAACCATTATTCTAATTTTTAAAATTACTATTATTAATATTTAGTGAAAAATACTTTTATTAGCAAATTAAAAGAAATTTGATTACTAAAATTTACAATATAATGTGAAAACAAGTTGAACATATGACACCTCTAACCGTCAAATGACTGGATGCAATATTCGGTGTGTTTTCACAAACTATGCAACTAAGTAATCAAATTTCTTTAATTCATCTAATAAATTTAAAAAGTATAGAAGTTTTTTAAAATACTATTTCTATATACTACTTTTAAAAAGTTAACAATAAAAATACTATATTTATCAAAAAATCTTATAACCATTATTCTAATTTTTAAAATTACTATTATAAATATTTAGTGAAAAAATACTTTTATTAGCAAATTAATAAAAATTTGATTACTACAATTTACAATATAATGTAAAAACAAGTTAGAACATATGACACCTCTAACCATCAAATGATTGGATGCAATATTCGATGTGTTTTCACAAACTATGCAACTTAGTAATCAAATTTCTTTAATTCATCTAATAATTTTTTATAAAGTAAAAGTTTTTATAATACTATTTTTAAATACTACTATTTTTATATAGTAGTATTTTTATAAATTTTTTTTGAAAATTATTCTGATTTTTAAAATTACCATTATTATTATTTAGTGAAAAAATATTTTTATTAGCAAATTAATAGAAATTGGATTACTACAATTTACAATATAATGTGAAAACAAATTGAACATATGACACCTCTAACCGTCAAATGACTGGATGCAATGTATGGTGTGTTTTCACAGACTATGAAATTTAGTAATCAAATTTCTTTTAATTCATCTAATAATTTTAAAAACTTTCACATTTTAAAATACTATTTTTATATACTATTATTTTTATATACTACTATTTATAAAAAGTAAACACTAAAAATAATATTTATAAGAATTTTTATGAAAATTATTCTAATTTTTAAAATTAACATTATTATTATTTGGTGAAAAAAAAAATTTTTATTAGTAAAAAATTTACCATTATCTAATTAAAAAGGAAAAGTTTTATTATCATATAAGCTAATCAAGAAGCAAAAATTAATGACTCAACCAAAACAAAATGACTTGACGAAAGAAATCATACCAGATAGTATGGGGGTGGCTTGAGGACGTAGCTTACAGTAGCCACCGTCATGTATGCAGTGTCCGTCCGGTGCTTCTTTTGCTATTGTCGCCGTTGCTCTATCTACATTTAATTTTAAAAATTAAAATTCACCTCAAAGCTGATCCTCCCGCTGAGCATCCAGAAAGCAAAGCCTGTGGCGAATATACACTTGCAAGTGATTAGATAAGAAGATTCAAAAACACAACATAAAAGCAGAGCAAAATCCAAATAACCTGATTAGGTTCAGCGTAATGCAAAGACCTGGTCTGCTTTCTGCATGCCTAAAGACATGAATTCTTCCATAGCCACTTGCCAAATTCGTTGTCCTCTATAGAAGAGTTGTGAACCCTATGATATAAGTCGATGTAACAAATATTAGATGAGAAGATCAAAAAAGGTACAAGAGAAATATACTCTTGTCTCTGACCAACCTCGTCCTGACTATCCCAAGCGAAAGACGCACCATTACAGTACCGCAACATGATCCTGTTCCAGTGAAAGAAGTCTGCAAGACACAATTAGATAACAGCAGAACCAATACAATAATACAATGTGCATTTACAACCACATGACCAAATTCAGGACAAACCAGGATTCTCTTGAGGTTTATTGCTCAATATTCCAGTGAAGTTCAAAGCTTTTTCCATGAATCTAGAGGAACCACGGCGAGTTGTTTTCCGATACACACAGCTACTATGGCTGTTACAACATCCTCCTCCCTACAAGTGTAGCCTCTGAGTTTACTAAAACTAGCAATAATCTGAAGGTTGCATAAGCTGTAAAATGCACATACATATACCTCAAGATGGATAATCCAACGGTTGGCACCTGAACCAAACCCACGATCTAGATGATAACCGGGCAGCGTCCCATCGAGGCAAACTGCAGAAATTTAGAATCGAACAAAACACTAATTATCATCAAAGCATTACAAGAGAGGAGACTTGACTTCTACCAAATCGTTTTCATCAATACAAAGAAAGTGGGCAATGGATCTTAAATCTAAAGAGCCAATGTTTGTCCACAGAAACTGAAATTGCGAGCCCAGACACACTGAAACTCAATCGATACGAGAATCTGAGTCTACGAAATCGAGCAACAGGCAAAAATGAAACTCAATAATTTCAAATTCCAACTAAGGGAAACAAAAATCGAAATCGAGAGAGAGAGAGTACCAGCGCCTTTGGAGTTAGCTCCTTGAATCAAGGTGAGAGGCACCATGGAAGCCTTTGATGCTATCGATTCGTTTTCCAAGAAACGATATCGCCGCCTCGGTATCTCTTGGTTTTCCAAATCCATCGCTCCGAATCACCGCCGCGACAGAGCCTAGCGAGCATACAGCCACCGCGATCCATAACAATACGCTCCTCATCTCCTCCGCCGACGCAACAAAGCCACTTCCTGGAGCTCCGGGAAATGCAGCAAAGACGACTAATCGAGCGCCAATTTTTTATCAATTCGTAACCCAAAACCCCGGAACTAGAAATTGGGGAAAGTGAAACAAACAATCTGATCGGAGAAGAAACTTACAAATTCGACAAAGGCTTGGTTGCGATTGGCGCCGACATTGCTCTTGGTATTGACCTAATTCCAGCGAAGCTTTTTGAAATAAGAATTTTCTGTGTTGTTTGTGGCATTTTTGTTACAACGGCTATTTTCTTACCGTTGTAAAATTGAATTTCTTCATGACCGTTGGATACTTTTCCTCAGATAACTAAAGCTGGCCCACAAAGCCCAAACAACAATACTTTCAGACTTCAATGACGTCAAAAAAAAAGAAAAAATCACAATTCCGAGAAAAAAACACTCGATCATGCTACAATGTATACATTCACATTTTCATGGTTTATAAAGTTATTTCCCTAATTTCCACTATTCAGAGTATTTTTTATTTTATTTTTAATAACACACTTAAGTTAATTGCTGTAATTATATGGAAATAATCTTTATCAAATGGTCCATCTTACTCTGCAGATGTGCACATAAATATAGTGTAAATGTTTTTCCTCTCTTCCAAATATAAGTCTACCATGCGAAATAAGTTGAACATGCTAAATAAGTTGAGTAGTTGACTATATCAAATAAGTCGATCATACAAAATATATCAGCTATATCAATGTTAAAGAAAAAAATTAAGTGGACTGTTCAAATAAATCAACATATAACAGCATAAACAATTGTTTTGATGTTTCTTGGAAATTTTAATCCATATATATACTGTTTTTATCTAAATTCCGATCATTTTAACTTTCTTTTTTTGTTTCAAAATGCAGAAACTATAGATTTTATAAATGGTAAAAGCCCATCTGTTCAGAGGATAAAAGCTATGTTTTGAACAGCAAAGATGTAGTTGATTATTGTATCAATATCATTTGTAGGGCTAATGAAGTTAAAAGGCTACCATAACCCAAAAAAATATTCACGTTTTTTTAACACTGATTTAATTACATTGTTTTAATAAACAACAATTTTAACACGTTTACATTTACATATATTTAAGAAAATATAATATTTGATGTCGTAAATAAAAATAACTACTACAAGGAGACAAACACACAAAAAAATAGAAATTTTTATCTATCTTTATAAACCCCTCTGTCACGGTATTCGGATAAAATTGGTCTAACCACCTACGACTCGTCCATCAAGCTAGTTATCGAATATTCGTATATAATATTTATTCATGAAACTCTTAACATATTCTCTCGGTTATTCGTGAGACCGGGTGTTGTTGAACGTTCCAACACTTAAAGACAAATAATTCAATAGTTTTGGATGGAGAATGGAGATTTTAAAACAGTCACTATTATTTTATGATTTATTTTCTTGGAAGTTTTGTTTGTTTTTTAGTCCAATGGAATGTATTCATGTGAGATAAGTCACACAAGAAACTTGTCTAAAATAGTGGTACATTTTGTACCTAGCAAATAAAGTTTTCCACCTAATAAAGCTTTTAACCAAGGCGACGTACCATTTGGTCTGCAAATCAAAAGAATATAGTTTAAATTTTTTATTTTTATAAATATATTTATCTCATGTCAAACAAAAATCGTTACAAAATTTAATATGAATATTCAGAATTTTAATATAAATAAATAGAGCTGAGACAACTAACATCTAACTACTACTACTATAAGTTAATGGAAACATGCCCCACTAATATCATAATTCGCAGATGTAAAGACAAAATATTTATATGACATTTCGTATACTCGTTTTATTATTATATACTTTGTGCTCATTTTTTCTTACTTATTTTCCTTTTCTACTAACCCTTTTTTTGTCAACCATCTCGTGATTCTCTTTTGAATATTAGATAAAAGCAATATAATTCCAGATACTCGAAGATAAAATACCTTAACCAGTTTTATTAATTCATGCAATGATATCTTATACCAAACTCGACCATACAAAAATTGATTTCGTTATCCTATCTAATGTTCTCAGCCAGAACGGAAATTAGCATTAGCGACTCGACATGTCACGTCGGTCCACCTTTAGAAATAAGTTTCAGTAGATGTGATGATTACACCATTAGCTGAATTTAGAACTAAATTCGAAAAGCAAAAAAGACCAATGATCATAATGAAAGTCAACGCGTTAGTATTATATATATATTATATAATATATATGTTATGTAAGAGTATAATGTGAACACCGAGCGGATGATATTAGTCCAATTTGGTTTCTTTCTTTTGAACTTTATTTTAAACTACAAATTTTGATTTATAAAATTATGCCTTGGTATTTATAAATTGCAATGTCGTTGTGTATTGTTCCGCATATAAAGTTGAATGCAACCGAACGAAAATAACCTTTTTCGTTAACCATTTCAACTAATACATAACACTTTTTTCGTAGGATTCCTCTAAATAACGAGTTGATATTAATAGGAGTACATGTTTGCTACTGATTTACTAGATTTGACACGTACATCCACAATTCCACATAGAAGTTATAATCTCATACCAAATCGAGAAACTGATACTCAAAAGTCAAAACCAAGTTTTGCCAACAAAAAGAAGAAAAGAAAAACTCAATTAATTAAAATGATCCTTGTTATCACAATTCGTATATGGGATGATGTAAGTTCTCTGTGGACACGAATTATAAGAAAATAATATTCTGTCCAATAAAGTAGGTACTACGTTACGGACATGTGCTTAAACTATCTATACATGAATGCATATTAGCTGCATGCATCATCATGTATGTACTGTGTAGATGCCAGCTCGCATCTCACGATGATACACAACACAAACGAGATTTTATGATTCTGCAAAATTCTTTTGTGGGTTCGTGCGCACATGCGTCTTTGCTCATAGCGATGCATACTTTTAACTATAGCAATCCAGCTAATAATTTTTTTTTGTACATTATTAAATGTTGTTCCCTAAAAAAATAGCTAGTTTTACTGTCACGCATTTTGCAAATTGAAACTTTTGATGTAATAACAATAACGCCGTAATAGCTAATAAGTGTATATTTTTTTTTATCATAATCCTAGATAATTTTTGCTTAGAAGAAATGGTAAAGGCAAAATCTCTTCTAGATTTTCTCTCAAATTTATAGCAAAAATTAGAAACTGGTGTACATTATTAATCCCAAGGACTATTTTTTTCCTCAACTGCTTTTAGAAAGGTGAACAACTATAAGAGGAAAATGTAAAAAAGTTGAAGAAAATAAGGAGGATAAATTTGGACCAATAATACAAATACAAAAATAAAATGAAACGTAAGTAAAAAGAATAAAAAAATAAAAAAACAAGAAAAGGCATATTTACTTAGGGATTCTCTCATCTATTATCTCTCTCTCTCTCTCTCCACCGTCGTTCCCATTCATTAAAGTCTCTCTTTCTCTCTCTCCAGAGCCGATGATAAACGACGGCGGATTTCACCGGAACTAAGGGAATCAAGTTGGGCTATGGCGGAGGAAGATGTTTCGAGCAGCTTCCGAGCCCTTGTGGAGAACGCCGACCGGAAGTTCGCCAGAGTTCGTGATCTCCCGGCGTTTGGAAGAGCACAGAGTCACTACTTCCACAAGGTTTTCAAGGCCTACATGAAACTCTGGAATTTTCAGCAGTCGCACAGGTCGAAGCTGGTGGAGTCCGGTCTAAACCGGTGGGAAATCGGCGAGATCGCGAGCCGGATTGGTCAGCTTTACTTCAGCCAGTACATGAGAACCAGCGAGGCTCGGTTTCTTCTAGAGGCTTATGTGTTCTACGAAGCGATTCTGAAGAGAAGGTACTTCGAGGAAGCTCACGGGAAGGATCTCGGTGCTCGATTCAAGGAGTTACGGTTCTACGCCAGGTTTTTGCTCGTCTCGTTGATCGTGGGTCGGAAGGAAATGGTTCTGCACTTATCAGAGAAGCTTAGGGCTTTGGTGGATGACAGCAAATCCAATTTCAGGGTAATTTCGATTTGCCCTTTTTGATTCATTTCAGGCTTTGATTTTGTATACTGTAAACGAATTTGTTTTGGTTAAGTTTTGCTGGCAATTTCTTATCTCATTCAATAAGAAACTAGCGAAAATAGCTATTTAGGAGTATATATAATCACGATTCACGAGGATAGATTGATGGATTCATTCTCATAAAGGCTAGTTTTTTGTTTTCTTTTTTTTTGTGTTCATGTGAATTAGCATTATTACATTTGTAAAAGATTATATTTTTTAGAAAAATTTCCAAATCTGTGTGTTTCTATTGTTGGGAACATTGATAAAGTGAGGATTGATTGGGAATATTCTTTGCGCAGGAGACAAACTTCAAGGAGTGGAAGCTGGTTGTGCAAGAAATCACTCGATTTACAAAATCTGACACAAGCTTAACATATCTGAGGCCTCTTCGTTACTGCGCAATGCTTGATTCCTATCCAGCTTCTCAAACATACATTGCGCGGTTCCACGCTAAGAAGCTGTTTAAGTTTCGTGATGCTCTCTTGGCAAGCTATCACCGTAACGAGGTAAAACAAGCAGAATTTGTTTATTTATGGAAACTAAGATTCATCCCAATTCAACTCTGTTACCTTCATAATCATTGTTTGAGTTGTATTTTCTTAGGTGAAATATGCTGAAGTCACGTTGGATACGTATAGAATGATGCAGTGTTTAGAATGGGAGCCAAGTGGATCTTTTTACCAAAAACGGCCTGTCGAAACGAAGGAGAATGGTTTTGTGGTTGATCACACACTAACTTCTGGGCTTATAGATATGAAATTGGCTGCTGATATGGCGGATCCATCATTACCTCCTAATCCTAGGAAAGCAGTTCTTTATCGTCCCACGGTATCCCACTTGCTAGCGGTGAGTTTTATGCGTATCATATAGAAATGTCTGCAGGACTTTCTGATATTGCCTTCATTATCGATAGACAGGAGACTGCCCTATCCATTATGTTTTAACTGTTTAATGGTGATATATATTTGCAGGTCTTGGCAATGATTTGTGATGAGCTCTCTCCAGAGTGTGTGATGCTGATATATTTGTCAGCTTCGGGTTAGTTTTCTTTTTGTGTTCATTTGGAACTTCAAAGGTTGGTAATTTTTTGATCATGGTGTATCAATGGTATTGGTGACGTTTATCCAGGTGGTCCTGCTCGTGAGAGTGTTGCCCAACCTGAGAACTCTGTCGGTTCAAGCAGAACATCAAAAAGCAAGCTGCTTACCCGAGCTTCCCAGGAACAGAAGAGTTACAAGTCAGAGCCTCATAGCAATGGACAGAAATTGTCTGCTGATTATTATGATGATCATCTCTGGTTAGGTCCTAGAGGAGCCTCTGGTATATAAGTCGTTTTCCTGGGATTTTACATTGTGATATGTCTTTAAAGAGCAGGCTTTTCTCACACACTATCTCGTTTTGTTTTCAGGTTCAAACAACCTTTACCCTGGTGATCTAATCCCTTTTACGCGGAAACCTCTTTTCTTGATCATTGATAGCGACACTAGCCGTGCATTCAAGGCAGGTTTGTCATAACTTAGTAGTGTATCGTTTTCTCTGGAGATTCTAATAGTTTCTCTCACTCACTGCGATATTTGCTGACGAATTGTAAACTCCAGGTTTTGGATGGCGCAGAGAGAGGCGAGCCTGTTGCTCTACTTCTTTCTCCTCTGAAGCCATCTTTGGAGAATTCATCTGCTGATGATACAGCAGAACTAAACGGAAGTCAGTTTACTTTTTTCTTGACAGCTCCTTTACAAGCTTTCTGTCAAATGATGGGCCTCTCAAACTCAGATCCCGACCTTGTAAGCACACTTGTGATTTGAAGTAGACCATACATTTCATAATGTTGCATTGCCTCTTACCAGTTTGACACAATCTTCAGGAGGTTTACGATGAAGCAGAGAGCATACTATCTGCTTCCTTCTCTGAGTGGGAAACGATTCTCTTGACTTCCAAAGTATTGAATCTTGTCTGGGCACAGGTCTTGCCCGATCCATTCTTGAGACGGCTGATTCTCAGGTGAGTGTCTTTTTTTCGTTTTGAAGTTTTTGGAAACAAAACCACACAAGGCAGCTTCTTCAATGTTGTCTGCTTGTTGTGTAGATTCATATTTTGTCGGTCTGTACTCACTTCCTTCAGCCACACAAAGGATAATGACCCGTGTTTACCACAATGCCACCCAAATCTACCGGACTCAGTCTCACCGATCTGTAAACCAGTGCAGTCCGCAGTACAGCGACTAGCTGATCACTTGGGTGTTGCCAAATCTTTCCATTTCAACAACTCATAATTTTAGTTTAACCCATGAGCCTCTCCATCTTCTTGGTTGGAGATTGGTGGGTGAATATGTTGGTTGTTCGTTTTCATAGAAGAAAGTCTGTATTTTTTTTTAGGGTATAAAGAAAATGTAATTTGGGGATTAAATTTTTGTTGGTTTTGATGATTCTTTAGCTTTTGTCCTTTGTAAAAGATTAGAACCAGGAAATAAGTTAGTAGTCTCTTGCCTTCCTCTCTTCTTAGGATTCGTTTGTTTTGTGTACGATGAGATGAACAAATCTGTGCATTGCATAAAGAAAGTGTGACATTGTTGTTCTTTCGCAAATTCTTAGTTACTTTTGTGATGAGGATGAGGTTTCCAGGTTTTCTGTTTCAGATTCTTGCATCGATGTCTCCAGATTCATCAAAAGCAATTATTTGGCAAAAATCATGTAAGCCGTAATGGCGAGAATCAATCAAAAATGATTTCATTTAGACTTGTTAAGCTTTATGGTATCCAGAACATGTCTTTAGATCAAGGTCTAAAAGAAGAGAGACTACTTTTTAGAGGGTTTCTTGCATCGATGTCTAAAAAACTCCTAATTTCACTTTATTAACATGTTTATTTGTGATGTAAAATTGCAAAAAGAAAACTCCTAGTTTTACACCTTTTTAATATTTATTTATATAAATAAAAGTAGATTAAGTTCATAAACTATCTTCGTACACAAGCATATAGTTCCATTTTTGAGGTTTGTTTTCTTTTTAAAGTTGATGACTCTGTTTGATTGTGCTAACAATTCTTCAATTATTCTCTCTATTGTTCCGTTAGATGAACGGAGTATATTTGTATGATATATTTTGTATTCTTTGTAAGATATGCATTCTCTTCATAGAAATATTGAATATTTCATTTTTCCTTTTTAAACATAATATTATTTTTTTATTAATTATATTTCTTTTCCTTTTTTTTGCTTATTTGTTTGTAAGAAGGAAATATATTGTTACCACATGATTTCCTTTTAACCTTTTTCCAATAAATTAAGAAGATTAGGACCTCTCGGAGCTCTCTCTCTCTTGGTGTCTCTGCGAAACCACCTAAAGATAAAAACGCAACCTTTTGAGTTATGAGTGTCGCGATGTCGAATTCAGCCGCCGCGGCCGTCGAAGAGCCGCCGCATAAGAAGAGGAAGCCGTCTCCGTTGCCGTCATCGTGGTCTCCGCTATCTTTGCTGCCAGATGAGATGGCTATGAGCTGCCTGGCTCGAGTGCCAAGATCGGATCAGGCGGCCTTGTCTCTGGTCTCCAAGAGCTATCGCTCAGTGGTGGCTTCGCCTGAGCTCTACAGGACGAGATCGGTATTGGGGTGCACCGAGAATTGCCTCTACGTGTGCTTGCTCACCCCTCCCGACCCAACCCCACGGTGGTTCATCCTCCGCCGTGATAAAGCTGTGAATCGGCTCCAAAGAATCCCGATCCCTTCGTCCCCCTCTCAGCCTACGGAAGCATCCTCCGTGGTGGCGCTGGACGGGGGTATCTATGTAATCGGTGGGTGCAGAAAAGGGAAGCCCCCTTTCAGATGTCTGGCTCTTGGATTGTCGGACGCACACTTGGAGCCGAGCACCTTCCATGGGTGTGGCCCGAGCTTCCGCCGCGGTCGGAGTCGTAGGCGGGAAGATCTACGTGTTTGGAGGCTGCCGGGACCGAGGTTGCTCCAAGTGGGCAGAGGTGTTCGACCCGAAGACCCAAACTTGGGATTCTTTGCCGCCACCGCCAGAATGTATACGGGACACTGTGTATATACACGACAGTGTGGTGGTGAAGGAGGAAAAGGTGTACGCAGTGGATGGAATAGATACAACCTTTTACTACTCGCCAAGGGAAGATAAATGGGGAAGAGGGAGTACTATTCCGCGGAAGGGAAACAAAAGGGATTGGTGTGTCATTGATAAAGTGGTCTACGCTTGTGATGAGCACGGGGTTTTGAGTTGGTGTGAGGCAGACCAGTTGGAGGGTGAACCAGAGGGGATGTATTGGAGGGAGGTGAAGGGTTTAGAATCTCTCAAGGAGAGTCTCTCTAGCTCCAGACTGGTCCACTTTGATAGCAAGTTTCAGCCTCTATGGGAGGCGCAAAAGATCAGGCATGGTTTACAGGCAAAGCTCGTAGATTTGCTTCCGGGGGCCAGGCTCAGCATCTGTGGTGGCAACATTGTGGTCTTCTGGGACAAGGGGGATCATGACCCTGATGATATTTGGTGTGCAGACCTTGAGATTTGCTGTACAGAGATCTCATTGCAGAGACGAGGAGGCGAGATTATGGGCAATGTCGAGTGGTCTAGCCCTGTCATGACCGTTAATCCTTTCTCCGAACGCTACAAGGTTCTGTATTCTGCTTCTGTCACTCTCTGAACTCGCCCCAGCATCCTTGTGTAACTGTTTTTTTGTCTATGTATAATTACAATAAGTATTCTTTATTGCTGTATTTTTTTTAATTTCTTAGATACATTTTCTTGTACAACAACTAGCTGATCACTTGGGTGTTGCCAAATCTATACACTTCAACAAATCATAAAATTAGTTTAACCCATGAGACTCTTCATCTCTGTGAGTGAATAAGTTGTTTGTTCGTTTTTATAGAAAGTCTATATTTTTATTTAGGGTATGAAAAGAATGTAATTTGGGGAACAAGTTTTTTTTGGTTTTGATGATTCTTTAGCTTTTGTCTTTTGTAAAAGATTAGAACCAGGAAATAAGTAATAGTCTATTTCCCTTTCTCTCTTGTTACGATCCGTTTGGTTTTGTGTACCGTGAGATGAACAAATCTGTGCATTGCATAGAGAAAGTGTGACATTGTTGTTCCGCAATAAATCAGTTATTTTGTGATAATGAGGTTTCAACATTTGAGCTATATAGAACACGATTTAAAGAATAAAGTTTATGAAGCCTTTTTTAACCCAAAGTATGATCACAAAAAAGCAAAAGCAAGGCTAAAGATGTGCCTCTTAAGACGAAATCCTAGCCGTCAAATACTAAAGGTGTCTCCATAAGATTGAATCGTGGCCATTGAGTCCATAAGATTGAATCGTGGCCATTGAGTCCAATTTCTAAACGGAGCCGGTTCATTTCGCTGTCTTTGTGTTGTACGACCACTCGCCGCTAGTGGAGGGGAAAAGGAAACCGGAGAATTCGAGGTGAGTTTCGCTTTCGTATGATTTCCAATCGGACTTGGCCTCTTAGTGTTGTAGAGTTTTGGATAATCCGATGAAATTACGATTAAATGGATATTCATGACGAGAAATTAGGGTTTCTCTACTCTGTAATTGCCTCTCATCATCGTCACCGAAAGTTGAGTGATTCCGACAATTTCAAGTCGACTACGATGGATGTGATTTTGAGTTCTTAGATCTTCTGGGTAAATTCAAACGTTTCTTTGATTTCTACTTCGCGACTCTGTTCCTCAATTGCAGGTGGAGATAACTCCGTGAAGCCCTCTAGTCCACGATGTTGACATTGAAACCTTTGGTGCCTATAACGTTAAAGCCTCGTTTTTCATTCAACATTCCGCGTCATCATGTCCGTTTCTGCAAATCCCCATTAAAGGTCAAGACATACGCTCAAAATGGCGGCAACGACTCGGCCAAGGAGTCTTCTGGTGGTGGAAACAGGCCGGTTAGTAACGATGATGGTGATGGTTCGAAGAAAGATCTGTTTGCTGGCTTCAGTTTCCGGTGGGGCGATCTGCTGAATCCGGATCCAGATAACTTTGTGGCCGTTGGATTGGCTGGAGCATTGACTTGGGCTAGCCTTCAAGTACTATCGCAGCTTTTCTTCATCTCTTTCGCCATCCTCGTGGCTGCTCTCAAGTATTCTTTTATCGCTGCGCTTCTCATTTTCATCCTCGTCACTCTCCTCTAGCTTCTCTTGTTCTTAATATGCATTGATGTACATTTGAGCTTGGTATAAAAGTATCAAGTTTCATTTGCTGAATTTTCATCTCGATTTCCAGGTTTTCTGTTTGAAATTCTCACACACAGCTTTGGCAAATCCGTAATGGCGAGAATCAATCAAAAAGATTTCATTTAGAATTATTAAGCTTCATAGCTATCCATAACATGTCTTTTATATCAAGGCCTAAAAGAAGAGAGATTACAATGACGACGCTACTTTTTAGAGGGTTTCTTCTTCGAGCTAACAACGACTTGTGGTTTAGGATGCTTCTCGGCTTCACTTGGATCTAACCACTTGAGAGGATGACGATTGAAGAAAGGCCAATTGGGCACGGTGATCAGACTCGTAAGAACAACACCTCCGGCGTAAATTAACATCATCGTCCTGAACGACGCCGTCGTGTAACCAACAACGAACGCCACAACGGCGGCGATCAAGAGCAAGATCTGCATCAACTGCTCCGCCAATTTCTGCCCTTGCCAATCCATCTTTGAAATAATAAAAAAACGATTAGATCTTCGAACTGAATCCGAATCCGAAATTCAATTGATAATCAACGAGTTCAAGCCTACGAGAACAATAATTAACAAATTCGATCGAAATTTTCAGAGAATCCGCACCTGGAAAATGATGAGAATCTCGGTGAAACCAGGTTCCTTCTCGACGGAAGTGGATTTGGGGGAGGAAGAAGACGACGACTCCAAAATCGGTTTAATGCAACTAATTTAACGCACCGTACGTAACGTACCCGTCGGGTTCTGCAATTAATGGGCCTTATCTGTAAGCCCATTATGTATTTGACTAAATTAAATTGGAACGGTTGATTTCGGCGATCCACGACGTTTTGGAATCAACCAATAGCAATCGAGTATCTAGCAGTGGTGATCCTTGTCAAACTTGTATAATTAGATCTAGACCGTCGATTGTGTGCAAGAAAGCACATGTTGTGGTATTCTCGTTCGTACGATTAAAAAACACGAGAAACACATTGGTGATCGATATTAACCGTCCGATCGTCAATCTGCTTTACCATCGTTGCCTATAAATTAATATCAAGAGCCGTACACGCGAGATTTCTTTCATTATCTGCTTTTCGATATCCGAGCTCAAATCCGAAATCAGAGAAGCGAGAGAGGTTATCGAAGAAAAAGGTACGAGTTTTTCAAATTTCTTCGTTTTCTTCCTTTGTATGTTTCTTCGTTTGATAGCTAATCTGCTGTAACCATTGATAGGGTGGAATGAAAATTAGTGCGGTTTAGTTTCTATTTTTGATCGTTATCTTCTTTTCGCCGATTCATCGTCTGGATTTAGGTTTTAGGTTTGAGAGCAACGCTAGATTTAGGTCTGTGATTGTTTCTTTCGGCTAGGATCGTCATCTGGCTCTGAAATTGTTGATAATTGTCACCGATGTACATAGTTATATCTGCATTTGGTAATTAGGGTTTCGTTTTCAGTCTTTGATAATATCTTGATTAGGCATTGATGACTACCGTTGTTCTCTGGATTTATCCTAAAATTGTTGATTTTGCGATTCAAATTTGCAATTGAATGTTCACGCTCTAATTTTGTTTGTTACTGATCAGATGGCTCGTACCAAGCAAACAGCTCGTAAGTCTACCGGAGGAAAGGCCCCAAGGAAGCAGCTTGCTACTAAGGTAAGTCTCAACCATTTTGAACTGCGTGTAATTTATTAGCCACATTGTTGGATCGTGATACTAAACGGATGTTTATATTTCAGGCTGCACGTAAGTCTGCCCCAACCACTGGTGGAGTCAAGAAGCCCCATCGTTACCGTCCTGGAACCGTTGCTCTTCGGTATGTCATACGTTTCCCCCTAATAATGCATAATGTCTAATGTGTTCGTGCTTGATTGTCATCTCAATTGACAATCTCTGTTTCGTTGATTCTTGTTTTTGGTTGACAGTGAGATCCGTAAGTACCAGAAGAGTACCGAGTTGCTGATCAGGAAACTCCCATTCCAGAGGCTTGTTCGTGAGATTGCCCAGGATTTCAAGGTAATGTGTGCTTATTCATCTCATCTATCTTAAAAATTGAAATGTGTGGATGATTTTATCTTCTTCTGTGATCCTAGTGCTTATCTTTTTGTTGATCATCTCTGTGGTTTCAGACTGATCTGCGTTTCCAGAGCCATGCTGTGCTTGCGCTTCAGGAGGCTGCAGAAGCGTATCTCGTGGGTCTCTTCGAGGACACTAACCTCTGCGCCATTCATGCCAAGCGTGTGACCATCATGCCCAAGGACATCCAACTCGCTCGCAGGATCAGAGGAGAACGTGCTTAAGTGTTTTGGGGGGAAACCGGTCGTATTATGTGAATGTGGTTTGATCTAAAATAGCTAATAGTTGGAATTAGGGTAATGGCTTAAAAAGCTTTTGGTTTTAGTAGGATTTGAAAACAATGTCGATGATGATGATGGTTTGTTTTTCGCATTTTCTTGTGTTTAGCTACGTTTTGTTGTGTGGATATTGCTTCTTTTGCAGTATCAAAACACCTTTTGTTGTTTGGATTTCATTTCTAAAACAATTGTTATGTTGACTTGGTTAAATATGAGTAGAATTTGTGAAATTGGTTTAATGTTTGCACATTGTAAATTGTTTTGTTCACCTTAACCTAATTATTATGTTCGATTCGCAAATTATGACAAAATTGGTAATCCGTGTGAGAGCCAAAAATTTAGATCGTGGCCGTTGGAATGGTTTGAGAAAACACAATGTTCAAATGTTATAACCGTCGGATGAGGGAAGTAAGGAAGCACAGGAGCGTGTATCGTGATAACCCTTTCGTCGGTATTATAAATAACCATTCAACGGCATTGTGGCCACAACCACAAACACACAAACCTCAGTAATCAATCCATTGTGACGAAAGACAATAACAAAAAACAAGTCAGCCCAGCCAACAAGAGGTATGATTTGGATTTAGGTTAGGTCTTCCAATTAAATTCTCTGTTACTGTTTGCGATCTAATATCTGGTTTTTTACGGCAAACGAGTCTTGTGTCTTTACCAATTCCAGTTTGAAGTTTTATTTTGTGTCCTCGTTGAATTTTTCTGGATCGTTAACCCCTGTCAAAATCGAGTATGTCCTTTTTTCCGGATAATTCGTTGTTCATCTTTCGATTTTTTCTCACTTCGAGGCTTAGTATCGCCGATGTGTCTGTGTGCGATAGTCATTGTGTTTCCGTGTGTTGATAATTAGGGTTTTAGAGTCAGTTTTCCCCCTTTTGCCGATCTCTGAATTGCTACCGTTTCATCTGCAATAGCGTTGAGCTCTGTTCAGTTTCGATTTTTTCATCAATTAGTGGTTTGATATAATGGAGATCATCAGTGTTATTGAAACTTAATAAGGTTGTTATAAATTGGTGTCAGGAACAGATGGCTCGTACCAAGCAAACCGCTCGTAAGTCCACTGGAGGAAAAGCCCCAAGGAAGCAACTTGCTACTAAGGTTTGTTTCTTCTTCTTTGTCTCTTTTGTTTTTTACGCTTAAAGTGTCCTTTTTTATCATGAAATTGAATTTGGATATTCTCTATGTATCCACTCAGGCTGCTCGTAAATCTGCACCAACCACTGGTGGAGTCAAGAAACCTCATCGTTACCGTCCTGGAACTGTCGCACTCCGGTTTGTTCATATCTACCTTCGTTATGATTCATTGCTTTTGGTCTTTAAGAGTTAAATGTAACACTTGTGTTAAGATTCTCCATATTTTTTTGGTTGACAGTGAAATCCGTAAGTACCAGAAGAGCACTGAGTTGCTGATCAGGAAGCTCCCATTCCAGAGGCTTGTCCGTGAGATTGCTCAAGATTTCAAGACCGATCTGCGTTTCCAGAGCCATGCTGTGTTGGCTCTCCAAGAAGCTGCAGAGGCATATCTGGTTGGTCTCTTTGAAGACACTAACCTTTGTGCAATCCACGCCAAGCGTGTCACCATCATGCCCAAGGATATCCAGCTCGCTCGTCGTATCAGAGGTGAGCGTGCTTAAGCCAAACCAAGAGAGACTTCGCTTTTCCGGATTTGGTTCACGAAAAAGCAAAGCTCTTTCAATTGCTGTAATAGGGAAAATCTAAGTAGTAGTTAGAACGTCTGCAAAACTTAGAAGAATGTTGTGTTCTTTCATTTATGTCTGTGTTGCAAAACTCTATTTTAACTCTTTGTTAAATTATATGCTTTTAACTCTTTTGTCACCAATCTTCTTCTCTCTCGATGTCTTATGGTTTGATTTTTTCTGTATAATTAAAAAAAGTTGTGGGTTTGTTTAATTCTTCTAAACAATCGGATTTTAGAGAATAATCAGAGAGAACAAAATAGAGAGAGAGAGAGAGAGCAAGGGAAAGGCATGATCTTTGGAAATGGTCCGATTTGATCGGCTCTCGTTTGATTATTGCCGAGAAAAAACAAATCTTTCCCCTTAAAAAAAGGAAGTAACTTTCTGAAGCGTGGAACCATTTTCTTTATTTGACCATAGATTTTGTTCCTTTTTTCCCCAACCTATTAAACAAATTCTTAGTCCATTTTAATCAAAACCCATTAACCCAAAAACTTCATCTTCTTTCTCATAAAAACATTCATCGCGAAATGGGAGAAGTAGACGAGAAACCATGTATCGAGGGAGCTTCTCCAAGGTATTCATCGAAGAAAGTTGCGGATTTTGATACGGAGCTCTCCAAGATGAAGGCTTCTCTTGAGAGCAGAGAAAGCGAGGTCGTTTCTTTAAGAGACGCGTTATTGGAGAAAGACGTGTTGATGAAGAATCTCGAAGCCGAGATTGAGAAAGGCAAAGACTCAGAGCAGAAACTGCTTGGTTCGTTTGAAGAGCAATCAAGAGAGCTCGAGGAATCCAAGGTGGAGATTGCTTCTTTGAAAGAGAGGATCGACGGATCTTTTCACAGCCAAGACTCGAGCGAAGAAGACGAAGACGATAGTTCTGTCCAGGATTTCGATATTGAGTCTATGAAGAACGAGATGGAATCGACGAAGGAGAGTCTCGCGCAGGCTCGTGCGGCTGCAGAAGCTTCTTCTTTAAAGGTATCTGATTTGCTAGAAGAGATGAAATCGGTTAAGAACGAGCTTCAATCAGCGACGGATGCAGAGATGACGAGCAAGAAAGCTATGGACGATTTGGCGTTGGCTTTGAAAGAGGTAGCTACTGATTGTGGCCAAACGAAAGAGAAGCTTGAGATTGCGGAAACAGAGCTCGAGGCTGCGAGATTAGAGTCTAAGGAATGGAAGGAAAAACACGAGGAAGTGAGGAAAGAAGCTGAATTGCTCAAGAACACGAGCGAGAGACTGAGGATCGAAGCAGAGGAGTCTCTTTTGGCTTGGAATGGGAAAGAGTCTGTGTTTGTGAGTTGTATAAAGAGAGGAGAAGATGAGAAGAACTCGCTGCTTGACGAGAACAGCAGATTGCTTGAAGCTCTTGTTGCAGCTGAGAACTTGAGCAAGAAGGCTAAAGACGAGAATCATAAGGTTAGAGATATACTTAAACAAGCTATCAGCGAAGCTAATGTAGCGAAAGAAGCAGCGGTGATCGCGAGAGCTGAGAATTCGAATCTGAAAGATGCCTTGTTGGATAAAGAAGAGGAACTGCAGTTTGCTCAGAGGGAGATCGAAAGAGTCAAGGTTAACGAAGCTATGGCCAATGACAATGTAAAGAAGTTGAAGAGGTTGTTGTCCGAAATTGAGGTAGCTATGGAAGAAGAGAGACACAGAAGCTTGAGCAGGCAGGACTCGATGCAGAAGGACGTAGAAGTTGTTGAGAAGAAGATTGAGGAGAAGGAGAAGGAGAAGGAGAAGAAAGAGGAGAAGAAAGAGAGTAAGAAGGAGAAGAAAGAGAGCAAGAGGGAGAAAAAGGAACATGGGGAGAAGAAGGAAGAGAAGGAGAAGAAAGATCATTCACAACAGAACATCGATAAGAAGATGCTTGGCAAGACTTGTAGTTTCAGTCTGATGAAACTCGCTCATAACCACAATCACAATCACAACCACAACCACAAGCACAAGGAATCAGTAGAGGAAGAGACAAAAGCACAAGAGAGCAACAACAGCAGCAATAACACTGATGATAGTGGTGAAGCAAACTCTCCGAGATCAGATTCTTATCTCTTCAAAGGTTCCATCTTCGATGTCGCTGAGACGCCACACGCAGCAGCGGCGCACAGCCATCACAAGAGGAGATCTTCGTGTACGTTTTTGGAAGAAGTAGCGACGATTAACCCGGAGGACTTGGAGAATTTGGATGGGAATCAGTTAGAAGAAGGAGAGTTAAACGACAAAGGAGCAGTAGCAGCAGCGAGGAAGAAGAAGGCTTTTATTCGTAGGTTTGGGGATCTTCTCGTTAGGAGAAAGAGTTTGAGTTTCTCACACAAGAAAGAGTCTTCGACTGATTCACAAGATAAGCAGCAGCAACCACAGACGCCGACGTCACCGTCTCCACCGCAACTGCCGCTATCTCCGGAGCACTGAAGACATTTGTTTTGAATTTGTTTGTGTATATTGTGTGATACGCCATTTTTCTGTTTTTCTTTTTCTTGTACATAAACAAACCCTCAGGAGTTCGAATTTGTTGTTGTAATAAAGGATTTGATCATTTTAATCTGCGGAGTGTTTTGTCTTTTCCTTTAACATCATCAGTATAATAGCATTAACACTTAATAAACAACATTGTCATCATCTGGAAGAAGGAAGATCTTAAGTTGTCCTCCATAGCTAGCTAGCTTTGAGAGGTTCATAGTCTTTCTCTATCAGAAAGCCTCTGGTGAAGTTGGTGGCAATCCACTGTCGTGACCATAACGGTTAAGCTAGCCTTTCCCTTCCAGCATCCAATAGCTATCGTTGACGAATTCACTTCCACTGCTTCTGACCCGAGCTCCTGAGTACCTGTAGGAAACCAAAAAAAAAAACCGTTTAAAACCATATCCCAATATGATCAAAAGGTAACTTATATATAAACAGAGCTATAGAATACATACCGTCGACGAGAACCACCACGCAATATCCCATGGCTACTTCTGCTGCCTTCTGGCCAAACTCTGCAAGGGCGAAATCTGGGAACTTGATCGATTTGTATAGCAGGAGATTCTTAAAATCCACCATTGTTGCGTAAAGTATTTGTTTTGTCATGTACGGAAGGATCACAGGCAATCCCTCTGAGGTTATCCGGAATGAGCAAGAGTTTGCTTCACATTCTCTTGCCGATTGTTTCTCCTGTGTTTTACAAAAACATATTTTAACAAAACCATGCGATTTAGTAGATTTGATGGTGAGCAATGCAAATATGTGTGGTGCTTACAAACATCTTGAGGCCAACAGATGCGATCTTGATCTTCTTCCCAACCGCAGAATTAAGCTCAAGAACATCCTTAACCGATTTTGAAACATAGTATATCCTCTTCACGTTGCCTTTGCTGCTTGTGTCGCTGTTTCTAGTCACGAGATGACCATGGAGGGGAAAGGATTCATCTTTGATGCCGTAAAATGTCTTGATCCCGTTGATCACTGTTTCGTCTCTCAAGAACACAACAGGGTCCAGGCCTTTCCACTTCCCTTGCAGTGCTGGTACTTTTGTCTTGCCTCCCATACCACCAAGTTCTTGAGCCAATTTTATAATGCCTTCCTTCTCAGGCGGCTTCAAGCCATTATCTGAAGCTGATTCTTCTACAACTATATCCTCTGCACCCTCAGAGACTGCTTCAGAAGAAGACTTCTCATATGAGTTTCTGTTTCTTCTCTGATTTAGTCTCTCCTGTATTTCTGCAAGATAATACTACTGAGTCCAGATACAGAGACAATTAGAGAGTTATATGCACCTCAAAACTCACCTGGTAAAGGTGAAACTTTGTGAAGGACGGCTATGAAAAACCCCCCAGTGTTCTGATCATGAGGCAGTATCCTCAAGCAGCGTTCAAGGGGAAGATCACAGACTTCTTCGGCTGATTCACCAGAAGCCATTTCTTCGTTGCTGTTTTCGCCACATGTTGAGTCTTTATCGCTTTTACCAGAAGGAAACATGGTTTTCAGAATTCCGTCTCTCTGCGATTTCGGAACATCTTTGTAAGATCTATACCAGCCACTACTATCATGCACCTGAATCCACACAAGAGAGAAAATACAAGCAAGAGTGAAATTTCCAACTACTGTTTTTCTTCTGCTTCAAAGTAATAGAAACTTCGTTTACCTTCCATTTCTTAAGACCTGGTCTTCGAATAAGCTCTGGAAACTTATCTGAGACATCTACAAGCTCAACAGAGCATCCACACCTCCTCAGAACCTGAAGAATACTAACAAATATGATCAATTAACATCGAGAAAAACAGGTTCATGGAGAAAGATAGAAAAAACTTATAAAATACTTCAGCAACAACAGCTTCATCTTCAATCGGGTTCATTGAGCAGGTTGAGTATACCATTCTCCCACCAACTTTTAGCAGAGACAAACCTGAAAACCAGACAATGCAGATCAAATTGAAGACATAACATTCTGGTGAGTCGAGTCAGCTGAGGAAAAAAAAGCTCACCTCTCATGGCAAGCACAACCTGTAGACTATGAAGTCCATTTCCCGATCCAGAGTTCCTGTGCAGAAACCAAAGAAGGGGAATAAGAATCTTGAAGCAAAAATGTCAATTTGGAAGCTTAAATATAGAAACCATCTTCGCCATATGTCTGGAGCCTTGCGCAGAGTACCATCACCACTACACGGTACATCGCACAGGACACGATCAAAGAGAAGCTGATCAATGGGATGATGATGAATCTCAGATGCTATGGACAAAGTTCTCTTCGAGTTGCAGTTGGGGAAATGTTGACCTTCATTGTTAGTGACCATCAAGTTGGTCGTACACGTTCTTTTCGTTTGGTGAATAAGAAGGTTTGATCTTTTGTAGTCAACATCATTCGCCACCACCTGATTTCAACCAAAACAATTAGGAAAAAACAATATTTTTTTTACATATCAACCAAAAAATGAGTATTACAAACCATTCCATTAGGTAGAGATCCTGGTTCTGCGGATTCATGTATTAATTCAAGCAGCTGAAATGTCTTGGAACCAGGCGCAGCACACACTGTTGAGACAAAAGAGAAGACAAGTGAATCAGTTTAACCATATTATTCATAACATTTTCAGACAATGTCGAACAAAAATCACTCACTGTCGAGGACAAAATGATCTGGATGTACGTCAAGGAAAAGAGGAGGTACCTACGTGATCATTTAATCATCAACCACAAAAACTATAAAATGTAATGGATTAATACGATTTAAAGAGAGTACACTAGTACCATACCATGCTAACTGCTTCTTGCCTGGTCATGTTCCCAACTTCTGTCTCTAACTTTAGAAACTCATGAAACCTGAAGAGAGAATGAACTAACACGAGTAAACAATGGAACTGAAGATTTGTTTTGAAAAACCATTTTTTTGATCTTTGAACATGTACCTCTCAAGCGTCTGGTTTTTTCTAATCTCCTTTCGCGAAAAATTAGAATGCCAAGCAAGATTGTTAGGGTACCAAGGCAAGGGCTTGATAGCCTCCAATTCACCACTCTCTATAGCCTAAGAGTAAGCAAAATGAAAAAACCAACATTTAAGAAAAAATAGCCTCTTTGTGTAGATTAGTAGCAATGAGACAACTAGAAAATCAAGAGTCGCGATCTTACCTCAGCCTGAAGAGATTTAATGAAATCATTCTCCAATATCGACCGAATCTCATCGCAAAACTGGCCACTAAGAATTAGCAAATCTTTAGTCAAAACATTTGCTTAGAAGGATTATTGTCAACTTGAAAGCAAAGGCTGTAAAAATGATAAACAGAGAGCATACTTGGAATTAACTCTGAAAGCAGCAGGCAATGGCTTACGAAGAACCTCCATGAACGTATCCCACTCTTCTGGTTTCACTATCCTTTGCTCCTATGCACCGAAACGAGACAATACAGTTTTAGAACCACACTTTCGAATCCATTACATTAGTTCTTAATTCTTATACACTAGTACAGTAGTACCTTGTAATACTCCTCGAAATCAGCATTCGACCAGGTGCGATTGTGGATGTTGGAATCAAAGGAAGCTTCTGATTTGAGGGGTTTCCGGACATTTTCATTGCTATCTTCTAATTGATTTCTCTGCGAACGACCTCCTCTGTGTCTTCTTCCTCCTCTTCCCATTCTTGTTGACTCGTCGCCGACTTTCTGTTTTTTTAGCCGGCGGCGTCGCAGCGATGGGTTTTGGGTTCAATAGGTTTTTTTTTTTTTTTGTAAAAACAATTTTAATAGTTAATACTTACGTCTTACGCGCAATGTTTGGCGCGTGTACACTTATCAGTATCCCGAACCGAACCGATTGTTGACGGTTTTGGTTTTCTTCGGTTTGGTCGAATCGCACCTACACATGTAACATAATGGGTCAGGAAATTTTGATTCGAAGGCTATTGTTATTGGGCTTTTGTAGCTTAATTATTCAAGTTCATAAGAAAAGATTTTTTCCACTTTACTGGAATATTGATAGTAAGAATCGTGAATTTGTTTTGTGATATACATTTACATTTTTTTTTTTGTCAATATCACTATCAATCCTCTTGTGCGAATTCTTTTATCTCAACCACTCGAAAGTTAATGTGGTTCTAACTTTATTTTCTTTCTATTTATGCTAACAAATTTGACTTCATTTCACAAGGAACCAAATTATAACGCAACTGTAATGATAATTGTGGGGAAAAGTGTGTAAGATTCCCACAAATGAAGAAAATGGTAATGCATAAAACTTTTTCAAATGGCCATATAGTTGTTATACAAGATTCCCACCAATTTTTTGTTTTGTTTACATAAAAAGTAGTATATCTTTATTGATCTTTGTGAAATCATAATGTTTCAAACTCTTTCGAATAATAGCCTTCTGTAGTTGTAGCAACTAATGTGGGGACCATTCAGTTATCACCCAACCACTCAACGGTGATGGGCTTTACATCACGGCCCAATCCTCACCTTCCACGTAACCTTTTTCATTACGCCAGTGTCCCTGACGCGCAACGACCACTTCCATTTGGCATTGTACTTTTGTCACTTGCTTTCTGCCATGTGTACGGGATGTAGTTTAGCCACGTATACCATTGTTTTCGTTAAGTAATTCTGCTATTCGCTTTCTCAAGGCGTTGACTTCTTGACCATATTATATCTGTCTGTCTGTCTTCCATAAGTTCCTGATATAATTCTTCATTTATTTATGTTTTTGTTGAAATAACCATACAAAATACATCATTATTATACCGTATGGATTATAAAAATATTAGGACATGTATTATTACATATTTATACATGAAATTAGTATCTTCTTAGTCATCATGAATATAGTATTCGGCTTTCTATATACGCATATACATACAAAATCTGTTTAAAAACGAAAAAATAATGGGGGCGGCTATAAACGTATCTCCCTATTTCGATTTATTTTAAAGTTATGCTTGATTTGAAAAATGTTAGACGTTTAAGCAAGAAAAGGATTATACAGCCCTTTTCTTTAAAAAAGGTTTATACCAAGTAAAACTGAAGGATCAGATATTATCAATGCATTAGTATTTTGGGGTCCGACAATGTTTATATTTAGCCGTTGACATGATAAACCGGTCGATATCTAATCCCTTTTTTTAATATATAAGCTCATTTAGTTATTTATAATACATCATTATTTAAGTATTTATTATGAGTTCGTTGTTTTATTGGGTTGCGGAAAAGGATCACGAATCTAAAATGTGGGCCATCTTTTTCGAGCTAATAAGAAAAATTGGTACTCCAGTTTATTTATTTTATTTTATAAAAACAGGCAAGTTTGGCAGAATATTTCTTTTAAAAAGAGAGGATAGATACTAAAAATGGAGAACCGCAATTACTCAGTTAGGTGTTAACTTTTCAAATCAGGATGATTAACGATAGCTTAAAATGTTTTTGATAATATATTTTTTCCTCTTACGAAAACCGTAGATTCTTCATTCTTTTTTTTTTTTTTTTTTTGTCAACAGATTCTTCATTCTTTATTGAAAAAAAAAAAAGGTATATTCTTTCTTCAGAAGAACGTACGAACAATAAACAGCGACGAAAAGACAACGGAACTGAACGGCTCGCGAGTGCACCACCTTGTTCCTGTCCTTGTTGATCATGTTCTTGGAAAGAAGCCACGTGTCAAATGGGCCTATTTTCGATAAATTTTGACGGCCCAATACTCACAGGGACCTATACCGATAAAAGCACGTCTCGTTGGTGCTGACTGTATCTGTTAATGTATCGGTTCTTATACGAGTTAATGTGTGTATATAAATATGATATATGTGACTGAACCAAACAGAAGCCTTATTCTCGAAGGAATAATAAAGAGAGCCAAAACGACAAAGAGACCCCATAGACAAATAGTCTCTTCTTTTCTCTGTTCTTTGATCGGACCGACCATCGATGGAGAGATACGACATCTTAAGAGATCTTGGCTCCGGTAACTTTGGAGTTGCAAAGCTTGTCAGAGAGAAAGCCAACGGAGAGTTTTACGCCGTTAAATACATCGAGAGAGGCCTTAAGGTATTCATTCTTCTTCCTGTCCCTTGGCTTTCTCTGTCTCTTGATCTTGTTTTCAGAAATTCTTAATTCTTTGATCAGTAATTTAGTTGATGGGGTTTATACAGATTGATGAACATGTACAGAGAGAGATTATAAATCATAGAGACTTGAAGCATCCCAATATTATCAGATTCAAAGAGGTATGTGAACATGATCAAAATCATAACCACATATATATAGTCGAGTCTGAAAGTTTGGTTTATAATCATCCAGTTTAGTCGAGAAAATGTTAATTAGTGTTCGAGAATATGGTTATTGACATATTATATTCTTTGAACATAAAGTTAGCGTGCTAGTTGATTTCGGATAATCTGGATTTCAGTCCCCAGAGTTAAAATCAAACGGGATATCTGGTCATGTAAATTATGTGTATCATGTCATAATGGTTAGACTTTGGACCTCTTCTTTGATAATGTATTAAATTACTTTTAATAAATAAAATATATGTCTTATTCCCCAACGGTCCAAAATTTGAGCTTTATATGACAGCTTATATCTATAATTAGTCACGGCGTTGAAAATTCTTCAATTACCAATTCAAGATTATAGGGAAAAAAAAGTTAGAAGCAATCGTTTGGTCGTCTTGATCTTGAGGAAAATCAAAAATAGAAAAAAATGAAAGTGTGCGTGTGTCTGTGTGTCTTGCAGGTTTTTGTAACACCAACACATCTTGCCATAGTAATGGAGTATGCAGCAGGTGGTGAACTTTTTGAAAGAATTTGCAATGCCGGTAGATTCAGCGAAGACGAAGTATAGTATTTAATTTATCATTAATCACGATTCCAAACTAATCTCTTGGTTAATTGTATTGATTTTTTATATTATTATTTAGGCAAGGTATTATTTTAAACAACTTATCTCGGGAGTTAGCTATTGTCACGCCATGGTACGTATTACTGTGTTTATTCTTAATTATTTGAATGTTATAAAATTATAAAATTATGTAATATAAATATAATGGAGATCGACTTTATGTTACTGAATTTCTTTTTGTATTGCAGCAAATATGTCACAGAGACCTTAAGCTCGAGAATACACTCTTAGACGGGAGCCCATCGTCGCAGCTCAAAATATGTGATTTCGGATATTCGAAGGTATTTAGTTAATCTTCATTGATCATAATTCATAACATGCAAAAAGGTATAATTGACAATAATTATTGCTTTTTTGTTTTTTGTTTTTTATAAATGCAGTCATCAGTTTTACACTCTCAGCCAAAATCCACCGTGGGAACTCCAGCCTATGTTGCTCCGGAGGTCCTATCACGAAAAGAATATAACGGGAAGGTACGTATTAAACTATTAACTAATATATTTGATTAATATATATAATAACATCAACTTGTTTGTAAAAAATCATAAAAGTATATAAAAGTATACAACATTATTTTTTAATCTATACAGATTGCAGATGTGTGGTCGTGTGGGGTGACATTATATGTAATGTTAGTTGGTGCTTATCCCTTTGAAGATCCAGAAGATCCAAGAAACATTAGAAAAACCATCCAGGTACTTAAAATTTAAATTATAAATAAACGTTCATTCCACTAATTAAATTTTAATATATTGTCTCGTATACATTATATAATCATTATTAACGTGGAAAAACATTAATTAATATATACTTACAGAGGATATTAAGTGTCCATTATACCATACCAGACTACGTCAGAATTTCCTCCGAATGCAAGCATCTCTTATCTCGTATCTTCGTCGCTGACCCTGACAAGGTAATTAGTTAAAACCTAAACTGGTTATAATTAATTAAAACCTAAACTACTTATGTAAACCAATCCGGTTCACTTTGGTTTGATAACTAATTTATATGAATGACTAATTTGAAACCATGATAGAGAATAACTGTACCGGAAATCGAAAAGCACCCCTGGTTCTTGAAGGATCCTCTGCCGGAGATTTCAGAGGAGCACTGCGACAATGGAGATAAGACAGGAGTGGAAGAAGAAGAAAAGGAAGAGAATTGCCGACAAAGTGTTGAAGAGATAGTGAAGATAATAGAAGAAGCGAGAAAGGGAGTGAATGGCAAGAATAATAATGGTGGATTAGGCTTAATAGATGGGAGCATGGATTTTGACGATATTGATGATGCTGATATTTATGATGAAGTTGATGATGATGATGAGAGAAACGGTGATTTTGTATGTGCTCTATGATTTCATATCCATAAATACATGCATGCTTGTGTGTTGTATGTGCATGCATGTATTTTATATGTATGTATCTTGAGAATATCTGATGATTTCGCGCGTGTTGCATATTTGTATAATTATGTCAAACAATACACCAAAATCAAGTCAAATTAATAAAGTGTACGTTTTGAGGGTCATTTAGTTTACGTATAAGAGTGTATATCATTAAATCAGCTACTTGTTTTTTTGTGGGAAAATGACTACGAAAACTAAGCCACTGTACCAACTACAACAATTTATTTGGATTAATCTAGCTATACATAAGATTATAAAAGAGGTTACTAGGCCACTGATACATTTATTTAAATACATATAATAAAAGTGTGTGAAAAGATCTGCTTTCTCTGGCCAAAGTTTTCGTAAAGTGCACCTATGTGAGACACAAGGCATTCCAACCTACATCCATATGTTTATAGTATTTGGTATTTAAAGATGAACATGGAGCGACTAATTTGATCATTATACATGCAAACTCCTTTTTGTAGAGGAAAAAACTATCATTTAATATGCAAATCCTTAATATTAATATATATAGTGGGTAACAAATCCATTTTTTTTTTTTGTAACAAATCCAATTGATATATGATAGATGAAAATTTTGAGTGGCTGAATAGTCATTACTAATAATTCCATGACACGACCCATACTAACGAGTAACGACCAAAACATTAGGTCCATGACGTTACTTTCTCGTATTTCAAAAACCTCATCATATGATAAAGCAATAATTAGTTATAGTTCTCCTTTAGCAAAAAAATAAAAATAAATAATTAGTTATAGTTCTTCTTTGTGGAATCTTTGTATCTATTTATAATTTTTTTAATAAACTTAGATGCCTTTAGTTACAAAAACATTCTATTAACTATTATTGAAGTTTGATATAAGATGTTCCTTTTGTTTAATACCCTATCGACTAGATTAAGAGGACTTGCGATTAACGACTCTACAATTTAACCTAATCTCCCCAGGTTTCGTAGACCGCAAGTCACCAAGCTTCACCATCCCTTCCGCAAATGCCTTGAAAAACTCTGCTTCGTTCTCACTAAACATATTCACATACCCTCTCGTCTCCCGCGACGTTAACAACGTTTTGATCGGAGTTAAGAAACTCTCTCTTAGAAACCAAGTCTTTGAAATATTGATTATCAAACACTTTAGCAGTTGCGTCCATGCCGCTTGTAACGTTTTCATCTCCTCCATTGGGACACAAAGCTGTCTCTTCTCCATAGCGTTACTTCCCAGTACGGTCCACCTGTCTCGTTACAAAATATACCAATCAAATTAAAAACCCGAATTGATCAGTAAATCAAATTAATTTACACTTACAAGAGAAACTGCGTCACGAGAAGCAATGATGATAATGTCAGCACAAGTTACAGTGGCAGGACAAGCTTTCTGTAACGCTTCTTTAATGTTGTCTATTACGTTAAACGATCTCAGAGAGCCTATGTTAGCGAGTGCGAGTTTTTCTCCCAACAACGTTGGTGTATCATCGAGCAATACAGAACCATCACATCCCTACAAAAACAAAAACAAAACATTAATAGTTTATTTTCTTTTTTAAGAATTTGATCTACCGATGGAAATGTGATTAATGATTTACATTAACAAAGCAATCATGAAATTGTAAACGCATAACGGAGCAACACTTCGAGCTTCTTTCAGCATAGCTTTTCTCATCTCTTCTCTCACAATGGCTTGAGCATTAGGACATGTCTAGCCGTAGAATCCTGGCTGAGAATTTCTCCGGCCACCGTCTTAAAGAGGAACAGGCAGAGGAGAAGATTGGGAATTAGAATCATACTTCTTTTATTCTTGTTCAAACTAAAAAAAATATATATGATTTTGGTATAATCTCTCTATGGTTTATATATACGTATAAACTCTACACTCTTCTAATGATTGAATTCATTGATTCAAAATAGTAGAAAAATGGTATTGTTCATGTATTGCTATTGGCTTTTGTTTTGGTCAAAAAAAAAAAAAAAAAAACATCTTGGCTTTTGTAAAGTAATTAAATTCTTTATTCTGTCAGCTTATAATATTGTCTTACACACACACTGATAAACTTTTTGTTGTATGACAAAATAATAAAAAATCACATGACTAAAATATAAAAGAAACTCTGACTACAAAATCTATTGAACTCAACTTTATAAAAATACTTTTAACTCTCAGTTTCTTGTTTCCTTGCCTCTAAAGCAATGTTTTTCTTCTTCATCTGCTTCCATTTGTCATCCAAAATCTCCTTCCATATGTCATCCCAAAGTTGGTTTTTCAAACGCAAAGCCTGAAACATGACTTGAAACATCAATATATGATGTCTGGAAACACAAACTCTTTTTAGGTTTACCTTTATCTCGGAAGTATGCATTTCACGATCGAATGGGGAGTCACCAACAGCCGTGAGGAAGAAAGCACAAAATTTAATAATGTACTCAACTCTCAGTTCAGTGATATCCTCCGCATACATATAAGCATTTTTTAGAAAAAAAATATTTCAAAAACAAGGTTTTTTTTCATTTTCCAAGGTAACTTTTGTCAAATATTTTATATTTTACCTTTATATTCTTTTAAAAAAAATTAATTGTATTTTTATATCAATAAAAAATAAAGGATAAAAATATCAGTTTATTATTTTTTTTTAAAATGTGAAACTTCTAAAAAATACTTCTTTAAAAAACAGAGGAAATATATATTAACTATATACCTAATGAAGCTATGGCTAATGACAATGTTACAAAATTGAAGAGTTTGTTATCCGAAATCGAGGTAGCTATGGAAGAAGAGAGATACCGAAGCTTGAGAAAGCAATACTCGATAGAACCACAATCACATAATAGACAACCACAACCAACCACAATCACATAATAGACAACTACAACCAACCACAACCACATAATAGACAAGATAGTTTTTAGATAACAATCACAATCAAGACAAGATAGTTTCTAGATAGTTTCATTAGCATATGTAGTCTCAGTCAATCAATAGACAACAGATAGAAAAATATATTAGTGATGTGCAGCTCACATGTCTTTGATCTTTTCCATAAGAGCAAGAACTTCTTTTGCAACAATTTTCTTCAAATGGGGTTAGCAAGGGATAGGAGCCTGGGAGATACTAGCAAATATGACCCAACTGAAGCGACAACTACTTCATCAATATTAAGGATGGTGAACTTTGGTTCTTTCTTCTTTCTCTAGATTGTCTTGAACTCTGGTTTCTTAGGGTTTGCTTGAACCAAGTCTGCGTTCTACTTCTTCTCTCCCCGGATCATCTCCTCCATTTCAGTAAGGGAATGGAGAATTTCGCCGTGATGAACCCTCGCCGTCTTCAACAGACTAAGCAGCCTTAGATCCCGTTTCTTTCTTACATCATCTTCTTTTCTCATATCAACATGGACTATAGCGTTATGAGCCTCTTCATCGCTCAAATGCCGCATTGATTATTGCCTAACAACTCGGATGATTCTTCCTTCTCTTTTCAGCATTGAAAACTGGTGATCTTTAGCTTCATCCTCAGAGCGAATAGTGTTGATAACCACTATTCATTACTTAGATTGTCATTAGCAATAAAGAAAAGAAAATCATCTACCAAACTTTTTTTTTAACAATTAATAAACTTATATGACTCTTTTGATGTAAAAAAATTACAACTTTGAGTTTGATGTTTAATTATAGTTATCACATTCATCATGATCTGAAATATTTGCCCAAATTTTGTTTTTCATTTTGATGCTCTTAAATTTCAGTTCTGTTGTGTTTAGGCATCACCTAAACACAACATCCCGTTCCTTTCTCAAATCAGTATGTGCGATGGCTTTCTGAGCCTCTTCATCGCGAGTGATGATCACACGGGTAGAGAATCGTCGAGCTCAGTTGGAGACTCTCGTCGAGAAGACCAGAAACTTCGACATCACGAAATGAAGAAAGGCGGTTTCTTCGCGTCGAGGGTGGCTACTGGCTAGAGCTTTTTGCATAATTTGTGGGATTGTAAGACTTGGACTGAAAAAGAGTATCTGTCCCTTGCCCGTTACCACATTTATGATCAATCGAAAAAAAAACTAGCAAAACCAGCTTGAAACAACCCTTTTTTATATTTTTTTTTAACGAGGTAGTAAAAACACAATTACCACACATAAAAAAAGAGCACTCAAGACTGAAAAAGAGTTTTTGGATTAAGAAAGTGTACATAAATAACAAAAAAAAAAAGAGCAACACTCAAGACACACGTTGAGTAGCCCTTCTTCTCTTCCTGAGGCGTTCCGCAACAATGAAGGCCAGTTCAAGAGACTGAGAGGCGTTGAGCCTTGGGTCACAGTGTGTGTGGTAGCGAGAGCTCAGGTCATCGTAGGTCACAGTTCGGGATCCTCCGATGCACTCTGTGACGTTCTGTCCTGTCATCTCTAGATGGATACCACCGGCGTGGCTTCCTTCTTGCTCGTGCACATCAAGGAACGCTCTAACTTCAGCCTGTCGAAAAACACCAGCAAAAGCTTTTCAATCTCACTATTTTGCTGCTAAAAGCTAAATAAAAATACATGTTATGCCTGATGCTTATATAAAGTGTGTACCAGGATTGAGTCGAAGGCTCGTGTTTTGAGACCGCATGGCGCCTTGATGGTGTTTCCATGCATCGGATCGCAGACCCACGTCACGATCTGGCCTGACCTGCGCACCGCTCTGATGAGGTGGGGAAGCTTGACCCTCATGTTCTCCGCACCCATTCTCACAATCACAGTGATTCTTCCAGCCTTGTTGTGAGGGTTCAGGATCTCGACAAGCTTCACCAGCTCATTGGGATCCATTTTGTTGCTCACCTGCATCAAGTGTTTGGATACTCCGATTAAATTTCAAGACGAGACGAGACGAGACCAAGCATAAACCCCATAGTCTACTCTGTTTTGATTCCTCAGTAACCAAAGTGAATATCTACATAATCATCTAAGGCAGAGTATTTCATAATTGTTCTATCCATGCGTTGAATGATATATATACCTTGATGCCCAGAGGATTAGCAATCCCCCTGAGAAACTCGACATGAGCACCATCCAACTGTCTTGTACGCTCCCCGCACCACACCATGTGTGCAGAGCAATCATAGTAGAGACCAGAAGTCGAGTCCAGCCTCGTGAGTGACTGTTCATAAGGCAGAAGCAAACACTCATGGGATGTGTAGAAATCAGTAGTAGTCATGAGTGGGTGATCAGTGGTAAGTCCGCATGCAGACATGAACCCCAAGGCCTCATCAACCCTGTTGGCTAGTTCCTGGTACCTGTCCAACATAACAGACAACCTTTAGCGCCTTGCCCAGTTTGAAACAGAGGAACCCGTTCTTGTTTCAACAAAGTTTTCCTTGGTTAGAACAATACTTGCTACAACCAGCTAAATACCATATTCAAAGTAATTGCCATTCTTAAGATTAATACCACAAAGTTAAGACAAAACATAATGTACCTGTCAGCTTGCTCGCTTTCCTCAACAAAATCAAGGTTCCATTGAGTAACTCTTTGAATTGCAGCATAACCTCCTGTGGCAAAGGCTCTGAGAAGGTTCAAAGTCGCTGCGGATTGTGTGTAAGCACGAATCATCCGATTAGGATCAGGAATCCTGGATTTCTCATCAAAAGTGTCGCCATTGATGTTGTCTCCCTTGTAGCTAGGTAGCTTCACTCCATCCTTCTCCTCGAATGGGTCAGATCTAGGCTTCGCAAATTGACCAGCCATTCTCCCAACCTTTAATCCAATACCATCCTTGTCAAAGATTCCACTCGAAAACCACAACAAATATTCAATTGAATCGGAGAAGAAGATCTGACCTTAATCACGGGGACTTGGCCTCCGAATGTGAGGACGATGCTCATCTGAAGCAGAACCCTGAAGGTGTCTCTGATATTGGTGGCATTGAACTCCTTGAAGCTCTCAGCACAATCCCCTCCCTGCAGAAGAAACGCCTTCCCCACGGCGGCATCCGCCAACCGCTCTTCCAGATTCCTCGCTTCTCCGGCGAACACGATCGGAGGAAACGCCTCGATCGTCTTGAGCACAGACTCGAGCTCGTTCGCGTCGGGGTAATCAGGGAGTTGCAGAGCCTTCTTCAGTTTCCAGCTCTCCGGCGTCCATTTCAATGTTGAACCAGACGAAGACGACGGGGAAACGGATTCCTTGACTGAGACAGCGTTTCTAGCCGGCTCCGACGCGTGGACTGCCGTAACGAGGTTAACGGACCTACGCTGCTTGGTGTTGACGGTGAAAGACGATTGACGGTTGCTGTGACGGTGAGAGAGACGCGCGTCGACGCCGCCGTATAGAGATCTGGAGGAGAGAGAGGAGGCGTTGGAAAGAGCCATGGTTTCTTCTGTCTCTCTCTGATTTGGGTTTTTAAGGTGAGAGAGGATGACAATGGAGGCGGTTGATCAGAATCCAGAGGAGAGAGAGAAGGATTCGGGATTTATATAAGCAGAGAGATATTTGGTACGGAAAGGGTTGGTTTAGACTTTTCAGACAAATCTTTGGAAGGGTTGTTGAGGAATTACAGATGTGAAAGCCCTCCAGGACTACTAGTCGTAAGTCGTAACACATCCAATTGAATTAAACGTTTTCCATGTTAAAACAACTGATTGAACCAATCTGAAGTCCTGTATATAACTCGGTTTACTGGATTTGAAACTAAACCATGGGACACAAAATCACTTTATTAGTATTTCCAATCAAATTTACAAATTTTTTTTTTTTTTTTGCCAAGTTAGATTAGTAGTTTCATGATAAGCTTATAAAAAAAAACGAGATGATGACAAAAAAACACAGTCTTTACAAAATTAAGAAGAAAAGACCGGAAATTCGGTTAATGACATAAATATCCCTTTACCAACCAAATCAACCCCCACTTAGCAAGTTGCATATGATGTATAACATGCCACCTAACACGCCGAATCCTTCAGAGATACGGATTCATGGACCACGCCCCTTTAAAATTTGGCACTATCTTGTATTAACATTATAGTTTTTATACGAAATCTTTCTTAATGTTTTTAAATATATATATTTAGTAGAAACCCGAATATGAACCCTACTAAAATCGTTACAAGAAATATACTTTCAGTTTCTTTACTAATATTCCGAGTCTAAGCTACAATATTTTGACTTAACTTATTTCTTTTTCACTTCATTCTCTAATGGACCACAAGATCGATGGAAAACATTTGCTATCTTGAATATGTGAATTGTTCATATACCTATCTCATTTTTTTGATTATATATTGGACTGGAGCATGAAATTCTATTCAAAAAGAATCTATAGAGCCTATAAATCCATTTTCTTTTTTCCTTTGATTCAATATTTAGTATTTTGCTTTGAATATAGTAGAAAAGATATATAACAGACTTCAAAAACACTTTCAATTTTAGTTCAAGTCAAGACATTTTTTTTTAAGTTCAAGTCAAAATTTTGACTTTTACTATCATTCACTCTGCTGACTTTAAGTGTCATGAACAGGCAAATTTTATTTTCCAAAAAAAAAAATTAACCACAAGCCATTGGGTGGGGTATGGTTGAAAAGTTAGTTAATGACCGTTGATTGCAACGAAGATTAGCTTTTACAAATTGTAGCCACAGATTTTTTTTTAGTTTATCTCTTACAAAGTCACAACAGCCAAAATCCTCATACACGAGACGAGGAAGGAAGCTTCATCAATGGCGGTTTCTTGCAACCACTACTCGATTCTCCTCTCTTCATCGACCGCCGGTTCCTCCTCCCGTTGCTCTTCTTCTTCGCTTCTCGGCTTCCCTCGTCTCCAAACGCTGCGTTTCAAATCAAGAAGCGTCTATCCCAAAACAAGAGTTGCCCATGTCTCGGCATCTTCACGGTCTCTCGAAGCTCTGGTTTTCGATTGCGACGGTGTGATACTCGAATCGGAGAATCTGCACCGTCAGGCTTACAACGACGCTTTCTCGCATTTCGATGTTCGATGTCCTCCTTCTTCCTCCGAGTCTCTCAATTGGAGCCTCGAATTCTACGATAAGTTCCAGAATCTAGTCGGAGGCGGGAAACCAAAAATGCGATGGTACTTTAGAGAAAACGGATGGCCAACATCCACCATTTTCGATTCGCCTCCAGAGAATGACGACGATCGAGCCAAGTTAATCGATACTCTCCAGGTCACTCACTCACTCAATTTCTTGCAAAACAAAAAAAAACACTCTAGATTTAATGAAGTTGATGTTTGAAAAGATGTTATTTTGCAGGATTGGAAAACTGAGAGGTACAAGGAAATCATAAAATCAGGAAGTGTAAGTCGAGATTTCGAAACAAAGGAACAAGGTAGTTTTCTACTCTTTTAGAGTGAAGCTTCATCTCTCTGCTCTTTTGGTTTCAGGTAGAAGCAAGACCTGGTGTAGTAAGACTAATGGATGAAGCAAGAGCTGCTGTAATAACTTCTTCTTCAAGCCTTGTTTAAATTTCCTAATTGAAAAGACTTTTATAATTCGGTTCTTGAAAATGCTGCTACAGGGGAAAAAACTAGCTGTTTGTTCTGCAGCTACAAAGAGTTCAGTTATATTATGTCTCGAGAATCTAATCGAAATCGTGAGCTTTTGTTTTCTTTCGTCAATCTCTTATCGAGTATGTTTCTGTCTAAATTTTTCCTTTTTAATCGGTTATATTCATGTCTTTAGGAGCGATTCCAAGGACTCGATTGCTTCCTCGCAGGTACATTCTCTGTTCTGAGTTTAGCGTACTTTGGTTGTAGCCTTTATGTGTCAAACAAGTCTAAAAGTTTTAATTTTGACATTGCAGGGGATGATGTTAAGGAGAAAAAACCAGATCCTTCGATATATATAACAGCTGCCGAGGTATAAACTTAAATCCATGCAAACGAAACCTCATTTAACAAGTTTCACCAAATTTATGTATTATGGTTGATTGCAGAAGCTAGGTGTTTCAGTGAATGACTGTTTGGTCATAGAGGACAGTGTGATTGGCCTGCAGGTTATAATCTAATCTTTGGCTCGTCTTCTCTCTTCTTGCAATCTCACAACATCTTTTGAAACACAGTCTTCAATGGCTCTATTTTACTTTTAATATATATATATAGGCTGCTACAAAAGCAGGCATGTCATGTGTGATCACATACACTTCTTCAACTTCTGATCAGGTCTCTCCCTCTACAACATCTTCTTCTTCTTCTTCCATCTTCATTGCCTTCTCTGTTCTCTAAAACTTTTCTTTTATCAGGATTTCAAAGACGCCATCGCTGTATACCCTGATCTCAGTAATGTGAGGTAAGTAGGATCACTGAACGTTTCTCACAAGAATTTTGCAGCAAGTTTTCTCTTTTCCTCGTACCCATTTGCTAACTTATGATGTCTTGTCAGATTGAAAGACCTGGAAACTCTGCTTCAAACCATTGTCACTGCAGCTTAAGAGACATTTGTCCGTTCTTCTGCAACTGTACATTTGTTTTTGTTTGATAAAATTTTCATTAATAAGAGAAAAAGATTCAAATATAAAAATAGCAGTACCACAATTCAAACAAGACCTACCCTGAATCCTGATAAATCCAGAAAACAAAAGTAAAAACAAAATATAACACCCAAAATTAAGGAGGAAAAACCAAAGAAACAGAGTTTTTCAATTTTCCTCTCACCTAATACGTCTTTCTTCTTCCTCCTCTTGCTTATCTTCTCCATCACTAGAAGAACCATTACAAAGATGATGAATCTATATATAACAACACCACATTTCACAGTGTGTTTGTGTGTTGTTTCTACCTCCTGCTATTAGCTACCTTGTTCTTGCTCATATCAGCAAGTTCCTCCACAAGCTTCTTCTCTTCTTTACTCAGTCTCTTTGGAATCTCAACTTGCACTCTCACTAACTGATCACCTCTCATCTTGCTCTTATTCAAAACCGGAACTCCCTTCTTCGCCATCACCAGCGTCGTGCTCGGCTGTGTCCCCGCCGGTACTTTCAAATCCACCATCCCATCAACCGTTGGAACCTTCAAAGTCGTCCCCAAGATTGCATCCACATACGATATCTTACACGTATACAGTATATTCGTATCGTCACGCTTCAGAATCGGATCCGGAATCACCTCAATAACCGCGAAAAGATCTCCGGAGGATCCGCCTCTCTTCCCTGCATTCCCTTCTCCCCTTACTCTCAACCTGCTACCGGAATCCACACCCGCAGGGACCTTGAGACTAATCCTTTTCGTCCTTCTCACACGCCCGTCTCCAGAGCAGGCGCTGCACGGTTTTGAGATCTCTCCTGTTCCGTTACACGGAGAGCAAGTCATGACCTGTTGGAACACACCGAGCGGTGTCCTCGTCGATGCTACCACCTGTCCTTGCCCGCCGCACGTTTTGCATTTGGTCGGTTTGGTTCCAGCTTTCGCGCCTGAACCATTGCAAGTCCCGCAGCTCTCTAACCGGGATATCTCTATCTCTTTCTCGATACCGAAAACCGCTTCTTTGAAATTCAAGATTAGAGAGTAGTACTCGTCTTCTCCGTCGATAGCTCTGCTCCTTGAGCCTCTACTGCCCATTCCACCGCCCATTCCTCCCATCCCACCCATTCCTTCGAATAATGACTCGAATAGATCAAACGGATTACTGTAATCCTACAAAAATTTCAAAAAGAAGAAGCAATTTTATATCAGATTCTGAACATCAGAATGTTGATTAAAATGTCTTAGAGAAGTATATGTATATATACGTACCCCCATGCCTCCCATTCCAGCGCCTTTGACTCCTGCCTCACCATATCTGTCGTATAGAGATCTTTTCTCATCATCTGATAAGATCTGCAAACCAAAAAAAAAAAAAAAAAGAAGAAACATTTTTTAGGCTCTTGAAGTATCTATACACAATCATTTAAAAATGAGCTAAAAGCGTCCAATGAAGAAGATGGACTTTACCTCATATGCATTACTTATTTCTTTGAATTTATCTTCTGCACCAGAATCCCTGTAATCAAAGTATAAACAGAATGGTGAACACTTTTTCATTTGGAAGCGGTTTCAGGGTTCTTCAGCTTCTTAATCTTTGTTGTCAAATTTTGAAGGTTGGTGGTTATATGTTCATATGGGGAAACTTAACCAAAGAACTGCAACAATTCTCTTCCTTTTGCGTTTTTCAAATATTGAAATTGAGTTCTAACAATAAACACACTAGTGATGCAGGAAGGTAATAACTCACACTCATACATACACTTTATATTGAATTCTGGATTAAGTAAAGTTTTGAACTTACTTGTTTACGTCCGGATGGTAACTCCTAGCGAGCTTCCGATAAGCTGAAAATAGTTGCATAGGAGAAATAAAAAATCTTTGTCAAACTTTCGAAAAGCACAACTCAAAAGCTGAACAAATGAAGGTCGAAATGAATCATTGACGAGAGCTACGCATCAATGTACTTACCGCTTTTAATCTCAGCTTTGGTTGCATTTTTCGAGACTCCAAGAACAGAATAGAAATCCTGGAAATTAAACACACACAGACTCTTTAGCAAAACCATGCAAAAGGCTTCATTCTGCAAAGTACTATATAACAGATGAAGAGAATGATGATTCAATATAAAAAGAAAGAAGAAAGCGAATGTGAACATACAGTATCAGCTCTAACAGTGAAGCGAGCTCCTCTACGAGAGTGACTACTTCGGGACTGTCCCGTCAATGACAAGAAGGGCAAGGAGCCATGTGAGAACATACTCGACCTTGACGCTCCCAAACAATTTATCTGGCTGATGGAACTGCAAAAACAGTTATCAAAAGAACAACAATTCGATTAGCCTCTCAGATACATAAACCTCTATGCAATCACATCAAATCTCTTATGGTAAAGTAAATTCTCACTTGTCTTGGTGGGATTCCAATCTGCTTGGATAATAAGCTTTTACTGCAAACTGAGGACGAAGAATCCCCCATTGAGTAACACATGAGCTTCCAAACTGTATCAGAGCCATTATTACACTCCCTGCAACACGAACAAGTGGCTCTCAGTTTATTCTAATCCAAAATTTCTTCAAACAATTAAACACACAAAAGATTAAAACTTTTCAAAATCTAAGAAGATTATGCAATTTCACGAAATGAAGTTTCGACCCGAGAACAGATTTCCAGAAAAATAGTTTCACTTTCGCCATCAAAATCTAAAAAAGGACTCAGCTTTATGATGAGATTCGAGGAAAATCTTTAAAAGCAGTAGCAGGGTGCCACCTACCGCAAAATTGTTTCTTCTCGGAGGAAAAAATAGCCCAAGTGAAGGAAAAGGTGAAAGTTTTCGAAAAAACGACATTGTTTAGATGATACGAATCGAAGAAGACAGAGAGAGAAAACGGCGAAGAAGACAGAGGAAGGAGAAGGTGAATCTTACCGTAATCGAATGGTGACGACGGGAGCAGGAAGAGCAGAAGCGAGAGTTGTGCGATAGATAAGAAAACGAGTAGACTCTAATGAAATGAAAGACTCACTCACTCCAACCTTTTTAGTTAGACCTTATTATCATTATTTTATTTCAATTAATTTCGTTATTTATTTATTTGTATTACATATTTTTAGTAGTTATTAAAAATCATCCCCACCGGAGAGGTAGGTCACCGGTTTAATTTACCAAAATATCAACTGACTCGGTTTTAGTTAAATAAAATTGAATCTTATGGTTGGTTTATGACTTGTGATAAATTAGACAAGCTTCAAAAGGAAAGGTAGATAGAATTTTTAAGTGTTTTAAGGCTTCAAGCTTTGTAGCACTAGAAAGTAGAAACCCCTCAAGTCACTCAAAAATGTTCATCTCAAAGCTTATCAGATCTCTTCCTTTCTCGAGAGATTAAAAAAGGATTCTTGTTTTCATTCATACCTGAAGCGATGTCTTAATATTGAATATTGAATATAATAATAATCAGTAATCACATTTAGTGACAAGATAAGCTAAACATGATTATGGGAAATGAGTAACATCATCACTTGTTGGTCTGATTTGGGGATATCAAGCTTGCTAACATGAGCCTCTTAGCGTTTGCATTGTCATTTGGAGGAATCATCGCGTCTGTGCAAAGAAAAGACTTCATGTGTCTGTACATCTCCTTTGGTTTCTCTTCATTAATCGCATGTCCTGTCTTCTTTAGTAGCACTAACTGTGCTCTGTTTTCCCCTAAGTGTCTGAAACAAAGACAAATCTATTATTAATCGCGTCACAAGCCGAGTGAGAAAATGATTTGAATTCGGTGGAAGTAACCTTTTCAATCGATGTGCCAATTCCACTGGAAAAACTTGATCTTGCTCTCCCCATATCATCAGTGTAGGCTATACAATTCAAGCAGAGACAAAATTAGACCAAAAGATTCATAATTTGTTTGAAGCTGCATCGATAGATCATAGAGACCTGTGAAATCTTTGGAAGATTGGCGAATCTTCTACCCTTATGCAGAGCTTCCACAAGTTCTTTCCTTTCTTGAAGATAATCTCTACACATTACCTTGCAACAAAACTCTTACACATCAGCTCAAAAATATCATACTCCAAAGGACTAAACTTTCATTTACTATGGTTACTTTTTTAAGTTTCATCCCTGGTCGACAATTAACAAGTGAAAACTTACTAATTGTTACTTTATTTAATTTTCATCCACAAATCATCAAACATAATTGAAAATGGAAAAACTATGGGAACTCACATGAATGTAGTCCATGGCAAAGCAAGAGGGTATCCAAATCGGAGGCTTGTAGAAAGATAACTGGAGAAGTCGCCGGAGCATCGACGGAGACTGAGGAAACAGAATGTTCGCCGCCTCCTCCGCGCTCTTCACTTTAAACATCCCTTCCTCCACGTCTTTCTCCTCCAGAGCTACCCCGGCGCATATTAGCACAACTCGATCTATCCTCTCTTTGAACTGCGCCGCCATGGAATACGCCACAAACCCGCCGTAGCTGAGCCCGGCCACCGTCATGGTCCCAACGCCGTGAGCGTCCATCGCCTTCATGACGCAACTCGCCTGGAACGACTCGGACCGGTCTGACCGAGTCGTGTGCGAGTCGCCGAAGAAGATGAGGTCCGGTACGTAGACGTTGAACCGGGGGATAAACCGGTCGATGAAGCGGTCCCACTGCCACATGGCGTTAGCTCCGATCCCGTGGAGAAGGAGGAGCGTGCGCTTGGCGTTGTTGTGGGTCTGTGGGACCCAGCAATGGACGACTGTGCCGTCGCCGAGATCGGTGGCCGATGATCGGAGACCGGCGCGAGAGAAGCTGTACTGGTAACATTTGTTACGAGAAGAGACGTAGCTGAAGCAACTCGCCATTGATTATTCACTTCTCTCCTGCTTGTGTGAGAGAGAGTTGCTAGCAGAGAGAGAGACAGAATCTAGACAAGGAAAGTACAAAGAGAAATGAAGTAATTAAATAATACGATTAAAGTAATAGAATAATGGCGATAGTGATTACGTGACATGTTTTGATTCGCTACAATTACATTTTTGTGTGTGAACTTCCCATTTCTGCCTTTGAATTTTTATTTCCCGGAGAAAAATATATTAATAAGGTTCTGTGATAGGGAAAGGTTGTTTTTGGTTACTGTGAATGCAAATCTTCGAGACAAATTTAATTTAATCTCTAAACGGCATATAAATTTACCATATCGGAGAAAGAGTAAACGTGTCCGGTCCATTTTTCTTCTTCTTTTTACGTTATTAATTTTTTTCATTCTTAAAGCAATTAGTATCTGAGAGTGTGACTAAATAGAGAAAGTGGTAGTGGTTAATATGTTGACTCGTATTAGTACGAAGGTACATTATAAGAATATGCCGGCAGATATTTTTTAAAATTTAGGTAAGTATTGGTGTTATAAGTCCAGGGTTAGATGTTTGGAAAGCATTAAGCGTGGTTGGTTTGGTTTGGTTTTGTTTGATTTTGTTTGATTTTGAGTGGTCAGGTTTGATATTTTGTAATTTAGTTCATATATATTGGCATACCTTACTTTGCGGCACAAAATGGTTCTTCGAGTCTGCTTACTGGTTTCACATTTGTGTTCTAATTTTGGATAGGCCTTGCAAAAAAAAAAGAAAAATCATAAAAATAAACGAAAAAACTTTACACCACAGAATTTTGGTTTCAAATTGATGCTCGTATAAACTTACTCTGGTAGTAATTAATGTTTGTAAACCGAGAGGAGGAAATGACGAAGTATCTGATGATATCTTTGGTGTTGTTGATAATCACATTACATATTAGGTCGAGTGAAGGTGCTTGCTATAAGAACTGTGTACGAATACAGAACCATCTCGGGGAAGGCCTGTCTCTGAAAGTGAATTGCTGGTCGGCAGATGACAATCTAGGGTTTCATTACGTGGCCTACAAAAAATCTCCCTACGAGATTTACTTTCACGATAGCAGGCTTGCGTGGAAGAAAACAAAGTGGAAATGTAGCTTGTGGCATGGTAAGAACTGGTCTTGGACTGCTATTAACTTCGTGGCATACCAAGCAGGCAATGCTTTTCGATGTCAAGAGGTACGCACCTATAATGCCAAGCTTGATGGCATTTACTTACTCAAAAACAATGGGCCTCCCGTTTACAAGTATTATTGGATTCAAAATGTTACAGCTCAACCTTGATCAACATTCCTTTTCGTTAATGATGATGATCCTCAGTCTTTCTTTGTTTTCTTTATAGATGTATGACACAGATTTAATAAAGTACATTGAAAACATGTTCCAAACATAATTCTAAATGAGTTTTGTCTCCCTTATGAATATGTTTCCTGCATATGCTTTGCTTAGACTGAACTATGTCCTGCTCTCTTCCCAACTCCACTTTCTCTCATCATCTCTCTCGCCTTTTCTGCGTCTTCCCACTTACCGGCGGCGCTATACATGTTCGCAAGCATTATGTAATACCCATCGTTCTCCGGATCACTAGCCACCGCACGTTCTGCCATTCGTATTCCCATCTCAAACTCCTCATGAGTCACGCATGAGCTCAACAGAGTTCCCCATATAGCCCCGTCTGGTGAGAACGGCATTGACATGACTGTGGTTTCAGCTTCCTGCAAGTTACCAGACCGTGAAAGAAGATCCACTAGACAAGAGTAATGCTTCAAGTTTGGTTTCACGCCGTACTGTTGCATCTTCAGGAAAAGCTCTTTGCCTTTCTCAACTAAACCAGCGTGCGTGCAAGCTGATAGAAGGGCGAGAAATGTAGGCCCGGTTGGTTCAACATCAGACTCTTCCTCCATCTGATCGAAAAGTTCCAAGGCCGATTCAACGTTTCCGTGCATTCCATACCCTGAGATCATCACGTTCCAGCAAACCGTATCCTTTTGATCTGCAGCATCAAACAGCTCTCGCGACTTTTCAAGCCGTCCACATTTCGCGTACATGTCGATCAGAGCAGTTGTAAGAGAAAGGTTCATCTCGTGCTCTGTTTCAGTGATGTACCGATGAATCACTTGCCCTCTCTCTAGAGATCCAGTATTGGCACAAGCCATAAGCACAGTGACCAAAGTTATCGAGCTGGGTTTGAAATTCTCAGAAAGCATCCCATCGAACAGCGCAATGGCTTTGTCGGATTGCTCACAGTGAACATAAGACGCCATCATTGCGTTCCATGTGACAATGTTCTTATCCGCTTCACGAAACATCCTCCAAGCAACAGCCAAATCTCCCATCTTTCCATAAAAATCGATGAGGGAATTGACCACTGAAGTGGTAAGATCAAAGCTAGTTTTCACAACATAGCAATGCAACGACTTCCCCAGTAGCACCGCTCTTAAGTGGGAACATGAAGATACGAGAGAGGCTAAGCAAGCAGAGTCAATTTCGATCCCAAGATTCCGAATCTCTCTAAATAACTCGATACACTTTGCATCACACTTCAATTTACCATAGCCTTTAACCATTGTATTCCAAGCTTCTTTGTTTCCTTCTCCACGTATCCTACAGAAAAGCTTCTCAGCCACAGACAGAAGCTCGAACTTGCAGTACATCGACAACAACGAATTGCAAACTGTACCGTCTGAAGAAAAACATCGCCTTATGACGAACCCGTGAAAGGCTTTACCTTCAGCGACAAGCATCATCTTACCTAACTCATTGATCAAACAACTAATGACAACCCCATCTGGCTGTATCCCTTTCTTCTGCATTTCCCAAAACATATCAAAACTTTCCTCCATGTTCTCTGATCTCGCCAGTGAAGCTATAATCGATGTCCATGAGAACACATCTACTTCTTCACCAAGTTCACGGAAAGAAAGATAAGCCTCAGGTGGATTCCCACATTTCGTATACAATGAAAAAATCGAAGACTGAACCATGTTGGAAGAAGCTAAACCATTTTTGACCGCAAATCCATGAAGACACCTTCCTTCCTTCAAAGCACTTAGATTGGCACAAGCTTGAAATCCACATTCTAATGTTCTGGGATTCGGCTTTTCATCATCAGAACAAAGTTTATGCATCTTGCAGAGATACCCCAGGCCTCTCTCACTCTCTCCGTTCTGCACATGCCCAGATATAATCGCAGTCCAAGCAACTACATCTCTCTCAGGCATTTTGTCGAACACAAGACACGCATCCTGTAAACGCCCGCACTTGGCGTAGAAATAAACAAAGGAGGATCCCACTGCTGCACAATTTCGTTCGAAGCCTCCGTGTTTTAGAACCAATCCGTGAACGAAACTCCCAACACCGTACCACGAAAGCTCCGCACAAGCAGAAACAACCATCGGAGCAGTGAAATGATCAGGACGTTGGCCGGACAACAGCATCGAGAAGAAGAAATCCAGCGCTCGAGGATAGTCTCCATTGGAGAAATGCGCTTTGATGATAGAATTCCACAGAAACACGTCTCTCTGACTAACCAAATCGAAGACTCTGGAAGACAGATTGGGTTTTCCGAATGAAGCGTAAGATGAAATCAGCTTCGATGCGACGAAGACATTGTCGGAGTTTCCTCCAGTGATGATAATTGCGTTGTGTTTAAGAAGAGATTCGAAGGTCGAAGACTGATCACTGAGAATCACACGAATATGACGATCGATGCAGCTTGAAGAAGAAGAGATTGTTCCTACAGTAACAAATCTGGGTTTGAAGAGACAGGCTCGTTTCAACATTAGCATTGATCTTAATGGGCCATTTTTTCAAACATATTACCATGTTTATAAAGTTTACGTCTACCCTTCCTTCTTTTAAAATACCCTTTCTGTTAAAGGATCCAATTATTATTTATTTTTATTTTCTTGAAAAGTCTAAACATCCAATTTTGAAATAATGAAAAAAAAAAAAAAAAAAATTCGAATACGAAACACTCCATTTTCTAGTCAGAATGTTTACTAAAAAATTCAAGAACACCGGTGTTTTTCAATAGTAGTATTTAATAGACTTAATAATAATATATGTTATAGTTTTAAAAATATATAAACAATTTAGTGACTGGAAAAAGCATTATATTTTTCACCGGCTTTAGGAAGAACTAAAAACACACACAAATGCTAGTACCAAAGAGATATATTATTTGGATAATCTTCTTATTATAAAAAGAAAAGAACGAATTTTTATTGAAATGAAATAAAAAAAAGGATAAAGGAGACTAGGAGAGACACAACACAAGTGTCCCCAAAAGAACCAAAACAAAACACAAGTTTGTTTCACAAATATTGACCGATTATCTTCTGGTAACCGGAAAATGGCCAAACTTAGTGATTATGTAAGTACATAAAGTTAAATAAAATCCATAATATATACGCCGTCGTCTCACTTCACCGTCGGGTAAAGATGCTCTGGCAGTCTCGGCTCACCGACCATAACCAACGGTTTAGCCAAAAACATATCATGACTAGACTCCATCAACTCGACGCGTGTCCCATTTTCCGGTAACTTCCAAGTGAAACCTTGAAGAAGTCTCGCGAGCATCATCGTGGTCAACGCGGTACCTAACGCCGGAGCAGCACAGCCTCTTTTCCCGGTACTAAACGAGATAAACCGGAGATCGTTCTCCGTCAAAGTAACTTCGGAGCACTCGTTAAGATGTCTCTCCGGTTTAAAGCTAAGTGGGTCGGCCCAAACTTTTGGGTTTCGGCCCAGCCCATATCGGCTAAGAAGGACTTGACTTCCTTTGGGGATGTGGTACCCGGCGACGGTTGTGTCGGAAAGTGCCACGTGTGGCAGGTTAAAGGCGGCGACGGGATGGAGACGGAAAGCTTCACGGAGAATAGCTTTGACGTAGTTTAGTTTTGAAATGTCGGATTCTTGGACAAGTCTTTCTTTTCCGACGACTCTGTCGATTTCTTCCATTGCTTTGCGGAGAATCTCCGGTTTGTTCACCATCTCCGCCATGGCCCATTCAACGGCATTTGATGGATTGTCTGGCGCCGCCATTACAAGCTCCTATTGATCATAAATAAACAAGTTTTTATTAATCACAGATCTTAATTAGTATATTTCTTTTTGTAAATTAAGTAATTCCATCCATTAAAAATATAAGTGGCATGTATCTTTCTTTGACCAACAAAAATAAGGGAGACAGAAATTTTTTTAAAAAAGAGATTTTTAAAACAATCTTTATTTTCAGCCATACTTTTTTTATATGGTAAATTGAATAAATTTCGTAGCGAAATGTAATATTGTAACATGATTAGTACCTTAATGGTGGGTTTGATTTCATCGGCGGTAAGCAACGGGTTGCCTTCCTCGTCCTTGATCGAGATGAAGATATCTAGGAAATCTTCGATTTGAGTTCTCTTTCCTTCTCTCCACATCTTGATCCTCTCGTCGATGATCGGATCATGGTACTTATCCATAATCGCACTTGAATCTCTCATGATCTTCTCGTGACCGTTAAGATCAAGTCCGGTGAGCATCGGCAGATAATCGGAGATACAAAATGCAAACGTAAACCCTAATGCTTCAAACATAGCTTCCATATGCTCTACATCCTCAACGGTCGGTCCACCGTCCGGTGCGGTGTTTTTAGAGAACGTTCTTGTCCCGAACATAAGCTTCTTGATGGCATTTCCACAGTAATGCCTTGTCATGAACCGGAAATCGACCGAGCCCGAGTTCTTAACCATGTTGTATACCCAAGCGGTTAGATGATCGTTTTCCTCTGCTCTCTTCTGATGAAGCCACCTGTGTCTCGCCGGACAAACGAGTTCCGTCATGACGACTTTCCTCATTTTCTTGAACTGTTCACCAAACGGAGTGATCACGCAGGTTTTGTATCCGTTAGAGAGGATCTTCTGTGCGTAAGTCATAGGTCTCGAGGCGAAGAGAGCGTCTTGCTGCTTGAGTATCTCACGTGCTATCTTAGGGCACGTGACGGTGATCACGTGAGTGTTTCCTAGCCTCACGCAAGCTATCTCAGTGTTCAGCTGCTTCATGATGCTATGGAGCCACCGGAAAACGGGACGGTTCTTTAGCATAGCTGGAATCATTCCGATGATAGGCCATCCGCTGGGACCCGGTGGGAGAGACAGTTTCTTTTTATCGGGATTAGTGACCAGTCTCTTGAGTAGCATCACAAAGGTTATAGCCACAAAGGCTTGAAGTGTTGTGAGGAGATACATGTTGGTGAACGATGGCGTTTCCGTTGTAGCGGAAGTGAGATCCGAAGAGTTTGATGTAAAAGTGTTCATGTTTTTGTGTGTGTGTAGAGAGAGAGAGAGAGGGAGAGAAAAGAAGAATGTAGTTTGTTGTGTTCCTTGTTTTCTCTGCATGGATAAGAGCCTCACCTTCCTATTTATATGATTTTACTTGTCGTTGGTTTCTTGAATGACTATAATACCCTTATGTGTTGGAAAGACGAAAGAGTGAGGAAAATGTTGGAGGGATGTGTGGGTCGGGTCCATCTCGAGTACTACCACCATTGTTGAACATTATTATGATTCTAACGTTTTAAAATATCTATATCTTAAAAGATATTGTTTTTTTTAATATTATAAATTTTTGGGATGGGAACATTTAAATATTCTAACTGTTTTTGTTGGTGACCTGCCAAAATTCCTCGTGTTATATATGCACTTAAAAGTTAAAACCAACCGAAACAACAAATAGAGTCGTAAGAGCTAGCTATATTAATTCCTATATTTGTTATATGATAACTATGATTTTATTTGAGGATCAATTTTTGGGATATATATAACCTCTGTTTCTGGTGTAGTTCACAAATAACAAAATTCGATCAATGATTTTCTAAGATGAGACCAAATTTGTTTTTCTTGTCCAATAGAAATGATTTTGTATCGTTCTTTTTCTGTTTATGTGTGCAACTACAAATAAAGATACTTTGTATCGTATATATTTGAAGGATATTTGAGATATATAGTTAAAATTTGATTATTTTTTTAATTCTTCTATACACTGTGGGCGAGTAATTATTCCCAAATATAATAAACCATTATCTAGGAAAAAAAATTGTTTTGGGTAGAGTTCACCTGCCAAAAACCCTCGTGAATCATTGTGGGAATTAGATTCAAAGTTGCTTACTAAATTAGTCAATATGATTTCGTGATTTTTGGTCCCCGCAAGTGGTTTCCATTTGGCTACGCCGTTTAAAGGTTCACTGTTGCCGATGTGACCGGGACGAAAGTGTTCAATCACTTCCTTTTTTCCCTGATTAAGGCAAACAAAACATGTTTCTCCGATATAGTTGATACAAAGGAGAAGTTACAACGTACTTAACGTCATTTATTTTTACACTTGTAATGATCAACAGAATATAGGCTATAGCTAAACGCGCGACTCCTTATGTGGGATCCATCGTAAACTTTAAAAAATGTCCTTAAGATTAAGATTATATCACTAGTTTCTACTAACAAAACTATCAATAGAAAATTGCGAACTGCTTAGTTTGAAAGGCTAGATCGCTTTACTTTGTATTTAAATTACAACAAAAATACAATTATATATTTTCTTGTCTTATGATGATGATGTCAAATCGCACGATCGAACTAGTTCTAAACTAAACCGCCACTCTTTTCGTTTTAAAAATAAAAATAATTTCACTGCCACTTTTTCGTTCTTCCTCTTAGTTTTAATAAAATAAAATCATCTTTTGGCTTATTATATGTTATCCACGCGTATGTTTTTGCGTGAATGAAAGTATGAAACCACGTGTATGTTTGTATAGAGATCGGAATCTCGACGGAAAGTTTTAAATCTCATGGTGGTAATAAGATCAGTTAAAACATAATTAAGAGTCTCGAGAAGAATACTTTTCTACTCGTGATTAGATATTTATACTCAGCGAGTCACTCAAATGAATGATCATAATTTAATCCGTAACCTACTTGCATGACAAGTGACATGCAATAATGCATGTATACATTGATATCCCTAACCAAAAGTTTTGTTAGTAGATCGCTGGATAATACCCAATATAAAACTGTATGTACAAATCACATATGTTCTTTTAACCAAATTTCCACTTCTTACATTGATGCAACATATCGTATCTGAATGATTGGGCGTTAATTACCACGTTATTTTTCCGGAATATCACAAGATATTTCAGAACTGTTCTTAAACTTTTATTATACTAAAGTTTTTTTTAAAAAAAAATAGAAAGATTTCCTAGAGATGATGGTAACTTGGAAGTAAATATATATATTGTATTATGATAACTTATGTCTGTGACTAGTACCACTGCCATTTGGGAAATAGGAATGCGCAAAATAATGAGTGGAGTCCTAATTTTTGTAATGTAAATAACAGACTCCAAGAGCATGAATAAATATCATACAATATTTTTTTAAAACTCTAGTTTTGTACATCACACTTTTAATGTTATTTCCCATTTAACAAATATCAAAGTTATGCAATGATCTTTTCAAGCTTATGAAGATGTAACTAAGTTTATGTAATTAATCGAACCAGTCAATAATATTTTAGCAAGACCAGTTCAATAATGATATAGGTCGGGTTCAATGTATCGAATACATGCTCTATTTTTATATCAGATAACAAAATATTTGAGACCCTAATTTACTCATAATTAACAGGTCTGAGGTGTTGTCAATTTTGGCATTGAAGCTAAATTATTGACTTTTCAGATTATATATATGCATCAAAATGTGGAAAAGATCGTATGTTTAATAGTATTCTCGAGCATAACCACCAGTCGAAATGTTTAATTATTTTCCAGAATTTTGAAGTGTAACTTCAAGACGAATTGGTATAATTGGAAATAATTTGGACCCGAACACGAAATTTCGAGGGGTTGATCGATTTATTTCCATGAATCATTTATACTGGATTATTGTATTCTAAATTTTAGTCAAATACTTTATCGGTTTCTCCTGATAATTTTTGTTAGGAAGAGCACCACTATACCCACTTGAATGAATAGAGTTAACAATTTTTTTTTTTGAACCAATGAATAGAGTAGTCAACTTGATTTATCAGTTTGTATGACTAATATGTATGTATGCATGCATGTATGTATGTATGTATATATATGTATGGGCAATCTCAAAAGTTAATCAACCTAATTCACGTGGATTATTTTCGCCATGTCCTTGCCATTGCCAACAACCAAGGTAGTTATTTCGTACGTGTGTAAATGCATGCAGGAAATTCTATTAAAAAAAAACGTGCGCCATCCGTTAAAGCTCACCTGTCAAATTTCCCGAACCGCACCATAACTTAGATTTATTCACAAATAAACAAAATAAATATATCTGGTCACTTCGATACATGATTCTGTCAAATCTCCAAAAAAGATTTACATGATTCGAATCCAATAACGCTAAAACGGCATCATTCACATCTGTACTGAACCCAAACTTATGGACCTAATATAATATGCTAGTTCCAAGAATATATATATATATATATATAGCTGTAATGTAAAATATTATATGAGTTTAATGGAAAAAAAAAACTATTTGATATGATATCACTAAAATAAACCTTAATGTAACACACACGAAAACGTCAATTACGTACAGGTCATGCTATTATATGCATATATCTTCTTTTTGAAAACATATACCATTTTATCTTACATATGATTAATATTTAATTTGGGAACCATCAAACTTCGACTAACTAAAGCTTTAAGCTTGTCGTGTGTGAACCAACGGCGTGTTCAAATCACAGAATTTAATTATAAGACAAATTAAATACAACGAAGTCCATTATATTATACATTATACAACACATACGACATTAATTATAAGCAAAAAGCAACTCTTTAACTAACTAAATATAATGCTAATTAGAAACAAAAATTATAAATATCTTCCATCCCTCTTGATTCTGATTTTAACACCATTCAAGAACAATTGATAGTATATATGACGAAGCGAGACGACGTCATATCAGTGTCTCAAGCTTCTGATGTTGGTTTTTTTGTTTGTCTTTGATTCTCCAAACTTGACTTAGCCTTCAAGGTAACCTTTGCTTTGCAGGTACGAGATGATGCTCTCAGCCATCTGATGTGGCGAACCAGAAACGTCGTCTCCACTGTGTTTCAACACGACCTGTACGTAATTAAATATACATATGAAATACATCATTACTTATTATATATGTTAGAATTTTACGTATCGAATTCTTTTATTACACTATATATTGAATAAACATAACGAACCTCGCAATTCGATGGTGGCTCGTAAGGGTCGTCGATTCCAGTGAAGCCTGAATAAATAAAAATCGATGATAAGATATCTTTTAATACCGCTAGAAAATACTCGATAAGAAAGAGACTACTAAAATATTATTTGATAGCTATTTAATGTAATCTTTTGTAATGATGTATTTATATATGTATATTTAACGAGGCAATTATAATTACAAAAGAATATATATTTATAATCATAATAAGTCTATATCTAACATAGCTTATACAAGACACATATCTTTAACCAATAAAGTAAATTATGTTGTAAATTTGAAAGATAAATGAAGTCACTATCCAGGCGTAGTTCTAAGTTACAAGCATGTGTTTAGGGATATACTCACATATATTTAGGGTTTATTTGTGTGTCTATACCTGATTTATACAGTATTTACAACTGAAACATATAAAATTTTAGCCCAAAATAGTATCAAATTTACTATAGTGACAACACAAATTCAAGTGGAAGTTTCAGACTTTCAGTACGATTTCGTATTATAGGTGTTTTCTGACTTCAAGTTCAAAGGTCAACAAGTCAAGGTCAACGTTTTTGAAAAGTAGTAACTACAGTATATTACCTTTGATTTTGCCGGCACGTGCGAGCTTGTACAACCCCTTTGGATCTCTTGACTCACACACAGAGAGAGGAACGTCCATGAAAACCTAGACAGTTTGAACATTCGTAATAATCAATGTCACTATCATTTTTTTAATACGAACTCAAATGAATAAACAATAAAATCGGATGGACTACAAGAATAACGTTAACGTACCTCCACGAAATCGCCTTCCGGTAACAGCGACCGGCACGCGTCTCTGTCTCTCCGGTACGGAGAAATCAAACTTGCTATACAAATGACTCCCACGTCAGCAAACAGCTTAGCCACCTCACCTGAAATTCAACATCATTGATCACTCATCATTACTTAACCAACTAAAAGTACTAAACTAAACATATGATTAGTTATTTGTAATTTCTTAAAATGTACCGATCCTGCGTATGTTTTCGGTACGGTCCTCTGCTTTGAAAGTGAGGTCCCGGTTAAGGCCGTGGCGTACATTGTCGCCGTCGAGTGCGTAAGTAAGTTTGCCTCTTTCAAACAATGCTTTGCTTAGCGCACAAGCAACCGTGCTTTTTCCTAAATCAGAAGAACCATGAGTTACCGCCAACGCTAACGCAAACGCAAACGCAACTGCTGCGTTTTTGTAAACAGAGGAAGCATGTTTAATTTTAGAAACCTGAACCGCTGAGACCAGTGATCCAAATGACACAACCCTTTTGTTGAAGAAGTTGTTGTCGATCGCATCTGCAAATGGAACTCTCGTGCCACACGATGTTCTCTGGCTTCTCTTCTCCGTTGATTCTTTTCTCTTTTAGATTCATCTCTGCACAAAACGTAAGAATTTTCAATTTTTTTTTCTCACAAAAGACTGCAATAGGTTTGAGAAAATTTGAGGAAAATCATAGGTGACGATCTCGTTTTACATTTCGTGATAATTTTATTGAGATTACCAAAGTAAACGATTAATGCTTTCGTTTGATTTCGCAAAAGATTGTTGAAATTTTGAAGGATACGTTATATGACGAAACAGAGAGAGAAAGATGGAGAACCTGAAAGGGCGGGAAAATCGGCGGTGAGGGAAGCTTGAGCAGAGACATTGACGGCGGAGATTGGATGAAAAGAAGCAGAATTCGCGACTAATTTTGGGTTATCCGCCGCATTCGATGACTTCGGCAGCCTAAGGAAACCGTCGGTTATATGTCGTCGCTGAGAATCGCCGCCGAGACCTGGAAGGGAGCAGAAGATCGACGGTCGCGATGCTCTGATAGCTAATCCTTCCATTGAATTTGGATGACTGTTAAAGAAAAATCACAGAGCCCAGACGGCGTTGGGATTGACAGTTCTCTGTAATTTGAAAAAAAATCAATCGTACAAATAAATGTGTTATACACAACAGGAAAGGATTATTTGAAATTATATATATAGAGAAAGAGAGTTAGGAGGAAGGGACAGAGGAAGAAAACTGGTGAGAAGGAGATTAATGGCACCAACAATATATTCCTCCACAAAAAACACATGACCATATTCCTTCATCAAGACCCTCTTTACAAAAATCAAAATATAAAACACTTAATTTTTACTAGTGACGGAACTAATTACTATAACTTGGTACAATAGTTCCTAAAAGGTTGTTATATTAGATATGATTTTAATTAAAAAAAAATATAGTGGTTTTGGTGTGTGTGCATGGGTCACTGTTAGAGACCAAATCTTTTGGGAAATGATTATGCCTTTTTTCCCATCTACCAACCTACCAATACTCATTCAGAAACCATGTGATTTATGTTAGCAACTATCTATATATTTATCATTTTACTGTTATTATTATATTCCTCCAACTATGCTATTTTATTATTGGAATTTGTTTGTTGTTCAAATAAATTTGTTTGACTGTGTATATATGAAGAGAATCTGGTGTTAAGATAATATATTGGAAAATCATATTCAACACTTTTCAACTGCAGTACTTGTTTGATTGCTTGTTTGCATCAATTCTCCTAATATTTGTTTTTATTAGGGAAGAAAAATGCAAAAAAAAAAAAAAAATAAGAAGTCAAAGCAGACGGTTCCATTTGCTATGAGCTTTCCACATTTGGGCTTTATATTTATATTGGGTCTCGTTATCCATAAATTACTTTTAGCCCAATGGTACGCAGGTTCATCTATTGCTGTAACATATTCGAGATATTTCTGCGATAAACAACAAGAGTGTGACTGTAATTCAACTCCACAACTTATTTTAAAATTTAGGTTAAATTTGCCTTTCTACACGTTGGTGGTATTTGTTTTTCTCTGGATGCAAAATCGACGTGCCCACCATTTGTATATAAAACTAGTTTTTATGCCAAACCACTTGTTTTGATTAAATCTACTTGTTTCATGGAAAGAAATCTACGAAGAGGTAAAGAAAAAAATTAATACTAAAAATCTAATTATTTCTGAAGAAACTTTTCTTTCATTTTTTTACCAAAAAAAAATTTTCTTTCATTTTTTTGAAAAAAAAAATCTCTTCTTATTGAATCTAGCATTTATTTATTTTTATTTAAAATTTAAAGTTATTAAATAAATCATTTATACAAATTCATTAAAATCTTGCTTTATTAAAAAATTGGGATTTTATTCATAATTTAAGAGGTACTTTAAAGTTAAAAACCACTTCATATTATGGTATTTGAGAGAATTTAGAAGGAAAATTTTGTTTAAATCATTTTAAAACTTTAAGTCCATTAAAATCTTGATAGATTTGGATTTATCCAAATTACTAATTCAATATGCCATTTTATTTTTAAAGAAAAAATATATTAATATGGATTTTTTTAATCATATTTTAGGATCTTGAAGATTTCCTACTGGTTTATTAGGGACAAATTTCTGTATTAGAATTTTCAAGAAATCTTTTATTTTACTTAGGGATTTATATCACCAACTAACTATATAAAGACCTATTAGATCTCAACAAAATTCATCAACATCATAAAGAAAATATTCACAACAAGTTACACACAGTCCAAAAAAAAAAAAATGAATAGGATCAGATTTCTAGATGTTGCTAGTGCCATCACAATAATTTTGTTGTTAGTCATTGCAGGTTAATCAACCATTTTCATTACTAGTATTTTAACCCTTTTAATCAATTTTTGAACTAGGTTGAAGGCTTTGCACATTACAGTGTTTTTTCACTAACTTTAATAATTTCACAGACCAAGCGAACGCCATTGACGTTACTGGCGAGTGTTTTGGACCGTGCAATGACAATTGCGAGTCGACTTGCAAGAAGAATGGTTATACAAATTGGTTTTGTGGAGCTTTTAGAGCCAAGTCGGGTTGTTGCTGCAAAAACCACCAAAGAAGCAATTCTTTGAACAATCTGCTCAATTGAACGACTAATCATTTTGTGACATATAGTCATTAATTAATGTGTATGATCACTAATAAGAACTCCCAATCTAAAAAATTGTGCTGAGAAATAATAAAATACCCCTTTTCTTCTTTTTACGTCTCATGAATGAAACAAGCAAGTTAAACGTGTATGGGTGAATAAATGTTTGAGGCAATGCTTAAACAAGGTAATAACAGGTGAAGAGAACGGAGTTCGTGAATCGTGACAGTGTACTGATTCTGAGCTTACTATTCTCCAATGATTCAAGCCATGACGACGTCAAACACAATCAAAAATCTAATCTCACTTTAATACATAAGACACAAACTGCTTCTTTGGAGATGTCTCTCAGAAATGACTCAAAGCTTGAAGTAACTGATGATTTGATCAAGAATCACCGGAAAGGGAAACCGGAGAAAGCCTTTCTTCTTCCGGCAAAACGGACCAGTTCGGCGACTGTACGGCTCTCAGCCACAAGAAGTCATCCACATTGGCCCAGCTCTTCGTCTCCTCCTCCAAACCCGCCGTCTTCAAGTCTTGCTCGATCCCTTCGTAATCCAAACAGTAAGGCGCGAACCTGACTCCATTGCTGTCTTCGATTATGGGACGGCTCCTCACTCTCAAGTAGAAATCACTCTTCCTGGCGCAATGGATTCTGATCTGATGGGAAGCCAGCACAAGAACACAGTCCTCCACGTCGTCGATCAGAACTGAGCCAATCACTGGACCTGTGTAGACTTTGCAGTTCTTCAGTCGGTGAAGGAAGAGAGCGTTGACAGTTCCGGTCAATTTTACTTCACAGGAATCAAGATCGGACAATGTGAACTCTCCGATCGAGGAGCCTCTGAAGCTTTTCACCAGAGTCTCACCGTGCTTGTTCCTGAATCCCGGAGAATCGCGAACAGGGACTTTTAGAGGTGAAACGAAATCGGGTTTATGGATCTCGGGGAGTTTGGATTCCGGCTTTGTGGAAGACGATTTGCTCTTGAACGAGAATTTCTTCTTCGGGACTAACTCGCCGGAGAGGATATCGAGGCTCTGTTTGAGATCTGATACAGCTTTGAGAGAGGATCGAACCTCGTAGGAAGGAAGGAAATAGGAGTTCGCAGCGACAAGCTTCTCGAGATTTTCAATCGCAGATGAGATCTCGGCGAGACCTGATTTTATATTGGAAGGATCCTCGGAGGAGGAGCCGAGTCGTAACTCGCCGATTCGAGACTCGATGAATCGCTTGGAATCGGCGAAACGGGCGAGGAACGAGGAGGTCGATTCGAAGGAGGAAGACGAAGAAGAAGAGTCAGGTGAATCGGATTTTCTAGTTTGGTGGCGAGCAGATAAGCGTTCGAGCATGTCATGGTGCTTCTTCTGCAATGCCTGGTCTATGGCGGACCCTCCGTGGATCGGATCGTCGTCTTCCATTCGTTTACACTATTGTGTCTTGTGACGGCGTTTACAAATCACGAACATCGGAGCAAGAACAACGTAAACGCCTAAACGGTGTCGTTCTTATTAATCAAATGAACATGACAGTGTTGGGTCAATATGGCCGTATATACAGCCCAGCAAAGGATACAAACACATACTATACGGCCGTGTATAAATACATAATCTTCTTGGGCCGATACAGTCAGCCCAGCAAAGGATACAAACATATACTATACGGCCGTGTATAAATACATAAGTTTCTTGGGCCGATACAGTCAGCCCAGCAAATGATACAAACATATACTATACGACCCTGTATAAATACATAAGTTTCTTGGGCCGATACATTCAGCCCAGCAAAGGATACAAACATATACTATACGGCCGTGTATAAATACATAAGCTTCTTGGGCTGATACATTCATCCCCGCAAATTATACAAACATATACTATACGGCCGTGTATAAATACATAAGCTTCTTGGGCCGATGCATTCAGCCCAGCAAAGGACACAAATATATTCTTACAATATTTTATAAATCAACAAGGTTCATTTCATAATATACTAACCATTGTGAGCTAAATGCTAAATACGTGAAGGCGATATGATGTAATAAAGTGTCACTAATAACATTCTTCTCACCCGTTATTACCTCAAAAGTATAATCACCTATAACGTATCATGGTGATACGTTAAAAGAAAAGAAAAGCAAAATCTTATAAGTTCTGAAAAATATTATTTTATTTTATTTGAATATCTTGTTTAGTGATCATACAAATTAAAGACGATGTCAAAAAAAAAAAAACATTTAGTTGTTCAATTGAGATTCAAAGATTTGCTTCTTTGATGGTGTGCAACAACAATCCTTCTTGCCTCTAAAATCTTCACATAACCCATCACTATAACCTTGCGATATGCAAAATTGTTTGCAATCGTCAGGACACGGTCCAAAACAGAAGAGATCAGCATCGGCCGCGTTTGCTTGTTCTGCTAAATATAAAGATAGTTAGAAAACAAATTAATCTGTAAACAGATAAACAAAGGACAAACAATATGTATACTTCTAGTTAACGTCGAAGGTAAGAAAAAAAAAGCTTTGATGTAGCTAAAGAGTATTTAGAAAAACTGAGAATAAATTATATAAAAAAATTAAAATAATATAATGTGAATTCTTGACTAACCTGCAATGACCAAAAACAAAATTATTGCGATTGTGCTAACAACAACTAAAGATCTAATCTTGTCCATTTTTTTTTCCCCGACGTATTTGTTTATATGTGTAACGTGTTGTAAATATATTCTTATGTTTTGGCGCTGTTGGATTTTGTTGACATTATATAGAGAGTTAGTTGGTGATGTAAATTCATAAACCAAATTAAATGGATACGTTATTAAAACAACTTATTTAAAATGTTGACCAAATATTTATCGCCAAGTATAAATCGGTAGGAAGCTGAATTTAGAATAAGAACAACTGACAATATATGTAAACTTTCATTTTGTATCTTGTAAATTTGGTATAATTTATTTTAATGATATGATTTGGATTAGTTTGTAAGGAATATATAACAAATTTTCAAAACACTAAACGATCTTATATAGTAGTAAATCCATTGGTAACGGACACAAAGTTTCGCTATATGTGGACCATCGTGATTAAAAATCAATTAGTCGCCATGTATAGCAAATCGGTAACTTCGACGATTGTGCTTGACTAAATATTAGAGATTTGGTTTAATATATAGCGTCACTTAGGAACGATGATTGATTAGCCACACACACACAAAAAAGCGACGGATCCGACAACCAACGGTTAAGACCAACTTTGTGTCTATTTCCATTTACAAAATAGCAATTCTGTATATTGATTGATATACATGTACTGTACTTTACGATATGTATGGGCCTAATCGTATACATTAAAAATCAACGTTCATTTCGTAACGTTTAAACACTTGGGGGTGTAATTTGCAATTTTGACTCGATGTTTTTGATCGTCAAACTCACTTTCTCTCCTTCCTTTGATTGGCTTTAAACAGAGATTAAATTGGAAAAAAGAAAAAGAAAATAAAAAAACTTTTATATCGATCCTCTTTCGCACTGAGAGGCTCCTTCGAAATCTGAAGAATTATCCGATCGAATCGAACAATAAGCAGACGCGCAAGCGGATACTCTCCCTTTGAGAATCTCCCGAGTCAAATCGGACGAGTCAGGATCATAAACAACGGTGATACGGAGGCTAGTTCTAGGGCTGATGGGCGCCGCGGGCTCCAAACTCGAGAAAGCTCTCGGCGACCAGTTCCCCGAAGGAGAACGCTACTTCGGATTCGAGAATTTCGGCAACACTTGCTACTGCAACAGCGTTTTGCAGGTCCACTTCCTCTCTCTCTTATCTAGAATTGTTCTCGATGTGTGCGACTCGCTTGGTATGTTGAATTAGTATGTTTTGATATCCAAACTATTTGACGAATTTTCCAATTCGAATCGTATCGCGGATTGACCTTACTTGGTCAAATTCGTTTCAAGAGATTAAATTTGATTTGGTTGCATTGCGATTTCTCGAATTATTAGCTCTTTTGAATCAGACACTCAAATAGATAACGCTTTTGTCAATCCCGTGAATCTGTTGTTAAGAAGGCGTTAGGGTAATAGTTTAGTGAATGAGCATTTAAAACTTGTCCCTTCAACCTACCAAAGTTTAAGTTTTTAATCACTCGTGTTGATTGCAATTGTGTATCTATTGATTTCTCCATCTCCCCGTGTGGTGTGCTATGGATATGATGAATATATGTTCTCTGGACTGGAGAAAGGCAAAGGCTTTGGTTGCAATTGTGTATCAATTGATTTCCCCATATCAATGCGTTCTATGGATATGATGATTGTATTCTCTGGACTGGAGAAAGGCAAAGGCTTTTTGTTGATTAACATGATGGACAAGTGATCTCAGCTAAATAGAACCTCTTTTCCTTGTGCAGGCCCTTTATTTTTGTGTTCCCTTTCGTGAACAATTGCTTGAGTACTATACCAGTAATAAAAGCGTCGCCGATGCTGAAGAGAATCTTATGACCTGCCTGGCTGACTTATTTTCCCAGGTATTTATTAATATCTTGGCTTGCTTTCTTCTTTTTGTTCGCTATGATAGTTTTTTTTTTTTTTTTAATTTCTCTCTTACTACTTCGTGGTAGTTGTTATGTTTCAACACTGTCCTAACTCAAGTGAGCGATCTTTCATTTGTTGAAAGTATTTCTCTTTGGTTTACGTGATTTCTCACTTGACATCATTATTTGATGAAGTCACTTATGTAAAGGCTCAGGTCATTGTTTTTAGCATAACATGAACTTGATACTATTGTGTGTCTTTTATTAGGTATATTGGATCATCTAAATGTGCTTGATTTAGCGATTAGGATGTCATCATCTAATTGATTATCGTGGGCTAGTCATTTCTGCGGAATAAAAAAGTGTTATCTTTGCTCATTGTAAAACACTCTGTAGATAAGTTCCCAGAAGAAGAAGACAGGTGTTATTGCTCCTAAGCGATTTGTACAGAGGTTGAAGAAACAGAATGAGCTGTTCCGGAGTTATATGCACCAGGTAAAACTTTTGCAAATTTCCTCATTTTTTCGAGCGTTATATTACAGAAAATGTGAGAAAAGCAATAGTTGATTTGAATTGGCGTTACTATTCTCATGTAGGATGCACATGAGTTCCTGAATTACTTGCTGAATGAAGTTGTTGACATACTGGAGAAAGAGGCGAAATCTACAAAAACTGAAGTTGAAACCTCATCATCATCATCTCCCGAGAAGATTGCAAATGGACCGAAAGTTCCTCAGGCAAATGGTGTCCACAAAGAGCCTATTGTTACTTGGGTGCACAATATTTTTCAGGTCAGTTCTTTTCAATGAAACGATTCAGATTCACTTCTTCTGAGGTGATTCGTACAATTTTTGGCTAAATAAAATTCGGATATGTGTACACAGGGCATACTCACCAACGAGACCAGGTGTCTGCGGTGTGAGACAGTGACAGCAAGAGATGAAACGTTCCTAGACCTAAGTCTTGATATCGAACAGAACAGTTCGATAACTAGCTGTTTGAAAAACTTCAGCTCGACAGAGACACTTCATGCTGAGGACAAATTTTTCTGTGACAAATGCTGCAGGTAAAATGTTGGTCTTTAGAATAGTCTCACGCCATTGTTTTTCAAAATTTAATTCCTCAAAAGTCCTTTAATAGCTGCAATGGGTTTTTGTTAGTGATGATGACCCAAGTCCGATTCTTTAATGTTCATATTTGCAGCTTACAAGAAGCACAGAAGAGGATGAAGATCAAGAAGCCACCAAACATCTTAGTCATACATCTAAAGCGATTCAAGTACATCGAACAGCTAGGCCGTTACAAGAAGCTCTCTTATCGAGTTGTGTTCCCTTTGGAGCTAAAACTGAGCAACACGGTGGAACCATACGCAGACGTTGAGTACTCTCTCTTTGCAGTGGTGGTTCATGTCGGAAGTGGACCCAACCATGGTCACTACGTTAGCCTTGTGAAAAGCCACAACCATTGGCTCTTCTTTGATGATGAGAATGTTGAGATGATTGAAGAATCAGCTGTGCAAACATTCTTTGGATCGTCCCAGGAGTATTCGAGCAATACTGATCATGGTTACATCTTGTTCTATGAGAGCCTTGGACCAACAAAGTAAAAAGCCGAGAAAGATAAAATCAGAAAAAAGGACTTTCTTCGTTTTTTTTTTTCTTAACAACTTAGTAATGGTATATGTTTGTGACTTAAAAGTCAATGGAATTGACAGTTACTTTTTTTTTGGTTGGTTGACTTTCTCTGTCTCTCTCTCTCTCCCAAAAGATATTTGGTGAGTTTAAATTGCAAAAGTTTTTTAACTGAAGAAATCTGTAAACTTTGAATGCCATGTACAGTTACTTGCAAGGAATAAGATTACAATACATGATTTCTAAGAGTAATTTCAATTTCAGAGAGAAGAAAAAAAACCGGACATTAAAAATTTAAAATGTTATTGATATGATTGGATCGTCTGTTCCAGCCCATTATGATTAAATGGGCTTTGATAACGAAATTAGGCCCCGCGATAAGCAGTTTTGCCGTGAGAATAAAGTTATAAGCAAAAGTACAAAATTACAAACAAATAAATAATCCATAGATAGAGAGACAAAACTCAAAAGAGAGAAGTTCACGGGAGAAGCTGACGAAGAAGATACAGCCAGAAAATTGCTGCACCCGTGAGCCATGTCCTTTTTGTTATGTTGCTCTACAAACATTAATACTTTCACATTGCAATTTTTACAAACTTTTCAACGAAAAAAAAGAAGAAGAAGAATAAAACCTAATACTATATGCTTATTTACTTAACAAGAAATGCTGGCGATGGGTATGGAAATTAAATGCATATGATATAATTTACATTTCAGCAAAAAAATAAAAAAGAAAAAGAAAAGAGATGCATTATGCATATAGAGATGGGTGGGTTTGATATGGTTGATTCATGTCTCTCAATTCTTGTATACCATTTATCATATTGTTTCCCGAAACATATACTATGATTGCTTTGTGCATCACATAAAGTTAAATGTTATGGACAGCTCATAAATAGTAAATTACAATTATGACTTATATAACTAGTAGTATTTTTATCACACAGTGCACAAAGATGAATATATGCAGACGGAAATTTAAAGCACAGACATGCATTTATTGTCAGAGTAATTAACTGTCATCATGTTTTAAAAAATATAACGAGGCTAGCTAATCTCTCTAATCAAGTTTAATATTTCATAATCCAGAGTTAAAAGGTGAGAGATCATGAAAAGAAAACAAAGAGAAGAAAGTAAAAGGGTATTTTGGGTATTACAAAAAGTGGAGGCGAAGAATTAGGATTTGTCGTTATCCTTGTTGATGTCGCAATCAGATGAAGGCATTCACAGGCGAATCGCGCCGGGCCCGGAGAAGAGCGTTGTGAACTTCTTCTCTCTCTCTTTCTACTTCTTCTTCTTCTCCTTCCTTCTCTCTCTGAATCTGCCGTTACTCTGAAGCTTCGTATAAACTCCACATGCATTGTACACAGCACAATTCTTCAAGCTTCATCTTCCCCTCTTGAAAACCGCTTCTAATTTCTCAGTTCGGTTCACGATTCACTCTCCAATGGCCGCTTCTGGTGATTTTTTCGACGGGGTTAGTTAGATTACTCCTTCTTAGTGTCGCTTTCTGTTTGTTGTTCAAATTGTTCCAATCGATTTGGGGTTTTTCATTTTGGAATCTAATCTGAGAAGAAGATGAGACTTGAGAGATTCGATTCGATTCTGGAACTGTTCTTCCCTTTGATTATATCTTCCTGCATTTGGCTATTTTCTTTCTTTTAGAGGGATCAAGAGAAAGACTGTTTTAGAAAGTACTAATCTAGGAACTGTTTAGTGTACTGTAGTCTCACTTACTTACCAGAAGAGAAATAACAATGATCAAATTAAAGAACTCTTATGTTGTCCAATAAGTTTTGAATCTTAGAGGTTTCTCAGCTTGTATAGTGTTACTGTTTGCATCTTTTGATGGGTTTTTTTTTTGGGTCAACATTGTTAAGTCTTTTGTTTTGATCTTCCATGGAGTGATTTTGATTTCATGTCTTTGACTCAAGATTCTGATATATTCAACAGGGGAAGCAGCAGTTCCTAAGTGTTGCAGATGGTAATGGTAACGGGAACGCACCAGTCAAGTATCCAAGCTTCAAGGCGCCTAAGCCTAGCTTCAATGATGGTGGCAAACATGGCGCCATAGGTAAATCTATGGATTACGCAGTTTAGATTCAGTATCACGATATATTGCTAAAGCATACTAATGAGAAATGTTGAACCTTTGTGTTTCTTTTGCGATGCAGATGTTTTTCCTCTTCTTGTCAAGGAGGCTGCATTTCCTTCGAAAGAAGACCGTGGCATCGATACTTCTTCATTGGTGAGTTCTTTTTTTTTGTTTACAAGTCCTTAATGGAGTGAAACTAGGATAGAGCATGACAAGATGGTGTATCTGGTTGCATTTGATCTTTAGTCACTTTTGAAAGAAGACTGATTTGTTATAGTTAGCAAGATCATTGTTGAATTTGGTACATCTGAGAACTAAATAGATTTTCAGATGCATTGTGGGTTAAGTCCTCCAAACTCTGCGGGTTTGTGTAGGTCCAAGACGTGTGTACTATCTCAGTCCTACCTGATGAAGGAAATACAATTCCGCAATGTACCTCGCAGTTTACTCTCTTGAGCTTCGTCAAGGCTCTGCTTCCATCTAAAAACCAGATGTTGATCGATGCACAGCTGAATTGTCAGAAAACGCAGAACCGCATCAATGTGCTACTAGGAGGCACAGATTCCTACCAATCATGCCTTGTGGACATAAATGTCGAGAAAGGGAATGGTGGTGAGACGGTGACATCCCATGACGAAGTTGTGGGAAGTGTGAAATCTGAGAGTGTAGTAAGTTCTATACACTATCTATTGGTGGTCAACAACAACAGATATGCTAGTTTGCTTGGTCCATGTCGAAAGATGATATACAAATGTCTAACTCTTATATGGTTACTATGTCTTTTACAGCATATGCAGAAGGTATTGCAAAGACAAGCAAGCTTGAGCACTGGTAAGATTAAAATACTTCGGTAAAGTTGCATAATCTAAGCTTTGTCTAATGTGTTTATGAACTGAACCTTGAGAAAGTTTTGTTGTTGCAGATAAAGGGATATCCGAGAGATGCCACGATGCACCAACGAACAGGTGGAGAAGATACAAGCGTGCTGCTTCATTCGATTCAAGAAAAATCGTCATCCTATTCTCGATCTTGTAAGTGTATATATTACCTCTTTACGTCATTTCTTGGATAGATGCGTGTATATGCTTACGATTCAGTCACTATGAACTATATAAAATTGCAGATCAAGTGTGGGAACATTGATATTGATCTACTTGACACTGAGAGTGAGGCAAAACGGAGACAACAGCTTCAATCATATGTAGTAAAAAACCTGTAATCTCTCTTTTGGCTTCTTTTCTCCTCCGTTGTCTCTGTTCTGAATCTCTTTACCAAAACTCGTCTTTTGTTCCGAGTTTCATAATGTTGATAAGTGAACACTTTCTCTGTGAATAACACTTGCGAATGCTTATTGCTTAATTCCTCCTAATTAACGTGTAACAAGACAAGAGTTTCCAAAGAACCAAGTGATCATTAATAACTAACTGTAACACACTGATTATTTGTTTTCACATTTTTTGAATAATTCTTGTAGAAAAACAAAAAACCATTTTTGAAATAAAAATCGACACAATAAAAAGAATTACGGTTTACTTTCTCCCAAAAACCGAATTCAGAAGAAACAAACGTAGAGAGAGCATTGTGAACATCAATTCCTTTCTCTGGCTGCATCATATTTCTAATGGTTGTATATTTGATTAAGATGTTTTCATCTTCTCTTCCTGTCAATGTCTAATAAGATGAAACATCACAACAACAAAAAACACACTTTCTTGATCCTTTTTTTTCTCTTTACTTTGGTTCCACAACAAGGAGTTGTTAAACAGAATATGTTTTTGACTTTTAAATCAACACGAACAGCCTCCTCCACCACCTCCTACTTGTTGCTCACCTTGTGATGTATTTGAAGTGGTCTTTAGGTTCACATCAACCATGTCCTCTGATTTTGTCGCCGATGAATATGAATCCATCCCGGGTAATGCTGCAGCGATCTTCCGGAACAGTGCCTGCAAATATTACTCATGTTTGTGAGACAAATCAGAGACAGTCACTAAAGTCCTTCAATTCTACTTGTTTTCTTTGTTGTTGTTTACCTTAATGTTGAAATTTTCTTTCGCGCTGGTCTCTATGAACAGCACTCCATACTCTTTACCCTTATCTTCCCCTTCACTGATCGATACTTGCCTGTTTTTGTTACAAAAAAGCCTGTTATGATTGACAAATAAGGCATAGCATTACATAACAAATCAAAGCTGGTTTTGGTTCTTCTCTTATTACCTATTATCAACAAGATCAGTTTTGTTTCCAACAAGAACAATAATAACGTCGCCTGAACCTCTCTCTCTGTGTACATCATCGATCCATTTCGACGTATTCAGAAACGATTGCCTCTCTGCAAAGCGTGTGACGAAACGCACAAGTAGTGAGCACATAACACACAAAATGGTGAACTAAAGAAGGGGTCAAGACAGTAACCAAAAAGGTCACTCACTGGCTACATCATATACAACTATGGCAACAGAAGAATCTCTGATGTAACTTGGGATTAAACTCCTGAATCTTTCTTGTCCAGCCGTATCCCTTTAATCACAAAAAAAACAATTTTGTTAATCTTTTGGTATCATTGAAACTAGCACATAACACACATGTGATTCTTTGCTTAGGAAGCTACGTTGCTCTGCAAAATCAAGATTTCTTGTTCTCACCATAGCTGCAAACGAACTGTTCTGTCTTCGAGGTACATTGTTTTCGACAGAAAATCAATCCCAATGGTAGGCTGCAGAGAGAAGACAATTAAGGCTTAATATGACTAATTAAAGCGTAATTAACAAAAAGTTACAACCAAAACAAAGAGACAACTTAGACCATAACAGGAACATATTGATCATAGGGGGAAGAAAATTCCATTGGAAAAGCTCAGTGATCAACGACGGAGAATCAACCAATTCGAGATGTAATAATTTCCAACAATCGGTCTTCGAATCAGATCAAATACAATAAACGAGAACCAAACAAATTCGACGCAAAGAACAAGGAAGGAATCAATGAATGATCGAAGGAGTTATGATTTGAACCTGGTAAGTGGTGTCGAATTTATCATACATGAAGCGGGTGATGATGCTGGTTTTTCCGACAGATTGATCTCCTAAGAACACCAACTTAAACTTCGCCAAAGGAGATACAGCCGCCATTTTTAAGAAGAAGACTAAGAAGAAGGAAAGGTGATTGAGATCCGAAATTGGAGCAGATTCAAAGTTTTCTTCTAAGCTGTGGGAGAAAAGAGAAGGCGAGCCGAGCACGACGACGAAGACGAAGACGCGGTCGCACACGAAGCTGAAAATCCTTTAGCCACGCGCCAAGATTTCGTAACACCGGAAAATTCAACGATTTCCGCGGACTATTTATAAACTGGCGCGTGTATGTAACTCTCCTACCACGCGGCTGGGTATCTCTAAAACGTTTCTCTGTATTATTTTAATGAGAATATGACGAGATTTGTATACTATAATCTCTACTTTATGTATACATACTAATCTAACAATTAGGCTACGGTAAAATCATAGATTTGGACAAATTTTATGATTAAAATCTTTTATGATCTGTTGCATCATATATATCCCATAAGTGATAAATCTAATAAAAATTACATATATATTAACAAATCGTTTACAGTAATTTATTTGATTATTACTAAGCCTATAAAATACATAAATATTTAGCAAGACTTTCATTTGCTAGCATACATTTTCTCTGTTTTTTTTGGGCATCAATTGCATATATTTCCCACCCATTTCTTTCTGTTTTCCATTGATTTTTGGATGTTGTAGACTCTTTTAGTACAATCTGAAAACTTTCACTCTTGCTTAAAGTCTTAAACTAATATCCCACAAAATGGCGAGGATTCTCGGGATGATAAGAGATGGCAACAATGGATAACGTAGTGAATTGCTATAATTTACAAAACATTTTTCTCATATCTGCGTTTACATTCTTATGTGACTGAAGATTAGGCATTCTTTCAGATTGTAAATCAAGGAAAAAGCTTTAAACCTTGCGAACTGCAAATATCATAGCTAATGTGTTCCATAATCATAAGTAGAGAAAGATGATGAGAAACATTAAGATTTATTTGCCAAAGTCACAGAAACTCTGAGAGCTTATACGATTCAGATTCACGATCAAGCTCGTCTCTTTTTTAACAGAAACAAAATCCATAATCCGATAGCTTAAAGAAACACAAACCCCAGGTAATCATTCGCTCATAAACCCTAATTAGGATCAGAAAGACCCTTACTTGCCACCAAATCTCATGTTGCTCCATGGAAACTTCGCCCCCGAAGCAGCAGCAGCAGCTCTCGCCGGCGAATTCGACCATTCACCGCCGCGGCGAACTTTACCTTTACCATAACCGCCGATTTCCCTCTTCTCCTTCTGATCAAGCCAGTGACTCTTCTTATCATCTTCCTCCTCCACGAAGCTAGATCCCTTCACTTTGCTCTTCCTATCCTCCTCGATAAACTTCACCGGGAACAAATCCCTCGAAATCGACAAAGGGTTTTTGAGCGTGACGTAAGCCTTCTTGTAGTCCGCCTTCGCAATCAACAACCCTCCACGCTTCTTCTTCTTCCCATCCATGTTTAGTGTGTTCACCTTTTCGACCTCGAATCCGTAGAGAGACTCGAGGACTCGCTTGATCTCGATCTTGGTCGCAGAAGGGATCGTTTTCAGCGCGAACTCGTGGATGTTCGTGAGCTTCGTGGGCATCAGAAGCTTTATCGGAAGATTCGCGAAATGAACCACTCGTCCTCCCAATCTACTCCCCATTTCTCCACAAATCCAGATTTGAATCGGAGTTTTCTTCTCAGATAGGTTAAAATGAAGGAAAGGGTTTTTCCTTCTCCCCTTAAAGTCCTCGTTGCAGATACCTTAACGGGCCATTAAAGATTAATAGGCTCTATGAGATTAGTTGGCCGAATTAAAGCAAAGCGGATCAAACTTCATTCAGCCTAAAAACTTTGCATATACCTTAATAGGCCATTTACGATTAATGGGCTCTATGAGTTTACTGGGCCGATTTAAAGCAGAGCGGATCAAACTTCATTCAGCCTAAAAACTTTGCATATACCTTAATGGGCTATTTAAGATTAATGGGATGTATGAGCTTAGTGGGCCGATTTAAAGCAGAGCGGATCAAACTTCATTCAGCCCAAAATATTCATTCCCATTAGTAAGGAGACTTTTGAAGTTTTAATACAAGCTTTCATGATGATTTCCCAAAAAAACCAGCATAGTAGATATATAAGATTTCATGAAAATTGTGTGAAACCGTTTGATATAAATCCGGGAAAATGTACTTTTATATTGATATTTCAGTCCAAAATCATTACAACAACAAACAAAAAAGATTTATGAGTTACAAGTGAGTGTAATTGAGATGTGTCATGTGTGTGAAGCCACTTATAAGATAAGAAAACAACAGTATATTACTACTACACATTTACAAAAGAGAACCTCGCTTTTTTAATCCATATCACAAACTTCATCCTGATCATCACCACCTGCAAATACCAGGCTCCACTGATTTGCTGAGAGCTAGAATCTCATCATACTTTGAGCCATACACAAATCCCCATAGCTGCAAACAATCCATGGTGTTTTTTGTTTGTTTTCAGTAAAAGGTTGAAACAAAAATTGAAACTTAGAAAGGACTTTTTCCCTTTCATTTCTATAAGAGAGAGTAGAAGTTAGCCTTTGTACCTCCACTTCCTTCACATCAAAGTCCTGAGTGTTTGCAAGACAAGAGTTCCCGTATGTCTCCGAGTAAGCACTTGATCCACTTAGCCTATAAGAACACGATGGATGAATCAAACGAATTGACGGAACAATGGTTTGTTGTTTGTCTTGTAGATAGGATTTTCAGAGTTTTGGTAAGAAATCTTACAGCTCACTGTCTAGATAGAGAGCAAACCGTCCACCACCGCCGAGAGCTAGAAAGTCTTTGGAGCATAAAGTGTAGAACCGATTTGCGCCTGCTCAAGTGCAAACCATAATTACAAATGAATAAGAGAAAAAGACTCCAAGAAGCTCAATGTTGCTGAGCAATGCATAATAATAGTAATACCTGTGGGACGGTATATTGTGGGTTGTCCAGACTTATCACTGAAAACAAATGTACTGTTGGTTCCCTGACACAAAATAAAGTCATTAAGAGTCAGTGAAAGGAAAGAAAATTTCATAAATGGGATTTAATAAAGATTGGATATTTAGATCTTTGGAACCGAACCTGATACTTCTTATCAGTTGGTATCAAAGGTGCCTCGACAAGACCACCAAAAACCGAACCTTTTCTGTCTCCAACGACCTGAAACAGTGGCGGTTTTCTTTAGAGGTCTGTAAAAAGGTCCATACTTTACCAAATGAAATCAGAAACTGAGTTTTATCTTACCAGTAAACTGAGACCAGGCCAGAGGAGGCTTTTCCTGTAGAGCGTTGATAGTGATATACCGTGCCTCCATGTACTAAAATAACCGCAGCAGATCAAAACCAAATGATCACACACAACACATAGAAATCAAACTCTAAAATGCTTTGAATGTGTTGTCTCACCTATAAAGCAATATCCATTTCCTCCCTTGAACAAGCGCAGGAAGTGAGGTATAAAGGGACCGTCTTGACTGGTCCGATAAAAGTAAAGAGGGCTCTGAAATCTCAGGTATAATTGCTTTTACTGTTGATGTTGCTTCCTCTTTAACAGTATTATTCTGAATCGGCTTCAACTCCAAGCCATCATATTCAGTCTCTTCATCATCTGGCTTCACATCAGAAGTTCCCTTTCGCTCCTTGGCCCCAGGAAACTTGACCGCCTGGTAAAAATTCCTCAAATGCTGTTTATACTTAGACAACAAGCTCTTCTTTGCGCCACCAACAGTAGTAGTAGTTTCCTTCATTGTTCTAGCATTCACTGACGATGATGATGTATCACTTGTTCCTGCCTCTGAATCTTCTTCTTCTTCTTCTTCTTCTTCTTCTTCTTCTTCTTCTTCTTCTTCTTCTTCTTCTTCTTCTTCTTCTTCGTCGTCGTCGTCCTGGTCCTGATCAGTTTTTTTGTCTTTGGGATCTGAGGAGGATAACAGAGAACCAAGGAATGCAGAGAAAGAAGAAGTGTCTGGTTCGTCTACCAAACCCTTAGGCTGCTCTTCAGTACCAGACTCTAGTTGATTTCTCTTTGACTCGTCTTCCTCATCCTAATTAAGCAAAATATGAAAAGTGATGAGCGTTATCAAAAGAAAATAGAGAGGAATAGCTCATTGAATGATCACACAAATTGAAGTTCCCAATTATAAAGACTCAATTCTCAAGCAAGTAAGCATTAAGTCATTTCTCGATTTCACAACCCAGAAAAATCCCAGAGGATACCAAGCAATAGTCAAGAACAAAGATAGAATCTAAATGTCAAACCCCAAGAACCCATATTTAGAAGAAAAAAAAGAAAGTCTGGGTACCGGAAGAGGACGAGCGGAAGAGGGTTTATCAGAGATGGGATTAAGAAGACCGGCGGTGAGATCGGTGACGAAGTGAACTGCTTTGCTTCTGAAGGATTTGTGTTTCCCCATGATCAGCCTCCTCCTCCTTTAAAAACAATCCTATTTTTAGTGAAAAATTAAAACTTTCAGATTCCACACGATCCTTTTGACAAACCTACACCACAGACTGAGTCAGCTCTCTCTCCCCTTTTGGTCTTTCTGGATTTGCTGTTGATCATTTACCTAATAAGCCATACTTAGAAAAGCTCTAAAGAAGAAAACCATCTCTCTCTCTTTGCTTTTTCTGTCTATCTTATCCAATTTAACCTTTTTTCTCTCTGAAAACTTTTCTTGATAGACTATATTTTTTTTTTCTTCTCCGAGGGTTTTCGATATCAACGTTTTTGAGACACCTTAACTAAAAAAGAAGAAGATTTGGTAGACTGCGGGTGGAAGAAGGTGACGAAGGAAAAGGAAAAAATGTAGACTTCACGCCATTTCAGTTAAGCTTAGTCAATGATATTGAAATTTAATCACAGCCTATAACAACAAGACTCCATGGCCCAATGGATAAGGCGCTGGTCTACGAAACCAGAGATTCTGGGTTCGATCCCCAGTGGAGTCGTTTCTCTCTCGATTGTTTTTTAGTTTTTGCCTAATCTCAATCTGAGACTAACCAATCCAAAATGTCGAATCAATAAACCATATTCCTAGTTTTCAATCAGAACAGCAAATAAGCAGAAACAGTGCCTCACAAAGATGAAATATGGAAATTCAAATAGAGACAGCACCAGAAGGTTAAAGACGATCAGCACAAAGAGCCTTCTTCAGAGTTTCCTATAAAAAAAACCCAAAGAATAGCTCAAACGTTTTCGAGACATTCGCGAAACGAAACATCTAAGCAACTAAGAATCTGACAAGTGAGAGCTTTAGCTGCGCGCGGTTAATACCAAATAGCCTCCCCGAGTCTTTTTTATTAGACCAATGAAATGCTGCTCTCACCTCCCGGAGGCTTCCTCACGCCGCCGAAATAGTCTCGTGACTCCGACTTGCCGTCTGCGAATATATTGTTTCCGCTCATTTCCCGGAGTTTAGCGGAGCTTAGCTGCTTATCAGCAGTTCCAGGAGATTGATCGCCTTTGAAAATACCATTTCCTGTGAGTTCCTGAAACTTCTGGTCATGTATCTTCTTTGATGTCTTCACGACAGGTTCCTCACTGAACAGTATGTTGCTTTGTCCTCCTGCAGGCTGTTGAAGTTACGAAAGAAAACATTTTTAGTTGAGGAAATCTCATTGGATTCAACATTTTTGATTTTTCAGTTTCCGTTTATAGCAATACCAAAGATGACTTTACTTACATTGGAAACTTTTACAGAAGTGCGCAAGTTCCTCGGTGCAGGCTCTCCCATGTCTCTGTTTCCTCTGGCTTCTTGCTGAGCAGCGGCCAAGGATCGAGGCTGAATCTCAGGCGGAGGTCCGAAGATGTTGTGACCGCTGATCTCTTCGATCTTGGCACTTGAAATCTGCTTGTTGCTCTTTAGCTCCGCCTCGGTTAGCAAGTTCCCACTAAGCTCTCTCTGCTTTGCAACCTCCGTTAGAGTGGTTGGTTTCTTCGGGGAGACTTTCCCGTCAGCGCTGAATGATATCTGACTCACTCCGTTCAGAGTTTGCTGCAAAGTTTCAGAGACATTACATTAAACAAAATCGTTTCCGAAAATGGACTTTTTCTAACTAAACCTGTTTGGAACATAAGACAAGTGAGTTTACCTGATAGTAACGAAGACCTGTTTTTGGATCAGTAGAATCGGATTCAGATCCGTTCTTTGCCTCATTAGTAAATATGCCACTACCAGTCATCTCTTTTAACTTGTAACCTGAACAGTTCTTCCTGACAAAAGTGACCAAATTAAGTAAGAAAACAAGTAACAAGCTTTGTTGTAAGTTTACAAAAAAATCAAAGAAGGGACAAAGATTAGAAATTGGAATAAACAATATCACTGTACAGAACAGTAGTAGTTTGACATGTAATGGTGGGGCTTGATGAACACAGAATGTTATAAAATATAAGTAAAGATTATCAGAAAAGCCAAAAGCTTTGACCAATCCCTTTCATTATTAGTTAATCAATCAGATGATCATTGCAAAGAACACAAATTTGACTTTCATACAAAGAAACCAATTTTGTGAAAGAAAAAATAGGCAATCACTTTCAGAAGCATGATGAAGCTTTTAAATCTTTTTGTTTTCATTTCTAAATACAAAAATCAAAATCCAGATTCTAGAGATCTGCTAATGCAACGAAGTTGAATTAAAGATGTGCATGAGAGATGAGATTAACGGATCTTTACAGCTTATTGAGCGACTGAGCTTCCTCATCCGTGATCTGAGCGCCGCCGAGAACCTTGCTGATTCCATCGGACGGCTGAAAAAAAGAAGAAAGAAAGAAAGAACAAAAGCTCAGCTTCTAATTGGGGAAAGATAAGGCGACATTTTTGGAAACAAAACGCACCTGGTGAGAACGAGCGGCGGAAGCGGTTGAGCGCTCAGGCGGAGGAGTTTCCGACCAGGAAAGCAGATCGGCGGTGGAAGTGTGAGGGTTTCTCACTGGCGTGTTTCTCTCCATTTTTCTCTTTTTTTTTTTATCTCTTTCTTCCGATTGGAGCTTTTGAGCTATTGAGGTTTGCGAGTGAAAGGTTTTTACTTCAATGGAAGATATTTTGTTTTTCACCTTTTTACTTAAATCCGAATAAAGGAGAAGACTCTTTTTCTATATAAAAAAAGTAGGTTAGATTGTTAAAGAATGAAGATTAGATTAGCGTAAAAGTTTTGCAAGGTACAGTATTTTTTATCAACAAGATTTACAGCAAAAATAGGATTTGTTGTAATTTTTGTCATACCAGAAATAGAACCTTCTTTTAGTCTTGTTAAGCTGAACAATCTAATCTACATCGAGTAAAGAATTTCATTTCTATTAAATAGATCAAATTCAGTTTTTTACAAAAATCAAATAAAATGGATACACAACAGATATCTAAAACTCCATATATGTCATTCTCAGTATCACACTTAGTTAGGCAATTCTACTAAAAAAAATGTATATCTTGAAGAATATCATTTCAAAAATTCAGCCAAATTATATCCTATTATGAATCAAAATTCAGAACCATTACTAAATAGACATAATTTAATACTTAGAAAACAAATTCCGAACCATTTCCAAATCTAGTCTGAAATTCGAACACATCTTATTACTTCAAATTTTCGTTTTATTAAAAGATATATAACTAATAAAGTAATTCCAACAAAGACAATGGAAATGGAAGCAAACTGTACATTATTTATGCCTAATGATGAATAATCACTACGATCTTTGTTTCTTCAAGCTAAAAAAAACACCATACTCCATGGGAGAACTCAAAATAGCTCCACAAATTCAATTATACCTACACTTGTTATGTATATAAAAGCTAGAATCAATTTCTCCAAATCTAACGAAAGCAGTAACATCGACGCATTCTCTTCCGCTCCTTGGATCGAGGAGGAAGAATCGAGAAACTACATACCATATAGCTTTGCTTGTTCGTAAAGATGGTCTAATGGCTTTAGCTTTTATTATTGTTTTAAAACGTATAATAGACCTTCTCAAGTGTTTTGCTGAGTTTACTCTGTTGTCTGCTCGATCGAACGGAGCTCCCAGTTTCCTTCTCCATCAATCAGCCTTAGCTCCAAGGAGTGGAATGGGATCAGAGCCGGTCGCTGAGGATTTGCCAGAAGAGTAATGAGTCTTTTGGGTAAAGAGTTTTGATGTGGTTTCATGTGAAAGAGTGAAGGAAAAAAAAACTTACTTGTGATGAGGTTACGAAAGTGACTCCCATGTCTTTTGCAACCCGATAGAGCTGTTCCTCAACATCAACACTCGTCGCGCTGCAAACCAAAGAGCGGATGGATTTACAAACAAATGGGAAAGATGATTGCGAAATGTAGGCGAAGACTTGATCACTTACTTGGTGCATTCATCAAGGATTCCGAACTTCGGTCTGTGAAAGAATAAACGTGCCTACAATACAGGAAAATTAATAAAGAACGAAACAACTCAGATTATTCACGTGAATCATAAAACTAAAATGTCTCCAAGAGACTCTTACCATGCCTAGTCTCTGTTGCTCTCCAAGAGATAATATGTCTTCCCAGTTGGTAGTAGCATCCCAACCACTTTCATCTCTTTCCAAAAGATAAACTAACCGTACATTCTCCAAAATGGTTTTCAGATGAACGTCTAGAATGCTTCCAGCTTCAGTTGAGCTTTCTCCTGTTACTTACAACAATTAAGTATGAGAGAGATTGGAAGATTATCAAATTATTTCTACTTCAGTTCTTGTATAAGAGATATGTTTCTTCACAGATCAGTTATATTTGGACTTACCATTGGTGTACAACTTTGCTGCCCTTTTCTCTGCTTCTTCTTTAGACAGAGGGTATATAATTTGATCTCTCAGCGTCCCTAGACATGTATAAGGTCGCTGCGGGACAAAAAAGATGCCATTCCCTGACCCAAGTTCTTTGATATCCAATGATGGTTTGGCAAGTCTTCCACATACAGTGGGCCAGATATCTCTAAGGACTCTGAACACCGAAGTCTTTCCACTACCATTTGGACCTGAATTTTTTTGCTACTGTTAGCTCTGGGCTCATGCAATAAGTTCAATGTCGAAGATTATTAATTCACCAACCTGTGACGAGCAGGCTTTTCCCTGCAACTATTTCGCATGACAACTTGCTAGCCATCAATTTCTGAGCAGGGGTAATGATATCCACCTCCGAAAAAGAAATTCGATCTTGAGAATCCAAACGACTTGTGTGGTTTTCTGAGGTGACACCTGAAAACAGTTGGTCAAAACGAATCTGATCAACCGAAGAGCAAGAGCATATGTCTACGCCTAATAATTTCTCAGCATATAAGAAAAATTTAGCGGAAATAGTGCATGAAGAATCATGGTCAACATTATGAGTACATATCTGCAAATGATTTTTTCATAGCGCGTTGCCAAAGTGTGAAAAGTGAACGTATATGTGCTGTAGTACCTGACTGAGAAGCATCCAAAAACTCATCAAGCTCAAAAATTCTATTAATCCCGCCAGAGAGCTCAAGGAACTTCTTGTGTAGTTCAAGAATATCACCAAACGCCATAAAGCTTTGAGAGACAACAGAAGCTAGATACCGCAATGCATGTGCCAACTCACCTGGTATCAAAGACACCATTGCAAGAAAGAGTTATATAGAGACAATTCACATACTTAATTAGCTCACGTCGAAAAGTGTGACAGATCTTCACCTTGAGTGGAGACAAGTGCTCTGTCTCCCTTGTGTTCTAGGGCATACAACAAACTCAATCCCCATGTCACATTATTGGGAAGTTGCTTTGTCACAAAATCATCAAGTATGCCATACAACCATTTCTTCCTCAAGAGCATGAGAGAGTGGTCCAGTAGCGCCCTGAATTTTGTGTCAACCATCTGCTCCATGGAAAAAGAAAACATAAGGGCAGATTCAACTATAAGACGTGTCAAAGCTCCACGCGCGCAAGCGAAGCCGCATTTGGCATGAAAATGCCATCGTCATATAGATTAGTATAACACATCGAAGAATCCTTGTTAGCTTTCACTTCTTGTAGCTCTGTTCCAAAATAGCTAGCCCAAAATCCAACAGTTATAGCTAGGGAAGTTAAGACACTTACAGCTTTTTCTCGAGCTCCACCTCCAAAGAACGCAATGGATTCAGCATGAGTGTTCAGCCTCTCGTGCATAAACCTATGTAAGCAGGAGGAAGTTACTCCAGATAGTCGCTATAACGCAATCATCTGCAAAACGGAAAAAACGTAAGAAAAACTTACCTAAACTTCCCCTCAAGCTGCTGTTCTTCACCAGCTAGATCACCAAAATCGGGAGCAACACGTCTTAGAAAACCCAGACCAAGTAACATATATGTGTAAAGTATGGCAACTCCCCTCTGACCAGTCAATAGCTTCATCCTCCAGGTGAACCTTCAAATATTTGTTTTGCGTAATTATAAATTAAAACAAGAAGCACGAAACAAATATCAGGAAAACAATCCAACAAAATGTACTTACCAGAGAATGTCAACCGATGGCTTTACCATTCCAGTAAGAAGTCCAGACAAGTCAGTGGTTAACTTTTCCAGGTCACGGGTGAGTCTCTGGTCCGCATCAATACTATTTCCTGACATGTGGAAAACCTGAATAGATATGAACCAATGAGATCTTTAGTGTCTCTAAAATTTGCGACATCAACTTACAAGAAAAGAACAAACAAACAGCCTCTATGAAGCATAGACCAGCCAGAAATCGATATCTACTTCAGATTGGTATGGATATTTCAAAATCTCAGCATACTTCTTACATAAGTGCAAATAACACATCATGCCTTCTTTTAGCCTTTAGGTCAAGTTGCACTGAATAACTCATGTTTATAGTAATAATTAACAATGCATGAATAGGGCATATCAGCATAGTAGATTTGAATTGACCTTGTAAAACGCATTATTTCTCAAGTAATTCCGTAGCAGATGTTGTGTCAAACGAATCCTCCACCCTAAAGCTAGCCTTTGCGTTAAATGCCTGAAAAAGATGTAACAGAAAAAGGTTAAGTGAAACCACATCAGCAAGGGGTTTCTTATATGAAACCAATAATCTAACAAAAACTTATTCCGTAAGACAAGAAAAGGAAAAACAATACAATGAGGTTTTTCATCTAGCAATTTAATACGTTGTGATAGGATACAGTAGTGGGTGGGACTTCGAGACTTTCAAACATGCATGAAAAGGAAAGATCACCTTAATGAAGGAGCAATTACAGAAGATGCACCACTTTGGATAACACTCATACCAATCAAACGAACAAAGGCTGCCTTATCTTGCTCCAAGACATACTTCACAGTGGTCCCTGCAAAAATTATATGTGGTTGTTAGAGAAGGAGCCCTATCAATAAAACTGATCAGGTAACAGACCGGAGTATCTTTACCATTCAAAGAGGCTATTCGGTCAGAGATCAATGTTCTTGAGACGACAAGACAAGCAACCAAAAGCAGTTGTCCTCCTTGTTTGTCAAATAGAGTGGGTATCTAAAACGTAACAATGAAGCGGTCAGCTAGTTCGAGAACTAAAATATCAACTACCATAGCATTCTTGCACGACGAATAAGTTAGCCAAGTGGAACAAATACCGTTGCTAAAGAAATGCACTGAAATGCAATGCTGGAGGGAATGGAAGCAGAATGTGTATATATATGTATTCAGCTGAGGAATGCATATGTATTGTTTCTGGCCTAACAAAAACTGGCACAAGTGTTTTCAATAAAATTTACACTAAAAACTCAAGCTTACCAATGTGTTTAACATTGCAGCTACTCTTGATGGCAACGCCCTTGGGGATGTTTGAGGTTGAGGAAAACGAGGCAACACAACACTTTTATCAACAACAGGTGATTTTGCTATTAACTGTGTCAAGTACGACTGAGCCTTCGAATTACTAGTGGCAGATTCCTACATGGCACCAGCAACAAGGTTATAACTACACACAAAAAAACACTCAACGAAGATTAAAAGAAAAAACATAAAATGGTTTCATAAGCTTCTAAGACCTTTCTAGCTGCAGCAAACGCTCGCTGAACAACCATCGCATCATTTTGCCGATTTGTATCTGAACTTTTCACTGAATCAATGTCAGCGTCCGCCAGAAGTGCAGAGTCGTCCCTGAAGGTTTAGTCATTTTAAATAAGAAATGCAAAAAAAAAAAAAATCTGATAATCCTCACAAACATAATAATTAAGAGACAACTCGAACCTCTTGTAGTGAACACTCCATCCCCCTTCTCCGTCTAATGAAAGAACAACATCATGGAATGCAACAAGGGCTGGACGATGGGAGATTGTTATGCAAGAAGTTCCCATAGCTCGAACCTTAGCAGCAAAACGTTCTTCCATATCAGTTGTCACAGCACTTGTGCATTCATCAAGAATTGCAAATTTGGGTTTGTGGTAGAATAGTCTGGCCATTCCCAATCTCTGTTGCTCTCCAAGAGATAATTCATCACCCCAATTAACCTCTTTGTCCGGTTGGTAGCGATCTAATAAATATTCTAGGTCAACCTACAAGTGGACAAGACATACATAACTTGACAGAAAACAACTTAAAGCACATAAACCATCCTACAACAGAATAGAGAAACTACTTAGATACCAACATTTTCCAATAGCTCCACCATTCCAGTCTCAGTGAGCGGTACAGTCTCTTGATCAGAAGTAAGAGGATATATTAACTGGTCACGGAGTGTTCCTACTGCCATATAGGGCCGTTGAGGCACGTAGAAGATCTCCTTGTTAAGATCAGAACCAACTCCTGGCTTCACAATATGCCCAGACACCAGGGGCCACAGACCTCCTAATACTCGGAAAAGGGAGCTCTTGCCACTTCCATTAGGACCTACGATGGATATTGTGTGATAAATAATTAAATGGGAGAACAATGATAATATTCTGCAAGCGGATATCAACATGGCAAATTAAAATAACGAAAAATTGAAAACCAGGAACTGGACATGAATGATTCGTCTATAACAAATCTAATTTGGGCAAGCTTTTGGTTATATTTCTATCTCTTCCAGAATACAGGCAGAATGGTACTTCAAATTCATATTCACATTTTTTTAATTTCCTTCATCTTTGCTACTCATCTTTGCACAAGGGGTACTAAAAGTTTCATATTTGCTACTCATCTCACGGATCACAGAACAATATAGGAGCAGCATACGCCATTCTAACAATCATTTTCGCATCCGTGGCTGAAGACACTGTCACTATACTGTGCCCAAAAAATGGCATGAAAATGGAAGTTGATAGTAATACTGTATCACTCCCTAGATATAAAGCGTTCACCTGTAATCAGAAGATTAGACCCTTGCTCAACTCGAAGGGTGAGATCCTCCACCAAAACATTTCCCGTTGGGGTAACAACCTGAGGTGCATTAAGTAACATTAAGAACACAACATTTTGGAAAAGGATCACAGTAACATGAATCTGTGTTCCAACTACCTTGACACCGGAAAACTCAACATAGTTAGCTTCACTTAGGTAATTTCTGCTTCTATTTCTTTGGAAAGATGTTTTATCATCGCCACTGAGTTCTCTCGAGACAGCCATCAACTCATGGATTCGGTCAGCATAACCACTATTGGAAGCAAAAACATTTCAAATGTCAGAAAGCATAGCCACCACGACTTATTGGTTTAAGAGTAAGTTCAATTAATCCTCTCTCCCCCGCATACGATTTCGCCAATAGCATTACCTGAGTCGGTTGAGCCGCCTGGAACTTATAGAAAGTGTTCCCAACGCCTGAAAGAGAGAAATAATGACACTGGTGTGATATCTTATATTGCTTAGCATCTCGGCTCTCCCTAATGTCGAGTCATCCGGTCTTAGATGCCCAGAGAAGAATGGTTCGATAATAAGAATGACTGCAACAGTGGCACCAAGATACTTCAGCAGGAAATCTTGGATCATGCCAAACCACCAGTGATCATGGAGCACGACGCTCATGTGGCTAACAAGATTCTTGAACTTTTGTTGTATATGCGATTCCTCCCTGTTTTCCCCTCCATAGAATGCTATGCTTTCCGAATGAGTCCTTAAGCGTGAATGAAGTTGCCGGTACTCCCCTTCCAACTGCTGTTCTTTGGACATCAATTTCCCAAAAGAAGGAGAAAAGTTCCTTATCGCAGTACCAGCTCCCAGTACATATGCCTACACAACAGTTGTTCAGGTTATTCATAAACAGCAGATAGTAAGGCAAAGCAGCATAAATGGCCCAATCTAAAGTCAATATTGAAGACATATAAGATTAAACAACAATCACCAGTATCCAGAAGATGTATTTTGGACTGGCATATGAACACAGGCGCCATGCATACAAAATTCCATCAGTGACTGCCGTCAAATCATCCTGTATAAGTTCGCTCAACTCTGAGGAGAACCTTGGTACATCGCTGGCAATTCGTTGCTCGGGGTGCGTAATCCGGCCATCCACATGTGATATTTTATAGTATACCATATTCTGAAAAAATCGTACAATGATGATTAAAGTGATCCAGCAGTGTGAAGTATACTCGATATGATACATACTAGCATGAAAAATGGTAATAAATGAACTGCCTCCATTCAAAAGAGACAGCAGTGGCTACCTCGAAATAATGTGAATGGATAAGTTTCGTCAATATCTTCCTGAATCGCAAACTCAAGGCCCCAGTTATGTACTTTGATGTAGAGTGCATTGTCGATAGCATGAAACACAACATAATATTCTCGGAGATAAGACGTAGAAACAGTGGCGCACGCCTTAAGAAAGCAGCACGGAATAGAAAACCTTGTACTTTCGCCAATCTATTGCTCAAAGCAGTTCTGAAAACCTGCAATTTGTAGAATAACAGGTTGGAAAGAGTACTATTGCAAAAATCAGAAAAATAATCTTCACTTTTCCTGGCTCTTGGCCGTAATGTTAGGAAACTGAGACAATGAGGCAACAGTTCTTAATTGGGAATTACCATGAATCTTAAAAGTATCTACAGGGATTTGCAATAACAACAAAGAGATCAAACCATCTTAGTAATCCACCGTACACAAAATTTAATATGACTTTGGGCAAGAACATAAAACAAAAGCATAAACTAACAATATGTTTAAGGAGTGGAGAGGAAACGCATACCACTGTGGCCACTAGTGCCAAAAGATCCCTGGCACCCATTTTCCCCATCTGAGAAAGAAGAATAGCACTCAGAACCTGAAGAGACTTTAATCCTCCTCCTTTCTTTTTCTTTGTGGTTCTCTTCGCATCTTTATCATTTCCTGTCAAGTTTTCCAGAGCCTCATCATCATCGTCCTGACCATTGCTATGACGCGAAGAATCAAGCCTTCGGGAGCCGATCCTTGATTTCAAGTAAACAGCAGCTCCACCGGCAGCTACGATCCCGGCCGCAAGCAGTATAGATTTCCTACATAATTAAACAGAGCACGAGAGACTGAAACAAAATAACTAAAGAACACACAGCAGAAATAGAAATCTATGAAAGCTCTCAGCCACAAGAACATCACAAGACGCAAAAGGAGACAGGAAGAGAAGCATAATAGATTCAGAGCGAGGTAACTGTTACCGTCTTGAAGCTACAAGACCCCGACCCCGCTCAGTTAACTGCAATAGCTGAAGAGAAGGCATGGCTGGAAATGAAGATTTCCAAACCAACAACTGTCAGAACCGAAACTAGGTTCTTCTTGATCACAAGTATAAAGCAAGGTAACCAAAACACCTGAAATGATACCAAACTCCAAGGTTAACCAAGTTATAACAAATATAAAGCTCACAAATATAAAGCAACGTAACCAAAACAAAGAGAAAGAACTAAAGATAATATCGCTGGGGAGAAAAAGAGAGAAATTGAAGCCGTGACCATCGAAAATTAATGCATTAAAAGGTCAAAAGGAATGTGATTTACGCCCAAACTTAAATCTCACACGTTCGTACAGTATCGAAAACTAGGAACAAAGAACAAAAGATCGTTAACACGCGTAATTAGAAGAACAACAAAGACAAAAATGGTTTAAGAACCCAGAAAAGGCGTTCCTGAGTACCCAATGAAACGCTTCACAATTCTCAAATCTCGATTCCTAGTGACATGTCAACTTTTGATTCAATTAAATTGCCCCCCGGAACAGTAACCCACGGAGTCAAGAAAACCCATAAAATTGAGACTCTTCATCCCCAGATAATTTTCAAATTGCTTATACGATTAAACAAAGCTGAAGAACAAATAGAAACGTCTAAAGTGAACGGATTCAGGCTTTTTTTTTATTATTGCTCATCAACAGCTAACGATCGGGACCAAATAGCAAATCCAGGACTAGTTACCTCTGCATGAGAGATTCAACCTCCGGGAGAAGAAACAAAATAGAAGCGAAATCGCTCTTCCTCTCTCACCCGTTTCTTCGTAACTTTGCCAAAATCGTAACATCCACTAGCTTCGTCCGCCTACTAGAATTCTACTGAGACAATCTGAATCTAAACGCCGGCGATTTCACTCCGACCCTGACACCAAGGGACAACGAAACGTACCAGTTCACCGCAACGGAACTCCCCAAATCGAGAGAAAGAGAGAGAGAGAGAGAGAGAGCGAGCCGAAACTTGGGAAGAGGAGAAGATGATGACACTGGTTCACACGTGCGAATAGAGTAACTCGTGTTGTCATTTTATTTTTGTTATTTGGTTTCGTTACGAGTTCTGCAATATCATTTTCATTACATTGGTGACTTCAACAAATGTTAATTGAAAAAATGAATTATTTTTATGACGCAGGACTATGCATGGAACTGTCGAAGCCTATGGACCTACGACTATCCTTGGATTGGTAAAGGTTGTCTTTCTTATAAAGGAAAATGTGATTGGATAGTAATCTTAAATATGATAGACATGTAAACTAAAAGAATCCTATATTTGTTATTTAATTTCTGTAAAAAAAAAGGTTAAATTCAACGAGAATATAAGCTAGGACATGTGAAATTTGCACGAATTCACTGAATTCATCAAAAAAGGAATTCGCATTATATGATTCCTTTGCAATTCTGATGTGGACAGTGCAATTCTTATTGCACCACCATAAGACAACTTTCGCATGGATAAAATATTTATAAAAAGAAATAAATCAGTTGTTTTAGAAAATAAATTTGTATGTTTTTATTTACATATTCTCCGTTTAAAACGATGCTTTCTTTTTGTTTTGTGTATACAATTTTTTTTTATGAGAGATTTGACCAGAAACCAAACAAAAAGGTTCAATTTTTGTGAAGTGGGAGAAGTGCAAATTGTACACCGCATGATTGAATCACACAAATCAATGTGTGATGTCTTCTGACATCTTTTCTGACAATACTGCATCACCCTTTTAAAAATGTAAATAACTTGGACGAGAGTGCTTTAACAATGGGCCTTAGATTGATATAAAACAAATGGGCCTTAGATTGATATAAAGCCATATACAAAAAATGTTGTGGAACTGGTCTTTTAAACCATTATGCGCTAATCTAACAAGTAAACAACATATGTATTACTCTTTAAGCCTCTTAAACCATTTTGTTGTTTTCGGAATAAAAGTTACACATATGTTGTTTTCTTTTAAAATTGTATTCTCCTTGAGGAGTCAATACATTAAGATTGAAGAATCATCCGGAGTTTATAATAACCACAAAAACGTTAAACTATGTTTCTCTCAGATGAGATAAATATCACTATATTTTTTTAGATAGGGTAGATTATGCATGAAAATTCAAATAAATTCATGTTTTTTGAAAAGCTTTAAATGCAATTAAAATTTTGTGAAAAATAATTATTCAGCTTGGATAAATTAAAAACGACACGCATCCGTAATTTTGGGCATGGGCTTGAACTGAATGGCCCAGATGATAACACGTTTAGACACAGAAGGCCCTTTTCCTCACCTCATATGGACACTCGATTGTTTTATCCACCGACACAAGTCACACTACAACGCCCGGCTCTGTCGGTAGCTACTTAAATAACTGAATTACCCCTTCACGAAAGTCGTCGACTCTACGATTCTGTGGACCCCACCTTAATTAATTTTGACTTCTGATGTTTATTAAAGATGAAGAAGAAGAAGAAGAACATTTGATTTTTCTGGCCGTCCAAAAACAACATTATACGGAGTTTAGTGAAAACAAGAAACAATATCTTAAGAGATTGGAATATATTTTGGTAAGTAGTACTGTACCAGTTTGAATAGGTTTCATACAAAAAATTATTCAACCGAGTTCACTATTATTTTCTGAATTATTTATTATTACAAGGACAAAAAGAGAAAAAAAAGAGAAAAAAAAAAGAAATTATGAAACTTTATTCCACATTTATCGATTAACTATAAATACAATTGAAGTAAATTTCTCCAACCTCCCCCACTAGTAGTAATTGTTTCTTCTATTGCATTTCTCGGCGAAATTTTGCCGAATTTATAGAAATTAAATATAAAAATACAAGAAAAAAAAAAAGATGCAAAATTTCAGTTTTTCTTCCCTTCGTCACCGCCATCTTCCAAGTACTCTTTCTTCCTCCTCTCAGCGCTAGATAACAGACAAATGAGAAGAAAACACGTGGCATAAACACCGTGCACCTTCCAGTTAGTCTTGGGAGGCTGACGAAGCACCACCCTATGAAACACCGCCACGTAATAATGCAACCCCACGGCAAAGCCGACGAATGTCTGAGCGAGTCCCAATACTTTGAGGCCCAGTCCACATTCCGTGGAGAAGACGAGAACGAGGTACATGAGAAGCAGCAAGAGGTAGAAGACGTAGCCTAGCGTTTGCAGGATCTGCAAGCAAACGTAGGTGGAGCTTGATGTGGCGTAGAGGAACTTGAGCGGTTCGATTCCTGTGACGAGCGACGAGAGACAGAGGATCGAGAAGTAGATCGAGAGGTAGATTTGGATGAAGATTAGGATCTTCTGGAGTGAGAAGTAGGCTTTGAATCGGTTGAAGATGAGGGAGACTAAGAGTAGAGGGACGAGGATGAAGACGAAGGAGACCACGGAGGCTATGGTCGGTGCGTATTTGTTGCCGAAGTAGGGCTTGAAGTTCTTGGTGATCTCTTTGTTGGCTTTGTTGATGTAGTTCTTGGATGTCGTTGAGATTCGCTCCAGGTCTGGGATTAGGGATCTTTGGAATCTCGTTGGTAGATCCCTGAATTCGCTGACGAAGTCGTCGTCTTCCTCGTCGTCGAGCCAGAATGGCTTGATTTCTTTCTCCGCTGGTTTCGACTTGGTCACGGGTTTTGAGGGTTTCTCCGAGGACGGTGGTGATTTCTTCTTCTCTAGAGGAGGAGAAAGTTTGGAACTTGGGGGGGATTTTGTGGTGGTTTTGTTTTTGGACGAGCTTGATTTGGACAGATCCGCTGATTTGTTGGTCGAAGAAGTAGTGGGTTTTGTAAAATTTGAGAATTTGGTTTCGGAAGTGAGCTTCTTGTTCTTGAGCTCTAAGCTGCTCTTAGTCGTGTTGGAAGAAGATTTGGTGGAGTTGAGTTTGGATGACGTACCCATGGAAGTCTTAGCGAGTTTAGTCTGGTTCTTGATCGAAGAAGAGATGGGTTTAATGAGCTTGGTTTGATTCTTCTTAGTACCAGATGTTGTTGATGTTGGTGGTGATGATGAAACAGAACCAGTAAGCTTCTTTTTCTTAGGAGGAGGAGGATTGGTTTCATCGTCATCATCACTAATTTCCAGATCTTTCATCAACAATCTTCTCACTCGAAAATGAGGATCAAAGGATTGTGTTTGTTGTAGCTCATCATCAACAGAAGTCTCTGATGAGGCAAAAGTGACGAAGAGAAAGAAACAAAGCAACAACAGTACCTTATTAAAACACAAGTACTTGAGCGCCATTTTTTGGGTCTGAAACCTAGGAATCACCTCACTGTTCAGACAGATCTTGCGAAAAGAGATCACAAGGTTGTCAATATATAGGAAAAGAGGAGATAGAAGAAGGAGAGAGAGAGAGAGAGAGGCATTAGTGACAGTGTGCGTATGTGTATATATATGAGTGTTTGTGTGTGTGTGAACGAGAGAAGATGGAGACCAGATAATTTATCAATGTACATTACTGTTTAACCTCACCGTCATGTTGCACATTCTCTACTACTTGTCTAATTGTTTATATGATTGTTAGTCTCGTTTTGTATGTATGTGATTGTTCGTATTCGGTAATAAGTAAAAATAAATAAAACCTAATACTAGTTTCAAAATTTATCGTGTGTGGGATAGTAAAAACAGTTGCAATCATTTGGGAGATCTAAAATTTAGAACAGTCGCTTTCTTATAGTATATAGAAGAGACTTTTTTGTGTGTATGATATAACCAAAAGTATTCACACACTTTTATATAAAAACAAAAGGAATTTAATCGTAACTACTCCCACAACTCCTATCTGATTTTGGATTCAATGGTGATTCCATTGTCAGGAGGCTATCTTTTCCCTTACAAATATTAATAACGGGTCTAATTTTTGTATGTTTTAACTATCATGCAAATTATAAATGAGTAAATACATAGATCCGATATATATTGACTACGACATAGAACCAAAATTATTAGAAGAGACTATATATGATGAGGAGCTCTTTATTTGTTTTAAAGACAATAATGATTGCATATAAACAAATCTTGCAAGGCAAAAATGGTCTTGATACTTTGGTTTTTATCAGTTGTCTTATATTTACGTCTTCAGAGGATTTATATAGTTTGATCAGATGCACAATACTATTTACGACAAATAAAAATAATGTTAGCCACTCATCATTCAAAACAAACATGAAAAGGAAATAAAGAAAAGGATAAGAATTTAATGCGAAAGTGAGAAAGCTGAGATCACTCACATGGAGGACCAAAAACGACACTTTTTAAATCTGTTCTTTCTCAACGCGCTTTCATCTGGTTTTTGCTCATGTGCTTAGACAATTAAAATAAATTAAAATTGTATCCTCATGATACTTTTATTAACAGACTAACTGCAAATTTTTAATAATTGACTGGCTATTTTCAATGTTAATTTATTTTTATTAATACGTATTAAACTTATACATTAATATAACTTGGGTGTAGAGACTGTCACATGGCATGTATTCTCGAGGTAGATTTATTTTTTTAACTTGACTTTGACATATGTGTCAAATATGAAAACGATTGCTTGTATTCGACTCATAAGTACTTCAAGTATTCGTGTTTATATAGCCCTTTTCAAAAAAAAAAAAAGTACTCGTGTTTATTATAAATGGGTATATATTGCTCGAAGACTTCGGTTTGATTAATTATCCAGTATGTGTTTTCTATTAACCAATTCATTTTCTATTCACACAAACGTCTTTGCATGAATATGTATTCACCCCACTCTATACGGATTAATGTACAGATGATGTGACATTGAAATCTAAATTCTTGTATCAGATTAAAACCATCTTTCAATTAAGTGTCGACGAAAAGATATTCAAATAAACGTTTTCGAAAGAAAAAAAAACGGCGAGTATTTGTGATATAATAGTATATCTACAAAACTAACACTTATTAAAAAAGTTGTATTCATACGAAAATATATTTAAATTGTTTTTCTTATAACACTAATAAGTAATGACAAACGATCTGACTGTTCATAATCGTACACGACATAGAAGCGTAATATATAAATTCAAAACCCCATAATAATGCTAACACTCCAAACATACACTTGATTCTTTAGGCAACTATGCCCAAACACGCTTTTAAAAAACTAAAGTTTACGAGTTGCTGTCTTCTTGTTTGGGCTCATTACACTTACTCGCCCATGTTTCCAAAGTCAATGATCGACGACTTTTGACTCCACTAAGCTTTGACTGGTGAGTTGATTAAAAAGTAAAAGTCATGAAAATATCTTTGGATGCATCGTAATAGTGCAATAAAAACTGTCAAAATTAAATATTGCAGGAGTTTTGTAAATAGAGATTTCAAAAGTCGAATATAATCAACTGAAAACTACGAAACGAAGGTGATTAATTACTAGTAACTTCTACGTAAACTAGTATTTATCAGCAAACGTAATAATATACAGTATTAGTTTTTATATAAGAAATTTGTTTCGTTGACCTAGGTCTTTGATCTAGAATATTATTATAAAAGCTTAAAACTCAGGAACAAATCCCTAAATGTGAATATGGACTTTGAACTCGCCAAAAATGTAAAATAATTGACATTTTTTGGCACACCGTATTTATTGTAACCTAATTATGAAATGCTAATAATAGTTGTTTATAAGAGCTATATTCTATATGGTTTAATACTTTAATACCCTGACACTTAAATAACTGTTCATATGCATGACATTAATGTTTTTGTCCGCTAAAATCCGCCGGATCCTATGTAAATAGTGGCAGAAAGCCAAAAATATCTATACGATAGTATAATTTTTCTTATATATATTTCCTAAATAATTATATATATATATGTGTGTGTTTTAGATATGAAAAGAAAAGAAATTGCCATTGACTTTTGTTGAAAAGCTAGAGGAAATACTTTTTATTTTCGATTGCGTAAACGAGTGAGGAGGACCATGTGCTATGCATGTGCCCGGAACTGAAATGGGCCTTGACTGGGCCCATTTATATGAGCATATCAAACCCATCAACGAGTCTAATCAACAGCAAAATTTCATTACGTAGTTAAACCAAAGTTAAATTAGCTCGAGTTTACCTCGATTTGGAAACTGAGAGCAGAGAGAGCCGTAAAATTGGATCGATGCGGTCAATTAATAAACGATTAATTATCTGAGTGTACTATAGATCATTCACCTGTGGCTCGCCGACCCATTTAAAAGGTATGGAGGCTAAACCTGTGGCTTTCTCGGACATGCTTTTGTGATACCAGTCGGTTAACAAAACACTCCGGTCATAATTGTAAGCAAACGGCTCGGGTTCGGTGACGGGAGGAGAAACTTGAATCATTCCGACTAATCCAGATTCTCTCTGCATCCCATAGTGTGAATGATACATGTATGTCCCAGACTACGAAACAAATTTTTAAAAACAAGAAAAACAAAAATCAGAACTCCAAATTTTGAACATACGTAAAACATAAGAAATATTGAAACTATTGTGAGTTGATGATTTGTGTTACTAGAGCAAGTGAGCGACAACAACAACAATATTAGAGAAAATGTGTTTTGAATTGCTTAAAATCTCTCTCATCCAAGGTTATAGAGAAACGTCGATTGGGCTTAAAATTATACACATATGTACAAGTGTATAATAATACTGTATGATAACGGCCTAGCATGTGGGAAAGCAAATCCAATCTCCTTAACCACATGGGCTTTTTTAAATTTCCTGAGCCCAATATAGGTTGTGATGCCCTAATCATGCTTTTAATCCTAATTTTTCAATAGTGTTTATTTAGGATTGGAGAAGTGAGAAGAACAGAAAAAGGCTTTGCTCCAAGAAGAAGGTTTAGTTTGATTTGCCAAGCAGGATTTCAATTTTGATCTCTCATTATATTTCTTTAGCTTTTCTCAGTATTTTAGAAACCCGAACCAGAGAGATCCAAAGATATAGTTAATAGAGTTTTTGTTTATCCCGTTGTGTGTATTAATAAAAGGTCAAAAGAGAAGCATGTTGATCCAGTGGAAGAAAAAAAGCGATGATGGCATCCTTGGCCTAAGTTTCCACCCAAATAAGCTATGGATCCTTGCTAGCTTCGACAGTGGTGTAATCAAAATCTAAAATTACCGTCAATGTACTTTGATCGAAAGATTTGATGCGCACAGTGGTTAGATTATGGCTGTTCATTTCCACATGATCTGAGTGTAAGTGACCGATTCTACTAACTAACAGATATTGAAACATTTGGCATTAGTAAATGCTTAAAGGAAGAACAAAAATAAAATGTTCAAAAGTATCAGAAAGAGTATGAAGAACAGTTTGGTGCTCAAATTTCAAGTTTCATTGCAAAGTCATAACAATTAACAAAGTCATTTATGACCTACTAATATATCCAGCTTTATCGACATTAAAAAAAAATACTATAATTAAGCAAGTGTAAAATTTGCATTTCAATGTAGGTCATTGTAACTAGTTGTTAGTCTTCAATGGGACATGACAAATATTTTCTAACAAGATGGGATAAGTTTTTTTCAACATGATCATTTTTTTCATCTCAATTAACTAGCTAGCGATTTAGTAGCATTAGACAAAACTGAATCATAATCCATCATTCTTCTTCTTTATATGACGATTTTTATTGCACAAAATTTACTCGACATAGTTCATAAATCTAATTAATTTGGTTAAACCAATTAACATAAGTGCCTCTTATTATTGAGTTATCAAGATATCAAACTTTATGTGTTTTTTTTAAAATCTAATTATTTTTCTTTAATTCTCATAATTTCAATTTTGACACAATTATAAAATATAAATACATGAGATATTGATCTATAATAATAAGAAGAAAATAATCATTTAACAAACACTATTTACAAGTAACTTTATGAAAAATGTTCCTTAGAATAACAAAGACAACAGAGCTTGAAATTATAAAAGATTCAACATACCAAATACTAATCTATAGATTAAATGTGAGACAGACCAAAACATTTATCAGCATTTGATGTTTGAATTTGGCCGTTCATAAATAAAAATGCGGACAAAAAGATTCACTTTTGAAAAAACTAATTCAACAGATAATCTTTCAAGAGACATGAAATCATAGGTGAAAGTCATATGTTCTTCTTCACAACAGTATCTGATCTATTTCACGAAGTTTTGGTGGTTTTAATTAGACTAAACTGACTGATAATGAAAGAGTTCCATTACAAAACCATAACAATTGACAAAAGTCGTTTTTTTTATTGACAAATTAACAAAAGTCATTTCAAAATGAATTCTAATGATTTTGAGATTTCTTCTCTCGCAAGGTCAGGGCATATATAACGCGGTCGTTTTTTGATTCTGTATTTATGAATCGTCCCCAGGAGTCTCTAAATCTTATCAGTTTCTCCTCAACTCTCTAAATCTTACGATTATTCTTCACATTTTTCTAAACTATACGAATATTCTGAAAACTTTCCCATTGCTTTGATTTACACCCTTCAATGAAAAAGGATCAAACGATTTTTACGAGAATTGCTAAGACATTTCAGTTGCTTTCCCATTGCTCTTCAATCGAATTTGCTAAGACATTTCAGTTTCCACAGCAATGTTCTCGGACTCATCTGCAGCAATGGATCCGGGTTTACCCGAATCCGATACCCGACCCGAATTCGATCCCTCCTCCTCCGCTGATTCCACCACCGCTACCACTTTAGCGTGTTCAAAATCACTAAACGAGCAGTTTTCAATCAGATTTGATGGCATGATTACTTGAGGACATTTTGATGGCATGGTTGATCATTAACTAGTACTGTGTTTCCCTTAATTATATTTATATTGACCATTAAAGATTACTCTGAATTGTTGCTACTTGGTATATACTCATTAATACAAACTACAAAGTAGTATTTGGTTTGAACAAGTTCTCGTACTGTAACTTTTCTTTGTAAGTTTGTAGCAACTAGCAACTATTTTTTTTTTTATTAAAACGTTTTTATTCAGTCATTAGATCATTATGTAAAGATTATGTAGCAGTCAAACCTTACTTCAAGTGGAGTCAACCCGCTGACCATTCCCCCCTTCTTTGACTTGGTATCATACCACCAGCACTTTTTCTTAGCGTAATAGTATCTTACATTCTCTATCATACACCGACTGTCTATCAACGAATGCTTGAAAACTTCCCATATCTTTTCTTTTACAAGGTAAACAACCTTCCTTCTTCTAGTCTTCACATAAATCTTTCCAGGCACCGTTATGAGCTTTTTATACGAAGAGAACCGGAGATGAGGGCCAGGGTCCGGTAAAGGTTCCCAAGTCTGAGTCTTTGGGTCGAAAACCTCTCCCCAACACGTTGACTCATCTGCTCCACACCCCCCCCATTACGTATTGTTTCCCGTCGAGGACGCACGTAAGGGCTTCCTTGCGAGCCACCATCATGCTAGGGGCTTCACGCCACTGGCCAATCAGCTCATTACTGACCCACACAGCCGATGAGGAGGATGAGGCCGGGGTTTCGCTGCCGAACATGTAGACGTCTGAACCAGTCTCTGAGCATATTAGATCTGATGGGCTAATAGAATAGGAAGAGGGCACTGGTACCAATAAATTTCGATGTCGAGTATAACATGTTCGGCGATGAGGGTTTATCCAGAGACTATACCAAATGAGGCAAGGATCGGTGGGCGATTGTAGGCCAAGGTAAACACATTCTTCGTGAGTTTTAAGCTCGATTCGTACCTTATAGAGCCTCTCGGAGAGGACGAGCGAGCGGAAGCTCTTGGAGACAAGAGTTAGCTTTGGGTAGTGCGTTCTCGATATGCGAGCCAAGCAGCTCAAAACAATATCCTCCGGTAGCGATGAAAACGACAACGGAAGATTCGAAGGCGACGACGTAGGACATGGAGGATGGTTTGACGTGTTCAGTGGTTCTGCATCGGACTTCATTGCGGCGGCGCTTTGCTTGCAACCTAAATTGGTTTTAAAAATAAAATACACGACTAGGGTTCTTTTTAAAGCCATTGTATACAATTTTCCTTTTCGAAAAACCAATTGAAAACTGTTTTCTGGAGATATACAGTACAAAGTATTTCTTATAGGGCCCATAGTCCGTAACAATAACCAACCCTTTGATTTCATTTCACTAAGCTATTCATCTGACCCGTTTTAATGAAATAGCAGTAACCCTGTCAAAGTCGATCGGTATGGTATAATATATGAAACAAAGAGAAGGATCTTACATCTACGAGAGTGAAGAAGATCTAACACTTCTTACCCCAAATCCTGTTAATGACAGCATGTAAGATCTTTTAACACGTACTCTTTTTGGTTTTCGAGCCCATCCATGCATCAAAACATGGTTTGCAAATTAGGGGCATACGAATTATCACAACCTAAGGTGATTTTATCTGCTTTCCCCCGTGCTAGGCCCTTATCATACAGTATACATTATACATGTTAATATATATAACTTTAAACCCTATCGATGTTTCTCTATATCCTTGGATGAGAGATTTTAAGCAATTCAAAACACATTTTCTCTAATATTGTTGTCGCTGTCGCTCACTTGCTCTTCTTCTGTATGTCAAGATCAATTTATGTTATGAGGTTGATTGATTGACTGTGTAGGTTTGGGAAAACGATATATGTATTTCCTCTCTCTCTCGCTAAAGTCAGACATATATTACGCGCGTCGTTTTAATGATTCTGTATTTATGATTCGCCCCCTGAAGTCTCTAAATCTTATCAATTTCCCCTCTACTCTCTAAATCTTACGATTATTCCTCACATGTTTCTAAGTTATACGAATATTCCGCAAACTTTCACATTGCTTTGATTTACACCCTTCCAAGAAAAAGAATCAAACGATTTTTACGAGAACTTTCTTCTCCAATCGAAATTGCTAAGACATATCAGTTTCCACAGCAATGTTCTCGGACTCATCTGCAGCAATGGATCCGGGTTTACCCGAATCCGATACCCGACACGAATTCGATCCCTCCTCCGCTGATTCCACCGCCGCTACCAATTCCGGCACCGTACAAGTCGCCATGGCAGAGTCCACGGGTGCAGGGGAAGCTAGACCTGAAGCGACGATATTCGAATCAGCCGCATCAGAAGTCACGTCCGTCGCCGATTTACCTCTTCTTGAGAGATTCAATTCGCTCGACGAATTGACCCACGATCTGGGCTCGCTCCACGAGCTTTCTACCCGTGGCTCGTGGCAAGCGATCCTCGAAAAAATAGCGCAAGCCAGAGCTCTCTTTCTCCTCACCAAGCCTCACGAGCATCTCACTTATCTGACTTACCAGGTGATGGCTCTCGCGAAGCTACGTCGCTCCGATGAAGCAGCGCATGAGCTAAATTCCTTGCACGATTTCGACGGGACGCATTACAGGTACGAATCGTTCCCTGAGATCTACCCGAATCGGAAAGGATCTATGGTTCCTTTCTCTCTACGGTGGCTATACGCATTGATCCCGACTAAGCTCGGTAATCGTCAGGAAGGGCTAGATCGGCTATACACTTTGCTTGATTTCGTTCGCGATAGGATCAGAGAGAAAGAGTCTGAGAGTTTAGATGCTTCTGTTGAACTGTGGAAGAAAAGGGAGACTTTTGTGATGAACTGCTTGCTAGGGTTTCACTTAGGTAACAAGGAGTTTGGGATATCCATGGATTTGATCAAGGGATTGATAAATCGTGATCCGTTAGACCCGGTTCTGACCTCGAAACTAGGCTCTGTTCAAATGCAGTTTGGTGATGTAGAAGGAGCAAAAACCACGTTTATTCGAGTAGAGAAGATGATGAACGAAGGAAAGAGCAATGGGTTGCTGAAGGAAACTCAGTTCAAGAATCTTGTGGGTAGGAATAAGGCTTTGGTTCATGTTGTGGCAAAGGACTATGTTGCTGCTGTGAGAGAGTACGAAGAATGCATTGAAAGGGATAACTCGGATATCATCGCGGTGAGCAACAAGGCTCTTTGTTTGATGTACCTGAGAGATCTATCAGATGCGATCAAGGTGATGGAGAGTGCATTGGAGAGAGTACCAACCGCGGCTCTGAACGAGAGCTTGGTGGCGAACCTGTGTAGTATGTATGAGTTGGCTTATGTTAACCACACCGACGCCAAGCGGACATTGAACAGTTGGATTGCGCGTGTTGCTCCTGATGACTTCGATTCATCTTGTACCAGAATTTGAGGTATTGTATACGCCCTCACATTCTTGAATTTTCCCTTTTCTAGTCCCTTGACATGTCAAAAAACTCCGGAAGTCTTAGGAACCCTGAAGCTATCTCATTTGGTAGATAAGAGAGACGAGGTTCTTTGGCCCTGTGCATATTCATAATATTTTGAGCTTGAAAATTGATCGTTTAGCATTCAAAATTGCAGGTTCTCAGCTAAGCAAAGGTAATTAGCCAAAAGACTATCCCTCTGCTGTGACGAAACAAATCAAGGATCTTGATCTCGGTGGGTTTGGCCTCAGCTCCAATCTCTCTTGCGGCTTCAAATCTTGTTGTGTAGTTCCCTATTTTGCCCGCAAACACTTGGTAACTTTCTTGCATTTCGTTTGGCCGTATTCATATTTAATCACTAATGAAGAGAGACTGGTTATTTCAACTCTTGGTATGCAAAGATCCTTTGTCTTATGAAAAGTAATACAGCACAAGCAAGCTTTTGTGGGGGCAACGTTATATATACATATCTTAATCGAAAATCAAAGGAATATATTCTCTTATACAATATGAATCTACCAACGAACTCTTTTCGATAAAGGAAAAGTAAAGATTCTTACGTACCCTACAAAGCGAAATTTTCTCCATGAAGCTAAATAACACGCAAAGTAACCCTCCGACACAAACCTACAGTTAGCCTGTTTCACAAGTAAAAAAAAGCCCCAAACCCACAATATATATGTACACAGACTTAGGATCGACAGATAGTTAAAAACCACAAATTGATATGGAGATCCAAACATTTCCCAACGACGACATCGTCTTCTTCGATCTGGAAACAACCGTACCAAACAAACCAGGACAACATTTTCACATTCTAGAGTTCGGTGCAATCGTTGTATGTCCAAGAAAACTCGAGGAGTTAGAGAGCTTCACAACGCTTATACAACCCAAAGACTTGTCGGTGGTCTCATTAAGATCGTCTAGGTCAGATGGGATCACAAGGGCTAAGGTCACAGACGCACCGAGTTTTGAAGATGTCGCTGAGAAGATCTATGGTTTCTTGAACGGTCGGATATGGGCAGGTCATAACATTAGGAGATTCGACTGCGTTAGGATTAAAGAAGCTTTTGCTGAGATCGGTCAAGCTGCGCCTGAACCCTCAGGGATCATTGATTCTTTGGGGTTACTAAGCGTCAAGTTTGGCAAAAGAGCTGGTAACATGAAGGTATGCCATTTCCAAGATTCCTCGTAAATGATATGGAATATTTAGAAATTGACTAGAAATGTAAGGCTTCACTATATATAGTAGAATATACCTTTTGTTTTGATAAAATAGAACTTACTTACATCTCTTTATATATAATCAATACAAAATTACATAAAATGTCACCACACATGAATCTATATATATAAGGCCAGAAATGGAAATTTAAATGTCAAACTTAAAATTAAAGTGTATATTCAACAAGCTTATAAATTCATATTCTGCTGTAGATGGCAAGTTTGGCTGCCTATTTTGGCCTCGGAGTGCAAAAACACAGGTACTTTAATCATATTTGTGTGTTTTTCTTAAGATAAAATTACACACATATATGACTATAATTGCAGAAGCCTCGATGATGTTCGAATGAATTTAGAGGTCCTCAAGCATTGTGCAACAGTGCTTTTCTTGGTATGTCGTATTCTCATAATAACTTCTCGTTTCTTTTCTCTTCAATTTCTTTATTCTTTTTTCATTATTTTTTTGGTATGTCGTATTCATATATATTAATTCATTAATATGTATGTATGTTTATACAGGAATCTACACTTCCCAATCAATTGGAAGGAAAATGGCAAAGTTCTTCAAAGATCATGACAAGAAGTCGAAGTAATTACCAAACGGCCCAAAGGGCAACGCCTTACACGAAAGGTAGCCTCGGAAAGGTAATAATAGTTTTTCCTCTTCATGTTATTACGATTTTATGTTAAGGTTTTGAAGTAAAGTTTTTAAGGAAATATACATATGTTCAGGTTTTATTATTTTTTTAGTTAAAATTTTTTTTTTCCTTGAATCATATCAGATGACAGAGAATGTGAAGAATCTCTTCAGCAAAGCTCAAGGCAGTCAAGCTCTTCAAAGCTTGATTAAACATTCTCATTCTTTGCTTAGATGATTTATGCATTCCTCATGTTTATTAATTTATTTATTTTCTCTATCAATAGAAAAAAAAAAACTATTTATATTCTGATTCACATCACATGGTATTGCAATTGCTATGTGAACTTAATCTCAGTATACATATGGAGTAGCTTGTCCGTTTTTCAATGTGAAGCGAGTCCAAGAAAACAAAATATGTCCATGTCAATTTTTTATGTTTATAGGAACAAAAGAATTGTAAATGGCTGTAATTATAACCGTATCATCATAAACATGAAATCTGATCACTGACACACAAAGAAAGCGGATTCGTCTCTTTTTCTCGCCATCGTAACAAATAGAGACTCCCCTCCCAAGTAACTTCCATTCAGTTCTAACGCCTTCTCTGCATCATGTCCCATATTAATGAAAGCAAATCTGAAAGGAAACAAAAGAGAGAGAGAGTAAATGATATGGTTTAGTTTGCATTTAAAATCAGCAATTTGAGGAACAAGTGACGAACCCCTAGGGATGACCGGTTTTACAATGAAAGGGAATATAAACCCCTGTGACCGGTCCACAAGAACTGAAATGTTCTTTCAATGAGCTCTTGATTTCATCCCTAGGAAAGGAACAGTTGAATCCCAAGACGAAAATGGTTTCCCACTTAACCATAAATGCATCCTTAGATTCGAAAAAGCACTCCTTTGAAGTTTCTTCTTCCTAAATACAAGGTTGAAATTATACAAATACATCAGTTATAGAGTGCAAATGCATCATTCCTCAACGTACACAAGAGCATAATTAAAAACACATATACCTTCAATGAATTCTCCGGTATATCTGACTTCTTCTCTAGTTTTTTGACAAGTTCAGTCATCTCCTTTAGACGAGTTCTTAATTCAGCTATTTTCTGCCATAGAATTATAAAATAAATAAATTAACAAACCAATGCTCACAACGCTCTAAAAGCAACTAATCACAGTATTAGGACAAATATTTTTAGACAAAACCAACCTTCTTCTGCTTCTTGAGCTTCTTGAGATACATCCCCTCCTTGCGCTCCGAAAGCTCCATAGTTGCTTCAAACTAGAAGGACTAGTGTCATCAGTCACATAATTTCTAATAGACTGGTGGTTTTAACTGTGTTAATAACGAAAATGTGCACATAGACATCATAATAGCATATCATTGATTAATCAGTGCCTAAAATCATCTGTGATTGAACAAGGTGAACGAATCTCAATAGACTTATTTAGAAGATTCTCATTTTCATAAAAACTATAGCAGATACAGCCACCAAGCAGTGTTTTTAATAGAAATTTAAGCTCTGACCTTCTTCTGCTTCTTCCGATTCTCCTGCTCTTGCTCAGGGTTGCTTGAATCTAAAAATATACAAAATTAAACCAAGGTGCAATCAAAAGCGCTTGATGATTGTGTAAAGAATAAATACACTGTGCCTCTTCCTCTAATCGGCCATCGAAAAGTTGAGATGGAATAGAGAGGGAAAAACCCTAAACTGTTTGAAGGAGACTGTATTTATTAGATGGGTTCGGCTTTTATTAGATGGACTTTTGGGCTTCCATTATCCACGATTTTCAAATGGGCTTCTACTATCCACAATGTGTGATTTGTTTAGAAGATTATACGGCAAAATAGATTGATACACAATCACTTCTCCTTTCCCTTTTGTATCTGATGGCTGTGTCTGCCTCCTTCAATCCTTCACAAATCAACTGTTACAATTGAAGGCATGCTTTAAAATCCATTGTCTCACTGACTTATCCTCTCCAAATCAAACTCCAAAGTTGCTATATGCATGTGCAGTTGTTAGCTTCACATTGATCGTGGATGTGTAGTTGTTAGGTTTGTTTCTCTAGAGATGGGTTTGTGTATAAGTTCTTATATACGTTGTATGGATGCTATCATCCTTGGAAACGGCTTCCCTCAAGTCTCAACCTCCACTACTGTTTAATTTTGAATTTTTAAGGCTTCAAGTTAATTTTTGTTTGTCCCTGCTTTGATGAAAATGCAGAGGACAAAGAGAAAGTGAGCGAGATGGAAGCTGACGCTGAAACGGCGTCGTTTAGCAACAGGATTAACAGAGACGGAGAGTTTGATGAAAGCATTTGATGGTTGCGCTGGCGTTTTCCACACCGCTGCATTTGTGGATCCAGCTGGAATCTCTGGTTATTCGGTATGTTTCAATTTCATCATCCTGCTCTTTACACCACTCTTTCTTGTGAGTGAAGAAACCTGCCAATACTGATTGCGTGTGTGTTTCTTTACTATAACAGCCTACTTCAGTTGTGAGCTACAATCACTTGGGGAACAACGATGGAATGAACCTATCTGCTCCACAGACATTCCGATCAAAGGAGATCTCGAAAAGCAATGTGGTGGACGATATGGTTGCTAGCAACGGTGAACACCCAGACCATGTAGTTGTCATCAAGGTAAGCTATAAAGTTACAAAAGAAACACTCAACACCTCTCCTTTCGCAGGATGAGTATACATCAGAGATATTCATGGGAGGGCAGAACACAATTGTGATGCACAATGCCTGCGAGGACTCTCTCTTAGCTGCTCTAATTATCTTGGATCTTGTTCTCCTCGCTGAACTCAGCACCAAGATTCAGTTCAAATCCGAGGGAGAGGTTCGTCGGTTCACAAAACCAATTATTAATTTGGTTTTTCACTGGATCATCGTTTTGATTCGTTTTATTGGCAGGGGAAGTTTCATTCTTTCCATCCCATGGCCACCATACTCAGCTACCTCACCAAGGCACCGCTCGTGCCGCCGGGAACACCAATGGTTGTTAATGCATTGTCGAAGCAGCGAGCGATGCTGGAGAACATTCTCAGGGCATGCGTTGGGCTGGCTCCGGAAAACAACATGATCTTGGAATACAAGTGAACAAGAAGCATTTAAGAACCTTTTAATTAGCTCAATGTAAAAGACTTTTAAGTGTTCCTCTGTATGGGTTTATTATTCTATGTTTTAAATTATGAATGCTTGTGTTTTCAGAGATCAAAGAGCTTTTAGTTTGGTCTTTGTTACAGGTGTGATTGTGAAGTAACTTGTATTTGTAGTAATCCGGATGGGTTAGTATGTTGAGCAAGTGTTTCTAGGTTGGACCATTATTTCATTCTAATCGCTTTATGATTCGGTTTCACATGTGTGTGTAAACTGTAAAGTAAACAAGTTATATTTTGAGATATTTAAGTATGGTTATGAAAATTCCTTCTAGTTATGTAGAAAATGACAAGAAATTTGCATGATAATTCTATTTTCAAGTGTATAATGTGGACTAGTTCTTGATTCAAAAACGATTAAAAAGAAGTTTAAATATTTTCCATTCCATCATGGCATCATCAATGACCTCAGTGAGTTTTTATTAAAAAAGAAAAAAGAGAGAGTTTGATGACATAAATAACTTGAATTAATTATATGTGGAAGGATTACGATTAAGATAGTTTAATACCAAATGAATCTAGCTATTTCCCTATAATTATATACTATTGTTAATTAATTAAATCAGTAATTAGTGATGAAGACAAATGACTCCAGAAACTCCAACAACTAAGCCTCGAAGTTTGGAGTTCAGAAACGAGTGAAGAAAAAGCAAATTATATAAATAAACTATAGACTAATTATAAACCTAATCCTATCTATAAGCTACTGATAACGATCCATTTCCATAAAACCATTAATATATAAACATCATTTAGTCTTCAATTATTGAGCAACAAGCTATAGATTACTTTCTTCATTTCAATTTATATATCCTGTTAAAGATACAAAACAATATGTATCTGTTTAAAAATGAACACCGTTTCAAATCTTCCGTAGTATATTTAATTAGTTTCTCAATTCATGTAAAAAAGCCAAACGTATTGTTACTGAAATGGTGAAAGTATGCGATCCAATTGTTCTGAAGATAATTTCCTAAAAAGTGTGCTACCTTGGACAAATTTTGATACACTAAGATAATATTATGAAGGAAATTAAGAAAACATTTTTTTTATCAAATTAAAAACAAATAAAGTAGAAACATTTCTACCGTGCCTCGAAATTCTTCCATAGAATGTGAAAACAAAAATGCATGTATAAATATTTTTCAATATATCTTTTGATTTTCTGTAGTAAAATAGTACTCCTATATGGTGATCAGCATTCATCACTAACCTTTGATTGGGAGTGACGTGCATTCGCATTAATTAACTGTACACCTCATTATTAACTATCAGACGCTTTCATCGTCACGAGACAGTGACCTCCATTTTAATTCCATTATTTAATCCATATTCTAAAAATTCTTCTACCAATGATTTCTTGACAAACCTATTATATCATAAGAAAGTTCATTATTCCAATATGATTATTCACACTTTTACTAATAAGAAAGTTCATTATGTACAATAGGATTATTCACACCGTTAATATACATGTACAAGCCATAAAAACGACAAATTAGGATGTGAATCTTTTAAACAAAAAAGTTTGTACTTTTACTAATTAATATGTTAATTACCGTGAGTTGCATATGGTCTTGAGATTTATTTGATCATATTAAAACGAGGTTCGTGGTGCACTCACTTCAACTTTCACTATCTCTTTAAAAATACAGAAAATAATAAAAAAGCATATCAACAAACTAAATAAACCTGGATTTATAAAGAGGCAAAGTAGTGTGAAACAAAAATAATAATATGAAGGATAGCAGGACATGAAAGATGGTTTCATTTCAATTTTTTTTTAGATTTAATTTTTACATAATGATACTAATTAATAATTGACTGCAACAATCTTAAGTTACACCACACACACACACAAAAACTTAATAGTAAGAGCTAGTTTGAGTCATGCATATATTTAGTTTGATGGTGATAGTACGACGCTGCTTCTGGTTTTGCCTTCGTCGTGCTCCATTTGCTGTTCTCTGCATTCCACGCTACAAAACGCTGCATCTCCTCTACAATTTATTACATTACATATAATTAAATATAACTTTGTGATGCATTAGAACCAAAAATAAAAAGGAATCAACCATCAAAATCGTACTATATAGATAGATGATGTTAAGAAGCAAAAATTTCAGAATTTGGTGGTGGCTTAAATTTTTTTAGGTCTAAGACACTGGTTCAACCTTTTCTGTTCTTTTTGCAAAAAAAACTGAAAAATAAAAATTACTAGTTTTGAGATTTGAACACAGAATCTTAAAATTAAATATTGATGAAATACTTCAACGAGTTTAAATTCGAAATCTGATTCTAATTTTGAATTTTAGACTTCTCAATAGTTTTTTTCTTTCTATCATTAACTTTCAAATACGGACGAAACAGATTTCGTCACTCAAAAGTTTTCAGCAAAGAAAATCGACTTTACCAATAAAATAGTCATCAAAGTTTTCAGACGTTTAAAAATAGTTAAGAAAGGATTAACTAATATGTAAAACATACTTGTACATGTAAATATCACGACCCGGAGCTAAACGCCGTTTGCAAAAGCCACAGTTTCCAAGAAAAGACGACGACGAAGACAAAGATGACTTCCCCTCATCTTTTCTCTCGCTCCGGTGATTTCCCGGGGAAAACATCGCCAGGAACCGCTGGTTGTAGTTATCTCCGCCGTCTACCACCGCCATATCCGCGTCAGAATGTTGGCCGGCGGTCTGATCAACATCAACCTCGACGGTGATCCTCGTTATGCTTGTTGTTCTCTGCATTTGTGGCCGTCGTCGATTCCCAATCAACATTCTATTCTTGTTCTAAATATTCCTACGAAGAAAGAATTTTTTTGTTTTTTTTTTATAATGTAATCAGATTGTTGCTTGAAGGGGGGAATTGTGTGTTACCATGCCACTCGATTTAAATATACAAGCAATCATACGGTGTATGATTATTATAATTCATGCCTACGTATTTACTTGTAATGTTTAAATTTTATATGATATAACACGATTAAAGATTCAATAATTATTATTATTCCTCGGGTCTTTATTGGTAGGCCAATAATTTCGGATATTTGGCCTGTGGACACCAAACATCTCTCCCTACTCCCTAGTGAATTTTGTTTTTCAACGAGAAGAAACTATTAATCCTCAATTTTTATGTTTCTTAATTACCATCTTTTGAACTACAGCTGCCCATATTTATTTGATATCCATAATCCATCCCGAATTAGTTATCAGACTACTAGTCACTTTGTAGACAAAGGTTTCATATCTTTTAAACGGGATACAAAAATATGGTTTGTATACACCACTCGTGAATAAAAAGAATGGTTTGAAAATATTTATTTTTACTTTGTATGTATATTATAATTAATCAGGTTTTCGGGTTATATTCATTTATGTTTCAGCTTGTTGTTTGTCATCGTTACACTGGGCTTCAATTGTTTGTAGTCAGGCCCGTTACGGCCCCTTGTTAAGTTAAATCCACTCTTAATTTAGTTGTTATAATCAGCTAGATTGAGATTTAGATGTTAAATTTAAAGATTACAATTGGTGACATAAACCTTTACAATACAAATCATAGAAAAGTATAGGTAGTGTATCTTCCATGAGACCATCATCACGAGCCAGAGAAACTGTTGAACAAGTTTAATAAATAACGCTACAAACTTGAAATCATAAGTTTCAAACATTTTAAAAGCCTAAATCAAGATTTTTTTTTTACTTGGATATAAACATTATTAATTATTGCCACAGAAAAAAAAAACATTTGCTGGATGCTTACTGCTTTGCAAAAATTTGGTGATTTTAAATAGTTCAATTTTACCATGAGGAAACCTTACCAATAAAAATCCAAGTCTTCCAAAAAAATCAAAAATCAATATTTCCAGTAATTAATGAAAAATATGATATTTAAAAGAATATAAAAAACATCAAAGTTTATAACTTCCCAACTCAGTTATAAAGGGCGCGCATGTTCAATTAAGAATATAAGTTATTGGTCAACTATTTTTCTTTTGTTCAATTCTTTAGAATATTAATAGAAATATTTTTAAATTTATTTTTTTGTACATAATAAAATGAAAAGATGATAAAACCTCAGGCAAAAAAAAATCGATGAAACTTCATTTTATAATTAAGATATAGAGCCAATAAAAAATATGATACAGTATAACTTTAGAGCTTCACACCACTTTGGTTTTTCAAGTAACCAGTAATCTCATTGCCGGAGTTAACAAATGAATAGAAAACAAAATTTCCTCCTTTATTAAAAAAAAAAAAAAAAAAACAAATAAAGAAGACACATAAAATAGATTTGAATATGAAAACTTTGGCTTGGATTTTCTCGTCATCACTTTAACTTTTTATCTAGCTCAGCTTTTGGAGTAATGATCTGTATTGGAATGAACTAAAATCTCTGCACCATTTTTTTAGTAACAATAGTAACTATTTTTATTTTCTTCTCGAAAACGATGCAACCAAGACAAAAAATTATTCATACCCTCTCTCTCACTCACCATATCTTATTTTTTTCTCAGATTTGTCTGACCGAAGCTCCTTTTTCAGGTTTCTCCTTCAATATGCATTTTGGACTCTTGCTCTCTTTTCTTTAAGTGATTCCCCAACTACCTTCAATAAGCGTGCTGAAAGCTACTGCTCACTCTGTTTCTTCTTAATTCTCACAACCGCCATTACAGGAAAAAAACCAAACCTCAAAACTTGTCTTCCTTAAGTCTTTTTTCGTCTAAATCAATCTCCTTTTTTTTTTCTCACATGGGCTCTCTAATTCCTTTTGTTTCGTAATTCGTAACCACTGTGAGAGATTTCCGGGTAGAACAGATCCAAAGTTACGATTTTTTTTTGTTTTCTATCAATTTGAAGAAATGGTTCCTTCGATTTTGGAGAAAATGGGATGTTCAAACTCCAAAGCATCGATGAAGAAGAAGAACGAGCCGCTTCATCTATGCAAAGAAAGGAAGAGATTTGTCAAACAAGCCATGGATTCGAGATGTGCACTAGCCGCCGCACACGTGTCCTACACTCGTTCTTTAAGAAACATCGGAGCTTGTCTCCGTCAATACGCGGAGGCGGAGACGGTGGCTGAGGAACCATCCCCGTCGTTAACCGCCACAGAGCCTGAGAAATCCCCTTCTCATAACTCCTCGTCTTACCCTGACGACGACCCGGTTGACTCGCCGCTGAGTCACAACTCGAACCCAAACCCTAACCTTAAACACGTTTTGAATGTAAGCTACACGAAGACGGAGACGGGAAATTCTACCGTGACTTTCACGATTAATCCTATGAGCGACGGTGACGACGATGCGGAGGAGGCAATGCCGGCGTTATCTCCTCCGCCGCCGCGTCCTCGCCGGCTAGAGACGTCTTCTTGGGACTATTTCGACACCTGTGACGATTTAGATAGCTTTAGATTTGTTGGGCTTAGTGAACAAACCGAGATTGGCTCTGATGCTTCAGTAATAGGATTAGAGAAGTTTAGACAAGGGAATGTAGCGAAAAGTGGTTCAGAGACAACAACAATGGCGTTACAAGGTTTCAAACCAGAGCAGAGGAAACAGAGCTGTGGAGATGTTGATGATGAAGAAGGCGAAAGAGAAGATCCATCAGAGTTTATCACACACAGAGCTAAAGACTTTGTGTCTAGCATGAAAGATATAGAGCATAAGTTCTTTAGAGCTTCTGAATCTGGAAAAGAAGTTTCAAGGATGCTCGAAGCCAACAGAATCAGAGTCGGATTCGCTGATATGACAGGTCTGAGCTCTGTTTTGATTGTGAAAGTGGATGTTGAATTTGAAAAACTGAAACTAAATGTTAAACTTGGCGAGTGTTTGTTTACAGGAAAGGGAAGCTCAGTAGCGTTTCTTGCAGCTTTGAAGCGAGGCTGTTGTAGAGGAAAGAGCTATTCACCACTTACTCAAGGTCTGGTTTTTGGTTTCTTGAAAGATTTATCATTGTCTGTCTCTGTCATGAGTTTATAGTTTCTGATTTTAAGTTTTAATGTAGAGCTATTGAACCATCAAGTTACTAAAGTGATAGTGTGGAAGAGAACATCGTCTTCAAGATCTTCGACTTCTAGAAATCCGTTGATCCAAACAGCAAAAGAAGATCATGATGACGAAAGTGGAAGTGATTTCATCGAAGAGTTCTGTATGATCTCAGGAAGCCACTCTTCTTCGCTTGATCGATTGTACGCTTGGGAGAGAAAACTCTATGATGAAGTCAAGGTACAACGAAAAAACCGAGTTTAATCGTGACTCTCTCTATATCGGCCCATGTCACTCTCACATATCATTTGTCTTTTTTTTTCTGCAGGCTAGTGAGATGATTAGGAGAGAGTATGATCGAAAATGTGAGCAGTTAAGGAACCAATTCGCAAAGGATCACAGCGCTAAATCCATGGATAAAACAAGAGCAGCTGCAAAAGATCTTCATTCAAGAATCAGAGTGGCGATTCAGTCCGTTGGTTCGATTTCAAAGCGGATTGAGAGAATCAGAGACGAAGAGCTTCAGCCACAGCTCCTAGAGTTTCTCCAAGGGTATAGTAACAGAAAGCCTCTAACTTTTTGGATGTAGAATCACTGACTGATCATCTTTACTGTTTCTCTTTAGGTTGATAAGAATGTGGAAAGCAATGCTCGAATGTCACCACTCGCAGTACATAACGATTTCGTTGGCTTATCATTGCCGGAACTCTTCCAAGACAGCGCCGGAAAACGCTCTAAAGAGACGAGCTTTGTCGGAGCTTCTAGTAGAAACAGAGTGTTTTGGTCTAAGCTTTGTGGATATGGTTAACAGTATGACTTCTTATGTGGACGCTCTAAATGGGTGGCTCCACAACTGCGTTTTACTCCCTCAAGAACGTTCTGCAAGAAACCGGAGACCGTGGTCCCCACGCCGTGTCCTGGCCCCACCGATATTCGTCCTGTGCCGGGATTGGTCGGCTGGGATCAAAGCATTGCCGTCAGATGAGCTCAGTGGGTCGATCAAAGGGTTCTCGATGGACATGGAGATGTTGGGCGAGGAAAAGGGCGGTTCGGTGTTGGTTTCGGACATGTCGAGTGTGCATTCGAGTTTGGCGAAGCTTCTAGAGAGATTGAAGAAGTTTTCGGAAGCTTCTTTGAAAATGTATGAAGATGTAAAGGTGAAAAGTGAAGCAGCTAGAGTTGCTTACACTAATATTTCTAACTGTGGACCACTTAGGTATTGAAAATTTATAATGAAATTGCTCTGAGTCATTTTCCTAATTGTCCAAATCAGCTCCTGGAAGCTGGAGTAATGATTTAACGACTGAAATAAAAACTTTTAAACTCAAAAAAAAATTACTACAAACTTGCAAAGAAAAGTTACATCTTTAATGAATCACTATGTAATTTAGATACCGATTGTGTATATTCAAGGAATTAGCCTGAATTATTGAAAAACAGGTTAGTTTTGATTTGATCAGAACTATCTCAGTCACCAAAGAAAGGTAGTCAAAATTTTGGGACACGGTCAGGGAACGTAGCTTTAGTTTGGTGTTATCTTCACCTCCAATGGTGGAGGAAGAGTTGACATTTGTTAAAGTCAACTAGCTTCGTTGAATTTTAAATGATATCCAAATCCATACAGTAATCTACTCAATGTGTCGTGTATGTTGAGTGGCCACTACATCGCCATGATCTTGTCGATATAAATTACAATATATGTATTTTATTGCATTTCGTGGATTGACTTGGGGATTAACTATATATTGTCGATGGCATTAGGTTGTCATTCTAATATTATGTGGCTTCTTTGGATTATATACTAAATAGTAATAATAAGGTATGATGATAAAATACACTTTTAAACAAAAAAGGTTCATTCAAATACAGTTGTCAAAGAGGACCCAATGAAATCTCGAGCCATAACCTCAATTTACAGCGAGAATCTCCAAACCATACTGATATGGTTTGTTTAAAATTTGTATAGTTTTGTGATCCCACAAATTTGTGTTTCTAACTTTCTATATAATAGATTTGTTCAAATAACTATTTTGGTGATGTGTTCATCAGTGCATGGCTATTGTTTACGATCAGGATAATTGCAAACAGGGTGGAGAAGTGAACGAAAAGCATGGAATCATTAAATATTTTGAGACTAACAAAATCTATATCACCAAAATGTTAGGAAACTATATCATATTGTTCAACGTCAGACCGTTTATTTGTTAATATATAATAAAAATTGTATAGTAAAACGCATAACTATTTTATAGTTTGGACCTCATCCTACATTACTACTCCTGTGGTTAATTTCTTAAGTTTAAAGTGATGGTTGGAAAGTTTCGATATTTTTATGTGATATTTAAGGTTTAAGAGGTGCCTTCGGTAGGTCGAAAAGCATTATCAACATGCGAAATTTGTGTGTGTGTGTGTGGAATTACGTGTCGTTGCCATATTCCAGATCATTAACCACAAATCTACGAATATTCTTTCGTTTTACATTTCCGATCAAGGATTAAAAAAAAAAAAGATAACAAAAAACTAAATGATCTTTTAAAAGAAAATGTAGAAAGTTTAGATTCTAACAGCTACTTTATCAGACGTGTAATCGAGTTTATCTCGATAACGTCAGATTCATTCCCTAATCTATGTTATGATTTGGTTGCCGATAGATTAACGATCAGACCGAAAAGCAGTTTCCACAGAAAGATGGATTCTTTAGCTTCTGTCAGTTGTCAGGTCTTAGAGAACGAGGGATAGTGATTTCCACGTAGGATCCTACGTGTGAACACGCTAAAGTGGGTCCTATACATTTTCTTGTTTCTTTCTTAGGTCGCGTAATATCGTCGTTTAAAAGAATCCATTTTTTTAAGTAAGACAATAATAAGGGAATATAAATTGCGTGGAAGGCTTAAAACTCACCTGTAAATCATAAACGCCTAAATTTGGAATTTATTTGTTCGTTTTGGGAATAAACGTGGAGGGCAAAACAATCCTACAGGGTAATAAATTGGTACTCATCCTTGTAAAGCTTTGTACAATACCTAACTTTCCATTACTAAAATTACTAAAATATATATTTTATATGGTATTATTTCCACATCATATTTTCAAGAATAACTATTCTAAAAAGTTGTCAAAAGGAATTTTAAAAAGGTGAAGAAGATCCATTAGCTTCCCTGTGACGCAAACTTTAACCGCCTTGAGTTCTCACTTCTTTCCAATAGCTTTCTTGACTTAATTCAATCACTATGCTCGATAAAAATTTATGACCTGGACCACGTAATTACATTTTGAAATATAGAAACTAATATTATAACCACCAAATGGGAAATACTATCATCGTTAATATTACTGCAATTTCTTCATCTTATAGTTGCATGGATATATTATATAATATTTCAATGATTATTCCTTGCTTTTCCCGTTCTAAGTTACTTGAGGGAATTATATATATATATAATAAGCATAAGAAAAATACATGTTATCCGGTGTTACAGTTTGACATAATCGAAAAAGATATTTTGGCATATGAAAAATAAGTGGTTAGAAGGCAAACTGGCCTTTCAACTTGTCGTAGAATCAACAGTCTTAATTTTGTCTCTTACGATTTTTGTGTATTTATTCCTGAAAAGACTCTATTTCAGCAATTTGTAGAAAATAACTTCCAAAACAAAAGAAAATCAAAGATCATATGGGTTTGTGAAAAAACCTAAATTAATAATAAGACTTGCTCTTCATTTAAGGGTAGAAAATTTGAACTATGATGTTTCGGTGATATTTAGAGGGTAATACTTATCTGTTGAGAGCTAGAAAGTGTGTGATGGACTTAACTGAACTTATATAATAAATAATAAACAAAATATATGAATAAAATTCATGGATCTGTTTCTTTCAATTTGATAATTAGAACGTTGTCATTTTGAAAAGAAAAAAAAAAAGATAATTAAAACGTAGTTTTTACTTTTGCAAAATTTAGTTTTTAAAAAAATTGAATAACCATGATTGATGATTCTTTCATATATCACACACACCATAAAGTCGTATTATTTCCTAATATTCCCTGGGAACGGCTTAGATCCAAAGAATATGTGAACGTCGTTTTCCTATTGTTCTAGCCTCCATGGAATAAAAGATATCTTCGAGCTGACGAGAAATTAACAAATTGTGAATAGAACAAAAGCATCAAACAAATGTAGACAAAATAATATATTAAAATACAAATTCTATGTAATTATATGAAAATTATGAATTCAATTGGGCGGCTTATTAGCTTCTCGTATTATATAAGGAAAGAACTTCCCCACCCAGCGAAACCAAGAGCGACAAAAACAAAATATTTAGAGAGAGACAACAAAAAAGATTAGAATATCAAAATTCTCATTTCAGCCCTAAGTTTCATTTTGACCCGTTTCCGTACAATCTCCTCTCCTTTTCCTCGTTCTTTCATAGATTTCGATTTGATTAACTAAGAGGGTGTGTTTTTAATCCCTCTCTGTTACTTTTTTTTCTTCAGTCTGATCTTCATGGCAGCCATAGATATGTTCAATAGCAGCACAGACCTCTCAGATCCTTTCAAAGAAGAGCTCATGAAAGTACTTAAACCGTTTACAAACACTGTTTCTTCTCTTCCTCCGATTCCAAACGCAATCTTCGGTTTCAATCAAACCACACCTCTCGGTCTAAACCAGCTCACACCTTACCAAATCCACCAGATCCAAAACCAGCTTAACCAGAGACGCAACACCAACATCTCCAATCTCTCCCCAAAGCCAGTCCCAATGAAGAACATGACGGCTCAGAAACTCTACAGAGGAGTTAGACAAAGACACTGGGGAAAGTGGGTTGCTGAGATCCGTTTACCCAAGAACCGGACCCGATTATGGCTTGGAACTTTCGACACAGCTGAAGAAGCAGCCATGGCTTATGATCAAGCTGCTTACAAGCTTCGAGGCGAACTAGCGAGGCTTAATTTCCCACACAACAGACACGAGTATGGATACGGAGGTGGTGATAACAGCTTTAAGCCTCTTCATCCATCTGTTGAAGCAAAGCTCGAAGCGATTTGTCAGAGCTTGAGTAAAACAGAGGACGACGATCTCCCCTGTTCTGAAACAGAGCTTCTCCCGCCAAAAACAGAGTATCAAGAAAGTGAATTCGGGTTTTTGAGATCTGATGAGAAATGGTTTTCGGATGAGTCTCAGGTGGGATCTTCGTCCCCGGAATCGGGTATCGGTACGTTCTTGGACTTTTCGGATTCTGGGTTTGATGAGATCGGGAGTTTCGTGCTGGAGAAGTTTCCTTCTGTGGAGATTGATTGGGATGCGATTAGCAAATTGTCCGAATCTTAAACCAAAAAAAAAAAAGAATTTGATTTTTTCTTTAAGGAGTCTGTCTTCGATTTCAGTGTCTGATGATGTCTCATATTAGTTAGTTAGTCTCTGCAACTGAAATTTTTAACAGTTGGAGGGAATCGTTTAGGCTTTGTTTCTGTTGAAATCTTACTCCATGTGTTTGGTCTGGTTGATTTATGGTTTTTTTCTCATAAGCCTTGTCATTGACCAATCGGAGAAGTTTACGTATTATCATCTTAGTATAAGTTTCTCGAACGAATGTAAATTATTATTTTACGATCATATGTTCAATTTTTTTTTTTTTTTTTTTTGCTATTTCGTTGACTTTCATATCAGTTTTGGACATTACAAAAAAGGAGGTTTGCATGCCGTTATATAAAAAAAAATTGTTAAAGAACATATGAGATTTTTTTAGCATATTATATAATTTACTAGAGTCAATGTTTAATAACTTTATTATTATTAGAGTAAAAGCTAACGAGATATGAATCATATGATTCAAATTATATCACTTGGGGATAAAAATAAAAGACACGCGAAGAAAATCTACGGATCGAACTATAAACCGAGCATTTCATAATCACGGTTTGAGCTTCGAACAAAGCAAAATGTTACTGTTACTGAAAGAGCGATTATCTTAAAAGAAATTATCGACATATGGGAAAACATAAGCCACTAAGTTTGGTTCAAGGTAAAGAATCTTACAATAACCAGTAAATGTGGCAATATTAAAATTCTGTATATAGCTTATTTAAAAGTCAGTAACTGTATGTTGCCAGTATAATATATATACCGAAATTTTGAAAAAAGCTAACAGCCTTATCCAAATATTCTGATTCTTCTCTTTCAGCACATAAAGACAGTGTCCATACGTCCAAAATTTTGAAATTGATGTTTATGGAATTGCTTTAAAAGGCAGTTTTTTGAACTGTTGATTCTTTATAACTAAAAAATGTTTATTTATCTTGGCATATATACTTTGAATAAACTAATGGCTATTGATCTCTCTTTTTTGGAATCTCAGTTCGGAATCATATACAAAAGTACCATTTCTATAAAATAAGTGGAATAAAATAGAGGATACCATATTATAAAAAAAGAAGAAAAATAAGGTAGTTTTTGACCCAAAAAAATAAAATGAAAAAATAAGGTAGTTAGAAAAACATCTTACCATGCACAACTTCATGAGTCATGGCTAAAGCAATCTTTGAACTTTCAATTTTAACTCCCCCCCCCATCAAAAATTTCCACGTTTAAAACGGTTTACTTTGAGAGAATGGTGTCTAGCAAACATTTTGGAGATGGTTCCAAGAAATCCAACAAAATACGTAAACTTGACATTAAAAAATACAGAAAAGTGCACTTGAATGTTTGATACATGGACTCAATCACTATTTTAGTTTGATTCACTAATTAATCGAATTTAAAATTTTCATATGCAAAACATAACAATCAATAGATGCACCTATTTCTGTCTACTATATTGATTATGGGCCTTTAAAGCATCCAGCATAAGGTCTATAGTGAGATTATTGGGCCGAAATATGGATGATATAATATTAATGTTTTCTTCAAGTATGGCCCGAAAAGAGTTGTACTTGGCACTTAACGGTGGGTTAGCACTCTAACCGGATTACGTGTGGCGCGACTCTCTAGTCCAAATCCGAGTTGAGATGTGCTAAACTCTGATTCCATCTATAAAAACAAGCCCGATAGGCTTTCAGAAAACAAAGGAAAAGATGGAAACAAAATTTCAAAAAAATATACATAATTGATCGGCCCATATGGGTATTAAGGCTATATATATAGCTTATGTATATTATCGCTACATAATACACATGAATAATTCAAAGCTTACCTTAAAAGTATTTAACGGAATTCTGAATAAATAAAAAAGGTAAGTGGCAAAATATAGCATACAGCGCACTTAACAAAAAAAAAAAATATATATAATATATATATATATATTATATATATAACATACTTTTTATCCAATTGGGAGTAGATTAGATGTGATATAAGTGTTTTGTAGTGTAGATATATAGAGATATTAGACGTGTATATACAGTAATACACGTCAAACTTTAAATATATGTGTTTATAATATAATTCGTGTGATAGAGAGGGCACGTGCTTGGTCGAATAGAGAGAAGAGAAAATTAGAAGGATATTCAACTTTATATGTGTCGAATTTAGATAAGAATAATGTTTTATTTTCTTATATATATAATCATAAGAAAATATATATTGGCCCAAAATATATATATATATATATATATATATATATGAGAGGGCTTAGGGTTAATTGTTAATGCAAGACACGTCGAAAGTGTAAAACTCCAACGCGAAGCTTACTATGATCCATTCTAAATCTTTACAAATGTCACCATCGACCCAACCAGTTTCCGTTCAAATCCGTTGATTGATTTCATTTTATATACATGATCTAGAAAAAATTGTCTTTTCATCTTATTAGAATAGTTAAACTGATGATCATTTTCGAAATCATTTTCTAAATTAATAATTTCGAGATCGACATCGCTACACCGTGTGATCCATGTGGAATAGTTAACTAATAACTATATTCATTTTAATGAATAAATATATTGAATTCAATACTACAGTGACATGTTTTATTGGGCGTCGTTATTTTGTTTACGTACTCGTTAGACACAACACAAGTGGTGATCACATTTATTACCAGGTAATCTCATTTACCGATTTTTCATAATTAACAGTTAACACTTGACAGTATATTGAACTTCGCATCGCATGAAATCAAGCTGCGATGATTAATATATAGATTTCAGATACGTTAAAAAGAGGATCATATCAATCTCATAGCTTTAATTATCTAAAAAGTGTCGGTCCATTAAAGGTTTGAAGGCCTTGGAGATATAAAGAGAAGCCACCCAAATTGTGCATTGGCGCCTCTTGGAGATTATAAAGAGTAACCTAAGACATTCTCTTTTTAACACATAATTCATAGATATCGATGATTTTAAAGTAAGAACGTGCTTCTTTTTTGTCTTTAAAAAAAAAAAAATTCTGCACTACAAATTTAGCCCCAACATTTCTGAAAGGTTCTCGATAAACCTTAATATATAACTTGCTGTTTTATTTTATGTGGTGATGATTGAAATTGATGGTGCAGAAATGATTTTTAAAAAATAAAAAGATATCCTAAAACAACAACGACACTTTTGTTTTTGCATTTTTCTTTTCAAATATAATTTACCATTGGTGGACCGTCCCAATTTTTGTTTTCAGTGTGGACTATAATCTACTTATTGATTTCTTGTTTAAGGTTTTCTGTTTTGTTGTTTTATACGGCTGCGAGATATGGGAATTAAATTATGATATTTTTTAAATTACAAAAGTGTTAAACTGTTATCTTTTTTAAAATTTACTCCTTTTAATTTAAGATTTAAGATTCTCTTAGAAACTGTAGAAACAGAATACTTATATATATAGCCTAGCTAGTATATATTGTAGCTTCACTTTTTCAGTTGTCATTAATTTGTTAATTTTGATAATGTAATATCTGTATATCAGTGTTTCTGTATTTTGACTAAGTGATTTCATAACCCAGAGTAATAAAGAAAACTAATAGTAGAAGACTATATATGCGTTTGTTTCGTTTGTACGTACATATTGATTCTTCTCTATTGAACATTAGCAAACTGATAATTTCTAGATATTTTTTTTTTGTTTCCAAGCATTCTAGGTATTAAGATTGAGCTAATATAATACTCTCTCTGTTTCATAATAAGTGTCATTTGGAAAAAATGTATCTGCAATGTATCTAGATATATTAAACCCAAAACACATTCAGATACATCCAGTTACAATACAGATACATTTTCTCCAAATGACACTTATTATGAAACAGAGGGAATATAAATAATAATCAAACATTTTATGTAGCTTTATAGCTTCTGCTTTACTATTTTGAGTATTTTCCGAAATCGTGGAAAAATTCTCAATGATTGGGTGCATTTCGGACTTAAATTATATCATTACACTGGTATCAGAACTCAATATCTAAGTCAGTCGTTGCATATACTATCTGTGTGACTACAGTATTCTTCATTATCAGCTTATCGCATAATAAATTACATTGTTTACTGTATATTCACATAAATCTAGGCGTGGATCAACTAGTACCAAGTTCGAGTAATTGGCTGGTTAGGACTTAGAATTGGTATCTACAATGAAAGTATAGAGCCCTATAGGGTTACCTTTATCTATTGAGAAATGAGCAACTTGAAATATATTTTTTGACAAAAAGAATCGTTACCTTTTCTTCTTTCATAAACGACGTCCACATATCGATCGGTTGATATTCTCAAATTAAAGGCTATCAAATCTTTTTTTTTTCTTTCTGAAATTGGAGGAGAATCTATCTTATACATGGCCATGTATTAATAAAAATTCTATAAAAATTGTATCTTTTAATTTTTGTGGAAAAACAAAATTATGAGAAAACCATCTATGGATCTTTTTTTTTGGGGGGGGGGAGTCAGAATTCGTATTATGAAATCCTTAACAAGTACATCAATACTATCGTTTTCCAAGTAACACTATGTACATTTCATTTAATTAGAAATTTATTAAAGGTTAAGTTAAAAATGTAAACAAAATACACTCTTGGTAGAAAAAGCATATATCGAAACTTCTGTCGTCAGCTAATTTTGTTAAATCATTTTTCCCCTATTGTCTCTTGATATTCTATCATCTTCCTTTTTCCGAATTATTACTTTCTTCGAAATATAACAAGAAGAAACAAAACAACCCCATATATAAAAGAAATGATGACATGGCAGGACCTGTGAACACCATGGACTATTCCGCGTGGCAAAACTGTGTCGAGGTTGCAGGCTTGGGGCCCACAAATCACCATTTATGCCTAAAAGTTGGGAGCAGCGGTTGCCGTTAGCAGTTTAGTCAAAGCCATTGACTCACGCAAGTGACAGATTTTTTTTTTTCCTTCTCTTTTTTCTAGTTTTCGCCAAAAAGAAAAAAAAGGAAAGATTTTTGATATTAGGGATTTTTCATTATGTATATTTTTTTTTTGTACAGGGTTATATAATTATGCTACGCTTTTTTTCTTCCATAAAGTGCACAGTCCTGGAATTTACTGGTTTGGTGGTTTACAATAAAAGCTTCTCGCATCCAAAAATGTCATGTGATATTTGATAAAAAGAATATTAAAATGTCTCATGCGTACGGCATTATGTTTTGATTTTCTTAAAGTGCTAACTGATTAAAAAAGGGTTCAGTGACAATTGATGATGATGTTAAACGTCAACATGCAACTTATTTCTTACATATCGATAATTAATTCTCATTTGTTCTAATTACTCAACTCGTAACTCAGAACTGTCTCGAGTTTTTATGAATTTATGATCTTGCCACAGAATTTCTTTTTCTTAGACAAACTTTGGTCAAGCGTAATTATTACCCAATCAGATCGCTCAAATTAATCATCGGATTTGACGTAATTATGACTGATCGATAAGAGGGGATTAACATAACTGGGAATCTGGGACAATTATTTGCATATGATACTATTAAGCCTCGTAGGGATCCACATGTTAGGTAGAGACACTCTCGATTCGTTACACGTGAGGTGTCGGTTCGGAATTTTGCTTTGAACCTTGGCTAAATGTCATACAATTTGACGCATATATAACCTTCACGCGAATTAAGTTAATTTAATTAACACTTATATATCCTTCTTGGCGCGAATTTGTTACACTATAATTACGTTTGTTCATGTTAATGTCAATATATATATACGTGCTTCAGAGTTAGTTGAACCGGATATAAAAATGTTGTTTTAAGACACTGGATATTACGACGATAATATGATAATTAATAAGTTCCAATCAAATGTTAATCGAACTGTCTAAAAGTAGCTAGTGGTCATAAGAATAATTTTAGACTACTTTAGTCCCAATAGTCACGTTTCTTTTATCGTGAAGGTTCCTTCTCTTAGAAGTTACTAAGAACCCTATTCAGATTCTTCTAAATTTCATAATAAAATCGTGATGTACCATGCATGCATGCGCGCGGGGACATTATTAGGAACTAATGACATATCATATGACATATATGGTCATTCGATATGACTTGAATAATTAATACTTCCTCTGTTTCAAAATAAGTGTCATTTGACACTTTTTACATAAATTAAAAAAGTTAACAAAAAGTTTTTTCTATCTCTAATAATACACTAAATAACTCTCTCTTTCTACACTAAAGTAACAATGTTAAAACTGGATATTTAGTTATAAATTTGTATTGGAAACTTAAAACGATACTCTTTGTAAAATAAAAACAAAACTCTAAAACGATACTTTTTATGAAACAGAGAGAGTATAATTAAATACCTGTATATATCATCCATAATCTCTGGTTGCTGGGTGAATTATATGTAACTCTGAGTTTTTTTTTTGTCTTGAAATCATTCTTTGGATGATAATCTACTGGAGCGACGGAATAAGGTCAACAGTATACTTTGCTTATAATACAAGTACACAACTGTATCTCGAACTCTCAGCTATAGTTAATGAACAGTAAACTTTCGATGCATTTATGAGACATTTGTCGTATTAAAAAGTTACAAGTTAGGGAGCATGATTGGCTGATACAATATTTAAGCCTCTTAATTCGTAACCCTTATAATAATGAGGTAACATTATGATTTTAATTTTGTTTTGGTTTTTGGTAATAGAAAAATTCCTTCAAATCATTTTGAAAATTGTCAGTTGTGGAACCATGTTATAGAGTATGGACTTTCAATTCTTATCGTACTCCGAAAGATATAAGAAACCAATTAAGAAGCAAAATATACAGCGATAGTTACTCCATGGTTTTTAAGAGAGTTAGGCTCTTTTTTATTAAGCTCTCACGAACAAAATTATAATTGATGGGGCATAGAGATATATGCGTACTTCACATGATATTAAGCAGAAACATAGGGAAATCATGTATATATATGACAAACTATATTTCGTTTTTGGATCTAGGTTTTCCTATTATATGGATAGATTATTTACTGAAATCAGTAGAGCTTTTGAATTTCTGGATACTTTTTAAGAAATGAAAAAAAAAGACCCTGGATACTCAACAAACTAGACTAACCAAATAACATTTCTAACTTAGTATATAATATATACACGTAAGATCATATACACATATGGTCAATTAATTGATATTGAATTTAAAATTCACGATTTCTACAACACTAAACTAATTTAATACTGCCAAATCAACATCTACTGTACTAGTTATTTAATACTGCCAAATTAAAATTTATGATATAACTGCCAAGTTAACTTTCAACATATACTTTAAAATTTATGATATAACTGCCAAATTAACATTCAAAGAATACTAGTATATGTTGAAAAGGTAAATAATTATATTTAAACCAGAAGATAAAAAAATAAAATAATTATATAAACCTTCTTCATTAGTTCATTGTACATTTGAATGATTGATTTGGTTTTTATAATATGTTTTGAGTTGCGGAACCAAGAGGGCAAAAAAGAAAGGAGCATATGGTGTTAATGGGAGGGGACCACGTGGCAGTTACTGGGAACGCTGCATCGCCAAAATAACTTAACGATCGGTGAGAGCGGGAAAGCCGCTTTGCAGGCCCCACGCACAAATGGGTTCCAGCGTTCACACACCGCAATATCTGATAATTTCTTTTTCCTTTTTAGTTAAGTTTAAATATAAAGTTTTTTTTTTCCTCTAAAATAATTTGCAACTATAAATTCAGACCATACCACACTTCAGCCTCTGTCTCTCTCAAGCCCACACACACATTCTCACTCTGTTTTCACAACTCAAGTCTCTTTTTCTCTTTCGGCTTTGAAACTAACAAACAAATAATGGGTAAATTGTCGAGTTTGTTAGATTAATACATATACACACGCTTATATATTCTACATATTCTTATCTGTTTTTTGTTCTTTTTCTGTTATTTTCAGTAAGATTCATTGAAGAAAACACAAAAATGGTGGAAAAAGAAACAGAAAACAAATCAAGCACGGATGTAATAACGGCGAAGAAGAAAGTTCTTCAAGATCTTATTATCAACAATGGAGGAGGATTAGTCAATTCATGGGTTGATTCCATGAGAGCTTGTTCTCCTACTCATCTCAAATCTTTGATGAAACAAAGCTCTTGGCTCGTACGTATATCATTCATTGATCAAGCTCTAGTTTCTAATTATCCCTCTTTTTTTTTTTAGTATTCTCTTATAATAAATGAGGGTTGTATACTTATTGCAGACAGAACATCCATCAGCTTTAGATATGTTCGAAGAGATTCTTCATCTTTCTGAGGGAAAACAAATCGTTATGTTCTTGGATTATGATGGCACTTTATCTCCCATTGTTGATGATCCTGATCAGGCTTTCATGTCTAAGAAGGTTCATTTTTAAAAACCAAATATAAGAAAAAGAAAAAGAAAATCTATTTCTTACAAAAAAATTCCTTTTTTGGTTTGATTTAGATGAGAGGAACAGTGAGGAAGCTAGCAAATTGTTTTCCGACAGCCATAGTTAGTGGGAGATGCAAAGAGAAGGTATATTAATTTTTTTGATTTACATGATTTCATTAGTAATTGAAGCTAATTAATTTTGGCACTTTTTCAGGTTTATAATTTCGTGAAACTGACTGAGTTGTACTATGCTGGAAGTCATGGAATGGACATCCAAGGACCAGAGCAAGGGTCCAAATATAAGGAAGTAAGAAACTTCTATACTTTTCAAACAAATAATAAGTCTTCGAAAACTGAAAAATTAATACATATATTTTTCTTCTCATTTTTAATTGTTATAACCCTGGAGTAAATATTGTAAAAATTGCAGGATAGTAAATCTATTCTTTGCCAACCAGCTACAGAGTTCCTCCCCATGATCGACGAGGTCACATTCTTCTTCAAGATTCAGCCTCATATATTTATATAATACTAATCTTTAACAAAAAAAAAATATTATAATACAAAATAACACATTGTGACTTACGTTTATTTTATTCGTTATTGTTTCAGGTTTATCAAAAATTAACGGAGAAAACAAGTTTAACTCCAGGAGCCAAAGTAGAGAACAATAAATTTTGTGTCTCTGTTCACTTCCGACGGGTTAATGAAAAAGTAAGATAATTCAAATTTAATATTCCATTATTACAGTAATATGAAAAGTTGAACCTTTTAAATAATTTATTTATATATATTGACAGAACTGGAGTGATTTGGCCAATCAAGTTCGATCAGTGATGAAGGACTACCCTAAGCTCCGTCTTACCCAAGGAAGAAAAGTAAGAAGATGCGATTAATTAATTTATAATTTATTTAACGTGATTATAGTTTATTTTCTTAGTTAACAGGTTTATGTTTTTGGTATAATCGTTTCAGGTTTTGGAAGTTCGTCCTATCATTAAATGGGATAAAGGCAAAGCACTCGAGTTTTTACTAGAGTCACTTGGTAAAATTAATCTTCATCAACTAATTAAGTATCATGATATTAGTTGACATCAATAGCACAATATTAATCAAAGTTCGTATTGGCTTGTGTAGGATACGGTAATTGTACCGATGTTTTCCCTCTTTATATCGGAGATGATCGCACAGACGAAGATGCATTTAAGGTATATATGGAGCCTCGTAAATACTGTATGGTTAAATCAAATAGCTGATGGTCAATATATATCTAAGTAAATTTTATTTAAATGATGTTACAGATATTGAAAAAAAGAAGACAAGGTCTTGGCATTCTTGTATCCAAATTTCCGAAGGAGACGAACGCCTCTTATTCTCTGCAAGAGCCTGATGAGGTAAATCGATTGATATAATTCGATCAAATTAAATGATTAAGTTCCTATTAAGTGTTTTACAATTTCTTAAATTGTTCTATTCTATATATTGTGCATATATCATACGCTTACACTACTTTTCTTAATTATTTATAGGTTATGAATTTCTTGCAACGCTTAGTGGAGTGGAAACAATTGAGATCTGGAGCATGATGAAAGCTATAAGTACAGAAGAATCGTTTTTTTTTTCTTTTTAATAACTTGTTAATCTAGTTTTTTTTCCTGCTTTTATTGTATGCAACGCATCTTTGACAAACAAAATTGTACTCAATGCATATGTAAAATTTTTATTAAAAAATTGTAAATCTATTAAAACAGTTTATATAATCGATCACATATATACGATTCTATATATATAACTTATCTATGCGTTATATAAACACTTGACATATTATAAATAAATGTTATCAGGGTTTTCAAAATGAAATGAAACTATAATGGTGAGTAATTTTTTCACTTCACAATCAAATTAAAACAGTTCAGTTTTTTTTTATGAGTTTTTTATTTATTTTAAGTTCAAAATATTAATGTCAATTCTAGCATATATTGCTGTATGGTAAGTTTCTTTTGGATTTTAAGTTCCATTTGGGGCTGAATGATGTTATTAATCAGTCAAATATAAGTACATTTTTTTAGAAATCAATTTTTGAGTTGTGTTTTTTATATATCAGGTAGTTCTGGTTTCGAATTCATCTATTTAGATATAAAATACATCTGAAAATAATAAAGGAGTATTATTTATATATCTTTTGTCCGTTCAGTTCAAATAGAATAATTACAGTTTGGATGGATTGAATCTCTCATTTGGTTGTATTCCTTTTTATAAATTAAAAAAGGGGTGGGGGGGGGGGGGGGGGGGGGGGGGGGGGGGGGGGGGGGGGGGGGGGGGGGGGGGGGGGGGGGGGTGTCAGAATATTTAGATAGCTCATCGCATGGAATATATTTGCAAAGAATCCTTTCATTTTAATTTCAGAAACCATAAGAAATAAATAGAATATCCTACGAGAAAAAAACTTGGGTGGGAAGATAGCGTCAAAGAGACTCGACCTCCTGCCTATGATCGGATCTTTGCTGCTAAGCTTGATTAATTAACGGATCTTTGCTGCTAAGCTTGATTAATTAAGACTTCCTTACATTGTTTAACTAAAGAGATAATAATTCCTAATTGTACGTAACCAATTATCTTTGGATGGAATCTTATGTGACATAATTTGTCTAAGTCTTAGGAATCCCAAGAAAAAAGCACCAAAAAGAGAATCTCTCTGACAGTACACCTATATACTTTAAAGTCAATGTTCAACAATTTGTGTAAACCGAGACCTCGTTCAGTTTTTTTTTCTTTCTTTCTTCTGGTCACTAAATTTCGTTTTTTATTACTGAAAAAACATATAGATGTAGCATATCCACGATGTCTATGCTGTCATTTTATTTATGAATAATTATATAGGCAATAATTTAGTAACTTTACGGTTTTAAATACTAATTCTGTTTGATGAAGATTTTTCAAAGTTTTCTACGTAGTCTAACTTAAATCAAGAATCTAAATTAAGATCAAGAAAAAATAAATTTCAAAAATATCAATGAAGATATTTGAATAAATTGAACTAATGTTGATATAGAAATTTAGTGTGGAAAAGTGGTGTATGCATATTTTGGGAAATAAAAAAGATTGAAAAACAAATAAAGATTAATGTTCTTTTAATATGTTTGATTTTTTAATTATAAAAAAGCATATGACATATTTTTACTATTTTACAAAGTTATCAATGCTCAGTTTTGTTCTCGTTATTGTGTACATATTTTAACTTTCTCTTTCGATTTTTGTCTTTTTAAAAACTCAAACGATAGCTTGTTATCATATTTATCCATTTTAATATATACAAGATGTTTTTGATAGCAAAATGATTTGATTACATCTACCCAATGTTATATGCATGTGAATGATTGTTCCCACGAAATACAGTTACTACAAAGATTTCTTTACAAAAACCTATATATTTATTTCCCGAAATTATTTGAATAATTAGGGTTACAGTCCCATGTGGCTAATTCAATATTTTGACCTTATTGTCTTAGAGAAGATGAAAACTAAGACTTTTCAATCTTTTCCTTGTAACTAATCACGTACAAAAATAAACTACTAGCTAGGTTTAATTAAATAATTTTTCAAGGACCAACTTGTTTGACTTCTTATATCTTAGACGTAGACCTAATTATAATTGTATATGTAGCCATGAGAGAACGAAGAAAATACTTTGTTAATGATTAAAAGCTAATTAGATACTATCATTATCGTTAATTAGGATTCGATTAGGTTTTGGTCTCACGTTATTGGCTGTCTACTTTTGAACAAACCATTAGTGTTACTTCACCCATTTCTCCCGACATGCCACAAGAAGATCATTGTGAGATTTGGTGGCGTATTAATTTATAGCTTTAATTATTAACTAGTTTAAATGTTAATGCTCCAAAATTATTATTGCACTAGTATTAAGAACTATGAAAGTGCGTATATATTGTCCACAACCCTAAGTTCTTAGGTATCTCTCCTATGCTATAGAGAATAATGGAATTGTTAAGCCAATTGGCCCGTGAACCGTGAAGCGTGTCTGAGGTTTTCCAACGGCACCATCATCGTTTCATCGACACGTGTTGACCACTAGATTTAACTAATCTCTTTCTTCCAAATATTTTCTTCTTATTCAAATTATTTAATGAACCTCGGAGCATTTAATTTGAATAGATTACACAAACCCTAATTTGTCTTTATTAATGAGGGAATCAGTTCTAGATCCGAATATTTCATAGAATCATTGGCGTTATAATAATGCGTCTGAAAAATTGAGTCGTTCAGCAATGGTTTGTATAATATAAATTCGTAGTTATGCTAAAATTTGGAGTATCGCTAACTATTTTACCAAATAATTGGCCCTTTAACAATTTTTTTTTTCTACCAAATAATTCAGATTTAACAAGAAGATCAATCAATCATGTCCATGTGCATATCTAATGTGTACATTTATTTGCTGAACCTCACCAATATAGGTTTTTCTGCTACTATGACATTCTACTATCTATAACCTTTGGCGTGGAAATATACAAAGATCATTTTAATAAAAAAATGATTAGCATATAGAGCACACATTTTCCAAATTAATAATTTAATCCCACTAACATAAACACAACTTTTTCTCTAAAATTGCCGTGGATTCACTGTGCTCCGAACGTGTTATAGCTCAGCTTTGATAGTGCACGTGATTAAAGACAAAATGATTCAAATTGTTTCATGTAATTTTTCTAATTAAGTCAATTCTTATTTTAAACGTCGTAACAAATTTATGCGGTAAATATAAGAAAATCGTTGCAAAAAAGAAAAGAACTGTTATTTTAATATTTTTTTTATAGAATTGTAAGCAATTCTATAATGAAATTCCACAAGAAACTGAATTCACAATATAATTTACTTTAAAAAGTAGGCGAAAATGTTCAAAATATAAAATTAGAGACAAAACTTTTAGATGAAGAAAATAAAAATCAAATAAAGAAAAAATAAACGACATTAATTAAAAAAAAAAAGACCACTTAATTAGTGAAAGACAGAAAATGTTGGACACGTAAAGTAAACCTGCTATAATTTCAACAGCGTATGATTGAATGGAAAAATGTATACAACAACTAATAAATCTGATAATTTGGAAATTCTAACATTGAACAGAATATCTATTTATATATTTTTCTTTTGTTGAACTTTTAAATTTATTTATTAATAAGAATGTGAAGCAAATATTCTTTGAAATTTAAAGATGAAAGAGGCCAAAATTGCTAAACTGGGGGACAGTCTTTGAGACTTACTTCACATTATATATGATCCGCTATGACTAAATTAAACAAGATATAATGCATTATTTTTCTTATTTGGTTGATGTTTTTTCCCATTGGGTTAATTAGGGGTTTCAACTAAGGAGAGAGGTATATATATTATTAATGCATGACTAAACAATGTATCTCAAAACTTGTTGGAAAGAAAAAAGTTACGAGTGAAGAGTTGGAATCCACCAAAAAAGGTGAGAGAATTTCTCTATCATTTCACTTTTCTAGCTTTAATTTTCCAACTGCTTTAAAAAAAAAAATATTCAGCCACCAATAATTGGCCGACTAAATTTTATAAATCCTAGAAGCACAATAATAGTTGTATTCGACCAATTATTGGTCGCCGTAAGTTTTCAAGCTCTTAGACCTTTTATTGTACATCTATAGGTCAATTTAAAAGATTCATTCCTTTAAGAAAGTATGAAAATAGTAAAAAAGGTACTCCCTAATAATGCATGTCTCCTTTGAAATTTCAGTTTGGCATCACAAGTGAATCAAACGTATTCAAGTTGACGTGCTTCACTGTCTCGTAAAAGAAAGCCGAGTTAAAATTAAATTTCGGGCATCATTTTCCTTATAGCAATTATGTTTGCACATAGTCGGATTAAGCACTTTAACACAAAAGTATACATAATTAGCCGAGATTAAGTTTCTATGGACCCAAGTCAAATTGTTTTCAAAAACAATTCCAAAAACAAAAGACAAATTGTTTTAAAAAAGGTTATACTTTTTTTAATATATATTTCTTGTGTGTGTTATAATATAAAAGTCATATTTATTCTTACATATGACCATTACATAAATGTTAGCTTAATATTATTTTTAAACATACAGATGAACGAATAGAAATTTTGCTTCAGCTGTAATTTTTTTTCTTTCACAAATACATATACAATAGTTTCAAAAGATATGAACATTCAAACCTGTATCAAACTCATCTGTTTGAGAGCTTAATATTAAAGATGGTTTTTGTGCGTCTATAAAATTTATTACAATATACAAGTTTTCTGACGTCTATTTTCAACTTCACACTAATTAAATTTTAACATTTCACAAAACCGCTTAAAAATTAGAAAGACCGTAACAAACCAAAAAAAAAATCATCCTGAAAATGATATGTGAATAGACTGAACTAAAAAACATCCTGAAAATGATCCCCTTTAATTAATAATAGATTTCACAAGCAAGACTACTTCATAAAAATATTAAAATATATAGCCAATCTACTCTATATATATATATAACTCGTTTGATAACTCCTGCGTACTATCTATTATAATACTTCATTTGATGTCTCAACACTGTTAAAAAAAGAAAAGAAGTTATTTATTTATGTTTGTTTCACATGACCAAGATTCCCTTATTCGTGGATCATCTTAAGGTGTTCTGTGAATGACTTTCTAACACGTGTTCTCTGAATGATGTGTTCATCATTTCCGCATGCACATCTATATGTATAAAAATATGTGAATGGGAAGTTCCAAACTCTCTGGTGGCATGTGGAAGCATGTGACTCAGATGCCCTCATTATAGGGAGCAAAACTTGTGTGTCGATCTTTTACTTGCACAATCCTCTCTGACACCTTCTTAAATATAGGAAATATTTCTGTTGTGTTAAAAAATTAAAGTTCTTTTTTTACAAAGTCTAAATGATTTTTAGTGGATGATGATGGTCTTTAAAACCCCCAAAAAAAAAAATTAAAATTAGAATATTAAGGGAATACGGCTAAAGAAAGTACAAGAAATCATTTAAAGAAACACAAACTAAGTAAGCGATCGATCAATAGAGTCATCATGGGTTCCAACGAGACCATGTGGAATTGTATGAGAAAAAGTCTGTATTGGTCTTTTTATTTGTCTCGCTTTTAACCGGCCACCAATTGGTTTTAGAATTTTTTTTGTTTTTTTTAAATAGAAATATTGATTACGAATAAAATTTAATGAAAGGGAAAAAACGTGAAGTGACTGTTACTAACTTTCAAAAATGAGTTGCGAGTAAGATGAGTATTGATGAATCCGTGGTTTTGTATCCCTCCACACACATGAAATTTGTCCTCATAATAATAATAGCGAAATTTTGGATTTGCATTCTTCGTAAATGGGCTGTCATTTATTGGACCTTTACTTATACCCTTTTCTATTTACAGTTATAAATATAATTAGTGGGCTTATGTACAGTATTCCTATTGATGTTAGATTATTCCGACAAAATTGTTTCTTTTAAAACAAGTGCTTGTTGAAAGAATTAAATCTAAAAGCAAGAACACACAACACTATTAAAAAAAAAAAGGCATTGGTGATAGTCATTAAAACAAAAGAATGATCACATATTTTGATCAAACCGGTTTCAGTTCACAACGTAAGAACACGTATGCTTTAGGAACCGTAAGAACAGTACTAGCCCACTCAACCTTTCCCCAAAGGTCATCATCGTTGCTGCGCCTTTCAAGCGCAATCACGGCACACCAAATATTCTTGTTTTGGCGACGAGGCGGCGCAAACTTTTCCCACAAGATCAAGAGCTTCCCACCGTAGTTAGCAATTTCAACAAAATCACAACGACGATTCCCATTCAATGCATTCAAACCCTTGACCACTCTCCATTCATTAAGCTTTGTGTCATACCACAAGCAACTTTGTCTACCACATTTGTACCGTACGTCCTCGATCTCGCACTCACTCTCGAACACAAATGATTTTCTTGGAACGTCCCATTTACCTTCTTTTGGATCATAAACATATTCCATATCTGTCATGCTCTTAACGTGAATCCTTCTTAGTATCACCTCCATTTTCTTAATTAAAGATACGCATAGCTCGTCTCCAGGATCAGGTAAAGGTTCCCAAGTTTGAGTCTTTGGATCGAAAGACTCACCCCAATTTCTGTATTCAGCACAACCTCCCATTACATATATTTTCTCATCACAGACGCACGCAACGGCGTTCGCTCGAGCTACCGTCATGCTAGGTGCTTTACGCCACGGATCAGTACTCTTATAACGGACCCACATGACAGAGGACGGAGTAGTATTGTATTTGCTGATAGCGTATAACTCTGAACCAACCGCACCTATGAACATTGGTACACGAGGAGAATAGGAAGAGGGTATTGGTACCAACAAGGCATTTCCGCTCGACTTATTCTTCTTCCTGATGTCATTGGTTAGGGTTTGATCAGGTTTTAACCAGAGACTGAACCACGAGGGACGGCGACTAGTGGGAAACTGTAAGCAGACATGAAGGACGTTTTCATGGGTTCCAAGGTGCATTCGCTCCTCGTAGAGCTCCATGGATAAGATCAGAGTGCAAAAGGTCTTGCAGACTAGGGAGAGTTTAGGGTAGTACGATTTCGATATGCGGGCTAAGCAGTTTAGGATGATTACATCTGGAAGCGACAAAAACGACGGAGGAGACGGATTTGGTTTCTTCGGTGGTTTGACGTCGGAATCCATAGCGGCAGAGGCTGAGATTGTAGCAAAAGTAAGAGGGGGCTTTTGTAGATTAGAGTAAAACACGAATTAGCATAGAGTGATTTTATGTATTGAATACCTTTTTGGCTTTTTGAGAACAAACCAGCCTCGAGACGGAGATTTTGTTTCCGGTGGTGACTTTCCTGAGGATTTCATCATAGTTAGGAAAACACGATTAGGTCTTTATAAAACCAGCGCATAGAGAGTCTACTTATATACCTTTTGCTTTACCTAATTGTAAACAGGGCCCTTGGTTTAATCAAAATAATCTGACCGTCCCCCTTTGTAAAAATAATATATATTTATGAAAGAGTGTTGATGAAGAAAGTTTCAAACGAGGCCTATATATTCTCGGGCTCCGGAAACGAAAATAAGCTCATGCGACTAATTAATGTGAGACCATGTCTTCACTTACATAATAGTATATGCATGCTTAAGTGGAGTCCGGCAAAAACCAATTGCTATATATTTCTTACAGTGAGAGATTACATCAAGTGATAAATTTCTTCGAAATTGTTGTTGTCCTTCTATTTTTTGCACATAGACTCTCGTACGTCAAGCTAAGTTTGATTGTAGGTTACGTCATCTTTAATCAACGACAGATGATACTATAGTAAATGAGCTTATGATAGGTACAGAAATAGAGACAATTTCTGACAAGAATATCAGACTAATCACATTACCTGATTTTAAATTTAACACCAAACTCTCACACACAAAATGTATATAGTGTCACGCCAAGCTATTTAATAAAAAAGGTAAAGCAAAGCCACCTAACTTTTCATAGAGTTAATAAAAGCCAATCTCGACAGTACGTAAGAGCAAAAACATGATCACAATTGACAAATCTTTGTCACTCACAACGCAGTCACTAGCCTACGCAAGAAAACGTATGAACTCGGAACCTTAAGCACAATATTAGCCCACTCAACCTTTCCCCAAAGTTCATCATCATTGCGTTTTGTAACCGCAATCACCGCACACCAAATATATTTGAACCGACGACAACCAGGATGCACAAACTTGTCCCATAAGATTAAGAGTTTCCCATTGTAACTGGCCATTTCAATCACAATATTACGACAATATCTATTCAACGTAGCCAAACCTCGAACAACTCTCCATTTTTTAGGCTTTGCGTCATACCACAATAAATTCTGTACGCCACAACGGTAAACACCATTTACTATAAACATCACGTAGGGTTTCTCTACATCGATCCATTTACCTTTTGTCGGATCATAAACATAGTCCTTCTTCTCCTTGCATCTAAGGTAAAGTTTTTTTTGGATCACCTCTATTGATTTAATCGAAGAGGAGCGGATCTCGGCTCCAGGGTCAGGTAGAGATTCCCAAGTTTGAGTCTTAGGGTCGAAAACCTCGGCCCAATTCGTGGATTCATCTCCCCCGCAACCTCCCATTATGTATATCTTACCGTCGACTATGCCCGCAACAGCTCTCACTCGAGAGACAGTCATGTTGGAGCATTTACGCCATAAGCGAATCTCTCTATTAATCTCCTTATTACGGATCCACAAGACAGGGGACGGAGCATTGTTTTGCGTGAGTCCATATAGTTCTGATTCTTCTGAACCAACCGTAACGATGAACATTGGTACACAAGGAAAATAGGAAGAAGGTGTTGGTAAGAACAGTGTATTTCCGGTAGACTTCTTCTTACCGATGTCGTTGGTTAGGGTTTGGTCAGGTTTGATCCAGAGACTGAACCAGGAGGGAAGAGGGTGATCAGGCAACTGTAAGCAGACATAGGTTTTGAGGTGAGATCTCGCCACGGAGAGCTTCTGTGATGAGATGAGAGAGCGAAAGGCTTTGCAGACTAGTGAGAGTATCGGGTAGTACGACCTCGATATGCGGGCTAAGCAGTTCACAACGATTACATCTGGAAGCGACAGGAACGATGGAGGAGATGGGTTCGTTTTCTTCTTTTTCTGCGGTGGCTCGTCTTCGGAATTCATTGCGGCAGAGATGACGTTTCGTCAATTAGGGTTAAAAGCATGATTAGGGCAGGGCATAAAACTTATAGCAAGATATCTTTGGGCTCAGGAAGTTTAAATAAGCCCGTGTGGTTAAGGAGATTTTATTTGCTTTTTATTTTTTTTCTTTCGATGATAGATTTAAATCAATTCAAAACGGTGAGATTTTTAAGAATCCCACACAACCGAATTTTCTTTATTTATTTATCCTATCTGACTTTCAAAAACGAAATGCATAATCAATGAAATTCTTTTAAACACTTTTTATGTTTTGGTATATTAAATAATTTTGAATAAATAGTCCAAAAATGATTTAAAAAAAAGGGATTTAAATGACCTCCCATATTTTATTCCTAAAATCTTTCTTTTTGTCATCATGAAAATGCATGAATGATACAACTAGCGCATATTCCCACTTGATCTCTTTGTGTTGTTCTTCTCTTTTCAACCACACGTTTAACATGTTCAAACTAAAAACATAGGAAAATCGGAGGAAAAAATCAGTGCACGAAAAGTAATATCATAGCACGTATTACCTCTAATAGACACAAAATTAATTCTTTTGAGAATAGTTTTTTTATTTATATAGTGAACTCACTCTCACAACTCTCCGACACAATCTCGACCTCTTTAGCATCTAATAATCCTTTTACCATAACATCGCATGTCACCGCCACTTTCTTGTTCCGTTTAACCAAACCGGTGCCATATCCCGCATTGAGGTCCATCGTCAATACCAAACTAATCGCTTCAGGTGGCAGCGCGGCCGCGTTCTTATACCCATCTAGCGTTAAGTTTACAGTATCGAATCCGTACACAGCTTGTGACAGTTCAGGGAAATTCCCTTGGCAGAGGTTCTTGTTCTTGTAGGTGAGCGAGACGAGACCTTTGTAGGTCACCCACATGTTGGACGTTGGGTTCTTGGATGTCAACATGATCTCGAAATGGCGAGAGTTCGCGAGTTTCTTAACGTCAAAAACGGGAGGTTCGGGCTTGAATACAAAACGGACGATTAGTGCGATGGCGCAGATGATGAATCCGATGACGATCACTGCGATGAATAACCACATGAGTCGTTTAGAGCAAATTCTCTTCTTCTTTTTCCCTGGATCACTATTCAACCGTCTTTCGACGATCCTTGCATTTTCCGGGGGAGGGGTCCAATAGACTTGATCCCTTGGAACATGCACTACATATGTCTCGATCTCCGGGATCGGATCGTCAGGAGGAGGAGGAGAAGATGCTGATGATAGGGTTGGGAAGAGATTCAGAGAATGTTTACGGAAATGGGGTGGAGGTGAAGAAACTTGGGAGGCAGATGAAGGGAGATGTGGGAGACTATTGGTAGGACGGTGCCACGTGGAAGAAGGATCACCGGGATTTTCTTTATTGTTGGTGGCGGTTGCGTTAGAGGTGGAGGTGGAGGTCGGAGGTAGCCGTGACCCCTCCATCGGAAAAGTGTGAGAAGGGAATGTGTGGTGGTGGAGGAAGTGTAGAGAGAGAGAGTGAGAGTGAGAAGAGAATAGACGAAAATGCGGAAATTAGGGTTTTGCATGGAGGAGCAGTAAGTGGTTGTCGTTGCTTTGCGTAACTTTAGTTTAGCTTTTGGACCGGATTTTTCTGGCATTTACCAAACTCAACTCAACTTGTCCTTTTGTTTTGTTTATTACTAATGTACATATTCTTTTTAAAAGAAAATATTTTCTATTTCAGATTCTCTTCAGTAAAAATCATAGTCGCGAGAGATGCCAATAATGATGGTTGTGACAAAATTGCTCTAAATTAATCAACAAATTTGCCATGTGATGCTGGAACTTTTTTTGTTATTATTATCATCTCCCGCCTACAAACACTCAAATACTGTATCTGAAGCCCATATTTTTTGTCTATTAAAGCCCAATCTTTCATATACACACACACACACAAAAAAGATATTGAGTCAACCCAAAAATAATTACATTACATGTGAAAGAAAAAGAAAAAAACACTGAACAAACGCGAATTCGAGCTTGGGCACCAAGAAAAAATAGATTTTTCTTTTGGCTCCTCACCAAGAAAAAAGATTCTACAGGAGGAAAGTAAGGATTTTTCAGAATGGGTCTAAGCTTTGGAATGATTTGAAATTTTTTCCGAGAAACAGAGAAGAAGCAAAAAAAAATTCAATGTTTTGTTCTCGGCGTCTTCTTCTTTCCTGCAAACATGGTGCGAATCAGGCGGCGAATTTTCTCAGAGGGTTGGTCATATTCTTAAAACCCCTCTTAAACCCTAATTTCTACTCTTTTGCCTGGGTTTTGATTTCGAAGGGGATTTTACTTATCTTGGGTTTAACTAGAATAATTGTCTACTTTATCTGGGAAAAAAAAGTCGCTCCGCTCTTTATACTGAGAAAAGCAGGAATTTTGATGCTGATGAGAATGTGTCTTGTTGGGTTTTCTTCTGTTTAATCGAAATTGAAGTTTTCTTCTTGACGAAATCCTCGATCTTGAAACACTAGATTGACTCGAAGCACTGATTCATCTTCAATTTCAAATCTTAGGTCTGGGGCATCGAGGCGAATTCAGTCATTCAATTACAGTAAATCAACAAGACAGAGCCATGGAAGGACAGATCTTAACCCTCAATTGCGTATAGGAACTCAAACTCCTCCTTCTCGCTCACGTGCCCGTTATGCTGCTGTATTGCTTTAAAAACTCTCTTGTTGCTTACTCTTGGTATTGAATTGGATCTTAAATTCGGTAAAAATGGTAAAGCCAACTCCTTTTTCTCTGCATTTTCAGCCAGCGCTTGTGCTTGGGTTTACTGGATTCATCGCGTTTCTTCATTACAATGACGAAAGGAGAGCAGTTCCAAAAGGTAATGTAGACTTTGATGGCTTGTGCTGCATTGGATCGATAAGATCATAGCAAAGTTGAGATCTTTACTGCTTCTACTTTTACAGGTCAACCAAGCAGCAACAGCGGTTGTGGCTGCGGCTCTAACACAACCGTGAAAGGTCCAATTATCGGAGGTCCGTTCACGCTTATGAGTACACAAAACAAGATAGTCACTGAGAAAGACTTTAGTGGTAAATGGGTTCTGCTCTACTTTGGTTACTCGTTTTCCCCTGATGTTGGACCCGTGCAACTGAAGATGATGTCCAAAGCAGTTGATAAACTAGGTTTGCGTCACTTGTGAACAAAGCTCGAGCCTTTTCATTCTCATCATCAATTTGTAATGTTTGATATTTTTTTAACTAATGATGTCTTGTCTTGATTGGAAACAGAGTCTAATCATAACGAGAAGATATTGCCTGTCTTTGTCACTCTTGACCCTTTACGAGATACACCTTCTCATCTCCACGCATACTTGAAAGGTCTCGGTTTTTACTTTATGCCTGTGTTCCAGCTTTTCTACTAAGCTCTATGATGTTGCGTTGCTCAGAACTTTTTTCGTTTTTGCAGAATTTGATAGTAGGATACTTGGATTGACTGGATCTGCAAGTGCAATGAGACAAATGGCACAGGAGTATCGTGTCTATTTCAAGAAGGTCCAAGAAGATGGAGACGATTATCTCGTTGACACTTCTCACAACATGTAAGGATTATTTCATTCGAATCCAAATTCAAAGTCTTCTTTTGTTCATATAAGATGTTCAAATGTTTTTTTAAAAAAAATTGGTGTATAGGTACTTGTTGAATCCGAAGATGGAGGTTGTGAGGTGCTTTGGAGTAGAGTATAATCCAGATGAGCTCTCACAAGAGGTTCTTAAAGAAGTTACTTCTGTTTCACAGTGACCCGTTTTGACCAAAACACTAAGAGAGTTATGTTCACAGAAAGAAACACGAAAATGCTTTTGATTGTGTTTGTTCATTGGTGAAACATTTCATTTAGACGATTTTGATGTTCCTCTGCGTCATGCAACCATGGTTCTCTCTTCACTGACAATCAATCATCATCGTCTTCGGCGAGATTATCTGATCACAGTAGTTTCTAACTTTTTGCAATCAATAAACAAAAAACATGAAAGGGACTGTTTGACCCCACAAACAATATAATAAATATCAAAGAGGTAGTTTAGTTATGAAATGAACACAAACGTGGCGTCATTTCCGATTTTTAATATCGACACCTATATGCATACAATGAATTTTATCTTTATATTATGTTCATGTCTTAGTCCTAAAATTAAATATTTGTGTACAAAGAAATGGTGAAAAGAGAGAGAGGAATGTGTACAATTAATTGGTTTTACATACGACCGAGAAAGATCAAACGACGATACGATTTTGTTAACCAGCGAATGATCTAGCAAATGACTCACTCTGATCATGGATTAAACCTCAAAAAAGTAACTAAAAAGTTTTATTTATCGAATCATATAATCGAAGGCCCCATTACACTCACAAGACGACGAACAAACAAACAAGACAGAGACTTGTAACACTCAGACGACCCAAGAAAGGCCTTTCCGGATCTCCGACCCGACCCGGCTAACACTGTCCCTAAGCGACACCGGACAGTTGTTCCGCACGGCGGTGAGCTCGTACGGAGATGTATCGGTGGCGAGCCATTGCTCGATCTCGAAATTCTGCGTGGAGCACTGAGCGTGAACTCCAGCCGTCGTAACCTCGGCGTAATTGACGTACCAGCCATGATGATCGCCGGAGCCATCGGAGGTTATGTTTAGAGAGCAGATCGGACTAGGCAGGCACGGTGCTCTTCCGCTGAAAATGTCGAGATTACCCCTCTCGAAGTAGTTGTACTCGGGCCCCATTAACCCGCCCCAGGCTTCCAGGTTTCGGATCCCGATGTAGTCACCGTACTTGTCGTAGATTCTGGCGCTTATGATCGAATCGGTTCCGGCTTTCCAGATCGACCCGGTTCGGAGGTAGAATGTGTAGACGCAGTCCGGTTCATCGTCCTGGAGAAAAATATCAGAGACCATTTTTTAAAAAGTCAAAAGTCAAATCAATCGGATTAAGTTCAAGAAGAGATTAGAGATTGTTGAACTTACGGCGAAGGCGAAGGCGACGGAGGATACAGTGACGATAAGGAGGAGGAGAACGTCACGACGGACCATCGGTGATAATTATCCGGTGAGCGAATTGTTTTCTTGTCTGTATTATTATTTATTTATTTTTTCCTGGAGAGAGATGTATAAATAGATGCGAATAATGGAGGAAAGGGTTATTATTGGGAATTAAAATGTGTATTAATTATCTCGTGTTTCTCGAAGTAGCGTGTACAGTTGACGTGGCGGATTCTTAGCCGTAATGATGTGTGTGAGAATTGGGGAGGCTTCTTTCAAACACGGCGAGTCGGTCAGTATGGGTTGGTAGATTACGAATCTACCCCTGATGCCTCTATCTTGCCAGCGTAACCTGAAACGAATTAAGAGTATACTTTGTTTCTTCCTTATCTATGAATCGCGCCTATGGAAAATTTTGAAATTAAATCCTCCAGGTTTTATTTACTTCTATATATTCATAATAAGTTTAAAATATACTTTGATTTATTTTTGCTGTCAGGTTTTGATTGATAAATCCCTAATAAAGCCTTTAAGTAAATATAAATCCCATATGCCTCTATTCTTTAGTACTTGGTCCGGTCTTCAAATCAATGTTTTTTAGCACCGCGGCGATATGTTCTTCAAACGACATCGTTCCCATTTTAATAAAATCTTCTTTGACTTGTTTTTAAGTCTGTGGGCAAGTGTACATTCTTTTTACTGGGCCTCAGTTACAGGTTTTAAGGTGTATTATTGGGCTTAGGGTCTATTTCAATTTGTAAACTTTTCCAGATTAGTTAGTAAATTCAAACCTAGTAAACAAATCCTGATTAAACCCATAGATTAAACCCATAATTTAAATGTAAAGATCAGTCTTCAAAATTACTAGTATAATAAAGGTTGTCTACATATAAAACTATTCATCTCCGCGACTTTTGTCTGATTGTGTCCTGCCACAATCTAAATTCAATTAACCAATCACTTTCATCTTGTCCGTCCCTCACACGTGTTTGATAATCATCCTTCGACTGTGGGAGGAACGATATCTTCTCAATTTGGGCAAATCTATAAGTAAGCCAAATTTCTACTTACCTTGTTAATTATTATTATTACATGTATGTAAACTCAAAAAGTTGTCGACAAAAACTCAAGAAATCGCCGAAATAAAACTTCAGAGATCACCGATAGAGATCTTGTGAAGCCTAGCTATAAACATAACCTATATGCGTTTGTTTCACAGACCGGGTCGCATTTTTTGGATGTTTAGAACCTGTTGTTATTAGGTTAAAAATTAATATTTATCTTGTCACTAGCATAATCCGGTGACCTCCAAAATAAGACTAACATAATGTGGTCAATATGATGATCATTCATAAAAAAAAATATGGACTCAAGACAATATTTAATTAGATGATAATGGTTTAATCGTAATCATTACGCTGATCTAGGTTGATCGAATGATCGTTGCTTTTAATATGCGCATTTTCATTTTTACCATACAAATAGTATATACTGTACATCGATAATATAATTTTCATAGAACTCGACAACATTTATAAATGAGTGTGGGTAACCAACCAAAATTACGCCTCGTGGGTGAAGTGAAAATAGGGTTATGGCATTTTGGTTAATAGCCCCATACATATATACATTATATTTCTTTAAGAAATGAAATTTAATATTATTGATTCTTATTTTCCGACCAAACTTTAGTATCGACCAAATCTACACTCAAACCATGATTCTACATCAATCTGTAATTTTATTCTTATTTGCAAATTAACTAGGTGAAAAAATGAATAGTAAGGATTGTTTACATATGTTTTAGAATTTGTGATTTTGTAACTACTCAATAAAGAAGAGAAAAGAGTCGAAAAATAATATTATCATAGTGGAATTTATATGATGACATCTCTTTTCTTGAATCTGGTCCAAATGAACTGACATAATTATGACATCATGTAAGAGATTAGCAGATCTAATCGAACAACCCATATACTGTATATATGCCTTCAAATGCTTTTTCCATGGTTACATATAATGCATGTAATAAACAATTCATTTGTCTGTGGGAATATTTTATATATCTTTGAAGAATCACGAGAGAAAAAATTATAATTTTCTATATTTATAATTTAAAATTTATATATTTTGAAAATCTTATTAGATAATTCTTTACTTTTATATTTTTTTTTACTTTAATGTTTATATATCCACAAATAACACTTAGCAAGAAATGAAAACAGTGTGTTAAGCAAAAAAATAATAATGAAAACAATGTAAAATACTATTATAAGACTTATAGACATACCCTCGTCGAGTAGTAGAAAAACAAAACAAATCATTATCTACAATCACAATAAGTTTGACTATCACGAAAGCGAATAAATTTAATATAAACCAAACCTTAGATACATGTATATATAATATATAGAGTAGACAATAGTGGATGGTGGTAGTGGAACCACTTAATGCGATTTCACCTTCCCTGTTTTTCTCCCTTTCACACAAAAACAAAATAAAATAATTAAAAAATCACGTCACACCAAATATCTTATTTAATATTTACCATAATACCATAATATCTCATAAACTCTTTAACTCGAGTATCTATTATCATCCAAATCACTTCTCTAGGTTTTCTCTCTACAAAATCAAATCATACAAAAAAATAAATTATTTGTTTTGTTTGGTCAGAAGAAGATGGAGTCCGGTAATAGTAGTAGCATGCAATCTTCAAGCGGCGGCGGAGGAGGAGGAGAAGAAGAGTATGATTCACGCGCCGCTGATCAGTCCATCTCCGCCTTCTTCGACCACCATAACCACCACGTGTCATCTCTACCTCAACCGCAACAAAACCACCTCAACCTCTTCCACTTCGACCACAGCAGCAACAACTCTCTATTACCACCAAACTACTTCAACAACAACATGACCAACACATTCTTACCCGTAAACCAACAACCGGACCCGATTTCTCACCCCGACCTTCGAACCTTCTCTGCCACGTCATCACTCCCTCCTCCTAACAACATAGGAGTAACCAAGAAAGCCAAGAAAAGATCTCGAGCATCAAGAAGAGCACCAACGACGGTTCTAACGACGGACACATCGAATTTCCGAGCGATGGTTCAAGAGTTTACCGGAATTCCATCTCCGCCGCTATTCAACAACAACTCTGTCGTGAACACCACGCGCCTGAACACATTCCTCGGCTTGTCTTCTTCCCCAAACTCTTACAATAACAACAGTCTCTTGTTACGACCTTTTGCTCAGAAACTCCTCCCAACGTCTTCTCTCCTATCCGGATCACAGATTCAGCAATTTCAAAACCCTAATAATAGTTTTGAGAATATGAATTTACAGTCTCTTCTTCAGTCTCAGATTTCAAACCCTAGAAGTAATGAGCACGATCAGTTTGGTCTTGGTATGTTGCAGAGTCAATCTACTACTCTGACGACGACGACAACGGTGGCAGCTAACGGGAACATTACCACTGGTGAAAATGGAAATTACGGTGGTTCCGAACATGATCATAATAATGACGGTACTTGGTTATGTTCAGCTCCCGACCAAAGAACTTAAAACTATCTATATTGTACGAAACCATAGCTAATCTTTTGACATGATTATTCCAGAAAATATTAAACATATATAGTATAGCACATATATGATGATGAACTTACTCATTCATATTTTCTATTTAAGCATAAACACTTTTCGGGGAAAAATTCTTGTAGGGTTTGGTCTTATTCATTAATCTATGCTTAATATATGTCTTATCTTAGTTTTTTCCATAACTACATGTTGGTTGTCGGTATTTGTTAGTAGTTGGATCTCATTTAAATCAGACTTTGTTTGTATATTTTTCTTATAATAAACATGTTTATGATAACAATTATTTTGCAAACATGAAATTTCAATTTTTTTTTGTCTGGCACTATGAAAATATGGTTTTTTGGATTTAACATTTCTCCTTTTTAATATGGAGTGAATGGTGGCGAAATTTGTGGAATCTTCGACGGCCGCCGGGTTCTGGAATATAGTTTCGGCCTTTCGGGACCATGGTATATATATAATTATAGTAGTAGTACGTAGCTTTTTATAATTGTGTGGTTATGATTTGAAATTTGATAAATTACTGTTCTCCCATGTGCTTAGTCTTTCTTGGTGTCTTCTTTCGCATCATCTACATTAAGAGTCAAGTTCCCATTATGATATATGTATATCTCCGTTTGGTATTTGATTTTATTGACTTTACTCTCGTTTTATCATACCATTAGATTTGAAATTTGAAAAATTCCAAGTTAAAGAACCAGAATGCAATATGGAATGCTCTGTATGCGGATAATCATAGTGCTGATTAAAATGCGATGCGTCAGTGTCAAATAAATAAGAAAAAAACGCGATACTGGAGATAAACTTCTCGGCCTTTTTATTATAATATAATATATCTCTCTAATCAAAAATTTGTTTTTATCATTTACTAACGATTAGTTTATCAGCTTAACTTTCAAATATATCTCTCTAATCAAAAGTTCTTAGCCTTTTTATAATATACCAGCTTATAGTTTACTACATGCAGTAACACTTTTGAAATGTTTTTTTTTTGTTAAGAGGATTTTCAACAATGTCATTTGCTACTGTATATAACTCTTTAAAAACTCAATTTCTTTTTTTTTTCATCATGAGAGTTGATGGTCGTAAAAACAAATCATGAGATTTGATGAAAATATCTTTTGCTTGTTCATGTGTACAAAAGCTCAAATGATTTTGATTTTTTCTGTCCACGGACCAGTTACAATAAGTCACCAAATGCACGACACAACCAATACAAATCCCTTACACATAGACTGACCGCAAAATGCATATATGAGTGTGTATATCTCTATCTAAAAGGAATATATGATGATGATAGTTATTATTACGGTGGTGGTTATGGTGGACCATGATATTGAGCTATTTGTCGCACTGATGGATTTTCTTCATATTCATATGAACGGTTCAGGCTAATACTCGGTTTCATAGTTCAGTAGTGATAAGCCACTGGTATGGCCATTATGTTACTATCCAAATGATTTGGTTAGATCGGGTTCACTATATTTTGTGAGCCGATTGGTTCCAAAACTTAAAGAGTTGGCATATGATATGAATACCCTGAACATCGAATGCGGTGGAAATCTCTTCTAACGTTGTTCGTATCCCACACCTCGAAACAAGACAAAACCTAAGATTCTAATAAGAAACATAGATTAAACCAATTGATTTTAAACTAGAAATCTATGACATTTTTAATATAGTAGTAGCAGTTAGAGTTTAAGAGTATCTGTATTATTAAGAGATTCATTTGAGTCTTTCATATAATATAATATTAATATTATAATTATAATTTAATTTAATAATTAAATTTTGATTTATTAAAAAATTAAACAAGTTATAAATGAATATATGTTTTGAAAGTTTTTCATAATTTCTTAAATAAAAAACTTATTTCATTTTCTCTTTTTTCTTATTTTTTTTAAAGACAAAAAATTCATTGAAATTTTTTCACTATAGATATAAATGATCTAATTAACACGATATAGATTTAATGTTTGATAATGATAGTATTATCCTATTTTCAGTCTTGTATCATTGAATGAATTTTTTTTGGTGGCGTAATTATCAAATTGCAGATGGGGCAGCTGAGAGTTAGTGAATGGATTTGATTGTATTGGCCTGTTAGGTCTAAAATTAATTTTATATGACTAAACATCCAGCAATAGAAAATGATGTATCGGATTTTAATTGGATTTTGGGTCTAATCACTCAATAATACCTTTCTCCTGTTTAATTCTCAACAGTGTTCAGTAGATAGAGATTGACTAACTGAACATTAGGTTTTTTTCTTCTAAGAGTTGCACAAACCTTGTTCAATGTGAATGGCTCAAAATCTAATCAATTTGGCTAAACTAATTAACATGAGCGTCTGTTATTATTGAGTTAGCAAGGTGAAACTTTGTGCTTTTTACTTTCTTCTAAATCTAGTTATCTTTTTTTTTTTCATTTGGGGAACTTCAATTTTGATTCAATTATGAAATATAAAGATATGGGATGCATGATCTTCAATAATGGAAAATAGCCTTTAACAAACACTATCTACAAATATCTTTTTAATCCGTAATAATAGCTAATCCCTTAATTTATCTAAAATATATATTTGATTTGTTTTAATGAAATACTATGAACTTTTCGAAGAGTGTCTAACGTCTAGCTAGAGCTGGCCTAAGGCATAAACTACATAAACGATTGATTATGGCATTTCGTTTATAAAGAACATCATTTATATATAATTTCATTAGATTTCTTATTAATGTTTAGATATGTAAACAAAATTTTAAAACATTTTCTTTAATAATAATAATTTTCATAGAGTTTTTGTAAACAATGTTTATAGGCTTTTTATTAACAAACCTACATATTAAGATTATTATTAAATAAAAATTAATTTAATTGATAAAATTCTCTTTTTAGGATTTTAACTACAATTTTTTTATTTTTACTGTTTTTTAATAAATCATTTATGAAATATAATTTTTAATTTGGATTAGATTGTTTTATCAAATTTTAACTACGGTTTTTTTATATTATTATTTTTTATAATTTTATATATAATATATAAAAATATAATTTTTAGATCTGTGTAGGCCATTCAAAATCATGGGACCGATTATTAATTTTAGAACAACGAATAAATGCAGGCGGTCAAAAAATACTGTAGCTAACATTTGTAAGTAAACACTTGATAATCACACATCATCCAAAGCAATAAGTGACAAATATGGAGTATTATTTTAAAAAGTAAAAACAAAATACAGATATTCATATTACATAGCAGTGGGTCCTACAATCACATCCATTTTTTATTTGTTTTTCCCGTTGCACTCTCAAAAGACTCGGACCAAACGCTTGCGCTTCCCACAGATAAGGAAGAAGAGACCTAAGAAAGTTCGAATCCAACAATGGCGATTTCCACTTTAACACTCACATCATCTCTCTACGCACGTTCCTTCAGACCCAGCACTCCTACCATCTTATCTTCGTCTTCTTACTCATCGTCATTCTCGTGTCTCTGTTCTTCTTCCGCCGATTGCGAGCCGAAACACACGAGCCTCGCCTTAAAGAAGCGCGCTTTCGGAGTGGGTTTAGGGTTTCTAGCCGCTTCGATTCTCTCTCTGACGCCTCTGGACGCAGACGCCACGCGGATCGAGTACTACGCGACTGTTGGAGATCCTCTCTGCGAATACAGCTACGCGAAATCGGGACTTGGGTTTTGCGATATCGATGTTGGATTCGGTGACGAAGCTCCGCGTGGCGTACTCGTCAATGTAATGTATCTACCTCTCTGATTTTCCTTTTGGATCGATTGATTTCTTGATTTCTCTGTTTAGGGCTTTTGGGTTTATCACACAGTTCACCAATTTCCATGTTTTGCGACACATTTAGATTCAAGTTTGTGTTGAATCCATACGCAAAGTTGTGAAATTTTTGAGAATTTGGAGTTGGACAGATCCATTACACGGCGAGGTTTGCAGACGGAACGTTGTTTGACAGTAGCTATAAGCGAGCAAGACCACTTACTATGCGAATTGGTGTCGGAAAGGTACAACAAAACCCAATGTGTTTCTTCCTTAGATTGCATATGACGATTCAACTGCTTAAAGTAGTTTTGATGTAATGAGTTGGGTTTGTTGATTATTCAGTATAGAGCAATGCAAATTTGATCTAGAACCAGAAAGTTTATTTCTTTACTCGTTGTGGTCTCTCTAACATGTTCATGTCCACAGGTTATTAGAGGTCTAGACCAGGGGATTCTTGGAGGCGAAGGAGTACCTCCTATGCGTGTAGGCAAGTAGTAGTGTAATGCAGCTTCCTTCAATGTCTTTATTAGACTGAGAGATCATAACTCTTTGCTGCTGCGGTTTTTATTACAGGTGGAAAGCGTAAACTTCAGATTCCACCAAAGTTAGCTTATGGACCAGAGCCTGCAGGATGCTTTTCCGGTACTTTCCCACCATTCCTTGCTACACTACTTCACTTGTATGTAAATGTAGAGAAAAGATATGATCAATGGGAATATATCAGACTGTCGTATTGCTTTGTGCAGGTGACTGTAACATACCTGGCAATGCAACTTTACTCTATGATATTAATTTCGTCGAGATCTACCCTGGAAGTAATACAAGATGAAGCCAACCAACTACGATTTCCTTCTGTAAATGAAGAAACAACAGTGTAGATGATGTATAGTGAATCACTTTCACGAACTTACACAAACATACCATTTTTTTTTTTAAATGTTACAAATGATCATCATTCCATGATTTTTTAGGTGGCTTTATGACAATTTTTGTCTTCCTTTTACGCATGTATTAAAAAAATCCTCTCAAACATTTCATTTATGAGCATGATGACGCCAATATGATGCATATCAATCCACATCACGATGTCAATCATTATCTTAAGATCACAATGCAGAAAACAAAAACTTGAAATCATAATTGGATTCATCTTATTTTGATTCAAAGTAACATTCCAACTCAGATAAGATCTCTCTCTCTCTCTCTCTCTCTCTCTCTCTCTCTCGAACAGCTGTGATTTTAAATGCCAAACCCGTGATCGAATCCTAAAAGAAACAGCGTCTGTTATAGTGCAGACATAAACATAGCAATAGAGAATCATAACAACCAATTGATTCTTCCTCTGACCCAACAAAGGTTGGTACAACTTCCCGCAAAGCCAATGAACTCGAGGACTCTGACAAAAAAGAGAGTAGAATTTACGTTTTAATGGAAGATCTGAGAGGGATGATCAAGTGAGGCTGGCACAAGTTGCATAAGATTGGAGAATAGTTAAAGCTTGTTCTGTGATGGCTCTGTTTCTTGCACGTCTCACCCAATCACCGACTACTTCCTCAGCTTTACTTCCTTTAACACCTTCTTCAAGTGCAGCTGCTGCTTCCGCTAGTTTGCCCTCAGCCAGGTAATTATCAACCTTTTTGATTACAGATTCAATGCCTCCATTAGCTTGGTCCACTTCCTTGAACTGTAACAAAATATCCAAGGAAGCAATTAAATTTTCAGAGTTTTTATTGAGTATGCAGAATTTTGTTTCGTTAGTAGCATACCTTTAGCCAAGATGCTATCTGTGCTAAAGAATGTGTTAAGATTCCTCCGCCACCATGTGGAATGAGACTGAAATGCCTAAGCGTGCCTTTTAAGGTACTAAACTGAAAACAATAAAGAGAAGAGAGTAAAGAAATAAGCTCAACTGTCTTACATCCGTTGAGATCTGTGAATAATAATAACAAGCTCACCTTCTGGTTAAGCTGCAGTATTGTATCTGTTCCCTTGGATCGTGCTTCTTCTGGAATAGATGATAACACCAAGTCTAAGATTGAGTCCTTCTCAATTCCTTCGAGATAAGTCTGAAGCATATCGATTTCTTTTTGGATTGGCAGTCCTTTTGAAAGTGTATCATCCAGCGCAAGTGCACCCTACAATAATCATAGATCAACTTAGAAGGTGGTATATAAAAGGCAGAGTTACATGACATTAACATGAACCCATGACAAAATCAGACTTTAGATTCTTACCCATGCAAGCTTGTGAACTGAATGACTTTGGCGAGCCTCTTCAGAGCGCGCATAGAATGCCATACACAGCGCCTTTATCTATGAAAATTACAAGACACAAAAAATTGAGACATGACTAAAACATTCAGGAATTCTACTTAGTTACAAAGAGGAAAGATGGATTTTTTTTTTATCTTTACTAAATGCCCATCATAGCACGTGTATGCAATTCTCATCCTTAATAGAATTCTTGGATAGTGTGTTTCAGGAACAACTCCTTCACTTTATGTGTCTTGATGAAATGTTTTCTACGTGCATCTAGTTTCCTACACATTCTTCCTAATTATGATATTCTATACCTTCTTCCTAGTTATGAGGTTGGAACAACCATTAGATAGTAGGAAATGAAGTACAGTGTTTCGTCTTTACTTACATTAAGATCTGCCTCTGCCATTCTTTCAATGTGTGCTGCCTTTTCTTTAGCAATTGCCGAAGTCAACTCCGCTTTGGCCATTTCTTCAGCTTTGCTCAAAGCCAACTGCGCTTCAGTTTCCTGCAGTACATACAAATCCTCAGTAAATGACTTTCAAAAATCGCCATACAAATCTATTCTCAGCTCCCTGCAATGACCAGACCTTTTGTTCAATTTCTGTTTTGAGCTTATCGTCCATTCTCTCTTGGATTGACTTAATAGCAGCTGCTGCTTTTGTTTTTTCTCTTTTTAGCTCCTGGATAAAGCAACAGTGGCACTTATATTATAGTTGAACATGGAAACCGTGATTAGATAGATGTTTACAAGAATCCAGTGAAAAATCGCAGCAGATGTTCATATTTATAACAGAAGCAAATATAAAATTGAAACATTAGTCTGATGCAGCAGTGCGACTGGACATATGTCCTTGAAGTGAGTTTATCAAGCACAAGTAAAGAGATAGAAGCACCTTATCCAATATTGCCGCCTCCTCTATACGCATTAATTCACGTGCCCTAAGATCTCTCAACTCACTTTCGTACTTCTCCTGCGGACAATCAAAGTGGCAGGGGTAAATAAGTTAAAATATCACAGATAACCAAGGGCACTACAGAGATTAAATCATTATATGAGACATTTCGTCTTTTAAGCAACCTTCAAGGCTCGTAACTTTTCAGCAAAAACTTGGGATTCTAAATGCGACTGTCTCTCCTCAGCTGCATGAATGGCGTCCAGAAAATCAAGTACCAACTTTCCATCCGCAGTCATGTAACCATCTTTCATCGCCTCCGACGAGTTAAGAAGAGCCTAATTCACGAAACAATGCGGATTAAGAACATTTTCATGCAGATTATCAATCAAAATAAAGCACTGAAGGAACAGATACAGGAAAGTCAAGTTCGAAACCTCAGTTTCTTGAGCTAGTTGCTCCGCAGTTGATGAGGATCCAATGCTTTCAGTACCATTGCCTTCTAGATTGTATTCCTTAAGGAGAGAACCTGGCTTTTCATCATCTCGCTCAATTCCATCCTGTAAGAGAACCATTGCTTCGAAATTTACATAAATCTTTCTTAGTTGTTAATACAGGAAAAAAAGATCAATTATGCAAGAGGAGTCTGATCGTTCAATTCAAGCTTCATAAGAGAACATTAGCCCTCTTAAGGTGAGACATTCATCTGCTGCATTTTACTTGGTAAGCTATTAGTTTCACTACGCGTAGTAACTCAGAGAATATTTAGTACCTCAGGTGCCTTTTCAGTTGGTGAAGCAGATTCCATTTCACTTTCTCTATGAACCGAACCAGACTGGGCACTAACAACAGCACTCTCCACAGGTTCTGGTACACCTTCCAACCTCACAATTTCTCCCTCAGATGTAGCTTCTGGGGACGTGTCAGGCTTAGTTCTCGAATCTTCCGAGGTCGAGTTATCATCCGAAGAAATAGGCAAGCTTTTCTCTGCTTTCTCAACGGCACTCTCTTGAGGTGTCTCTTCTTGTTTAGAAGAAATATATGTATAACGTTCAGGTGTTGCATCAGACTCGGGCTGCACTTCTCTGTCACTCTGCATCCCCGCGGAAGCTTCAGAATGAGAAACTTCAGGTTCCGTTTCAGCTTTACCATCCATTGATGAGCTGATTCCAGCGGAATCTCCAACACCTGGAGCCTCCTCCTGAATCTCAGTGACAACATCAGAATTAGCTTTCTGCTTCTCATCCCCCAGATACTGATCCAAATACCCAGCCTGGTATGCTAGCAGAAATGCACCAGCGATCGCAGCGCCTCCTATAACCACTTTTGAAGCACTTCCTTTAGAGCCATCTGGTTTCCCCACAGGAGGAGGAGGAGGAGGAGTCACTTTCGACGCATCTGGTTTCCCAACGGGATTAGCTCCAGGGAGACCATTAGGTGTCTTTCTCGAAGAACTCAAGTGAAACCTCTGATGCAAGCATAACATACGAAAAATCAAAAACAAGAGCGGTCACTCACAAGATGCTAAGCTCAGAATCACCACTAAATGCATACTCACCTGAGCTCCCAAATTCCTCGGGAATCTCTTTATTGACAAACGCCGAGACAGCTCGAGAACAGACCTAAGCAAAGAGCAACGAACATGATAAGATTCAAAAAACGAGTCAAAGTCACAATAGCTCTCAATTTAGAGAGATCAACATCAAACAGACCCTAAACCGAGGATCGGTAACAATTGCACAGCACGGATTTTCTCAACTAAAAAATATCCCAAATTCGACAAAAGGAATATATAATCTCGGATTTCTAGGGTTGAGGAAACATACTTCTGCAGCATTCTCGCGTTGCTCCTCGTGAAGAACCGAAAATCTTACGACGGACGGAGAAGACTTGAAGAGCCTCCGGTGGGGTAAATGATATTCTGTCTAGCCAAAGCGTTTTAGCGTTGAAACGACGCCGTGTGTAGGCACTTGATCATAAAGGGTAATTTCGACATTTCCTTTGACAATTGGTGGTATTTATCATTCTACAACCCCTTCACTCCAAACTCCTCGAGTTTTTCCCCATTATCAAACACCCGACGAACAAGAACCCTAGAATTCGCCTCCTCTTTCAAATTTCACAAATTTTGGTTTTAATCAAAAAATTAATGACGGGATAGAAATTTCTCAATGTCCGCTTTATCTGTCCATCTCGCTTAGAATTCTCTAGATAGGTTTCTCTCTCTCCGTTCAATCGCTTCTGGATTTCGTTTTTAAGGTTTGCGTTCTTTTTTCTGGGTTTGATTTATGAGCTGAATTGTTTCGTCTGATTTGCGTTGGAACTGTAGAAATCTTCAATCTTTCGTGGTGGGTTTTGATTATATATTGTGTTCGGAAATCTCTCTAATTATCGTTCTTCTTCTACCACAAATTAGGTTTCACATCTTCACGGCATTTCAAGAAGTTCGCCAATTTACTGTGAGTCTTATTAAAAGCTTATCACTTTTGCATTGTCCTTGTTAAAGAACTAAGCTTTTTATTTTGTTAGTTATAGATTTGTTCCGTTGCATCATTTATTTTTGTTGGCTGATTTGGATTTAAAAGAAGAGCATTCCCCTGCGATGGATTTTTTTATAATTTCTCGAATTTCATATTGAATTCTTTTTTTTCGTCATAGGCTAAGATGTCGTCATCACCTTTTCCAATCTTGGACAACCGACCAATTGACAAGTGGAAGGTTACGGAATTGAAGGAAGAGCTTAAAAGACGGAGATTAACAACAAGAGGCTTGAAGGAGGAACTGGTTAGGCGTTTAGATGAAGCCCTTCGTGTTGAGCAAGAAGAGTCTGAAAGACTCAACAGTGCTGCGCTTGCTGCTTCTGTCGCAGCCAATCAAGAGGCTGAGATCGCTCATGGTACTGGAGGCGCCGTTACACCAGATCGAATGCAAACCACTCCTGTCGCTGGAGCGGCATTCAGCACTGAGAGCACTCCATCTGCAGCTGAGACAACGGCTGAAGCATCAGCTGCTGTTGAGACTACACCACCACCCACGGTGTTTTCAAACCCAGAGGTTAACGCTAGTGGCCAGGATGAAAAGGTTGATGATGTCAGAGCTGGTCGTGATACTTCAGTGGTTGATGCGAATCTACAAGAAGCTCAGGAAGTAGATGTGAATGATGGACTTGAATCTGGTGTCGTGACTGCAACTGATGCAGTAGTTACCGAAGAGGTGGCTAATGAACAGATTATTCAGAAACCTGATGTAGAGAGTAAGGAAACATTTAGCGTGTCTGATTCTAAGGCTCAACCTACTTACAACCAGGTATCTGAGGTCATCCCCGTTACAGGGTTTGAGGTAAAATCTGATTGTATTTCTACTGATTCTGTGTCAAATAATGAGAAAATAGAACTAAAGGATAACGAAATTGCTGATAATGTCAAATTAGACCAAAATGTTAATAAGTCCCAAGAGCCATCAACAGTCACTGGCGAATCGCATCCAATGGATGTCGAGGAGCCACTTGAGCAGAGGACATCTGTTGGAGGTGGAGATGACAGGGATGCTGCTATTGCAGATATGACCAAAGGAAATAATATCATTGATGCAGGCGACTCAGAAAAGTTGAATTTAGATAGAAGTTCTGGTGATGAGTCTATGGAGGATGAGCCAGAGACAAAGCAAACTGAGTCAGTTACATCTCATGAGGCGGTGGATAAGAGTGAGAAAAATGACATGCTTACTGGTAATGAGGAAAGCCGTGCTGATGTTATGGATGGTCGGAAAGGAGAATCCCCTGAAAATAAAAGTCATCCACTTGTGGCTTCTGACAAAAGAAAGCTTCCTGTTATTGGTAAGGCTTCTCAATTTCGTTTCGTGTATTACTCTCTTTGTTTTCTGTGTTTGATCTTGTGGTGTTGGCTTTTGAAGCATGTAGTTACTTCTTGTATCTGTTGAATTCAAAGTTACGAATGATGAAATGTTTTGACTTGTACTTCATTGTAGATCAAGAAGCTGTTGGAAACAATGAGCCTGCAAAGAGGCAACGCCGATGGAACTCTGAGAGTATTAAGGTTCCTGCAGCACAGGCCACTAATAGCGCCACACCCACAACAACTCCGAGGTCAAGTGGTCTAAAGCGCAACTTTTCAAGATCCGACTCTTCGGTTAGCGAGGATGGACCCAAGGAACGCGTGGGTATGTACCCTATATGTTTGTTCCCATCTCTTATTCGTTGTCTTAGAACATTGTCTTATACTATATGTGTTCTATATTTGTTGGCAGTTCCTCCATCTCCAAAGGAGCCTACGAATTCCCTCAGGATTGATCGTTTCCTTAGGCCGTTCACATTGAAAGCTGTTCAAGAGCTTCTGGGTAAAACCGGAAACGTCACTAGTTTCTGGATGGATAACATTAAGACCCACTGCTATGTATCAGTAAGACCGCTTCTTCAAATCCTGTTGGTTTACAAAAATGTTGATTCTTGTTTTGTTCTTAAAAACTTCAATTTATCTATATCCAAAGAATTTCTCGTAACCTGATCTTGGTGTGATGTGAATGCAGTATTCTTCAGTTGAAGAAGCTGCAGCAACAAGAGAAGCAGTGTATAACCTCCAGTGGCCAGCTAACGGAGGCCGCCTTCTGACAGCTGAATTTGTTGGGTCAGAAGAAGTGAAGGCAAAACTGGAAGCACCTCTGCCTCCTCCTCCTCAGGCTCAGGCTCAGGCTCAGGCTCTACCGCCACCTCCCGCTGCTCTTCCACCTCCACCGCCTCTAGCCAAAGCACCTCCAGTCATAGAACGTCTTCCTCTTCCACCTCCTCCTCCTCCTCTAGTCCCTGAGGAACAAGAACCTCCCATAGTCACTCTGGATGATCTGTTCAAGAAGACAAAAGCAATCCCCAGGATATATTACTTGCCCTTGTCAGAGGAACAAGTTGCAGCTAAACTTGCAGCTAAGAACAAGTGATGTTGGTGATTTCAGGTCATTATTTTCGTAGCAGGATCTTAGAAATTTAGCTCAGTGCGGACAAAAGTTGAGGACTTTTGTCAAGTTTGGTTTGGTATTTCTAATGTAGAACGCAGGAGAAGACTCTTTCTTAATGTTTACTAGACTTTGGTTCATTTGATGAACGGACAGAGTTGCTTGGATCTTTGTGTGTTGTGAACCTCTCCATTTCTCTTTTCCCCTTTTTATGGAGCTCTGAACAAATTGCTGGTTTTAAAAATAAGTATACTAACATGTATCAGTCGTCTATCAGATTTCTCTTGTCCCTCGTTTTTAACTCCGAGTCTAAATCGATTCTGAGGTTTAAATACTTAGGCATGTCTTCTTAATTTTAGGTTATGAATGAATAAGCGAAGAGGAATGTTTTCCGAGAAATTAAAATATCGATATAACTAAACATCCATAGATGAAACCTTTAATACTCGAGAAGGGAACACCAAGTAACATACAGATTGTACCTTTACACGAAAACTATAAACACGACCAAGATACGTTTTAGACACATCTGACATCCACATACATACATACATTCACATACAAGGACAAATTACGTAGAGAAATGTCTGAACTAGTCCTCCAAGAATTTCCTTACTTATGGTTTCACTCTTGCGATTTGGTCGTTACTTGTTCATCATTATAAGATAAGTGAGAAGGATAGATTTTGTTAGAAATCCTTCCAGTGGCGAAAGAGGTTTCGACTGCGAGATTTTGAGCTTTTTCTTCTCTCTTCTTCTCTCTCTTTGTCTTCTCCTTGAGCTCCTCCTTGAGCTTCTCCTGCATAATATGTAGGGATGCGTAACGTGCTCCGATGGACGACATTTTCTTGTTTTGTGTTTATTAACGAAATAAATGTTGTAAGAATGCTTATGTATAGCTTAGAGTTTCCAAGTGAATGTTGAGTTTGTTGAAGACTGCCCTATATATAGAGGTTTTTGTGATTTCATCGCCCCTTGTATTATATTTTGTTTTTTCTCTTTTAGTTTTTATATATGAGAATTTTTGGCTTTTGGGTCTATAGTTTTCATGATGTTGCATGTAACAATTTCATAAAGTGTAGATCAAACTTACCTCCATTAGATCCATGACCTTACCTCCAAATCTGGTTTGACACCACAAGTTGATTTTTCCATTCTTATTTTAAAACTTTCTTCTCATCTCTTTCAAACTCCAAAATAGCTATCATGTAGGAAAAAGTTTTTACTAAGCTTCTCTTAGCCTATGACTATGAATTAAGATGATAACATATTTTATTCTTGGATGAGACTATGCATCTAACTTCTTTTTGTAAAATTATTGTAGCTTGATTATCTGTATACATCGTGATTAGATGGTTTAAACTATGTGAAGTGGATTCTTCCACAACTTAACATATACTCTCTTTGTTTGTAAATATATGATGTTTTAGTTTTTTTATTTGTTCCACAAAATATAATATTTTAAAGTATTAAATGTATTTTTTATAGATTTTAAGAAAAGTAATTAAAATTATTAAAATTCTTAAATTTTTATTGTTTAACAGTTATAAAAAAATTAATCATTGTTAAAAAGTAATGCATTAATAACTAAAACATGATTGTTTCTTAATTTATGTGAATATGTCAAAATGGAGTACTTCGTAATCGTTCATTAAGAATAATTAATTAGGGAGGTTTCATCTAATATGTGGCTTTCGCTTTAAGGGCGGCTCTTATATCAATGACATAAGTTAAAGTTATGGTCCATAGTATATATCTTCGCCATATATTATGATTAATCTTTTGCATGCTTAGCTAACTAATCTGATATAATTTATCGACCAAACCTGTATAAATTAGCATGTACCATGTATTCACAACGATATCACAACTTATTTATGTTTTTATATATTATTTATCTATCAGTTAAACTCAAACCAATGTTAAATTTTACTGTTAAGATTATGAGTTTTCATCTTAAAAATCTGGCACATGTTCTGAAAATTTTGTCATCGATTTGAAATTTCTAACGATAGAAAAGTAATAGATATTGATCTCCAACAATAATATATCAGTTTTCGGAAACGAGTACCTAGCTAATATTATTTTAACATGTTTTTGTTACTAATTAGTAATGAATATGTTAACTTCGTGGGCGGCTCGTAGATTATTAGATGAATGGCATTACTCAGCCCATAGGTTAATAAATAAACCGTGTACACGTTCGTATAGGTGTATTATCTTCTATATATTAAATGAGAAACTAGTTTTTCTTTTTTTTTTTGCTAATGTGATATATTGCGATCAAAGTGATTTTAGAGAGAAAAAAATCGTTTAATTACTAAAGCAGAAACATAAACGTGCATGTCTACATCTGATTTATATATATATATAGATGTATATATATGCTTTTATCCTGATATTTATGCATTTTATGAGTTCTTGGTATCCTTTGCAAAGCACATGTGTTTAGAAATTGTTGGAACAATATATAACATCTTTCATTTTTTCTTAACTTTTAGGCAAAGTCAAATTTCACATAAAGGAACAAATAACTGGACTCCGACTAGTTGGCCACTATTCTCCAATGCCTACCTATCTTTTGACTTATTAGATTATTTACTGATTAATAGTTCTGTGTTTTCACTGCAAAAAATTTATCGATAATTCGCCAATATGTATAGTGTGTAGTTTCACACACACACGATATAGGCACACTGGACACAGATTAGATCATGGTGATAGCGATGATAATATATTAAAGTCCATGCTAGTGCTAAATCACGAATTATGGTGAAATGATGATGACGATAACTATCAAGAAATCACGACTTTAAAGGTGAGGTCTATGTATGATCGAATTGATGTTATTCATTCATCATAATTCATCATGAGTCAATTAATATCATTTGAAATCTTGGAATTAAAATCTTGTTTGTTTATAGTTAAATTGTTGCTAGTAAATATAGTAATTAGCTTGGAGCCAATAACAAGAGATTAATGGACAACTGTCTCATACTTTCTACCAAAAGGCTAATCCATAAAACTAATCGTCTTCTCAATCCATATTCGTTAGTTAAATGTTCATTATCGATTGTGCAACCAATTATTCAATGTTATGGGATCCTTTTGCTTAACTTTCAAAAACTTTCAAAAAATAAAATGTCTGAGCCCGGGTTCGAACCGGGGACCTCTAGTGTGTGAGACTAGCGTGATAACCGACTACACCACCCAGACTTTGTTGTTTATGTTTTATATTAATAAAATAAGACTTTAATAAACATCTGACAGATGACGTAGCTCTTATATGAAAACCAAAAGCATGAGAGTCATACGAAACCCAAATACCAATTGGCAGCACAGCAAACGGGCAACCTATGGTTTTAAAATGGCGGTTTTCAAAAACTATTTGGTAGTCGAAAAGAGCTAAAATATAAAAAAAACCAATCGGAAACCTAATTAAATAAATATCAAACTGAATTGATTTCAAACAATTACTTGTATATATAGAAACATGAAAGAATTTTCTCTAACACTTACACAGGTTTATACGGATTGTGTAAACTGGAAAAAAATACAAAATGAATATAAGTCCACGTTTTGTGTATGTGACAAGACTTGTATTGTATGTTCTACGAAATCAACGAACATGTGTTACACACGATAAAAATCCGTGCGATAAAAAAATGAGTGCATGTGGGTCTTTTTTAAAAAATTTACGATGACGTTAACTGTCAAGAGATCACGAACATAGAAATATCGATGGTAACTCAAAAGTATGGATCTCTTCCTTTTTTTTTTTTAATAAAAAGGGCACGGATCTCTTCATTTTCTTTTTTTGGGCCTTCAGACAAAAGCTCCAAGTTTAATATACAAGGATAACAAAACAAAAATAATAATTTACAAAGACAATATTGACGTAGAACAAAATTGTTTTGTTACCAATCCAATGTAATGTTCCTTTCAATGTAAAGCTTGTCAATATACTCTATGATCGGTCGTGACGCTTCCATGTACCTTCGCATGTTCTTCTCAACAGACTGATCTGTTTCGTTAAGCCGTAACAGAAGCTGATCCCTCGTCGGAAGTGTATACATTCCGGCGTAAACCGCGGTTCTAACGGCCCACGTATGAAACGGCGCGCAGACTTCTGTGTAAGCTGTTGTCGCAGCGTCTTTCAAAGAATACTCATCTGTCATCAAGAACTGTTCGAAGATTGCTCGGATTAGGTCTAAACCTTGTCTCACGCGTCGTAGATTACGCGAATGGCTTCCTGGTGTTTTAACAGTCTCCTTCTCCACGTCTAGGTCCAAGATGTTCTGTAACGTGTCGAATGTTTTCGAAGCTTCCACCAAATCTTTGACCTTGGAGACGTACTCCATTTCCGCAAACTTGAAGGCGAATCCGAGGCAGCTGAAGAGAATAGCGACGTGAGTGCACGCGCCGCAGAACGCATCAAGCCTTAATCCATCCTCCTCGACTGAGCTGGCGGGTTTCAGCAGATCCGCCAGATCTTCGAACGCCTCGGTGATTACCGACAAAGGCGTGTTGATTTTGGCGGGTGTCGTGGTGCATACGGCATCCTCGAACGTGTCGTCTTCTTCCTCTTCTTCCATAACTTTCTTTCTCTCCTCCTCCTTTTTATATAGCTTCGCCACGTTTGCTGAATTTTTTGAAAACTCTTTGGATCCTGATGGTTGTTGACTTGCAAGAAACGAAAGACTTTGTTATGTATTGGCGATTATGTTAGGGGACGAGGTTTTTCGCAACACATACGGGTTCACCAATCAATCAAGGTTAGAAACAATTTTTTTTATAATGGAAAATTTAACTATATAAAGAATGGCTATAAATGCTTGCAGCTATTTTGGTGAGAGAAAGAGGATATATAGTCATCGTGATCTAAGTAAAATTTTACATAATGAGATTTAGAATGTTATATTTGTCAAATCATATTATCATCTTGATTACGTGATATCATTTTGTCTAGTAAGAAAATATCGTTTTCAGTGGGAGAAATTTTATTTATTTCTCAAATCATAAGGAAGAGAGAGTAGAGAGAGTTAGATTGGTTTCATTAAACGGACAAAGAAGCAATATAACAAGATGAAACGGTTTTATAAAAACTCTCATTCGCTTTCTTTCGTCCCCCTTCTTCACAACCTGGAGATGGAATAGTCCAATGCATCCACCAAGAAATCTGTAGATACAAAACACAATCCATTTCATTACATTGCATTAATAAGTTTTTGTCTGAAACCAAAAAATAAACAAAAAGTTATTATGAATTTTACCTGCATCGTCTTTGGTGAAACACATTGGTGGCTTTATCCTGAAAACATTCCCATGAAGTCCTCCTTTTCCAACGAGAATGCCAAGTTCTGCATTACGAGAAAAGACCAAGATTATTTTCTTCAGCCAATTGCTTCTTTAATACCAGTAAATTAAAATCGATGCGTTGGCTTGTAATGTAGTTTTTACCTCTAAGTTGCTCAAACAAGACAGCTGTTTCAGCCTTGGCTGGTGTTTTGTCTTTGCGGTCAGTCACAAGCTCGATACCAACCATTAGCCCCCTTCCTCTCACATCTCCAATGACTGAAACCAAACACACGAGAGATTTAAGCCTAAAAACAGAGTAATGATCGGATTTAAAAGATTGTTTGTTTACTTACTATCATGCCTTTTCTGCAGATCTTTCAAACGTTGAATAAGGTGTGAACCAACTTCAGCACAATGTGCTTGGCGTTTCTCCTTGTCGATAACGTTTAGAACAGCAAGTCCACCAGCTGAACAAACCGGGTTTCCACCAAAAGTGTTGAACTGAATCTTCGTAGCTAACACGCTCGCGATTTCTGGTGTAGTCACTACAGCTCCTAATGGCAATCCATTTCCAATTCCCTATCAATACAATAGGTACCATTTAAAAAAAAAAAAAAAAAATCTAGTCGATGATTAGAGAACAGAGCAAAATGGTAAAAGCTTCTTTTGACAAACCTTAGCCATTGTGACTATGTCAGGAACTACATCTTGAGTCTGGAAACCCCAATAGTGACTTCCTGTCCGGCCAAATCCAGTTTGGACTTCATCGGCAATGCACACACCACCAGCGTTGCGTACAATTTCATAAACCGACTTTAAGTAACCAGGAGCTAATTCCACAGTTCCTCCAACCCCCTGAAGTTGGAATGATTATGGCGTGGTGAATATGATGCTCAAGAGACCCGTAAATCAAAAGAAAAATAGTTTAAAACTGATGGATGGTTCTTTTAGACAAAAACCTGGATGGTCTCCGCGATAAATCCAGCCACTTTTCCAGAAGTACCATAGTCGATATGGTCTTGGACATCTTTAGCATAAAGAGAAGCATTAGACCCAAATACTCCACGGTATGGATCTGGATTTACGACGTGGTGGATCTCCCCCTGCATAAAACAGAGTTATCGGCAAACAAAAGTTACAAACACGTTATCGTAGAGTATTATATTGCAGAGGCTTTTATTCTGAATTTCTTGGTGACAAACCTGTGGTAATGGGTACTTCCAAGTGTTAAGGGCTGTGAGTCCAATAGTATTAGAACTTCCACCATGATAAGCATTTCTCAATGAAATCATCTCAAGGCTACCGGTGTAAAGCCTAGCCATCATCATTGCTAGCTCATTAGCTTCTGAGCCAGAATTCACAAAGTAGACAACCTGCATCCATATCGGGAAAGCTTTGCTGATTCCTCGAACAATGCAGCAACAGAAACTTAACTACACCATTGTTCTTGGAGTTGCTTTCGGATTTGTTTCTTTACCTTTAGATTTCCAGGCATCTTAGCAGCTAATGCTTCAGCGAAATCGCCTATGGCATGATGCAAGTATATAGTGGTCGCATGCTGAAGAAGCTTGCTCTGTTCATTAATAGCATTCAGAATGTCCGGATGGCAGTGGCCGCATGAGACAGTGACTATTCCAGCAAAGGCGTCTAGGTATCGTCTACCAGACTCATCAAACAAGTATTGCATCTTCCCTTCAACGATGTTAAGCTGCAAGTGAACATGATGATAAAACCAGTATTAGTCTCAGATCCCAACTAAAATTCAGTGGATTCACTAGCAGAGTTAACCTGATCAGACGCAGGCTTATGTATAAGGGAATTTACATCACACAAATCGTTTTCTGGTTTCTAAGATTAGATCAAGCATAACCATAACAATTGATCCTAAATACTGCGAAAAATCAGGAGATTTATGAATCCAAAGACGCAAATGACAGTTCTTAATCCAACACAGAACTTCAATCCTACTATTTGATTTCACCAGAGCACGTCAGTCAAACCACGAGAAAACAAATCGATTTCTGGGTTCTAAGATTAGATCAAGCATAACCTTAACAATTGAATCCTAAATAATGCAGATTAATGAATCCAAAGACGCAAATGACAGTTCTTAACCCAACACAGAACTTCAATCCTACTATTTGATTTCACCAGAGCACGTCAGTCAAATCACGAGAAAACAAAAAAATTAAAGCAAAGACGTACAGGCTTTTGGTAGAAATGGAAAAGAGACGGTCCGAGGAACTTCTTCCGTTTCTGGAAAACTTCATCGGCGGAAGGACCTTTATACGGCCGCGGCTGGTGATCGAACGGCGGAAGCTGCGGCGAAGGAGAGGTGGAGAAACCCGAGCGAAGAATGGAGATCGCGGGGCGGTGATGGTGGATCCCGGAGGAGTTTGAAGCTCTGTCGACGACTCTCTTGAGAAGTTGCCTATGTAACGCCATATCTGTACGGAGCAATTAGAGAGAGAGAGAAGTATTGAAAGGACTGTAATTCTAACGATTCAATGAGTGATTAGTTAGTTAAAACGGATTTGCAGAAATGATGACGTGTCAAATAGGATTCTCAAAAGCAGACTAGTATCTCTATTCTCCATAAAGATAAAATCAAATAAGATTCCATTTGAATTAGACTGCTGATTCACCGCCGACGATGATACTTGCATTATTAATAAATGACGTGTCACTGACTCAGAGACGGAGCATCCAAGGATATCCTCGTTCGAAATTATTAATTTAAAATTAGTTACAGCCTAAAATATTGATGGAAGTATGTGTTGACCAAATTTAAAAAAAAAAAAAAGGTTGTAATAGTCTAATGGGTAAAGGAGTCACTATACAGATTAGGAGATCATGATCTGAGATTTCATATTTTGTATATAAAAAAAAAATGTTTAAGACGTGCCACTTGACACAAGGCTATTCAAACAGGTCATCATGCTAATAGAGTTGTCGTCCATAACAACCAACGCATTTGATATAAAATATCTGTTATATGTCTTTGTATTGTCCTTAGTTGGTCACCGATACGTAACGTCCACTGCTATAATCTTCTTTTGGTTTTATCGTAAAAAAAACTATCTTGTTTATGATATTCGTAATTTTCTCTTTGAGTCGTATGGTTGTCTTAATATACTTTTCCTTTTTACCAAAATATCAGTTACAAGTTTTTAATGAAAGGACATAGTGATCACTCACATGCACCACAACTCGCACTTAACGCAAGAGCATTAAGACTAGTAGTTTAATGTATTCTTCATGTTACGATTGAAAACAAATATCTGGATCAATACTATGGCAAACGAAATACGATTAAAAAGTTATAATTATTCATTTATTTTAACGATGCAATACATAATGGAACAAAGTTAAATGCAATATTCTCAATATCCTGAAGGGAAACCTCCTTTTCGTGGATCACTAACTGCTACAAGCATGCTCTTTCCGTTGGAATGTCCCCCGGATTCTTCAATTATGAACTGAGATATCGTTCCTCCGGCAATCGGCGTTAGAACATGACCTTTCTTCTCCAACACATCTCTTGTCTCTTTAGGAATCTCAAAATGATCATCGTAAACCGTCGTCCAATTCTCATACGAAATTTGGTTTGGTATCAGCTGCAGAATCAAATTCTAGTTATATATGAACAAAGAACAAGAAAGTTTCTATCTTGGGTAAAAATTAAAATCAAACTAAAAAAACCTGGTGGTAGATTCTTGGAGCCATGACGGAAGAGAGAGGATCCATGTTGAGGAAAAAATGATTCAAGAAAACTTCTGATGTCGCGGCGATGATATACATTCCTCCGCTCGCACCCACGGCGGCTTTCACTTTACCGTCCTGCAAACCAAGGCAATCAAAACTGTCATTCGGAACCCTAATTCAAAGGTATCGTGTAGCACAAGTAATTTTTTTTTTTCTTACCTTGAGCACAATGGCGGGAGTCATTGAGGATAAAGGCCGTTTCCCGGAACGGATGAAGTTAGCCGGTGCAGGTGGCGGCACATCCAGGTTACCACCAGATTTCATGGGGATCGAGAAATCATCCATTTCATTGTTCAGAACGATTCCAGTGCTTGGAGACAACATTACTGCCCCAAAGTAACTGTTTATTGTACTGGTCATTGAAACAGCATTTCTCTCGCTGTCTATTATCGACAAATGGCTCGTCCCGTGATCATTGATCTCATTCCATCTACGATTTGGGTAAAGGATAAATATTCAAGAATCAAACAAGACATATGTTGATATTGTAATAGATCGAACAAAACTTACTTGGCACCGTAATATTTGGGATCAAAGGTTTTTTCATCGTTTATCTTGCTCTTCAAGTCTTGTGCAAACTTTGGAGACAACATATCTGAAACAACCTTAGTAACATCGACGAAATCTGGATCCCCGAGGTTCATTCTAATTGCGAATGCGTGTTTCAGAGCCTCAACAAGTCGATGAACACCGAGAGGGCCCGAAACACCTGATGGAATCCCATACTGAGAAAGAATATTCAAAACCTACAGCACAAGAAAGCCCCCAAAAACTTAAACCTAGGATTTGATGAAATGTGAAACCTTTGCCTAAAAGAAAGACTTACAAGCACCATTGCAGGGCCACCGGATGAAGGAGGAGGCATACCGAGTAATCGGTATCCAACAATATCTGTAGATAACGGTTCTTTAACCTTAACTTTATAATCCTGCAGATCTTTCAAAGTTATTATCCCCCCTGACTTTTGTATATCACTCACCAAGTTATTTCCAACAGTGCCATTGTAAAATGCTTTTGGACCGTATTCAGCGATTTGACTCAGTGTAAAAGCCAGTTTTGGGTTAGAGATGATCGTCCCTGGTATCTTAAGCTCTCCCTTTGAAACAAATAGCTCAGAGAGACCTTTGTCTGCTAAGATATCGTCTTTAGTGTGGTTCATCTGCATGTAGAGGTACTTTGAAATCTTGAATCCTTGAGCTGCAAGTTTCTGTGCGGGATACACTAATTGTTTCCATGGTAGCTTCCCGTGTTGTGTCCAAGCCGTGAATAGACCTGCGACTTCCCCAGGAACGGCTACTGACAGGGCTCCTTTCTTCTTTAGATCAAGATTACCATCATACATATTCTACATCAAGAGCGTTGAAGAAAATGTTACTTAAGCTCAAAATCGCGTTGGAAACACATATTCAATCAGGGGAAAGAAACATAAAGGAAATGCTTTTATTTGCATGGAAATATAATTAATAATGCATTAAGAGGAACAATTAAGATATATATATGATTCAAATGTAAGGTAAAATTAACGCTATTAAAAAGCTCAAGACAGCGTTTATATCTAAGAGGAAAAAATGAGAGCAATGGTAGTTAAGTTCTTGATTGCATCAAAAAAATACTTATTAAATTGAAATGCGATATTCTTGAGGTCGCATTAATTTTTTTTTTTTTTGTCCCAATGGCAAAGCAGGAACAAGTATTGTCAATGAATCAAACGCTGATTTCTAAACGCATATTTTGATCAGAGTTAAAAGAAAAAAGAAATTTGTTATTAACCTCAGTGGCGCGGAGCGGAGCGGTTTCTCTACAATCATAAGCTATTTCTTTCCCATCAGCTATCTTAACCACTATAAACGCTCCACCGCCTATTCCGCTAGACGCTGAACTTACAACGCCCAAACAGAGAGCAGCAGCTACTGACGCATCAACCGCGTTTCCTCCTTGACGAAGAGCATTCATCCCTATTTCGGAACACCGTCCATCATCCGTGGCAACCGCACCATGATACGTGGCAATACTTTGTTGCTTATTCTCAGCCGCAGCGTTTTGCAGGAACGCGATTAGAAAAAGAGCGATCGTCGCTGTTCTTATGAGAGACATTGCTACGATTGATAGAGAATCAAATCAAAGATGAATCACAAAGGGAAAACAAAAAAAATTAAGCAGATATTTTAACTCTTTATTGACAACATATTCGTTTAACAAAATTTCTGAAGAAATTCCGAGACATTACTATTAAACGTTAAAATTTAGTTAGTCCAAGTTTCGACATAGAATATGACTATATGAGCAGGAGAAATTCATAAAAGTAAGGAAAAAGGGACCAATCTGAAGATTCAGAAATTATCTTCTTTGGAATTAGATAAATAATTTAACTTACAATTTATCTGGATGCCGCTTTCTGAACTCGTCCTCTTACGTTCAGACGAATATATAAGACGCTGTGGTCAAACAGAATTTCTTGGTAGATAAATTTGTTGAATATCTCTATATAAAACTTTCCAAATGTCTGAAAGCTAACTTTAGGTAGATAATAAACGAATTTTGAATATCTAAACTCCTTTTCAAAAGTTGAATTCATTTTTGACTGGTTGTTATTACTGATGTTGTATACATTAATATTTATGTTTACAGTTTTAAATCATACATGTTTTATAATTTTTTTTTTGTTCTCAGCCAATTTTTTTTTTTACTGTAAGCATTTTTTTTCATTTTGGGTCTCATTGGTAATAGTTATAGTTTTACATTTTACTGTAGAAATATGGTTGTAAGTGTTTTTGCTGTAGCTATAGATTTATTTCTTTAAACCTTTTGCTATAGAATTATAAAATTTGGAAAACATAAAATTATGTGCTTTAGAAAGAATGCTTTGTACAGCCAAAAAAATAAAAAATAAAAATAAAAAAAGAAATATTTTGATTGTGAGCAATTAAGAAAAAGATAAAATCTATAAATCATAATTGATATGATTTAGAACTGTAAGTATGATAAATATTGTTGTGCATAGCATTTACAACAACAATCAAAAGAATAAAATCTACAATTAAAACAAGAATAAAATCTACAATTAAAGCAAAAAAATTACAACCATATTTATACCAGCAAAAATGTAAGGGGGGTGTATTGAAACTAAAATTTTAGAGAATTTGAGAAGATTTGAGTTTTAATGAAATTTTAGATAATTTTATGTGGATTAGGGAAGTTGATAAGATTTGATAATAAAATTATATGAAATCCCACATAAAACAATGGAATTTTGTTTTCTATATTTTTAACTAATTAACTCCACCAAATCATTTAAAAGTACTCAATATTTTGTAAAATTCACTATTTAAAATATTTCTAATAACAGTGAATTTGATTTGATTTTTACAAATTCTTGATTGAATAACATAGATTTTAAAGTGATTTTAATTGGTTTTATATAAATTTCATGTTCAATAACATGGACTTTGATAAGACATTTATAAATCATTAGTTGAATAACATGAAATTTTTAAATAACCACAAAATCTTCTAAAATTTTTGTTTTAATACATCCCCTAAAATTACAGCTATTACCAATCATATTGTTTTTTTTACAAAGTTCCTCGTTGTCAATGTTATTTTAGACTAAGTGGCCCAATATTATTAAACTCATTGATGATACATCATCACCTTTCTTAAATGACACATGAAAAAACATTTACAGAAAATGTTCTACTTTAACCGAAAAAAAAAATCCTTTAATGAAATTTTCTTGTTCTTATTATGGTTAAAAATTCAAAATCAATTTCACTAGTAGATACTCATTTAATGTTTCGTACTCTGTTTATCTTTTCAGTGAAATTTTTAATGAAAAAAAGATAAGCTCCTAATACAAAAACAATTTTGAACTTTCCAAAGGATCGGTTTACTCCCGTGCTGTTTTTTAAAATTAAATTATCTATTTTTTCTTAAAGATAAATGTTTTAATTCCAATATACCCCATATTGCTATCGAAGAAATAAGAACGGTGCTATATGGCTAATTATGTTTTTGACTAAAGGTTTTACGATGCCAATTATGTTTCATTAAGAAATTCGATTTTTAAAAGTTTCTGGATCAATAGTAGCGCAGAAAAGAATAAAAATAGAGAGGTTAATATTCATCATAAGTTCGATGCAATAAACTGTGGAAAAAAATCAAATCAGATATGAGATATCAATATCCTGAAGGAAACCCTCCTTTCCGTGGATCACTCACCGCCACAAGCTCACTCCTGCCGGAATTGTCACCGGATTCTTGAACTATTAACTGAGCAATTGTCCCTCCGGCAATCGGCGTTAGGACGTGACCTTTCTTCTCCAACACAGCTCTTGTCTCTTTAGGAATCTCGAAATGATCACTGAACACTGTCGTCCAATTTTCATACGAAACTCTGTTTGGTATCAGCTGAAAATGAAATTACAAAAAGCAACTTTTAGCTATGAGTAAGTTAAAGTAAGGTTCTATTTAGGGCAGAAGAAAGAAAAAGAAAAAAGAAAGACCTGATGGTAGATCCTTGGAGCCAAGACGGAAGAAAGAGGATCCATCTTGAGGAAAAAATGATTCAAGAAAACTTCCGTTGTCCCGGCGATGATGTTGGCTCCTCCGCTTGCACCCACCGCGGCTTTCACTTGACCATCCTACGTAAACAACCGCATACAAAAACAGTCGGTTGGAGCCTCATTGCGAGTTTCGTGTATCACAAGTAATAAGGTGTTTTTCTAACCTTGAGTACAATGGTGGGTGTCATAGAGGACAACGGTCGTTTCCCGGGACGGATGAAGTTAGCCGGCGCCGGTGGCGGCACATTTAAGTTACTGCTGGATTTCATGGGGATCGAGAAATCATCCATCTCGTTGTTCAGAACGATTCCGGTGCTTGGAGATAGCATCAATGCCCCAAAGTAACCGTTTATTGTACTGGTCATCGAAACAGCGTTCCTCTCACGGTCTATGATCGATAAATGGCTTGTACCGTGGTCGTCGATTTGATTCCACCTACGATTGATTAGAGAGAGAAAGATTGATAAATCAAGAGTTAAAAAGAAGAAATGAAAGGGTTATAACAGATGAAAAATCCTTACATGCCGCCATAATATTTGGGATCAAAGGTTTTATCGTCGTTTATCTTACTCTTCAAGTCTTTTGCAAACTTTGGCGACAACATATCCGAAACAACCTTTGTAACATCTACGAAATCCGGATCCCCAAGGTTCATTCTAACCGCGAAAGCGTGTTTCAAAGCCTCTATCAGTCGATGAACACCGAGAGGGCCCGAAACACCAGATGGAATCTCATATTGAGAAAGAATGTTCAAAACCTGCAGCGCAAGAAACTCTGTAAAAACCTAGGTTTGTTAAAAAATGTGAAATTCTCGCCAAAAGAAAATCAGACTTACAAGCATCATTGCAGCGCCGCCGGATGAAGGAGGAGGCATACCGAGCAGTTGGTATCCGAGAATGTGTCCAGACAACGGTTTTTTAACCGTAACTCTATAACTTTGTAGATCTTTCAAAGTTATAATCCCTCCGGATTTACGGATATCTCTCGCTAGGTTAATTCCAACCGTGCCATTGTAAAACGCTTTTGCACCGTACTTGGCGATTTGCCTTAGCGTTAAAGCCAGTTTTGGGTTACGACAAATCGTCCCTGCTTTCTTGAGCTCTCCATTTGAAACAAATAACTCGGAGAGACCTTTGTCTGCTAAGATATCGGCTCTAGTCGCGTTCATCTGCATATAGAGATACTTTGAAATCCTGAATCCTTTTGCAAGTTTCTCTGCAGGCCTCACTAACCGCTTCCATGGTAGCTTCCCGTGCTGTTTCCAAGCGGTGAATAAACCCGAGACTTCTCCGGGAACACCTACTGATAAAGCTCCTTTCTGCTTTAGAGCAAGATTGCCTCCATACATATCCTACATCAAGGGAAACCACCAAGAAATGTCTTTTTTTTTTCTTTGTCACCAACCAAGAAATGTACTGTCTATGATTTCATAAACGTTAAGGAAAACGGTATATAAGCTCAAGATAGCGTTCGATGCCATATTTAATCAGACGAAAGAAGTGTTAGGAGATGCTATTAAATGCAAACATTTCCTGCGTCAAGAGTAACAACAACAATCAAGAACTATACAAATTATTTTGGCCAAAAACACAAAATTTAAGAAAGTTACTTTTCTCCAAAAAAAACACACTATTAAATATATAAATTAAATATAATCATTTAAAAAAAACTACAAAATATGGTGATTGATCATATAATATTCAGTAAAGTAAAAAGTGCATAAAAAATACACTTTCAAAACAACTAATATTATGAAACAGGTGAATACAAAAATGTTAGGAAGATGCAATTTAAGCTCAAAATCACGATCAAAACAGTATTTGTTAGGAAGAAAAAACCACACGTTAGTAAAAGCTATTTGGGCTCAAGATTGCGTTAAAACTTAAAACTCCTTTTTAATAAGAATATGTCATAAAACGCAAATTGAGCTCAAGATGGCGTTCAAAACAATTATACAAGGAAGCTCAGAAACATTAGTACCCCCATTAACGTTGTACGCCAAGAGCAAGACCAAGATTGTTTATGATTCAAAACCGTTAGCCAAAACGCCTATTCTAAAACGCGTATCTTGATCAGGCGATAAAAAGAAAGACAACATTACTAAAAGAACGTGTTACCTCAGTGGCACGGAGAGGAGCTGTTTCTCTAGAATCATAAGCAATTGCCTTCCCACCAGCAATCTTAACAACTGTAAACGCTCCACCGCCTATACCGCTAGACGCTGGACTCACGACGCCCAAACAAAGAGCAGCAGCTACCGACGCGTCAATCGCGTTTCCTCCTTGACGAAGAATACTCATCCCTATTTCAGAACACCGTCCATCATCCGTGGCAACCGCACCGCGATACTTAACAATGCTTTGCTGTCTTTTCTGAGCCGCGGCATTTTGCAGAAAAGCGATTAGAAGAAGAGCGATCGCCGCTGTTCGAACCAGCGACATTGCTACGATGATCGATGGAGAATCAGAGTTTAGACCAGAGATTAGTCACAAAGGATGACACACAAGTAGAGATGATCTTTGACGTTTAAACGACAACAGATTCGTTTACCAATAAAATTTGAAGGATATTCGAGCTTCCCCAGATATTGAAACTAGACTAGTCAAATTTTGAAAACTTTAAATCAGTCTCACGCGTATAGGTAAAAGCTAAAGAACCACCTAACACTTTATTTTTCTGAGTTGACCATACAAAAAAATAAAAAGTGACTCCCCCTAAAAAAAAGAGACTTTGGTATAGAGCCAAATCCATGCAAGAATTTAGTAAGTCCGAGTCTGAATATTATGTATGGAAAAATCATAAAATTGAAAAAAAAAAAAAAAATCAGGGGCAGTGTGGAACTTCAGAAATGTCTCACTATGTAAAATGTTGAAGAAGCTTCTACCATTATTGATTAATCTAAGCTTCTACCATAAAATTGAAGAAGCTGATAAAAACTTACAATTCATCTAACGTCACTTTCTGAGAAGTTGTCTTTCCTTCGTTCGTCCTTGGCCTCAATAGATTGTTCAGACGGATTTTAAGACTCTGTGGCCAAAAGTCTTAGTTGCGTTTCGTTATATCCATTTCCAAAAGTCGTCAAGTCTTTTTAAGAGTTCCACTTTTTTGTTTTTTTTTCTCTCTTTTATAAAGTTTTTTTAAATGACTAAAAGTCTTTAAATATACGGAGATTATATATATATACACACCCTGTCTTATTCAACAATGTAATAAATAAAGTTGGTCCAACACTCCACATGGTTATAATCGTGGTGCGGATTTAGATTGGTACGACTCTCTATCAATATCAACAAGAAATCTTACAAAAATAGTTTGCAGTAAGATCTGAATCTAAGTTAATCATTAGACTAATTTGTACACATTTTTTACTCGACCAAAAAGGACTTTATTAATAGGTTCAGGTGCAATAATAATGGGTCGTGCCAAAGTTTTTAAAATCCTAATTTGCTAATTGGTCATAAAACCAAGTGCTCGTCTTCATCATGCAAATCTCTTACAGGCCTCGTGGATTGTGGAATAAAAACCTTTTTCTTATTTTGAGAAATTTCGACTTCCTTTTGGGAACATAACTATATTGGTGGGCCCGTGGGCCTTATTCTAATCGAGGGTAGATTCGTAATTGGGCGAGAAGTTGTCTCCTTGCTCTTTCAAAACATGCAAAAACCAGTTTTTTATCCTTCAAGTCCAAATATTTTAATATTTCACAATAATGGAGCTTTGTTTATATTTTAATATATGAAACTTACAATTTACCAATTGATTACAAGAACAAGACAACCGTATATAAGTACATATAGTGAATAGTTCTTTCTTCTCTTTGATCTTCCCATTCTGCAAATCTTGAACTGAAGAATATTGTGGCTGCTGCTATTATTGACTAAGCTTTCTTGATTCAGCTATGGAAGCTTCATCACCTCCCACTCACGTTCTCCAAATACTTCTTTCTGCAGTTTTCCTTTCCAATCTTGAACAAGTCTGAAAAGTCATGTTCCAAAAATGCTTGTTCTGAGATCACATGGCAAAATTATCGATTAGTCTAAACTCTAAAGCATACAAAAATAAACAGAAACTTTAACTGTGACAGTGAAAGAGAAGAAGAAAACTAACCATGATTCAGGGGGATGACTTGATACATCGTTGGAGTATATGCAGTCAGATTCACATCCCACCAAAGTTTCTTCAGTTTCACATCTTTATTTTGGTACATTCAGTCAATTCCTTTCCACTGTCCCGTGGCTTGCTCGAACCGGTTGATTTCCTTTTTTCTGAATCCGAACCAGGTAGTCTTGACCCGAAAACTTCAAGAGCCTCCAAGAAGAATCTCTTGTTAGGTACAATTCCATCTTTCTCCATTTTCTTCATCAGCAGCTGCAAATGCTCCTTCATATCTGCCTTAGTGTATGCCTTATATAGCAGCTTATACGTGGATGCATCTGGATGAACACGGAAAGCACTTGCGTTGTGGAAAAGCTTATCTGCTTCCATGTGAAGACCATTAAGGCAGTACGCTTCGAGCAGTGCATTGAGTGTTGAAGCCTTCAAAAGCCTTTCCGATTCAACAACCTCCTCGAATATATCCCTTGCTCTGGAAACAGAGCCACAGTGACCGTACATCATGATCATGCACTCATACGTGACGAAACTGGGAGTGTAGTTCATATCATTCATCTTCTCGAAAACCCATTCTGCCTTATCCCTCAGGCGAGCTTTCCCGTAGTTTATAATCATCGAATTGAACGTAGGCAGAGTCGGCTTCTCCTTGGACCGCATCAGACTCTTGAAAGTCTGCTCCATCTTCTCAAACTCTTGCTTCTTACCATAGGAATCAATAAGCAAATTAAAGGTGATGATATCTGGCTTACACTCGTTACTCCTCATACGAGTAAGCACAGACTCCATCTCCTTGATCATCCCGTTCTTCCCATACGCATCCATAACACCGTTGAAAGTGTAGACGTCTGGAGAAACAGCGCTCATGTCCAATTCTTTGAACAGAGCGTTCACTTGGTCTACTTTACCCGACTGAGCAAAAGCCCTCAAAAGGATGTTGTAAGTCACGACGTTGGGCTGACAACGCTCCATCCCTTTCATTTTGTCGAAATATCCTCGGACTTTCTCCAAAGCTTTAGCCTTGTCCCGTGTATGGAGATGAGCTGTTATGAGGGCGTTGTAAACAGACGCATCAGGACGACAACCGCTGTTTTTCATCTCGGAGAAGAGCCACATTGCCATACGGGTTTGGCCCTTTTTCCCCATCACGGATATCAGTTTCGAGTACACTCCGTTATCTGGGATATACCAACGCTGCTTCTGCATCCACCTGAACACCTGGAGAAGATTCACCAAATAAATTTAAACTTTAACACATTGCAATGCTCTGATGAAAGCACCAACACAACCTTTCATGGCACAGTCTTAATCTACCATTGAGCTAAAAGGGTTTTAAAAAATCCAATCTTTTTAATGATACAGAATTGTCAATAATAACCAGAAACACTATCTATGAACCTAACATTGAGCCAAGAAAAAAAAAGTCCAATCTTTTAAAAACACAGAAGCTGAAACTCCAAATTAGAGATACCCAGAAGCTATAATACAGAGAATTGAAGCGGAGAAGAAGTAGAAACCTCGAGGCATTGAAGCCACTTGTCGCTCTTCCCAAGCTCTTCAAAGAGTAAGAAACAATGCTCACATCTTACGACCTTGACGTACTTGTCAAGCGTCTTCACCAATGGCTCTCTGTCACTGATTCTCGACATCAGACTCCGTACGAGCACTCTGTTCTCTCTCTCCGCGCTCTCTCTCTCAGCAAGTTTTCTCCTTGACGAAATCGCGCCGCAGGTTACCCTCGTCGTCGTCAGCCTCCTCGCACCGCCGAGTTTCGGTGAGAAGCGAAGCCATTTGTGGTCCGTATCTTGGGAAAACGAAGAGATGAAATCGGAGAACCTCAGCGACGAAGGCGATGTCAACAAGTAGTCAATGGTCATTTCCTGGTTTGCGAGAGAAGCCGAGGAATTGTTTTTCCTAATCCTTTATTGTGGATAAGGGTTTTACAGATGTAAAAAAAATTGAGGGCATATTCAGAAAATGCAGAGAATAATGGGGGTGGTTTTTGTAAAATAGAGCAAAAAATTAAAGGATCGAATTTTCGGGAGTTTTTGAACCCGACGTGAATCGAACACGCAACCTTCTGATCTGGAGTCAGACGCGCTACCATTGCGCCACGGATCCTGATAATCAAACTCTTGTATTAAAAATACTTAATCAAAAATAACTGAAATAACTCTTGAAATTCTACTATACAAACTGTATACGCAATAACGCAAACAATATCAACCACGGTCCACACTACGTAAACAGTCATAAAACCGATAATTTAACATACACAACAGTTAAAAAAGAAGAAGATTATTTTGGTTTTGCAAATATAGCTTGGTTTATCACCTTATCACGACCACCATTCAAGATCCCTGATTAACTTTTCTTAAAAAAGAAGAAATGAAAAAAAAAAAATTTAGAAAAGAGAAAAATAAACTCAAGGATAGGATTGATAGGAAAAAAAATACCAATTCAAAAAGGAGGAGGAAGAGAGCTAAAAACAACAAAACAGAGAGAAAGCCTTAACATTTCGACAAGGAGGTTGGTCAATTAGTCGTCGTCGGCCGTCGAAGGAAGAAGTCTTCTTCTCCTTCTTTCTTCGCCGTACGATCGCCGCGTCTAATGAGAGAATCATCAAATCCAATGGCTACAACTTCTTCTCCTTCTTCCTCCTCAAACAACATTCCTCCTTCGTCTCCGACTACCATGACCACGCCGCCACGTCAGCATATTCACCTGGAGCCACCATCTTCTAAAAAGAAGAAAAACAGATCAAACGTGTTCCGAGTCTTACGCACCGTGTTTCGCTCTTTCCCGATCTTCACAACACCAGCCGTAGCATGCAAAATCCCGGTTATCCATCCCGGTTTAGGCTTACCGGATCCACACCACAACACGTCAAGAATCACTGGAACATTATTCGGATACCGTAAAGGCCGAGTGAGTCTCTCGATTCAAGAAACCCCTAAATCTCTTCCTTCTTTAGTCGTAGAGCTCGCCATGCAAACCACAACGCTTCAAAAAGAGCTTAGCTCTGGAATGGTGAGAATCGCTCTCGAGACTGAGAAGCAGCCTCGAGTAGATAACAACAACAACAACAACAATAAAACGGAAAAGAAGACGGATATTTTGGACGAACCGTTATGGACAATGTATTGTAAAGGAGAGAAAACGGGTTACGGTGTGAGACGAGAAGCGAACGAGGAAGATCTAAACGTGATGGAGTTGTTACGTCCGGTGTCTATGGGCGCCGGAGTTTTGCCCGGAAACTCGGAGTTGGAAGGACCCGACGGCGAAATGGCGTATATGAGAGCTTATTTCGAGAGAGTTATTGGGTCTAAAGATTCAGAGACTTTTTATATGTTGAGTCCTGAAGGGAATAATGGACCCGAGCTTAGTTTTTTCTTTGTGAGAGTTTGATTTTATTTATTATGGGTTTAAATGAACTTTACGGTTCATGTAAAAGGCCGTAGATGGTGCTTGACGTTATATATATACATTATTATTTTAGGATGATTATATCGTCTCCTTCCTTTCCTTGAGTTTTGTAACAAAATCCAATCGAGAGCCAGATAAAACTAATTTTTATAAACTCATCTTGAAAACCAAATTGGATCAACCGGTTAATTAGTCGTATTTGTTTACTTATGAAAAAGATAGAGACATTGCACACAAAACAAAAACAAAAGGATAGAGACCACACCGTTTTGATAGAACAAATCTTGATTTTGTTTGTATTTACAAAGGAAAATAACTTTTGCTACACAACTTTTTTTTTTGTTGATAAAAACATTTTTTCTTACGATAACGTTAAAAAACTTAAAACCATGTATTTTAGACTGCGTAGATAAACAATGCGTAAATCTGATATATTCTCGTATATCCGAATTGGAATCTATATGGAGCAACACATTCAACTAAAGTGTCCAAGAAAGTCATCATCAATAAGTTGGAAACGAATTGTCGCTACATATTGGCGCCAGGACTTGGATTGTCTTTTTGACGTGCAGGTCTTGAATTACTACCTCCTGCGTCAATCTTGATCTCTCCGATCATGATTTGATCCCAAACCCTATCTCCATGTTCTTCCCATACAATTAGTACAAAAATATGTTAATTTGGATAAAAGAGGCGTTCGGTTCAAAATCATGTTAGAAATTCCAGGAAATGTCGAACTTAATCTACTCTTTACAAATAACAAACATACACACATTTAAAAAAAATGAAATTGACGAATCTTATAGGGAATATTTAAATGAAAAAATAAAGGAAAGGTGGTTTAAGATGAATTAATAATGTTTATCATAACTAGAAACTTACTTGTTGTGGAAGACTTGTATGGTATCCGAGCGAAAGCTGAGTTTGATGATCCAATGAACAATAGAATAATCAAAGTAACTAACCAAACCAAGCGGTACTGATACATCTCTGACGACGAAAATGATACTTTATTTTGCTGAAAAGTTGTGTTTATTTATAAAGGAGATTACATGTTTTGACTTTTTATCTTCTTTGACAAATCGACCCCAACCTTTTGTTTTTCTATAATGGCTGTACATGGTTATAATTTTGGCTGAAAATACAAACAACACATCAGTTGGCTGAATATAATGCATAATATTTTTTTTTTGCCATTTCTAAAAAATAGTCCAAGTTCTCGGCTAAGATGGTCAAACGAGACAGATACGATTAAGGCTTTTGCCTGGGAGAAAAATATCGTAATAAGGCACGGTCAACTAATTATTAAATCGAAATAACTGAAATCTTGAAACATATTTTTGGAAGCAACCCAAATAATTTGATTCCATATAAATTGTTTTCTTCTTTTGGAACAGCCCAACGGTCCCAACCTAAGTTTGCCCGTTATTGTACTGATATATTGGCGGATTATATGGTGGTAAGATGGTGGGTTTGTGGGTGGGACAAGTATATATGTGCCTGCAAGTGAGTATAATTGAAGAAGATGATTTGGTGTGCAGATATTTCATTTCGTATTTATTCGAGTTTTATACATTTTAATTATATTGAAAAAAGTAGGATAATTTGACGTGGCACCTTAATTTTTCTCCATCGGCTAGCCTTACTTCAAACAATCATTAAACCAAACGTATTCAACATTTTGGATTTTTATATATTTACGTACAATGCTGTTTAAACCAAGCTTTGACTTTATTCTCCCGAGTTTTTTTCTTTAATTAAAATTATGCTGGACCAATTCATCAGAGAAGACTTGATATATATATATATTTTCAAGAGTCATATACGCAGTTTCAATGGGATCCCCATTTTCAACACATGTAATTTTTTCTTTCTTTTTGGCAGTTCATTTTCAACTCGTAATGTACCAAACCGCGTGACCTGACTTCGTTTCTAAAAGAATGTTGAAATGAACACAGAACACGTAACTTGAGTTGGTTTCTCTCTCTATATATATGGGCACTAATTGGCATATGAAATTCATACTTATAAAAACAACGGAAGAATGTATAGTGTCGTTGTTTGCTTAATAACTGTGACTTTTCTCTTGCTCTTTGGGTTACCGATGGCAGCATTGGCCCGAACGCAATACAAATCTTCAAATCTAAGTAAGCTTTTTTTGTTTCCGAACAATTTTATATACCCAATCCGATTTTTGTTAAATTGTAGTTCAAATGTTCCGGGTTTAAAATTGAATAACCTAATTACCTAAAACATGTTAATATTCTGCATGAACAATGCCTCACAGCTGATAACATTATGAGTTACACACATATGAGTTGATACCATAATGTTGAAAGATAAACAGATTATTATGTACTTTACTTTGATGCAGTTTTGGTTTCAATCCTATGTAAAGCGCAAAATGTATCTTCAAAATTCAAATCAAATCATTTACAAAGAAATAAAAATTTAAATCTTCTCATTTAGTTTTTCCGCTGCGGTTTGATTTTAAGGTATCTTCGTATATGATTTTTATAAAACTGCATTATTATATCTCTTCTCTTAATTTTTGAACCCCCTTTTTTTCGTTTTATTTCAACCGCGCGCATGTGTTATATAAAAAAGGTTTTTTTACTGAAAGTTGTCAAAATTAATCAGTTGAGTGTTGTTCATTTTGTTGAAAAAGAAGCAGGAGAAGAGGTTTGGGATCAAAAGGTGATCAAAGAGATCAAGATTGAAGTAGATCCCAGTTGTTCAAGGGTTGCACCAGGAAGAAGACCACCAAACAGACCAGGATCATCAAATAGACCAGGTTCACCAAATCGATGTACTAAACCCTAGCACAATTCTTGGTTTCAAAATGGAATCTATTACCTTAGATTTAGTATTGATGTAAGATAAAGTTAGCTGTAGAACGTACGTACTCTCTTTGATGTTATAAGTCTTTTTCCGAACATAAGTGACAGATGGATGGTCCCATCGAGGTCTGCAATCTCAACATATGAGGCTACGAAGTACGTAAGTACGACCTATCCATGGGATGATTTAATAACATCGTCGGATATGAGGAACATGTATAAACATATTTTTAAAAAGCTTATAATTCGATTGGACGTGAATCACCAGTAATTAATCCATACTATTATTTTACTCGATCGGACAAGGCATAAGATTAGGTGTTCTGGTTCAAAACTTGCTCCCTGAGATCATTGAACGACCTAATTCTATATATACATCGAAAAACTATCAAATATTACGTCAAATTTTGAAAATGTTATTGAAATGTACGGAAATTTTACAAGTGTTTACATATTTCCCAATATTTTTCCGAGTACTGTAAAAATGTTTATGGTAACCTAATTACCTAAAACATGTTACTATTTTGCATGAACAATACCTCACTGATAACATTATGAGTTACACATATAGGTTGCAGATCATAATGTTGAATATATGAAGCTAGTTATGGGAACAATGCCTCACTGATAACATTATATTTCCATGGTGTCGAATTAGAATCTTCAGAGCCACTCCATGGACTTAGTCGGTACTGGCGCGCAGGCCGTGATGTACTGGGCTTTACTGCCCCCCTGAACTTTTGATCCTTAACCCCTTCTCCTATTTCTTTTCCAACAAAACAAAACTTTGAATACTAAATTTTTACGAAAAGAAAACCAAATAGAGAGACGAAAGAAGTAAGTTTCTACTTACTTTTATTGAGAGAATCATAATCATATGGTAATTCAGCGAAGACTGTGTTTGATGATGCAAAGAACAAGAGAAAAATCAAAGTTATTAACCGAACCATGTACATTTTTATTGGGTTGGTGTAAACTCTTAAGTTTGATCAATTTGTAATTTGTACATGTATGTATTTATATGTAGAGAACATGCACTAAGGTTAGGTGGGTTTCGTCGTTAATTTGGACTTTAGACTAAGAAAATATTAATTTTCGATTAATTAAACACGTTAAAAAGTAGATTTATATAATTGTTTGTGGAAGATGCTATCTTGACTCTTGAGTTTCTTGTATGTATCTGAAATCGGTCAAACTTCATATTTCTCCTCTATAATTAATATACGTCTTGATGGGAATAAGTTGAAGTAGAAAAAGACCAAGATTAAAAAAAATATGCTTGATAACGAAAGGCAAAACAAACATTTTATGTCGTCCTCTTCAATACAAAATGTTTTCTTATTTTATGTTATGCTTTTAGTTTTTAGTTCAATTCGAACGTCTTTTTTATGCAAATCTTACAAGGTTCAAAAAAAAAAAAACATTGTTCTGGTTAATGTTTTCAGATTAATTTGAGCTCAAATTTTAGTTCAGCTATACTTGTATTTCCTTTTTTGTTGAATCTTTTCCGATGCTTGTATTTCCTCAGGCAAGTTTAATTTTCTAAAATTGTCATAAAAGAGAACTTTAATTGGAGTCGAAAATTACAGAAAATTGATTAGCAACACACAGTATTCTGAACTAAAAGGCTATTTACTCACATGATAACTTTTGGCCCATGGGCTAAAGTATTGGTTAATTTTCTTGACGCGCAAGATGAGAGCGAATAACGTTTCCGAGATCTCCGGAATTTGGGAAACCCTAAAACAGTTCTTTCTTTTATAGAATCTCAACAGTTCCCTTCCTAAGATATTATTCTTTTCGAAGCGTTTCAGAAAGTTTTCCCCTAATGTCGTCCAAAGCCAGATCTTCAGCCGCCACTAAAAAGAAGAAGAAGCCATCGCCGGCGACGGAACCGACGTCGATATCGATCCTATCACTTCCTAACGATGTTCTCTTGAATTGCTTAGCCCGCGTCCCTATATTGTACTATCCAATTCTCTCCCTCGTATCCAAAACGTTCCGATCCATGATTGCTTCGTCGGAGCTTTACGAGACCCGATCACGCTTAAACCGCACCGAGAAGCGTCTCTATCTTTGCATATACTTCCCTCTCGACCCAGTGACACGCTGGTTCACTCTTTGCCGTCTACCTGATCGAAACTTAACCAACAAGTCAAGTGGCTATCTCATGCAGGAAATTCCATCTCCCAAGTATATCTCTCCTGAGCGATCGTCGACCCTCGTAGCCGTTGGATCTAATGTCTACAAAATCGGCGGCGCTGATATTGAAGACAGATACACATTCTGGAAGAGGGTGCATTCTTCTAGTGTAGCTGTTCTTGATTGTCGCTCTCACACGTGGCGCAATGCTCCGAGCATGCGAATGAAGCGGAGCTCCTCCTCCACAGCATCCTTACTTGATGGGAAGATATATGTCGCAGGAGGATGCAAAGACAAATACGTACACCACAATTCCCCTGATTGGATCGAAGCCTTTGATACTGTGACACAAACTTGGGGATCTGTGAAGAACCCTCGTGTTTTCGAATTGCACCATGAGTTTAGGGACAAGCCTTTTGTAGCCGGAAGCTTTCCTCTTGAAGGAAAACTCTATATGTTTGGTGATACTTTTGCTGTTTACCATCCCGAGGAAGATAGATGGGACGATCTACGATACGATTACAGTAACTATCGTATGTCTTGGGGAGCAAGATCTAGTCATTGCGTGATAGACGATGTCTTGTACTTTTGGAATAGTCGAGTGTTGGAATGGTATGACATTAAGGCAAGTTTATGGAAGGAAGTGAAAGGTGTTGAAGGATTGCCTGATTTTAGCGACCGAAAGTACCATAAATTGGTGGATCTTGGTGGTAAGATGGCGGTTCTGTGGGATGAGTACTTGTATAATCAGGCCAGACCGGAGTATAGGGTTTGGTGTGCCGAGATTACGCTTGAAAGGCGTGATGGAGATGAGATTTGGGGCAAGGTTGAGTGGTTTGATTTTGTGCTTAGAGCGCACGTTTCTTGTTCCTCGTTCGATGTTGTTTCTGTTTCTCTTTGATGATGAGATGACAACTCAAGAGAACAGGCATGCTTTGAACGGTTTCTGCTTTTCTATGTTGTTTCTGCCATTTTCTTTTTCTTTTTTTCTCCCTTTAAGCAAACAAAAACTTTTGTTACGATTTAAAATTATAGATTTGGAGATTTTGTATGGTCCTTTGGCTCAGGCTGTCTTTTATGACCGGGTCAAACTTGTGATATAAACGCATATTTGTTTATTCTCTGAGTCTTCTGTGACTGCTCCAACATACTATTATTTTTTATATAATTTCTTATGCTGGAAAAAGTCACAGATTTAAAAGATCATATATTTTTTTTGTTAAATGACCACTACGCAAAAACACCTTTTGGATTTGTTCTCTAACTAAAAGAAAACCTTTCGTCGCCACCATGAAAGACAACGAGGAGGCATCGCTTCATGAGCAGAAGATGACGATACCGTTAGTTCTCTCGCCGACCACGAATCTTTCTCTTCCTGATGACATACTTTTGAGCTTCCTAAGCCGGATTTCGAGATTGTATTACCCAACTTTCTCCCTCGTCTCCAAGAGTTTCCGCTCTCTCGTTGCTTCACCTGAGCTCTACCAGACCCGATCCGTCCTCAACCGAACAGAGAGTTGTCTCTACGTGTGCTTACGGTCACTTGCCGACTCTAACCTCCGATGGTTTACCCTCTGCCGTGTACCGGATCGAAAACTAACCAATTTCTCAGGTGGCCATTTATTGGTCCCAATATCATCTAGCCATGCTCCTCCTCCTGCTCATTGGTCGAGTGTGGTCGCGGTTGATTCTAATATATACGCTATTGGTGGACCCATCAACGATGCGCCTTCCACTAGCGTCTCGTTCTTGGATTGCCAGTGTGACACGTGGCGCACAGCTCCACCGATGCGTGTGGCTCGGTACTACCCCACCGCAAGTGTTCTTGATGGGAAGATATATGTCGCAGGAGGCTGCCAAGATTGCGACTCACTGAATTGTATAGAAGTGTTCGACCCAAAGTCTCAGACTTGGGAGTCTGTGGCAAGTCCTGGCACTGAGAGATGCGAGAGACTTGTGTACAAAAGCGTAGGGATCGAAGGAAGGTTTCACTTGTTTGGGGGTGCGGGTCATGTGGTTTACGACCCAAAAGAAGGAAGATGGGAGTCGATAGGAATGGATATGGATATGGGCCGGGCATGGGTTTCTTACTGTGTGATAAACAACGTATTGTTCTATTATCACGATAAAGACAGAGCGTTCAAATGGTATGACTATAAAGCAAGATTCTGGAGAAAACTGATGGGCTTGGAACGGCTGATCAAGTTTCTCTGCTATAGCCGTGTTAACTTGACGGCTTATGGTGGGAAGATGGCGGTTTTCTGGGACACTTTTGTGCCTGGGAGTGGCTCTAAGAACAAGATGGTTTGGTGCGCAGAGGTTACACTTGAAAGCCATGACATATACGATATGTGTGGTCAGGTTGAGTGGTTTGATGTTGTTCTTAAAGTTCCCAAGTCATATGAGTTTGTTCATGCTCTTGCTGCTTCAGTTTGACTGATACATAGTATACGTATTCTTGAGGCTATTATTAATCTGATGGATGATGCTGTTTAATTTTTAACTAAATTTTTTTTTCCCGTTGTAAAGCTCTCTACTCGTATTCTTGAAGTGTATTCAAAATAATTTTAACAGTTAGATTAATTTTGTGCCCGGGATTGCTAAAATGCATTTAAAACACTTTCGTTTGGGTTTTACTAATTCACAGGAACAAGAACCATAAAAAAAGAATACTTAAAGAGTATTTGGTCCTTTATCAAACAAACAAAACTGGACTTCTTTATGATTCCGATCAGATTAAAACGGGGGTTTATTGCAATTGTGAAGGAAATAAAGTTTCTTAACGAATAAGCTGCCAAAAATAGGTGTTTTGTCAGAGGAAAACAAAAAGGATCAAAGAAAATATTATTTATACCTCAATTATTATATATAGTCAAGTTCCTTTCTTCAGAAAAACTATTAATCAAAAGACCAGAGTTATTCGGTCTGGTGTAGCCTTCTAGGAAGTCACATCACATGGTGTCTTATTTAATTTTTAATTTTTGCCGACTTGGTCTCCTAATCAATAATTGAAGTATTAGACATAAAATTAGCAGCAAAATGAAGTGTTGATTAGTTTACACTTAAAAATTAAATAAGGCTTAGTATAAAATTTATAATTTTTTTAACGTTAAAATTTATATGTTTTGAATATGATACCCATAAAGTTATTTACCACTATTTTATAACAAAATACTATTGTTTGTCCAACTAAATAAAGTATTTTCGTCTTTAACGTTAGAATTTAGGAAGTTCGAAATTTGTAATTTGGAGGCCCATTAAGGTGGGCTACAATGAAATGGATTTTGATATTTAGCCACTTGGCATTATCAGACGCGCAATCTGAACTCTGGTCGTGAAAGTAAGTCGAGTCGAAATCCCTAAATCCCTCCGTCTTCTCTGAAGAAGTATCATTCATCCGAAGTTTTTCAACTGCGGTTTCGTATCGATAACACCGCCAATGTCATCCCCAGAGAAGAAGAAGAGGAAGAAGACGACGATGAAGAAACCGCCGCTTAAGCAGCCGCCGACCCCAAATCCGACGCTTCCCGATGATTTGCTAGTGAGTTGCTTTGCCCGCGTCTCGAGATTGTACTACCCTACTCTCTCACTCGTCTCCAAGACCTTTCGATCTCTCCTTACTTCACCGGAGCTCTATAAGGTTCGGTCGTCCTTAGGCCACAGAGAGATTTCTCTCTATGTCTGCATACAGTTCGGTCCTTACCCGAACCCTCGCTGGTTTACTCTCTGCCGGAGACCTGATCAAACCAATCACACAAGCAGGAAGACGAAGACGAAGAAGTCAGACGGGTATGTTTTAGCTGCGATTCCGATTCCCGAGTCTCCTCCTGCGCACTGGTCGGGGCTCGTTGCGGTTGGGTCTAACATCTACAACATCGGCGGATCCACCTACAAAAAGCCCTTGTCCACCGTCTCGATGCTGGACTGCTGGTCTCACACGTGGCGCGAGGCTCCAAGCATGCTGGTGGAGAGGTGTTCCCCTATGGCTAATGTACTTGATGGGAAGATATATGTAACAGGGGGATGCGAGGATTGCAATCAATCCCGTTGGATGGAGGTTTTCGATCCAAAGACCGAGACTTGGGAAATCGTCTCGAGCCCTGGCCCGAAGATATGCGGGTGTAGTATTGATAAAAGTGCAGGGATTGGTGGGAAAGTATACATTTTTGGCAACTGTAATGGTTTGTCTTACAGAGCGAGTGACGGTCGATGGGAAAGGGAGGGATGGGAAATGGATTTGGGGTGGCCATGGTTTTCTTACGGCGTGATCGACGACGTGCTCTTCTACTATTCCGACGGGTTCGAATGGTATGACACTGAGGTAAGGTTATGGAGAAAATTGAAGGGTTTGGTAGGGCTGCCCAAGTTTGCCCATTACGGCTGTGTTAAAATGGCGGATTATGGTGGGAAGATGGCGGTTTTTTGGGACAAGTATCTGCCTTCCAGTGGATACAAGAAGAAGACGATTTGGTGTGCTGTGATTTCACTTGAAAGGCGCGGCAGTGAAGAGATTTGGGGGAAGGTCGAGTGGCTAGATGCTGTGCTCACTGTCCCTGAGTCTTACGAGTTCGTTTGTGCTCTTTCCGCCACTGTTTGATGGTTTGAGATACTGATATGACCTGAGTGATGCAGGTAGGTGAAGAGATTGGTTTGAATCGGGCTATGAGTGTAAGAAGAGTGTACTGTTTTGTTCTTGTTTAGAAAGAATCTTTTTTGACATTTGTTAGAAGAACTGTAACAAAGATGCACATTTGATGAGAGAGTTTGGTTCTGTAGTGAGCAAAACTCTTTGTTTCTATCACCTTAAAATTTGCAGAGGGATTTGCTTGCTAGCTTCTTGTAATCTTATTAAACAAATGAGCAAGGCTTGTTTTGTTATTTGCTGTCGCAGGAAAAAGAAAGACAAAACGATTATTATAGCCTGATCTAACAAAGTATTCTTCAATTATATTCATCTTCAGATTGAATACTTGAGGAACTAGCAATTTTGACTGTCCTAAATTAGATGGTGTGGACTGTGGATTGTGCAGTTGAGCTTATCATACTAACAAACTCACATAAACGCACTCGAGTGGGAACATATAGAGACTTAACACTGCGAATGTGTCTCCTGGCTCATTATCATGTTACACTGAGATGGTCTTAAATCAGTTCACCTTTGTTCTGAATACAAAATTGAGATTAGAAGAAAACATTATTACCAAAAATGATCAAAATCAAGAAAACCACAATTTCAGTTTCAAAATTGTGGGTATTTGAGGCCCATTAAGTTAAGATGAAAAGGATTTGGATAACTCTCTCTAAACAGAGCCCATAATTGATTGATTCCTCACAGACACAGTTTTGTCATTTGTGGAGAAACTCTGAAGTGAACTCAAATCGAAAATCGCCTCGCTCATTCCGCCAATGACGCCGCCTGAGAAGAAGAGGAAGAGGATGACTAGTTCGAGGAAACCGTCGCTTAAGAAGAAGAAGAAGAAAGAAAATCTGCCGCCGACGCCGGAAGCGGGCCCAAATCCTTCACTTCCCGATGATTTGCTGTTAAGCTGCATCGCTCGCGTCTCGAGAATGCACTATCCGACTCTCTCACTCGTCTCCAAGGGCTTTCGATCTCTCGTTGCTTCACCGGAGCTTTACCAGACCAGGTCGTCTTTAGGACGCACCGAGAGTTGTCTCTATGTGTGCTTAAAGTTCCCTCCTGACCCTAACCCTCGTTGGTTCACCCTCTGCCGGAAACCTGATCGAGCCCTAACCAATAACGTCACCGGCAAGAAGTCTAGTGGGTATGCGTTGGCTAAACTCCCAGTTCCCCACACTCGTCTTGCGCACTGGTCGGGTCTGGTGACAATAGGTTCAAACATCTACAACATCGGCGGACCCATCGGCGACGGCAAGGCGCCCTCGGCTAGCGTCTCCGTCCTGGACTGCCGCTCTAACACGTGGCGCGAGGGTCCAAGTATGCGGATGGAGCGGAACTTCCCAGTGGCCAATGTCGTCGACGGAAAGATATGTGTAGCGGGAGGCTGCAAAGACCACAGTTCCTCCGATTGGATGGAGGTTTTCGATCCGACAACCCAAGCTTGGGAGTTTGTGACGATCCCTGGCGCGGAGATATGCGGCTGTTATCTGCAAAAAGGCGCAGCGATTGATGGAAAAGTATACATTTTTGGGAACCGTGATGGTTTGGCTTACAAGCCGAGGGAAGGTCGATGGGAAAGGCTGGGATGGGATATGGATTCGGGTTGGCCATGGTTTTCTTACGGCGTGATTCAGAACGTGATCTACTATTACAACGAGGGAGAGTTCAAGTGGTGCGACACCAAGGCGAGACTCTGGAGAACTTTGAAGGGTGTGAAAGGGCTGCCTAGGTTTCGTCGTTACATTGCTAGGTTCACTGATTACGGTGGGAAGATGGCGGTTTTCTGGTACAAGGTTGTGCCTTCAAGTGGGTATAAGGACAACATGATGTGGTGCGCCGTGATTGCGCTCGAAAGGCGCAGCGATGAAGAGATTTGGGGGAAGGTCGAGTGGCATGACGCAGTGCTTACGGTCCCCAAGTCATGTAGACTGGAGTGTACTCTTGCTGCTACCGTTTGATGGATGTCATGAATCTTTCTTTACTGGTCGTGGGTTGTATCGTTTTTTGGATCATTGCGTCTTTGTGTTTTTAGCTCTACTCAATAGACATCATTTTCACTTGTGTAGAACCTTTGATGCTCTGCTTATTTTGTGCGGCTTAATGCCCTATGAATCTATGCACTACTTTGATGACTGAGTGAAGTTGCAGAAAATTTGGGCATCTTAATACCATCTTATTTATGAGACGCAAATGGCTTATTTCTCTTTTTCTTTTTTGGTCAAAAGGAAAGATGACAGATTAATCAAACAAAGAGTATTATTATTCAATTATATACAGCAGTCAAAACTAGGCACAGACGAGCTCTGATAGAACAGAAACGCGCAGATTTATGAGATGTTGCGGGGAAACATAACTGTCTCGGTCTAGAGGCCACCCGGTCTAGCCATACCGTCTTCTTTTTCTAGAAAGCTCTGGACTTGCTCAAAGGCCTGATGATGAATGGTTCAGCAGTTAGAGCTTATCAACACTAACAAACTGAAATTTGCACATCTGAATAAGAGCAACAGAGAAGGTTCTGAGACATACCTCAATGGCGATTTCAGTTGGTGTGAGATCTGAGACGTTTCTATACCCGAGCTTTGATGTAATATCTGAACAATTAGAGTACACTAGTTAAGAAAACGGCCGAGATGATGGAAAGCTATGAAACATGGAAGGTGAAGAGGACCATACTCTCTAACGAGACTCTCGCGCTGGCGTTGGTGTATGCTTCACCACGCGCATCCCAAATTGTTGAAAGACGGTTTAAAGCCTACAGTGTGTGAAAGTTACAAACGATCAAAACCACAGAGAAAGATCAACTCTTTTGTGTTTTTTAAAGTAACATCCATAGCATTACCACTGTGTATGAGTCTCCTGACTCATCATCATGTAACAACGGTCTTGAAGCAGTTCCTACTGCCGCAATTCTTTGCGCTAAGGCTTCTAGAGGAACATCAAGCCAGATGCTAACACCTTTATGCATATACTTCCTGAATTCAAAATTGGACAACAACTATTACCAAATGATCTGAGTTTTCGTGATACATATCACTGACGAGAAGAAAAAACGCACCAATTGATGGGTCTCATAACTGCACCTCCCCCTGTTGACACAACAACTTTTTGGTACATCAAAGAGAGCTTCTTTATCGCCTCGGTCTAAAAAAACAGAGCATGTGATGAAATTAGCAGACAGAAAACACAAAGATCAAAGATGAACTTATGGCTGGAAGAATCGCAGAGTGAAACCTCTTTTTCTCTGAAGACACTCTCACCGAAATGCTCAAATATCTCAGCTACAGTAGTTCCATTCATCGCCTGCTCGATCAAAGCGTCACTGGGGAAAACAAAACAATGTTAAGACATGCTAAAAGTTCAAAAGACACACAGTTGAAAATAGGAAGATGATATACCAATCAAAAAATGTATAACCAAGTGCTCTTGCCATAATCTTTCCTACTGTCGTCTTCCCGGAACCCATCATTCCTAACGCATTCACGAGGAAACTGTTCAATTAGCAGAGAATGAACGAAAAGCTAAACAATACCCAAACAAAGAGATGAGGCAAAGAAACTAACCAACGAGATACATAGATCGTCCATTTAAATACGTTTCAACCTCTTCAGCTATTCTCTGCAAATGCTAATGTTATCCACTGTTAACCCTAAGATGTTATATAGAAGAAAAGGTAAAAGATAACAAACAGTATCTAAACTCATTTCACTAAAGATTGAAGAAGAGTATCAACTTGCCTTCAAAACCAGTTCTTCATCAAATGGAGAATGAATAAGATTTCCAGTTTCCAACAATGCTACAAGATTTGAAGATGGAAACACATTTCTTGTCACCAAATAGACACAACCGAAAAAAGCAACATTTTTAAAAAGTTGAATCAAATCGAAAAAGTCATGCTTTTTTGTCAGAACCTGAGGAGTTCTTATCAGAGACTGATCTCTGTCGATGATGCCTTGTTTTCTCAGGTTGGAAATGAGCTAAAGCAAGAACTCTAAGCCTTTTATCTTCTTTAATTCGCTGAGTATACCGAAGAGACCCACGAGGCTTCCCTTCAAAACTTCTCCGATCAATCCATGATGATGAGTACTGAAACCTCTGAACGGTAGCTAAATCCATATCCTGGAAATTCACACAATACAAGAATTCAGATTCTTTGCAAAAGCAGAATCTATTCAGCTATCTTTGCAAAGTATCAATAACTCAACTCTAAGGCCAAATTGCATCAATGGAACTATTTCCTATATAGAAATGTTATAAGTTAAGGTAGAAATGTAGATTTAAAACGAAGACACGCAATTTCTTGGACAAAAAGTGAATTTTCATCTGGAGCTATGTTCATTGCAGCTGAAGCTTTTAAATAGACTCCATGAATACAAAAGAAACAGAGAGAGACTATTAAGGGATATATTACTCCAGAATCTGCGTAAACAATCAATGCAAACGCAAATGAAATCTGAGATTAGAGAATGTATAAAGGGTTCACCTTTTTCTCGACGGCGGAGCAAAGACACGAGAGGCAAAGACTCTCTCTCTCCCTCTCTCCTCTCTCCTCTCTCCTCTTTCTTCACTTGCGGCTTTTTTTTTATTGGCCTAAATTAATTCATGCCAAAATATTTATATTCTCAGTTTTTATACGAAAAAGTACATAAGGGGTTGGTGATATTCCTAAATGACATCTTAAAGGATTATGCCAAGTAGTTGTTCAAAAAAAAAAAAAGGATTATGCCAAGTCAATAATCAATGTGTATTTGTGTAAGTCAAATAAAATGTTAGTGGAAAAGTGTAACGTGTTTAAAAAGTATATATTTTTACCTATGCTATATGACATCTGTCCCCATTGCAAGTTCTCAAATTATCTTGATTTCGTACGTGTACAACAAATCTTCATACTTAATTTTTTTTTCCAATCTTATTACATTCAAAAGATAAAATTTCTGAAATTGTCTTTTTTAGAGAACTTAACTTAATCATCATAATATATAGAACACATCCTATTTATTGTGATTCAAATCGAATTAACCACAAATCTATATAGAACACATCCTATTTATTGCACAGTCGATATACATTGTGATTCAAATCGAATTAACCACAAATTTTATCATAATTGAATGCAAGATCTTACAAATCTTAAGATTTATTGACGGAATGTGAGGTTTTAAAAAGGAAATATATGGATAATGTATTTTGGTAGGTGAAACGTGGAATAAAAAATTCTGATCGGACCAAAAATATATTTGGAAAACTAAATATACAGTGTGTTGCAAAAGATGGCCCACTAAATAATCCGGTAGGGCCATCAAAATCTACAGTTCTGTTTTTGCGACCAACCAACCAAACCTAACTCATCCTACATAACTATTTATATAATAAAATAAAAAATAAATGGTCTTGAGCCTCATTTCCATGTTTGGGAGTAAAACCGTATGCCGTTTTTAGTTGTCATATCCACCATCCTTTCTTCGGTTATAGGAAACAAACGGCACACTGTTTGTCACTAAGTTGTTTGTATCTCAACGGTCGTCGTAGGACGCACTGGTTCTTCTTTATCAGTAGGATGAGAAGCCATGGCAGTTTGCGTAAAGTGCAAGAAGCGATACGTTTCTACTCTGTGTCTTCTTCTGCGTCAGGTCTCCTGGAATTTCTAAACTCAGATTTTCCTTCTACAATAGGAATCCGAGGAAGGCGCGAGTTTGCCCGTCTCTTGCAGCTTCGTGCGTCAGATGATCCATTTCTCTGTCACAATGTAGTTCATGGTCAGATCATCGTCTCGGGTTTTGATTCAGATACGTATCTTAGCAATATTTTGATGAAAGTGTATTCGAAATCTTGCGGTATGGTTTACGCACGTAAGCTGTTCGAGAAAATGCCTGAGAGAAACTTGGTTACTTGGTCCACCATGGTTTCAGCTTGTAACCATCATGGGTTTTACGAGGAGTCTTTGGTGGTTTTCCTAGAATTCTGGAGAAGCAGAAAAAATAGTCCAAACGAATATATTTTGTCGAGTTTCATCCAAGCTTGCTCAGGATTAGATGGAAGTTGTGGACGTTCGATGGTGTTTCAGCTGCAAAGTTTTCTTTTCAAGAGTGGGTTTGATCGGGATGTTTATGTTGGTACCATGTTGATTAGTTTCTTTCTCAAGGAAGGTGATCTCGATTACGCAAGGCTTGTGTTTGATGCTTTACCAGAGAAATCCACAGTGACTTGGACGACTATGATCAGTGGGTATGCTAAAATGGGGAGAAGCTACCTGTCATTGCAGTTATTCTACCAGCTAATGGGAGCTAACGTTGTTCCAGATGGTTACATCCTTTCGACGGTTCTAAGTGCGTGTTTGATACTTTCGTTTATCGAAGGTGGGAAGCAGATTCATGCACACATCTTAAGACATGGACATGAGACGGATGCCTCACTGATGAATGTGCTTATAGATTCTTATGTGAAGTGTGGCAGAGTTACATCTGCTCGTAAGCTATTTGAGGGAATGTCGAATAAAGACATCATTTCGTGGGCCACAATACTCTCTGGCTATAAGCAGATCTGTCTTCATAAGGAAGCCATGGAATTGTTTTCCGGAATGTCAAAGTTTGGTTTGAAGCCAGATGTGTACGCTTGCTCTAGCATACTCACATCTTGTGCCTCGCTTCATGCTCTGGAATATGGAAGACATGTTCATGCTTACACTATCAAAGCCAATCTTGGCAATGATAGCTATGTGATTAACAGCTTGATCGACATGTATGCGAAATGTGATTCTTTGACCGACGCCAGAAAAGTCTTTGACCTTTTCGCAGCTGATGATGTGGTTTTATATAACGCAATGATTGAAGGTTACTCGAGACTTGGGACACAATGTGAGCTACATGAAACACTGAACATCTTCTGTGATATGAGGTCCCGATTGATTCGACCTAGCCTGTTGACTTTTGTTAGTCTTCTACGTGCATCTGCGTCTTTAACAAGTTTGGAACTCAGCAAACAAATTCATGGATTGATGTTCAAGTATGGGGTCAACTTGGATATATTTGCTGGAAGCGCTTTGATTGATGCTTACTCAAATTGCTACTGTGTCAAGGATTCTAGGCTCGTGTTTGATGAAATGAAAGAGAAAGATCTTGTTGTCTGGAACTCAATGTTTTCAGGTTATGTTCAACAATCAGAGAACGAAGAAGCTCTCAGTCTGTTTTTGGAACTGCAGATATCAAGAGAAAGACCTGATGAGTTTACTTTTGCCGACATGGTTACAGCAGCTGGCAACCTGGCAAGTCTTCAATTGGGTCAAGAGTTCCATTGCCAGATTATGAAAAGAGGCTTAGGATGCAATCCATATATTACTAATGCTCTGCTAGATATGTATGCCAAATGTGGAAGTCCAGAAGATGCTTATAAAGCTTTTAATTCACCAGCTTCAAGAGATGTGGTTTGTTGGAACTCTGTTATATCATCTTATGCGAATCACGGAGAAGGCAGAAAAGCTCTTCAGATGCTGGAAAGAATGATGAAGGAAGGAATAGAGCCTAACTACATCACCTTTGTGGGAGTTTTATCAGCGTGCAGCCATGCTGGTCTCGTGGAAGATGGACTTGAGCAGTTTGAGATTATGCTCCGACTTGGAATTGAGCCAGAAACTGAACACTATGTATGTATGGTAACTCTTTTAGGCCGTGCAGGTAGATTGAACGAAGCAATGGAGTTCATTGAGAAAATGCCAACAAAACCGCCTGCTATAGTATGGAGGAGCTTGCTGAGTGGATGCGCAAAGACCGGGGACATCGAGTTGGCTGAACATGCTGCTGAAATGGCTATCTCCTCTGATCCAATGGACAGTGGATCGTTTATTTTGCTTTCTAATATTTACGCGTCAAAGGGTATGTGGGCTGAGGCGAAGAAGGTAAGAGAAAAAATGAAGTTTGATGGTGTGGTGAAAGAACCTGGACGTAGTTGGATTCAGATTGATAACGAGGTTCATATCTTTTTGTCCAAGGATAAATCTCACCACAAGGCGAACCAGATTTATGAAGTATTAGACGATTTTCTTGTGCAGATCAAAGGGTTTGGCTAACTACCACACAAAAATTGATTTTCTATTGAGTGATCAGACCAGACCAATGCAGCTAGAGTTGTCGGGAATTCTCAGATAGACCTGGCCAGATAAGGATCCGTTTCGATCAAATTAAGGATGACGAGCAATCGGGAAAAGATAAAGAGGTATCAAGAGTGTTTGGATCATTGAAGGAAGAGTTTTATCTCTTGTGCTAATGAAGTTGCAGGAGATGAAGAAAGAATGATATAAGAAGCTAAGACCACACTGATGTTCTGAAATTCATTCTTTTATCCTAGAGTGAACCACAAGTTGAGAGGCCTAGAGAGCAAATGATACAACACAAGACTGAGCCGTAGGAGAAAGAACAAGCAGCAATGGCCAATCTGGAGAAGAAGCTGAGAGGATAACGAGAGCAAAGGAAAACTCGGTTGAGTTCGGTTCAACCGCAAAGGACTCAAAATTTACCGCGGTTCGGTTCTCAATTGTTTCTTATCACCTAAACCGTTTACATTAGAAAGTGGTTTGAGGGGAGAAGTTGTAATTGTGAAAACGGTACATATGTTGTAATATACAAATCCATTTGAATTGGTTAAACCGATTACGAATTCAGCTAAACCCATAAACCAAATTCAAAAGATCAAAAACAGTGTTTAAACGGGAAATCAGATTGGACATCTAACTACTTGGGCCCATAATCTTATTGGACCAGGCCGAGTTCTAGACAGTTCGGTTGGAACTATCTCTTGTCGTAATCGGGTGGCGAAACGAAAACCCTCGGATTCCTCTGCTTCTTTCTCTCCCGTCGTCACTTTCGACCTCTGATTCCGGTCTTGTTCCTTTCACTCGCGTTAAACCTCTTACCTTGAGGCGCTGTCTCCGTGAGCTCTCTCTGATTCGACTGCAACCATGTCGACTATCATGCAGAAGATCAAAGAGATCGAAGATGAGGTCATTTTCTTCATATCCTCCGATTCTTCACTTGTGCTCCTTAAGTTTGGATATCAATTCGAAACATTTTTCTCTTCTCAATCAGCTCTGAATTATAAATAAATGGTTAATTGGTATGTTTTAATCTGTGTGACTCACAAGTACGAGGTTGCTCTTTTAAATGGCGCAGATGGGTAGGACGCAGAAGAATAAAGCCACTGCGCATCATCTGGGTTTGTTAAAGGTAAAACTATTGCGAGAATTTCCTTTGTTGCTTAGTCGGTGGGATTGTTTATTTGTAGCTCAGGTTTTGGTTGAGGTGTTTATACTGATCATATGCAAATTTATATCTCTTTCGAGTATTATATCACAAAAGCAATCATATGGTTAAGTATTGTCACTTGTGGGTTTACATTTTATAAATGGGTTCCCAGATCATGAACTCTGCACAAGGATGGATATTGATATATGACTCGTGAAAACTCCTTAGGTTATACAATTTGTTAAATCATTTCATGGACCTTGAGAGTCATTAGATAAGAGCTGAACGCTTCAATGGATACTTTTTTCCCTTAACATTAGCTTATCTGTAAATCGCATTGGTCCATTTCGCAGGCCAAACTTGCTAAGCTAAGGAGGGACCTTCTTGCACCACCTACCAAAGGTGGTGGTGGCGCTGGCGAAGGTTTTGATGTGACCAAAAGTGGAGATTCTAGAGTTGGACTTGTTGGCTTTCCTTCGGTTGGAAAATCCACACTCTTGAACAAGCTCACTGGAACATTTTCCGAGGTTTGTAGTTATGTTGAGGAATCTTGCGTTTCCTTTCCTTTCCTTTTGGTTGTCAATGTCATGTCATTCGAGGTTTCAAACTTACCATAAATCCAAGTCATCTGCTTTCTAGTTGCTTTGAGCCTTTGGCCCTTTTCTTTTCTCGTGCCATATGAGTTTATAAGGCAAAAATGACAGAGCTATTCTTGTCTTGGATAGATTAGCATAAATCTTGGAATTAAAACTGTGTTTTGGCTGATGCTCTAGTTTCTGAAAGTACGCTCACATTTTTCAGGTTGCTTCTTATGAGTTCACAACGTTGACATGCATTCCCGGAGTTATTACATACCGTGGAGCTAAACTTCAGGTACAGTAACTACATCTATGCCTTCTTTTTCAATCTGTTATTTCTAGAGAGAGATGATATGCTTGCATCTTCTGGTTGTTGTCAAGTTGAAGGACAATAAAATTCTTGGCGTTATAATATCCTCAATAATTGTTCGTTGGATGTTGATGGTACTCTCTTTGACGTCCTTCTTAATTGGTTTTCAGTTATTAGATCTTCCTGGTATTATTGAGGGTGCTAAGGACGGAAAAGGTAGAGGACGACAGGTAAGTCGTGCACAAACCTCTGAACTCTCAAAATTGACTGTCGTTGGCTGTGCTTGACGCTTTACTATTTACAGGTTATAAGTACTGCTAGGACTTGCAACTGCATTATAATAGTTCTTGATGCGATAAAACCAATAACTCACAAGCGTCTCATTGAAAAAGAGCTCGAAGGGTTCGGAATAAGGTATTGAATGATCGCTTGTATAATAACCTTGATACACCTCATACCTTATCATTTCAGGTAAATGTTCTGACCCGATCATGGACTGATGCTATATGTAGGTTGAACAAAGAGCCGCCTAATCTTACATTCAGGAAAAAAGATAAAGGTGGTATCAATCTCACTTCTACAGTCACTACCACACACCTTGACCTCGACACTGTCAAGGCGATTTGCAGTGAGTACCGGATGCACAACGCTGACATCACTCTGCGCTATGATGCAACCGCGGATGACCTCATTGATGTCATCGAAGGCAGTCGGATCTATATGCCCTGTATCTACGCTGTCAACAAGATCGATCAGATCTCACTCGAGGAACTGGAAATTTTGGACAAACTTCCTCATTACTGTCCTGTCAGGTAAATATTGGTAGTTTCTCTGGCAGGTTTATTGGTAAATGGTATCCCTTTCTCTCATTGATATATAACAAATCCTGCAGTGCGCATCTGGAGTGGAATCTTGACGGTCTTCTGGATAAGATATGGGAATACTTGGATCTAACTCGAATCTACACCAAACCGAAGGCAATGAATCCAGATTATGATGATCCTGTTATCTTATCTTCCAAGAAGAGAACAGTTGAGGACTTCTGCATCAGGATTCACAAAGATATGCTTAAACAGTTCAAGTAGTAAGTACTTAAAACTTATGATTGTTCTGTTTCTCTGTTTATGTCCTGCTCAGTAATGTTTTTTTCGTTGCAGTGCTTTAGTCTGGGGTTCAAGTGCCAAACACAAGCCACAGAGAGTTGGAAGGGTCAGTCTTCTTACTAATTTCAGTAACTTTTTTAATCAAAGTTTAAAAGGTTTCTGTTGCAATCGTTTCTTTTGAATCAGTTCTGTTGTTGGAGGTTAAGTTTGAAATGATTGTTTGCTAAACCCATTTCAATATTCTTAACTAACTATTGCCGTCGTCTTTTTAAATTTATGTATGGAAACACCTCAGGAACACGAGCTCGAAGACGAGGATGTTGTTCAGATTGTTAAAAAGATATGATTTTTCCAGTTCATGGAGAAGTCATAAGACCAAAGTAGCCACAGTGAGATCTCTATACAGAAGATGGTTTGGATCTTCTTTTTGGTCTCTCAGCTTATCTTTTGTACTGTATTATATCCAGAGAAAATCTGTGCCAGCACTGTTTCTTTTTTTCTTGTTTGATCTATTTCTAATGATAGCATGTGATTGATGTTTTCTTCGGAACACCTCTAAAGATTTCTGGATATGGTTTTGCCTAGATATTCTCCTTGTCTTTATGTATACAACTTGACTAGTTTTTTTATTTTGAAAAGCTGAAAAATTATCGACTTTCATTGCAGTGAGTCAGTGACTGACTTGAGGTTCTGTGATGCAACTCGACCTGTCGTTTACATTTATTAGTGAAGCGATGGTCATTTTGTTACTCGTCGTCAACAAAATTTTCTCAACCACTACTTTTTTTTGTTAAAATGTTACCTTGTGTAGTCGTTATACATGCTGAAACTGTTGATTACAAATATCCTAAAATTTGGGATAAAGAGCTTTTTGCAAACCTAATCTCAATTACGCATTAAGATCTTCTGCTCCTTTCGTTCTTATTAAGGGCTTCGCTTCGATCTCATTCGAAGTTCTCAACTTCTCATAACGTATCCCATCATCGAAGAAACTCCCCCAGTTACGTTCTCATCAAGAAACCCTTCAGTTACTTCAAGATCAAGGAAGCATTTCGATTAAGTAACTTTGCACTGTCAATCATGTGATCCTTCTTCATTGGAGAGCGCATCACGGGTCATTTGTTTCTCCTATTTTCTAAGATTTCTCTGGTTATTTTGCTATAGATCGATCAACACGTTACACGCTGTTTCGAATATAATTTTATTTTTCACAATAAATATTTAAAATGAAACAATAATAGACTTTATCATGTGTATAAATCCAGGTCCTTCTACTCCTCTACCCACAATCAGACTTCTCCAATGGCTTATATCGGCTTATTTGAATCAGCCATAGCTTCCCTTTGTTTTCTCATCTTCTATTGCTTCCTCAACAAGAAACCCTTTGGTTTCTTGCACCTCAAAAAACCGCTTCAAAGCTACCCTTGGAACTGGCCGGTTCTTGGGATGCTTCCAGCTGTGCTGGTCAGATTCAACCGGATCGATGATGCCATATGGATTATTGAGAAGACCAACTTGACGTTTCTATTCAAGGGTCCATGGTTCACTAAGATGGATGCATTGATCACGGTTGATCCAGCTAACATACATCATATATTCAGCTCAAATTTCTCCAACTACGTCAAAGGACCAGAGTTCAAAGAGATATTTGATGTTTATGGAGACGCCATATTCAACACCGACTCGGAGCTATGGAAGAATCTGAGGATGTCTTCTCAGGCCATGCTCAATCATCAAGGGTTTCAAAACTTGTCATTCAGTATCACAACAAGTAAACTCAAGAACGTGCTTCTTCCTCTTCTCAATCAAATTTCAGAGGAAGGGACAATCGTGGACTTGCAGGACGTGTTCCAGAGATTCATGTTCGATACAACCCTAGAAACAATCACCGGGTCTGATCCTCAATCTCTCTCCATTGAAATGCCAGAGGTTGAGTTCGCAAAGGCCTTTGATAATGCTGGGGAAGCCATTGTGTTTAGGCATATCATACCGAGATTTTTATGGAAGTTGCAAAACTGGATGGGATTGGGACATGAGAAGAAGATGATAGAAGCTGGTGCCACTTTTGATCGGATGTGTGAGGAATATATATCAGCAAAGAGAGAAGAGATAAGATCAAAAGGGAGTGATCATGATCAATCCAATGTACACGGTGAAGATCTATTAACATCTCACATAAAGCTCGATACAAGCAAGTACGAGCTCTTGAAGCCAAGCGATAATAAGTTCCTCAGAGACAGCATCTTAACTTTCGTTTTCGCGGGGAGGGACTCCACTTCCACTGCTCTCACTTGGTTTTTCTGGCTTATCTCTAAAAACCCTCACGTGGAAGCCAAGATTCACCAAGAGATCAACGCAAATCTACCAAAACTCGGAGGCTGTCAAGAGAGGCCATGGTCGTCGGCTATTGATTCCAAAGAGTACTTGAACAAGCTGGTGTATCTACATGGCGCGTTGTGCGAGGCAATGAGGCTGTACCCACCAGTTCCCTTCCAACGCAAGTCTCCCATAAAATCAGATGTGCTTCCAAGTGGGCACAGAATCGATGCAAACTCTAACATTATCATCCCTCTTTATGCGTTAGGGAGGATGAGATCTGTATGGGGAGAAGATGCGTTGGAGTTCAAGCCAGAGAGATGGGTTTCAGAGACTGGAGGATTGAGACATGAGCCTTCTTCCAAGTTCTTAGCGTTTAATGCCGGTCCAAGAACTTGTCCTGGTAAGCATTTAGCTATGACCGTAATGAAAACCGTAGTTGTTGAGATGTTACAAAACTATGACATTAAGGTCGTCAAAGGACATAAGATTGAGCCAAAGCCTCGTCTTGTTCTTCACATGAAGAATGGGCTTAGAGTCACGCTTACTAAGAGATGTTCAGCTTGATATGTGAATGCTAAAGTTGTTACGATAATCTCTCGGAATATTATTGTAAAAAAATGTAATAAGGTAATGTATGTATTTGCTGAAATGTATGTATTTGCTGAAATGATTGTTCAGTCAAGTCAAGTGGCTACACATGAGACCATGTCTCACCTCCAATAAAGGTTTTTTTTTTTTTTTTTGAATGATCCAATGAAGGTTTCTTAAAATAGTTTTTTGATAAAAAAAAGTTAATAAACTAATAAAAAGTAAGAAAGAGAAGCAAATATATTGCTTTTTAAATTGTTTAGTTAAGAACTGTTTCTATATTTTAAGAATTTTAGTTAATATATACCATCTTATGATTGGTTTAAACTTTTTCATAATTTAAAAATTAATCTTTTTTTTTTTAAAATACCCTTACGGTTTTTAAAATACCCTTACGGGCCATGTGAATTTGTGCCAAAGGAATTTTTGGGTTTATGATAATGAAAAGAAAGACTGAAGGCCCCACCGTTTTGAAGATTAATGAATTATATATTGAAAATCGTGAGCCCAAAAGCCCAACAAGCCCAAACAAAGATCAGTCAGGGTTTTTATCTCTCCAGTTTCGATCGGAAACCTAGCAGTCGCTCTTCGCTTTCCATCTCAACTTCTCCATGGCCGATTCGAGGAAGATGTGCGAGGAAGACAAAGCTGATGTAATCTTCTTCTTCTTCTTCTTCTTCTTCTTCTTCTTCTTCTTCTTATGACTTACTTAGATTCCACTGATTCGTCAACTTTAGCTTTGATGGCCTTTTGTGATTTTTACCGTCGGAGAATCTCTTTTCCTTTCAATTAGCATCGTTTAAGTAGGGTTTCTGAATTTGTAGGATGAAACCATCCCGGAGACACAGTTTGTTGATGGCTCAGAGACCTTCGTAACGCCTGAAAAGCTTGATGATTCAAACACCAAGAAGCGGGTACCAACTCTCATGATTTTCCCTACTGATCTCTCCATTTATACTCACCGCGTGGTTTTATCTGATTAGTCAACTTTAGCTTTGGTGGCCTTTTGTGATTTTTACCCGTCGGAATTTCTCTTTTCCTTTTCACAATATCGTGGGAGTTTTGATTTTGTAATTTTTAGGATGAAACCACCCTGGAGACACAGTTTGATGATTCTGATTCAGATGATGATTCAGAGGATGATTCAAACAAGAAGAATAAGGTACCAACTCTCATGATTTTCCCAATTGATGTGTCCATTTATACTCATACTCAAAATATACGTGATGTTGTATGTGTCGTTATAGCTGTTGTATTTGTTTTGTTTATTGAGGAATGATACATTTACCCCCTGTAACTGATTTATGTGTTCAATGTCTGTAGGAGGAAGAAACTCCAAAGGAATACACGTGCTGTTTCGAAAGTAGTGATTCTGATTTGACAAACCTGCGAACCATTTTCGTTCAGGGATTCGATTGTTCCTTTCCTTTGGATGAGATCAAGAGCACATTGAAAGATGCCTTCAGTACTTGTGGAAAGGTCTCAAGTGTTTATATTCCCTATCACTGCAAAAGCGGTTCTCCCTTGGGGTTTGTGACCTGTTCCTCCAATTTCTGTCAGCTTTGAGTTATAAATGCATACGAAAACATATTTAGTCTTTTTTGTTTCTTTTCTATCAGATTTGCTTTCATTAATATGGTAAGAGATGAAGAGGAGGCGTTAAAACTCGATGGAACTCGGTTGGGAGAGAGGACTCTTGAGGTTACGATGGCTAGACGGAGAAGCGAATAAGGTGGATTGACTGACCATCGTGGTTGTGGAAGTTGTCGTCGTAATTTATGGGAGCGCCTATGGAGAAGATTCTATTATCGTAACAGATTCGATATCTCCTCAGGTACATAATTTTTGTTCTTTATTATGGAATGGAATCTTGATAAGAAAGAAGCTTTTGTCTTTAATTTTGTTGTTGATATATATATATTGCAGAGGGCCTTAATCCTTATCCCCATCTAAGACCAGTAACTTACAAGTCCCGAACTTACGACTTCCGCTAATAGATTCTGGTTGTTTTTGCCGTTGCTGCTACTTGTTTACCGATCCAGCTTCTATAAACTTGGTGTGTTCTGTGACAACTTGTATTATGGGATTTGTGCTTTCTATTTATGCATCAAACAAATGATGAAACTTTCTTTGTGAAACTAGTTTTTGATCTTTTTTTTACTAAAATATTTTCTGTTGATGTATTTTGTGTTCTAGCATAACATGTTTTTTATCAAAATTATATTGCTTATTGTTTTATGAAAGCTAGCTATTATAACTTTTTGTTAAATAGATGATATACACAAGATTATATAGCTATTGAGATTTTGGAATAATATTGTATGTTATTGAATAAAAATAATTAGTTTTTGTCAATTGAAATACCTATGCATATGACATACATATAAGTGCGTATTTGTTACGCAAGCTATAGTTAAGGAATCTGGCTTTCAACAATATTTCCTAATCATTTAACACACAAAAAACAATGATTTAATCCTATATGTATATCGGACAATGGTAATTTCGTGAATTACAAGCAACTGAAGATAGAGTTCGAGTAGAAGAGTTCAATCTTCATCACAAGTTCCGACACCGAGCTCGTTCTTCACCTGATCGCCAAATCTATTATTTATAACCAAATGAAGAATTAATAATTGAAACTATCACTTTAATTTTGATAACTTAAAAAACTCATTTTTATTTGGAGTAACGATTTCAAAAACCCCAAAAAATGGCATGCAAATATCTTATTAGATGTTCACCAAATTATATATTGATTGGATACATATTATTATTCTTCATCTTATGTCAGCTTTTATACTAGTTTTCTACTCAAAAATTTTTAAAAAGAAATATAATAGATTGTTGAAACTTTATTTTATTGGATGAACCGCTTTCAAGCTGACATGAGATTAATTATACTTCATCAAAGGAAGCATCAACTGTAACTAACGTAGCTTGTACTTGAAAAATTCAGACTAAACATCTCTTAGTAACTGTGACTTTGAGACCATGCTTCGTGTGGAGAATAACAGAAGGAGCTGGCTCGATTATTTGCCCTTCAACGATCTTCATCTCATAGTTTTGTATGATTTTCACGGCCACACTCTTCATTTGCGTCAACGCTACTTCTTTTCCCAAACAAGTTCTCGGACCGGCGTTAAACGATAAGAACTTATAAGACGGCTCATGCACCGACTTTCCACTCTCAGAAATCCATCTCTCAGGTTTAAACTCGGAGGCATCTTCTCCCCAAACAGATTTCATCCTCCCTAACGAGTAGAGACAGAACAATATCTTCGAGTGTGCTTCGACCTTGTGTCCGCTTGGAAGAACGTCGGCTTTAGTAGGAGACTTGTGCTGGAAGGGAACAGGTGGATAGAGTCTGAGGGCTTCACAAATCGCACCATGTAGGTACACCAGCTTCTTTAACTCTTGGGGATTGAATGAACCAGAATCATCATCACCAGTCTTGGTTATTGGAAACAGGTTTGTGTTGATTTCTTGACGAATCTTGGCAATGGCTTCTGGAGTCTTACAGAGAAGCCAGAAGAGCCAAGTGAGTCCAGATCCTGTCGTGTCTCGGCCTGCTAACATGAAGGTCAATATCGTGTCTCTAAGGAATCTGTCGTCACTCGGATCCAACAACTTGAACTTGGTCGTGTCCAAATTCATGTAAGACGTCAGCAAATCTTGAGAAGGAGAATCAACATTGCTAATCCCACGGCTTACCTCACTTCTCTTGGAAGCTATGTACTTGGAGCAAACACGATCAAAAGTCATGCGAGCTTTATTCATCTTCTTCTCATCTCCTAGACCAATGAAGCTTTGCATCTTCCACAAGATCTCCGGCTTGACATGTCTGAAGAATATCGCTTCCTCTGCATCGTCTAAAGCTCTTGCAAACTCGATCTCCGGCATTTCAACCGAGAGACAACCCGGATCATATCCGGTCGCTAAAACACACGTAGTGTCGAAAGTGAATCTTTGGAAAATATCTTCCAAGTCCACAACGAGTTTCTCTTTAGCTACATGGTCAAGAAGTGGGACAAGCCCTTTCTCTAACTTACTCAAGCTTGTAGCCAATGAAAACCTTTGAAACTCGGGACTCATCATCATGCTTTGAGCTGATTTCCTCAGATCCTTCCACAACTCCGAATCGGCGTTGAAAATACCATCTCCCAAAACGTCGAATAGCTTCTTGAATTCGGGGCCTTTCGGGTAATTTGAGAAATTTGAGCTCATGATGTGGTGGATGTTAGCAGGATCAACCGTGACCAACATGTCGAGACCCGAAAAACATGGGCCTATGCAAAGATAGGTTAAGTTCGTGACCTCGAGAATCTCGGTTACCGAGTCGTAAACACGATGGATTTCGGCGAGTAAACCTGGAATCATACCGAGGAACGGCCAGTTTGTGGGACACCTAGGGTGAGGTTTCTTGTTGGTCAAGAAGTATCGAAAGGCTAAAAAGCAAAAGAAAGCAATGGAGATTTCAAACAAGCTAATCAAAGCCATTAGAGATAAAATTAAAAGCTCTTTTTCTTCTCTAGAGATACACCAAATGGCAGCTTGGTTCTTGATTTTTGCTCATATAGGATAATATATATATACAGAGAGCATTTTCTTTGTGCGAGCGTCTTTGAAACTGGTGAATAATTATAAAATGGAATAAAATCTTCATAACATCTTTTGGATGCATAATCCAATTTTCTACTTATGCATGCATGATCCAATTTTCTTTTGTTTGTTTGATATTGTAAGTTTCTGACAAGTCATAACATCTTTTCGATACGCATGTCACTTATTACCCAATTAGTAAGGTATTTTAATATACGGGAACAAAATTGGATCATGCATTTTAAAATACTTTTAAATTTACATTAATTCACATACCTTTAAAATACATATCGATTTGTTTATTCTAATATACATTTCCAAATAGTCAAGTTACATCTAAAAGCGGTTTTTCTTATAACTTAACATCTACAAAGATTTGTTCAAATATATACGTTATGTTTCAAATTGTTGGAAAAAAATAATATTGAAATAACACATATAATTCCGAGTGGTAAAATTATTATTACTATAAAGCTCATAATTAATTTAACAATTACAAAGATTTGTTCAAATTAATCCAGACATTTTTTTAAACCTCAGAACGGCATAGATGCTATATAGATTTTATTCTGTAATTGAAAATAAAAAGAAAAAAAGCTAATAATATTTTTTAGTTATATTTTTATTAGATGACTTTCAAGCTGACATAGTAACATGAGATTTTCCCACCCCATGAGAGGATAATGAAAATCATCTACATCAACTGCCATAAGTTCCTAATAATAAGTTATAACATTCAGACCAAACATATCTTAGAAACCGTGACTTTGAGACCATGCTTCATGTGGAGAATAACGGAAGGAGCTGGCTCGATCTTGTGCCCTTCAACGACCTCAATTTCATAGTTTTGTATGATTTTCACAGCCACTGTCTTCATTTGCATCATAGCCACTTCTTTCCCCAAACAAGTTCTTGGACCGGCGTTAAAGGACAAGAACTTATAAGATGGCTCATGTACCAACGTTCCTTTCTCAGAAATCCATCTCTCCGGTTTAAATTCCAACGCATCTTCTCCCCAAACCGATTTCATTCTCCCTAATGAGTAGAGACAGAACAAGATCTTCGAGTTTGCTTCGACTTTGTGTCCGCTTGGAAGAACGTCGGTTTGAGTAGGAGACTTGTGTTGGAAGGGAACAGGTGGATAGAGCCTGAGGGCTTCGCTAAGTGCGCCATGTAGATACACCAGCTTCTTCAACTCCTGGGGATTGAATGAATCAGAATCAGCATCAGAGTTAAAAGCATCTGTCTTGGTTCTTGGAGACAGGTTTGTGTTGATTTCTTGACGAATCTTGGCTATGGCGTCTTGGTTCTTACATAGAAGCCAGAAGAACCAGGTCAGAGCAGATCCTGTTGTATCTCTACCCGCTAACACGAAGGTCAAGATCGTGTCTCTAAGGAATCTGTCGTCACTCGGATCCAACAACTTGAACTTGGTCGTGTCCAAATTCATGTAAGACGTCAGCAAATCTTGAGAAGGAGAATCAACTTTGTTAATCCCACGGCTTGCCTCATCTCTCTTGGACGCTATGTACTTGGAGCAAACACGATCAAAAGTCATGCGAGCTTTAATCATCTTCCTCTCATCTCCTAACCCAATGAAGCTTTGCATCTTCCACAAGATCTCCGGCTTGACATGTCTGAAGAATATCGCTTCCTCTGCATCATCTAAAGCTCTTGCAAACTCGATATCCGGCATATCAACCGAGAGACAACCCGGATCATATCCAGTCGCTAAAACACACGTAGTGTCGAAAGTGAATCTTTGGAAAACATCTTCCAAGTCCACAACGACCTTCTCTTTAGCAACGTGGTCAAGAAGTGGAACAAGACCTTTTTCTAGCTTACTCAAGCTTGTAGCCAACGAAAACCTTTGAAAATCAGGATTTATCATCATACTTTGAGCTGATTTCCTCAGATCCTTCCACAGCTCTGAATCTGCGTTGAAAATCCCATCTCCCAAAACGTCGAATAGCTTCTTGAATTTGGTTCCTTTCGGGTAGTTTGCGAAGTTTGAGCTCATAATGTGATGGATATTAGCAGGATCAACGGTGAACAACATGTCGAGGCCTCCGCAAAAAGGACCTTTGAAAAGATAGTTTAAGTTCGAGTCCTCAAGAACCTCGGTTAGATAGTCGTAAACACGAGTGATCTCGAGGAGCAAACCCGGAAGCATACCAAGTAACGGCCAGTTTGTGAGAAAGGAGCGGTGAGGTTTTTTGCTGATCAAGAAAACTTGAAAGATAAGGAAACAAAAGAAAGCAATAGAGATTTCAAGTAAGCTTACGAAAGCCATTATGGAGAAGTTAGAATGGAGATATTAAACTTAAAGGGGCAGCTTGGTTCTTATTAATTTATGTTCTCATTGATTCATATAGTATAAGTATGTATATATAATATAATATATGAATAGAAACTAGAAAGCAACTTCGTGTCCTTGAAAATGGTTACATGTCTTTGTCGGTTCAATAATCATAACACGAGGGATCTTACCTTATCTTTGGTGATTATGTACTCTTTTGTTTGTTCGGTATCGTCGCTTTGTGGTTCTTTTGGGAACCAATGGTACAGTGCATGCGACATATATATTACTATAGTTAGTTAATTGTCTTAATATAAGACAATTTTCGTGCTGGACATTTTTGAAGAAAATATATATTGGATACTAGTTAGATATGGTTTTTCAAATAAAAGTACGAGAAAGTTAAGCTTTCACGGAAGAAATTGTATACAATAAAACGTTGATACTTTTCGAATTGAATCTGTATATCTTTCGTAATAATTGATCTAAAAGCAACTATAATTGAGCTTGTGGGATTTTGTGGCTGGTGGTGATTGATTGGTACTATCACACTAATGTTTCCTGATGTCTCGTGTCGTGTGCCGAACTTTTGGATCTTAACTACTTTTTGGCACATTCAGGTTGCATGGTCCATGGATAATTTCGTGTTGGCCCTATATGTCCACGCCTCAATGCGTTTTTTTTTTCTTTTTTTCTTCTCAAGATATACTATTATCTTTGTCTTTTTAGGTCTCAGTTTAATTTTATGATCACAACAACCACAAAAAGTCTAAATCCACAGGTCGAGTGTTTAAGGACAAAGTATTACGATCACAACAAAAAAAGGTAGTCTATTTAAATCAATTTTTTTTGTATGTCTACTTCTATTTTCATCAGACTAGATAAAGAAGACTATCAAAATTGTCATTGCTTATACGTATAATAATTATTATTAAAATAAATAACACCAACACTTACCGTAGATGCCAAGGAAACATAAAAATCAACTTTTAGTGACTCTGACTTTAAACAGAAGGAATTGGTTCGATCTTGCGACCTTTAACGATCTTTATGTCATAAATTTTGTATGAACCCTAAGCAAGTTCTTGGAGCAGTATTAAAGGCTAAGAACTTACATTATGACTCGAACTTCCATTGACTGAAATCCATCTCTCTGGTCTGAACTCTTCCCACGTTTCCTCCCTCCTGCAAATCAATAAAATACAGAATCTTTTTTTTATTTTTAATACGCATCTAGCTATTCAGCATTTAATTATGATTATTTATTTGTCTTAAGAAAATTAAATCCCACCTATCTTTTTGTCCACACAAGCTAAGATTTGAGCTAAAGTGGTATTTTGTCTCATGAGGCCTCTTTCGTACAGAATTTTATTTAATGTAATTTCAAACTGAAACAACAACAAAAAGGTATTTTAGAAAATAGCAGAAATCAATGTATCAAATTTGACAAGAGAGACTGGTTGGTGCGTCTCTCATGTGGCTGTGCTTTTGCCTGAGCCCTGATGACGCTGTAAACAAAATATTTAATATATTTACACAAAAGACACTGTAAAATTAAAGTTTCTCTCAAATGCTCTTGCGATTATCTCTCAAGGCATGGAAATGTGTTCAACCGGGGTATTTGTTCTCTGTTCTCCGGCTAGATTTCATCGTCGCCGGGAAAAATTCGCGATTTTTTCTCCGTCACACTTGCGTAATCCAAATGAGTCTTCCTTTCGGTGGAGAAATTCGCGAGCTTTCGCTCCCAAACTCTCCCAATCCCTCAATTTCGCTTCGCCCTTTTCACATCTCCCTCTTAAACGCTCTTCCGAGGATTTTGTCCAGATTCTGGCGAGAAAGGCCGCGTTTTTACTTGTTGGGTCGTTTGTCTTTCTAGGGATCTCTTCTTCGAAACCTGTTTTAGCGCTACCCACTGTAGCTGCGAGCTCTCAGTCGGAGTTAGAGGACGAAGCAATGTTGGAGAAGCTTCTGGAAAGTGAGCCAGAGAACATGGAGGCGATGAAGGCTGTTTTGTACAAGAAGATGAGGAGAGGGAAAGCTGAAGATGCTGTGAGGTATGTTGAGAAGCTAATGAAGTTAGAGCCTCGTGAAGTTGAGTGGAAGCTATTAGAAGCGCTTTGTTATGAGACGATGGGACAATTGAGCAAGGCGAAGAGACTGTTTAAGGCTATTCTCAAAGAAAACCCTCTCTTGAGCAGAGCTTTGCACGTATGTGTTTTCTCACACCTTTTGATGCTTCTCTAGGATTAAGAGTTTTGCAACGAAACTGTGAATTGAGTGAAAGTTTATGAGAAATGGTGTTTTCTTTTGTTTGAGAATGGTCCTTTGATTTCAACATTACAATATGATTGCTATTTTACAAAAAAAAAAAACTCAGCTTTGGTATTTCTTCTTATGCCTTGCAGGGTCTTGCTATGGTAATGCACAAGACTCATGACTCCTCTGTCTTTGATATGCTCACTGAAGCCATGGAAGTAGCTCGACAAGGAAACCGAGTAACCGAGGAGAGAAACATACAAGTCTTGATCGGCCAAATGCATATTGTCAAGGTAAAAGTAAAACCCATCATTTGCAGAACTGATCTTAAATGTGTGTTTTCAACAATCTTTAAGAATGCATGATAGGAATAGTGGGGGTTGTGTATGTACTTATGGAGATTGGTTTGAAACCTCAGGGTCAATTTGAAGAAGGTCTAAAGATATTTCAACAGATGGTAAATGATAACCCTCGAGATTTTCGACCTTACCTTTGCCAGGTATATGAAAAGAAATGATCTTTGACTCACTAAAATAAGCTGGCAAAAAGGGATTTAGCTTTATCATTTGCCATCTGTTTCAGGGCATAGTGTATAGCTTAATGGACAAAAAAGAGGAAGCAGCTCAACAGTTTGAGATCTATTGGAGTCTTGTACCTGAAGAATTCCCACAAAAGGGATTTCTTGACGATGTTGCGTCGGCTGCTCAAGCCAAGTCCCGAGAACGACTCCAAAACACATTCAAAGCTAAATTTACTCATGGGAGATCATAGTCATAGATCACGGATAGACTAGTTTTTTGATGTAACTTTTATCTTCTCAATGCTTCATCACCAGTTAAAATTTTCTTCAAATGGCATTTGCAAATTTGTTGTTCTCTCTCTGCAATCCCGTTCGTAACTTTCTGTTTAGGTATAAAATAAAAATGTTTTGGTGATGCTGTTTCAGTATATAGGTGTTTGTTCTGCCTCTATCTCTCTTGTGCACGATTGCAAACTCAACGGACACAAGACACTGATAGCGGGCTTTGACAGTCTAATGGGCCATTGTGTTTTTATTGGGCCTAGTGGATTTTTGGGCCCATTTGAATTCGGACATAATTGTAGATAGAAATGCTTCCAATCTCTTACGGAGAAACTTGGGAAGTGCCGAAGAACGTGAACTCTCTCTACCTTCTTCTCTTGCTCGGTTGCTCGGTAATCTCTGGTGTGTGCGTCTTTATGGCATTGACTACATTTATGCGCTGTTACTGTATTTATATGCTTTTGTTTGGTGTATTGTATATATTTCTTCACTTGCTTGACTAGTTTGGTAGTGTGATCTTTTTGTGAACTCTGTGTTTCGCTGTGGCGAAATTAATGAAATCGATTTGGTGAAATTAGGTCAGAGACGCTTCTGATGGCTCCTCTTACGCTCTCTGTTGATGTGAAGAGCTCTTCAGCGAGTGCTCCTCCTGGTACACTTGCTTTGTCTCTAAATTCTTGATGTTCTACTATCGCGTGTGTTCTTAATTCGTTTACGTATTGGTTTTGTGGAGTTGTTAACAGAAAAGAGATGTTTTTTTTCTTTTCTATTCTGCATTTATATATACACTCCATTGAAGGAGAGTGATGATTTGTTTGATGGGTTTCTGCAGACGTTTCGAATAGGATAATGCAGATTCCACAGCTCAAGAGGAGCAAAGGCTTCGCTTCCGTCAATACGCAAGACGAAAAACCCTTTGATTTCTTCCGCACACTGTTTGGTAGGTAACAACTGTTTCGGGTTTTATATCCATCTGTCTATATGCAACAGCTTCGGGTGTCTACATTTTCTTTTTCTTATGTTTTCGTTTGGATGATGCAGAGGGGTTTATAGCAGGAGGTACAGCTGGAGTTGTAGTTGAAACAGCTTTATACCCGATTGATACAATAAAGACTAGACTTCAGGCATGTCCAGGAACTTACTTTTTGTATCTTCTTTGTTAAGACTTTATTTTTTACTGTAGGTGCTCCTGTAATCATTTGGTCTAGACAAAAAGATGAAGTTTGAACTTTTAGTTCCTAAACTGTTTTGATCTTATGATGTAGGCAGCTCGTGGAGGTGGGAAAATTGTTTTCAAGGGTCTTTATTCAGGATTAGCTGGAAATATCGCTGGTGTCTTACCGTAAGTGACTCACAGAGCACATCCATAGTTACTTTTTCATTGATTCAGAACCATCTTTCTAGCCAACTTGGCATTGGTGATGGCTGATGCAGTAACCATAAATGATGATTGTCTGGTTTCTTGTTCATAACGCTGGGTTTTTTTCACAATGTTTCTTTGTAGGGCTTCGGCTTTATTTGTTGGAGTTTATGAACCCACAAAGCAGAAACTGCTCAAGACATTTCCTGATCATTTAAGCGCAGTTGCTCACCTGGTGAGAGATTTTCTTCATATTTAGTTTTTTTCATGATTATATCAGTAAATGAATGGTATACAATAAGCAACAATGATTTTTTTAGATCCTTGAACTGTTTCTTGTATTTGAGAGTGAAGAAGAATAATTTTTTTTCCCTCGTTTCAAATTTCAGACTGCAGGGGCCATCGGTGGACTTGCTGCCTCTCTGATTCGAGTGCCTACGGAGGTAGAAACTCTCTCTCTCTCTCTCTCTCTCGGATATCACAATCCGGATCCTGTTTCTTACATAGAATCCTTCAGCCGACAATTTCCATGTGTGTATTCTTTAGGTTGTGAAGCAGAGAATGCAGACTGGACAATTTACATCAGCCCCCAACGCTGTTCGAATGATTGCGTCAAAAGAGGGATTTAGGGGTCTCTATGCAGTCAGTAACACCTTTTTCAGCTCTTCCTTATAGTCTGCATTCTTTAAGTTGAATTTTCGTGTGGTAACTTGTTTTCAATTTTCTTCTAGGGATATCGATCCTTTCTATTACGAGATTTGCCGTTTGATGCTATTCAGTTCTGCATATATGAGCAGCTATGTCTGGGGTATAAAAAAGCAGTAAGCTTCTTGGCAAAATAATTGACATTTCTTATATCTTTAGTTTATCCTTGGATATGGAATCCAACACACAAACGCTTTGTGTGTAACTTTTGATGAACTGATATTTTTGCATGATATTAACTTGCTCAATATTTTGGCAGGCGCGTAGAGAGCTTAGTGATCCTGAGAACGCTCTAATTGGTGCATTTGCTGGTTGGTGACATACCTTGTATTCTTTGAAGTATAAAATTTCTCGATTCATAAAATCTTGGTGGATGTTACAAAACTCCGTAATCTGACCTGACAATGAGATTAAATTGACCATGCATATTCACCTTAACATTACAAAGTAGAATGGAGTTAATTACACATAAAACCGGTTAACCACAGTGAGTGAGTGTTTTAACCGTCGTGGTATATGCAGGTGCTCTTACCGGAGCAGTCACCACTCCGCTTGATGTTATTAAGACAAGATTGATGGTTCAGGTAATAATGGCTTACCACACCATAAAAGTCTCCCTGTGTCTCTCCACAAGTTCCAATCATCTTATTAGTGTTTCTTGATCCTCTCAGGGATCATCCAAACAATATCAAGGAATCGTTAACTGTGTTCAAACAATTGTAAAAGAGGAAGGAGCTTCTGCTCTCTTAAAGGTACACACACACACACATACAGACACACTAGTTTGAAGTTTCAATTAGAATTTTTTGGAAACTCTATTGTGAGTTGAGCAGCTTTAAGACTACAAAACCGGTAACCCTTTGCACGGAGTTGTACTTGTAGGGTATTGGGCCAAGAGTGTTGTGGATAGGTATTGGAGGTTCAATATTCTTTGGAGTTCTCGAGAGCACAAAGAGAACGCTTGCTCAGAGACGCCCCACGACGGTTAAAGCATCGAAAGAGGAATAAGTGGCGGCAAGAAATTCATCTGAATGGTGGTAACGTTTGTTTGACAATCAACTGTGAGCTCTTCTATGTGATCAGAGTTTGTGTCGTACCACAATGATCGTCGATTCAATTTTCATTTAAAGAAGTAGCCTAGTTTCAGATATATTAAAATAATATATGAGACATTTAAAATGAGCTGCTTCTTTGTTTTTTTTAAATGACCTATCAAATTTTCGTAAAATTGTTTACATTAGTTGAAAAACAAATTATTCAGTTTGAAAAATGAGACTTTTTGGGTTTAACGATGTAGGCCTCAAATTTGTTATGTAATAGGATGTTGGGCTTCGAATCTGTTTGTAATGTTGCCCTTGTTAACGGGCTTTAAATAATATATGGCCTACAATAACAATAAGTTGTACAATGATATATGGGCTTCGAATCTGCTTCATGGCGTATGCGAGAATAAAATACCCACGCGCACCCTAGGCGCGTGAACTCCACCGCGTCAAAAGTCCTGGTCTATAGTCCACGGATTTTCCATTTGGGATCGTTTTCAAGGATTTTCATTGAGAGAGAGCGCGTGAGGATCTATTCTGCCTTCAACTAAGAAAACCATGGCCTCTTGATTGGTTCCGCGGGAAGCTTCTGATTAATTGGGTAAAAAAAATTAAAAAACAATCCTTTGTACTCGGTTTAGCACTAACATCGCTTCGTAATCCTTGTTTTTAAAAAAATTAGCTTCATATATATGATAAAATACATTCAGTCATAGGCTGTGCAATATAAGATTTTGGACATGTTTATGGTCTCAGTTTCTGTCGATAATATGACGGATCTAACTATGTATGCTTTGAATCAGGAAGTATGGTCTTGAGACTGCTGCTGTAGACAGAAGCCTCGAAATTATTCAACGATGCAAATTCTATAACAACTTATATCAAAGACAGTTATTACACTGTACACATCTCTCTACATCTCTCAAGACTGTCATATAATTGCCGGAAAAAAGAATGAGGTAAAGAGAAGAAAAGAAAGAATTGTGAGACCCATCAACAAACACACACAAACACTGCAACCTATAAAGAAAAAAAGACTTCACAGTTTCTCTTCCAAAACATCAAAAAAACTCTTTTTCCAATTTCTCCGGCTAATTTACAGCTCCATGGAGCTCTCTCCCAACGACGAAGCAGAGAGAGATTGCATCCTTTGGGATGATCTCTTAGATGGTTCACTCACTCACATGAGTGGTAAGTATCCTCCTCCATGTCCTTTCTTCAGTACAAGTGGTCCAGCATTTTCCGGGACCTTATCCAACGCATTCGTACACGCATCCACCATGTCAGAGAATCCGGTCGCTGTTGTAGCCAGCTGCAACCGTAACCTCAAATCCCGTGTTCTCTTCAACAAACACCTGAATGATCTCCACATGTATTTGGCCCACTCAGCTGGTAACCCTCCTCCTGTGAGCCACACTGAGAACTGAGACTGGTCTCCTCGAGCTGCCATTTCCGCTCTGTAGAACCTTGCCAGTTCCAGTAGCATTGAAGCCTGCAAGGGAAGCACCGCAACAAATTCAGCCACAAACTCTTCCGCTAGTTCCGGTTTCAGCATCAGATTCCAAAGCACAAGCGCCCATTCGCTTGGCTGGTTTAGACCATAAGCTTCTGCTACAATCAGAGCCTCCTGGAAACGGGATTGATCCACAAGTGCTCTTCTGGCGTTTGTTTCCGATAAACAGAGCCACTTGGAATCTGGCATCCTTATTTGCAGGGAGACAAGGGAAGCCTGACCACAAGCCTTCCGTGCTTTGTTTCCAGCATCAATAGATGTGTGGACTTCAGCAGCTTCAATGTAATAGCGCATAGAATCAAGGAGATCTTCATTTTGATCCTTGTCATACCGTAGAAACCACTGCTGTGCAGCCTGATCTGCACGTGCCTCTAGCAAAGCAGCCGTTTCATGCTTCATGTCAAAGTGTTTATATACCTGGAAACAACGTGTGTATCTCATGAAAAAGCAAATCCACAAGTAGATGTAATTTTTTTATAAAAAAACTATCCCAAAAGATTGTGGTAAAAGTCAATCTAGATACACTCTATCATCCATCATGATAGTGAATTGTGGTAAGTTGAAATAAACATGATGAAATAAACCCTATTCCAGCTTACGAAAGACATACCATTGCGAACGCATCATGGTCATTTGGGTTAAAGAGATTCAACGAAGTCAGAACAGCCATCCGGAAACTTCTGACAGCCTGGGCAGTGCCAGTGTTTGCATCAGCAGCAGCAGAAAATTTCTGTAGTAAGAGATCGAGCTGCCCATTTTCGATTAGAATATTGAGAATGAAATTAAGAGCATGAAAGTTTCCGACTCCAGTTATTAGACGACCCAGGCATGAGAAATCGCCCTCAGCAACATAAGCCTCAACCCTAGTGGCAGCAAGTGCCACAAGAACATCAACTCCATCAAGACACGTGGATGACTTGTAGAAGTGATGAGACAGAATAAGTAGCTCAACCTGTAAAACAGCATTCCATTATACTACCAAATCAGTATTGACAACTGATTCGTTCACAGAGAAGGAAGCAGAAATGTGAGGAATAATGAATCTCCTTAGATATTCATGTAGCAATCAGACGATATTGTTCATGAGCTTTCACAAAATCATATACCTCACACGCGTGTGGTATTTCCTGTCCGGTAATTACAAGGCGCATTAGTGAATGGCCAATTTCTTGTTCAGAAGAACAAAGCTCCGCCCACTTCAAAAAGTCTGAAAATCTCCACAAAAGTGGAGCAGGCCCTTCCTCCTTTTGAGAATCTATATATCCTCCACGATGAGCTGCCAGTAAACCCTGGCACATGGAAAGCAGATTAGAGACAACACACAAATGAACTCACATAAAATTAGGAGGAAAAGAAGAAGTCATTACAGGAAGTTTTTCCCCAAGCAGTCAATTAAAACAAAACCATAAGACGGATTTTTGTCAAAAAAAACTGAAGTAAAAAATTCAAAAAGTAATGATAAATGAATCATGTCATATACGCATACAAGTCAACAAAGATCGATTAGCTAAGTTACCTTCAAAAAAGATTCTGCAAGTATCTGAGCGATACTAGCAGCGGGCATGGAATGTGTCTGGACAAGGAGACATGCTTCTTCAAAGGAATCTTGTGCTTTAAGAGAAAGTAATCGTAACAACTCTATGGGCTGCTTTTGATATGCCTCGGTGAATGTAAGGCCCAGTACGTTAGCAGCTTTTATAAATGCGATGATTTTTCTTGCCAGCCCACGTCCACTGCCTTCATTTAAAATGTTTGATAGGCTCTCCAAAACCTAGAGCATCAGATGCTAATCAGAACTAAATCCAACAAGCAAGATTGGGGAAATTGACAAAAAAGATAAGTGGTATTCGTTTGAATGAGTAAGTAATAGGCTTCACAGCAACAAATGAAAATTTAGGTGAGAAGATATAGAGGGAACAACCTGCAGTGGTTCAACCATAGGTTGGTCTATTTTTAGACTGTGTGACTGAATGACAGAACGAACTTCATCATCCAACATCGACAATGGTACTTGACTGCAAGGCGTCGAAAGCATTGCTAGCTTCATAACAGCATCCAGAATTATTAGCTCAGAAGGTAGATTTCCTGGAGCAAGTTTAAGTTGGAGCTGCTTCGCAGCTGTTACTTGTCCAAACTCCAGTAAAGACAGAACAGCTCTTTCCAACTCCGCAGGTTCTATACTTTCTTCCCACTTTGATAAGGATACCTCCAAACCCGTGCTTTCCTCTTGTAGCTGGAACTCGCTTTTGATGTTTAGAAGTGATGAAGAATCTTCAACATCAGTATTCCTATCTGAAGAATCAACAAAATGTCTTCTTTGTGGGAGATTTCCTTTTGCTCTCCTTTTGGGCTTCGTGTTGGCACCAAATAGTGAAGTGCTCGTGTCTTGGTTCCTTTGATGTGCTTGGCCAGGGGCCCTGGATTCATGTTTTTCTCCAATTTTATTTTTTGTTGCTGAAGAAATATGGTTGTCCATTTTTGTTATGATACTTGCAGTGCGGTCTATAAGATTTGAACTGCTTCCATTCGCCATGTCTTTTCCGGTACTATTTGGATTAAATGCTCCTACATTTTTCACATGTGCTTCTGCTTCTACAGCCAATAGCCACACTCTAGTCTCGATTTCTCGCAGAAGATGCAAAGGGTAAACCCTGATAATTGGTAAAATCGAAGTCATAAACCCACTAAAAATTATTAACATATTGTGGTAACAGATCACTTACGGATGCGACAGGGTTGTTAACCCACTCAACCACTGAAGAGATAGCAGTAACAGCTCATAGATCTCCCTTGGAGGGAGATCTTTCTCCACCGCTTCTGCATGCCTAAGGAAAAATAAACCTGCCTGCAAGAGAATAAGAAACGGATTCACTTGTAGCAATATCAGGCTTGCACTTATAAACTGGTTACAAGTGAGGTAATCAGAAAAGTCACCTGTAAAGCAGGGAAAGAGTATCTGATGAACAGAGTTTGGCAATGACCCCATAATGCGATTCTCTCTTCTGGAACATCCCAAAGAAATTCTTTCCATTCTGCAACCATGGATTCTGCCTATATGTAAAGCACATACAACAAATGTTCATTAAGATTAAGCATTCAAAGAATCCTTAAACATAACTAGAACCAGTGGCATAAAAACAAAGCTAGCCTGCAGCCCAGTGAAAAACAGCTAATTTTCAAAGACAGAAAATGTAAACGCAGTATGGAGCAATTCTTCCCTGATGCAGAACCAAATTAAGGGAACATTGTAACTCAATAAAGCTTATGTAATCTGTATTTTCAGAATCGTGCTGTGCAAGGGAAAATGCATGTTTCCTTTCTTCTTCTTTTTTGCAAAACCCTAGTTCCTTTAACATCACATTTCTTTCAAAGTTATCTTGAGGTAATTATCACATACTTCCTAGACTACTGCAATCTGTAATTCATCCTAAAGTTGAAAGAACCTCTACAAAAAGAAATTCTCATGTGTCAATGTATAACTAACATGCAGTGTACGAGGAGTCGTTAGCTAGAGAGAGAGAACCAAATTTGAAAATTACACCGAAATAGCCCTAGTCAATAGTCTAAGACCATGATTGTCTTATAAGTTGCTAGACATCCAGAATCCAAGTGACCAGAAACTTCTGGCAGATCAAGTATAAGATAGGAGCCAAGAAGTTCTGTTACCTGCGTTTCAGTAACATGATGAACAGAGGATGTCCAAGGGGCACCAATGGTTTCCAGTTGCTTGGCCCAGTTTCGCGCTTGCTCCCACTGCCTATTCTTTTCTAAAGCTGTTAGAAGAGAGCCATCATCAAGAGCCTCACTTCCTAAGTCAAGATCATTCTCCCACCGGAGTGATGGCTCAGCCAAATTAACTTTCCAATAAAGACGCCGATAATATGTTGCCGCAGATCCCCCATCACCAAAATCAGTTGCAGCAAGAAGTTGCAGTAAGCATCTTTTCTCATATGGAGACGGACAAGTTGACAAAACAGCATCAGCAGCTTTAACAGCTGTTTTACTGATCCAAGATGCCCCAAAATTTACTTCTTTGACTGTATTTGACTGAAAATGCATTGATTCATCTTTCACTCTAGCCCAAAAAGAACCCAAATGTGCTGAAGCTTCAGACAGGCGCATTTGAGAAAATGCCTGCAGAAAAAAAAAAAAAAAAAAGACAGGTCAAAATCCTATGGAGGCAGTAGAAATTAAGCATTTTCCAAAACCGGCCGTTGAAACCCAAAGCATTTTACAAATTCTTAGTATCTTCTTTTCCCGGCTCACATCCAATCATAACTTTCGCAGAATTCCATCATCAATTTTCTCCCACAGAAAAAAAAAGAAAGCGGATGAACTCATGGTGAATAAAAACAGCATCAGACCATGAACACATATCGTGTAAAAGTCATTGTAAACAATAAATAGACAGCCAGGGGGGCGAAAAAAACAGTGATAGCAAATAGTGGGTCAAAAAGTAAGAGAAACCTGAAGAGCACGGATAAATGGCAGTAGAGAGCAGGAAGGGAGGAACAGTTCAAAAGCTTTTAGCAGAGGAAGAAACAAGCGTTGTTCACAAAGCACTGCGACCATTTTTGATAGAGACGCATGCTCATCAGACGAATCATTAGTAACATTGGTATCTTCAGCTTTTTCTTCTTCTGCAGCTTCTGTTTTGTGAGAGCAAACAACATTACCAGCCGAGGTGTTTAAACTATTAGCTGAAACCAATGAATCCACAGATGTTTGTGCAGTAAGTCGTCTCCGTTTAGGATTCCTTCTATTGTAATGAAACTGGACACCTCTAGCATCCGTTGGCAAGGAATTCGTAGATACAACGGCTGCTGCTATATTTTCTGCTATTTTAGTGGTGATGTCGTTCACCTTGATAGACGATGTTTCCCTGAAAAGAATGATCTTCTTTAGAGCCAAGACAAAAATAATATATCTTTTTATTCCAGAAAACATAAAAAGAAACGCTTTAGTTATAAACTTCGAATGCATTAAGATAGTAAATAACTAATATACATAAAGTAATTAGAACCAAAAATAGAAGATGATTTCCGATGCACCCAACCCAATTGAATATCTGTCATGAAATTTTGTCATACCTGGCGGCGGTAATTTCCAACCAAGCTGTTAGGCATGATATAGGAGCAACATCCGAAAAGCACGAGGCTATGAGAGCCAAAATAGACCACGATAACTCCTTAGCTTTCGATAAAAGGTACCCTCCAGGATTCTTGAGCTTCTCAGAGTAAGCCAAAATGCGAAAGAGTTCGGCAGAGACATAAGCTCCATCCTCTGAGAAGGAACAGGTAAAACCTCTGCTTGTGTCATCCGAGTATGATATGGTAGCTTTCTTTTTTGAGTTGGCATATCTCAAAACGGTCAGTATGTGAGCTCTTAAACGTTGATCACCAAACTCCTTCGATGCCTGACAGATGAAAATGTGTCATATAATTGTAACAAAGCACATTAAGGTACTGTTTGTGATTTCTGAAACCAGTGAAATGGTGAGTCTTAGAAACATACCACATTGAACACCGTATCAAATGGGAATCCTCCAAGCTGCGCTTCAGATAAGAATCCAACCTGATATTTACATACATCTGGTTAGAGAATAGCTGAAGGGAAAGAAAACAAAAGGCAAGAAGAAATCATCAACAATACCCAATCATTGTCTCTTGCTAGCATGGCAAGGTATTTGGTGCTGAGAGGAATCTTATGCATCTGACAGAAAAGAGTAACTAAACTCCAATGCAAGCTAGCAGATGTCTGCTGAGACCGAAGTTCAGACCCATCACCATCACCTGTTAACAGCCAGTATCCACTTGTTTTCCTATCTCCTCCGATATCTGGAAGGCTAGCTCGTTCCAGATGATGCAGAACAAGCATTAGCGGAAGACAGGGTTGAGCACCAGAAATACTGTTTCGAGTATGTTTTTGCTTAGAGATATCAGGATAAACATATCCGTTAGCTAGGGCCCTAGCTAGTGACCCCATTAGATCACCTTCACTAGATACCCCCTTGAGCGACTTTTGTTGTGCCATCACTGCATTATCATTGGACTCATAAAAAGATGATATCCTTCTCAATGATTGCACATCTATTCGAAGCATGCTGGCAGATAAACCACAAAGCTCAAGAAGGAAGGCACACGAAGCCACCAACACGGAATCCCCAAAGTGTGTGATAGCAAGTGGTATGACCTAGAGAGCAAAAGAAAACAGTCATGCAGGCATAAATAGACCGCAACTGGAAAGAAAGAAAAAACGATAAAAGCGTTGAAGGTAGAATGAAATTTAAGCTAGTAATGGTAAGGGGACCAGCACGTACAGATGAAAGAAGCGACTCATCAGTTTGCGTCAGAGGTGCAAGTAGCATTGGAACATCTGACTGCATATTTCTTTGTCTATGTATCGAAGAGCCAGATTGATCTTCCATTTTTAGTTTTTCAACTCTATGTTCCAAGAAAGCATTAAAAGCTGCAAGTGGCCGTCCACGATGCAGGAAGTGCTCAAGTCCAAGCTCGGTTCCCTAGTTTTAGTTCAACTTAAACATAAGTAACTGTTATAAAAATTCAATCAGTCTGTAAATATACAAAGCTTAGTGATATGTTGCATGAGCATGAGATGACACCCTTTCAAAAAATGAGATATTGACATGGCAGTAAATCGATAGGAAACTATGTAACAACTGAAACATTTCAAGCATGCGCAAAGGTAGCATCATCAACAGGTTAGAGAAACAGGAATGTTATAGTACCACCTCAGTTTTTGTGTTATGAAGCTCTTCTTCGATGTGCTTCTGGATGATTGCTTCCCAAGATATGGCACTTATCTCAGTCGGATCGTCCACATTTATAAAGAACTCAACACCTCTGTGCAGTAGATATTCCCCTGTAGGATATCCTGAGAAAGACAACCATCCAAGAGGTCCCTACGGAGAAAACGTTTCAGTATAAGAGACAGCGCGAAAGCATTTGAAGCAAAACATGCGTGCTCGAGAATTCCATTGAACAGTTGAATTTCTACTACTGATAACGAGTAGCTGTATAACTTTTATAAGTAGCCGATTCTAAGCAAAACCTATATGTGTTCGTAAATCTTAGTAGGTAAGCAACTTGATATCTTTTCCTTCCTGCATATGTCTGCAGCAGTTCCTCACAACCAGTCCACAATTTCATAGAAACTTCTTAAGTTTATTATATCACCGATCACAGTGCAAGTATTGAGTTCAACTACATCCCTCAATTCCAGAAAGTTGAAAGAGTGGTGTACATCTCAGAATGGATACCTGGATATAAAGCTGAATTAATCTACGGACCGCCTTAGGAAACCAACAAGGCAACATCTGCAGGAGTGAGGTATCACGTGCAGCTGAGAAGAATACACTGTCACGCCAATTCAGATACTCTGACAAAACTGATAAATCAGAGTCAGTGAGAGTATGACATCAATATCATTACACAAAATAGAAGAAAAAGTGTGGTTGATCAGGGTTCACCATTCTTAGCCTTGGTCCGCAAAAGGTTGCCAGAAATATCTTCTCCAATACTAGCAGTAACAAGCTTACTCCATAAGGTAGGGAATCTCTGAAGAAATGATCTCAAATTCTCCAATGTGCACTGAGCAGAAGAGTTACCGTGTCTGTTAACACTGCCAGTATTCAAGGATTTTTGAATTGGCACCGAGGCACACATCATAGTTGCTAAAGCTGCCATTTCTCCTGCCCCTTCAGCAATGTCATCAACAGTGCAAACAATATCATCAATCTCTGGAGCACTAAGTTCACCATTTGGTGCCGCACCACGTGACATAATTGAGCGCGCATTTGAAAATGAAGCATCATACTCCCGGCCCTTGATCCTGGAGAGCAGCAACCATTTTGCCCAGTGGGAATCACCCTGAATACATTGGACAGATTCTTGGCGTTCTCAGTAAAATGTGAATTTTCAAAATACAAACCAAAAGACGTAAGCAAGAACAGACGTATTAACACAAATATGTGATGGACGTGGAAAGAACTTACAACAGCTTCCTGCAATGAACTAAGCGAATCATTATCTAGGACCAATTCGTGATGATCAAGGTACAGATCCAGAAGGTTTGGCAGATTATATTGGGTGCAGTGGTGTATAAATAGCTTATGTACAGCATTCAGGGTATCAACATTTGCTCCTCTCTCCTTTCTGGACAAACAAAGATCTAGGGATGGCCTACAAGATTCCTCCTTGAATGAAACTTCGCAATTGCCAAGGATGACACCTGCCCGAGCCAGAAGATATACTACATCAAGAGCGTTCTCCCAATATTCCTTTAAAAATATAAGTTTTCTTGCCAGTTCCTGCTCCATAAGTGTTGTTAGCCACAAGGAGCACCGGATATCTGCAGGTAACCTAAATATCTTGATATAAGGAACATCCATAAGTACAGCATCCACTTCTTCGATGGAACATATATACTCGCTACGGGAAGAAACTGAGTAATTTACGCCAGAAGACTGCTTCGGACCATCCAGAGCAATTTGCAAACTTCCATCATATAGAAGATCCTCAGGAATGAGATCCAACAGCTTAAGGACTTCTTCCCAATCATTGTGACACATATAATACTCCAGCTGGGAATCCCATGGAACATGAACGCCCATGACTAAAGGCTGATCCAAGACTATCTGCACAAAAGTTCAGCAAGAAATATTACTAAAGCCCAAAAAAACGCCAAACGAACAAAACAACCTTTGCCTGACTGTGTTCATGGGGATAATACGGAAAAAAAAAACACAATGTTGATATGTAAAGTCTTTAACCCTTCATTCAAATGTATCACTGTTACGCTCACAAGTGATATCTAATGATGACTTCCAATTCAAGGGTTTTTTTGTAGGACTAATAGATGGCAGTAGCAGCTATTACATGCTCTACAATGTGCTAATTCAAGTAAGATAATATGAAATGCAATCCAAACTAAAAGAGAATCACTAGATAAGAGCAATCACTTTTTATAGATCTACAATTTCATCCACACTTAGGAAAAGATAAGCAGAGGGTAGCTATTCGAGAAGCAAGCACAGATGGCTTCTTCTCTTCATTTGTCCCACTCTTTATGAAACAAGGAAATAACTGAAAATAATACTGTGAAGAGACAGTAAGACTACAATCACTGTTAAACTATGCAAATTAACAAATAATCCAACTGCTCCAATTAACAAATCAATTTCAACTTCACCTGGATGTGGAGATACTAACATTCTGGAATGGTGCAAGTTAGATAAATATTCAGACATCTAAAGAGCAATGGGAGAGAAGGACTATATTGAACTTCTTACATGATCAAATGTTCTCTGATCCCAAGCATTTGACCACACGGCTGCTGCAGCCCAGTAGCCAGCAATTGCATCGGTTTCATCAGGCGCATGCTCAGATGCACTCTCATTGATTTTTGTCCAAGAACCTAGAACAACACCATCAACCTCGCCACACTCAATCTCGAGATGCTGGAACAAAGAAGACCCCCCAAGGTGCAAGCTAATTTTACTGGCGTCAAAAGGTACTGCAGCTTTCAGGAGTTCCTTTTGTCGAGTAAGATATGTTTTCCAAAAGTGGCTGCTAGGATAAAGCCTCTTTTTTGTCACGCGGTCAAGCAAGGCAGAAGTTGAAATGAAGTCAGTATCATACAGAACCAAGATACCATTCTAACAAGTAATGATTAGGAAATGTTATACCTCAATAAGAGATATCCTCTCCAGTACATTGTCTTCGTATGGTCTTAAAAAGCCATGTTTTCTCATTTCTTCAGCAATTTGATATCGAAGAGATCTCCTCACTGTGCCAAACACCAACTGATTGAGACACGCTTCCACATCCTCTCCGAGCCTTTGCAGAGTTGCAATGGCAACCCCAGGTTCACCCTACACATCAAGAAATCCAAGTGGTAGACATCATACATGTACACTACTCTGTCTAAGCAAGTATTTTCAGGCTTACCTTCAAAAATAGGTCATAAGCTATAGCTCTTCCAATATCACGAACTTCAGTAAATGTATCATGATGCTCTCCGTTTTCTACCGAGTCTTTAGAATGTTGAAGATGCAATTGAAGAACGGCTAAAGGGAGTCGACCGGAGAGCAAGGCATCTTTCACCACGGTTTTCAAATCCAAATTATTAGTCTTCCAACGAGCCATCATCTCCTTGGGGTTTTCCACAGGAAGAACTTTCTTCTCTGTCAGTACCTCTTGGGGTACAAGGCTAGATGCACTACTTATTTCGTCAATGGTCTGGTTAGATTTGGCTGTAATCATACCCATTGGCGTCAAAGCAAGCTCATTATTGGTATCGACTATATACGTGTCATGTTGTCTCGACTCCGCAGATGATGCATCTGGAACAACTTCAAGCTGAGAATCATCTTGAGAATTTGGGTCTGCCAGGTTCAGTGACTTCTCATTCTTTCCCTGTAACAACACATGTCATATGTCAAATTAAGAAGCAAAACACACAAATCTACAGCTTACTTATAGTATTAATACTATATAGTACCTTTCCTAGTTTCTTAAATTTTCTGTAAATACGGGATTGGAAGTTCCGGGTGATCTCCAAAAGATATCCCATCTCTGACAACCTCCTTGGATTTTCCATTACATCGCTATGCAGTGAAATTGACGGAAGTGAAAGTATATGTGTCCTAGGTTTGCTGTCCAACATGTATCCATCTTTCTGATACTCAAGTAACCCATATATGCGAATCATCTCAGTCGCAAACCTTGTAGCCAATGTGAGGAGCCTACATTCAACATGTAGAAACAAGTGGCATGGTAAACCTCACAAGATTAATGTTGCTAATACAGGCTTCTAAGAAATACCATATGTCAATGAATCAATATACTTAATCGTAAAGCTCTAATTGATTTTCAGAATGAATACAAAAAAAGAAGTGGGGCCTGGAGAGATTTTGCATGAATCTGAACATATGAACATTTTCTTTGAGTTACAACCATAAAGCTGTACTACTGTACTTATACAGCATAGTAATATGATCAAAATAGCATGCTAATGAGTAAGGACATATCACTACTTTTAATCTATTGGTGATCCATCTCTTTCACAAAACTATCCTTATACCACTCATTACTCAATAGATCCTCACCTAGATACAGCAGAAATCTCATTATCGTTCCTATTCTTGCGCGACAGCAGATAAAGAGCAGAGAATAGCACCCTTAGCATGCCTTCTTCTGCCAGCTTTACATTACCCAGCATCTTCAAAGACCTACTCATACAGCAGAGATTAATCAAAATTAATTCATGATAGAAGACAAATTGTATTGATGGCATAAAGCATATTTACACGATAGATGAGAGTAAAATCATGGAGAGGGGGCTAAAGGATTATCATATTCCTAAATAAGACATGTAGAAATCTCAATCTTTAAGGTCTAAACTAAATTCCAGTACTACGATAAAAATGCAGTAATGATCAGGAATACAGCATAAAAAGTTGCTCATCTAACTAACAACAAAGAAGAGAGAAAACTTCAGATTAGAAATGCAGATAAGAGGATGATGACATAATCCAAGTTAAGGCAATAAAAACTTTAATTCTAGTAGAAATCAGTTTGGCTGAATTCAGAACGAAAGAGTTATCTCTATTACACGACTTATTAACAAGCAATCTTTCTTCTCAAGTAGTTACATCCTTTCAAATAAACCACAATACAAAAACCGAAGTTGCCAGCTGAACCAATACAACCACGCATAACTCTTTTTTCAAGATTTGTTTATTAAGGAAAGCCTTTTATACTGTGAGGATCTACAGTTCTCAGATTGGGAAAAACAAAATACAGCACAACAAAAATTACTAGAAACTTACTCGTTGATGTCATCATATTTTAAGTAGTCCAACGCCATTTGCAGTCGACGCAAACGAGCAATTTTTAGGTCCCAACCTATGACACAGTGATTCATTTAGCGTACCATAAGCTTTATTGAACAAAACGTAGTATAAGCAAATTTATAAACCATCTTTCAAGTCGCAATATGTGAGGTTCTGCAGCTACAGCAAGGGGATATACATAAACCATAATGTGAATATGAAGAAACGAGAGAGAACAAATGCACAAAGCTACTGCAATACAAGCATTTTCTCATGCTCACAAACAGCTGGGGACTTTTGAAATAAACTGCAAGCACCGACATGATTTCATTGTATAATTAGTTATTGCCAAGCACTCAGTTACAGTTGAGTTCAGTTTCATTCTAGCTTCCACATGCATTGACAAATCAAACTAACCCGCATGACAGAGTCTAGGTGAACTAGTTTTCAACTATTTGTAACTTAACTCTGTAAGCATGACAAGCCACGTTGGTTAAGAGATAAATGTCAATAGATAAACAAACTGTACGGTATGAAATGGTAAAATCTCCGAAATTAAAAGCTTTAAGGATGCAACAAGCTTATTTACAGATTTTTCAGTTCATAGAACGAGTAATGTTTCTTACCATTTTCCAAGCACAAACGATCTGCAGCTTCAGGGCCTTCGAACAAGATAACTCTATCTATGACCTCCACTTGCCAAGGAAAACGTGATTCCCCTGATCTCAAATTGTCTCTTCCCTGGCATCCCATGACAGTGGTTTGGAATGGCTGCAGATATTCAATGGCCTCAACAGTTGAGTAATTCGGGGTTATTGAGATGGAAGGGAGAAAAACTGAAAGACCACTACAAGTCACCAGATAAAGAAATCCTTGGAAGGAGCAACCAACTGATTCTCCTATTAAGGTTTCTTCTGCACCTTGAATAGAAATCTTGTTGTCATTGTAATTCAGACAACTATCATCTCTCGCCGTCAAATGCGTCGGCAGGGTGTAATGAAGAATCTTGCAGCTTTGATCTTCTTTTTTTGTGTGCTTTCTAGAGAAATGAGTGAATCCCCATGGAGAAAAACATATGTTATCATCCAATCCCAATTTTTCTGCGGATAAAAACATCTTCCGCGTGACGTGTGGGTCTCTTTGGAAATCTTCAAGTCTCGGCACATTTATTTTAGGCTGAGTAGAAAAACCACTCAACCATGAACCAGAGTAACCACATCTTCGATCAAAATTATTTTGTTGTCTTTCCAAACATCGATCAGACATCGAGATATCAGAAGCAGAAAACCCAGGATCACACCTGGAAAAGGCATCTTCACCTCCAGAGCCAGAGGAATGAGCGTGGTGTACTTTTTGCTGGCCAACGTCCATACCACCGACTTTCCACCCAACAAAACTTCCAAGCCCAAAATGACATAAATAAGGAATAGATTCGATGGACATGCGGTATTCCTTGGAAACAAAGTCATCAACACATAACACATATACCAAACCATTTTCGTCAACTGCAGCTATGAGTGGTGTATGAGAAGCTACAATAAGCTTTCTAAACTTTCTTCTGTCTGCTGAACGAACAATATGAGACTTCGACATGGATGGAGCAAGACTTTGAAAGTCACTTCGCTGATCAGCCTCTGCAGTTGCTTCTTGCATATCTGATGAAGAATGCAATCCACGACCACATGTCTGTAAAATATCCTGATGAGCAAAACAATCCCCAGAATTCACATCATATAGAAATATCAAACCAGAAACACTGAGGCAGATAACAAATTTATCAGATAGCCGGAAATCTGCCCAGTCATCTCTAGGTCCAATACTTGATTCCCTGAGTTTCACAAGGGAGAGCCATTCCATCCCCCAGCTAAACAGCTGGGCAACAAAGACAACGTTCTTACCCTTGCTTGATTCGTTTTCATCGCTTGTATGGGTAGATGCACAGTCCGATAACTCCATAATAAATCCAATCAGAAAATGAGAATCGCTGGAGAAAACTTTGGTGCACCTGTACAAACTGTTTACACTGCCATTTTTTATGGGCACATCAGCTCGAGAAGCAGATGGATCTGAAGCTACGAGAAAACTATTGCCACCTAAAGTACCTTCCTCCGGCAAATTACCCTCCTGAAGTATGGAATTGTCTTGGAAAAGAAGATTTGAAAAAGGCAGATCACTATCTAATATGCTGAATGAAACAACCTCTGCAGAACCAGGAAACTCTGACTTCTCAGGGAACCTTGACTGTCTTACACCCTCAATTTCAGTAATTTCCACATCGATTAAAAAGGATTCCATCCACTGCTTTGAACCATCAGAAGAAGAGACCCTTTCGTGTTCTGATTTCTGATTTAGCCTAGAAGGTCCCCATTCAACCCACTTCCCGTGCCTCAGCTCGCCATTTGGTTTGCCTCTGGCTCTGTCACTTGAATCTTTGGAACAGCAAAAAGCGTGGACCGTAACACCATGATTTCCAGATACAAACAACAATTCTCTGAACAAAGGGTCTTCGTGCCGATTGTAAGTATCCCCACAACTACCCCACGCAACAGAGTTTGCATCAAAGATAAAAGGAAAACCACTGCGACTAGAACTGCAACTATCTACAAAACCTGGCTCACCAGAACCAACTTCTAATCCAGAAGGAGATGCAATGTTCTCTGAATCTGACCCACCAGATGCTGCAAAATTATACAAAGGGGGCGGAGAGCATGCAGGACTACTCGAATCTTCATTATGACAGCTTGCCGAAACCTCACTGCCAATAGAGCTCCCTGATAACAGCGATTGAACAGCGTTATTGAAATGAAAACACATGTGCATACTCAGCATACGAAGAAGAAGAAGAAGAAAACAAGTTATTACCCGCAACCAGAGGTAGCAGCAAAGCTTCGGAGTGGTGAGAGAGTAGTAGCAACAACTGCCTCGACGGAGAGATGAAAGCCTCGCGAAATTCTGATAGCTTCAGTTGCAATTGAGAAGGTTCCCACTTGTGCAACTGCAGCAGAGTTGGGCCTTCGTTCAACAACCTTTCCATCCTCTATTTGCTTAAACGATAGACAGAATCACGCACAAATCAGAATTCTACAAAGAACAAAGCAATCAACGAACACAGCGACCAACGGAACCTACGAACGCGGGGGTTTCGACCCTAGAGAAACTCCGTAATTCGAGCTAGAACCTTAAAAAACCCTAGCTCAGACTCGATCCAACAAAACAGTTCTCGGGGAGAGATTGAGACTTGAGAGCAAGAGAGACCTGAATCAAGCGGTTGGGGTCAGAGGCGAGATGAAGCAGAGTTATCGCGAAAGCATCGCAACTTCAAATTGGAATGGAAAAAAATCCCCAGAAAATGAAGTCGTAGGAAAGATGATGATGATGAGGACATTTGTGATTTGACGACGTGAGATGAAGAAATCGTTGGTCGTTTCCTCCGTCGAGGATTCGGTTCACTGCACGCCTCCACGGGCCACCGTGTCAGTCGTCTGTTTCTGTGCTTACGTGGAATTTTGTATGTAACTTTTTTAATAAAATCAACTCATCATAGACCAAACTGATTGGGCTTTCTGGGCTTTATTTTAAACAAAATATCTCCAGAAGTTCTCTTATATGGGCCTAAAGAGGCCTACACCTTCCTTGCGTATTGTATTTTACTATTTTTTAGCTCACGAGTATTTTTGTATGTTAAGATGAGTATTGAAAACGAACAGAATCAAAAATGATAATAAATCCTTGTCTAAAATTCACTATTACTATTAAAAATAATTATTAAATTTCATTAACTTTTGTAATTTTTATAGATGTAGCCTAGGTAATGGTTTTCTTTACAAGAGGATCGGCATGACATTACATTTCTGATCGACATGTTTTCACATAATTCACGAGAAGCGGAGAAAATATATATACTGAGATGCTAGAGTGTAAGTTTATTATTTTCTTAACGGAGATTGTAATTCTTTTGATAAAAGGGTAACGTAACTTCTTGGCCGTTGAAAACAATATTTTCGAACCCCAAAAGAAAATAAAAGAAATGGATAACTTGTAATGGCAAACATAAGTAATAATAGCGACTGACTTTTATGGTAAGATCTGTTTTTTTATATACAAATAATTTACCCTAAATTCTGTCATATTGAGATGGGACCCAGTTGCAAATCACCAAACTAATTTATGCCAAAATAAACTCAGAATTAAGTTTTTGATTGGTGCAGTTATATCCAATCATTTGATGGTCCCTCCATGTTACGGGTTTCAGTTTCACTTGATTGTGGTTTAATTAGTGTTCAATTCTTTTCTCATGTCTTGACATTTGTCACTGATGTTTTTTATCTCTCTTTTTTACCCCATATACATATTTGCTGATAGTTTATGTTCAAATTTGAAGTTACTTCCATAGTGGCAAAAGCAAAAACAAAAACAAAAAACCAAGAAAAGAACAAGTTACATTTGCCTACTATTACGTTATATGTTGAATGATCCATTTGAAATACAAAACGAGCTTTACAGTTTATATGAGTTTTAAGTATTCGATTCTAAACCCACTTACTACTAAATTGCAACTATTACATTGTATAGATACAGACATATTAATATGCTATACGACTATACTAACATGACGAAAGTTTTGGTCATTTACCGAAAAGGCAGACAGAATTAGCAACTACAAATAAACATAAAAAACAAGTAAGATATAAATGGTAATCTACGTATAATTAATTCATTCATTAACTTAAGACGGATCATTTTAGATGTTGGGGGTTTGAATATGACGTTATGCTTAAAAAGGAACAATGCGAGTTTTGCAGAAGTATCAATTTTTTTAAAAAAAATGGGACATAAATGAACCAAAAAGTCTTTAGTTTTTTTCGGATATGACAAAAGAAAATTGCAAAGAGAATATGGGAGTAGAGAAAATAAGTAAGGGCATGAAGAGGGGTCGCATAAAGTGACAGAGGAAGGACATTACAAGACAGCTTTGGATGGTCGGATCAATATAATGTTGTCAAAATTATCACACTAACAGACGCAGAGTCCCCGCATGGTGTCATCATTTCTCTTCAAGCCCCGCTTTATTATTTCTTTCCAACAAAAAATCTTCTTCCTTTTTAAAAATTTTTATTTCCTTTTCTTAGTTGTTCCCCTTTTACTAAAACTAATCTTTTTATAATTTGGTGGTATCAATAGCATACATGTATCTCTTGTGTAATTTTTTTTTTCTCTTTTGGTTATAATGTGTTGTGTAAGTTGTACGATAAAGATTAATTTTTTTGCCTTTTTTGGTGGGTTTCATTAGTTGTGCGCCTAACACGAAGTCAACTTTATATGTTCCGGTTTTTTTTTCTATAAAGTCAACGAGATCAATGCTTTTGGAATAAAATTTGATATAATTAACTTCACTCACATAAAAACTGTTCGTTAGTTCAAATTAGATTATGTCTGATGATTGATATTTTTTAAGTTGAGAATTAATACTCGACATTAAAACTTGTATGAGAAAATTGACCCACGACAAAAACCATTCATTCGTTCAAATTCTTTTTTTTTTTTTCAACTCGTTCAAATTAATTATGACTATTATTTTGAACTCGTTCTGAAACCACCAATCAAATTTGTGGTTCTCAATTTCAATAAACATCCACGAGTTTTGTTTATCTATCCAGTCATATTACAGTTACTCAAATCTAGAAGATCGGTCTGTTCGGACCGAACTAGGTAGCCATAGTTGCAGACTAAGTTAGAATATAATAAGAATGCTTGAAATGGAACTACCAGTTGTACAAAGATCACTGAAAATGTAATTATTGAAGGGAGGTAAAGAGAGAGGAAGAAAGGTGATGGATGTGAAAAACAAATAATGTAAGATTTTAAATACATATGAGGAAAAAAAAAAAGCAAAGTAAAATATAAAACGAAATAAGACGAAATGATTACTTTCGCCAACCCACACTTCAGTCTCTTCCCCACTTCTGAAGGCCCATTAATCAGATTCATATTATTACTTATAATTATTGTTTTTCTCATATAAAAAAATTACCCTTTCCATCTTTTAGACCAGAATGTATAAAAATGAATTATAAAAATATTAAACACCCCCACACACACGAACATTAATGTGTGAAAAGAAAACGATCTCATTACGAGTTACGTGTATGTTCGTTATACTATCATTCCCACGGACCAACGCGATGTCGATGTCATAGTGACGTTGTCCTTACGACATCAGGAGGCTAAACTAGTTATACACAAAAGAATAAATGTGATCGAAATTCAAAATGAAAAACTTTGTTCTGACAGGGAAAAAAAGCAATTTATAAATTAATCTTGATTTCTATTTTTTCATCTAGTTATATAAGAATCGATTTATAATCATTTGAGAGCAAGTATATTACACAAAATACAATATAGTTTATTATAAAATACATGTTGTAGTTTTGTCAAAGCCGGAGTTTTCACTCTATAATATCCAACAATAATAATATGATTCCATAAACATTTTTTGGTAAAAATGTTAAATGTTAAATTCCATAAACATTAACATAATGCGAAGCTATACGTCAAAAAAGGGTTGAATTTGATATGATAATTATGTTCCGTTGATCTACCAATGGTTTATAAGTATCATATCATTGTTTGTTATAAGAAGTCACATTACTATTTAGCAAAAAAAGCACATACTTATAGTTATTAGTTACTACCTATTATTATTTATTAGTACTGTTTTTTGTTCGCTCTAATCAACAATGAACAAACGTACGGCGCAAATGACGATACACTTACTAATGATGTAACTAACTGATGCTACTATTATTGACGAGGTTCCTTTTTACCGACTAGAAAATTAACACAGGTGAAAAATTATTATTGTTAACCATTCAAGTTCAACCATGCAAATAAATGTTAGTAAGACATAGAAGCACTGCGGAAATAAAACATATAGGTTACTAAAAAAAGAAATGACAAATCATATCGACGTTACATTATGAAACTCAACTGTCTTCTTCTTTTTTAGAATTCAAGTTTTCTGGTTTTAGGATGAATTTGTGTGATAACTATATTAAGATACAAAATTAAGAATGTAGCATTTGATTTTAAATTACCATAATTAAGAATATATATTGTACTCGAGGAAGATTGCATAAACAGTAGAGACCACATTAGCCTTCATGAGTCTTCTACATCCTTTTGTTTTTATTTTGTGTAAACGCTTTTTTATTCCACATCTTTTGTCTTTTGTGAATTCAATTTTTAGCACCCAAAAAAATTTTTGATTCAATTATTATAATATTGTATGTATCAAAAGTCGTCATTTTATATAAAAACGCATCAAAATATAATGCTACGTCTATTCTATATACCTCAACCCTTACAATTTTTTCTATAAATTTCCCCTGATTCATCATATTATAAAATAGGTAAATCTCTTGTATAAATTAACGGATATGAGTTATCATGTATACATACAGGTGTACATAAAGGGAAAAAATAAGTGGGCTTGGAATTTGATAAACGGTGGGGTTTCTAAACTTGATGAAACTATTACAAAATGCAATCTTGCAAAAGGTAAAACGAGAAAAAGGTAAGAAACTTTTCTCTATTGTATGATTAATAAATTTAATGTATTTCTTTAGTTTTCGTTAGGTGCAATTTTTTAAAGCGAGAAAAGGTCAAATAGGAGCCTAATTCATCAAATCATAATCATGATATCCTCACACAGCATACAGAGGAATAGATTTGCACCTAAGATTTTTCATCATTGCTGCTCCTAATCTATATATTCCTTTTTGGATTCCCAAAAAAAATAGCAATCGTATGAATTATTTGAGTACTACATCATTCTGTAAGAAAATATGAAATCGTAGCTATAAGAAAGTGATAGATGTGTATATTCCCATCACATCTCCAGCCATTTTTTTTCCATGGAAAATGATTTCAAAAATTAAATATTTATAAATTATTGTAAAGAAAAATCTTTTAGAATACGCCAATTCTAGAGGATTTCCGGAAACAATGATTACCAAACGGTGCAATTATCCCTCTTTATTTGTTCGAACTCTTTAAAATATCCCACAAGTAATATTCAGTTTATAGATTTTCAAAACGTGAACAATACAATTTTTTTTTTTGAACAGTGTCTTTTTGTCCAAGAAATTGTAGTACCATTTTTTTGTTTGTGTGTAGTACCATTTTTAGTAAGTAAAATCCAGTATATAAAATAACTACAATTTGAATTTATTATTAATATTTTTGATTAAAAGAATTTTATTATTTAAAATAAATACTTATAAAGTAGTAACACAACACATGAACGCCGTTTCGGGGACGTAACGGGGGACGCCGTAACAAAAGCTGACTGCCGTTTAAGCGACACGACGTTAACTTCCACTATCTCTTCATATTTCTCTCGAGTGCCCTGACGCGTTTTCTCTTTTTTCTTTTTTCTTCTTTCTTTCTCGATTTTTCTTTTTCTTATTACATCAACGATTTTTTTTTTTTTTGTTATAATAATGCACCTCGAGGTTGAGAAAAAAAAACACATTTATCCCATGGAATTCATAACTATACCTTCATCAGTTGACCCCCAAAAACAACAAATTACTTTTGAAAATTCAATATTAGCCATCAATAAAAAACCACGTTTTAACTTGTTTACCTTTTTTTGTTTAGACGGAAAAAAAAACTATTCTTATTTTTGGTTACTTGTTAAATATATTGCCAAAGAATAAACAGTGTTTAGCCTTGGAAAGGCTAAGTGGATACCAAATGAATCTTGTTAGATATATTGAAATGAAAGTTGAAAGCCATTGGACCAATATTAAACCAAAAAAAGATGAATAGTCTTTTTATGCAGTGTGATCTATACTTTGGTAAAAATGATGACATCAACCGCCTAAAACTTTTCATAAAAATTTTTATACTACGGTAACACAAAAATGACTTTTTATAGAAAATGTATGTATTTGGTTGATCCCCTATTCCTCTTGATCTGCCATCACAACCGTTCTAAGTTTTTCATAAATCAAACATCTTAAACTTCAAAATTCTTTAAATCGGTGATAACACAATAATATAAAGTTTATTAATATGGATATCCAAATCAACGTCATATAATACTTTTTCCCATATCACTGTTAAGTTTTAAAACCAGGAGAATGAACAAAAATTAGTCACATGTAAATCTGCCAACAAAACCAATCCAATTGGACCCACTTGCAACTTTCTTTTTCCAACATTTATATATTTATCGAAACACCCACATGGATGGATTGGATCGTCTCCACCCAAAAATCAAACCAAAATATTCACCGAAACCAAAACTCTCTCTCTCACACACACACACGCAGACATAACTGCATCTCCTTCAAGCTTTTGCGTAGAAGAAAGCGAAAGATGGGTACGATAAACCAAGGAATAAGCTTGTTCGATGAACCACAAAACATCATAAACCCTAATAATACTAACCATCTAGGTTTCTTCTTCTCTTGCCCTAGTCACACATTATCTTCGTCATCTTCTTCGTCTTCATCTTCCCCTTCTTCTTTTGTGTCTCCGTTTTTAGGTCATCACTCCCTAAACTCCTTCCTCCACAATAATAACTCCACTTCCTTTGTAACTCATCCTCAAGATCCCATCAATTCCATGGCAAATCTCCCAGAAACCCTAATATCGTCTTTATCATCATCAAAACAAAGGGATGAGCATGTTGGTATTGTGAATCTTGATCATCATCGTCTTACCGGTGGTATATTATCCCAAAGACCATCTCCAAATCCATGGTAAGTTACTTACGAATATAATAAAATTTAATAAGCTGAAGTCTCTGAGGGATCTATTATATTCTAACTAGAAATAAAAAACAAAATTCCATCTCTAGGTATCTCTTCAACTACAACTATTAAAGATTTTAAAATTGCCTTCTTTTCTTTCCCGGCAATTTTTTAATAAAGCCGACCTAAGATATCCTTTATGAGGAATTTATCACATATTCGTCATCTACTATAATAGTTAGGGGGAATTAGCTAATAGTTATCAAAGTGTCTTTTATGCCTTTCCTAAAGATTCATAGCAAACTTTATATATAATTTATATGCGCACGCGTACATATACAAATTTTATATATAATTTACATGTCGCCATTTAAGATATACAAATTTGCAAATTAATTTTTCTTTTAACATTTCAAATGCGTATATGAACTAAAAGCTCCAGTAGTTTATACAAATTATTTTTGTATTTTGTATAGGATTATTTAGTTGGTTTGAACTGCCATGCACACATGAGTCATGACACAGCTACTTATGTCAAATGCGTTGTGTTAATGTAATTTAGGGCATGGAGTAGTCAAGCAGGATATGGATACAGCAAGAAAAACAACCATGGAAGCGAGATTGATGTAGATGATATTGATGATGATGTTGGTGATGGTGGTGGTATTAATGATGATAATCATCAACATCATAATACTCCTCGTCGTCAGAAACATAACACGACTTCGTTAGGAGTAGTGTCTACTCTAAATGTGAAGAAGCTTAAGACAAGAAGAAAAGTGAGGGAGCCTCGGTTTTGCTTCAAGACCCTAAGCGATGTTGATGTCTTAGACGATGGATATAGATGGAGAAAATATGGCCAGAAAGTTGTCAAGAACACTCAACATCCCAGGTATTTTGTTTTTCTTACTTAAATCTTAATTAATTTAATTAAGACTATTTTTCTTATAGTGATTTGAAATTAGTTTTCACTCTATTCCAGTATTTGCTTCGTTAATATATATCAGTTATCTCGTTGCCTTTCATCATTGCTCGGGGGTTCATGATGGCTTATCATAAAAACTTTACAGACTTGAATCAGTAGGTTTTTTATAAGTGTTTAACGTTAGCAAATATGATGAGAATATGTAGAATTAATTATGAGCCATGTAAAGACTAAAAATTGCTTTAGGATCATTTTGCTAATGAATTGAGAATTATTAGTAGAATATCTTGCTGGAGTTTCTCTGTGTAGTGTTAATTATCAGTTATGTTACATCAAAGACTCTTGGGCCAGTGGGATTATTAGTTATACAATAAAGTAAGAAAAGAATATAACCGTTTACAAAAGTAAATAATTCCAAGTGGAAGCATTTGAGTATTATGTAAGATTCTCTCCCTCTCAAGTTGACATTTGACATTTACCAACAATGATTTGTGTGGGTAAATGGTATAGGTCTTCAAAATTATACTTTAGTTAATTTGTAAATTATCATGAGCTCACTAGTAAAGTTCCAATAGTCTTCTTGATGTGTGTTTGATATAGCAGTAAACATTCCCACACACAAGAATTGTTCCCTCCCTTAAATTCTTATCTGTATATGAATTTATACACGAATCTTTATTTAATTCATAATATGAAATTATTATCTAGACCATCTTATAATTTAGAGAATACGTATTTTATATGCTGCAGTACGGGCTAATAGAAATAGAAAGAAATCTATGTTCTCTTTTGTGAGATAGGCAGATGTATAATGCTGTGATGCATTTTTCCGATAAAATTGATATAAGGGTAACTAATTAATTAAGATTTAATTTCTAAAATGGCAGGAGCTATTACAGATGCACACAAGACAAGTGTAGGGTGAAGAAGAGAGTGGAGAGATTAGCAGATGATCCAAGAATGGTAATCACTACTTACGAAGGAAGACATCTTCACTCTCCGTCTAATCATCTCGACGACGATTCTCTCTCCTCCTCTCACCACTCTGCTCTCTCCAACTTCTTCTGGTGATTCTAATAATTTGTTTTTTTCATATATTTTAAATCATCCTGCCTCGAACTAACCATCGCTTTTAATCAATACCTTGACACAAAAAAGGAAAAAAAAAGCCATAACTACATATAGAACTAGGTACGATGTTTTTACTGTGTAATGTGTTTGTGTGGTTTAGATTCGTGTTTTGCAAGATTATTAATATATCTTTACCACCCTTTTTTGGGCAAGTATATCTTTACCATCTAAGGAGTGAAATTATATATATGAATGTATTTGGATAGGACCTTTTATTATATAAAAAAAAAATGTGTTAACGCTTTGCATTCCCGGGTGTGTTTTTTTTATATGGACCCACAACTTTATCTCTTATAGAAACAAAAAAATTGTTAAACTGTAAATGCAAACGCTAAATGCATGTAAAAGTTAATTTTACGAGAATTTTGAAAAAATGCTTTCTAAAACGCTAAATGCATGTAAAAGTTTATTTTATGAGAATTTTGAAAAAAAATGCTTTCTAAATTAAAAGTGCAAGTTTCTTTATGAATCTTTTTCATGTAAACATAACTCAAATATTGGATTTAGAATAATCGAGAACAGCAATCTTTAATTGTCAAGGTTTGCGGTAATACATCTTTACTGGGCCTTAGTTATCAATGGACACATAAATGTATTAGTATTATTAACGGCCAGAAGGCCCAGAAGTCAGATCAAATGTTTTTTTATGGGCCCCAAAGAAATAGACTGCTGAGACAAAGTTTGTAACTGATGGGTTTCACATATATCATAATTCTTAACGCATTCAAAGTCAATGGAATGCCATATTTTAGTGGGTCTTAAGATAATAATGGGCTTCTCAGAATATTAACATTTGCATATCAAAAACAAATTATTTCAATGGTCCAGGAACGTAACACCACGTGACGAGCCAACAAAAAGTTGACAAATGGATAAGCTTTTAAGCACGTGAGTACGTGAGTGCCTCGATACCCAAAGTATTAACACGTTGATCAACCTTATTACACAAAAAAAGGATAAACTAATCGTATTTAGTTACGAGGACATGAAAAGTTGCGACCCGCTTGCTCCGCCGAGTCCGAGGGAGACTCCCACGTGATTCCCTCGTGGACCGCACGTTCGCGCTCTTAATTCAAGGTCTTATAATCCTTTTACTAATATTTATCAGAATAATCACATTATTTAAGATAATATAGCTAACATGACCTCAATTTGTTGGACAAACTATTGCTAATAATATTTTCCTACTAACTTAATGACACTCTCTTGAAACGATTCAAACCATTGAAAAAGCTAAAGCAAACGTAATCCTGACGCCCCAATATTAAAATTGGGGAAAATATATAGTAGTATTTTTAAAAATATGTTCAATGTAGACTGGGGAATTCAAAACGAGAAAGATGGGGGAAGCTGCTACAGCTGATAGTACTATTATATTTGAAGTTTCACTAAACATCGACGAAATCTGAGCCCTCGCTTTTTGTTTCTTTGTCTCTTCGTCGTGTAGAGAAGGAAGATTCCTAGGTGAGATGAATCCACCGATTTATTTGATTAAACTACTTTAATTTACTAAAGGTACAATTAATTAGCTTTTTCTATTCTATTAATCTGTAAGACTCTTCTTGCCCCAAAATAGAGATTAGAGTAATTAGATAATAAATATATACAAGTATTCAGCTTCAACAATAGACATATTAGACAAATAAAAGTAGAGTAATTAAAAACTAAAACCGAAAATGAATTAGGTAGAGTTTTGTTGATTTATTTAAACTTCATCTTAATTTTTTTTATAAATGCATTACTGATCACTGATAAGAAAGAAAAAAACCAATAAACAGAATTGTTAGTATATATACCAATTGGTTAAATTATATAGTAGTTTTGTTTTCGCGATGAGACGTTTAATTAGTCAGTGTCGTTTTCAGAAGTCTTAGCTGTATATAATATGGCAGAGAGCTCACACGCGTGGAAATGGGTTTGTCTCAATGTTTACGTACAATTGTTTAAAAAGTTATGTTATTTGTTTGTGGCTTTGTGAAGTTCGTACACAGTCGAAACCTCAAATTTGTACACAGTTTATTTGAGAACAAGATTCGCATGTGCGAGAAGTTAATTTGTACGTGAGATAGAAGCCTTGAGAGTGAACAAAACTACGATTAGATTGCAATCCCATACACAGTTGATTGTGTATTACGTACGCATCGCAACCCCCCACTTACATATATACGTTACAAAAAATATCTAAATGTATGGACCGTCTTGCACTTGACCCATTTTAAAAGTATTATTATATGTATATATATATATACTTTTTGTGTGGAAAAGATGTATATATATATACTTAACATGCAGATACACGACGACGGTTCAACGTGAATTATTGGTTTATACAACGATAGAAAACGATAGTAAAATGATAGAAACAATGTTGTTATTATGCATTTTATCGTGGTTTACAGTTTCAATCTTGTAGATTTTAAATTACCTGGAAATTTATCTTTTGTAAAGGTGACCACTAATTTTGGAATTAGACATAATTTTGTTGGGCAGTGGCTTTTTGCATTGCGCTTATTATTCCTGTATTTAATTATAGGTGTCTTGATTTCTTGATATCAGACAAAGAGCAATGAAACCCACGTACGTACCCAATAATTCCGCGTAACTAAATAGAGTTATTGACAAGTTGTCAAAATAATATAAGAAAAAAAATCTTAGACATGAAAAAAAGAAGTATGTATTAAGAATATCTATTAGGAAGATAATAGGTTAATTAAGAAAATTGTATGGATGAGAAGGAAACACACGTGGGAGAGAGAGAGGAAGAGGTCAATTCGGCGGAGACAGGAAAGGGACGGCGGCCCACGGCGGAGGTAGACGTTGTTAGGGGAAGTTTCCGACAAGAACAGCTTGCATGCACGGTGGCCCACGTGCTCCGTACCCACCACCGTCGCGCGTGTTCACGCTTGATAGCTACCCATCTTGCTCTCTCTCTCCACAATTTCACTAGGTTAAGCGCGTGTGTTTACACAATATTAACGCGCGCGTATGTTAGTGTGTTGTCTACGTAATGCAGTTTATACATAAAAAGCCTGTAGGTAATGTATGAATGTATCATGTGTGTTTGCACGTATCCGTCGGTTTTTTTCAAAAAAAGTTTGTAATGTTTCTTGGAAATACATGGGTAACTTATATTTATATGAAAAGCTTGTACTATTCTTCCTAGCTTATATTAAAATACGGTAAATCTAAGACGGTTTGCACTTTGCAGTGTTACGTTATATTGATTTATGCATTTGTCAAGTATTAGCTTCCGAGAAAGACACATACTAAGGTTAAACAAAAAAGAGAAAGACACAAATTATAAATATATATATATATATATATATATATATATATATTTCGATCTGTAACCTATGAAATCACGCGATGATGAGATAACTCAGCAATTTCTTAAGATTTTACAAATCACACTTCTATGAGAAATGTTGACTGATAGTGCATGTTATTAAGTAAAAAATCATTAAAAAAATCAATATTATGTAAATTAATGTCTTTCTATATGTTAAGCATATCATAAACAGTAATATGCATATTCGTATGATGCGTATAAAGCTATATATTACCCGGATAAAGCTCTCTCCAAGTTTCATCAAAAGTCTAAACTCATGATTTGATTTAAGTTATGGTAATAGTGAGAAAACAAAAAGGAAATAATGAAAAGCAAAGGAACACGAACTCCGAAGAGCGAGGGGAGTGAAGACAGTCCACGTAGCTGGAGAGAGAAAGAGAAGAGCACGTGAGGCGCACGTTCCTTGTGTAAGATTTGTTGTGCTAATGTTGGTGCAGTGTCACAGAAACATGAAACCCAGACTTTGTTTTAATTTCAGGGCGAAGGTCCATTTCTCCATGTTACGTTTCAATCTCTTATTTATTACCATAAAAGTTTAAAATTCTATTGATCACCCTATCATTTTCAATTTATTTATACATCTACTGTCACTTGAGTTTACCTTATTATGCTACTATACGTACAATACTCTCACTTCAAATTTTGTTTTCTTAAGTTTAATCTTAAGGTATTCATTATATTTCGACAGAAAAAAAAAATTAAAATAAATAAAGTTGCACTGAATAAGTTAGAGAGAGATATAAATATGGTCCAACGGATCAATTCACCCATACAAATAGAAAAAGAAACAAGAAAATGGAAAACGTTTAATTCACCCATATGTCAAAAAGGGACCACATTTGTTATGAATATATTACGTCCATGGAAAAAAACAAATTAAAGTCTCATCTATTCTCACTTTCCCGTTCCCGTGCACCGTGAATTCCCCAAATTTAATCCGACAATAATGATATAATAGGGTCACGTGCATTTACGTAAGATGATCGGTCGAAATTTAATAAGCTTATACTGCTTTTTTTGTTCGTGATTCGTTTCATTTATTAAAATTACTTTAGGAATTCACAGGAAAAATTAATTCGTCAGCAAAATAGGAATTTTTAATAGAACTATAAACGTAAACATTACAAATCCCAAACTGAAAAAAAGAACTGTATATTTACATATTCGTGACAAAGTTATTACTCATTTCTCTTCTCCATCCCCCAAATCAAGACCACCCAAAGAAAAAAAGAACATCCGTCTTATGTATAAATAGCATACATACATACATACATTTAGAATACAGTAAAAATACAAAAAAAATACACCGAAGGAAAATTGGACTGACCCTTAGATGATTGATGTTCAAAGAATCTGCTACTAAATTTCAGAATTTTCCTTCAGGAACTTCTTTAATACTCATATCAACCATCTCTATTGTACTGAATCCTCCATCCTCTATTGATCCGATCGTCGACTGCGAATCTAGCCCCGACCCGGCTTGTATCTCCTTAAACATCGCCAGGACTTGTAATATAGTCGGTCGCCTCCAAGCCCGATCATCCAAACACGCAACCGCAACTTTTAAGTGCTGTAAAAGTTCGATCTCTAGCGCTGGATCTTCCTTCATTAGCTCAGGATCGAACACGTCGCTTATCCGCAGTTTCGCATGCTGTTTCACCCATCCAACAAGGTTATTATCTCCAAAATCCGGCGAATCCGTTGGCCGTTTACCCGTAAGTAGCTCTAGTAGGACCACGCCGTAACTATATACGTCTCCTTTTGTTGAACACCTGAAACTTTGGTAATACTCGGGAGGAACGTAACCCGGTGTACCGGCTAACGTACTGACGCTTAGGTGCGTGTCCATCGCGCTCATCAGCCGCGCCATGCCGAAATCCGACACCCGAGCTTCCAAGTTCTCGTCAAGCAACACATTGCTGGACTTCATGTCCCTGTGGATGATATGCGGAATGCAGTTGTGGTGAAGAAAGGCGAGCCCTTTAGCCGATCCGATCGCGATTTTCCGTCGCATGGACCAGTTTAGTTTCACGCCTGCCTTCTTCGGGTCGTGCAATACATCTTCCAAGCTCCCGTACTTCATGAACTCGTACACAAGAAGCCGCTCTTCCCCGACTTTGCAGTAACCGAGAAGCGGAACAAGGTTCCGGTGTTTGATCTTCCCGATCGTTTCCATCTCCGCCGTGAACTCTCTATCGCCTTGACCACTAACGTGGATCAGTTTCTTGATAGCCACAGCGCTTCCATCTTTCAGAATCGCCTTGTAAACATCTCCGAACCCACCGGACCCAATCATACTATCGTTGTGGAAACCGTTGGTGGCCTCAAGAAGATCCGCAAACGTGAGTTTCCGCAATGGCTTCTCGAAAGCTGCAAGATTGATGCTCAGGGCTTCTTTTGCACCAGTCAGCTTCCAATTCGTGTTGTTAGCGGTTCTGTCGCCGGAGTTTCCATGCCCTTCCGCATACATCTCCAGCGCCGCCTCTTTCTTTCTCCGTCTCTTCCTCAACTCTCTAGCGACAAGGATCAGCCCAAATATGCACACAAAAGAGAACAACAATCCCATCGCCACGCTACCCGCAAGAGACGCCGGTTTCCTTCCGTGAGATCTCGAACGGTGAGCATTCCGGTCTGTGTCTGCGGTATCACACCGGGGAAGCGGATAACCACAGAGACCAGAGTTGTTCAAGAACTTACCCGGCGGAAAAGTCTCAAACTGACCCATCTCAGGAATCGGACCAGATAACAGATTGTTCGACAAATCGATTTCCGTAAGCATAGTAAGCGCTGACATCGCCGTAGGGATCCTCCCGTCAAGCTTATTGCTTGAAAGATCGAGAATGTTTAACCCTCTCAGATCACCGACCTCGTCGGGAATCGAACCAGAGATAAAGTTATGACCCAAATTGAGGATGAACAGATACGGCATCGAACCAATCTCCTTCGGTATGTATCCGGACAACATGTTATAAGACATGTCGAGGAACATCATCGAGCCGTTGTTATCAAACGTCGGCGCAGTGTGACCTCCATAGACTCTGGTGAAATTACATGGGTTCCTCGTGGAAACTCGGGTAAGTTGCTCCGGTCTGATTCCTTGAAACTCTAGCAAATTACCAGCTCCGTGGCACTGTTTATTCATCCCGTCGTTTTTGATGTACACATACCTCTTACCGGCGATGAAATTCACAGCGATTTTCCCGGACTGCTTGAACATTTCCGCCGGAATCGTTCCGTTGAAGAAATTGGTGTTTAGATCGAGCCAGATTAAGCTTCTGCAGTCGCCGAGCTCGGCCGGAATGTTTCCGTAGAAAGAATTGTTGCTGAGCTTGAGGATGGCGAGATTCTCTAACCGGCCGATCGACCTTGGAATCTGACCGGTTAACCGGTTATTCGACAGAGAAATCCAGTTCAAATTGGTACAGTTGCTTAAACCGGACGGGATTTCACCGGTTAAGTCGTTGAAGTCAAGAATCAGCGTCTCTAACGTCTTGACATACATGAGCTCCTGAGGGATCTCTCCTTGAAGCATATTCAGCCATAGCTTCAGATCTCGAAGCTTCGATAGAGAGCCTAAGCTCGACGGGATTGTCCCTGAGAGGTAATTCAAGCTCAGATGAAGAGAGACGAGCTCGGAACAGTTGCTCAGAGTCGGCGGAATCTTCCCGGTGAAGCCGTTGTTCTGAAGGTAAAGCTCCTGGAGAGTGCTTTTAGGGTTTGCGCAGAGATTTGGGAGAATGGGACCGGAAAAGTTGTTGGAGCTGAGATCCAGAGTCAGCAGCGAAGCGGAGAGATTCGTCAGAGATTCCGGTAATTCGCCGGAAAACTCGTTGAAAGACAGATCGAGTACCTTGAGTCCTCTCATCTTCAGTAAAGTATTCATCGGTAACTCGCCGGAGAAGTTATTACTCGACAACACGAGTGAACCCAGAAGGGAACAAGAGCCCAGGAAAGGAGGAACCGTACCGTAAAAGTTGTTCCCGGAGAGATCGAGTCCAGTGAGTGTACCACACGCGCCGGAGAGAAGCTCCGGGATCTCGCCGCTGAATTTGTTCTCGGCGAGAGAGAGGTACTGGAGACTTTTGAGCGGCAGTGAAGGGATGGTTCCGACGAATAGGTTGCCGGAGATGTTCAACGACCTGAGCTCCGTGCAAGAGGAGATAGCACGGGAGAAGTCGCCGGATAATTTGTTCCCGGAGATGTCGAGATGTTGCAGAGCCGAGCAATCTCCGAGAGATGGAAGCCCAGTGGAGAAATTGTTCGAGGAAACATCGAGAAACTCGAGATTCGCGCAACGAGAAACATCCACGTCGCCACTAATTTTGTTTCCGCTAATCGCCAAGTGCTTCAGCTCTCCACAGCCGTCGGAGAGAACCCAACCGACGACGTTAGCACCGGAGAGCGAATTCGTGGAGAGATCCAGAACCTCCAAGCTGCTAAACTTCAACCCACCTGAAATTTTCCCGGGAAAATCGAGGGTGTTGGAGGAGACATTCAGAAATTTCAGTCCGATGCAAGAACCAAGGCTCGACAAAGTCGATACCGGACCAGAAATAGAGTTCCTCGATAGATCCAAGCTGGTGAGAGAAGCGGAGCACTTGAAACCAGAAATGGAGCCATTGATGTGGGAGTTGGAGAGAAACAGAGACTCTAATCCGGCGAGAGACATGAGAGAGGAAGCCACGGCACTGAATCCGACGTTGAGAGGCTTGGAACTGAGATCAATCGAAGAAACCTTGTCGTCTTTGCAAGTCACGCCATCGAAGGTACACGGGTTTTTGTTGGGAGACCAGTCTGGGAGAAGAGTTTTGTCAGGAAGAACATTTTTGAAGCTTATGAGCTGGTGGATTTCTCTGTACAAAGACTGAGATGGTGAAGCCTGAAGAGAAAGAGAGAAGAAGGAGAAGAAGAAGAGAGTCGTTACGGGGAGAAAGAAGCTTGGAAAAGTCTTCATCCTCACAGTTTTCGAGAGAGAGAGTTGTGGAAGCAGAGAAGATGAAAGGGGGGAATCTAGGGTTTTGGTTCCACCATTAGAGAGGAAGTGGAAGCTCTAGAGAGAGAGAGATTAAGAAAAGGCAAAGAGAGAGAAGAGAGTCAAAAGACAGAAGAAGGAAGATGGAAGAAGGTATTTATCAAATGGTGAAGGGGAGAGTGGTCACAGCTGTGCACTCACATGCCATGTTACCTCTTCTTCTGATTATTATTATAAAAAAATTAATTTCAATTTCGATAACAGATACAAACAAATAATACTACTTTTAATTATTGTAAGTGTTAAAAAAATAATTAATGCAAGAGGATAGAACAAAATCAATAAAATAGTGGCATCACAAAATCCTTAACCACAATGCTTTTTTTTTATTAAGTTAAACAAATGAGGTATTTGTCTGTACATGAGAGGTGTTTAATTAACGTGAGATTAGGGGATGGGATCAAGTCTTCCACAAGCTATATCATATTTACCCTTTTTTATCTCATCTTAGACTTCATTCAATTATTTGTAGAGATTCTACCTCAACCACCTATCTTTTCTTCTCTCAAAATAAAAGTAAATGCAAGCCCAATCTGATTTTTGGTTTGGTGTTGGTTTAATATTTTTTTATTCGTTCTATTTTAATACGGTTTTAGTTTGAGTTCAATTTAATTTTTTTCATTTGCCGATTTTGAAGACAATCCATGCCGTTTTGGTCCGACTTGGTTGAATCTTGATTGGAAAACTTTTTGCCGTCTGCACTCATTGTCACTCAATCTGCAAATTTGTTTTTTAATTTCTATATAAGATGCCAGCAACTAACTAAACTAATCCACATTTATGGACTAATGGTTAAATATTCCAGTTAAAAAGGAACATATTTATAAGAATTTTTTTTAGTTAATTAATACTCATATGGAAAAAGATTTTGAGGCATTGAATGTGATGGTTAGGAGAAATTAAAATTTACTTTAATGATAAGGTAATTATATTAATAGTTTTTACATGAACTTCATACGAACCACAAATATATCACATTAACACTCGTCTCTTGTTCACTCGCACTTGTGTCTGAACAAAAAAAAAAGTGAAGGAGAGATTGTCTCTCTAGCTTTTTACAAAAGAGAAATAAAGAAAAACGAGCGTACGTGTGAGCGACGATTGGGACATGAGTGTCAATTAATGGCAGATTCCATCTCCTTTTAAAAAAATATTAATTTTGTTATAACTACAGGGGACTATTATTATTAGCCTTTGTTAATTCTGGTGTCTCGCTGATTAATCTCTCATCCTTTTACTTATAAGACCTTTAATTTCAACCGCTCTTACGTACCACAGAAAATAAATAAGAAAATTATAGAGATTGACAATTTTGTACCTTTCTATTGCAGATGTAACTCTTTTTGGAAGGTTTGTATAAGTACAGTGGAAGAAAAAAACGACGGATATCATACTAATATACTATATTGGTACAAGTAACTTTTTATACAAAATGAAAAGAAAAGTGTGTTTAGTGTCTTGGTGATGTATTTATTCCGTATATGTATATCTCATAATAGAACATTTGTATTCTATAATGCATCATAATTAAGCAAAATGCCAAGAGAGCAATGATTCTAACTTCCAAAAGGGACGAAACTGTCCTCCCTACACTGATTAAGCGTTCGTGTGATAAAACAACCACGCTCTCTATTATCGCGTCATGCACACGCGATTCGGAAAAACGGCGTCGTTTGCTTGCATAAAGCTACAACCACAACGTGTTTTACACGCGCTCATGGATCGAGTGTGATTGGTGGAGAGTGTGTCTATCTAAAGTGTGACTAACACAGACGTTCGTAAATGTTTGCAGTGTAGTACACTGTACGAGATGGACCCCAACGGTCTGAAACCAATCCCAGCCATTGATATCATCTCAACGGTCATGATATCACCTGGTAAATAAATGCTGATTTGCTCTTTCTTCTTCTTCGGTAAATCTAATGTAGCGAACCGTATCTGTATCTAACAGTAAATCTAGTGACGAAAACTGCTCTTCCTCAATCGTAAATACGAAAATGCCCTTGTATTATTGTTGGCAGTCTGTGGGACCTAAACGAGGGTACATAAGTCATTTCAGCTGCGCTTCAGGAGTTATTATTTACCACACAACAAAACCCCTTTTTTCTTCTTTTCTTTTCCTTTTTTTTTTTTTTTTTACTGACTAATGCCTCTCTGTTTTTTGTTACTGACAAATGCATTTTATTCTCCCTTTTTTAATGACAAAAATTTAATAGTTATAAAGTGCCAATAGTATAAATTTGGAAATTCACTAACACTATACTTAATTCATGATTAGTTTTAAACCTTGGTCGAAGAAAATATAGATTCGATAGTATATAAAACAAACTGGTAAATTGGAAGAGTATGTTTACGTTGAATCCAATTCGTCTATTTCTAAGCTTTTCTATAATCGATGAAATCAAAATTTCCAGTAATTATAAAACATCTGCTAATAGACTTTCTCACAAAAAAAAAGGAGAGAATGAAATACTGATTAGTCAGCCGATTACATTCTCACATAATATATGGAACCCACTTGACGATAATTTTCCAATATGAACCCTACTCTTGATGGGCTTCGTCCTTTTATTTATATACATACATATATGTATATTTACTACGTATATATATATATATATATTATATTTCTTTCATAATCTCCGAAAAACAATTAAAACCGGTACACAAATAAATAAAAATGGAACAATTATCATTATCGTGATAGATGATCAGAGTTATGGGTCCCACTAGAGCTGAGAAACTACACGTGCTCATGTCCAGGTTGATGACGTGGCTAAATTTCACACGTTGATATGTCGTCTTTTGACCATCACTCTCTCCCAACTTCTGGTTTAATTATATTTTCTTCGATACGAGGACAGTTTTTCATTAGCTTTTTCTTTGTGGCGTATAGTGTAATTTTTTTTTTTACAGGGACATTTCAATTGAATATTTGTCTGTACAGCAGCAATAGGAAGTGATTTTAAGCTAGATTAGTTATTTCTTGTTACGGATGCATAATAGATGCAATAGTAAATTAAGTATATATGTTTTGTCTTGTAATTTTGAAAGCCAACTTTATTGAGTACTTTCGATGGTTTCCAGATACTCCTGAAACGCGTGACAACACGAAACATCGCATATTTGTTTGTTCGGAATTATTGGACATTTTCAGTTTTAGATGTCTCTTAAGTTTGGACTTTCGTCTTTGTTTTTATAATAAGGTTCGATAGTTTGCAAGGATTGTACATGTTTGTTTGTTTATTTTAAACCCAGTTTATAATTTTTAATGATTTTTGAGGTTGGTAAATTGTAATTATTGATATCAGTTACCAACAAATGATGACTTCTTGGAATGTCTTCTTATTATGTATTGGAGTATATGATTTCCCTTCCTTTTGCATTATAAAATATCTTATGGATTTTTTTTATGTAAATGAAATAAAAGCTAAATACGAATAGATGTGTGTGAGAGATAATGAGTGGTGGTTGATTAGATACAACAATAATGAGAAAGAATGCAAAGTTATGAGATGATTCAATGGAATAAGCGGGTGGGCTTTATGCAGCCATCTCTCTACCCTCTTCTCTCTAGTACCTTTCTTTTCTTCCTTTTCAAAGCTTTTACCTTATCCAATTTTTTTTTTTTAATCCGGGTAATGTTTGATTCTTTTGCATATAAAATAAAATTATTTATTTGTTGTCTTTTTCAAAATTAAATATTATTTACTATGTTTACAAACATAATTTAACTAACAATGTAGTGTTCTTTCTTTATAAAGTGCAATCTCGATACATCGTATGTATTTGTAATTTGGACCAAATTAGTAATTATTAATCAATCATTGCAATGAAAATCGCCGTACAAGCACAAATTATACAAGTATCTTAACTGTCAATCTTAATATAAATAGCTGGCTCAAATATAGAAACTAACATCATATGATATGAATGTTTATGTTTCTTATACAGTTTCCATTTTCTATTAAAGTTAAATCTTTATTTGTAACATGATGAAATCCAAATACTTTTTTGTGCGTGCAAATTTATGAACTCGTGCTAATCTGGATAAATATCGATCATCAACACGAATATGTTTCAGAATTATATGTCAAGTACTACTGTATCAATGCAACGTGATTAACATTATCTAGTATCTCCTAATATAGTTACTGAGTGAGTTAATTAAGTTCTTGCAACCATTTCATTATTTATGTATCGAACATGCCGTGTTTAAAAACCTATTTGAGAGACGGCGTATTTTTTGCACGTAATCTTCCAACAATCCAACTCCTTATCTCTTAAGCTGGTCGTATTAAAGTTACGATCTCTCTACTTTTTTTATACTCGTAAATGATATTTTTGTCATTTACTATTGCATATATACCCACCAAATGACCCCATGAAGGTCCACGTTGTAGGTCTAACAAGCAGCGATGCATTAACTAAACGAACTATATATATAGTAGTCGACGTATGAAAGTTAGCACATTAATTCAATCATTTTTTTTTCTCTCCTTTCTGCTGTATATATATATCGATTGGCCATTGCTTTATCTTAAGTTATTAAATACCAGAAATCAATTCAAAATGATTAATATGAAAATTATTATATACTTTAATTTTTGTTTAAAATGAATACTTGCTGTACTTGTGAAATTTGAAACAAAAATTAGTCAACGGAGTGTCCTTTCAAATTAATTTTAATTAAATTTCGAGCTGTTTTCCAGCAAAAACATCTATCTAACACCTAATTGTTAGGCGGCCAGTTTAGAATTCTCTGTATGAAATTAATATCAGGATCCCAAACCTATATAAAATCAACATGTACTTCAGGTTATCAATAGTACGTTCAAAGACATTGAAAGTATAATTATTTTGCGTCGTTAAATTTCAACTTCAAGTAACATATATGATATAAATCAGCATGCATATGCATCCAAGTGTTGCTAGCTCAATGCATAGTTGACTTTTGTTTTATGTGTGTGTTTTATATTTATTTTCTTAGCCAAACATTATTCAAAAATATTCAAACGCGTATAGGCAATATTTTCAGGTCTGATTAAGAAAATATATTTCAGAATTAGTAGATGCAATTATACTCATTTGTGCTAAAATTCATTTTGATCGCCTGCATCGCATAAACTTCAACTTATATATACTTTTAATTTCATTTTTCTTTATTTGTAGAGGCAAACTCAGGTTTCTTAATTTAGTATGAAAACGGGAAAATTCGTGTGGGCTTCCCTCCAAAAACGGGAATTTTCTTTTCCCCCGAAAGAAAAATAAAAAGTGTCACACATTCTGTCCTCCAAACAATCAAACGTCAAATAACAGACGCACGTGCGAGGAGAGATCCCGTTTAACACTACCAGTACACGTAAGCAGACTTTCCCGTTTCGGTTATCTCCACACGCAACGACCTGTTAAACTAAGCTTTACACGTGTGCAACTCCCGTTCCCTTTATTATTATTATTTTTTTTTGTCCCGGCCCCTTCTTTATTTTACCTTCGGTCTTTGTCTTACTAATTTTAAAGAGACGTCAAAGGAAAAAAATAAATAGCAATTTTAAAACAAAACCTTATAACCCGGCGATTAACGGGGTGAGTCCATGTGCTTGGTATAGAATCATTATCTTCGAATAACTTTGTATTTACATGGTTAATGACTATTTAAACAAGATTACGTATAAATGCAAAAGATAGCATTTAGGGAACCCTTATATATAGCTCCGTTCATTTTGAATGCAGATATCTCTTTTAGTATGAAAAACTGAAAACTCGTGGACCGAAGATTAATTATTCACGTTACAAAATAAAAACCTACAGAAGTGGATGTTGCAGGTGGCAATAATAAATAGTAAAAGGACAAAATTTAGCATAAAAATAAAAATTGAGATTTTATTATCAGTCGTATGGGATGATGTTTCTTTTGGGAGAATTAGGCAAAAAAAAAAAAGATGCAAAATGCAAAGGCCAAAAAAGGATTAACCAAAAATAAAAAATGCAGAAAACAAAAGCTCTGTAAGAAAAGAAAAATATAGTTTTGGGAATTAAGTAACTAAAAACATTTTGTTTATAAGGATCCCACTTGATACTGTCTACCTGTTTTGTATCTGAGTTTCTTGTTTTTTGTTTGTTTCTATGTCAATGCGATTACTTGTTTCTTTTAGACCTTTTCATCAGATTCGGTTGTTTCAGACAAACCGATGAGTTTCTGTGCCTTTGTTATAGGAATAGAGAGGCTTCGACGCTCTTTGCCGCCCGGTTTAGAAGATGCGTTGCCGTACCAGATCATTCCAAGGATCGCAATAAGCATTCCAAGTACTACTTGTAGGTTAAGACCTTCCTTACCAAAGAAAGTGAATCCCAAAACCAAAACCAGAATTGTCTTCATGTGACCAAGTACTTGGAAAGACACCGCCGTGAATCTTCCGATACATATGAACTGGCTGAGATTGGTCCCGACCGCGATACTGCACGAGAGTATTAAGAAGAACTGCCAAAGAAATTGTGTTAGACAGAGCTCAGGAAAGACAAGATCTAACAACAATCAAGAGCCTAATCGATTATCATCAGCTCTGCAAAACTGAATAAATGCAAATTGGTATGACTACTACCACTATGTTCTAGACTCTCATCGGTTTTGAATTTAGAGTGGAGCATATGCATCTTTAGAAGCTACACAGAAGACTTTATAAAGAAGCAGAGGAGAAACTTTTACCAGTGATACAAATGAAAAGTTGAATGCATCCACTCTTTGGTTAGTCAACCAGTAATCTAGAAATGGTCCGACCAACAACAGCGATGCAGCTTGCACTGGAGCGGTATGCGCCAGTAAATTGAAAGAACCGAGCGAATATTTCCGTTGTAGATAATGTACATACTGCACAGGATAGTAGCAAATGTTTAGAAATCAGATTTCAGAATAACGGGATGAGTTTAGACCAAGATCTGTTCCAAATGTGACAATGGATTAGATTTGAGGCGTAGGATAGTTACGTATTGCTGAAGCGCGGTGCTCCAGACAGCAATAGCGGCAGCGAGAAACCCGTTGAGATTGACACTAACATCGGTTACAGTACAGACGGCAACACCAGCAAGAACTAACAAAATGCTAAGCTTCGTATCTCTTGAGTACCTGACATTGTCAAGGAAAACTTCTAGCAGACAAGAAACTGGGATCATACTCAGCTTCGCAATCTGCAATTTTCAACACCGTCGTTTCAAGATTTGCCCGAAGGAATTTACACTCCAAGAAACAGTTTAAAAAAAAAAAAAAAAATACTGACCTGGTAGAATCCGACAGAATTCCACATGAGGCTCACGTTCATCCCAACGATTGAGAAGTTAGCGAACAAAACGAATTTCAAAAGATCGGGCCAGGGAAGCTGGGAAGGTTGGATATAACCAAGCCATGTCAAGAGAGTCGTCAACAATGTCGTTGTTCCGAAATGCAGACCGGTTAACGTCGTAGCTGCGTCGGAATCAGAAAGAGATCTTAATCAGTTTCAAGTCAACACCGTTAGCTTATTTTGAAGGGATGGTGAAAATCCAAAAACAAAAAGAGTGCGTTGATAAGACTCACCGAAACTAAAGCCGTAAGTAGCCATTAAGGCTTTGTTAACGAGGATGATTCCGACGGAAGTAACAACATTGAATAGCCATGATGCAATGTCTAAAGCCGCTTTTTGATCCGTCTTGCTCGTTGCAGTCATTTTTTTTATTTTTTCAACGGATCAAATCAGATCTCTGCGTATTTCAATCTTCAAATTAGAGCTGATTTGTCGAGGAATCACCACATAAAGGGAGTGTAATCAAAGTAGATCTTATGATCCATCCCCGGCAATCTCAATTGTAAATAATCAAAATCGCAATGGAGAAAAAAACGATTTTTTAGCTGTTTCTAGATCGATTTTCACAATTTCACGATCTAAAATGCTTCAGATCCAGAGAAAGCCGAAACGATCGAAGGAATTTCCGATATACCAAAGCTCCAACATGAACATAGCTCTAACTATAAAACTCAAATCAGATCCAATACTCATATGACCTCAGACAGATGATTGAACATTTTCTCACGAATTTTAATCGGAAACAACCCAGGAATTTGTGAAGTAGCACAAGATCAGACAAAATTAACCAATCAAATTTTAAGAAAAAGGTCTCCGAAGTAAAACCGAATCTTCACGAGAGAGAACATATTTTTTTACCAGACAAGGGAGAGAAACGAACCTTCGAAGACGACAAACACCACGGCGGTTGCTGTTACTGCCGAGGCGGCGTCTTACGGCGGCGGAAGAAGACGACGAAGTCAAATAAGGGCTAAATTAACATGAATTGAGAGAGAGGGAATCTGTGGGATTTCCGAGTGATATTATTAATTTCTCTCTTCCGTTATTTGATTTTTTTCCTTTTTTTTTCTTTTCAGTTATGGACTTCCCCTGAGAGTCTCCTGTTTGCCATTTATGAGAGAGTACTGAGACTAACAGAGAAGAATCTTTTCTCTTTTTATTTAAAAAAAAAAACAAATATTAGCAAATTAAATAACATAACACAAAGCTAAATAACTTAATATTCACGAAAATTAAATTACACCTATGATTAACATCGAGAAACTTGAAAAAACATGTATAATATAAATGGAAGAAAAGATTTCACTTGCTTCTTCAAAAACGTTTAACTAAAAATGGTTAAAGATTGGTGTAAAAAGGACAAATGGTTCCAGATTTTGTTTGGTGGTATAAATAGAGATAACAAAACTTACAGCCTTCTTGATAACTTTCTTACGGTCTTTTCTACCTCGATTTATTATTCATTATTGATTAAATATTTAATAGTGTGAGGCACAACACAACTAAAACTGGCTCTAATGGAGGAATAAATTAACTTAGAATTAGAATTAATTTCCTTTGTTAAATTTAATGTTGCTTATAAACGTGGATGCAACCCCTATGTTTCGAGGCTATATTAACACCAGTGTAAATATGAAAAATATATCTTAATTAGCGGTGGCTCTGTGGGATTCATACACAAATTTAAAAGTTGTCGAACAAAAATAGAAATTTGAAACATTAATGTGTTGGAAAAGAAGGAAAAACTATAGAGTAGAGAGATGGAAACGAGAAGTATGGAACTAAAAAGGCGTGACCAATTTTCTAATGGACAAAAGGACAAGGAGGGGACAAACCAAAAATAAAGACAGAGGTTCCGTTTGGTTAAAGATCCAAAAAGACTACTTTTCTTGTGAGTTTCTATATACTTTATTTATTTATATCAAATTAAAATTCGGTGTTTTCTAGCTCCGTTAAGTATCCCACTCTTATTGTCGTTATTCGATGGTTTTCATGTGAACTGTTTTTTCTTTTCATGGTAAGAGTTTCAGTTCACGTGCAATATTATTCTTTTTAATAAAAGTTAGAAATCGATTTTCTTAACATTTTGTTCGATAAGTGATTTTGTATATTTTTATTTTATTTATCGAAACCTGTTCCTAAAAACTATGTCAAAATGATTTTCATAGAGCAGAGGGTTTTGAGCTTCTATCCTAGTATTTTTTTTACCTGTTTCCAGACCGAATTTGATAATACATTGGTCGGCAAAATAAACTATGATTGATCATTGAAAACTTGAAATGAATTGCAACCAAGTGTATTTATTCGTATTGAATAAAGCGTATAAAAACAAAAGCCATGACTATGAAGATGATTTTTTTGACAATGACGTCGTATTGATACTTTGACAAAAATCAATTTCAGATAGTGAAGACAGAAAATAGTTAAAAACTTAGATTATGGCGAAAGAAACTCATATGACTTTGCAATACATCTTTCTGATCTCCTTTATTTTCCTTCTTAGTTGGTCAAAGTGTGAAGCAGCTTTTGTTGTGTCAAGTAGCTAACATTCTACTTTGATTTTTGAAACATTATAAGCATGTATTTAGTTACAAAATACTGTTAAGGATGAAACATATTTCGGTTTGGTATTAACAAGGTTATAAAAATCGGTTAATGATACATTTTGATATCTTTTAATTCTCAATCCTGATATGTTTTGAGCAGCCAAGTAATAAAGATTCTTAATCGATTTTTGTCTAGCTTAGATGTTCAACAAGTTATCCTACTGAAATATCGACTAATGGGCCATACGTTTAAGCCCACATATAAACGAGCCACGCGTTTAAGCCCACATACAAATTTCTGCAGAACGACGGTAATATGGAAAGCCAATGGAGGGAGGAATTTATTTCTAACATTTTCATCCAAAACATTCCCGCCACTCTCTGTTCTTGGCGATTTTCGTCTGATTCGTCGATCTACTTCTCTCGACAGATTCTTCATCTGATAGCTCCGTGTAAGCTTTTTCTCTCGCGCCCCAGAGTCGATAATAGACGAGGTTGGTGATTTTGAATCGTCTTTTTCAATTCCCGATTCTTGCTTATTTTGACTCTTCTCCACCGATCGTTTATCTGTTGCTTGATTAGAGATGTTACCGGAAGATTTTTCGCTCTAGATTGTAAATTTAACTGTGATTGGTGGTCCTGATTTGTATTGAATCACCTCTGCTTGATTTGTTTTTCATGTAAAGGTGTTTCGTTCGTTTGGATCATCGAGGTTTGAAGTCTGGTTGGATTTCTAGGGTTCCGATTATCTCTGAGTTTCGTTTGGCACTTTGATTTCTAGGGTTAAATCTCCGATCTGTTTTGAGTCTCTGTGAAACAGTATGGTTTGACTAATGAGTTCTGATTCCAAATTATTTTTCTCAGAATGGCTAGAAAGAGGACTAAAACTGCAACGGAGCCCCCAAAGGAGATCAAAACGAGAGGCAAATTCACCAGAGCCAACAAGTGTATGAAAACGACTACTAAGAGATTCCATGAATCTGGTAAATGCTTATCGAAATCATTTCAAAATTTATTTTCACTTGATCTCAGCTGTGTTACCAAGGATCTGTTGGCATTGTAATGAATTGAATCTTCTCATCTATCAGGAAAACATAAGAGTAAAAGAGAGGAGAAGGCTGCTTCAAAATGCTCAGACGAGTCTCCTCCGTCTTCTCAAGTACAAAGGCCGATAAATACCAAAGACGGAGCTCAAGAAGTTGGACTCTCCGGAAAAATGAAGTTGCAGCTCTTTCCTTTGGATTCTCGTACCCGTGAAGGATTAGAAAAGGTAAAGCCTGACATCTGACCAGACCACAAGACTTGGACTAATAAATAATTCATTTTGGTGAAGGTTTTTCTTAACTTGTTTATTTTCATTACCTTGTAAGGACGGGTTTCACCCATATCTGGAGCTCACTCTTAGCTCAAGGAAGAAGGTTTCTTCTGTGCTTCAACACATTCACGCTAAGTGGGGCAGCTCGGAGATTGCTCGGGGAGATCCCACGTTGTACCCATATGATAAACCGGTACTCGCTTCTGGTGGTCACAAATGGACAGCAAACAGCAAGATCACCACAAACGATGTCTACGTGGCCATTGGAGCTCCTTCCCTTTTCCGCTTAAGGTTCGTGCTTCTCTATTTACTTTGTTCAAAGCAACTTTCTAAGCATAGCCTCGTCTTATGAATGAGGTCTTTTAATTTCGTTTAGGTATGGATGGTCCTCTGAGGCTTGTGATAAAACAGATGAACCGCCATCTCCACCAACTCCGCGTATCACTTGTTTTCCAAATGAAGAGCCTCAAAACGTCATTACTAACAAAACAGAGATGTTTGGTTTAGATAACCTGTCCTCTGAAAACGCACCTCCTGATGGACCAGTCGAATCAGCGGTATGTTTTGTAAAGATAGTTCTTCTCTTGTTTTGTACTCAAATCGTATGTCACTGTATACTAGGAATCATGACTACTTTTGTTCAACCAGGAGAAGAAGACAAACGATGGATCTGGCCCAACATTTTTTTCATGGGATGATGATGGCTTAACGAGCTTAAGTATTGGCGGCTTACTTTCAGAAGTATCTTTGAAGGGAAGCTGCGGGAATCATTCTAAAAATCCAAACTCAGGAGGGAACGCAAACGCAACTCTCTGGGAAGACAATCTAACAAACATAAGCATTGGGGGTCTGTTTTCCGAGGCATCTTTACAACACAGATGCGGTATTAACCGTGAGCAAGAGTCAACTCATTGTAATAATAACGATCAGCCAAATGGAGGCTTACTTTCTCAAGCATCATCACTAGGAGAGGGGAGGAAAACATGGGAGACAAGGAAAGCTGTCTCACAACAACAACCGTTACCTTTGATCTCTGACTCATCATTAGATGCTTTCTTCGTGAGCCAAACAGAACAGCCTCGAGCTCCTCCCGAGCTGTCACATTCTTCGATACTGGACGCAGAAGACACATGCCATGCATTTTCATTTCGGAAGCGTACTACAACCTCACAGAAGGTTCTTGAGCAGGTTAAACTTTTGCCATGTTGTTTCATTTCTCAGTACGCATTTCTGATTGGTTTAGAGTTTGCAACTCGGGAATTTGAATTTTGGCAGGTAAGTGAAGAAGCAGAAGAGAGAAATGAATCGAAACCCGCAAAAGGGTTGTTTGGTTCCACGGCGTTCAATCAGGACAGCAGCCTTGGATTTTCAGGATTCAAGTGGGTAAGTGATGTTTCTAACTGTCTGGTCTCCGCTTCACGTTTATATTTATGTAAAACCTCACATTCTATCTGCACGAGTGTGGTAACAAGGTTAATTAATATTTACAGTTTGGGGTTTGCAATAATTTATATCTGATTTCTTTCTTAAACGCAGGCTGACTCACGGGGACCATTTGATTTCGGTTTATCCTCGTCATCTCGAAAGTTTCCTAACGGAGACAGCGTAAGCTTCGGTGCTGTGGTAAAAGATTTGCAGGAAATGGAGCCTTTACAAGAGAATGTATTGCTTCCAAAGCATTGAATCTCTCATGTACAATAAATAAATCCACAGGTACGTAAAACATATTAATAAATCCCCAAATGTATAATTAACGAGTCTCAAAAAAATATAGAACCGTTTTTTTTTTTTTCAGATTTCATTTCTAATAACATTCTTGGGTCATCACATATCTTTATTACAAAAACTCATTATTGATTCTTGTTTTAATTTTCATACAGAAATGTTTCATAGGGACTAAAAGATTAATCAGTAATAAAGAGGGTTAATCAACTTGGCATCTGAAGAAATCAGCAGTGTGTATGTGTGTTCTTGATCTGTTTTTATTTACTAATCCTTTCCATCAAATCTCTCGGGACCGCAAGCCTTCCACATTCACATCTGTGAGCTTTGTTCTTGAAGGACGCTGGAGCTTTAAACTTGTAACAAAAACTCTCTATAATACTGCATAAATATGAAAACTTGATACAAAAATGAGTTTATGTACAAAAAGATTGTAATGATGACATTATTGGGTTACTATTCGATTTGGTCAGGCATGATTGAAATTAAATGGAATCTGAACAACCAATTTATCACCAAATGAATACATTACAGACACTTATAAAGGAGCGTTTGGCTACTACAGGGGGTTGCATAAACACATTTTAAAACCTCTTCAATGTTCAACCCCACTTATCTTTCTACTCTGTCAAGCTAACCCAAAAAATAAGCGTAGAAACACATTCCGAATCAATCCAATCAAAATAACAAAACTCCGATTTTTATTTTCTTCTTTATTAAAGCATCTCATAGAAGAGCACGCTGGCTTCAGCACCAAGAACATCACTCTCCGAAACTCGAGAGACTTGTGAATCAGATATACTAAACCAGCTCAAATCCTCGCAATGGCCATCATCATCATCATCATCATCATCATCACAATCTTCTTCCTCTTCCTCTTGTGATGCAACTCTCACACTTCTATAAACAGTATAATGTCCGCTTCCGGCTCTCCCAAAATGTTCCACCACCGTAACAAGCCTATACATGCCGCAGTCTCTTGATGCTTCTGGATTTTGTGACGACATCTGAGTCTTTTCTATGAATCCTATTGAAGACGGTGTGAACAAGGAGAGGTTCAGGACAAGCGGGAATGCGATATGTCCCTGCATTAATAATTTGGAAGTTAGAACGAATAGTAGTAACTACAACTCTGGATATGAAATGCAGAGAGGCAAAAGTCTCTGTACCGATAGTTTGACCGATTCTCCAAACATGTTTAGCGAAGCACGTTGCACTTGAATGCATAGAAGCTGTAACAATTTTAGCAAGAGAGGGTTCTCAGACTATATCGTCAAGACTTTAGTTTCAGTGACTAAGAATTATACCTTTGGGAAACGGGCGATAAATAATTGCTTCAATATATGGGAATAGCTATTTGACCATGGCATTCTTTCAAGATGAAGACAAGTTTTACACTCGCATTGGTCGCCGTCTCTGCTACAGCTCTTGACCTTTTCGATATCTGTCTGATTGAACCATTTCAAGTAAAGACGCGTCAGACAGAGAGAGACGCGAAGCATGTGCAAGGTTACAACCACGATTAAACCTGCTCATTACCTCTGGTGCTCTCATCACAGATAGAAATTTCAGTGCAGCACCATGCCAGCATCTTTGGCACAAGTAGTTTTCCACTTTCTCGGCGTCAAGAAACTTCTTCAGACAATTCTCCAAAGTGCATCCTAACATCTAAGAGCATTCAAAAAAACTATTCAGCAATGTTTTTTCTGGAGAAGTTTTGTACTCACAAATGTAAAACAACGAAGCAATAAGAGAATGAACCTTCCGTAACGTACAATGTTGGAGCTACCAGTATGGAGTAAAGGAGAAAGAGGCAGAGTATGAAAAAACTGAAACTCCAACGATATCTGCGAAAAATCCAATGGGTAAAAAAGCAGTTTAACAAAACCAAGAGCGGATTTACTGTTGAGGTTGAGGAAATTAAGCTACCTGAGACGAACAGATTCGACACATCAACGTGCTACCAAGGATCCCATCGAATGGTCCACGCAGATGTTTATGCCATCTCTTGAGCTCCATCAAACCATGGAGGCCTTCACTAGGCGCAACCATTCTCAGGTTGCGAGAAAACATTATATCCGAAAGATTACTACTTTTGGTAGGACGATAGCAAACCACAATCTCTTCTTGCAATGAAGATATTAGATGAAGCAGAGCTTCTGCTGCGTCCTACGTTTCAACAACATCATTAGCTCATAAGAAGATTACGACGATCCGCTCAAATTGAAATTCGGAAACTGAGATATAACCTGTTGGCTAGTCAGATTGAAGTTTCTGACGTAATGAGCCAATGCCAGCATAACTTTACGAGGGCTAGATACAGATGGTCTTCTTCCCACAGTGCAGAGCTCTGGCAGTAACAATTGACACAAAAGATTAAAGCTTATCATAGCATTTTCAACTCAAGATACAGAGAGCAAAGAGGAAATTCCAAATGTTACCTTCTAGTAAAGTAGACAAAGCAAAAGTAAGAGGAAAGTGTTGGTCCTCATCTCCTGCTCTTGTATCCTCTATAACCCATTGAAGAAAACTCCGAAAATCTTTGCAGCTCGCGAGAGCCTACAGAATCAAATCCAAATGTGCAACAAAAGGATTATTACAAGCAAACTCAAAGATTCCAGGAAAAAGGAAGAAGGAAATAGTCTGAGAGATACAGAGCATTATACCTGAAGGATGACGTTGAGGAAACAATTATTCCCGAGATTTTGCAGGCCAGGTACGAGAAAAGAATCATCTCCGGCGCCGGAGAAGAGATTTAGGCTGCCGTTTTTAAGAGCAAAGACGAGACCAGCTACTCCAAGTAGACTAGCGACAGACAGCTGCGAAACCCAGTTAGAAATTCTGAATCTTTCCGTGAGGGTACAGACAATCGCCGTTGTATCGGAACCTCTCCGGGAAACCATAGTCGAAAACGAGAGAGTTACAAAATCGCTTCGCCTGCCTCTCTCCAGAAAGAAACCCAAACCCTCTAGCTAGAATGGAAGGTTCGGAGGAATGGTAACATATATTTAACTAAATATAATTGAGAATATTTAAATTGTAATTTGGTATTTTCAAAATATTAACAAAAGATTTTATAAAAAAATTAAAATAAATTTTCTAAAATTAAATTACTCTAAATATATAAAATTATTAATATTATATTGATGAGAAATTTGGTGAATATCTCTTATTAGTGGAAAATGAAAATGGAAAAAAAATTCTCAAAATAAAATATATTAATATTATAATAGGGAGGTTTTTAATGAATATCTAAGCATTAGGGATGGTTTTCCGAACAAAATTCAATAACAATAAGAAATCATAATTTAAAGTTAGATTCTGAAACTTATAGCCGAGCTGTGTGACAACGTTTACAACCATCACGTTCTTGTTGTCCATAGTCAAAGATTCCGTCATTCTTGAGTGGCATCGTAATAAAAAGAGTCTTTGAATAAAATTCTTCATCTATTGATATTTGATTTGCAATTCTATAGGTTTACTACATCAATTAATATCAAACGGTCGCGCTTGGATGTAGTTAGGCAATGTTATAATGTAATTCCTTAATGAGGTGAATAAATCAATTTAATTTGCTTTACTTGTGCAAAAACAATTTTTCTATCGAGTCTTTATACTATTATAATCGTTTTTTCTTCTTCTTATAATCATCAAAACTTGTCCAGCAAAAGAGAATAGTGAAACTGATTAAGAAGAATGCAATTTTTACTATTTCAACTTTTTACACTTAGGTAATTTTTACTTATTACTTATAATTTGTATGTCTATCGAACTTGCAGAAACTCGGGCAAGCTTTAATATAGACCATCAATGGTTTGTTTTCGACTAATAATTTTACTATGAATCTTTCATAATCTTTAAATTTATTCAGATTGTTACCCATGGGGCGGTGGTGAATGATGACATTACTGACAAAACCACATGCCTCCATAAATGGTATTACATTCTTGATTCAATCGATCCTTTACCTCGAGTCACATAAGCAGACAGACCTTTTTTAAGTTCATCCATAGTTAGCTTTAGTGCATCTAGTAGTTTAAACCTTTTCACTAGAGTTATATAAGCTTTGTGAAGAGCAACTGCCCATCAATCATCTATAAAATCAAACAGAAAAAGGTTAATAATTGTAATAGGCAAGTATGTTAACAATTGTTAAGTTTGAAAAGAATATATCGTAAATCTTGTTTATGACAAGGAGGGATGTTGCGTCTTTTATCTAGCTAACCTTCACTCCATGTTTATTTTCAGAAAAGTTCCTTGCTAAAAGAAAAATAGAAAGATGATTAGTCAATCTTAATCTCAATCTAGATAATAAGAAATATATTTCTAAAACTTGAGAGTAATAAACTGTTTACCACTTCCAAATCACTCTTCACTTTACCTACAAAAAGAGAAAAACAAGGTTAAGAAGAATTATCTTTCTAAGTCTGTATAAGAAAGTAAAAATAAATTATACCACAAAACAGTCTACATAGATTAGATGTACATACCAGTTCATTTTGATATTTTCGTTTCAGCAGAGGAGCATCTTGCAGACGAACTTGTTGACTAAAAAAAGATGTTGAACTGTATAAGCTTGGTACAAGGTGAATGTATATATATCCGTAGAAAGAACAAAAAAAAAGGTTAATAAACAGATAAATTTGAAATTTGTTGGGAAGAAAAAGAACAGAATCAAAACTTATCCATAAAAATAGCCTGTTTCATCATTAGTTGGAACAAAAACACCTGAATCATCACCACATTTTTGGAATTCTTCACGAAGTAGTTGCTTGAAACTCTCTGCAAGCACATTTATTTTCAAGCAACGACCCGTGAAAATTACTCGGCTGCTCTTTATGCGCTGAATACGAAGAAATCTTACTGATTTCAGCTGCGTCAACACATTTAGGTTGTCCAATGTATAACAGTTTAACATCACCAGTTTCGACATTAAACAAGTTCATCCTGCAAAGTAAGACAAACATTAAATCAATGACAAATATTAAACTGTATGACAAATACAAATTAAAGATTTATGCTCCTCATATTCCTGCTCCTTTTTCCATATTATTTATTGTTTCTATTTCTTTTCAATAGATGATTGTTGGGCAGTTGGACTCTTGAGAGCTTATCACACCTAGTTGAAACTGTCATGCAAAACCTATCCAACATTCATTATCAAATAACTCAAAAACAGGGTGAGTTCTGATCATCTGTCACCAGGTGCTAGGCTGGATCGACTTAGAAACACTATACCATTTATGATGGCATTTGTCAAAGATATGCGAATATACCAACGTCCCGGAGACTATAAAACTTTCATAATACGACTTTTGGTGGAAAAAGGACGTCTTGTGGTTGTCCATGGTCTATGTGTTTTTTATTTTTTCCCCAAAGGTCCGTCCTTGACATTCTTGGGGGCCATTATGCTTCATTCCATGTGTCTTTACTCGTCATCTCAATTGTAGCCTCACCCGTTGCAGGCGTTCGATTCGCTTAATTAAGTAACTCTTATTGTATTATACCCGTTCAATACTTTTTCTACCATGACGATAATTCTTTATCTTGTTACATAACGCTACAAGTTATAGCTGAATGTAAAAAGTATCATTCCTCAACATACAAGAACAAATACAAAAGCGTCAAAACACATATGCCTTCTCTACAGCCTCTAGTTTATTGACAGCTTGGACCATTTCCTTCAGTGAATAACTTAATTCATCAATTTTCTGCCATGGAATTACGAAAACAGTTGAGTAAAAGAAGCAGCAAACACTGATCATACGCTTTCTCTGATGATCTAATAGCAACTATATGTATAGTAGTACTAGGGACAAGACTTTAGAACCTTATTCTGCTCCTTGCGCAAGCGCCTCTTGAGCTTCTTTAGCTTGCGCTCAAAGGCATCTGAATCCTCTAAAAAACATACAAAACAGAAAACATCCATTCAAAATTGGTTGACGACTGGTGTAAAAAGAAATCACAAAAAGAAGAAGAACGATTACGTGGGGCATCTTCCTCTTATCGCCCATGAAGAAGTTGAGATGGAAAGAAGAAAACCATAGATAGAGAGTAAAAACCCTTGAGGATTAGATTATCGATTAGAATAGACTGTATTGTTACTGGGCCCTTTGTGGGCTTGTCTCTTATTGGATGGAAATACAGAGCATTTGTTCATTCCCTAGATTTTGCAGGCCAGGTACGATAGGTTGCGGAAGCTACCGGTTTTAGAGCATACACGAGAAGAAGGTTCGGAGAAAGATAACAAACAGCAACACAGCTAAGCGATACTCGATTGTTTCCTATTATTGATTACTGCAACACAACACCACTTGAGTGGACGGTTCCGATTGATTCCTATTAGTATTTATTATTATTGAAATTTGGTGAGAATTTATATACATAATCAATTTTAGTTCGATGTCATATGGAACACAAAATAAGCAGACGACCAGTAAAGACTCAATTTCAAATATATTTATAATGCTCAATCATGGTCCGAAAACCAAATTGTGTATACAAGAATCTGATCTTTACAGCATAAAATTACAAGACACAAGTGATAACGACTCAGGGACTGTCCAATAGCCAGCAACGCAGTCAAGCTCGCACCCTGGAAACACCTGCAATATTCATAACAGATATGAAAAAAGGAATGATCATAATACAACAAAACCTAATCAGACATATCGAGTGAAAAGAGAGATCTCAGACATCCAAGGAAGGATAAAAACATCATAAGCTCTCAAGCCCGGCGAAAGGCGAAAGCTTTAGGCGGCAACTGCGAATGTTTTGAGAAACTAGCCTTAAAGTTTATCGTCATAGATCTCTGTTATACAAAATACACATACTATACAAATTTGATTTTTTGGGGTCGGTTTCAGACATCCAAGGAAGGATAAAAAGCTGCATCAACTCTCAAGCCTGGCGAAAGGCGAAAGCTTTAGGCGGCCACTGCGAATGTTTTGAGAAACAAGCCTTACGGTAATCCTCATCAACCGATCACAAAACCACAAAACAATAAAGATTAGACGAAAAAATATAAACTTTCGAAATGGTCTCAGACATCCAAGGAAGGATAACAAACATCATAAGCTCTCAAGCCCGGCGAAAGGCGAAAGCCTTAGGCGGCCACTGCGAATGTTTTGAGAAACAAGCCTTCATGTGTTATCATCATCGACCAAACACGAAACTCAAAAACCTAAGAAAAACATTTCCCATCCTGAAATGATCAGCGAGAAACCAATAAAGACTGCTGACAAAGTGAAACAGATGGAGTAAGATATGAGGGACTTTGTTCAATCCTATAGCACTAAGAAATCGCTTCTGCTACTATGTGGACAATACAAACTAAGTCCCAGATCTAAAATCACAAAGCACAATAAAACAATGGAGGCTAGATTCAAAGCTAATAAGTTTCAGACATCCAAGGAAGGAAAAAAGCAGCATTAACTCTCAAGCCTGGCGAAAGGCGAAAGCTCTTAGGCGGCCACTGCGAATGTTTTGAGAAACAAGCCTTTGGAGTTATCATCATCAACACAAAACTATTAAAAAAAAACACTCTTAGCGAATTCTAGTTCTACTCCTAGCAAAATCGATAAATTCTAATGGACAATACAAAAATCAATGAGACGATATTAGACAGACGAACAAGAAAAATCAGAGACTAAGATTCAAAGGTTTTCGGTGGATTTTTGGAGGACATCGAGAGGATGAAGTATTTATATAACGACAAGAGAGGCGTCCGATGATTAGGGTTTTGGTCTTGCTGACGCGATGGACGGCTTAGATCTACCGATATTTTTCCTTTTCTGCGTTTTCAAGCTTAGTTCGGTGCATCATCGTAGAACAATCGAGATTAGTCTTAGTAATGTAGTAATAATGGGCTGTATTTCCTTTACTTGGGCTGAGTATTCAAATATTTTTTCTTTTTACAGAATATTAAAATATGTTAATACGTAGCCCATTGTTACAAAAACACATATAAATAATGTTTCTAACTTTTCTTTTTTGTAGGATTATTGGTTCTTGTATTTTGGTGAATTTATAAATCTTCTTTAGATTTGATAAATTTATTGATTTTAAAATCAACAAAATAGAAAAAAATCAAATCCACTCAAATACCAAGTTTAGATCTTGTATTTGGGTCTTTGTATTTTAGTCATGAAAATCCTTCCAAATCCATTCAAATTCAATTAAAACTCAAATCCTTATAATATTTAGATTCTAAAATGATAGAACCAATAACACTGTATTTCATTATGAATTTTAAAATCATAGAACCAATAACACTGTATTTCAATATAAATTTTAAAATACAAGAACCAATAACACTGAATTTGGTTTGGATTCTCAAATCCATTAAAATACAAAAACCAATAACACTGTATTTCATTATGAATTTAGTTTCTTTTTTTTTCTATGTAAACTAAATATACAAATTATTTTCTTAAACTGTAAAATTATTTTCTCTCTAAGGATCACTAAGTCTCTTGTTTTTTTCCCATTAACAGAGAAGTCTCTTATTTTTATTTCGACAAAAAAATTCGCTTCAATAAACTATAAATGTCGGAATAAAAAGAGATGACAAATTCGAAATCATATAAATATATTCATGAAGGTTAAATAAATATAGATGATTACATTGCTTCGATTACAAGTTCTAAGAAAATGTATACGTAATGAAATTTCTGACAAAATGTACACGTCTGACATTAATTCCAATGTCAGTGATTGTTAATGACTCACACAACTTGCTTTCGCTATCATGATCACCGATTGTTATTTGTTCTCACAACTGGATTTCACTAACAAGAGCATCAAGTATACATGCCCAAATCTGTAGATAACAATGAAATTAGTACGGGGTTATCAACAAGATAAAAGAGTTTTTATAGTTATAATACACAGCCCATTGTTACAGAATATTGAGTTTTTATGTCTGATTCATTGATGATTGGACAAGCAATGTGTAGATTGAAATTGTCAAGATTAGAGCTGAGTTTAAAATTTTTCAAGGGGCAGCTTCAAGGAAGTCTTCAGGTTGAATCAAGTTATAATGACTAAGATGTATTGGAAAAAACAAGTTTAAAGGGAGCGTTTGAAGATGGTTCAACTTACTGAAAAATGAATGATGAAATTCAGGTTGAGTGGGGTCTCCACTTAAAATGTCCACGTGAGAGACACGTAAAGTTAAGACTATACAAAAAGGGTAAAAGAAACTGGCGCTTTTGGATCAACTTTCAACTGTTGGTGCTTTAACTTCCACAAGAGAGACACTCCTCAGGGTTTGTTAATGAGCAAACCATCTGTGCCATCTTCGTCTCATTGTCTTCTTCTTCTTTTGTTCCTTCTTCGGTTACAATAGACTTCTCCTGCATCACATGCAAATGTCAATTTAGCTTGTCCAAGTACTGTAAATACAGACAAAGACCCGAAGTGTTGTGTTTACCTTTAGCATTGCTGTGTCTACTGTGAACTTAATCGCATCTGCTGCAGCACGTGATCGCAGGTAGTACATTCCAGTTTTCAAACCCTTCAGGTATTCGCAAACGATAACAATTGTGAGATCGGGTCATACCACAAATCAAAGACTAATTACGAGGAAGTGAGTTTCATGAAGCAATGCAATCGCATTAGATAGATTTATGAACATTCCTACTAACAAGTGTAGATGTGATGCAATCATATTTACCATTAAGTATTCAAGATAAGTTGTTACCTTTTTCCAAGTGTGGAAGTGTAAGGAAGTGAGTTTTGCAAAGTTTGGTTTGTCCATGTGTATATTCAGACTTTGGCTTTGATCTATAAAGCATCCACGATCAACGGCCATGTCAACCACTGTTCTCTGCTTAATCTCCCAGACAGTCCTGAGTCATTTTGCACGTGGGCACACAGGTTAAGTAATTATGAACACAGAGAATCAGAGCACAAAAGAACAAGGAAATTATATACCTGTAAATCGCTTTCAAGTCATCGGGTATCTCTGGAACATTTACGATAGAACCATTCTCATATATTATCTTGTTTTTCAGCGTAGGAGACCAGAGTCCCATATCAGTCAAGTCGTGAAGAAGATGCTTGTTCACTACTACGAATTCGCCGCTGAAAATACAACGGAGACCAATGATCAAGACTATGGAGAAAACAGAAATATAACTTTACTTTGTGGAGCAATTTTATTCGCTTCAAGAACATACCTCAAGACTCTACGACTGTAAATGTTTGAGGTATACGGTTCGAAACATTCATTATTCCCAAGAATCTGGCTGGTTGAAGCAGTTGGCATTGGTGCCACTAGAAGAGAATTTCTGATACCATTCTTTGAAATCATATCCCTGAGAGCAGCCCAGTCCCAGCGGTCCGAAGGAATTACATTCCACATATCAGGTTGAAGAATTCCCTGAAAGAATACCAAATAATTAGGAACAAGAATTGATTAAAGTGTTGTACAAACATAGAAAGACTTGCTGGTTGTGAATTGTGATACATACCTTACTCACCGGACTTCCTTGGTATGTCTCATATGTACCTTCCTTAGTAGCAATCTCTGAAGATGACTTGAGTGCATGGTAGTATATCGTTTCAAATATGTCTTTGTTCAGCTGTTGAGCCTGAGAATATTGCAAAAAACTGCTCAGACCAGAGAACAAAACTATTTTGAAAGGTTGATTAACTTATGCGAAGGAAGCGTACCTCAGGGGAATCAAATGGCATTCCGAGTAGGATAAATGCATCTGCAAGTCCTTGTATACCAATACCGATAGGCCTATGACGCATGTTTGAAGTTTTGGCGGTCTCCACTGGATAGTGATTCACATCTATTATCTTATTGAGATTCACAGTAACGGTTGCAGTCACCTGAATGACACAGAATAATTTGAAAAAAGGTCAACATCAAATTGCAAGACATGGAAACTTATCAATATGAGCCAAATAGTTAAGTGCTGACCTCTGCTAACTTATCGAAATCAAAATAACGATTCTTCGAGCCCAAACTGCCTACAATCTTTGATGGATGTGCGTCCAAGGGGACATCCTGTTGTCAGATGTAAGAAATGTCAAGAGTTATGCACTAAGTGACACAGCAAAATCAAAATACTGAATCCCCTTTTTCAACTCACCTTCTCCCTTACGAATCGGGGTAAAGCAATAGATGCAAGATTACACACAGCAGTTTCTGTTGGACTTGTGTATTCAATGATTTCAGTGCATAAATTGGAAGACTTTATGGTACCCAGATTTTGCTGATTGCTTTTCCTGTTACATGAATCCTACAGCAGATTTTCAAAAATCTAGAGTGAGAACCTGAGGTTATATAATTATACCGAGTGGCTACAAAAATAAGACTGTTTTGGCTACATAAATAAGACTGTTTCTTACCTTGAAAAGCATGTATGGCGTCCCAGTTTCTACTTGAGATGTCAAGATTTCGTACCAGAGCTGCTGTGCCTGGACAACCTTCTTAGCCTTTCCCTAAAGATCAAAACAAACAGAGTTGATTCACATCTGTAGAAAAAAGGAGCATAGATGGTATTATGATAGCAAGAGTTTGAATTTTGAAAGTAGCAGTAAAGCCTAAAGATGAAATCACTCACCTCGTTCTCATACTGAGTGTACAATCTCTCAAATTCTGCACCCCAACAATCCGCAAGACCTGGAGCTTCATTAGGACAAAACAGTGACCACTTCCCATCACTCTGGACCCTCTCCATGAAAAGATCCGGGATCCAAAGACCATAAAACAAGTCTCTAGCTCTGTGTTCTTCCTGTAATAGAAAGAGGAAAATGTAATGTGAGAGTGTATCAAACAAACTCCAGATAACGTTGTACGGAAAGAGAGTGATATCGCGCTTGTACCTTCCCATGATTCTTCCGGAGTTCGAGAAAATCAAAAATGTCAGCATGCCATGGCTCCAAGTATACAGCAAAGGCTCCTAAAACCAATTGCAAAAGAAATATACACATAAGAATAACTGAATTGAAAATAACTTCAAAAACAATCATTGATAGTAGTAGCAATGTATACCCTTTCTCTTGCCTCCTCCTTGATCAACATAGCGAGCAGTATCATTGAATACCCGCAACATTGGAACAATACCATTAGATGCTCCATTTGTGCCACGAATGTAACTTCCAGTTGCACGGATGTTGTGAATTGAAACGCCAATACCCCCAGCCGATTTGCTGATAACAGCACATTCTTTCAATGTATCATATATTCCCTCGATGCTATCATCCTTCATACAGATCAGGAAGCAGCTGCTCAGCTGCAAAATTCAAACATTTGCAACCAGCACATCAGTAGAAAGAATGTAGATGCAGGTTTCGGTTAAACAGAAGTAAAGGTACATTACTTGAGCCCTTGGAGTTCCGGAATTGAAGAGAGTAGGAGATGCATGAGTGAACCATCGCTGAGACATCAAATGGTAAGTTTCGATTGCGGACTCAATGTCTTCCTTGTGGATGCCGACAGAAACCCTCATCAGCATGTGTTGAGGCCTTTCAACTACTTTTCCATGGACTTTTAAGAGGTATGATCTCTCAAGAGTTTTGAACCCAAAGTAGTCATATTCGAAATCGCGATCATAGATGATTTCACTGTCCAGGCGAGTGGCATTCTGAAATTACCAAAAGACAACACACGTCAAGAAAAAGATGAGTAAATTCTCTAAGCTAAATTTTCCATCTGCATCCTCGTAAAAAGCTAACCTCCATGATTAACTCAAATACATCATCAGCAATTAGAGGAGCCTCGAGTCCAGATCTCTCGTTGACATGACTGTACATGTCCTTAATCCTGAAGGTACCCAAAAAACCATAGACGTCAACTTTTGTGACTGCTTAATCACTGATATGGCCAGAGGATACAATATAGATTTAAAAAAAAAAACACTCACGTCTCGGAAAACGATTTCTTAGTATTCTTGTGGAGATTTGAGACAGCGATCCTCGCAGCCAACTGGAATATAAACATTGAAATATGTTAAACTACTGTTCAGTTTTCAAACTATTCTAAAACTGAAAGAATCAAAAAGTTCAAGGCAGTTCATAAAAACATTTCTCTACGCGTAAACATCAATCAGGCAAGGCAACAATCATATGAGCAAGATGCGATCCCGTATGATTGAACATGGGCTTTCGATTCTCCGCAATTAAAACGTAAATCGGAGACTAATTAATCAAATTAAGAAACCCAGCAAGAGTAGATGGCAGAAGATAAATGGGGGAAATGGATCTAAGATCGAAGGGGAAACTCACGGAGGCGTAATCAGGATGGTTGGCCGTCATAGCGGCAGCAGTCTCGGCGGCCAACTCGTCGAGTTGACTCGTGGTGACGCCTTTGTAGACACCGGCACAGACTTTCTGGGCGACGAGGACAGGGTCACAGTGATCGCTACTAAGCCCATAACTAAGCTTCTTTAGCCGCGCGGTGATTTTGTCGAAGTGAACAGTTTCCTGCTTTCCGTCACGCTTCACGACGTACATTTTCCCTCAGAAGAATTCTGTCGAACAGTTTGTAGGCGTGTGAGTCTGATGATGAGAAGAGGGAGCGTCGAACCCAATGTTAAATAGACTGAGTAAAGGAAGGCACAAATGGGCTTTTGATTTCGAGTTTCGAAATTTCCTAGGGCTCCTTGTGATTTTCATCTGCTTTTTTTTCTTCTTTAATGGCGAATTTTGACTATTTTCCCCCGCGCGAAATTTCAGGTTTTCCCGCCAGCTTCCGAGGGAAGGAAGAAGAAAGGGCTTGTATGTCAAGTGGCGGGTAAATTACTTTAACCACTTTGAACCATTTACCTCGCTGAATGTGGGCCAGCTAATGAGACCCAACCCAATTGTTCGCACATACTCAACTATATTATTAAACTGTAAATAATTTATATCATTTATTAAAAAAGAAATTTACTTGTGAGATTCATAATCTACGGAAGAAAATTGTATATCTCATTGAAATTTGATTTTGCTGGAGACACATTGACGTCTTGGTATCGACGCCCAATGAATCGTTCATCGACATTGTTAACTTGTCGGAGTAAAATATACAATTTTCAAGCTTTCAGTGGTAAAAATTATTCACCGAGGGAAATGTGGAACTGCTCTCTCAACTCTCCTATTGACTATTGTGTTTCGAAATTAAATATTTTTTGGCTATTCGCAAACTTCGGAAATTAGTATTAATTTTGATCTTAATCTCATGGTTATTATTTTTAAGTTGCTACCGAAAAAAGAAAAAAAGGAGCATAATATCAAACTAACAACAACAAAATTTGGAACACTATTGTTGTAACTGAGAATGAATTTTCGTGCTTTTATATCAGTTCCATTTAGAAGAGGGAATTTGTCAAACAAGTCAACTTAATTTTAATTAGCTCCAACTTGGAAAAGCAACATGTTTAAATTCTTCTAGCACCTTCTTCTGGTTCAACGCTAATGGACATTACATACCAAAATCATGGAAAACGATGACATCTAAGTATTTAACACACGCCTTTTAACCAACGTCATTAAAACGTAATTAGCCATCCCATTCGACTAATCAACTAATCTCTCGTCATTTCCTTGGTCGCTCTGTAGATACTCGCGAGAGACCGAAACTTCTTTTTCTTAATCCTCCTCGTCTTCGTCTCCATGATCGCCCTCATAAAACTCCGTCCGTCCTTAACATTCTCATCCATCATCCGTACGCCGTCGTTTCGTTCTTTTCCGACCATGTCATGAATCTCCGAACTAACAACATCTTCTTTTTTCTTCGTATTGCCTCCTCCTTCAGAACCGCCGCAACCGGAAACGCTCCAGCCTGAACCGCTACTACAGCTCATCGTATCCTCTTCGCTCAACTGCACTAGCTGCTCCGCCGCTTCCATCTCCGTCTCCGAAAACGCAATCTCTGTTTCTCCCGAAAAACCAATCACCTCCATTCGAAATGGATTGAAACGTTTTCAAATAACTAATATCGAAAATGACAAAATCCTTAATTAGATGCTCGTCTTCCTTTTGACCACTCTGATCAAGTTTAGGTGTGTGTTGTTTTTTTGTTGTGTTTCATCATGTTTTGTCGTCTTTTATATACTACAAGAAAAAGAAAAAAGGAAAACTATTAAACCAGAAGGAAAAAAGGAAACTAACATTTATTAACCAAAAAAAAGGAAACTCTTTAGCACAAAGAAAAGGAAATTACAATAATGTCGGTTTGCAAGAGGAACGTGTCTTCTAAAAAATTTGCACTTTCAGATAATATAAATATTAAAGTTGATAAACCACGGCTAATCGTCTGTAACCGGGTGTATTTTAACTACTTGATCTGAACCGTCAAAGTTAGTGACCGACTTTAACATTTTTTTGTATTGCTTGATCCAACGACTCCCGTGTCTATGTCTGTGTTTGACTTCAATTATACGATTTGGTGGGGTCCATGCAAAGCCATTCCGGTATCGATAAGGAATAAACACGTCTTGGGGGGGCCTATGCTTCATTCCACGTGTAGCCATCTCAATCGTAGCCTCATCCATTGCGGGACATGCGGTGGCTTTGCAGGCGTTCGATCCGGTTAAAGTAAATCGAACTGAATTACCGTTCGGAGCTTTTCTACCATGACCTTAATTCTTTCTTTTGTTACCATAACGCCACTAGCTTTTTTTTCCCCCTTATATCAATTAATCACAATTGTATTTGACTAATCATATTGCAAGAGGCAGTCTATTTTTGTCAAGTATCTGGTCTATTGATTATTTTATCAGAAAATGTTTAATTTATTTTACTAATTAGCAAAAAAAATGTGAAGAATGCTTTAACAGAGTTTTTAAGTTTTGAAAACACTAACATCCACTATTACCAAAGTATATGATTATTTATTATCAGATCATACAATCAATAACTAAAAAGGTACATGAAATATGAAGATGCAAACAACTCTATCGGTATAACATTATAATAAAAGAATTAATTTAGAGAGGGACAAAAAAGGAAAAGAAAAGTCGTAAAAACTGCACATCTTTTTGTCTACAACAACCACCAAAACAGTACAATGTAATCATCATCAACACATATGCTTCCAAAGCGCATCCACACAAACTCCTTTACTCCTTTCTGTTTCTGTGCTTCTTCTCTTCGAATCTTCACCATGAAAAATCCTGTTTTCTTATTACAGAGCTTAGTTCCCACAGTTTAGGCCACAAATCTCCAACACTGGTCCACCTTTAGCCACAAACGGATTAACTCTAACCCACAAGAGCGTCAAGATCGAAGCAAGAAGAATAGACCAAACCAGAATAATCGTAGGCATTCTATCTTGTTTCCCAAGCAATCCCTTGAGGAATGGGTACAAATGAACAATGACCCAAAGAGCGAAGAACAGTCTCCCAAAGAGAGGTCCCCAAGAGTCATAACCATTGCTGATTGCGTCCGAAACACCGACAATAACTCCGATGATGTTTATGATCAAAAGTGTTGTCGGGGGAATCAACAAAGTTGTCCATTTGAAGATGTAAAGCTCGGAGAAAGCTCCATCGTCTGCTGCTTTTGACGTGACTGTGAAATTCGTGTTAACTCCAGCGAGAACTTTGAGCAAACCTTGAAACAGAGCAAACAGATGCGAAGAGGCCCCTCCGATTACCCAAAACTGCTCGTTTCTCCACCAATCGTCGATTCCAACACCTCCCCATTGCATTTCGAGGATTCCAGTTACTGCTATGGATATGAACATGAGCATAAAGAGAATACCTGCGTAGTTGCTTATCTGTCAAAGTAAAACATAAAACAGTAATATTTAGTGTTACTAAAGCCATGGATGATAATGTTGAAGATGCAGAGGTTGTGTATGATTGTAGTACCTCGGGGACGATGAATTTTCCGGTGAGTAAACAGACCGCCGGGAGAGAACAGTAGACGATGAGTGGAAGTGAAGTCCATGGGTAGACAACAGAGTTGATGTAAGAGAATCTCTCCAACCATTTTAACCCACCACCATAACCATACCATATCGGACAATGTCTGCTCAAGAAGATCTCTACGGAGCCAAGAGCCCAACGTAGAACTTGATGAAGACGATCCGACAAGTTGATTGGAGCAGATCCTTTAAAAGCTGCACGCTTCGGCATACAGTAGACAGATCTCCATCCATGGCAATGCATCTTGAAACCCGTCAAGATATCTTCAGTCACCGATCCATAAATCCACCCAATCTGCGTGTAAATTATAAGCAAAATGAGATCACACAAGAACTTTTGTAACTTTCTTACAAGTCTAAAACTTTGTAATGTTTTCACCTCTTTTCCCCATTCGGTTTTATCTTCGTATCCGCAGCTAATCACTTGAATGGCTTCTCTCAACAAACAGGCGGGGCTTGCGTTACGAGGAACTCCACCGTCTTGTAGAACAGCAGAGGCGACGAAAACCGGAGATTGTCCAAATTTCTTCTCCAGTTTCAGCTGTGTTGTTTCAGATCTCTTCACAACATTTGACACTAACAATCAAAAGCAGCTATTTAGTCTATAGACTTTCCACAAGACAGACACCAAACGATAAATGTGTTCTCTTTTTTTACCTGCAACGACGGCACCTTCTTCGATGTTCTCTAGAGCATGAATCTGCTTTGAAGTCTCTTTAGGGTTCTGTTTCTTATCTTTAGCCTTTGTTTTACTCTTCTTTCTCAACCCACAACACAAACAGCACCATTTAGGCCAGCAGTTACAGGTCTTGCCTGGTGGTTTCTTCTTCTTTGGTGCATCAAAACCGTACAGAGCTTGTCTTCTAAAGACACAACCTGTCCCGACGTATATCGGTCCTTGTATCCCATCAAGACCTTTCATGTTAATCTGTTTTCACACGCCAAAAAAAAAACGATCAAATGAGAAAGGAGGGAGAGAAGTAAGAACAATAACAGAACAGAGCAAAAGACACAAGGACACATACATCGAAGAAGACCACGTTGCGATTTGAGTATCGATCATGTCTATCAATCCCGTCGAATCTCTGAGGAAACTGAACATAACAAACTTTCTTTCCGGATTGCGGATCCATCATGAAACACATGGCTTCCCTAATTGCCTTGCTGTTGTTGATGTAGTGATCACAATCGACGTTTAGCAGGTAAGGAGCGTTTGATAGAACAGCAGAGACTCGGATCTTCAAGAAAGAGTACAAAATGAGTTTTAGTTTACGAAAAGTTATCAAATAAAACGAAAGAAACAGATTCATCCTTACCAAAGAGTTCATAGCTCCAGCTTTCTTATGATGCTCAAATCCAGGACGCTTCTCACGAGAAACATAGACTAGGCGTGGTAACTCATTTCCATCCGTATCACGAACTCCGCTGTGTCCCAAGAACACCTGCCAATTTTTGAATGTCGGTTTCAACTTTTTCCGTATCCGAAGTATTAATAAGAAGAAGAAGAAGAAGAAGAAGAAGAAGAAGAAGAAGAAGAAGAGAGATTACCTGAATCATTCCGGGATGGTCTCGGACATTGTTTCCAGGCCAAGGAGTTCCATCTTGCATAGTCCAACCTTCCTCAGGCACTTTCTGTGCTGTAGCAACCAATGCATTTATCTTCACCTTAAACTCCTCATACTCTCTCTACAACAAACAAACAAAAAGATCCATAAACTAGATTCTTGGGAACAAAACCCTTTATTGTCGGACATACTCGGAAAAGCATCAATGAAAACCTTCATAGCTCGACGTTCCCTGACAAATGAAGGATGAACTTTATTCTTCAGATAATCCATCTTCTGGCAAAAATACCACTCGGGAGCTCGTGGCTCGATATTGAACTTCTTACAGAAGGGAACCCATTTTCTAGCAAACTCGGCTGTGTCAGAAAGAGCTTCAAAGGTAAGCATCGCAGCTCCATCATCTGATACATAACACGCAACCTTATCCACGGGATAGTCAACGGCTAGAATCGAGAGAACAGTGTTGGCTGTGATCAACGGTGGCTCTTTCAACGGATCCACTGTACTCACAAAAACATCAACAGGTGCTAATCCCGACGGTTTTCCTTCCTTCTCGTACCTAATGTAAAAGACAGACAGAGAGAGAGAGAGAGAGAGAGAGAGAGAGAGAGAGAGAGAGAGAGTTTTCAAAATCACTTGGATTGTTACAAAATTCTAAGATAATAAGAAGAGAATAAGTCTTTTTTATGGTTATGTATGTATATACCTGAGAGAGAGCCTGTCGAGGTATGTTTCGCGTTGTATAGGATACCATTTGGGGAACTGATCAAGAATCCAAGATACGGCGAACCATATTTCACATATAACTGACGTTAACCATAATCCATATGCATCGTTTACTGGATGCAGGATTCTATAGTGGAAGAAAAGACAAAGAATCCCGAGCCGACACAGAATCAACATCCTATAAGGATTTATCCTGCTTGATCGAATCGGTAGCTTTCTTGAGAGAGGCTTTCTTCCTTCATCCATCCTGATTTTACCACCAAAATGTTAAAAACATCATCCAATTAGAACACAAAAACCGTTGAATACAAAAATCTCAGCATTGTGTTTAAGGTTTTAAACTTACATAGGCATGTCAGGATCATCCAGCTCGTCGTCATCACTGAGACCCCGACCATCGTTCCCACCTTCATGGTTAACGACCTGAAGCTTTTCGCCTTGTCGTTTCTTCCACACTTCCATTCTATCTTTCCAAGCAACACTTCCATATCCATATTCCGCAATATTCTTCTGAGGGACCATCGATCTTGCCTGTTCTGTAAGCAACAAACAAAACCATATCATCATAACTCATTACAAGGTGAATATATTCATACAAGAACAAAATGGTAGGAATCATAATAAAGTAAAGACATACGAGGCGCAGAAGAATCCGTAAACGGCGCAGGATGGACTCGATTCCCATATCCCGTCGAAGGAGGCACGATAAGAGCATGTCGATCAGAATACATATCATCATCCTGAAAAAAACAACACATGTACTTAATTAAAGAAACACAATCATAAAACCAACAAGATCTTTCAGTGAGATAAAAACCATATTTGGATTCCTCACCTCATCACCATAAGTCAAGAGAGGAATCTGAGAGCCAGGAGGAGCTGACTCGGAACCACCACGACCAGTGTTAAGGCGTGAAGAGAGAGCGGCTTCAGCGGCATGTTCGGGGTCCATCCCATGATCAAACTCATACTCAAGATCATCAATGTCATCTTCTTCCTCGTCATCTCCTTCAACACGTGGACTACCTTTAATCCTCTTGTACCGGGTCTTGCACTGAGGACAAGCTTGATTCCCTTCTCTGCGTTCATACTCGTAGCAAGGTCTACAAACCGGGAATGCGCATTCGTTGCACGCAACAAACAGCTCAGCATTAACCGTTAGCTCGATCTCATCCCCACAGATTTGACATGTTTGCCCACTCAGTTCTTGTACTGATCGTATCTGTATAGCATAATCCACAAGGGCGAGTGAAAACACGTCAGTCTTCTATCATCAAACTTAGGCATCTTTAGTCAAATCCTTGAGAATTCAGATGATCTAGACTCAATAAAATATTTATCAATTATGAATTACATGACTGTGAAACTGAATTTCACAAAGTTCTCGTTTTTAATACTAGGAACTGAGACAAATTATGAGTAGTTAGTATCCCATCTGAATCAGGTAAAATCCAAATAAAGAACATCTCCAGATAAATCATGAACATAATTAAAAAAGTAAACTTATTGCTACTGCGTCGACATTGAATTCGATGCTCAGGACAGCTTACTTCCAGCTGACAAACATCGTCAATCTCTGCCGACACGTATGAATCATGCAACCTTTCGAGGAATTAAAAGAAAATTCCATCTAAATTCTCATAATTTAGATCCAAACACACACACACACACAAAAATCCCCCTTTTGGTAACAAATTCAGACAAAAATGTGAAATGAAATATCTTATGAGGAAGTTGTTTTTTTTTGTTACCTTTGCATTCTCATCGGCGTTAATCAGCACGAATTCGTTTCTGTTGTGTGAACCAGCAATGAGCCGACCTCCAGTATTCATGGCTTCTCCACCGAATCAAGAACAAAATCGAAACTTTATCCAGCTCAAAGACATTAACCCGACTCGACCCGGATAATGGATCCAGACTGTTGAGTTTCCATTACACAGATTCAGAACATGCAGTGGGAGAGACGGAGAATAAGAAGAAATAAACCGAATCGACAATGGGTGTTGTTGTGTCGGGGAATTTATAAATTTATAATTATTAAATAAACCGAGAAAGAAGAGATCTCCAAGGAAAAAAAAAAAAAAAACGATTTATCCCGCCCGAGTCGCACTTTCTATTGATTCCACAAGCAAAACAAAAGAAAATTATCTTTGGATTTAAGTGAGATAGTGAGTATTCACTGATTGAAGAGAATTTTACAGGCTGGCAGAAGCAAATATGAAATATGAAACGACGAAAGAGAGAAACCAGAAAGAGATTCAGACACAACCCAGATAGAGTTGTGTTCGAATGTGGACAGCAAATTGTGATCGAATACCCTTTGTTGCAAATATACCGTTTTATACCCCAAAAAAAACTAATTTCAAAGATTAAACAAATTATATACAGAGAGAGACGTCACAGAATAAGTGGGTCCCGGAGAAAACGACGATGGCTATGATGGTGGTGGAGCTGAACTGTGCTCCACCTACAAGAGTTGTTGGTCGTATGCAGCAAGCAAAAAAAAAAAAAATTCTAATCTTATAGCGAGTGAGACTGTGAGTGAGAGAGAATTTTAGACCGAAACTGAGTAGGGTGTTTCTGGGAAATTGGGAGAGCGAAAATACTGTTTACCGATACGGATCCGGGTCCTCGTGATCGGGTCCAGATCAATGTCGTTGATGTTTATTTTTTACAATGCTGTTATTTCAAAAAAGTCCCTGAAGTTTTCGTTGCCTTCTATTTAAAACCCATATCTTGTTATTCTACACCAATCAACCCATCAGCTCTTATGTGCTGGAATTATAGTTAATCCAAAATAAGCCGTTCAAAAACAAAAAAGCAAAAATGTAATTTAAAACTCTTTTAATGAGAAGTAGTTATTGATTTGTATGCGTAATCTAAAAATTATGATTGGACAATTGGAATTATTTGTGAATTATTGGATTATTTGTTATAAACATCCAAAGTTACAACTATGTAACACGTGAATTGTGTAATGGTGGAAAAGAAGTCTAAAGAGTAGGATCCTTTTTTTGTGTGAAGCTTCTAAGTAGGTACATTGCATTAGATGATGATAATAATTTAGTTATCCCAATTAAATAATGTTATGCAGCAAATTCGTGGCCGTTGGATCAGTATCTTTTCCGGGCCAACTTTTAATAAACAATTCGTAACTTATGTGAATTTTAAAACATATATAAATCAAGAGATGGATGGACAAATATCTTGTCGGTGGCGTAACCTTTTGTAATTTAAACGCTATATCACTAAACTATATATAACCAGCCGACAAAACATGTAACAAGCAGAATGTTCAAGCATCGAGCTTACCAAAATGGAATTTTTTCATTTATATTTGCAACTATAACGAAGTGAAAGATCTAATACCAAAAAATGTCAGTCTTATTTTGAATTCTAGTAATGTCCGTAACACACATATGATTCGTTTGTTTTGATCGTAATTTTACATGTGAAGAGTCGATAGTGTTTATACTATGACCGATCAAAGCAATGACTCTCTTTCTCTCTCTCACTCAACATAATAACTTGATCGATTTTACCAAAATGATGACTCGAATTTATTTTAGTCCATTACAACAAGGACTCGCACGTGCGAAGGAAAAGGCATGTGTAGCTCGGTTTATCTAACTAGCCTAAACCAATCTTAATTATCCAATTTGATTTAATTAAATACATAAGAGAGTCGTCTATAAATAGCATCGTTAACATGTCTCCATCTTTGCAGGATTAGGTGTATAAGTATAATAACCTTCAGTGAAATTAATATTATAAAATTTGTTTACAACCGACGATATTATCAATGCATCGACTACTGTATCTCGCCGAATTATCGTAAATAGTATCGTTAACAAGTCTCCATCTTTGCAGGATTAGGTGTATATCAATTTCTTTGATGGCCAAATCATTATTTGGATGGAACGAAGTTATTCATTCTAAATAATTAATATACGATGGCCACAAGTGACCTAAGAAAAAAATATACGTTCAATGCACCACCACACTTGTCTGTCCTCATACACATGAGTGCGCTAGCCCAACATCTCTTGCCAATTCCTTTGATAAAACAGGTTTTGTCACGGCATCACATTCCCTCATTTTCATTTCCATCTCTTCTATACGGTCATCACAAACATTGTGGACCAGAAAAGCAATTTCCACAACCGCAAGGCCGTCGCAAACATTTTAATATGTTGTACATTCGCATGATGCACTACTTTATAATCTTTTTGGTTTTGAAAACTACGAATTGAAAAATAAATCATTTGTATACATTTTGTAGAAACGAGATGGTTGTACATTCCTGTACGTGGTTTTATGATTTTGGATTCTCATTTAATCCAGTTTATTATCGTGTTATTATATGAACTTATGACTTCTTTCGGTCGTTGCATATAGCATATAATATACATACATATGGGGTATACAAATAACTGTCGGTCGATTTAGGGGCCATTATTGATTCAAATGCTTTCGAAGGCCTACAAGGCTCCACCAAATCAGACAAATTTTTATAATTTTGTTTGTTTGTTAAAGTCAATTTTATATAATTGTTACATAAACATTCATGATTAACTAATATCACATAAACACATAATATTGGCACCGACGAGACTTACATTAAAAAATACATCGCTCAGAGAACAGATGAAGTACAATATATAATGTGTTAATTCCTTTTTTATCATGAGATTAATCAAATATTTTACCATCAGATAAGATGTGGTAAAATTCGATATGAAGTTATTTGATTTAAATTTGATATGGAGTATTAGCAACTGTCTCTTATTGATGAGATATGGTGGTGTGAAGAATGATGTGTAATATTGGCAACTCCAAAATCTTCTAAGAACAAAGTTTGGGCAATTTTTGAAAAAAATGGATTTATTATGATGGAAAAGAATAAATGCCTTGTTCAAGCATTGGTTGAATTGAAAATCAAAAGTTGAATTAAAGATCAGAATTCAGAAATTGAGTTGAATATCAGAGGTTAAGTAGAAGATTTGAGACAAAGATATTAAGATGTTGACATTTTCTTTTAAATATGTTAGAACATTTTTGTAATAACTCTAATTTTTGGTTTTGCAAGCTTTTATTATAGAAAATGATTATTATAACAATTTCAACCATGGCTTTAAGGCTTTGATAATATATTGAAAATTTGAAATTTTTACTAAAAAATCTTATGTATTAATTTTTAGTTAATTTAAATTCTCTATTATACATATGTTTGTAAGGAATTTATAGAGATTATGTATCTTAAAACCCAGAATCTAAAATTAAAAGATTAAGTCTTGACAAAGTTCTGTATACAAGCAACCTTCCTCCAGATGCTACCACAGCGGAAGTGAGAAACATTTACAAGGGAGCTTGTTGGGTTAACTCCCGTTGAAACTATCAAGAAGCTAGAGAATATTTTAAATTTTTTTGTTCCCACAAATAGAAAAAGGCTTTTCTTTAGAGTATTGATCTCTTCCAATTTTTTTTTTTTACAAATTAATTTGATTAGTAACTCTTTTTTCTTCTACAGGTTTAGCTACCTTTACTGTGAACCTACAATGAGTGAGGAGAAAATTATTACTTCACTAATGAATGGTTAAATTGTTATAAATAATGAGTGAAGTACTAATTTTCATAATACTTAATATATAATACTGTAATAGATAAAGTGAGACTATTCAATATCGACACATCAGTCTCTTTTCCGGCCACGAATTAACTTTTCAGTTCCAGTCTACTAGACTAACCCGCTTTAACATTCCTAGTTGTGAAACTATTTAACGTCATTTTAACCATAATTTTTTTGATAAAAAAGCTTACACAAATCAAGTTTTATTAAAAAAAAATTTATTAAATAAACAACATATTCTTACGTTCGTAACATTTTTATACGTTTTTCCATGTGAAACCTTTCTTGTAAAATTTTCTCTTCGCCACTGCCGCACTTCTCGGCCTCCTTCTCCTCGAAAACAACATTGCGGCAAGGCTCCAAAGTGGAGGACTGATGGAATGTTGGAACGCATTGTATAGCTCAAATCATGCACCAATGACATCATTCTCTTCTTCCTCAATGACGAAACCAAACTCGGTGTTAGTTGTTGCGAGTCCGTTGACGTCATCACCACCAACTTTTGGCCTGCGATGCCAAATTCTCTCGGATTCACGTATGAAGAAACTAATATCATCGGTGACTTTTGCCAGAATCCAAACTCCGGCTCCTTCTCCATATAAAACTTGATTGTGATTTACCATATTAACACACGCAGATGTTTATTCATAAAAATATTCTAATTTTAGTCTCATTCCAGTGATTTGCGTTGTATTTACCAAATCCAAGATTGATCAAGAGTTTAACGACTCAAAAAAAAAAAACTTTCATAAATTTAATCTCAAACCAATGATTATGTGTGTCGGTTTTAGATGTTTTCTCAATTTCCAAATCAAAGATTAATCAAGGTTTTTTCTCGAATCAAAGGACTTGTTACTTATATCTCAAGGAGCCAAAAATATGAAAATAAAAACAGAGAACTTCTCTGACAAATTTGGTCTCTTGTTTCAGAAGAAATTAACAAGTTCACAAACATTAAGTAGAAAACGAAGATCACTAGAGAGACACAACCACAACAAAAGCACAAGACACAATCTTCTCCATGGTCAATTCTTAGATTCGACTAAGTCATGGAGGGCTCAAGGAGTTAGCCACATCGATCACGAACCTGTACCTAACATCCGACTTAGCAAGCCTCTCCATTGCGGAGTTAATCTCATCCATCTTAATCAATTCAATATCTGCCGTTATGTTGTGCTTTGCGCAGAAATCAAGCATCTCTTGTGTCTCTTTCATCCCTCCAACGTCACTTCCTCCCACCATCTTCCTTCCTGTACACAATAAATCAGGTTAACTTGTGTTACACGAAATAAGAGTTTGCAGAGAAAGTTTGTAGGGTTTTCTTTACCGAGAACTAGAGGGAAGATTGGTAGCTCAAGAGGCTTCTCAGGTAAGCCTAAAGTGACGAGTTTTCCATTGACTTTGAGTAAACTGAGCAATGGAAACAGAGCATGTACTGCTGAAACCGTATCGATAATGTAGTCCATAGTTCCAATTGCAGCCTAAAGTTTCCACACAAACAAAACAAAACAGATCGTTTCTTGTTTCATTTCGGTTACTATATACAATAGACTGATTAAAATTTAAAATCCGGAACAAAACAGAACCAAAAACCAGATTTGTTACCTTCATGTTCCGAGGATCACTTGAGACAAGAAACGAATCAGCGCCAAGTCGATTAATGGCTTCGTCTTCTTTACTAGGAGAAGAACTAATCACAGTAACTTTCAAACCGAAAGCTTTACCAATCTTAACAGCAACATGACCAAGCCCACCAAGGCCAGCCACACCGAGATGCTTCCCTGGCTCAGTCATACCATAGTACTTCATTGGACTATACACAGTGATTCCAGCACACAGCAATGGCGCACCTGAATCGCTCGGCAATCCCTCGGGGAACCGCAAAACAAAGCGTTGATCAACAACGATGGTCTCTGAATATCCACCGTAGTTCTTGGTTCCATCGGATCCAATCGCATTGTATGTGAAAGCCATCTGAGGGCAGTAATTTTCAAGATCTTGGTCACACGACTCGCAAGATTGACAAGAACCAGTGATCACTCCTACTCCTACGCGGTCTCCTTCTTTGAATGTAGTCACGTTTTTGCCAACTTTTGTAGCGATTCCAACGATTTCATGCCTGATTTATATGAAAAAAAAGGTTTTGTTATATACAAACCGAAACATTGTTACATAAGATTGTGTTTGCTTTAACTATTTTTATTACCCACCCGGGAACTACGGGGTAATACGTGAATCCCCAGTCGTTTTTGATGGTATGCAAATCAGTGTGGCAGACTCCACAATACAAGATCTTCACTGTCACATCATTTTCACCATTGTCTCTGCAGAGTAAACAATCAAACCAGTTTAAATGAAACAGAAGCAGACAAAAACATACTTTTTTTTTTTGAACTTTAACAAACAAAAAAACACAAACTTTGTAACAGATCTCAGACAAAATCTACATTTTGTTAGATTCAATTCGATAAATCTCAAAGAGGTTATACCCACATGAGAGAAACAAAAACTATAGCTTTTTAAAACTGTACGGACATAAACCAAAAAAAGAGAAACAGAGTACTAGAAACAAAACAAGAGACTGATGAGAGGAATATGAACCTTCTGGAGAAATGGAAAGGAGAGAGAAGGCCAGATTTGTCTCTGGCAGCCCAACCAAAGGCTTTGTTCGGATGCTCTGTTTCTGGAGATTTCGCCATTTTGTTTCTGTGTTTGTGTTTGTCTGAGTGAGTGAGTGAGTGGGAGATTGGGCTTATGTTCTATGGATGTCTCTCAAGGGAGTGGTGCATATATGGGCACTTACAGAGGAGAGGAAGTAGCTCCAGCAATTAATATCTCTTTTATTGCTTTCATCCGTAAATTAAGAAACTACAGTTATATATTAATTTATTTCATTGTATGTAGAATAAAAATACGTTACTTTTGGAAAACATCATAAAACAAATTTTATTTCATTAGAGCGTCCCGTGATTTTGTTTGCATGAAAACATCATAAAACAAATTATTTTGTTTTTTTTCTAGTGAAGAAGTCGATCTTTATTATACCAATCTCGATGCGTTCATCCTCATTTGACATTAATTATGTGATCAGTTTTGATTTATCAAACGAAGTACTATATAAATCGTAAGAAATGATTGTGTATCAATCTTCTATATTATGGTGAATGATTTTCTAAACGAATCACACAAATCATTTATGTCGCCCATGAACCGGTGGTGGTTAGAAGCGGCCGCGTTTATTATAGCTACAACAAACTATGTACACGTGTCTATATAGTATTGGCAGTTTCCTACATGTATAAATTGACATGTCTCGCGAGGCTCGAGAGTTTGGTGACCTCTTTAGTTGTTGTCTCCCAATTAAATGCTCCGAGTCCGGATCAGTCTTCGGGTCCGGGTCTTTACCCGCATGTTATATCTCTAAAGCCCATCACAACAAAACCCCCATTGCACGCATCTCTTTTGAAGCATCATCGCTTCCTCTCTTCACCATCCTTCTTCGTTCGCATTTGCCGTTTATAGCAAACATTAAATTTACTTTCTCTTTTTTTCTAAATTCTTTCATTAGTATCTCTATCATTAGTATATTCCTCCTATCCACGCTTCCATCGATCTCACATTCGAGTCTCACTAAAACCCTAACCCAAAAAGTCGAAACCCTTAATACTGACTTATTGAATAAGATACATAGAATAACCACAATTTGACCCCCCCCCCCCCCCCCCCCAAAAAAAAATTTATTATAAATCTATATATAATAACAATTTCAATAAATGTCAATTGCATATCGAAAAATTGTGTCTTTTCAAAATTTGTGGTTGCGTCTTTTCATTACCTATGGTTGTTTTGGTACTTCAAAAACTTGTGTCTTTTCAAAATTTGTGGTTGCGTCTTTCTATTACTAATGGTTGCGTCTTTTCATTAACTATAATTTGTGTCTTTTCAAAACTATTTATATCGGTCAAAACCACAGAAAAAAATTATTTGAATCTAACTTTTATTTTTTTTAGATTTATTAGGTTTAACTTTTATTTTTTTACTATAATGAGTTTATTATTACAATAAGCTGTGAAATAATGAAAGTTTTTTATGACAGCATTCTTTTATATGAAATAAAATCTAATAATTCAAGAGTTGTGTTTTCTTTCTACTAAGCCAAACATTTTTTTTTAATTTTTTTAATATATGTTTTATCTATCTATAATAATTATTTGGATCTGATTTTTACTTTCTTACTATAATGGTGACCGGTGACAAAATTGGTAACTATCCGAATAAATGTCACTTGCAAAACATAAATATCTGAATAAATGCCACTTACCCTTTACAAGGTTGTGTCGTTTTAAAATGTGTGGGTGCATCTTTTCATTATAAATGGTTGATTCTTTTCATTATAAATAGTTGCGTTTTTTCATCACAACTGTTATTTGTGTCTTATCAAAACTATTTATATCATTCAAAACCACAGAAAAAATTATTTAGGTCTAACTTTTATTTTCTTACTACTATGGATTTATTATTACAATAAACTGTAAAATAATGAAAGTTTTTAAAGTCAGCGTTCTTTTTTATAACATCAAATCTAATAATTCAAGGGTTGTGTTTAGAAAGACTATTTGCATTTTGATAAGTTGTGTGGTTTCAAAATTTGTGGGTGCATACTTTCAATATAAATAGTTGTATTTTTTCATCATAAATGATTGCATTTTTTCATGATTAATGGTTGTATTTTTTTCATCACAGATAATTTGGGTCTATTCGAATTATTTATATAATTCAAATCACATAAAAAAACCACTCTATCTATAATAATGATCCAAATAAATGCCACTTGCGCTTTAAAAAGTTGTGTCTTTTCAAAATTTATAGTGGCGTCTTTGCATTATCAATGGTTGTGTTTTTCCATCACAACTGTTATTTGTGTTTTTTCAAAGCTATTTATACTGCTTAAAACCACAGAAAAAAATCAATTGGATCTAACTTTTACTTTCTTACTATAGTGGGTTTATTATTGAAAGATTGCCTAGATATTTATTTTTTGCTTTACACTTTTTTGCGAATACAAATTTTTAATAATTGTAAAAATAGTTTAAAAATTGCATATTTATATTATATTTTTAGATTGTATATTTTCATATTTAAAAAGTTATGTATCTTATTATTTTTTAGTTTTTTTATTTTTTCTATTAATAATTAGTAGTAACAATCTTTTTATCTTAATTAGTTTGTATATTTCCCTTTAAAACTCATTGTTAATAATTAAAAATATACCTTTTTATTTTAATTATTATAAATTGTTTTGAATGTTTATATTTTTTATTATTAATTTTTATTCTATATATTTTACTTATAATTATTTTAAATAAATTTTAACTAAATTTTTAATATATTACAAATTAACCCCGCGAAATGAAGTCCTTTTTCCTAGTAAAAATAATAACCACAATAATAAAAGGACAGAAATAAAGCAAACTTCCAGATCAAGACTTCATTAATTAGCAGCCATGAGAAATTTTTCTGTTGATAGGCTTTCGAATATATATATTCACCAGGAGGAAGGTAACCTATTAGTAACAGACTAATCATCTCTTTCCTTTAGCATTTTGGTAAAGCCAACGGCAGTATATTTAACCTCCTCTCCCTTCGTCGACCAGGAAAATGAATTTCTTCTGCTGCGACATGATGGATCTATCTCTCTATAGACCTAGAACTTTCTCTCTTCTTATTTGTAATCTAGCGAAGAAGTGAGATAGGGACATCGAGAACAAACATATATCTAAACAAATATCCGAAACAAGCGTTTGCTATCAAGAATCTTAAACGCAGAAACTAGCGTTTCAAGGATCTTACGTCGACATTTTTGTAAGTTGACGAATTGTGTAAATGAACTCTGACGTTACTCAGCGTTTGGATTTCGGAATACAGAACAAACAGAACGTAAAACAAAACAAAAATCTTGAACAAGCGTATTGGTATCAAGAACGCAAACGCAGAAACTAGCTTTTAAGTTTTAAGCTTCTTTCATTGAGCTACTGCTTATTTTCTGACTTCCTCTGGCTTCGCCTCTGTTTCTGTCTCTTTCACAGTCGCATCGTCGATCACTTTCTGGCCACGAATGGCCTCTTCGTTCATAACCTTCTGATTTTCAGCTGGAGCTTCTGTCTCCGTTGCCGGAGATTTTTCCTCTGTTGTTGGAGATTTTGCATCAGCAAAAGCTGTTTTCAGATCCTCAGCTACCGGCATCTTTTCCGGTGTTGTCATCTCGTCCTCTTTACTTTTCTTATCTGCCTTGTCCTGTTGACCAAAAATCACAAACGATATAGAAAGATTATTAGAATCAATTGCAAGACTATAACATTACATAATGTTTGTGTTCATAATTTGTAGTGACTTACTTGAAGGAACAAGTTGCTAAGAGATTTCGCAGCGTCGATCTTCTGATCTTCAAGAAGTGAATCCTTAAGCTCCTCCGGTGCCGGAGCTCCGGCTTCCGACAGAACTTTTGGCTTTAGTGCACAATTTCCCATGTAGCTAGTCTGTTATATTTTAAAATCCTCTTACTATTTCTTGTTCGAGTTATTATATTAAGAACATGAGGCTATTATATAGGCATGCGCACACACACACACACATGTTGTGTATATTGTTGTGTTTGTGTTTGTGCCCGTCCATCTCGTTACGCGGTTAATTAGATAACGATGTTGGGATACAGAGAGGCCTAAAGACGAAAAATACATTGGTTTTTTTTTCCCCCTTTTTCCCTTATTTGTCTTTTGATTTAGACTTTTACTCTACAGTTTTTTATGTCTTAGAGATTGTAATTATTTTTTCCCCCTAAAATAGTAATTATAACTAGTAATTTTCCTACAGCTTTTAACGTTTTCACTTTTCACCCTTCGTAATCTAAAGAAAAATGCTGGCGAAATTGGCGTTGGACAATTTGTCTGGTGAATGTGGTGGGGTTCTCGTATTTATTTATGGTATATTGATTCTCTTTTCTAGCATACCAATACGGTAGCTACATAGTTGGTGGACCAGAAAAATAAATAAAAAGAAATATAGTTATGCAGTTATGCTCACATCATTATTATGAATAAACGGGTTTAAGAGTAGCCTGCAAGATACAGTTTAGATTCACAATTATTAGTTGGAAGGGTTTATAAATTTAATTATGTTCGTTAGAATGCAATAACCAAATCTAATGGGTTCACTAGAATGCCTATAAGATGATGATTAATAGTTTGAGATATTTAATATCCCATCCATGCTCCAAAAAGTCTAGAATTAAGAAAACACGAACCAAATTGGGAAACAATCTGAACCTAAACCGGACAAAACCGGTCATATGACTGGTCACATAAAGCTAGTGTCAAACATCACAATACCAAGACTCAACCCATGGGCAACGCTTCAAGATCAAGATGGTGTCACCGAGGAACTCCCAGTTCTAAGAGACGATGAGAAAAATGAAGAAAATCAGCAGACAAGATTCAGAAAATGAAAAACGCAGTAGGACTAGAGTAGTAATCTGCACGAACAATCAAGACGAACACGGAACTTGACATCATGAAAGGAAAAGCCCCAAAGTATGTGGATCCACATAGCAGTAGAAAGACTGCAAGAACTTTGGAGCAACAAGTCCATGTGAACCGTAACAATACACGGACGATAGAGCTCAAACTAGAAAACGAAATGTTGTTGTTCATTCATTGTCTGAAAGCAAGTCCTAAAAATTTTGATTTATTTTCGCCTTATATAGATAGATCTCCAGCAGAGCGGGGTCACAAAGGCGTGGCAAGTCCTATCGCATATAAGTAGAAGAGCCACAAGTCAGAGAAGCAAAGCTTTTAGGACATAACACAAGCACGTTAAGAATCTAAGACCAACCATATATGTATCTCAACAAAACATGATTCAGTAAGAGAGAAAGTAACAGTTTCTTCCTTCAAAAATCTGTCAAAAGTTTTGATTTTTAATCATGCTTTGTTTCTTTTCGAACCATATTGAGCGAAGACACAATTGCTCCTGCTTTAGTAAACTCAAAAAACATATCTTTCACACAAAAAAAAAATGATTTAGTTTCATATCAGAAGTAGTTTTGATTGTTTCAGTTTCACAGAGTATAAACTAGTGAAATCCCTCTTGTCACAGTTATGCTTCTAATCAAATATATCATTTCAAAAAGCGAGATTCTAGCTCTTGAGGTTCAATTTGATTCTCAAAACATTCCAAAGCCATGAAAACAAATGATAAAAGCAGAAGAAACGGATACAATCCACACACAAAAAGAAACTAGCACAAAGACAACAAATTGAAAGAAGCAAAGGGAAAAGACGAAGCTTGTTACCCTGGGAAAGCCAGCTCCAACAGGAGGAATCAGCAGCGATGCTTGACCGGAGCCGAGCTGAAGCAACCGCACTGTGAAGCGGAATCATCGTTTCAACGCCTCCCAAAGCCGAGAGAACCCTTCACATTGCGTTGGGAGAGTTTTCTGGTTAAAACACCACGCTTTCTCGAACACGCACAGAGACATGAATATTCACTGAATTTCTGGAAATTGGCCGAGGATGAGTGGCTCACCTTGAAGCGCGAGGGACGGATTGGGACGGCGAAGGGAACGGAGACGAAGTCGTTGTTGGCTTAAGATTGAGGGACTTTTGAGTAACGCTTTTGGATCTCGATGCTAAGTTTCTGGAACCTGCCATTAGCGCTGATCTGCAAAACGATGCCATCTCCGATTTTGTTAAATTTTTGAGTTTTTCTTGTGCTCGAGGAGAGAGAGGAGGAACACCACAATGAACGAAATGGATCCGACATGTGAACCGATCACTAAACCCTACAACCCAAAAACGCCGTCGTTTTACGAATTTCGAAGATGTATGTAACCCGACTTTTAACATTGTGGATAATAGAAGCCCATTTGAAAATCGTGGATAATGGAAGCCCAAAGGTCCATTTAATAAAAGCCGAACCCACAAAGGTCAGTATAAATACAGTCTCCTTCAAACAGTTTAGGGTTTTTTCCCTCTCTATTCCATCTCAACTTTTCGATGGCCGATCAGAGGAAGAGGCCCAATGAATCCGATGTAACCTTCCTCTTCTTCTCTGTGTCTTTCTTCTTTACACAATCATCAACCGCTTTTGATTGCACCTTGGTTTTATTTTGTATATTTTTAGATTCAAGCAACCCCTAAGCAAGAACTCGGAAGAAGCAGAAGAAGGTCAGAGCTTAAATTTCTCTAATACACTGTTTAGTGGCTGTATCTGCTATAGTTTTTATGAAAATGAGAAATTTCTAATAAGTCTGTTCAGATTCGTTTACCTTGTTCAATCACAGATGATTTTAGGCACTGATTAATCAATGATATATTTTTATGATGTCTGCTTTTTCTATGTGCACATTTTCGTTTATAACACGGTTAAAACCACCAGTCTATTAGAAATTATGTGACTGATGACACTAGTCCTTCTAGTTTGAAGCAACTATGGAGTCTTCGGAGCACAAGGAGGGCATGTATCTCAAGAAGTCAGATATACCGGAGAATTCATTGAAGGTATATGTGTTTTTAAGTATGCTCTTGTGTATGTTGAGGAATGATACATTTGCACTCTATAACTGATGTATTTGTATAATTTCAACCTCTTCTTTAGGAGGAAGAAACTCCAAAGGAATGCTATTTCGAATCTAAGGATGCATTTATGGTTAAGCCGGAAACCATTTTCGTCTTGGGATTCAGGTGTTCCCTCGCTAGGGATGAAATCAAGAGTGCATTGAAACAACACTTCAGTTCTTGTGGACCGGTCACAGGGGTTTCTGTTCCCTTTCATTGTAAAACCGGCCATCCCATTGTGTTTGTCACTTGTTACTCCAGTCTTCGACAACTTGAGTTAAATACTCCATCTGTTTCAAAATAAGTGTCATTTTAACACTTTTCATACAAATTAAGAAAGTTAACAAAAAGTTTTTTCTATCTCTAATAAATACACTAAATAACTCTCTCTTTTTAATTAATACACTAAAGTAACAAGATTAAAACTGGATATTTTGTTATAAATTTGCATTGGAAATCTAAAACGACACTCTTTGTGAAACAAAAATAAAACTCTAAAACAACACTCTTTATGAAACGAAGGGAGTACAAACCATAAGATTTGCTCGTTCCTTTCAGATATGCTTTGATTAATATGGGAGAATATCCAGAGAAGGCGTTAGAACTCAATGGAAGTTACTGGGGAGGGGAGCCTCTTTTTGTTACGATGGCGAGAAACAGAGAGGAATCTACTGTCTTTACAAGAACGCATTATGGTTGTGAACGTTGTCATAGAGTTTGCATTCGAATAAGAAATACCCCAGCAAAAGACAATCAGTTATAAAACGTCCGAAATGTGTTACACCTGACTATTGAAAGGTGTTCCAAATAGCTTTAAATCCTATCAGACAGGGTCGATCTACAAACAAAGCTGCTACAAGAAGGCTGCGGTGCGGTTGAAATAATATTCTTTTGTGTGTCTGTTAACAATTTGGGCTCAATTCAGAAACTGAGATCTGTAGTTTCAAATTTACAAATAAATCCACTAAAAGCCCACATAATTGTCTCCTCAATCAACAATTTGGGCTCAATTCAGAAACTGGGATCTGTAGTTTCAAATTTACAAATAAATCCACTAAAAGCCCACATAATTGTCTCCTCCTTTATACTTTAATAAAAACAAAAATATTCATCTCTTTGACCGGACCGGATTAAAACTGAGCGCAAAACCAGAACTGTGGAGAAATTGAAATACGAACGTTGAAGACAGAAAATCAAAGGGGATAATGGCAGAAGAAGCGATACTAGGGTTTCTGCTGAACAACGAGCAAATCACGGATTCGGGTCAATTTTCTGCCGAGCACAACCTTGACCACAATGAAGTCGTCAATGTCATCAAAAGCCTCCATGGTTTTCGTTACATCGATGTTCAGGTCACCGTTTAATCTCAAATCTTCGATCCATATCCATGTTTCCGGAGAATTCGATAGGGTTTCGATTATGGGTGTAGTATGTTAGATTAAAAACGTTTTAAAATCTGGCTGTAAGTTTCTCATGAATGCCACTGAAGAAATCACATTTAAAGTTACGAGAATCTGGGTTTACTCATTTTATTAGTGTCAATCGTAAACAAGGTTTAGTAGACTGCACTGTAAAACATTTCTTGACCATTTACTCTACAGGACCTTAAAAGGGAGACATGGGTTTTGACTGATGAAGGGAAGAAGTATGCAGCACAAGGATCACCAGAGGCACAACTTTTCTTAGCTGTGCCAGAAGAAGGTAGCATATCAAAAGACGAGCTCCAGGTGATTGCAATGGATATGTGAATGTGTGTACATATATGGTGAGATTTGCCAGTGATGCTAATATAACAGCCGTAAAATTTTCCATATTTCAGAAAAAGCTAGCTCCTTCCCTCTTCAAGATCGGCTGTTCACAAGCTGGAAAAAACAAGTGGGTGGAAATGGGAAAGCAAGTCTCGAGGAAGGTATATGCTAGATTCTTCTCGGTGATGATTTGCTATCCGTCTATCTGCTATGTAACATGCTCGGAACCATTTTATTTTTAGGTCCAACATATAGAAGATACAGTGAAAGAGCTGCTTTTAAAAATTCAAGAAGGAAAGGTTTGGGACATGTTATTTCACTAGATGGTTTGTATGTTGTATTTGCCTTCACAGTTCATATTGGTTTAAGTATCTTTTTCTCCCCTTCAGGTGATTGACAAAGACGGTATCAATTCTCTCAAAGCCAGAAAACTCATAGCACCACAGTAATTGACTTCCACTTTTCTTTATGTGTTTTGTTTGTTTTGGGAGACATTATCAATTTTTTGTATCTTTCATACTTCTCAGGACATGGAAGGGATATTCCGTAACGAAAGGCCCTAATTATGCTCCTGAGAGAAAGAAAGTGGCCACTGATTTGACTCGAGAAAATCTACAAAAGTTTGTCCTTATACCTTGCCATTTTTCAACTCTCTAATATTATTATAGGTGGTATATGCACTTAAGATAGGAAATTGGTACTTACCTACAGCTGGAAAGAGTTAGAATTTAAAGAGTATAACTTCAATGCTAAAGGAGCGCCTCTTGAGGCTGGACATCTTCACCCCCTTCTCAAGGTAAGCTGACACAAATTTTGTTTTTTGTTAATTTCCTCTAGTTTAAGCTTGGCGTTTTGTATAGCTCAAGTGTAGATAGTGTGCATTAGTTGTTATCGTTTCTACTATACTTCATGTTTTTTGAGTAACCTTTTCTTATAACAAACTTACTAAGTTTTTTCTTTCCTTGTTTCTTAGGTGCGGAAGCAGTTTAAAGACATATTTGTTCAGATGGGGTGAGAGAAATTCTTGGTGGAATTTGTCATTTCTCCATTTTTCTGTTGCTGGTCAAAATTAATGGTGGGCCTTATGTGATCACAGGTTTGAGGAGATGCCAACAAACAACTTTGTGGAGAGCAGGTATCGTCTAGTTATTGCAGAATCATATTTAATGGTCTTCAGTTTTTCATGTAGGATTAGGGAAATTTTATTTTGACGCTTGTTCTTGCTATTCGTTAGCTGATCGTTAACATGTTTCCAATAATATGTAGCTTCTGGAATTTCGATGCATTGTTCCAGCCTCAACAGCACCCTGCTCGTGATTCTCACGACACCTTCTTTCTCAAAGGTTCTAATGTTGAACGCTTAGTCACTCAATCTGTTTTTTGGGACATCTTTTACTTGATGAAACTTCAATGACTATCTAACTCTTAATGCTAATGTTTTAATCTTTGAATGTAGCTCCTTCTACTACAAGGACACTGCCGGAAGATTATGTTGAGAGGGTGAAACGTGTTCATGAGTCTGGTGGATATGGATCTAGAGGGTACTTGACTTGTATCTATTATTGCTACCTCATATTAGTTATAAAGGATTTGTAAGCACTCTCACATGGCGTTTTGCAATAAAGGTATAATTATGATTGGAAAAGAGAAGAAGCCAACAAGAATCTTCTCCGTACTCACACAACGGCAGTCTCTTCTAGGATGCTTTATGCACTAGCACAGGTATGGCTAGACTCTAGCCTAGCGCTTCGTAACTGTGTTATGTTTCTAAGCGATTCTCTCTATTGGCTAGCCACTTACAGGTTGTGGAAAGTTTGTTTTCAAATTTCAGTTGTATAATTAGATTTCTATCTTGCTGCAGAAACCTTTTGTGCCCAAGAAGTACTTTTCAATTGACCGTGTCTTCAGAAACGAGGCTGTTGATCGGACCCACCTGGCAGAGTTCCATCAAATTGAAGGTATAGTAATACTTGTCAAATGTTGTTGAATGATTTCAAAATTAGCATCATGTTTTGTCGAACTTTGTCACCTCATTTTCAGTCGGTTAAATGATCTCATGTTTTGAAAAGGTTTGATATGTGATCGGGGCCTTACACTCGGAAACCTGATTGGTGTATTGAATGACTTCTTCTCACGCTTAGGTAAACGCTTCCTTTTGTATCTTAACTTTGGTTTGGTCCAACTCTGGAGAGAGAAACAAAAAATCTTTACGCGATCATGCTTTTCAGGGATGTCAAAACTGCGGTTCAAGCCAGCTTACAACCCTTACACAGAGCCAAGCATGGAGATTTTCAGGTAATTGGGAAAATTAATTTATTAGTCTTTTAATATGCATAAAACAGAGACAGAAAAAGGTTAAAAACTCGGTCTGTTCCTGTATTTCAGTTACCATGAAGGTTTAGGGAAGTGGGTGGAGATTGGAAACTCTGGAATGTTCAGACCCGAAATGCTTTTACCGATGGGTCTCCCTGAGGATGTTCGAGTCATCGCTTGGGGTCTTTCTCTTGAAAGGTATTTGATTTTTGAATTTCCATCAACATCTCAGGGTCATTGCCTGATTCTTTCTTGTTTTTTGTTTGTTCACAAACCAGACCAACAATGATATTGTACGGTATCGACAACATCCGAGACTTGTTCGGACACAAGGTAATCACAAGATTTCCCTTCTTCTTCTTAAGACATTCCCTTGTTTCCATTGCCACCTATGCTCAACCCTTGTTTCGTTCTTGGCAGGTGGATCTTGATCTCATTAAACGGAATCCCATCTGCCGAATTGGAATCTGAGTGATATTTTTGATTTGTCTTGTTGATTCACGACGCTCTTTTATTTGCTATTACTCCTGTAACTGGACTTTACCATTTCATAACGACTCGATTTCGTGCTGCAACTGCAATCTCACTTTTCATAGAAACCAAAACTGGTCGGATTTTGAATTTTGATCATCCAAGATTCGAAAGATTATAAATTTGTGGGAATTTATCAACAAGGGAAACAAATCATAACCACAAAAAAATATTTAAAAATTAAAAGAAATTAAAAAAGATAATAACAAAATCATGATCGTGTGGTTGTTGGTCTGGGTTTTTGCTATACATCTTTCGTACTTCGTCGGCTCGACGCGCCACGGCTACTTCCCCTCGTCGACGATCCCGTCACGCCGCCGGGCCTCGCTAAACCCTCCGCCTGAGACAGAAGGCTACTCGTTCCCGCCGCGACTGGATCAGACAAGCTCTGTCTCCAACTACCGAAAACTCTTCCGCTACTCGACGATCCCCTCGAAGACCCCGTCGTACGGAATCTCTCCGATTCGCTGCTGTCTTCCCTCACCACCCTCAGAGGGTTCTCCAGTGCTTGGACTATGTGTCTCATAAGCGGCCTTCTCGTGGGTTTAGGGTTTAGACAAGATCTGGCGACGATTGCCATCGCCCAGACTTCTTCCAAGAGGTCTTCGTCGACGAGAAGAGATTGGTCTAGAATGTTGGTCACTGGTTCTTTCTCCTGTGATGAAATGTGGGGCATAATCTCTGCTAGCATTTTTTTGAACTGGGTTTCTTCGCATGAGCTGATTCCCAGTTTTCCTGTGATTAGCTCCAGTAGTATCTTGCCGAAGCAGTAGACATCGTATGCACATGTTGCTGTTGCTGGAGAGCCTGCAAATTTTAGGGGAAGAAGTTTTTGATTGTTGTTAGTACATAGAGAATTTTGGGGGATTTGTATCATCGATTCAAATTCTTGATATTTTGGAGGTAAAACGCACCAGGAACACTTTCTTGAGAAGAAGAAGACCTGAAGAGGGAGAACACAAAATCAAAAGGCAGAGGAAGCTTGTTGTTAGATGTTTTATCGAATTTTGGCTTAACTTATTCAACTCTGTGTGTCTGAACTGGAGACACTTACTGGGATAATCTGAGCAGTCTGGCAATTTTCCGGGGACGGCCACTGTTTTCTTGATGACAAGCTCTGCTAAAGCTTCCGAGCCTAACTTCAAACTTATCATCCAGGAGAATGCTGCTTGCTTGAACATCCCTGTGGACGATAGATGGTGAACAGTCGTGGTGCAGATAAGCAAGCCCCTCTGCTGCTCCCAGTGCGATTTTCAACCTTGTGATCCAGTCGAGAGATTTCAATCCGTCGTCAACAAGGGAATTGGATTTGTAGAACAAGGAGCTTGGTAAATCCATGTTCGGCATGTACTTATACACCAAGAACTTATGGCTTGCGCTCTCTAAGCATTTCCCTACAAACGGGACTATTCTCGGATGAGCAAACCGGCTGAAGAAATCCAACTCGGTTAGATACGTTTCACTGTTCTTCATCGATTCCAAGCGGATTCTTTTCACAACGACCTGAACTCCGGTTTCTAGAACGCCCTTGAAGAGATCCCCTGACTTTCCTCTTTTAATCAGGTTCGAATCACGGAACTCCTTCGTGGCGTTGAGCAGCTGTTGATACGTAAACGACGTTCCAAGACTCGCAAAGTTTATAGAGACTCCTCCAGCTACACCTCTTCCCGAGGGAAGTGTTTCATCAGGAGGCAATGGGCCAACGCCGTTGTGTCTCCCTCTACGATGATGAGTACTACTAGTTGTTGATGATCTGTTTCTTCTACGGACACAGAAACTCACTGTTATTGGTAACAATATGAGAATGAGCATGACCAATATAGATCCTCCAACTGCAGCAATTATAACTATAGTCCTGTGGCTTAACCAGGTAGATTTTGGTTCCCTTTTCGGTTCAGGTTCTTGTCCGAAATTGTCGAAAGCTAATCCCTTTTTGGAATAGAACGAGGTGCAATCGGACAATTCTCGCTGGTTCGTTGGCCCCTGGAGACAATTGTTGCTCAAGGAAGCATTGGTGGGCACAAAGTCTGGAACTTTACCTTCAAAATAGTTTCTTGACAGATCAACAACTCGAAACCTTTTCAGTAAAAGTGTGAGGTTGCCGTAGAACATGTTCCCGGATATGTTTAGCAACGAGACAGTAGGATCAGAACTGCCAGTGGTGGTATTAGGCAGCGAGTCGGAGAATTGGTTTCCAGAAAGATCAAGAATCTTCAGGTCTGGTAACGACCATAACCTGGGAGGTAAGGCGCCGATGAAACCACTGCCTCTGAAGTCAACGATCTGTAGTTTGCTCAGGAAACCAAACAGGTCAGGAGGTAGGGATCCTGAGAGGCGATTTCCCGCAAGTACAAGTGTCTGCAAGTTCCTTAGCCCTTTCAAATCTGTTGGAGCCGAACCAGACAGGTCGTTGAAGCTGAGATCAAGGTCAACTAAAGCAGAAAGGTCACCGAGTGATTGGGGTATGGAAGAGGACAAGCGGTTACGCGAAAGATTCAGACGTTGGAGGTTTGAGATTGCCCCGATACTAGCGGGAATCAAACCTTGCACCAAGTTTGAGGAAAGATCAAGAACTGATAGGTTCTGAAGAGATGTAAGAGACAGAGGAATACTACCACTGATTGAATTCTTGGAAAGATCAAAAACCGTGAGGCGTGATAACCCACTCAAATTTGCAGGGAGGCTTCCTGTGATTGAACAAGAGCTAAGGTCCAACACCTGCAAAGTCAACAGACCTGATCCGAGCCAAACCGGGATTGGACCTGGAAGAGAGAACCTCGAGGCGTTGAAGGAAACTAAACGGGTGAGGTTGAGGAGCGAATCGACTGAGAATTGCGGGTTTTGATTCCCAATCCTTGTTCTTCTGAACCCTGAGATGTTTATGTGAATGACACTACCGTTCCCATCACATGTTACGCCGTTCCAGTTCAGACAAGGGTCGCCTTTTACAGGCCAATCTCTGCCTCTTAGCCCCAGAGAAGACCTTAGTACCAAAAGCGCTGATTTCTCGACCGGAGAAGTTGTCTGCTGCTCGAACGTTGACTCTAACAACAAGAGGATGAAGACGAGCAAGATTGTCTTCTTCTGATCCACCATGATGGTTTCTGTGAACTCTGATGATAAAATCCAGATGCCCTTTAAAACCGTTGATTCCCCAGATTCATTTGGAAATAAACTTTGCGTTTTATGGAAACACCCATCACTCGAAATGAAATCTTTTCTTTTTTTTGTTTTTGTTTTCCTTCGATTCGATCAAAAAAAGGAAACTTTCTTTTTGTGACTTTCTATAAAATTCGTCAAACAAGATAAAAAAGGTTTTGTTCTCTGTACGACTTGCGACTTTCTGGCAATTAATTTTCTGCGCACTTCAGAATCAAAACCATTGTTGGTTACCAATCATTTTCTGCTCTCTCTAACTCTTCCATCTTTTGTTTTATCTTAGATTTAGAGAGAGAAAGCTGGGAAGTCTAAAAAAATTACAGAACCAACTGGAATATAATATTATTTGATGTAATTTCTTTACAGAACTGTTCTGGACAGAGAAAGCTTCGTACTGGTCAAGAACAGCGGCTGATTCAAACGAAAAGAGTGTAATAAGAAGTAAAAAGTGAGAGATGGGATCTTTCGTTATATACGCGCACGTTCCCGAGATTTAGAGTACTACTCCTTGATTGAGAGAGAGAGAGAGTTTTGACACGATGCCGTTTCAAAGTGTTGACTTTCAACGATCTCGTCCAAGACAGCTTAACGAACTCTGCTTATAATATCCATTATTTTACTATTTTTCAGAATAAATTATAATAAAAATTAAAGGAACGAAGATAACTATCGATTGAATTACAGATGAGTCTCACTTGCATACGTTAACGTAGAAGAAAAAGACTGGATGAGAAACATTAGCGCATATTTCATAAATATGCAAAAAGCAAAAGCGATCTGAAAATTATAACGTCAATCAATAAGTACGCCGCTACAAGAGGGTCAAAATCTTCAAGCTTGTCGCAGGCATTTAAAAAGTCAATTTGTTGGTACATCCATAATCAGGCTTGAAGCTGCAACATACAAAAATTGATGTATAAAAAGCTAGTTTGAACTTGTCGTCAAAAAAAAAAAAAAAAAAAAGTTTGAACATTAAAAAGGTAATAAAAAAAGAAGAAGCAAGCATACGTTTTGCAACCCGTCTCATGTCTGGTCAGATCGATACGGTAATACATTTTACAATCGTGGACGAAACGTCTACAGCAAGCACACGACCATACGACAAAATCTTCCCCCAAACCTCTCCTCCTTGGCGCCTTTCTAGTTCAATCTCCGTACAACAGACCTCCGTCGTCATCCGTTCACCAACGTCAATCAAAACCGCGAGTTTCCCGCCATAATTCGCCAGTCTAGCCCAAGAAGGAGGCTCGTGTAGATCTTCGACACCTTTTAAAACCCTCCAGACATGTGTACTCGGATCGTACAGTTTTATTTGATTGTTCTCGCCAAAAGTGTACAACATGTTGTCGATTACGCAAGAACCAACCCTCCACCCTCTATTCAACTCCGGTTCCGTCTCCCAACTCTTTTCCTTTGGATCATAGACGAAGCTACTGTTACGATCCATGACGTAAATCTTCTCATCCATCACAAAACTCTTGATCGTTTTCTCATACACCTCTTCGTTGCAAGGACCCGAAACACTCTCCCACTTTTTCGTCTTGAGATCGAACATCTCGATCCAATCAACGGACCGAGCCTTGCACCCTCCTATCACATAGACCTTCCCGTCTACAACCCCCGTGGCCGCGCAGCCACGTGCCACACGCATGCTTGAGAGGAAAGTACACTTGTGAGACCGACAGTCGACTACAAAGACACTGGAAGTAAGCTCTCCATCGATGCATCCTCCGAAAACGTAAATCTCATGGCCAATAGCGATCACAGAAGATCCCCAATAAGGAATAGAAGGGAAAGAAGGAATAGGGACCAGAGTGGATTCGTTTTTTAGAGGTTTTAGATTGAGAGAGTACCAACAATGGGTTTCTTCAAGACTAAATCTCAAGGCGACATAAAGAACACTTTCGGTAGCGTGGAGAAGTGAACGCGCCATGCAAAGCTCAGGGGAGGCAATGAAGCCAGCGAAGGGTTTGGAGACAAGAGATAGTGCTGGATAGTAACGTCTTGGAACGAAAGCAAAACAGCTTATAGAGATTTCATTTGGTAGCGGAAGATCCGAAGACAGCGATGAATCATCGGAACTTTCCATGGAGACTGACATTGTTGCCGTATGTATGAAGGTATCAACTCGTTTACTCGATTCGAGTTTATATAGTGATAAACTACATTTGGTTTTCACATCTTGGCTGGTTTTAGTGACTCAATAATGGTCGATTTCGCATTTATGTTTGATTGTCTTTTAAGTTTTGATTGGATTGGTCAATAACGTTTCGACTTTCGAGTGTATATAATCATTAATCAAATTCATTGTTAAGGTAGTGTGTGGCTAGGGGTTATGTATATGAACTCGGGTAAACTGAACCGTTTTGGTTTACAAAAATCGAGTCTCTTTTAACAAAAGGAAATTTACTTTTGTAGTATCTGAAATTGAAAATTAACCAGACCAAAACTAAATTTTTATCTATTATACCGAAAGCTCAAATGAAATATTCCAACATGTCTTAACTTTGTAAAAAAGTGATTCTTCTAATATCCAAACCATATTCACACAAAACTTGCTAAAAACCAAACCTAAACTGAAACTAAAATGTACCAAATTCACTTTTATTTTGGGAACTTGTGTTATTTTAGAAACTCAAAAGATTAAACCAATATCGATTGAGAACCAAACAGCCGGATACATCATCACACATAGATCCAAGTTGGTTGAGAATATTAATATTTTACACTAGAAAGTAGAAACGTAAAAACGCAAATAACGGGGAAGAATCTATTGCACATAATTGTCATAATGTCATACTTAATGATAAAAGAAATAACTCTATAGCACATTACTGTACAAATGACTTTAAACAATAGGCATTCTAAGAAGAATTAGTTACGCCAACTTCTCAATTTCTATGTGAATATGGTTTGTTTTTTACTTCTTTTGCGTTTTCCCATCCAGATCAGAAAGATACAAATTCGTAATCTTTATTGAACCGCCCTGTCGATATGTCATACACACAACGTACACTGTTATGTTGTCATTTAGACGTCGCCGTCAAATCCACTGGGCCAAACAATAATAGAAAATTGTTCCTAATTTAATTACAAAAGCCTAAAGTTTAGGCCCAAAGCACTATCACATAAAGACGAGACGAAGCATAAAAGGTGTCATTTTGGGAAGAAAGATATTTTATGCAGATATTTGTTTTGGTGGGAACGAGGTGAAAAAATCTTTGTTTTCCAAAATTCGTCACATGATGTGGGCCTATCCACTAACCATTTAACCGCACATCTCAATCAGAGTTAAAGTTGAAAGACGCAGCAAACCCTAGAAAAGACCTAACCCTAGTTATTACGTCAGCTCATCTATAAATTAAGGCTGCGTCTTATCACCTCAAATCACAAGTCTCTTATCTTTGAAACCCTTTTTTCCTTCAAAAAAAAAATGTCTTCAGAAGCTGAGTACCGGTGCTTTGTCGGCGGCCTCGCCTGGGCCACCTTAGATGCCGATCTAGAGAGGACCTTCTCACAGTTTGGCGAAGTTGTCGATTCTAAGGTCCGTTACACGAGCGATCGGTCTCCCGGATCCCGGATTCAATCGACCCGATTCCGTTGATTCTGATCCTCGACGGATCTGTTTCCGATCTCTGTTTCTCTGTTACTTGATTCGATTACTGTTACTAGTTCTCTCGTTCTTTGTTACTGTTACTTAATTTTTCCCAATCGGTACGTTAATCTTCCTGCTTCTGTGAGCCTGGAGAACGATCGATTTCATTTTAGGGTTTTTTCTTCGCTTTTTATTAGTCCCCGAACAATAGTTTTTGCTGATTTGTGATTTGTTTGATGTGGCTTTGACAGATCATTAACGATCGCGAGACCGGAAGATCAAGGGGATTCGGATTCGTCACTTTCAAGGACGAGAAAGCTATGAGGGATGCTATTGAAGAGATGAACGGAAAAGAGCTCGATGGCCGTAGCATCACCGTGAACGAAGCCCAGTCAAGAGGAAGCGGCGGTGGAGGAGGCCGTGGTGGTGGTGGTGGTGGTTACCGCAGTGGCGGTGGTGGTTACGGTGGAGGTGGTGGATACAGTGGAGGCGGTGGCGGTGGTTATGAAAGACGTGGTGGTGGCGGAGGATATTCATCTGGCGGTGGTGGTGGCCGAGGTTACGGTGGTGGTGGCCGCCGTGATGGAGGTGGTTACGGAGGAGGTGATGGTGGTTATGGAGGAAACGCTGGTGGTGGCGGCGGATGGTAATCGGAGATAAAGCGGTTCTCTGCTCTGTTTTCGGTTTAGATTTGGTTCCGCATCCATGTGTTTCCGTTTTGATTTTGGTTATTCTGGTTTACTTTTTTGATGTAACAGATCGTTTAGTCTTCTTTGCCTAATACGAAATGTTAATTCGCGTGTTGTTCACTAAATTATAAGGTTTCTTTTGACCATCAGATTTTGAGTTTTTAATTATCCAACATACTAATAATTCTTAGTCCAATTCGCCAATACAAGGCAATTTGGCTAATTTTAAATTTAATTTGATAACTATTAATTGTGCATCCACGCACTCGCACACTTTATAAATTCTGACCCAAATTGTTCGCTGTACGATTATTAATACAGAGGCCTACAATCTATAAGTATTAGTATATATTTTTATTATTTTGATAACAAGAAAGGATATACTTCAAATATTCTCTTTTCCGTTTTTCCACTACTATTTTCTTTTTTGGGGGCACCTTTTTAATTATTTGAATCTATATTTTTATATTGTGTCTTTCTTTTTTAATAGAGAATTTTGGGTAAATGTGTTACTGACACACCTATCAAAAACAGCGAAGTCAAGATCCCAATGCAATGAGCTCGTGGCGAAATTTGAAGGAACAAAATTTCCAAAAATCCAAGAATGTATCCTTTAAATCACAATCCGAAACCAAGTGTACTGTATGATTCTATGCATTTGTTCACAGAGGTTAAAGAGTGCTGGAACTCTCCGTGTCTTAACTTCTTATGATGAAAGAAAGAATATCAAAACAAAAAATGTTTCTGCTAATCTGTCCTCTACATTTCCTTCAATAGTGAAAGGGTCAGCCTCGCTAGGCCAAAATGGTGCCTCTGAGATATGAACTTAGTACAACAGTAACAGCATCATTTAATTGAGCCACAACGATTTAATCCACATGGGAACTAAAGATCACACTACTAGTATTTTTAGTTCGTCAAGTTGCAAAAAGGACCCAACCACTTGGCGAGGAATATAATACAATACTTTACTTGGAGTCTTGCAAGAAAATGCTTACCCTTTCCTTTCTTTTTTCCTACATATTCTTGGAAAGCTACTCTGACTATTTACACCAATCATCACTGAATAGGCAACGTGTTTCAAATATGGCCGTGGTATAAGAAGAACGCAACTTGAAGCTGGAGATGTGTGGAATAAAATCCACCAAAATCTTACCCAACGTAACTCTTGATATCACCAAAGTAAGATGCAGAGTATCCCATTTTGCGTAATCATTCCCAAAGCTGAGACTCACATGTTGGGATATACATTTCTGAACACCTTGGTAAGAAGAAAAACCGATGATGAGAATATATATTATTGTGAATGGCCTACTTGCAGAATCCCATTACCAACTTGCGGCCTATATCTCCGGAATATATTGTGCCACTAGCCTCATGATTAAGATTCTTTCTTCTCAGAACAGCAATATCTATGAGTAGCACAAATGCAAGTATCTTCTTGTAAGGGTAAAAATTGGTGTATATCACACAAATCATTCTGCTGTAGCTTGATATGATTCTTAGGTCCAATCAAAAATAAAGTTTGATCCCCAACTTTCATGCAATGACTTTAATTCAACTGAACCCTAGGCTAATGGAATATTGATAAGAAGGCCTGATAGTCAATGTGATCAAATTTGTTTGCAAGTTTTTACTGTTCTAGTCAATGAATCCAAGATATAACAGAGACTTTCTCCTAAACTTTAGGCCAGGGGTTAGATTTTTCCACAAAGTAGATAACTACCGCAGCCAGATAATTTACCATCTTTCTGAACTTAATCCTGAATTGAATGTGAGAACCTGCTCTGAATGCAAAATGTGGACGTTAAAAAGCTTAGAACCAAATATCAGTGATTAGTTTGAATCTTTAGATACTCTTCTCCACAATAGTCGATGATATTCTCTTTTCGCTCCCTATGCGATTTCTGTAGAGACAAGGACTTAAAATTCTATCCATCTTCGGAAGATATTTGTCACTACCCCAAAATCACCTTTTGCAACATCTATGCACATATCATTTCTCTCGACTTGTACTCTTCCCATCCTTTAACAATCACTTTCTAATCGGTTATTTTATATCATCATCAGCTTATAGTATACCTATCACAATGGCATCAAGCTCAATGTCTTCTCAAAGATCAGGCTCGTGGACCGCTATGCAGAACAAAGCCTTTGAGCAGGCTCTAGCAACCTATGACCAGGATACTCCTAACCGTTGGCAAAATGTTGCAAAAGTTGTGGGTGGCAAAACAACAGAAGAGGTAAAGAGACACTATGAGCTCCTTGTGCAAGATATCAACAGCATAGAGAACGGCCATGTTCCTTTCCCAAACTACAACACTAGCAATGGCAGGCTGATTCAGGAGGAAAAGAGGTTTTCTTTCTTCTAATGTTGGCGCATTATATATACTAGTTCAAGCCTAACAAAGCTACTAAATTTTAAATAATCTATTTTTTTCACAATCTCAAAAACCTTAGTTCAAGATACATCTTTCTATAGAGGTAGTTGTATAATCAACGTCTCTAAATATTCCATTTTGTTAATGCAGGTTGAGAAATATGAGGCTGCAATGAATAATTAAATAGATTAAAGCCAAGAATGAACCTAAACTACGTGAATAAAAGAGGATACGCCGATCGATTCTTCTCGTATTTGCTTTGTATTTTCCTGTTTCCTATGTAACCCCAAAACCTTAGACGCTACAATCGAGGAATCCAAATATTTCGAATACCCAACTTTTCAAATCATTCAAGCTATTATGTTAATGTTTTTTTGTAAATTGTAATGAAAAACGTGCAGCTTCATAATCATTAATCAACCATTGTCGTAGTAGTGTTGATAACTTTGGTCGGCAAAAACAATACTGGAGAGAATCTCGGACACGTAAGAGGAAAAAACTGATCACAAATTTGTTTTTAAATAGAGACGCAGACGCGGCGGGAAATTTGATAACGACAAGTCTTGTAAAATTGCAGAATGAGGCCTCCGGAGAAATATGGGCCTAAGCCCATTTTAATGTTTAAAATATAAATTCACATTAGGCCCCTTTGTTCCACTCTCTTCGCGGTTGACATTGCACAGAGCGCGATTATGCTTCTTCCAGCCGAGACTTCCGCTGGCTCGATCGCCGGAGAACCGCCGCAGAAGAAATTGCATGAATCGGCGCCACCGCATCTGCTACTGCTTCCAGATGAAATCGCTGTGAATTGCTTGGCATGCGTGCCGAGATGTTACTACCCTGCGATTTCACTCGTCTCCAGGGACTTAAGGCGTCTCATCGCTTTGCCGGAGATCTACGTCCAACGGTCAGTACTTGGCCGCACTGAACATGTCCTTTATGTTGTACTTAGATCTTACGCAACGGAAACCCCTCGATGGTACACTCTCAATCTGAAACCCGAGTCTGAATCGACGGGAAAACTGGTTCCGATTCCGTCATTCCCTTCGATTCCTTGCTGGGGAATGTCTATGGTCGCTGTAGGTTCTGAGATTTACGTCGTTGGTGGATGCATCAACAACAACTTGGTCTCCAGTGCGTTTGTGGTCAAATGTCCATCCCACACGTGGCGCTTCCTCCCTAGCATGAAGCAGGCACGTGGCTGCGCCGCCGCGGGGTTCGTCGACGGGAAATTATATGTAATCGGAGGCTGCAATCCTCTGTCCGTGGATTGGGTGGAGGCTTTTGACCTCAGGACTCAAACTTGGGAGACGGTAACGGGTCTGTATAACTTGGAGGTGCACGAGAAAACCATCAGAAGTTTTGTGATAGACGATAAGGTTTACATCATGGATCGTAAGAACAGCTTTGTGTACGATCCAAAGGAAGGAGGAATTGAGAAGGACTCGTTGTTGGACGCAGAGTGGAGTGTGGGCTCTTGCGTCATTGATAACAAGTTGTACACTTTTGGTAGCAAGAAGAGAATATTTGTGTTCGACCCAATCGCGAGGGTTTGGAGTTGGGTGAAGGGTCTCAAAGATCTTCCTGGGAAGCTTTATGGTTCTAGAATGGCGAACCGAGGTGGGAAACTTGCAATCTTGTTTAACCTTAAAAAGCACGAGACGGAAATTTTGTATACAGAGATCGGATTGGAAAGGAGAGAAGGAGGAGAGATTTGGGGCACTCTCTTGTGGTCTCAACTTGTGGTTTCTTTGAAAGATCCCTCCACCATTGTACAGTCTCTTGTCGTAGCAGTTTGATGACCCCATGAGAGGGATTGTAAAGGTATGCTTCTTTACTCCGATAACCTTACTTGTTATGTTGAATTGCGTTTGTTGCTTTATTTTGTTCCTCTCTGGTGGAAGCTGTTGCTGCTATGTCTAATAAACCTACTAATACAATGGCAATTTTATACCAGTATCCCTGCTTAGATGATGATGAGTTTGCTTGTTCTAATGGTTTTATCCATCAACCTGACCTTTCGCATATTATATGTTCTTGTGTGTTGCAGCGTTGGAGCTGCTTGGTTTGATCAAGAAAGGCTACAGACTGCCGGATTTTGGTATCGATAATGCCGAGTAGATTTGTAATGTCTAGCCCTTGTTTCTTTGTTGTACAAAACAACTCTTGTGTATGCGGTTTTGTTGTTTGGTGAATAGCTACGTTACCAGTAGTTTAAAACAGATTATATGCTTTGAATTTAACATGGTTAAGTTCGGACTGCATAAGGATAGATTGGTACTTGGGATGCCCCAAATATCAAACTTATCGAGGACTTCATTGCTTTGCCAGTCCTGGTTAATCGGACCAATAAGAATACTCGCTCGAAAAGTTTGCATTTTGGAAAAATAAGAGCTATTTATACGAACGTGTGGGTTTATTTATCCACTGTCTATGCTAGAATGTCTCGCAATGTTCGATGAACTTAATTTACGAAAAATAAACTTGATATGATGATGTTAAACAACAACCACATCGTAATTGTTTTAATCTGACACTGTTGTTTGAAGAGGCAGTTGACTCTCGACTCCCTTGGCTTCCTCGGCTTGCTTCTCAGCGACAGCCTTGGACATTCCAAACATCTGAAATAAACCCAACAAAGGCTTTAAGTAGGAGAGAGCATATTGTTTCAAACACAGGATATCACATAGTCATAATCATGTGAATGTTCAATTATGAATGGTGCAACCAGAAATGTATTGGACAACCTCCTCCTATGAGCTATGATTTCATATCTGAGACGCAACTAGGTGTGATTTCTACTCAACACACAGCCAGATACGCCAAACTATGCAAGCAGATACAAAATACACAATGCTTTTGAGAGAAAGAACCTTGTTGATGGTCTTTTGGAAGCAAGTCTTGTGTTCATCCATTGAAGCATGTATGAACTCATCGATGTGATCTTTCACGTCCTCGAAGAAAGTGGCATCCTCCTTTGCCTTCCTCCTACATGAAGCCATGGCCGGTTTCGGTGGGATTTCGGTTTGACTTTTCTGGGTCTCCTCCATTTGTGTCTGCATTCAAAAAAAAAAAAAAAGAAGTTATCTTAAACAAGAATGATTATGAAACAAAATCCAACCCAAGTAAACACTGAGCAACCGAGAAAACTTGTGCAACATTCATACACGACACAAGTATATAGATCTATTCTCGTAAGCTCGAAATCACATCCAAAACAGTCGATTTCTACAATAACCAAGATGTATTCGATCAAATGCCAAATATGAACAAAGAACACATAAACAAAAACTCCACGTTTCAGTATAAAAATTCGAAACTTAGAGGTCTGCTAAACAAACAAAATTGCAGAGATGATTCTATCAATTACTAAACATCAGTCTCCACTCTCCGCTTTTCATTTTCCAGTTACCACAAACAAGGAAGGGAATCAAAGAACAAGAAAAGCTTCTTGATAAGAAAGCGATACCTCCTGATTGCTTTCTCTGATTGCTTCGCTTCTAGTCGGTTCTCGTTAGTAACCAGCAGCAGCGAGAAGAAGACGGTAGAACATCCTTGGAGAACGCTAAAACGATGCGTTGTAACCACTATCAAGAGCTTCATCAAACAAAATGGGCCTTCACAATGGCCCAATCAAAAACGTGATTACAACTATTGCGACCATTGTTAACAGGCCCACGATCACATCGCCCAATCGGTTCCGTTAAACTAAACCAAAACTGCTCAAAACGTAACAGGCAACTTCACCGTTAACACCTGTTACGCCGTCAACGTCGACCGTCTCATCTCCTCTCTATCATCTCTTCGGGAGACCGACAACGGATTTTACAACGTCTCACTCGGAGGCTCGGATGGAAAAGTCAACTCAATCGCAGAGTGTAGAGGCGATGTCAAACCTGAACGGTTAGGTATTCAAAACGGACGATTTTCAACAGATTGGAGATTTTCCCTCAAACAAGCATCACCGGGGCAAGAAACTCGACGGCAGAATTTGGTCAAAAAAAAACTTCACTAAGGGTTTTACTCGATGGGCTTTAATTAAAGACAGAGCATCCGTGATCGGTCCGAGAAAGAAGAACTTTGTTGTCGGAGAAGCGAGCGGGCCATCGTTTCAGACATTGTACGGTCTGGTCTAGTGCACGCCGGATATTTCGGAAGAGGACATTGCAAAGAAAAAGGAACTTCCTTTTTCTCACAAGGCCACAGCTACGCCGTAGGAACTTTCAAAACTCTTGAGCTCGGAGCATGGTGCAGGGACAATGGATTCGGAAGAACCGTCAACATCTGAGCATTGCCAAGAATCATCAGCAGAACCCGATTTCTTCATCGACATAGAGATATTCGATAACAGAACCGAAGTGAAAGGAGACTCTTTGGTTCCAAAGAAATCTCCGGCGACGCTTATGTTTTCTCCATATATATGACATGCCAACTGATGATGAAAATGGGGAGTTATGTGTGTTGTCTCCTAGCTGGCTTATGCTCCATGGAGATTCTATGATACAGTGAACATTGATGAGCCAAGCTCAGTGCCTCCAAATAATGAGACGAGAAGTGTCGCTTGTTATGGATTTGAAAGTTTCGAATACTTAAATTTTAAATCAGACTGTCTGTTAGGTTGTAATTTCCCAATCCGGAGGTTTGAGTTTGTTACGGTGATTAAACGTCGGTTTTATTTGGTTTGGTTGTTTTTTTAGTTCAGGGGATGAAAATAGATACTGAAGAACGAAAACATGAAGGTAAGCTAACAATAGAGGATAATACTGATCATGTGCTCTGTTTTTCCTCTGGTCTGCCTTGTTTTTTACTGCTTCTTTAATATTCGCTGCGATACATGCATGGCTTCTTTTCTAACCTGGACTAGGCAACTAGACGAAACTTATAGAAATGTGAACATATAGCAGCAACGTTCACCAGCTTCCTCCTCTTCCAGCTCTTGCCATTCTCCAACCACTCTCATAGAAGCGTCTAGCACGGCGCTCCATCAGAACACGACGACAGCGTGAACAGCTCAAATGGTTTCTATAGCAAATGGATTCTTCCCTCTTGTCAGCCATCGTAACCAAAAGCCTCTGCTTTCCCATGAAGCTCTGATCCAGTGTTAACGCCTTCCGGTCATGACTTCTCATATTAATGAAAGCATATCTGAAATAAAAGAAGGAGAGTAAATCTTTTGGTATGCATTTAAGGATGAGTTGCTAGAAATTGGAGGAACAGGTCACCAACCCCATGTGAATGCCGGTTTGACAATGAAAAGGAAGAAAAAGCTGCGAGACCTCTCCACAAGAACTGAAGTGTTCTTTCAGTGACCTCCTGATCTCATCACTAGGCAAAGAACCATCGAATCCCGAGACGAAAATGGTTTCCCGGTGCTTCAACATAGCTGCATCTTCAGATTCGAAACAGCACCCCTTTGGAGTTACTTTCTCCTAGTTGAAATTCAACAAATGCATCATTTTTAGAGTGTACAAGTATCATTCCTCAACATAATACAACAGAAATAATAAACGCATATACCTTCAATGCCGTCTCCTCCTTCAGTTTCTTGACAGTTTCAGTCAACTCCTTCAGTGAATTACTTAGTTCATCTATTTTCTGCCATATGATTACGAGAAAAAAAAATGAGAAAATGAAGCACCATTCACTAATCATACGCTTTCTCTAATGATCTAATAGCAACTATAGTATTAGGACAGAGTGTATGAAATCTCCTCTAGATCTTATTTATTCTCACAATTTCAGTCAACTCGTTCAGTGAATTACTTAGTTCATCTATTTTCTGCCATAGAATTAGGAAATATAATGAGTGAAAGAAGCAGCAAACCCTAATCAAACGGAATCATACGCTTTCTCTAATGATCCAATAGCAACTATAGTATTAGGAAAAAAATTTAGAACCTTCTTCTGCTCATTGCGCTGCTTCTTGCGCCTCTTGCGCCGCGCCTTGCGCTCTAAGGCATCTGAATGCTGTATCTCCGAAGGATCTAGGTTTCCTTCAACCTAAAAAAGATACAAAACAGAAACATCCAGTCAAAATTGATTGACGACTGGTGTAAAAAGAAAACCACAAAAAGAAGAAGAACGATTACATGGGATTCCTGGAGCATCTTCCTCTTATCGCCCATGGAGATTACCCGAGATAGAGAAGCAAACACCCTAGACTGTATTTATTTATAGTGACCTTTGTGGGCTTGACGATGTTAAAATGGGCGGCCCAGACCCGTTTATTAACACCCTATCCATTTAAGACCCTGCCCATTTAAATTGTTTAATTTTCTGACCCATTTAGACCCTGCCCATTTAATGTAGTCCAGCATGGGCCCATTTTTAACATCATGGATCATGATGGGCTTTTAAGCTTTTATTACCCACGATTTTCAAACGACTCAACTTAATAACAATTATTAACGGCCCACGTTCAGAATCCAATCAGAATATCAATTTTTGTCGGGCGTCGTAAAAATGCCGGCAATTTCACCAACCAAACCGAGAACACTGGTACGCAAATTTTGACTTTATAGAAAATATACTCGAGTGTTGGCTAAAGGGGTATTATTGTCAATATAAGGAGCCCTCTTTTCTCGAATCACAAACATTTGGCAACAAATTTCGGATCATAACATTTGTTACTCTGAATCATTCAGTTCAGTTGATACGCGCCACCGTGCTTTTTGCCTCTCTGTAGACTGTATCTATCTCTCTCCGGCAGAATCTGTCTGAGGTAAAAAAAAAAATGGCGAATAAGAGCAAGATTCTGTTCATCGGAGGAACGGGGTACATCGGGAAATATATAGTAGAAGCGAGCGCGAGATCTGGACACCCAACCCTGGTTCTGGTTAGAAACTCGACGCTCACAAGCCCCTCGCGATCCATCACCATCGACAACTTCAAGAATCTCGGCGTTCAGTTTCTACTCGTTCGTATCCTTAATTAACCCCTTCTTCTCTTTCGTTTGATTCCTTCAAAATCTTGGCGTTTTGATATTTTCTTATACCAAAACTGGATAGGGAGATCTTAACGATCATGCGAGTCTCGTGAATTCGATAAAGCAAGCGGATGTGGTGATATCGACGGTTGGACACTCGCTCTTGGGACAACAAGACAAGATCATCGCTGCCATTAAAGAAGCTGGTAATGTTAAGGTAACAAAAAAGGATTCATCTTCGTTCGAACATGTTCTCTCCTTTATTTGATGTTGCTGGTGTATAGAATAGTGTGACGTTGCTGATTTCCTCTTCCATCTCCGCAGAGATTCTTTCCGTCGGAGTTTGGGAATGACGTAGACCGTGCTCACAGTGTTGAACCTGCCAAATCAGCCTATGCTACAAAGGCACGAATCCGCCGAACAATTGAGGCCCAAGAGATCCCATACACTATTGTCTCTTGCAACTTCTTTGCTGGCTACTTTCTCCCTACTTTAGCACAGCCTGGGGCCACTTCTGCTCCCAGGGATAAAGTCATCATCTTGGGTGATGGAAACCCCAAAGGTAAGAGCGTATGATCACAACGTCTTTTTGGTCGCTGAGAGGTCTTTATTAGAATCTAATCATGTGTATTTCAGCAGTTTCTTGTCTACTTGTGTTTGATCTTTTGGTGATAATCTGCAGCTGTGTTCAACAAGGAAGAAGACATCGGGACTTACACAATCAAGGCCATAGATGATCCAAGAACCTTGAACAAGATCTTATACGTTAGGCCACCGATGAACACTTACTCTTTCAACGATCTTGTCTCGCTTTGGGAGAAAAAGATTGGAAAAACACTCGAAAGGATTTATGTCCCAGAAGAACAAATCCTCAACCAAATAATAGGTTTCCTTTCTTCCTCTTCCAGTTTTCCTTTGGTTTTTTTATGTCCACTGATGGGTTTAGTGTTTTTTTTGTTTCTTACAGAAGCTTCGCCTCCACTCAACGTGTTGCTATCACTCTGTCATTGCGTTTTCGTCAAGGGAGGACAAACAAGCTTCGAAATCGAACCTTCCTTTGGAGTAGAAGCTTCTGAGCTTTACCCAGATGTCAAATATTCTACTGTTGATGAAATCCTCAACAACTACGTCTAAAGCTTAACTACTAACAAAGGTATCTAAATCCTTTAAATAATTTTTATATTTTTCTGTTTCTCCGGTATGATAAATCAATTAAACCGAACTGGGGGTGTGTTGGTGTACCGATTTTGATTGTACGGCTTTGGAACCGGATTAATAGTTGTTATAAATGTCTTTGTATAATTTGGGTGGCTGAGACACGAAAGTTACTTCTTCCATTTGGTATTTGTTAGTAACTGGTGTAACGATGTTTTCAAACATCCGACATATTCACACGGTCATGCGAGTTTAGTCCAACGGGACATAATATTATACGGCCCAATATAGCCGACGGAGTAGTTCGGTTTTAAAAAGCAAAGCAGCAAAACAAGTCATATATATACAGAAGAGGTACTATTGCAAATCATGGATAAACAGCTAACACGAACAATTGTCCACCGAGCTAAAACAAATTTAATTCCATCCTGTGTTTTTGTTCCCCTCTAATTCTTCCTTTGTAGCTGCATAACTTTTTTTTTGTCAATGTCGAAAAAATAGTCCGAAATGATTTTCTAAAAACAATTTTTCTGTTCTTTTGCAAAGACAAAAGTGGCCATGGTCAGTCAGATCAATCCGCACGTGACCCGCTGGTGCTCCGTCCACCATATTTCTGTCACACAAACCAAGAAAAGTCGTCGATCGGAAAATATAACCAAGAAAACAAAAAAGACACCTGGAACTACACTGACAGGTAAAAAAATTTGTTTACCTGTTTGCCGAAGCTGAAAGGGATGTACTTGTACTTGATCATGTGGGAGATCTGGCGTCTCATGGTGAGAACAAAGAGAACGATCCAGTAGCAAAGCAGGATTGGCCAGAACACGGGAACGTCAAATACCGAGAAGAAGGTCATGAGAAACGCAATGCAGAAGGCCTTTGTCATGGAGTACCTTACATCACAGCACGCAACTAAGATTCAGACAAGAAACCTTTCCGAAAGCTCGCATATATAAAGTGATTCTATATATCAGCTGTGGGAATTTGGCGATGGGCATTACCAGAATTTGAACTCAGGGAGTCGGCGAATAAAAGGCTTGAACTCGTCAGAGCCTCTAGTAGGAAGAGAAGGCCCATCAGAGACCCCACCAGCCTCAGGATCGACGAGAGGGGACAGGAAACCGATGAGCAGATTCAGGAGGTAGATTCCAAGACCGTAGGCGATGATGTAGAACCCCTGGATGTAGTAAACCCTCAAACAGTAGATGAGCGCGACGACAAGAGTTCCGATCCACCTGTAAGTTGCATGAGGAGTAGTCTTGTCTAGATAATGTTGGTAAATCCTCCATGCCTCATGTGCTCGCTGTTGAACAGGCGTGGCCACTGATCCACTATCACCTCCGCTTCCCTCCATCTAGTCTGATGATCTTCGGAAACCCTAGAGGATAAACAAAACAGTTCATCGGTCAAATTCACTCTTGGTATTACAACTTCATCAGAATTAACCAGCTACTTCTTCAATTGTTTCTCGCTTTATAGTAGAGCAAAGCACAATACAATCACTGATATGTTCGTTATGAAGCCTAGCGTTAATATCTCTGCACCTGATTTACAAAAATATACACATTCCAGGTTTCCTTTTCCGAAATGAATACTAACACAGAATCTCTAACAGTAAAAGCACATAACAATCTCGAAGAAACCCATAAACACACTAGCAGAAAGTTCTCCGAATCGTATCTCAACGCAAACCTCAGAGAAGAAAAACTACCTTGGAAACATAATCCGCAGCTGTTATAGAAAATATTCTAGAAAATGCCATTGACTATCTCTCTTAGCTAATCGATCTCAGAGAATCAAAAACCCTAGTAAACAGCAACTCTCTCCTCCATCGTCAAATTTTTTCTAACCGAATCAAATGATTCCAATAAACCGCAGAAGAAACAATAAGCCGCTCAGCTTCAGATCTGGAAACTCAATCGGTGAAATCTAAAACGATTTTTCAACAAGTGACGAAAAAATCAGACGGTGGAAAATGGAAACCTCTAAGAATCGATCGAAACAGGGAACAAAATACTCAGATCCATTGATTAGAATCTTACGAGGAAACAAAAGATTGAAAGCACTTACGGAAGATGAGTAAATGATAGCTGCTTATCCTAATGGAGCGAAAAACGAGTAGATCTGACAAAAGACGAAACACCAAATGAAGGAGAAAAGGATTTTTATCTGATCGGCGTTTTATTTTAATTTATTTGTATTTGTTCCCTCGTTGGGTTTATTTATTTACGGAAGAATACACCTGGAGTTGATGATTTGACCCCATACTTTTGTTGATATTAATTAACCCACCCACAATGTTTGTCATAAGTCAATTTAACCCTTTATCTCAGTGGAGAACTTTCTAAAAGGAAAATCAAAAATTGCCAAAAAAAGATAAGAGATAACTTTATTTATTTCTCATGCATGATGACCGGACGATCACACTTATTGTAAAGATTAAACATTCTTTTGGTTCTAACTTGTAAGTAGTATGATTCTATCTCTTGGAACTCTTTTACTTTGCATAACACTCTCGGAAGAAGATGACAAGTATCTTTCTTTCTTCTTTTTCAACTCCGGTGCAGAACAACAACACCTCAAACTTCCCGCTACATTGTTGATTTCATAACACGGTATCGTTCTGTTCATATGACAGTCCCGTCTTTAATGGTGGCCTTTTCGACAATCACAGTGATACCAGACCGAATGTAGAATCCTTCCTCTGGCCTATCAGCTTCTTGAACATCCTGAAGCCAAATCAGAAACCCATTAACGTTAACAATGTTGAATCTCTCAAAAGCCTTGGGATCTTTTACTACGCAAATAATGGAGGAGAAAGCATACATCTTTGTTCAAGATCATCACGTTTTTCCCGATCTTTGCATTCTTGTCAATGATGCATTTCCTTCAGTGTAATAAAAAGATAGACATCAGAGTTTAAGAATCAATTCAGACAAGAGCATCGAGGTTACGGTTTGTTACCTGATCTTTGTATCTCGGCCAATGCCAATTGGAACATTGCCTTCCGCGAGCAGAGACGCAATTTCAGATTCGGTTTGGTAACTATCCGCTCCCATCATAAGAGTATCCTGCAAGCAAAAAATCAAAAAGCAGACTCAGTTTTTTTGAACCAAACAATGTCCTCAATTTTCGATCGAGGATTCACATACCTGAAGCTCAACACCATAGTCAAGACGTGACCTTTCACCAATGATGGAACGTTGGACGCTGCATTCTCCCAAGAAACATCCGTGTGAGATTATCGAATCAACAATCTGAAAAATCATCAAAGGGATGGATCATATACGGATATCGAATCAAGACTTAAAAGATTCACAGGCTAAAGAAGAGGAAGATGTTTACGCGGCATTTCTCGGCTTTGGTGGGTGGTAGAAACCGAGGAGAAGTGTAGAAAGGCGTCTCCTGATCGTAAAACTCAAACTTGGGATGCTGCGTAAAACAAAAGAACAACGGTTGTGAGATTAGATCAGAGATAAAATCAAAAGTTAGAAACAATTTTTGGTCGAACTAACCTCCTCGACAAGAGCAAGGTTAGCTTCATAGAAGCTCTTTATAGTTCCGATATCTTCCCAATAGTCTCTGTAGATGTATCCCTGAAGAAGACAGCTTCAATAAATCGTTTGCAAACTCATGGAATTATTTCAAAAGATCAAGTTTCTTTTTTGTTTTTTTACTTGAACATTGTGATCACTTATAGCTGCAGGAATGATTTCAGATCCAAAGTCATGGGAACTCGGATAACGCCATGTCAGAAGCTTCAGCAAAGCTTCGGTTTTGAAACAATAAACTCCCATTGATGCAATGTATGGAGATTCTGCTGCTTCTTGCTGAGACAGTCCAAGCACAGTCGTATCCGATTGCTGCATTAACAAACATCATCAACCGTCAGAACAACAGGAAAAAAACATTGCGCTTGTTTTGTAAGCTTTAGAGAATAAAACCGTGCCATTGATTTCAGATCGATGCCAGTTGGTTTCTCAGAGAAATGGACTACGCGTCCGCTTCGATCAATATTCACTAGTCCATAATCCGATGCACGGCTGAAAATTCACAGAGCCGGTTTTAAAGCAACAAGTAGAAATGGTTGAAAGCGTAAAACCAAAGTTATACAGAAGCTAACCTCTCACCAACTGGCGCGCAAGAAAGCGTAATATCCGCGTTTCTATCGACATGGTACTGTCCAATGCGCAGTGTTTAGAGTTATACTTCGCAAAAAATAGTTTCAAGACTATTAAGAGGAATTTGTTTACTATTATATTTACCTGAACAAAGTCCATATAATTCATTCTATAAAGATGATCACCAGACAAGATAACAATATTCTCAATGTTCCTGTTCTTAGCATCCTACAATATAAGAAATCAACAGATTCAGACCATTTCAAACAGACCTTCAATGTCTGGGAAAACCAGTAAAAATGATCATAAAAGTTCTTCATACCTCAAACACCCACAGAAACTTTCTCACAGCATCTGCTGTTCCTTGAAACCACTTCTTCCCCGCTTCACCGGGAGTTTGTGTAGCAGCTAGAACCTGTGTCAAGTCAATTTACATTTGCTTAAGCCATCATCGATTCCAGAGATAAAGCAATACCGAGAAGGCGTTCCAAGAAACCATATTGTTTATACTTTTTTACCTCAACGAAACCATCTCCAAAGTTAATGCCATTCCCGAAATAAGTACGAGCTAGATGGCGGTTGAGGGAAGCCGAGTTAAACTGAGTCAGCACGAAAATCTTGTTTATGCAACTGTTGATGCAGTTACTCATCGGGATATCAATCATCCTGTAGCACCCGCCCACAGGAACCTACAAATATTGTTTCACAATTGCGTTTGAAGAACCAACAGAAAAAAAAAAACGCAAAAGACTTCTCCTTTACACAAGATTGTCTTCCCAAAAGCGGTTTTGATCAGTCAATGGTAAATACTCACAGCAGGTGTTGCTGCTCGCTTTGTAAGAGGGAAGAGTTTAGCTCCATTGCCTCCTCCCAGAATGATTGCAGCCACATTTTTTGGATCTGCTTTCCTTCTCTCGAACATCGAAGGCTGTATTGTCTGGAAAACATAAGGCAATCTCTAAATGACAAGTTCCTCTGAAAAGTTGTCAAGTGCATTGATGAATTTGGCCATTAAACTTACCAAAGCCTCTTTAGCATTCTTTGAAGTTGCAACTGCGTAAGCAACACCGGGCCTCGACTTTCGATATTTGGACTTCTTAGAACTAGAATCCGAAGCCAAAGGTTTCAAGAAGCTTCCTTTGATCTTCGCACCCCAAAATTTGTTCTCCACGTCCTTCAAACTGTCTTTGGGCAAGACAGTGCTTGTCCTCAAGTCAAAGTAGCAACAAGAATCCATCTTTTTCTTTTACCTGAATGAAACAGAACAGAATCGTATAGCTTATTAGTATATAAAAGTAAAGTGAAACAGCACACATACTAATAGATAATAACAAAAAAAATCCAATTAGTTTTTTCTGTAAGCGTTACAATAAAGTAATTCTCGGAAAGTAGGAAACTTTTCGCGCACCCAGATGAAAAAAATCTCCGATTTGAACAAAAACTATGACTACACAGGTGATTTGAAGACACAGGTATAAGACAGTGTCTCCCAGACATTCATCATATCAAGACAACAATTTATAACTCTTGTAAGTACCAAGATATACTGTAACTTCAGAGATCAATGGAATTAACTTTTATGCAGGTAATAAATCTTTTATAACATAGTATAGAAACGAGGAAAAGAGTTGCCAAAAGTAGAGATTATACCTCCCAAACATGATCCGAACAAGTTTTGGATTAGAATGAATTTGAAGCAGATAAACAGTTAAATCCGGGTAGGTTCTCAGATCATTGGATAACAGACAACTAGAAGATTGAGACCATTAAACAAGAAAACACTTGAGAAGTTCGAGACTAAAAGCCCCAAAAATGAAAAAAGAAGAGACTTTTGATGCAATTTTGGAGAAGAAACTCGATATGCAGCGTTGCTGAAAGCTAAGCAGAGTAAAGGAAAATCGTTTTATGAGAGAATGTGAAACCTACAAAGGTGAAAACTTTATAAATGGTCAGGAGCTAAAACAACTAGCCACTTATACAAAAATATCAAAACACGCAAAATCTGAAGGAATACATTTATTAATTGACACGCCCAGATATATAGTTAAAGGGCACAAACAACCATGAACACAAAGATATATAGAAGAAGCTCGGACAGGTGAAAGAACTCACCGGAAAGAAGACTCCTTATTCGTATAATCGTATTCCCTGGTTTTGATTAATGTGGTCTCTCGTTTGAAATCGAAGGAAGAATCGAGGAGAGCTTACCAGTGTGGAGCTAAATTGCTTTTCTCTCTTCGACGATCTGTTCCATATTTATTCTACAATTTTTTTTTTATCTTCTCCTTTCTGTTCAAACTAAAAATTACAGTTTCCAGTCAGCTACGAATTAGTATAATTTTTTGTGTTAAACGATTGTAATTGGGCTCTTCCTATTCTCATTAGAAAATGTACTGGGTAAGAAAAAAAACTTCTAGAATATCTACTCTTTTCGATAACGCCTGAAAACCCGAAAATTATTACAACTTGTCAAAAATACTAATTTTAAAATATTATGAAAATATACTAGTTTTGGTGCAAATAAAACGTTAAACTTTGAAATTTGAACGATAAAAATAATAACTTTCATAAGATCATGTGAAAATTATACCAACTAAGGCATTTTGGCATAGGTGTCTCTGTCTGACAATGAACGTCACTGAAGCAAAATGGACGACTCTGGTTTCTCCCATACTCTTGCTACGGGGAATCATATATTCATATGGGACACGTGGCGCTCAACCATATACGATCTGCTTGGATGTGGACCCAGACCCATTTTCATCTAATTGGCCTACTCTAGAGGTGCGCTATATAGTCCGTACACGTCGTAACACATAAATACAAATTTGCCTCGAAGCTAGAGAGATTTAAAAGTTAATTAACTAGAAAATTAAACAGAATATCCTCGTAATCAATTGCCAAAAAATGATAATCGAATAGTTTCATCTACTACAGACTAAATCATACTAATAATAATTTGAATATGGCTTAACAAACTTTCTTTTATGTAAATATTTAATTTCACCACTTGGTTTTAAAAAAGAAATCCAACGGCCAAGCTTTAGAGATGGTGCAATAAATGTTTAAGGGGAAGTTTCATCATGTGATCAACGGCGATGTTTTGCAAATTGTAATTTGTAACCATTATGGGAAAGATTTGATTAGATTAGTAATGGACCGAAATATTGGGCCCATTTGATTAACGGGGGAGAAGACGAGATTGAAGGACCCATCACGCATGGATAATGCTACATGTCGGAGAATTATTTGAATAAATCTACACTAAGTGCAAGTCCAATTAGCAAAATAATAAACACTAAAATTCTTTGGAGTGAAGACAAAAATAGTATTTTTTTATTAAATACGAAGGGACAGTGAAACTTGTCACGTGGGCTGCAGGCGTTTTCCTTTCGTTTTCATTTTCATGACTTTTAAATAAATAAACCCTTCTCCTTTTGCTTTCCCTTGCCCCACTTCTGTTTTTGTTTCAAAAATCATACCATTAAAATGAGCGTAATTGAGGAAAAAAAAATATTGGTTAAACTTGATTACCTATTAATCCACTACATATTTGTATTTTCCATTGATTTGTTAGACATATAAGTTTCAAAAAAATTGGTTATGAATTGTTGTCCAAAATGTGTTAACATATATTTGTAATCAGTATGGATGTCATCAATCCGACCTTAGCTCAGTTGGTAGAGCGGAAGACTGTAGTAGTAGCTGTAATCTTTAGGTCGCTGGTTCGATTCCGGCAGGTCGGACTTTTTATATTCAAATTTTATTTTATTTAAAAATGATAAAATAATTAGTAAGATAGAGTTTGTGAAAAACGTACTCGTTGGTTGGCTATAATTAAGCCGCGTGTGGGAATGTTGCATGTACTTACACTTTCTGAATGAAAAAAGGACAATTGAGATACAGTACATAAAACTCAATTTGAACTTTTATATAGTCTTGTTCTATTTGTTTTTCTTCTTGTATTACAGATAAAAATGATAATGGCTGAAGACACGTTTCACTTGTGGGAATGCTATGAATAATTAAGACACACACCAATGATGAATTTTCATTTCAACTTTTTAAGAAAGGAAGTGAAGCTTTTGTCAAAGTGTATCCAATAATGAAATTTTTTTAATTTGAAATCATGAGACCACTTCTTTGTGCATTATGCTTTTGGTTAGAAAGTGACAAGACACTAAAGAAACAACAAAGAGTTGTTGACCTACAAGCCATTTCTCCATCTCTTAGTGAAGAAGTAATATGTGCTACATATGATTTCCACATCTTAATTAATTATAAGAAATTATATAAAGGAGATATGAAATTATTGGACATGCAATACCACGGCAGCTGCTTTCGGGTCGAGTAAATAGTTACGACTGGACAAAGTCACTAATATATAGTGCGATGCTGCTTTTACTTTTCAATCAAAAAATACAAGTATCCCTTGATTTTAGCGGCTGAACAAAAAACTCAATTTTCTTCTTCTTTTCTAAAGCCTATTAGGGTATCAACCATATTGGCAAATTCATTTTTTCTACAACTCCGTATGAATCTATCGTACGAACAAAAAAAAGCGATTACCAAAGATTTTTGGGTATTATTTAACGTATTTTTTTATATAACGAATACATTTTTGGGCAAAACAATAATACATTAATTACAGCCTTTTTTTACATGAATTGTTCGTCTATCATCATAACCAGCATTCCATCACACACACACACACATATTATAATATTCATACAATAAAGAAAATAAACAGTACACATTATAATATTCGATACAAGACAATACTCTTTAACTAACAAAATCTCTAGGAGTACGAGTTGCATACTTTCCATGATGAATTGTATTTTATATCAAAATTAATTGTTTTTTCCTGTTTGCAACTAAAAAAGTTACATGCTAAGGACTTATTGTAGTGATACAGTCAGTAACCCCATTTTTAGTTCAAGCCTCGACAAGAAAAAAGTCATACCAAAAAGAAAAAAGAAAAAAGAAAAATAAATTTACATTACCTATATATTTCTCTTATACTTATTATGAATGAAATGACATTACAAATTTTGAGTTCTAAATTAAAATACTAATGTCAAAACAAAGAAAAAAAAATTCCCAAAATCTATTTAGTTTTCATAATATTAATTGCCAATAGAGTTGATCGCCTTAAATAAATATGTTATACATTCCAAATTTTTTTTTTTGTTGCTATTTTATATATATTTTGCGCCATGTGAATATTCATAATTTCCCATATATTTATATCGTATAAATTTCTTAAATTTAAAAATTATCTCAAAGATTTCATGTCTAAAAAATTTCTACTACGTTTAACATTTAAAGAATGTGAAAATTAAAACAAACCTCGTTAAAGTATACTGTAGAATGCAATACATTAAATGTACTGTTTTCTTCTTGAATTCTATTAAATCACTTTTATAAAAAAATCGCTCAAGAAAATGAAAGTTAAGCGCACTGAATTTCCCAATATAAATACTCACATGGATCAAAGCTAAATTTTCTCAAGAAACAAAGTAAAAGAATAAAAGAACAAAGAGAAAAAACATATTCTCCTCTGTTTAGATTCTCAAATTCTTCTCCTGAATCTAAACTGAGAACACGATTGGTCTCTTCTTCTCATATAGTTCTGAAGAAGAAAAACCACAAAATCGTCTCTTTCTTCCGTTCTATATTTTTTTTCTTCTTATTTTTGGTTCCTCACCTCACCAAAATGGATTCTTTTAGTACTCAAAAAACTAAATCAAGAAAGGTAAAGAGGCTTGCGAAAAAGTCTCGTGTTCAGATAATTTTGGATCTGTTTTTCCGGGCGATTGAGATAATTGTGGTCTTGGTTACGGTATCTAAGCTTTGCTGTCAGCTCGTTATCACTTTTGAAGACTCTGGTGTCGCTGCGGTTATTCTCGCAAACCGTAATCTTGCGTTTGTCATAGGAAACGCAATTATCTTAGCTTTAATCGCCAAATCCGGTCTTCTCTTGAGTCAAGAAATTGATCCGAAGTGCATAAGCAACGATCTTTACGAGGATTTTGTTCGGGAGAGGTCAAGGAGAGATGGAATCTCACGAGCCGAGATGAGAAACAGAGAAAAACAGAGTGAAGCAGAGCACGAGGTGAAACAGAGCATAGCCGAAACCAGAGCCAAACAGAGTGAAGCAGAGAAAGAGACCCTGAGCATAACTGAGAACATAGCAGAAGAAAGCATTTCCGACCAGGCGGGGAGACAGATTGTAGTTGAGAAGAAGACGAGACATAGCAAACCTGAGAAGGTTACAAAACAGAGCTCCTCGGTGAAGACAGAGAAACAGAGCATAGTTGAGAATCAGGAGATAGCTGTGAAAAAGATGGAGAAACAGAAATTGACTGAGAAGAGGCAGAGTCAGAGCTATCAACGAAGCCGGTCGGAGAATCTGGAGGGTTCGGAGAAGAGTTCTTGTGGAAGATTAAGGAGATCGGAGACGGATGCGTCGTCTGATAGATTTGATTCCGACGATGAGCTCCGATACAAGATCGAGTCTTTCATTGCTAGGCAGAGGAGGAATCAAATTGATGATTAGTTTTCGTATAATTAAACTGCAAAAAAAAAAAAAAGTTTATTATGCAGATATAGCATTCACGTATAAATCTAAGTGTTTGTTATAAACGGGTAGAAGTATTTTAAATCCGTGGCATAAAATATTTGTTTATCCTTTTTCTGCTGTATTTCTTTGTATAAATTTTTTGGTAATCCAGTAGTTATTACAAAATTTGAAAGCTTTTGTTCTTATCAACTTAGATCTTGAATCATTTTTTTATACATCATCTATCTGTAGTGAAAACAAAGATGAGATTAGAGATCCAAACTAAAACAAATTGCAACTAGTTGTAATAAATATATAATTTCTTCGACAAAATTAAAATTAAAAATGTCAGATTTAGTTTAATCTAGTAGATTTTAACTAATCTCTTCCCAATGCTCGTTTAAATTTCATTTGACTCTACTCCACAGTCGATTAGCTAAATTTCAGATCTACTAACTATTCACACTTTCCACTAATTATTCGATTTCCAGAAGTCATGGATTCTTATGACCAAGATTCGTCTCAAGATAAGGATTTAAGAGAAGAGCTCAAGAATCTGAACAGAGATCTACAGTTCTTGTTGAAGGAAGTAACAATCGTGGAGAAACCGATGATCGGCGACATAAATCGATTATCGGAACTCATGGAATCTTCTCACCAAGGTTCGTGGAAAGTTAGGGATTTAAGAGAAGAGCTTAAGAATCTGAGTAGAGAAAGAGAAGAAGCTAAAGAGGCAGAGACTGAAGAGGAGGAAGAGACAGAGAGTGATACGATCGAATACTGGAAGAAGAAGGCTTCACGTTTGGAGAAATCACTGGAGGAGAGTAGAGAGAGCAAGCTGAGATTGCTTGAGATTTTGAAGACTATGGAGACTCTCAAGACAGGTGAAGGTTTCTCGAGTTTCATACTTCAGAGCACTCCTCTTATCATGGGACATCAGGTAGATTGATTATTACTTTTTTTTTTTTGTAATATCAAATTTAATTAGTGATGGTCTCTCTTTAGCAACAGTTTTAACTGTTTTGAGCACAAAATAAACATTGACTTATTACTATTACATAGTAAAATGCAGATGTAAACGCAATCGAGAGCTAAATGTTTCTATGATTCTTTTGTTTTTGGGGTCCGGTTTCAGGATCAAGATTTACGGTACATGTTCCTCTTCAAGCCGTTTCCTAGTTTGAAGGAAGAGGTAGAGAAAAAATAAATCTCTCTTTTTTTTTTTGGGATTATGGATCATAATTTACATGTTTTGTTTTGTATTGCATTGTTTTCTTGCATTAATGACAGGACGTTTTGGGGAAAACAGACTCTGAGATATTCGATGGCGGTGGGGTTAAAGAGTTTGAAGATTTCAAGAGAGAGGTTCTTGAACGTGGAAGATCTGCAAAGAGAGAGATCACGTTCGAGACAGAACTATTCGGATCAAAGACGTTTCTGATATTTGTTGAGCCTGTTTACAACAAAACTTGCGAGAAAATCGGCATAAATTACATTGGAATGGATGTAACTGATCAGGTGGAGTTATGTTAATAAAGATTGAAAACCAGACATTTGTTGATACAAGTTTGCTTTGAAAAAGCCAAAGTATCATCAGTTCACACCTATTTGCTTGACAGGTAAGGAAGAGGGAAAAAATGGCAAAACTTGGAGAAGAGAATGCAGCGAGAAAGGCAATGGAAACAGAGCTTCAAAAGACGATGAACGCTACAGGTGCAGTGATTAGCTAGTGGAGGCAAAAAAATAGAGATTCATGCTTAGAATCAAACTAAATGGTTTTTTTTAAAAAAAATTGTTTGTAGAGGATATGATGAAGGCGAAGAAGATGCTAGCGACTAAGTCGGGTGAGATAAGATCACCATTGTTGGGAATTGTGAGCATGGCTGAGAGATTTTCTTCCATTACAAAACTTGATGAAGAGCAAGGAGAGTTGTTGAGTGAAATGGTATCGTCTGTGAATTCAGTACTTGAGCGAATAACCGAGTTTCTTGATCTCTCCAAGGTTGAATCAGGTAGAAAAAAAAATATTCACTTTAATATCTTTTGTTCTAACTTCTCTTGTTTCATATTTTTGACCAAAGTTTCTATTGTTGAGATGAGAAGAAACTATGTCACAACTGTGTGTTTTCAAGAAATCTCTCATGAGAAAATTTTGTTTTTTTCACAGCTTGAGATTATTGGTGGTCAACTCAAGTCAAGTCAACGCTTGTTCAACATTATTACCCATACAAAGTCAAGTCATAGTGACATGATCACTAGGATAAATCGGATATTCCCAAATTTCCGGATCATAATAGAAATTTTAGTTAAATAATCATGCTACATTGCTGATTAACTTTGTGCTACGTTTGAAAAACAGATAGATTCCTTTCAACTTTAAGACACATTTGGTGAGTTTCCATTGGTAGATGAACCTTTTTTAGCAACCTCGCATGAGTGTAGCCATCCATATACTTTATATAATTAACGTTTGGTTTAGTTTGACGGATAAACATACAAAATCTGCGTGATTAGAGACCTTTTTTAATTATGTTGGTTTAGTTAACTAAGGAACAAATGTCTAAAAATTGTGTGAAAAGAGAGAAACAGAGAGCATCACTTTTTTTTTGGGGGGGGTCAAGTATTAGTTTGTTATAAATGGGTAAATCTATTTTAAAGCCCTGGCAATCTGAAATAATTGGTTGCTTAGTTTTTTTTTTCTTTGCCTCTCTGTATATATTTTGGGTACTTCTATAATATTATATACTATATACTATTTATTGTATTGTGATCTTCAAATACTAATTTTGGAATAATATTGATCGGTCATTAATGCAAAAAGATTCGTGCTAATTAGAAAAATACTAATTTTGGAATAGTATTTATTGGTTAATGATACAAAAAGGGTAAAAAACTCCATGATGATCTCTATTATATGTTTCTAAAAAAACCTTAAATAAAAATACTCATCATTTTCCCTAATTACTTTTAGATTTAGAAAACCCATTTATTATGTTTACACGACTAGATTTAGAAGAAAATAATTTTATTATTACCTTTACATATATAAAAAAAAACTATTACTTACAAAAATGGTTTCTCTAAAATAAGATTAAAGCTAAAATCTGTTGACAGGAAAGAAAACGCTAATTTTTATGAATTAATAATACAAGAAAAGGGAAAAAACATTGTCACTGCTCTCTCTCTCTCTAGATTTGTTCTCTGAGATTTTGGCGTTAATTTTGGAGCCGTTCTTAAATTGGGTGAGAAAGAGAGTTATATAGATCTCTCTTTCGCTCCTCACCATAGTTTTTTCTTTTGATCTACAGGTAAGAAAAAGTTTATAGAAGAAGTTAAATGTGTTTTTCTCTCTCACCTAAACCCTTTGAATCTCGAGCTTATTGAATCGAATACCATTTTATTCGATTCTCAGTCTCTAATCACACAAACTGTGGGATTTATGATATTTTTGGTTTATGTTAAACCTCATAAGCTTAAGAAGATTGTCTCTCGTAATGTTTGGGGATGAATGTAAAATGTTGGATGAAAATGTCAAAATGAGCTTCTTTCTTTGATTCTATATCATTTTCAACGGTAGATTGTTAGCCAAGGAAACGGAACAGAGTTTTTATTAGATTGCTTTTTTGATTCAATAGGAACTTAAGTCATGGCGGATACAATGGTGGCTCATCCTGATCGAAATAATAAGCTAGGTAATTAAGCTGAGAATTCTTTTCAATCTTTTTCAGTCCAGACATATGTTGTTGTTTTGTTGACAAGCAAGAATGTTTGCAGAATTTGAGATGTCAGAAGATGACAAGAGATTAACAAAGCTTTGCTCGCTGAAGAAGAAGGCAATAAACGCGACGAACAAGTTTAAGCACTCGATGACAAAGAAAGGTCGAAGGCATAGCCGTGTGGCGTGTGTCTCAATCGTTGATGAAATCGACACGGAAGAGTTGCAAGCGGTTGATGCATTCCGTCAAGCTCTGATCTTGGAGGAACTTCTTCCCTCTAAACACGATGATCATCATATGATGCTTAGGTCCTTCCTCCCTCTCTTTCCATCTCTTCTTCATCCCTCTCTTTCGATCACCATAATCTTTCTCTCTCTCTCTCTCTCAGGTTCTTGAGGGCAAGAAAGTTTGATATCGAAAAGGCCAAGCAAATGTGGGCTGAGATGCTTAACTGGAGGAAAGAATTTGGCGCAGACACGATCATGGAGGTATAACATTTAAATGCTCTCTCTTTCATTCAAAGACTCTCGCTCTGCCTCTCTAAAAGTCTCTCTCTCTCACTCTCTTTCTTCTTCAAAGGACTTTGATTTCAAAGAAATCGAAGAAGTGGTTAAGTACTATCCACAAGGATATCATGGTGTTGACAAGGAAGGAAGACCTATCTATATCGAGAGGCTATGCGAAGTCGATGTCACAAAGCTGATGAAAGTGACCACAATCGATAGGTACGTCAAGTACCATGTGAAGGAGTTCGAGAAAACTTTTAACCTCAAGTTCCCGGCTTGTTCCATCGCTGCTAAAAGACACATTGATCAGAGCACAACGATCCTGGATGCTCAAGGCGTGGTATGTGCTTCAAAATAGCCGATATAGGTTAATTCATAGATTCTCTGTAAGGTGGGATGATTGTAGCATCTCTGTTTTGCCTTTTCATCATTTTCAGGGGATTAATAACTTCAGCAAAGCTGCAAAAGATCTTCTTATGAGTATTCAGAAGATCGACAACGATAACTACCCTGAGGTTCAGTTTTATGCATTTTCCTCTTCTTCTTTGAGTTACCAATGGTTTTGACACAGAACCATTGACTTTGTGTAGACTCTGAACCGTATGTTCATCATCAATGCTGGTTATGGGTTTAGGCTTCTATGGAGCACAGTTAAATCTTTCCTTGACCCAAAGACTACAGCCAAGATTCACGTAAAGCTTTCCCTTCCACTTGAAAGATCCAAACTTTACTTTGTCTTTTCTTCATCTGAGTCTTTCTCTTCATGAACGGCAGGTTCTTGGCAACAAATACCAAAGCAAGCTGCTAGAAATCATTGATGCCACGTGAGAACTTGATAACTCTTTAGAATGTGACCCTGAAAATGCTGCTTTATCTTCCAATTTGCATTTAAAAACTCTCTCCTCGTTGTTTGTTTAGTGAACTGCCTGAGTTCTTGGGTGGTAAGTGCACCTGCGCAGATAAAGGCGGATGTATGCGTTCAGACAAAGGTCCATGGAACGATCCCGACATCTTCAAGGTAGTTCTAGAGAAGCACAGATGAATGATTCATTTATATATTTTGTGATACAATTTCTGATTCATCTGTAAACTACATATATATATATATATATACAGTTGGTTCAGAACGGTGAAGGTAGATGTCCGAGGAGGAGCTTGTCAGGGATCGAGGAAAAGACCATCTCAGAGAATAAGAACGAAACAGAGGTACAAAAACAATCATTTTGAAAACGATTTAGAAATATTGTTCGTCTTTTTTCAGTAAAACCTAACCCTCTTTTTGGTTTGAAACAATTCGAAGAACTTCGAATCATTCGAACAAGAAGAGACAACTTACAAGCATAATCCTACGGAGGAGGAGAAGTTCATTGACAAGACGGTGGATACTGCTGCTTGGCCTTCAAAGCTTCACAAGGCTACCAACAACTTTTCCGAGCCTAAAGGTTAGTAGTCTTCTCGTTAACCATACCGGGTTTCGGTATAAGTTCTTTAGACCGTGAAACTCTCTTTATTCAGCAGATTTGAACCCGTCGGAGAGGAAAGGTTACTTATACGGCGGCGTGATGGCATTGCTCATGGGGATAGTGGGCGTCTTGAGGCTAACCAAGAACATGCCACGGAGGCTCACCGAGGCCAATGTTTATAGCCGTGAAGGCGGCGCGGTGTACCCAGACGGTGTGGCGATTATGTCGAGACAGGAGTATATGGCGATGGTGAAGAAGATGACGGATCTGGAGGAGAAATGCAACTCCATGGATGCTCAGGCTGCGGTTTCTCGAGAGAGGGAGAAGGTCCTCGACGCTGCATTTCTTCGTGTTCACCAGCTCGAGCTTCAGTTGTCTGAAACCAAGAAGGTGCAGCTCTCCTTCGCTCTCATTACCCTCTTGCTCTGTTTTGTGATTGCTCTGTTTTTACTCTGTAAATTCTTTAAATTATAGGCGTTGGACGAGACAATGACGAGGCAACATGAGATGATGGCTTACATGGAGAAGAAGAAGAAGAAGAGGAAGGTAATAAGATCACACCTTAAAAACACCTCAAGATTCATTAGACTACTTTTATCGCTTATTGAAATTACTTAAAACTAATTTCTACTTTTTTGCATTTTCAGTTCTTATTATTCTGAAAGACTGCTTCTTAGCGCCAGAGTTAGAAGAGGATCTTCAGCCTCCAGCTTCTAAGAAAACTAGAAAATAAGCCGAATTCCCATTTTCTACGATTCAATGAACAAGAAAAGATATAATGACGAAATCTTGTTTTCCGTGTTTAAAGCATATTTCTCTTCTTTTTTTTCGTTTAATTGTTTTGTTAATATAAAACTTATAAAAGACCAATTCGTCATCTTCAGAGAGAGAGAGAGAGAGCTCATCTAATCAAACTAATTAGATTTGAACATAAATAAGATGAAACTCGTTTTGATTGAATGATTACTTGTTCTGTTCCTCTTCTTAATAAGCGAAAACCTAAGAAGGGAAGAGAGAGAATGAGAGAGAAGGCAGAGAGGCTTCTTCTTCTTATTCTTCTAAAAACAGAACATTTGCTTCCTCTTCTTCTTCTGGAGGCAAAAACAATACCGATGATGAGTTTACAGTTATTCCATATATAATTTGAAAGAATTCAATGATACAAAGGGAAATAAAGAAAAAACCCACCTGGTGCAGAGATACCTCTTGACGGTCAATGTAAGCGAGTAATTCTTCTTGTCTCATCAGAGCTTCATAGAGAGCCTGCTCCCAATAAGAAACGGTTTTTAGAGAACATGAAACGTATCAGGTTCTCTAGTTTCGGTGGGGTATTAAATTACTATACCTTCTTAGTGGCTATGAGCTCGGCTTCAAGAGCGTCTACACGGCAGACAGCTGCGTTAAGCAGTTCCTCTTTCTCGTAAGGCATCTCAGATGGCTTTGCCTGGAGAGCTCCAATTTTCTCCTCAAGTTCCGTTAATTTCTTCAGCACTGAATTGAGGAGTTCAGCTTCCTCTGTAGCAGCGTTTTCTTCAATTTGTGGTTGGCTTGTAGGCGGTGGAAGCTGCTTGGTCACAACACGGTTTGATACTGTGCGGAAGAATGTGAGAATCGTCATCATAATCGCCATGAAAATTGCTAGGACACGAGCACTGAAGCTTTCATGATCCTTTGGGGCATTTGGAGTAGTATGAACTCCTGCAAAAAGAGATAAGAGACCAAAGTTTCAATCTTTTCTTTTTCCAGTGTTTGATGCCAACATTGGAACGTTTCCTTTCACTTCATCATTAATTACCTTTTGATGGAACCCTGTTGATGGCGGCGGGTTTAACCTTCCAGGTGGCGTCAACAGCTTTGTCAACCATTGGAACATACTCATCATAACCTGCAAAACTACCGGCAAAGCTCGTCTCACCAGAACCAATCTTTGCCTGCACAATAGTCACTAGGAAGATTCAGAACCACGGATCAAGTACACCACCAAAAACAGCATAAGATAGAGAAAGTGAGTTTATAATTCACCTCTTCACGAACAGGGGTCAAGCGGAGATGAGAATAACTCTTTACTGCCTTTGGAGACACGACGACGTCTTCAGCTTCAGAACCTGATTCTGCGGTTGATGTGTCACTTCCCTTTATCCATGGATAAGATGGTTTTGCATAGGCAATGACTTTTCCCTCGCTGTTCAGAACTTTCACCACCTGCTTCGCTCGGTGAGCTCCCCCGTGAAGTACCATCTGCAGTAATAAACCATTTGTTTCCATTTCTGAAAATCAGATAAACTGGATAATATGAAAGCCTGGGAGTGTAATGAGATCATTAAAGGGAAAAATAAGTAACCTTCAAAATATCCGGATTTTTCCAAGGCCCTTTATCAGAAAGCATACAACCTCCCTGATCGGCGCAAGTACATGTACCACCAAAAAAGTCAGGCAACTCGCTGTAACAAATGAAAGATACATCACGGTGTGAGCAAAAGACAAAAGAATCGAGTCATTCTAGAGAGGGAAAAAGGATTAGGAGTTCATGATACGATACCTGGAATCGATAATCTCGAGCAGTTTACTCTGATACTTGTATCCGAGTACCTGCATTAAAACACAGAACAGTTCAGATGAAAATCCGGGAGCCTTTTAGATAGAAGTAAGCCAACAAAAAGCTATAATAAGCTAACATGAATCTTAGAAGTTGTTTTGGGGTCTATAAAGGTCTTCACAGTGCTCCAAAGCAGACGGAAGCCGGGCCCTGCATTGATGATAAACATTTGGTGGAGAGTCTCAGGATAGTTGTCTCCATCGATCTTCTGCAACCGGGTGATGAGCTCGCGAGCAGACTTGGTGAAGCTCTTTAATCCCACTCCTTGGACGTCCAAAATAGTTGTGCTTGAGTCAATATGCTTCTTTGCAGCAATTGTGCAGGAAGGAAACTTGATCATGAAACTCCTCTCGAACTCCTTTACATGATATCTGAGATACCGATCAATCGTTGTAACTTGCATCAGTTTGGTATGATCAACTTTCCCTAGCCTTTCAAAGTACACAGGCCTGCCTTCTTTATCGACACCGTGATAACCGTGCGGGTAGTATTTAAGAACATCGTCAATCTCTTCAAACTCAAAGTCCTGAAGAATCGTGTCGGTGCCGAATTCCTTCCTCCACTGGATCATATCTGCCCACATGTGCTTTGCTTTCTCAATCTCGAACTTCCTGGCCTTCAAGAACCTCAGCATCATGTGGTAGTCATCGTGTTTAGTGGGAAGCAGCTCGTCCATTACCAGCGCTTGTCTAAACTCATCAACTGCCTGAAGCTCCTCGACATCACGCACATCTTCGATGGAGACAGAGCTGACTCGGCCTTCGTTCTTTCTCCTCTTCTTCTTGAGAGAATGCTTGAACTTGGTAGATGCATTGATGGCTTTCTTTTTCAAGGAGCCGATTCTCGTCCTCCTTTCATCTTCTGAATTTTCAAAGTCGGACTTTCTTTCCTTTTTCTCGTCACTGCTCAAGAACCCCTCGAAACCTGTCAAAGACATTTCATTTTCTTAACTAAACACCGAAGGAAACCCATTCAACAATTGGCGAAAACCCAAATTCTTTCAAGCTGAAATGACGACCTAACTTCTCAAAATTGAGCCTCCTAAATAGCAAAACCCTAAACACCCGCCACGAAAAAAACGAAATTGCAGCTTCCCATTGTTCGAAACCAACCCAAATCTTGTCTCTAACCTAGCTTTACGCTTCAGCGAAGCCCTAGAAAAGCAAATCCCTCGAAACCCAAGGATCGAAAAGATTGCAGGAGATGAGATAAAAGCAGATCTGATCCACTTACATGGCCTTGCGAATCGATCAACCGGACCTGACATCTGTAGATTCCTCACAGTAAAGGAATGAATAAGCAAAACTCTCTCGATCAAATCAAAATATTCGAGAAACAATTTGGCTGATCCACGAATCAATCCAATCTACTTTCCCACATTAAACCAGGAAAACCCTGAAATTTCGCAAACAAACAAAAAATAAAAGGAACAAAATTTCAGTGGAGTAGAATTCGGAACGAACTATAGACTATTTCTGTTTTCTTATGTATATTTTTCCAACGAATTTTAATCTAAATTTGTTGGCAAAAGGAACGAAAAACATCTAAATTTATTTACCTGACACCTCTATTATTTACACTTTTTTTTCCCCCTTCAAAAAATTGGATACTGTATGAAGTTAATTATTATAGGGTTTAATTTTAAACTTTTTTTTGTTGGTCAACAAATTTAAACCTTTACATATTTTTATTTGTTTTTTGCCATCATTTATCGTCTGTTTTATTTTATTTTATTCTATACTTTAATTAAAAAAATTTTGGTCTTCCTTTACCGTTTTCGAAGATTACAAATACTAATCATTTCTTTAGCAAACAAAAAAGAAACTTATGTAATTAGATGAGTTTGCATGCTTCAAAGATGAAAATCAATGTATGAATTACCAACAACAAGTCAACAACAGATTTGGCACAAGGAAACGTGGTTGGGCATTAAACGTAGAAATCGAAGTTAATTCTGGATGGAAATCTAAAATTAATAAAAATAGCAGTGAAAAGTAAATACTAGAGATTCGCTTCTTTTTTTTGTCACTAGCCGACGAAGATCTGACGGTCGTTAATGTCCGTAGGTGAAACTTTAACGGATCTACGATCAATAGGCTGTCACGTCAGAATCAGAGAAGCACAGAAGAAAAATAATTTAAAAAAGACCCATGAGAATTTCGCCGACAAAACGGAGCAGTAAACGATGAGTTAACAGTCGTTGGCCATTTGTTGTCGGATTTAATACGTTTATTCCTTTGAAATTGTTTTTACCAAAAATATATCCGTAATTATTACTCCATTTTGAACAGTTGACTTGTTTCAACATATTTATATTACTCCTATTTAAAGTGAATAAACGTAATTAAAATAACTAAGATTTTTTCATCTCAATCAAAACGAGTATAGTTTACATCTCACTTTTATAAGAATTCCAAAAATCATCATCTCCCTCATCTTCACCTTCACCGTCTGATCTCACCTCGTTCTCAATATCCCCACCGTCCGATTCTTTAACTCCCGATATCCCATCATCGGCTCGCTCACTCTCCTCAGACTTCGCCGGCTCCTCCTACACAACATAGAAACGACAGCGTTTTTAACGTTTTGTTACTTATACGGAAAAAAAACTTTTAACAGAATATGGCGGCAACTTGAAGAAAAATATAACGGAATATCCGAATGGTTACATTATCGGGAACATCAGTAGTTGTCTCTGCCTCTGCTCCAGCTTCTTCTTCTTCTTCTGCTTCTTCCCTTGCAGCCGCAGCTTCTTGTTGAAGCTTCTTAATCACATTCCGGTAATGAGTAAGATCTGCAAGAAAAAACACAAACTTTCTAATTTCTATGGCTCACCCAAGAAACTAGAGGGAGAGAGAGAGAGAGAGAGAGAGAGTGGGAAGATCTCTCACTTTTCGAGCGACTTGATAATGCATCATTAAGCTTCAATGGATACCGGCGTTCTTCCAATTTGAATTTGAGTTTGATCTGTTCACGAGTTCTATCATGAAACAGTTGTTGTACCATCGACAGATTGCTCCCAAACTCTCGAATTCCCTAACCAACAAAAAAAGGACAATAAGGTCTATAATAATTATAAACAAACAATATCTCTTGCCATCTCCATCTAAAGTAGATATCTCTGACAATTATCCTAAACAGTGAAAACCTGCATTTCAAAACTCAGAGAGAACAAGTTTATCACCTCATAGAAGAGTTCTGTATCTTGTTTTGACCATCGAGTTCTGGAAGTCTTGTTCATGTACGTTTGATAGTTAACCGGTGAGTCCGGTCTAACTACCTCTGTTTCTTGATTTTCGCTCTCCTCTAGACCAAATCCATCTTCTGCGTCGAAGCCTTGAGAATAATACTGGTTATCCGATGCATTTGTATTACTGCACATAACACACACTCCACCAGATGAGGAAAACAAAAGCAAAACACTCTGTTTCTACCATCTCGTCTCTGACATGAATATAGTACCTTTCTTGGGTCGGCGGCACAACAGCAGCTCCCTTTGCTTCCTTTTTCTGTACATTAACAAGAAATAACCAACGAGGAAATGTTAGGATCTAAGCAACACAGAGACGCAAATGAAAGTATAAACAGTGGCTCTTACCTCCATCCATTCTTTATATTCAACAAGGCGAAGCATATCTTTAATAGGCAGATATCTGATTTCGTCATCCGGGGTTTCAAGCAATTCCTTCTCCACTAGAACAGGGGAAAACATGAAATTAGTTGGTCAGAGGCTATGTATTAATATAGTTACCGAAATGAAATCTTGTGCAGCTAGTTACCACTTCTTTTTTTCTGTCGACGACTCGCATGCTTGAACTTCTTCTTCTGCGGATCTTCGCTAGTCTTATTTGGATCCTCTTTACTGGTGTTTTTCCGCTTTCGAGAAGTAGCTCCCTTCGATGTCCCTTTTTTACTTTCTCTTCGAGGCGCTTCTTCGACTGTATTCCCCAAACTATTTTCTTCCTCCCCTATGACTGTACTGTTAGTCCTAGGCGAGACAGCCTGTTCTTCGTGTTCCCGTCCGCCAGAAGCATTTTGCGCTTCCATCTCAGGAACCTGGTAAGAAAAATATCCACAAGAGGAACCAGTTTGAATATTTGCCAGCTTAAAACAGTACACGTAGAAAAGCAAAACCCAAATCGCCAATAAAATCTTACCGTTTCGCTGTGGACTTCTTCTTCTTGATGTTCTCTAGTATTCGTATTGAAGTCGTTTCTTGATTCCACATTGACCATAAACTCAGATTCGTTAGTAGCCGTTGTACAATAACCAGTATCATCAACAGAGTAATGAGACTCAGGTTCTTCAATCACAGTGTCAAGCAATCTAGGCTTTGGTTGGAACTTTCCAGTATGTTGCTCTACATAATCACAACATTATAATTCGGTTACCAGATATATTTAACAGAATATGAATGTTGGTTTTCAGTGACTAAAAACTTACCATATGCCCTTGTGATGCCATCCTCCTGTACAATGTCAAGAGATTCCATCTCCAAATGACGCTCTGCTTCCTGAAACAACATTAAGACTTACAAAATCATTTTCTTTATAAAATTTAAAGTAAAAGAAGTGAAACATCGGCTTAAAAAGAGTATTTTTACACACACACACACACCTCTGTTTGCATCCTTTGAGATTGAGCACGAAAAACTTCATCCGTTTCAGGAGTAACAGAATCTCCAAACGCTGCAGAATCTTGTGTTCTGGGTTCATCAGGCAATTCAGGTGCCGCATCTATGCCATCATCACATCTTTTTCCTTCCAAATCCACATTATTAGTACAAGCACGAAGAGCAGATGGTTCCATACACCAACTAACCCTTCCTGAGAATAAATCTACATTCTGAAAGAAGCAAAAAAAAACGTTTTTTTTTCATATAAAAACATGTAGCACACACAAAGCAAAAAAAAAAAAGTAAATTCAAAAGGTAGAAAGAAAACCAGCTAACCTCTTTAGATATTGTTCCAATGGTGGTAGATTGGTTAATGGTTCCACTATCAGGCACAACAGTCTCAGAAGTTGAAACCTCTGCAAAACAAAAATCGCATCTTAGAACATTTTCAACTTCAGAACAACATATAAATAAAATCTGGCTGAGGGAAGAAACAAAACTGTTGGGATAAGCCGATGATGCATCTACAGAAACATCGGTAGAGAGTGTTGCTTGGGAGGTCGAAAGAGAGACTTGCTTCTTCTTGGGTTGTGGTCTACCTTTCGGTTTAAACCTTGCACCAGCTCTTGCTATTAAATCCAAACTCATATGGTTCAGCCAAATCAATCAAAATCCAAAACAATCATGAAAGTAATGAAAGTAGACAAAAAAGAAAAACCCGGAGTTACCTGCTGGTGCAGCCTGATCCAAGGGTTGATCATCGAAATCTAAATCCATCGACCTCGTTTCACCAAATGCTCTTTGTCTCACCAAAGTGTCACCTCCCTCTCTAATACAAAAACAAAAGCTACTGTCAAACAACTAATATTGATCCAAGTGAGCAATTCGAAGCCAAAAACAAGATGAATGACAGATCTCAAGTCTCACCACACACACATTCACAAAATCACATTAACAGCAAAAGCAAAAGACAATGTTGTTCAACAACGAGACATTCAGAGCATCATCAACAAAGGAAAGCTTTGAGTGTTTCCCTACAAAGCTTTAAAATTAGAACAAACTGATCACAATTCCGGGAGAAAATTCAACTACCATTGAACATAGGGGTTTCAGCATAAAAAATCAACGGCGATTCGTCACTCGGGAAACCAAAGCGACTTTTCAATCCAGGAATAAAAAACTGAAACTTTTTTGACGGAGAATCGAAAAAGTAGTAATACCGGATAAACCACGAAACGATGTGTTTGAATCTAGACCATTGTTGCAGTCGCTAGGGTTTACGCTACTCGGAAACTGGGTTCAGAGATTGAAGAAGATTGGCCGGGAAAGGTTTGCGTCTATTATCACATAGATAAAACAAAATAAAATTAAGAATAAAGAATTAAAGATCGTGCGGGATAGTGGTCATTGATTACCTTCCGAAGGGTTTGGTTTTGAGCCGGCCCTAGGTTCGATCCACTCTCTCCTCACAAACACTTAATGCTTATTTACGGCAACATGGCCGTTAGTGGGCCTAATGGGATATAGGGATGGTTAGGTAAAGGCTTTGAATCAAAAATTTAAACAACGACCAGAGAGAACTGTTTCATTCTTTATAAATGGGCCCAAGTCTAAGGATTTTGGAAGATAAGGCCCAAATCTATTCTTAGCGACACGTGGCTCACTCAGGACTTTCTTTCTCACTGTCTTATATTATTAGAAACTTAGCAAATCAAAAATCTCTCATTTTGCAGATCAATCTCTTCCTCGTTTCGGTGTTCCGCCGAGTCTCTCTGTCTTCGTCTGTTTATTCACTTACAAGCGTCTAGCTTCGGGATCTTCGATTTTGATTCAATTTTTTCATATCGCAAAGTTAGTATGTGTATACCAATTTGATTTCTTATTTCCTGAATTCCTCCATTTTTTTCCGAAGATCTGTGATAAAAAAAATTAATCATTTTTTGCTGCTCTGATTTCGTTTGATTCGCATTTCCACAAGCTTATTTTTTCCCTGTATCTTTGAAATATTTGCGTTTTCGTATCCTTAAGATCGGTTTAGAGCTTGAGCTATGGTGAAGGAGAGCGAGTATTACGACATTTTAGGCGTCAAGACTGATGCGTTAGGTGCTGAGATTAAAAAAGCTTATTATATCAAAGTAAGTCTTCTTCTAACTTTGTGTTATCATCAGATTTCCATCTCTATGAGTTTTTAGGTGGATTTTTTCACAGAGCACAAGCTTACTAGATTTGTAGATATGATAATGGAAACTATGTTAAAATCAGACACTGAAACTTTATAAAAAAGCTTGATGTGTTTCCAAATTTGGAAGCTTTTGATTTTAGTTATAAGATCAATTTCTTTGGCTCTGTTTTTTGTGGGCAGGCAAGGCAAGTTCATCCCGACAAGAACCCTGGTGATCCTCAAGCTGCTAGAAACTTTCAGGTAATTCACCCTGGGGAAAAATATATAATCATTGAATAATTACTCTGGATCACTCGAATATTTAGACTGCTCATGTGAATGAAGGTACTAGGTGAAGCTTACCAGGTTCTTAGTGATCCGGAGAAGCGAGCTGCTTATGACAACTATGGAAAAGAAGGGGTTCAACAGTAAGTTTTCACTCTGCTCCCCATATCATATGAAGAAAGTTTTCAGGGATGCAATGGTTGATCCTGCAGCTGTATTTGTTTGCAGGGATGCAATGGTTGATCCTGCAGCTGTATTTGGCATGCTCTTTGGTAGCGAGCTGTTTGAGGATTACATTGGGCAACTTGCTCTTGCTTCAATTGCGTCACTCGACGCAGAGTTAGAATCGCAGGAGCCTGAGATTAGAAGAAAGATGCTTCAAGAGAAGATCAAAGTACGTTGATTTCTTTCTCCTCAACTGTTTTCTTAAGCCCCTCATGTTGATTGTTGATTCCTGCGTGTTTTGTCATGGGAATTGTAACTGTGTGCAGGCGATGCAAAAGGCAAGGGAAGACAAGCTTGTTGCTACATTGAAAATCAAACTTGAACCATTCGTGGAAGGGCAAACCGATGAATTTGTAAATTGGGCTAACGCTGAGGCAAAGCGGCTCTCCACAGCTGGTAATCAATCCTTTCTCAAGCACCGCTCATGAAAAGACGAAAACAAAAAAGCTGATTCTTTGGTTACTACTGTCAGGTTTTGGTGAAGCAATGCTGCACACCGTGGGTTACATTTACACTAGAAAAGCTGCGAAAGAACTGGGAAAGGACAAACGTCTCATGAAAGTACCCTTCTTAGCTGAATGGGTGCGTGACAAAGGCCACCAGATCAAATCTCAAGTCATGGCTGCTTCTGGTAAAATTAGTGAACATAAACAGTTTTTTAAAGTTGAATTCTCGGCTTCCAATATAAGCAGCGGGGTAAAAACGCATTTTTTATTTTCCCCTTAGGTGCGGTTTCGTTACTTCAGTTGCAGGACGAAGTGAGCAAGCTGAATCAGGGAGAGAACAGAGAGGAGCATATTCAGAAAGCCATTGAAGCTAAAAAGGATGCAATGCTTCAATCCCTTTGGCAGATCAATGTGCTTGACATTGAATCAACCTTATCTCGTGTCTGCCTAGCGGTAAGGATGATGATGATACTATTCGTTATTACGTCAATCGTTCCTTTGTAATAACAGTAACTAAATCTTGTTGTCTCTTCTGTTTGTTCCTCAGGTCCTTAAAGATCCAAGTGTTTCAAAGGATGTTCTTCGAGCTAGAGCTAGAGGATTGAGGAAGCTCGGAAACATTTTCCAGGTGAGTCATAGAAGATTAACAAATAAACATGTGTTCTTTCTCCTAAGTCCTAACCTAACAGACTGAAACTCTGGTGTACACATTTTACAGGGTTCTAAAAAACGGTACTCGAGAGAGAACAGTTTGCGTCACGAAGAAGCCGCCGTGAAACTTCACGCCGGCGATTCCTCGAAACCGGCCACGTAAATCAAGAAAGCCATAATACGTTCTTAGCGGTTTGAAACAAAACGATCGGTTTTTAAGATTCTTGAGTGTATTGTAACGATTTCTATTTTTCTTTTATTCTTTTAAGTTCTGAAATTAATATTATGGGAAGTGATGGTTTCGTCTTCATATTCCCTTTCTTCTCTTCTCTGAATCTTTTACTTCCGTGTTGGCTTCACAAAACTCCAGGTCGCGTATCCTGTAAGATAAAAATAGACAGGGACAAGGCTTTTTCTGTATTTTATAAATTGGGCCCTCGAATATTATAAATATTTCAATTTGGAATCTAGTTTTAGTTTCTAAGCGGCCCCATCTAACGACGTCACTACGGAAAGTTGCCGGTTAATTATTCGTCCCCCTCCGTTTTTGTCCTTTAACGTGACGTGGTACTACTCGCCGTGTGTCATTTCAATTCCGCTAACTCTGACGGCGTCACAACGGTTGAGCACTTAACCAAACCGATTATCTTGGTTGAAGGGTGTACATTTTTCAATTATTTTTTCTTTCTAAAATACCAAACGTATAAATTTTTGGAATAAAAGAAAAATATATATTTGGAATCATACTTGAATACTTGAATCATAATTAAGGGTGCGTAAATACTTGAATCATTTGATTATACAGTAGTATATATTATCGTAACTAGTCGGTTCACCTCAGTTCGGTTTGATTTGATTTTCTTATTTGGTACGGTTTTGGGTATTATACCAATACACACATCTACCGAATTCTAACGGCGTGAAATAATCCGTCAGAAAAGACTTGTATTCGTCTCTTTCCCTCTCCTCTCTCTCTCAGGAACAAAGCAAAGCCTCGCAGTGCTTGTTTCTCTTTCATCCCTTTCTCACTCTTAACAGACCCACCTCTATCTCTCTCCCTGAAACTGCCATCTTCCTCTTCTCCGGCCACGTTTTGAGACTTCCGGTAGCAGGTTTGATGCTCATGACTCTCTTAGCATCTGTTTGATTTGTTTTGTAACCCTTTGTTTCTTTCGGAATTTGATATTCGGGTATTGATTTTAGGGTTTACGTTTCTATTTTGGGTCATCTGAACATGGCTTGTAGATTTTCCGGCCTTAATTTCGGATCTGTTTGATGCTAATCATGCCACTTCTGTGTTCAATTGAATTTCTAGCTCTTTGGCTTCCTGAATTACCTTTTAAGTTCAGGATTCTCTTAGTGAAGATAGTTCAGTGATGTAGAGAATCGTGGGCAGTAGATAGGTCGATATGATGCCTTTTCTATCTTTCCTTGTTGAGATTTTTCTCTTAGCGCGCAAGTACGTTCTTCGAACTGTTGCTTTGTTATTTGATCCATGGCTAGTAAGCTCCCAGAGATCTTATCCATGGGCCTCTGCTTGTTGTGCTTGTAATTGATGCAACCTGGACTTTGATTCGTGCTTGCCTGGCTCTGTGATGATTTGATTGTCTGATTGAATTCCTGAATCGTCGTTTCTTAAGTTGTCCATGTGTTGTCTATTTTGCAGTTAAGGTAACGAGAGTGTTGTGGTGTGTTGTACTGACGTTTCATTCGCCGAAGAATTTAAGCACTGTGGTTGCATAGTGCTTAGTTGTGAGCGAGTTCACACGTTTCAGCTATGGGGAATGCTTGTTGTGTTGCTGCTCGAGACAAAATGGTGGTGCCTAATTCATCAGCTGGTGAGAATTTGCAGAGGAGCAATGTCAGGCATTCTCCAACTTGGAGTTTCCGGTGGGATAATAGAGGACGTGTAGCTGGCGAAGAAGCCTCTCTCAGTTGGTTGTCTGATGGGATTAGTCGGGCCGATGGGTCGGAGATCAAATTTGAATCTGCATTTGTTTCATCCGAAGGGTCTCCTTTGGACAGTTCTCGGTCACAGACTTTGCAGAAATCTCCGGCCTCAGGTAAATCATTTCAGCTTATTTTAATGTTTTCTTCTTGGAACTTGAGGGAAACACATGTATGGTGTTACTCACTTGGGACTTTAGGCTTTAGTTATTGTCTCTCGAGTCATGATGAGCAGAAGAGCGTGGCTATGTTTATTGATAGTATTTGTCTGTTTGCTTCTTGGCTTGCTTCTGCATCTTTCTTGATGATAATCTATTATGATGTTCATGAATATTGTGGCAGATCTATCTTTTCCAAGAAATTCTTCCATGGATACAGTCTTCGAACAGGTAAAGTGTGTTTCACCAGAAGCTGATTTCTCTCATATCTTTGAAATTTTACCTTTGTTGATGCATCATCTCTCTTCCGCATTTCTATATGTGTCACAGAAAGAAAATGATTTTACAGAATCTGCTGCACCATCATATCCATCTCCTGCACAATTGTCTCTTTCTCTGGCTTCACAACCATCTTCTTTCCCAACCTCACCGCTTCCGTCCCAGAGCTACTTGCACTCTGCAAGTTCATCGACACAGAAACTGACACAGCGCCCTCGTCTATCAAAGCAAGTCTCAGATGGTCAAATCTATGGACTGAACTTACTAAGTAGAAGCTCAGCAACTGAAGTGAAGCAGGGAACTCCTCTGAGATATGATTCTTCTCAGTGTGGACCATCTGAAGGTTGGTCACTGCAAGCTTTTTCTGAAATGATGTCCTCTTCTCGCGGCAATGAGCCTTTTGCTTATGATAATGATTGCTTTGGGCTTCAATCTGACAAGATAGACCATTATGGCAATCGAATGTCCAAGCCTCAGCAGCAAACCTGTGGTGCTTGCTCTAGACCCTTGTCAGAGAAATCCTTGTGGAGCAGCCAAAAGATATTTATGACCAACGAGCTCTCTGTGTCTGCAATTCTAGCTTGTGGGCATGTCTATCATGGTGAGTGTTTAGAGCAGATGACGCTGGAAATCGATAAATTCGACCCTTCATGCCCAATTTGTACATTGGGTGAGAAAAAAACGGCGAAGCTGTCAGAGAAAGCGATAAAAGTGGAGATGGATTTGAAAGCTAGACACAACAAAAGACTCAGAAATCGAGTTTTGGACAGTGAATTTGATTGCGATGATTTTGTAATGTTTGATCATAGCCACAGGGCAGCAGCAGCAGCAAGCAAGAGCCCTAAATTGGCCTCGAGTTCGAGCGTCAAAAGCTATTCCGCAAAGCCTTTCTTGGCTAGACATTTCTCTTTTGGGTCCAGAGGTAGCAGTAAATCCACTAGAGAGAACCTTCCTGTAAAAAAGAAAGGCTTCTTCTGGACCAAATCCAGCAAAATATGAACTTGTAAGCTGATCTCCCTCTCTCTTTCTCTATATATATAGCTCAGGGGCTCGAATCAGTGAATTACAAGTAAAAGACGATGATTGTGGTTGTTGTTTCAGATTCTGCGTTGCTCTGTACTGTCTGGAGCATAGAACTCGATACACTCGGACACCGTACCATTCAGTTAAGACTGGCTACTTGTTGTTACACACTTTCCTCATTGGCTTGGCTTTTCTTTTATTGATTTCTAAATTTTCACACATGTAAAGTTACAAATTTAGAATACAACATTGGATCATTGGTCTATTAATTATTCTGGCTGTGCATAGATAAGAATTGGACTCTAACGGCAAGCGATTGGCTATTGTTTGTACTACAACATCTACCTACTTGACCTCACTCAAAATTCTTTCTGTGAATATCGACTTGTTTCTCCTTTTTATTGTTGGTTATTATGAAATATATACATAGAAAGATTAACAACAAGCTTTTGAGATACTATATAGGTGGCTGAAACCATCATTTCTACTAAAAAAACTTAAATAAACAAAGATCGTTTTCGAAACACGATCGAAGAGTTGAAAATATGTATGTTTTGTGAAAATTCAAATTTTGGCCACGAGAAAATGATTTATGTCGGGATGAGTAGGCTCGTATAAGAACACACATGTGCCTACGCATCTTTCGTTCGCCATATTGCGGCACGTGTCATGAGCATGCACATGAATTGATTAAAAGATACACATAACGTTTCCTTCAAAGTTCAAACACGCATATGTTCAGGTTATTGTAGAACACGTTTGATTGAGAGGTGAGAAGCTTGTTACTTAGAATGGCTGATCTGAAAGACGAAAGTGGAAACCCAATCTATCTGACGGACCAACACGGGAAGCCAGCTCAGCTGATGGACGAGTTTGGGAACGCGATGCACCTGACAGGTGTCGCAACCACCGTTCCTCACCTTAAGGAGAGCAGCTACACGGGTCCACACCCGATCACTGCCCCAGTCACCACCACCGATACCCCTCACCACGCACAACCTATCTCCGTGACTCACAACCCTCTTGAGCACCATGATCTCCGATGGTTCGGCATTTCCTCTCCAAAACCGGTAAGATTTATTATATATCATCATCCATAATATTATTTATAGAGATGTTACATTATTTGATCCGTATGTCTTTGAAGAAGACGGCGCTTCTTGTCAAGCATAATTTGGTTTTACTGCAATTGTTTAATAGCTTGCAAGTATAACTTACATGAAAACAAAATAACATGTAATTTAACATTTTACCCAAAAAAAAATAACACGTACCATATTGATAATCCGATGCGTTATGCGTATATATATATGTAGACGGATGACGATGGCCAAGGAGCACGGAATATTATCACAGAACCAAAGGTAGGCGGCAACGAACCATCAACTGTGACGACCGTAAGTGGATCAGGACCAGGACCGGTTCACGAACCGCACGTGAAGAAGTCTTTCTTTAGGAAGATTAAGGATAAACTTTCCGGCCACCAATAGGATCCGTGAAAGCTTCCTGTCCATACGGGATGCTAATGTTATCTATTGTGTTTGCATCTAAATTATTACTAAGTGGTAATTAAAATATTTGTAATCACAATCATGGTCTAAATGTTGGAATTTTTGGGATGATATTGCGTATTCCTAATCTTTATTTAAACCTTTTTTTCGTCGACACTGTGACGCTGCTTTCCGTCAATTTCCCTCTCATTGCAAATGTTAGCTCAGTCGCACTTGTTCTGCAACTCCTTCGATCTGATTCCGCCACCGTCTCCGGTGTTGCGGTCTGCGTTTCGATCTCTTCATCTCTCTCGTTCTTCTTATGAAAGCAGTCGATTATCCTTTCTATCGTCTTCTGCAACCGCTGTTCCGGTCTCCCGCGGCCAGATCTCACTGACAATGGCTTCGAACTCAAAACGGCCTGACCTAAGCGAAGAAACTTCTCCGGAACCGAGCGTCACCGACCTGGATCGATTCTCAGCTGTGGGAAATGCACTGGCTGATGCTTCCGGCGAGGTCATCAGAAAGTATTTCCGTAAGAAATTCGACATTGTCGATAAAGATGATATGAGTAAGTCTCGATTGCTTCTCTTTTGCTTAGTAGTTTTGGGCGATTTATGATATACCCAAGAGGTCGGTATCGAGTAAGATTGGTGAATTAAGTGTGTTGTAAACTTATCGCAATTTCTCAGTCAACGTATCTCCCAAACTGATAGTGAAATCAGAGTTTGATTGTCAAGCAACGAACTCGCGTAAGGATTTTTCTGGTGATCGACTAACGTATATTTGTTGTGTCTTCTTATTTGGATCATCTGTAGGTCCTGTTACAATCGCTGATCAAATGGCTGAAGAGGCAATGGTATCGATTATATTCCACAACTTCCCTTCTCATGCTATGTGAGTTTCCCTTTGATTATTTTGATTCATTTTTAAAAAATCGACTCTGTCCCTCTTTTGTATGATTATAAAGAGGTGAATGCTTGAGCTATGGCTCTGCTAATCAGAAGTTGTGAATTTGTTTTTCCTCCAATATAAATACACCTTGATCGCTCTCTTTCCTTGAGCTCCAGTAGATGAATGGATAAGAAAACTGCAGTTTTTGATCACAGCATCTAGCAGTCCATGTGTTCATCTTTATTCACATTGTAAAAGCTGATACTGTAGATATGGTGAGGAGAAGGGTTGGAGATGCAAAGAGGAATCTGCAGACTATGTTTGGGTTTTGGACCCAATCGACGGAACAAAGAGCTTTATTACAGGTAAACACCTTTCTTCTAATATTTTGCCACTCTTATTGTCTTGTCAAGGTTTTGAGGATTTGATTGTGCAAATCAATTGGTTCGTCTCAGGGAAACCGGTGTTTGGTACGTTGATAGCTCTGCTGTACAAGGGTAAACCGGTAAGACACCAGACTCTGTTGTTATTTGCAAGCTTCGCATATAATTCATATGGGGAATTCATATTGCCTAGATATAATCTGTTTTGTGTCATCTGTAAACTTCTGTCAGCGTTTATGGACTTCTATGATTCCGAGGATTTGCATTTGGGATTATTAAACTGACCTTGTTTTCCCTTTCAGATTCTAGGTCTAATTGATCAGCCTATTCTAAAAGAGAGATGGATAGGAATGAGTGGAAGAAGAACTAAATTAAATGGCGTTGATATCTCAACGAGGTCTTGCCCAACATTATCACAAGCATACTTGTAAGTTTGCGTTACTTCTGTAGTCAGGTTTTTCAAGGAAATAGCCTGAAAAGATATGTGATGTCTCGTGTTTCAAGAAGGCAAAGTATACTCTTAGATCTCACTTTTTTCTCTTGTCATATTTTGACTGTCCAGATACACCACAAGCCCACATCTTTTCAGTAAAGAAGCAGAGAAGGCATTTGCTCGAGTTAGAGACAAGGTCCTTCTCTATTACTCTTAAGGAATATTAGTTAATTTGGGGTCGTTTCTTGGGTGGCGCATAGTACATGCAAATGAAACCTATTTGAAGACTTCCATATGAGCATTTGAAGTGCTGCCAAAATAACATATCTCACCCTGATTCCCTTTTATTTTCTGTTCTGTTCATTTCCATGTTGTTCACAAGCGAATGGCTTTCCCTTCTGGCTTATTAAATTTTATTGTAACAGGTAAAGATGCCATTATACGGCTGTGATTGTTATGCTTACGCTCTTCTGGCTTCTGGATTTGTCGATCTTGTTATTGAATCTGGTCTAAAGGTAAAACTTCGCCTTCAGAATGACGTCAAAAGTAAATGCCTCATGTATCATTCTTCAAATGGTACTGTCCGTTCACATCATACTAATCGAAGTGAATGTTATTCTTCACCAGCCATATGATTTCCTTGCTCTGGTGCCTGTAATAGAAGGCGCTGGAGGTACCATAACCGATTGGAACAGTAACCCTCTTCTGTGGGAAGCTTCATCCAGTGCAGTTGCTACAAGTACGTCTAATATTCCACAAAGCTCTGTTTCTTGCTCTTCTTATGTAGTTTCTTACAACCCCTGAAAGTTGGAACAATCTAACATCTCCACGTTTCCTTTGGTCACAGGCTTTAATGTAGTTGCAGCAGGAGATGCAGACATTCATCAGCAAGCATTGGAGTCACTCGAGTGGCAGTGAACAGCATTGCTGGTATTTTAACTTGTTACTTAAAATGTTTCTTGCTTCATGATGATCATTAGGGATTCCTTGCTTGCGTTCATATTTGCTTGTTTGATAAAAGAACTGATAGTGAGATGGCCAGAGTTTTTCAGTTCAAGTTTTTTTTTTTTTTCTGTTTTCCTTGAAATAGGGAACCAGAGTTGTTTTATTTTTGGCCATGTTCTAAATTGTCTAGATAACAGAATTAGCAATTTGCTAAAAAAAGACCATTGACTATCATCAATGATCATATCCTCCACTCAAAAAACTGGCCGCACATATAACAACTCACGCTTTGTCTCTTTCATGACCTTTTTTTCCTCCCTGTTTTCTTCAACCACAAGCTATCCAACAAACTCCCTCATTCCTTCTTATCATTTGTTCTTCCTCATCCCTCTCTCTTCTCTCTCTCCTTCCCACCCAGGAGGGATGGAGACAAGAAAGAAACCAAACATACTCATCACGATTCCCATCTTTCATTTCTCTCCAAAGCCTTCCATGGCTCTCTTCCTTGCTATTCTCCTCTTCCTCTCAGGCCCTGCCGCCGCTGCTGTGGGACCCGCTACCGGTTTCAAACCTGCAGATGATATTCTCGTAGACTGTGGAAGCAAGTCGTCGTCCAAAACCCCTGATGGAAGAGTCTTCAAGAGTGACCAAGAGACGGTGCAATACATTGAAGCCAAGGATGATATTCAGGTCTCGGCCCCACCTTCAGACAAGGTCGCTTCTCCTATCTATCTAACCGCAAGGATCTTCCGCGAGGAAGCCACCTACAAATTCCATTTGACCCGACCCGGTTGGCATTGGGTTCGCCTCCATTTCCTGGCCTTCCCCAATGACAAGTTTGATCTCCAACAAGCAACGTTTTCCGTTCTGACCGAGAAATATGTGTTGCTCCATAACTTCAAAATCAGCAACAACAACATTGATAGCCAAGCTGTTCTCCAGAAGGAGTATCTCGTCAACATGACGGATGCGCAGTTCTCCCTCAGGTTCAGACCTATGAAAAGCTCTGCAGCGTTCATCAACGCCATCGAAGTTGTCTCAGCTCCGGACGAACTGATCTCTGATTCCGGCACCGCCCTTTTCCCCGTCAACGGTTTCTCGGGCCTGTCTGACTACGCGTACCAGTCCGTTTACAGAGTCAACGTTGGTGGTCCCTTGATCATGCCTCAGAATGACACATTAGGAAGAACATGGATTCCTGATAAGGAATTCTTGAAAGATGAGAACATGGCTAAGGACGTCAAGACGACACCTTCCGCAATCAAGTACCCTCCTGGTGTTACACCTTTGATTGCTCCACAGACGGTTTATGCAACAGCTGCGGAAATGGCTGATTCTCACACCATTGCTCCTAATTTCAACGTCAGCTGGAATTTCCCCTCGAACCCGTCGTTTAACTACTTCATTCGCCTTCATTTCTGTGACATCGTTAGCAAGTCTCTCAATGACCTCTACTTCAATGTGTACATCAACGGGAAAACTGCCATCTCTGGACTGGATTTGTCCACCGTCGCAGGCGATCTCGCAGCTCCTTACTACAAAGACATTGTTGTGAACGCGACGCTTATGGGCCCTGAGCTCCAAGTCCAGATTGGTCCCATGGGAGAAGATACAGGTACCCAGAACGCGATCTTGAATGGAGTTGAGGTCTTGAAGATGAGCAATTCCGTGAACAGCCTTGACGGAGAGTTTGGAGTTGATGGTAGAACCACTGGCATGGGGAAACATGGGATGGTTGCAACCGCGGGGTTTGTGATGATGTTTGGAGCTTTCATTGGCCTTGGAGCCATGGTTTACAGGTGGAAGAAGAGGCCACAAGATTGGCAAAAGAGAAACAGTTTCTCCTCTTGGTTGCTTCCGATACACGCCGGTGACAGCACTTTCATGACAAGCAAAGGTGGCTCTCAGAAATCCAACTTCTACAACTCCACTATGGGCCTGGGCCGCTATTTCTCGCTTTCAGAGCTTCAAGAAGCCACCAAGAACTTCGAAGCATCTCAGATTATCGGTGTTGGAGGATTCGGTAATGTCTATATTGGAACCCTCGACGACGGAACCAAAGTTGCTGTCAAGCGAGGTAACCCACAGTCTGAGCAAGGAATCACTGAGTTTCAGACAGAGATCCAGATGCTTTCGAAGCTCCGACACAGGCACTTGGTCTCCTTAATTGGTTACTGCGATGAAAACTCAGAGATGATCCTAGTCTATGAGTTCATGTCCAATGGTCCGTTCAGGGATCATTTATACGGGAAGAACCTCGCTCCACTAACCTGGAAACAACGACTCGAGGTCTGTATCGGATCTGCTCGTGGGCTTCACTATTTACACACGGGAACTGCACAAGGGATTATCCACCGTGACGTCAAATCAACCAACATCCTTCTTGACGATGCTTTAGTTGCCAAAGTCGCTGACTTTGGTCTCTCTAAAGATGTAGCCTTTGGACAAAACCATGTCAGCACGGCCGTGAAAGGAAGTTTCGGGTACCTTGACCCGGAATACTTTAGAAGACAGCAACTTACTGATAAATCTGATGTTTATTCATTTGGTGTCGTTCTTCTAGAAGCTCTGTGCGCAAGACCAGCCATCAATCCTCAGCTACCAAGAGAACAGGTTAACTTAGCGGAATGGGCTATGCAATGGAAACGAAAAGGACTGCTCGAAAAGATCATTGATCCTCATTTGGCTGGAACGATAAATCCTGAATCGATGAAGAAGTTTGCGGAAGCTGCAGAGAAGTGTCTCGAGGATTACGGTGTTGATAGGCCAACAATGGGAGATGTTCTGTGGAACTTGGAATATGCTCTTCAGCTTCAAGAGGCGTTCACTCAGGGCAAAGCCGAGGAGACTGAGAATGGTAAGCCAGTGACACCTGGCTCAGTGCCGCCGGCTGCTCCAACTCCAACCACTCCTTCAGCCACTGAAAATGCGGCGGCTAGTGTTCCGGTTTCTTCCAAGGTGGAAGAGAACAATGGCACAGCAGAGGTTCAGGCCGTGGACGAACACTCTGGAACAGCCATGTTTACTCAGTTTGCTAACCTTAACGGAAGATAAAACAAACTTAATTTATAAAAAAGACAAAACAACACCAAAACGAATTTGTTGTTATATAACAGTAATTGAAATAGAAAGAAAAAAAAAGTGATATGTTTTTTTCTTTTTTATGTTTTTATGGTGGTTCGGGGGATGTATGTGATGTTTATATTTTTTGGATTGTATTTCGTCAAGTTTATCTATTTTTTTTGTTTTGTTTTGTATGAATTGTAACTTGTGGGTGGATTTTGTATATGCATGTATACTACTAAATGCTCTGATGCATTTATCTTCTTATCCTCCTTTATTCTAGTTGTTAATATAGGCCCTTGTTAATATTAAGTTACAAATACAAACTTCAATTTGAAACCTAATTGTGTGTGAATCTTCTCTAGGATGGTGTGTGTGAATCTTCTCTAGGATGGTGTGTAAACTGGAGGACAATGTGTTTTTCCTCCAAAAGTTATAAAATAAATTAGATTGGTAAACATTTCTCTTATTCTGTTGTCTAGTACAAACTCTAGTTAAAATTGCTGTGAAATGTCAACCTTAATTATAGCTAAATTAAGAAAAAGACCTCGATGTTTTGTGTGTGTCATTAACTATTGGAATTAGTGTTTGGTTTGCAACTTGTGTTCGATAATGGCCACAGAAGCCATTTCTTTCTTTAGATGGGTTAGTTTGGTGCTAGTCATTTACTCATGGTAGAGACAGACCCCTGCAATATTTTGTATTAGATAATCGTAAAATGTTTGGATATCAAACTCGTCACAAGTGTTTGTAGGAGAGGAAGTATAGGTGAGAAAGGATGAGAGGTCTATCACAGATTCTGCCAAAAATAAGAGAACCATGAAAGCAGAATAAAATAAAAATCCCAGAAATAGAAACCATTCCCTTCAATTAAGCAAATGAGTTCCCCTTCTCTTTCCTTTTCCTTCAATTAAGCTATATAAATCAATAGCTTAAATTTTCACACAAAAGGCAAATGAGATATCTCTCTCTATCCTACTATAAACCATGGAAAACATAAATGGGCTGATGGCTTTTGACATGGGAGAGCTAAGAAACAACCTTCCCAAAAAGTAAATTTAATCTCATTGGTTATGTGTTTCTTGTTTTGATTATAGAATGCTGGATTAGTTTCTAATTTCGGATTTGATGATAAAAAAAATAGGAGAGGTTTGTCAAGGTACTATTCAGGGAAAGCAAGATCATTCGCCTGTATCTCAGACGCTAAATGCCTTGAAGATCTGAAGAAACCAACCCAACCTCTTGATGATGATGATGATGCCTACAAGAAGAGGAAGAAGAAGAATAAGCAATCATCTTCATCCTCGTTTTCTGCTGCTGTTAACAGTAATGTGAATTTCCAAAGCTACCCTTGTCGTAGAGTCTCTAGTAGCACCCATTGTTCCTCGCCTTGTGTTGGTGCTTAGGAATAATCTAAAACACTTTCTCAGTTTATTACAATACAAATCTTTATGAATGGACCCCTATTCTTTTTTTACTTATCTAAAAGCGTCATGTATGTGGGGGCCATCCACATCACAATTTTCTTTAGACTTTTAATGTTGGTGTGGGTTATCTTTTATCTTGCGCAAATTTAAGTATAGCTTCGCTCCCGTTTGTACAGGAAGAATGTTGGTAATCCTTTTGCATTTGCATATAATATACGAATAAAAAGATAACCGTACGTAGTAAATTATAACATTTGGAAACAAAGTCAAGACAAGTCATAATGAGTAAGGCGCTTGCGTGGCTACTTTTACATGAATCACGACATTGGGAGCGGGGCAGAGGCGCGTACAAGACACGCTCTTCATTTAAGTAGCTGACGTGGTCAATTGACTATCTGACATTCTCTTTACCCCTTTACTCCCTTGCTTTTCTCTATATTCACGATCTTGCCATTGATCTCCTAATCGGACGCTGCTGAGGTCCATATGGTTTCTTCTTACCGTACCCCGCGTCTCAACTGATTATTGTCTCACGATATTGTGATTTCCGTGTCTCCTCCATTGAGAAAACTGATCGCAGAGTCATTTTTCCCTCACTTTCTCGAGAAAAAACTTCCGGCTTCTTTAATCGCTATTCACCTTCAGATGCCCAAGCAAAAAGCTCCTAGGAAGCAACTCAAGTCATATAAACTGAAACATATCAACAGGACGATTCAAGGTTTGTCGTTGCTATTCTTCTTCAGATTTTTTCATAGCTCACCCCATTTGATTTCTTCTCTCTTCCATTGAACAGTTCCGAAATTCGAGAAAATCCCTGGATAATCTCCTTTGTAATTGTAAATTGAGTCGTTATTTATTCGCTTTTGAAGAGGGAGATGCTGTTTTGATGCGGTCGTCGGAGCCGGGGAAACCGTCGTACGTAGCGAGGGTGGAGGCGATCGAGACGGACGCGCGTGGATCGAACGCGAGGATTCGTGTGAGGTGGTATTACCGCCCGGAGGAGTCCATGGGAGGGAGGAGACAGTTCCACGGAGCCAAGGAGGTCTTCCTCTCCGACCACTACGACTTGCAGAGCGCCGATACCATCGAAGGCAAGTGTAAGGTCCACAGCTTCAGTAGCTACACCAAACTCGACTCCGTCGCCAACGACGACTTCTTCTGTCGTTTCGAGTACAATTCCGCAACCGGCGCTTTTAATCCCGACAGAGTCGCCGTGTATGTGTCTCTGTTACCATTTTGATTCTGCTACGTGCTTTACTAGCGAAGAGAAGATTGAGTGATGAACTGTTGGTTTTCACCTGATAGCTCGTTAAATTGTTTGGCTTTTGAAGTTATATTAGGTGTTGTTTTTATGATTCTGCAATCTAAATTGATTTCTTGTTCATGAAAATAACTTGAGTCAGGGATGCTTTCTTTTGCAATCTAAACTGAGATTTGTTTGTTGTTGCTGCAGGTTCTGCAAGTGTGAGATGCCGTACAACCCTGATGACTTAATGGTGCAATGCGAGGATTGTTCTGAGTGGTAAGTGTTTGCTCGCTTGAAACTCCTTTTAATCTTCTTGACTCCGAATTGCTCGTGTTGTTCCAAGTCTATTCCATGATTTTCTAGAGGATATGCTATTGAGATTACTTGAGATGAATGGATCCGTCATGCCTTTTCTTACTTTGGCGATGCTATTACTTACACATGTATTGTCTTATCTGGTTTATGAATGGCAACAAAAGCTGATACGTCAAATCTAAACGCTTGTAACAACTGTGATGAGGATTCTAATGTATGTTGCTGATTGAGTCGCTGTTAATAGAGTCTCGCTTGGGGTATTCCTGCAGCTAATTTAGTCTGTGACTTGGCTCTTTCACTCATAATATTGCTTGTTGTATGAGATAAAAAAAAAAAGTGAAACGAATGAAGTCACTGGAACAAATATTGATCGATTTGATCTTGGAATTGTTCAGCCTACTCTTTTTTACTTTTTTACATAAAAGAGGGCTTTGTTGTAAATGTCTTTTGTCAGTTACTCTGTTGCCTTTGATGTTACAGGAAACTAACATTGGCTCAGGTTTCATCCTTCTTGTATAGGAACGACAATAGAGGCAGCTAAAAAGCTCGATCATTTCTACTGTGAAGAGTGTTCCCCGGAACAGCAGAATATGGAGAACTCTAATTCAACTTCTAAAATCACAGATGCCAAGGTTGGTATCTCTCCATCTCTCATTTCATCATCCGTAATTTGATGTACCACATCCTGGATAGGCTTAAAATTATACTCGAGATTTTATTGAAACTGGTCCGTATAAAACCATCCCTGCCAACAATGATACGCATACTAAACCAACATAAGACAGAAAACTCCTCTCTCTCTCTCTCTCTCTCTTTAAGTTTAAAAAGACAAGCTTTTGACTTGTTGGTTCAACGAACAGGTGAATACAAAACGCAGCCTGGAGGTAAGCAAGACGAGGAACAAACACACCAAGCGATCAGGTTAACATGAAACCCTCTTGAATGCTATATCTGTGCTGAGATGATTATGATGGTGTAATCTATAAAGGTGTTTGTTCTCTTTCCCTCTCTACTTTTTTTTTTCCTTAAGAACGAGGGATTAGGTCGTTGGTTTGATTGGTGACTTGTTGTGGTATAATCCGTATGTACAGTATATATGGTTTCATCTCCTTTAGCTGTGACATGGAAAATTGAGTGATCAGTTTGTTTATAACAACACAAAACAAAGAGAGAGAGGGTTACTTATCTGTTTGTTTCTTGATTGTAAACTCTAGAAAGAAGTGGTGATTCCAACCAAATTCACCTGTTTCATTTTTATAAATTTCAAAACGCATCATATTCAAAGAAACAATCATCGTCTAAATGTATAAGCAGTAGTTGAATGCCAAACAGTTTTTGATCATCGTGCCTTCATGTTTCACCAAACAACCACGAGATATTAGTGTAATCAATACGATTTTCGGTAATAGAAAAAAAGAAGTAAATAAGTAAATTCGAGACAAATTCTGCAACCAACGCTACAAATTCGTGGTCGCGAGGAATCAGGAAGGGGGATATAATACTAATTTTTAGAAAAATAAAAAGAATTAATTTTGTACAACGCTACACGGCGCTTCTACAAGTTGAGCTTATCCTATTCGACACCCAGTCAGTGTCAGCACGTGTTGATAAATCATTGGTCAACTTCTCTTTCCCCTTGGATAAGTAATCTTAAATGCCGTAAATATCTTCCGATTTTCTCCGATTAAAATAATATATATTTTATCTTTAAAGAAAATGAAACCGAAAGCTGATCTCCAAAGGGAAAAAGACATCTAGCGTCTTTACATACACCTATACATTCACGTTGCGTGTTGAATAGATACTTTCTTCCCCCCCCACCTTGGCCTTAGGGTTCTTCTATATTAATCCCTCTCCCTTCCTCTCTGATTTCTTCAATCGAAATCCATGGATCGTCTTAAGCTTTCTTTCTCCGTTTTCGTGCTTCTTTTCCTTTTCGTCTCCGTTTCGTCCGGGGGGATTCTCCCTGAGACGTCGTCGTCTGACGGCGATGACCTCGTGATCCGGCAGGTGGTTGATGGAGCCGAGCCCAAGGTTTTGTCATCTGAGGATCACTTCTCTCTGTTCAAGAGGAAGTTCGGCAAGGTTTACGACTCCAGTGAGGAGCATGATTACAGGCTATCGGTTTTCAAGGCGAATCTCAGGCGAGCGAGGCGTCACCAGAAGATGGATCCGTCGGCGCGTCATGGTGTGACGCAGTTCTCGGATCTGACTCGGTCTGAGTTCCGGAAGAAGCACCTCGGTGTTAAAGGCGCGTTTAAGCTTCCCAAGGACGCCAACAAGGCTCCGATTCTCCCTACCGAAAATCTTCCGGAGGAGTTTGATTGGAGAGATCGTGGCGCAGTTACTCCCGTCAAAAATCAGGTATTGTCCTCGTGATTATTGTACTCGAACAGTTGATGCCGTATCGAATTCTAGGACTCTGTGTTCGATGATTGAAATTGATTTCTTTACGGAGTTGTATTCAAATTCTATAATGGATGATTTTGCTGATTGCTCTTGGTGAACCACTAGGGGTCTTGCGGCTCTTGCTGGAGTTTCAGCGCCACCGGAGCTCTGGAGGGTGCTAATTTCCTCGCAACCGGCAAACTCGTCAGCCTTAGCGAACAACAGCTCGTCGACTGTGATCACGAGGTTCGACTTTGTTTCACATCCTTCTCTTTTTTTTTTCCAATTACTTTCGAATGGCATTCAACATATAAGATAAAATCTCAACTGTGCTAGATATATAGATGATGCTTGATCAATAATCAATTTGTGTTTATACAAGATGTTGATAGTTTTCCCTCATATATATATTCAGATGATGATGAATCTCAGTATATGTTAGTTCAGGCTGCATATTTGAAATGCTCTCGTCTCTCATCATTGCCTATACTATATGACTGATAATTCTGAACTAGTAATCTCTGTGAAAACGTTGTAATGACTAATAATTGTCCTCATATCACACTTGATGCAGTGTGACCCAGAAGAGGCCGGTTCATGCGACTCTGGTTGCAATGGTGGGCTAATGAACAGCGCATTTGAGTACACACTCAAAACCGGAGGGCTCATGAGAGAGGAAGACTATCCATACACTGGAAAGGACGGCCCGACCTGCAAGTTAGACAAGTCCAAGATCGTTGCCTCTGTCTCCAACTTCAGCGTCATCTCCATTGACGAAGAACAGATCGCTGCAAACCTCGTCAAGAACGGCCCACTTGCAGTAGCCATCAACGCCGCCTATATGCAGACTTACATTGGAGGAGTCTCGTGCCCTTACATATGCGCCAGGAGACTCAACCACGGTGTCTTGTTGGTGGGTTACGGCTCCGCCGGTTACGCCCCGGCTAGGTTCAAGGAGAAGCCTTACTGGATCATCAAGAACTCATGGGGAGAGACTTGGGGTGAGAATGGTTTCTACAAAATCTGCAAAGGCCGTAACATTTGTGGCGTTGACAGTCTCGTCTCTACCGTTTCAGCCACCGTCTCCACCGCCGCTCCTTAGTTAATATATTGACTTACTTCTCGTGATTTGTGTGAGCGACCGCTCTCTTGGCGTCGACTCTCTATTTCTCTCTGCTTTTTTTAAGAAAGATGAAGTTTGTAAATAAGATGCTTTCTCTTGAGCAATTCTATACAATGAATTGAGCATATTTATTCACATGATTTAAAAACTAGCATTAACTGTTGAATCAAGGAAACCAAAAATAAATGTGGTGGATGTGGCATTCTAGAAGCATGTTCCACTTCCCTACTTTGTCTTCCACCATCTCATATTTCGAAAAGAAAAGCTGAAAAAAATAAATGAATACATAAAATTACATTAGTAGTATTTCACTATTTCTTGGTTCCCACATGTGCCCCTATTTTTTTTCCCAAACAAACCAAATTCACACCCAACCTCCTCCTCCGTATTTTCTTCTCCTCTCTCTCTCAGAGCAAACCCACGAAAGCTATGTCGGAATCTGTACTAACGGCGATGTACAGTTGGTTCACACCAACAGTACTCTTCGTATTCCTCAATCTAATGATTGGGACCATTGCAATTAGCTCGTCTTTAACTTCCAAATCCAAGGATCCAAATCAAACTCAGATCCAACGCTCTCCTTCAGTGATTCACCGTCTCAAATCCATAAATTTCTCATCCTTCACTTCACCAGACAAGTCTCATCTCGAGTTTCCTCCCCCGACAACTCCCGACAACAACAGCGAACTCGGTTCGATCGAACAAAATCAGCCTTTCCTTTCCAGATCTCCTTCTGTTCTTCACCGAATCAAGTCTTTCAATCTCTACAACTACATCTCTCAGGAACCCACCACCGTCGCTGAATCTCCGCCGTCGCGGGTGACTGTCGAGGCAAAACAAGAAGAAGAAGAAGAAGAAGAAGAAGAAGAGATCAGCCCGAGTCTTGAAGAGGTTTACAGTAAGCTAAATCTGAACCACGTGGCTCGGACGAAATCTGACACCGAGCCAGCTGCGGGAATCATCCCACCGAAACTTCCCAAGAAGATGAAAAAATCAGCGAGTACCAAGTCTCCTTTCTCTCACTTCGAGGAAGATGAAATCTCCGTCGAGGCTCGTCGCCCGGAGACGGTTAGAGCGACGAGAGTTACGACGGTGGAAGAAGCTGATGAAGAAGTAGATGCCAAAGCTGATGATTTCATCAACCGATTCAAGCATCAGTTGAAGTTGCAAAGGATCGATTCCATCACTAAGTACAAGGAGATGGTGAAGAAAAGAAATGACAAGTGAAAATTTAAAATCAAAGTGCGTTTGTTTCTGTTTCCTTTTTAAGCGTAAAAGATTATAACAGTTTTTCGGATGTATGTGACATGTGTGACTTGGTCCATTTATTAAAAAAAAAAATGCAAGTTATTGTTTTTTTAATGTTGAGAGATTCGACAAATAAAATTTCTGGTTCGTGATCCAAATTTCTATATAAATACATTAAGTACGTAGAGTTGAAAAGCAAACAAGAAAACCAAATTTTGTATATTCATCTTGTACGATATGTCGGATGCCTCAGCTGAAAATGAGATTGTGGAAAGTCCTTCAAAAAGAAGCGAAATTTTAGGAGTAAACGATCGGATCACACGAGCACTATTGCTCAAGTGGGCTATCTTATCCATCTGTGGCGTGCCAAGAGGATGGGATAGTGTAATCGCATACAAAGAAGAAATGAGTTCCAATGATGCTTCCCTTCGATATTTTGGGTTCTTTTCAATGCATCTTTACGTCTTTGGATTGGTTTCTTGCCTTTTCTCTTCGCATCCACCAAACTCAGCTTTCAAAGTCCATCAAATCGTCCTCACCATAGTTCCATTTGTGGTGGGCAAAACTATGTTTTTTTATCGGTTACACTTGGCAGAGATGGGATGTTTGTGTTCTTACATTATGTGATTTAATCGCTTTGATCTCGTTGGCTCAATTGATCTTCGCTATGGATGGGTTTGGTGCTCTCTATGTTTTAATGGTAGCTATATTTGGATCTGCTTGGGGAGTCACCGGTCTATATGTTGATCCTAAGTCACCACAGTAATCTATTCTCTATGTGCTGTCTTGATCACATATTATCAAATCCGGTTTGCTTTATGTGTTTATAATGAGGAGATGATTCCGAACGAGGAAGATCTAGTGGCTCTAATCAAAGTTGAAATGAGGATATGACGTGTGTGTACTTTTCAAAATATTGTTTTTTTTAAATGTTAGGGTAAACGATCCGTTTACACGAGCACTAATGCTTAAATGGGGTATCTTGTCGATCTATGGCGTCGCAAAAGGATGGGACAGTGTGGTTACATACAGAGAAGAAAGGTGTTTTGGCTATGTTCTACTCAGATACTTTGGCTTCTTCTTGGAGACCAATGCAAATGAAAGATGATTATAACAGACTATAATAGTTGAAAATAAATTAATAATATTATTTTTCGATAGCTATTAAAAAAACCTGGATGCTTTTACACGGTTAAAAAATGGATTGGTCTGATCTATTCGCTAAACAAGTTTCGTGATCCATTTAACCTGCTATGGATTGGTTCAGTTTGGCTTGACAAGTTAACAGCACTAACTCCATCTATTTAATTTAAACCAACATAAAATATAAATAATAAATGCTCAAAAATTATGTTATTTAGAAGGATGTTGTTAAGAATACTTAAAAATCACCACGAAAAATTCTAAGAGGATTTTCATTTTATCAGAGAAAGCACAAGAAAAGGTTCGGATTTGGTGCTGTGCCGGCAGCTATTGTCTTCGTGAAGCATCTCCTTAGTCCTTACCTCCGACTGCTGCGAGTTCTGCCGTACGCGGAAGAGGAGATCATAGGCGAAAGCGAGAAAGACCATCCTACGCATAATTAAATGATGTTTAACTATATATAAGGTGTATATTTGCAATGAATAAATGATGTTTATATATTATTATTATCATTGGCCGTCAAGTTTTTTTTTTTTTTTTATTGTTATCATTGCCCAAGGCAACCAGATTTAAATTTGGGACTGTATAATCGTTCGAAACCAGATCATACCTTTTCTTCAACTGTAATCGCTCGACGATTTTTGTTTCACATTTTCGATATTGATGTTTGATCTTGCCATTATCTGTCCTAACCCTGAAAGAAGTATTACTATAAGCCTATATATATAAAGTATTACTATTTACTAATAACATATATATTCGATAAAATGGGAAAAAGGCAACAAATGAAGTATATTTTATAAGCAGTATAGACTAAATGATGTATTTGCAATGAATAAATAATGTGTTTGACAAAAAAAAAAAAAAATCTTTTGAATGGTTATATATTTGCAAGGAATAAGTGATATTTATATTATTATTATCATTGGCGTGTTGTATAGATACTTTCTTCCCCCAAATTGGTATTAATCCCTCTCCCTTCCTCTCTGATTTCTTCAATCGAAACCCATGGATCGTCTTAAGCTTTCTTTCTCCGTTTTCGTGCTTCTTTTCCTTTTCGTCTCCGTTTCGTCCAGGGGGATTCTCCCTGAGACGTCGTCGTCTGACGGCGGTGACCACGTGATCCGGCAGGTGGTTGATGGAGCCGAGCCCAAGGTTTTATCCTCTGAGGATCACTTTTCTCTTTTCAAGAGGAAGTTCGGCAAGGTTTACGGCTCCAGTGAGGAGCATGATTACAGGATCTAGGTTTTCAAGGCGAATCTCAGGCGAGCGAGGCGTCACCAGAAGATGGATTCGTCGCGCGTCATGGTGTGACGCAGTTCTCAGATCTGACTCGGTCTGAGTTCCGGAAGAAGCACCTCGGTGTTAAAGGCGGGTTTAAGCTTCCGAAGGACGCCAACAAGGCTCCGATTCTCCCTACCGAAAATCTTCTGGAGAGATCGTGGCGCAGTTACTCCCATCAAGAATCAGGTATTGTCCTCGTGATTATTGTACTCGAACAATTGATGCCTTATCGAATTCTATGACTCTGTGTTTGAAAATGATCCAATTCGATGATTGAAATTGATTTCTTTACGGAATTGTATTCAAATTCTATAATGGATGATTTTGCTGATTGCTCTTGGTGAACCACTAGGGGGCGTTTCAGCGCCACCGGAGCTCTGGTGGGTGCTAACTTCCTCGCAACCGGCAAACTCGTCAGCCTTATTCAACGGCAGCTCGTCAACTGTGATCACGAGGTTTGACTTTGTTTCACATCCGTCTCTCTTTTTTTTCCCCAATTACTTTCGGATGGCATTGAACTTAAAATCTCAACTGTGCTAGATATATAGATGATGCTTGATCAATAATCAATTTGTGTTTATACAAGATGTTGATAGTTTTCCCTCATATATATATTCAGATGATGATGAATCTCAGTATATGTTAGTTCAGGCTGCATATTTGAAATGCTCTCGTCTCTCATCATTGCCTATACTATATGACTGATAATTCTGAACTAGTAATCTCTGTGAAAACGTTGTAATGACTAATAATTGTCCTCATATCACACTTGATGCAGTGTGACCCAGAAGAGGCCGGTTCATGCGACTCTGGTTGCAATGGTGGGCTAATGAACAGCGCATTTGAGTACACACTCAAAACCGGAGGGCTCATGAGAGAGGAAGACTATCCATACACTGGAAAGGACGGCCCGACCTGCAAGTTAGACAAGTCCAAGATCGTTGCCTCTGTCTCCAACTTCAGCGTCATCTCCATTGACGAAGAACAGATCGCTGCAAACCTCGTCAAGAACGGCCCACTTGCAGTAGCCATCAACGCCGCCTATATGCAGACTTACATTGGAGGAGTCTCGTGCCCTTACATATGCGCCAGGAGACTCAACCACGGTGTCTTGTTGGTGGGTTACGGCTCCGCCGGTTACGCCCCGGCTAGGTTCAAGGAGAAGCCTTACTGGATCATCAAGAACTCATGGGGAGAGACTTGGGGTGAGAATGGTTTCTACAAAATCTGCAAAGGCCGTAACATTTGTGGCGTTGACAGTCTCGTCTCTACCGTTTCAGCCACCGTCTCCACCGCCGCCCCGTAATTAAGCCCTCGTTAATAAATTTAACTTACTTTTCGTGATTTGCGTAAGCGACCGCTCTTCGCGTCGACCCTCTCTGCTTTTTTTAAAGAAAGATGAAGTTTGTATATAAAATGCTGTCGAAGGCAGCACGATCAGCGATATGAATGATCAGCGATATGAATGGGCTGGTTAGGCTATTGTAATTTAAATCTAAGTTTGGTTTCCAAATGGGCGCTGTATTAGAACAATCTGAATGGGCTGATTAAGCCCTTATAATTTAGTTGGCCTTCTAGGTGGGCTGATAAGATGAATATGAATGGACTGACTGGGCCCTGAGATTTATAAAGTTGGGCTTTTAAATGAGCTTATTATCAATCTGAATGATTCGATTGGGCCTATGATTTTTAAAAGTTGGGTTTTTAAATGGGTCGATTGGGCCATGAAATTTTCAAAATTGGGCTTCTAAATGGGCTTATTGGGCTTTATGATTTTCAAAAAATGGGCTTTTAAATGGGCTGAGATTAATATGAACGGGCCGAGATTGGGCCCTGAGATTTACAAAGTTGGGCTTCTAAATAGTTCGATTGGGCCTTATAATTTTTAAAAATTGGGCTTCTAAATGGGCTGAGATGCTCGAGATTGGGCCTTGAGATTTACAAAGTTGGGCTTCTAAATGGGCCCATTGGGCCTAATGATTTTTAAAATTTGGGCTTCTAATGGGCTGAGCTTAATATGAATGGGCCGAAATTGGGCCCTGAGATTTGCAAAGTTGGGCTTCTAAATGGGCCGATTGGGCCTTATGATTTTCCTAAATTGGGCTTTTAAATGGGCTGAGATGGGCCGAGATTGGGCCCTGAGATTTACAAAGTTGAGCTTCTAAATGGGCCCTTGGGCCGTATGATTTTCAAAAAGTTGGGCTTCTAAATGGGCTGAGTTTAATATGAATGGGCGGATATTGGGCCCTGAGATTTACAAAGTTGGGCTTCTAAATGGGCCGATTGAGCCTCATGATTTTTAAAAATTGGGCTTCTAAATGGGCTGAGATTAATATGAATGGACCCCCATATTTTGAGCTTCTAAATGGGCCGATTGGGCCTTATGATTTTCAAAAATTGGGCTTCTAAACGGGATGAGATCAATCTGAAAGGGCCGATTGAACCATCGTTGTTACAATAATGGGCCCTAATAGATCAACGTGAATGGGCTGGTTGGGCACTTTGATTTTACTTAATTTCGGCTTTATTAGATCATTCTGAGTGGGTTTCTTGGGCCCTGATGATTTACTTCAAGTGGTTTTTACCTGGTTGAGCAAAAAAATACTGGAAAAGGTACAATTCCTCGCATTATCCACAGCTTATTATTTAATTCCAAACAAAACACAACAACAAAATGGGGTTTGCCTCGCACATATCCCACATTCTTCCCCTCTCTGTGTCTAAAAGAAAAGGTATCTCCGCACAGGCAAATAAATAAATTTATTTTGACCATTTAATACGGAGACAAGGGGAAAAAATAAATTCGATTTAAACAAAAAAATAAATAAAAGTTGTCTGTACGGACCTTAATATATATGCAAATTGCAGAGAGGAATGAGTCATCACCAACAACATCATCACTCGTCCTCGTTTGCGGTGAGAATGAAAGTGAAAGGGGCGAACTTGTAACCATCTCCTTCGTAGAATTTGTTCTGAAACTCGACCCAGTGGAGACGCAGCGCGTGAAGGAACGCGCTCAGTGTCTCCATCACCAGCAGTACTCCCACGGTGGCGAATACGAAGACGACGATCCCAACGATCAGGATCAACACATTGTTGTAACTGTTTTTGCCAAAGAGACACAAAGATCGATTAAGTGATTTTGCTAATCATCCACACATTATTAATTAGACACAAAGATCGATTAAGTGGATGGATGCATACCCCCAAGCGAGAAGGAGGACCTTCTCATAGAAGACTGATGATAGCTCTGAGTGGGCAAGACTGAAACGAAAACGGATATGGACATTATTAGTCCATAACTAGTATATATATAGCTTCTACTACTCGATATGACGAAATGAAATACCTGAGAGCCCATAGTCGCAGGTAAGAGGCGGTGTTGGAAACAGCTCCAAGCACAAACTCTATGGTGTGAATCAGCTGATGCACAAATATCTCGCTAAATTCAAACTCCTCGTGTCCATGGGCTCCTCCGTTTGCCTCTACATGAAGACTCTCATCTGTCTCCTCAATAGGTGCGTATGACTGGCCTTGATGCCTCTGGAGAAGTAAACCGTTTAAGACAACCAGCAAAGGGGGCACAAGACCTTCGTAATAGAAACTAAAAAAGAGAAGAGGAAAGAATCTCACAGCCTCATGTTGTTTCTTCAAGATGAACGGCTTCGGAAGCAACATACACGGAACAGAGACAAGAGCCAGAAAGAGAAGCACAAGCTGAAAAATGGGAAAGAAAGGTGATGAGTGAAACAAAACGTATCACATGCTCTCTTACATCTCGTAACAGCAATTGCTAGGCAGATATCCTAACCTGCACTGTTTTCTGGTGAGGGAAAAGTTGATTCTCTCCTAACTCATCGGTTGGGCTCAGGAACATGTATATCATTACATGATACAAATCTGCCTGAGAACCACTGCACCACTTTATGATGATGAGGACCGAGAGATAACCAAACAAGCTGTTCAAGAATATCATCTGGGGAATGAACTGGAACCTGCAAGCCCCCCAAAAATTAGATGTCTTGGCGATGACTAATAGAATTGGATAGAGAGCAAGCAGCTCGCCACGGGTACCATGCCAAACAGGATATACCATATATTTACACTCGATTTAAAGAATTTTGCATTGAAGTAGCTCATTAATAATAGAAAGCATCAGCTGAACTTACCATATATTTACACTCGATTTAAAGAATCTTGCATTGAAGTAGCTCATTATGATTCCCAGGTTCATTTGAGAAACTCCGAGAAGGATTGACATTTTCATCTTCAGCGAGTTCAGGAATGGCAGCTCGCTACGGGTACCATGCCAAACAGGATCTAGACCAAATGGATAAGTGTCCCTGACCTTTATCAAACCAATTGTTGTAGCTTCGCTGAACATAGAGCATACGAGAAAGAAAAGAAAAAAAAAACTCAGAACTACAAAGTATTTGCCGACTACTAATATTCTTTTGTATTTATATAAATCTGAACTTTTAGAACTAATCTGCATACCTGCATGAGGCATCACGGCAATCATATGCTGAGGGAGCAAACAATGGGTATGGTATAGAGAAGAACTCGTTGTAGATTAAACCAGTATATATTGAGAACAATGACATCATCATAATGACATAACGGCCACCAAAAGCCATTTCCATAATATCCCCAAGTTTCTGCGGTCAAGAAGCAACGATTGAAGAGTTAGCATCTAAAACTTGCAAGAACACTACATCAACAGTTCATCAAAATGCATATTAGAATAGACTAATATACTCTTAAAAATTGTCAAGTGAGTTTCCCTATGCTTTCATATTTGCATGCAACTCCAAAAGAAAACAGACAGCTATACATCAGCAGGTTCTGCTGCTGAGATAGAATTCAATCTCGTGCTCACAGACAGAACATAGGTAACATCAATTGGAGTATTACCTGGCTGGACAGTTTCTTTTCTCTCAATATCAAGTACATCGTTGCAAGCAGCAAACATATTCCATGCCCCCAGTCACCAAACATAACAGCGAAAAGGAAGGGGAAGGTGACGATTGTGAATACACCTGGATTAGCTTCCTGATACTTGGCCACACTGCAGAGTGGTGATCATAGAAAATTGATCAGAGGAAACTATGACAGGACTAAACGCAGTCTACACCACAATTTCTTATAATACCAAAGGCTATTTCCTACTTCCTCAACTGAGTCAGAAGCTCCAGAAAGACACTTACCCGTACGCATCAACAATTTCCTGGATTGCAGAAGTAAATTTGTTTGTGCGGAAATAAGTTGGTGGCAACTCTTTGGTCCTCAGAACTTGGAATATTGATCCAACTTGAGAATTGGAGTCAACTGCAGCACGCTTTAATGCATCTTGAATCTGCACAAACCAACTTTTTTCTAATTAAGTATTCTGAATCGATACATAATTGTAAACTCACTATCACGCAATATATCATTCTATATTGCAATTGACAGTGCTAAAAAAAAGAGAAACAGCTCACTTCGTTTGATGCAAAAACAGGACTCCAGCCCTCGGCCACAAGGCACTTCTTCGTCACATCAAGACTAAGCATGTTCAAAGTATGATAGATAGCTTTCTCTTTGCGTACCTGCAATTGGTAAATAAAATCTTGACTTCATCTTGCCTGGATTAGAATAAATGGGTCAACAAAGACCGCACAACATTGATCTACATAGGATAATACCTTGAGGTTCCATTGCTCAAACTTATCTCCAATGGTCTGTAACAATATGTTACGTTGACCTAACCCAGCATCTATGGTGGTTTTAAGCTCTGTTAATCGACCTGAAACCTGAAACATGTTGAAAGAACTAAACATAATCAGACAGATTCTGGGTCGGTAACATCATTATAAGGGTGTCATAATGAAAATGCTAGCTCACGGTACACTGTTACATGGATGCTAACCGACTTTAAAACTAAGGGGACGCAATTTCAGTGCATCAATACATTATGTTGTCATGCATTAGCTTACTAACGAATACGGAAACTTTTGTTATCATCTATGGGAAATAAATAGTCTATAACAGCAAAAAAAAATCGTGGAAATAATATATATACCACACCTATCAGCAGGAACATTCACAAAGAGATAATACGTACCTCGGTTATCATTTGAGCTTGTTTTCCGAGGTCCTCACTGAAAGGATAGCGATTAGCCCCAAAAGCTTCGCATATTTTGAGAATTTTGCTTTTTGCTCTTTCCCCGGAATAGAAAACAACAAAAACATTTTTCTCAGCCTGCAATTTTTTCAAGTTAAAAAAAGAAGAAGTAAGTTTCGATTGAGACAGAAAAAAGTATATTTGTTTTCTAACGAGATCAGCATTCCACATGTCTTGGCTTTGTAGATCAAAATGGTAAACCACATAGGCAGTTCTATATTTCAAATATCTAACATGTGCATATGAGAGCAGATATTATGAAAGGAAAGAAAGCTGAATTCCTGTATCAGTATAAGAACTTGCATCCTGTGAAAGAATTTAAGAGAAAAGCAGAAGTATATAACCTTCTCCCCAGAGTTGGGATCAATGACCGGTTCCTCGACGACAGACTGGCGAATAAAGATGTTTCCCCTAGTAGCACGGAATAGAATCCTCTCAAACACCATAGACTTTTCACGAGGTACTAACCCGGTGAGAAATCCAAGCTTTACTTGCTTTGTCGAATCAATGGACTTCTCCTGTTTAAAAGGAACTATCGTAACTGTTAATAACTAAACAAGAAATTAGGAAAAAAAAACTTTCAATAGGAGAATAGCTGTCGTACTTCCTGCAACAAAGGAGACTCGAGCAGGTCTTCACTCGCTTGTTGTGATTCTGTGTCTCTCTGTTGAGCCGTGGCACTTCTATGAGCAGAAGAAAAGAACTCCCCAGCCTGAAAAGATGCACATGCACATCCATGGAGTCAATCATAACATCAGAAGCCTACTTATCACCATCATGACACGCCTTAATACCTTAAGTTTTACCTTATGGTAAATAAAGACATACAGACCGATAATTACAAAGTTCATTACAAATACTCCTTGCGTAATCCAGCATAACATCTTCAAAGCCGTGAACTAAAGAAACTGAAAACACATACCTTCTGAAGAACCAATTTGTACTCCATAAGCTCATTATATGATCGCTGCAACTTGTCATTATTAGAATTGATTTCAACAAGTTCAGCTTCTAGCTCTCCAAGCTTTACCTGAGAAGCCAGAAAGAAGGGAAAAGGTATTTCCGTGAGAAAATCCAAAGCATGAATGACATCAAAAATGAAAAGCAAGTATCTTCATTTTACCTCTACATCATCCAAGTCGATATCATTTTCTTTCTCTAGCATCTCTTTGGCCAAAACTCCTGCTTTTGACATTTGATCCTTGAAGAAACGTATCTTACGAGCCATCTCTCCACATCTTTTGATCTTGATCCATCAAAAGCGAGAGAAACATTATCAGAATTGTAAGATGTACTCTCCTATAAGATGATTATATGAAAGAGATCGTACTAAATTCCTACACAGTCACATAAGCATGAATTTACCTGAGCTGCATAAGTACGTTGAAATGGGCTCTTCTCTGAATTAAGCTGAAATTCACAATAGGAAAATGGATTATAAGAACAGAGTTGTTCACTATAAACGCCGAAGACCATTGACCAAAAATCTGTGGTGAGGAAAATCTAGATCTCATCATCTCTCAAGATCTCAAAACAAACGCCAAAGTCAACATGATTAACAATGGGGGAAAAAATAACACATTCAGGCGCATAGATTTATGTTCAAGACGAGCACAAAAAGATCGCCATATTCAGCTAAGAGCTAGAAATAGATGCGTCAACTCCTATGAATACTGAATGAAACCTAGGAGGGGTCCCGATGACCCGTGAAAATGGCCATCAAAGGTCCAATTTCTCAGAAAATCGTTCGCCAGGTACGGATTGCAACGAAATAAAGAAAATGCACGATCAAATACGCCAATTACATATCTCGTCAACGAACAGGAGATAATCAGAGAGAGAGAGAAGGAGTACGCACGTCCTTGAATTGAACGAGGCCTAGATCCCCAAGGTAAGAGACGGTAAGATGAGCCGATTCCATGGGAACAATGAGTTGAACAAGTTGCATCGGCTCTGACCGCATCAGATCCATCGGCGGACAACAACCACCACCGCCGTTTTCCCCCATCGATTCTACTTTCTCCGCCTTCTTCGTCGATGAATCTAACCAAACGAGAGATAGATAAATGACGATAATGTCAGAGAGGAGGCAAAGAGGGAGGAGAGCTGTAATTATTTGTCTGTCTGCGTCGTCCCAATCGCGTATTTACTTTTATCCCATAATTGCCCCTCGTCGTTGGATGATGATGAGTTCCCAAATTACAATTATACCCTTGCTTAGATAACTTGTGATTGGATAGCATAAACCGGTGTTAACCGATTCTCAACGTTTGTTTCTTTTTAAAATCAAAGATTTACAGACATAAGAGCAATTAGAGTCACTCCTCAAGGTTCTTTTAACCATTTCATTTTCGGGGTAAAATCCAAATGAGAAGCCCATCTCAAGCAACTACATTTGTAAAAAGCCATAGATGATGATGTGAAAACGACATCAGCCCTAATTGGGTGAACTCAAAAGCCATAGTCATAGATGAGAGAAGTAAAGATGTAAACAGGTAACTTATGTAAAAACGAAAAAGCCAACTACATTTGTGAACTTTGGACATCAAATACCTTTGGCAAAAAACCACCAATACCACAAAACACAATCAATGATTAGAGGGTAATCTCAATTATTACGTTTCTATTCAGAGCAAAAGGAAAAAAGGGAGAGCAAAGGGAATTCAAAAATTCTCAGAAGTAGTTAATACATAAGAAACATATAAGGAAAGAAACTAGATATAACAGTGCAACCAAGAAAAAAGTCTCACAATCTGATGGTAAAACATCACAAACAGCTTGAAGTTGCACTGAACATGAAGAAATAACATAAACTATATAGATGATAGAAATAAAGAACAAAACAGAACTCAGAGTGTCTCTTACTTCCGGCAGTGAACGTGAAGAGTAGTCTTGCGAGATAATGGATCTGCAATTGGATCACCGGACTTGAGAAGGAGAACAGAGCAAGCCCGATGCATCAGCACCAATGACTGCAAGATCGCACACGGTGCAAATGTTTCCTTCTTGACCTGGCACGAATCGGGCGGTGCAGTAAGGACATGAGACATCCTTTTGTCCCCTGTAGATCGGTACATAAGTCGCACCGCATATCACAAACGGGTTCCTGAAATCATAGTTTAGCTCGGTTTCATCGGTCATGTTGCGTTCCGCAGCTTGGATAACTTGTCTTGCTGTCTTGGCCTGACTCTCCACGGTCGGGTTTGTCTCTAGTAACCTTCTAGCAAAGTTAGAAGCAGTGGCTAGGTTCCTGGCCTTGTAGCAGACGCTCATTGCGCTGAGAAGAGCGAGCCTTAAGTGGGGAGTTTGGAGGTTACAGTGAGTGAAATAAGCAGCGAGCTCTTGTTGTCGTGTCGGGTCACCTCTCATTTCCCTTCTCTTTAGCTCCATTTGCAGACCGAGGACATATTCTTTCACGATAATGATCAGCTCTTTGACCTCGTCGACTTCTCTTCTCGACTCAACTACCACAAGAGGGATTGTGTGTAGGATAGAGAGGAACACACGCAGAGCCTCTGTGAATTTTCCCGTCGTTGTGGCTTTGTAACCGGCCTTGAGTTTCTCTTCAAGCTGAGAGAAATCATAAACCAGAGCTGGTGGGCCACGAACGTTGGGACTAGCAGATTCGTTCCAGCCACGCTCAATGGCAAGTGACACCACAGGAGAAGAAGAAAGCGCGCGGAGATAGCTATGGCTTCCGGTAAACAGATCAAGGAACATCGATCTCAACGGAGCAAAGTTCTTAATGCCAAGCTGTCTGTGAAGCAAACGCATTGCAGTGTCAAAGCTACCCGCTGCAGCCTGCTCAGCAGCAAGAGATGACTTCTGGCTCCAGATTTGATTCACAGGCATGCCCGGAGTTGGGGTCGCGAACGCCGATGAGCGTGCGTTTGAAGAGATCTTGGGTGTGTCGAGCTCCGGTGGTAATTCTAAGTCATCAACATCCCATCCACCTTCTTCATCGTTCTCTTCAGCTCCTTCTGCATCTTGCATGGAATCTTCCACGTCACCATTCTGGATTCCATCAACATCCAGGTCAAGTTCGTCACCCCACACGCCTTCACCATCTTCTTCATCATCAACAGCCCCTTTCGCACCATTCTCAAGCCCTCCTTCAAATATTCCTTTCATAACTCTAAGAAGAGGCCAATCACCTCCACACATAACAGGGGTTGGGGGCATTAGAAGCTTCGGAGTTTTACCTTCAGGCAACGAGGGCAAATTGTCCCCTAACTCAATTGCCAATCGCTCAGCAACATCATGTAAACCATGAACTGAAGCCGTGATATATGCAAGAGGCAAGTGCCCAGCATTCTCAAGAATCTTAACACGCTCTTTAACATCTCCTAGATAGAGGGCATTGTGAAACTGACCCATGACGTTGTTTTTCACTTCCGCAATCTTCATCAATTTCGACAGCTTGTCCAAATTTCCGGTAATGAGATAGAGGAAAGAAAGCCTCTCAAAGTTCTTGGTCTTCTGGTAAGCAAACTCAACAATTCCAGCATTACCTTGACGAAGAGCCTCCACCCCAAGTTTGTACCACTGATCTTTCTCATTAATCTCTGTAGCTGATGCAACAGCGACGCTGATGTTGCCACTTTCAAGAGCCAGGTTGAATCGGATCCTTTCATCTTCAACGAAATGGAGGGCAACTTCTGGGAATCCTTTCTGCTGCAGATAAGCGATCATAGCCTGCCCACACAGCTGGGAATTTCTTATCATGCTCATGACATGGTCGTACTTCTTTCTCAGCAGTGAAAGCTTGAAAATGTACTCTGTTGCATCGATGGTAATAATCCTGTTCTTCCCATCTCGATCCAAGCAGAAAATGATATTTGCAGTAACCTTTGTGATGTAGATAGGGACGTCGAGAGTTTTGATTATTCCACTATCGCCATTTGGAAGACAATACTTTATATGGTTCAGAGTTGTGTAGATGAAGACACCATTATCATCCCAAGCTCCACTCTTTACACGGATTGTCTCATGAAGGGTGCACTGGTGGACAAGCTTCTTGCTAGCTATAATGATAGTATGCTTGCTGAGCAAAGCCACACTCTCCATATCATTAGACCAGACCACGTACCTAACAAACGGAGTTTGAAGATCACCGAGAACCAGTCTTTGCTGAAGGTCAAAAATTACCACTTTATCCTCAGACCTGCAGAGCAGATTTCCAGTCCCGGCATAAAATATGGCATCGGTAGGTATTGGCAGAGTACCCTTTTTAACCACCTCGTTTTTGAGATTCTTGACTAGCACTTGATTGGTGCTTTTCTCAAGAACAGCAAACCGATTCCGGGCTATGAAAACTGCAGAGCCACCAGTCCCCCTCTTTGCCTCTTGCATAAAGTCACTCCTGCCAATGCTGTCTTTCGGTATGATGTAGAGCTCGTAAGAACCGCCATCCAGATCTGAGCAGATGAGCACTGCGTTTTCTGTCGGACTGTAAGACAAAGTCCTTGGACTTTGGTTCAAACTTGCAGTACCAGGACGCCGTATAGGGATAACTTGTGTGTCTCTCTGTGTCGAGATTTCATAGTACCGCAAAAACCTATCCTTGGCATAAAATAAGGAATCGCCACTCACAGCAAATGCAGGACGTTCTCTCTCAAGCTTGAAGACGATCATTCCACTGTCATGTCCCGCTGCCAGTAGATTCATCTCTGGGTGAACTGCAAGAATCCAGAATCTATCATGCTCGCGGCGGAAAGTCTGAAGTCCAGTTCGCTTCGTAGCATCCCACACACGGATGCTTTTATCCTCAGAGTTAGAGACGATTATGTCCTGCTTTGCGTGGAACATAACTGATGACACATTATTCATATGGCCTCGCAGTGTATCCACCTCCCACGCTTTGGTTTCTGCAATGATATTGGAAAGAAAGACCATCATTAATCTGTACTATGTGACAATCTTGCCTATCAGTGAAAAAAAAGCAGTTACAAATCTAAAAGAATTACCATTCATGCGCCACAACTTTACTTGGCGGTCATCAGCGCCAGAGACAATGAGAGGCAAGGTAGGATGGAAAGACGCCCAGTTTACTCCTCTGTCATGACCTTCGAGCACATACTTAACAATAGCGTCAACACCACCAAAAAGATCAGCATTCATCTGACTCAAACGTAGCAGGTCATCAGCAGGAGATACGGTCTTCTTCCTAAGAGCACCAATATCCCAAACACGGACAGTCTGGTCCAAGGAAGCTGATACGACAAGGTCGTCTTTGGGATGGAAAGAAGCGCACATAACATAATGGTTGTGACCAGTCAGGACAGAAATACAAGTCCGTGATTGCCAGTTCCATATCCGGATAGTCTGATCATCACTAGCACTTACAATCCAAGGGTACTCGTGGTGGAACTGCACTGTGCGAATGTAATCAAGATGCCCGAGAAGAGTGAAAAGGCACCGGTGTGTTTTGTAGTTCCAGACCTTAATCTTGTAATCATCCCCTGCAACACACAATGTATATTTTTATGTTCATTCATAAATATGCAATCAATCATAAATAGGCATAGGGAATCATCTTTCACTAAAGCACACACACAAACTGTTTCTCGGAAAAGCAGAAACCAAGTTAATAAACTCAACACAATCTGCCAATGTACGTTTATGCTTTAAGGTATTATATGAAGTTATGATAGTATCGTATAAAAGAGCAGATAATAAATCGTTAAACCAGCAAATATACGACAATCAAGTATCAACGAACCGATCCAATGCAAAGAAGCCAATCCAAGCCAGAATTTCTTAGATCAAGGAAACAAAAGTATCATAGAGGGAGAGCCGTGTCACAAGTGTAAGGAGAAGAGAGGAAAGAATACCTCCTGAGACGAACAAGGGCTGCGATTTGTGAAAATGAACACCACGAACAGGCCCCTCGTGCTCATCGAACCTATCGATCAACGTCCCCATACGGTAATCCCACAGCTGGATCACACCACTGTGCAAACTCGCCAGGATCCATGGCCTCTTGGCGTGGAAGCTGAGGCCCTTAACTCGGTTACTCTTTGTTTCGAACTTGGTCAGCATATTAGATCGCAGAACTCTATACACAAACCACAACACAGAGACGAATCATGAAACGAAAAGAAGTAAGAGACTCGGAAAAAAAGAAAACAAAAACGCACACGGAATCAAAATTCAGAGGAATTGCAAACAGATCTAAACGTGCGAAACGAGTGAGGTTGAACAGAGGGAAATAGAGATCCACCTCAGATCAGATCAGTGCTCGAGAGAAAGAGACATTACCAGGTAAAGCGTGTGACCGTCGATGCCGAGAGATTCGAAAGGGTTTTGAGATTGAGAATGAGATCGCTAGACGAAGAAGAAGATGAATGAAGGATTTGGGATTCAGATTTTCGCCCAATAGATCTGAGTCCCCCTCTCGTTAGCTAATTTACTTTGATTGGGATGAAGAAAATTACTTGTCCCATTTATATATAAGAGAGGAAAAAGAAAACATTGACACTTAAAATGTTAAAATGCTTAATCTTTTGTACAAGGAAATAATGATAGAGAACGAGAGCTTATTGGTTTGATGATGGGATTTTGTATAGGAAAATAAAGGACATCGACACTAAAATATGAAAGTAAAAACAATATTTTTTTTATTTGTTGAAACACTTGCTTAAGTATAAACATATTAAACTGATGATTATTGGTCTTATGATGTGATTTAGAAGAAAATTATATGTCCTAGGATGGGGTTTTCATTTTGATTTGCTTCATCGCAAAGGCAGAAGGATCTCACATTAGTTAATTTAAGAGTTAAATAAATCATTATAAAAAAAAAAAGTCTGGACAAATCTATTGTCGCACCATATTGAACTTTATTGAGATTTCGAATGGCCATGGCCAAGGCTGCTCGATTGCATTTGAAACACTGTTTTTGGTTGAATGACCTTTGAAAAACTATAATTAACAAGATACATACTGGAAGAGTGATCTGTCGTCTACTATCGTTGAAAAGGAGAAGAAGATTCTTAATGATTAAGAAGTTGCAGAGAAACTTGCTCCCTTAATGATTGAACGAACAAGTTGCAGAAATAGGAAATGGTGACTTGCTTCTGAACTAGTAAAGTCGACTGTCCTTAACCAGAGGTCGAGACATATGATTAGGTTCAGATCGTACCTCTGAAACCTATCAACCGCAAGACTCAAGAGCGGAGCACATAAGCTCTAATGAATTCTCTTTGCGCATGCTAATGACTGATCACACAGGAATATAGCTCTTCTATTTATACTATTATACTCTCTTAACAATCTCTTATGACTCTACAAGCGACTGAACTCTTAAGCAGCTTGCTTCCTCCTGTCCAATCAGCTACTGCCACCTTGTCATTCATCGGCTTCAGCCTCCTTTCCTAACCTATAAACGCTACTCTTGGCTTGAATCTTGATCAGCATACTACTGTCTTCATTAGCCGAAAATCTTCAATCTTGCTCAAATGCATAAGTGAATTTTGCAGTTGAACTTATCAAACCCGTAACAAACTCCAATACACACAAAGAAAGTTAATATAGAGACTAGCCTCGATTGCAATTTCACCTGGTGCCGTGTGAGGAAACGGTTCTCTAGCCAAGTCCGAGACTGGAAGTGCTCTTGTGCTCTGACAGAAATCGACCGGGCTTCCTACTATGGGCTCAATTTAATTAGGCCCGAACAATTTACTAACCGTTATATACTTTTAAAAAATGGACCAATATATGGCCCATGATTGATATTCAACAAAGAATCGCCATTTTGTTTCAAATTATATTTCTAGGTGTCCAAATCATATAACAATAAGACAATTGTATTGATAATCAGGAGAAAGATCATGCAACCGCAACGAGTAGTAATGTAAACGCAAAAACATTGATCACACTTTATTTTTCTTGCTGGAAAATTAATCATAAGCGGACCACATAGATTCAAACGCTTTTTTTTTTCTTGTGAAGAAACAATAAAAAAAATCTAAAGCGGGGCCGGAATTATACGTATAGTAGTATACACTGAGATCTACGGAATTTGGACGGACAGGATTCAATAAAGCAAGAAACATGTCAGAAGATGGTCCACGAAGCCATTGCTGGAATTAAGATAAACGATGAATTAATTACTCAACTCATAAAAATTGACGCCCATATTTCCACCGACTGAGAAGACAAAATAAATATTAATGTGACGATATTAAAATATATATATATATAATAATAATAATATGGCAATTTAGAGATTTTAAACTTGGCTAGTAAAAAAATAGAGATCAAAATATAGTCTTGTGTTAAGTATTAACAGAGAGTTCGAGTAAGCTTTATAGTAGATAACAATTTTTATAACGAAACTGTTAGTGTAGTACAATAAAAAAAGGGAAAAGAATTACTGCATTATTAGTTTTAATACAATTACAATAATATCGATAAATGATTGGATTTTCTCTTGTAAAAATATATAAAAGCAAATTTGAAGTAATTCGAGTCCATTGATAAATGATTGATGGTATTAATTAATTGGTAAAGGTCCCATATATCCTATTTTTAAAGGAATGTTTGAAAAGTGCAGGAAGAACCTTTTCAAAAAGTCCACTATTACATCCATGTGATTTGAGATCTATTCAGAAGAACAGCCAAATAAATAAATAAATAGAGATATTAAGAAATTACGAACTTTTTTTTGGGACGCATCTCGCCGAACTATTGGACTGAGTCTTGGTGGCTCGTGCAATATAATCACCAATTCGAGTATATGACGTATAAAATGTGTAGAATGAAAACTTATGCAGAATGAGATTTTCTTATTATTGTGGTATGAGATTTTTTTCAATAGTTACCAGTTAGTTATAAAATATGTAAGAACTTATTGCAGTCCTTTTACTGTAGTCGTATTAGTACAATCAGTTTTTTTTTTCTTTGTCAACAGACTTAAGATGGGTTACAATTAGCTGTCGATCAAAATTCTTTTAAATATATAAAAATTGATTTGTAATTTATGAAGTGAAAAAGAAACGAAATTGTTTTACAAAAATATACGGAGCCTTCCCTTCGTTGACACCCAATATACTGACTAGTTTGAACTACGAAGCAACTTCGCTGACACCCAAAAACAAGATTCTTAAATTTGCTTTAAAAAGGCAGTCAAAAATATATTTATATATTTAGAAAAAGGTGACGAGGGGAAAGATTCGAGAGAGATCACCATATCTTCTTCCTCTAAAAGTGTTTTTTGTCGTTTTCTATACCTCATAAATTATTTATTATCTAATTATTCTTCAAAGATCGGATCCACATCCACTGTTTCAAACGTATTTAATGTTTATTATATATACAAAAAAATTCATTTACCTCCAAACAGTATGGCCGACATGACCGGAAAAAGAGTATGTTTTGATTACTGATTTATAAAATAAAGAGCAAATATCATCAATTAAAGGATGCATTGGAGATTATTGTCTCAATTGTTAATAGTCTCAATCATAATGAACGTCATTTTACAACGATATATAAGATGTTAAGTAGGACTAAGAATGTAATTCCATTACAATCAAACTAAATTGGATGGAGTAGAATAGAATTTAACCTTTGCTGAATCATTCTTTCTTTAAACTATGATATTCGAACCATTTGGCTACAATCATTGTTTTAGTTGAATAAATTTGAATTTCATAATATTTAATTATTTGTTTTAAGCTATACATTATATATAGTATATAATAAAAGAAATAAAAGAGCGGCAATAAAAGGTAGAAAAGGAAGAAGATATACACATGGATGATGGAAGACAAAAGCTGGCATGAAGAGCTGGCCATTTGTCAAATTCCCCCACCTTCCCAGTTTTATTATATACTTTATGATTTCTCTATTCGATTTCGGTTTTTGTCGTTTCTATTTATTAGATTAACTAGCATCTGACGCAAAAAAAAAGATGGGGTTATATATTAGACCAGTATTCAACATTGCATGTATTTACGATATCAAATGTATCAGACACTGTTGAGTTATCCATTCCATTGTAATTATGTATATATCCGGTTAAGGAAAAAAAAACTCAAGATTTCCAAACCGGATGTGTAAGCAAGTCAATTTAGGCATTCAAAGCTAGAGAGAGTAGCTATCGAGAAATTGAGAGGAAGATTTAAAAGAAAGAGACAAAGTAAACCTAAGCTGCTTATCCATAAAGCCAACACATTATTCTTACCCTTTTGCCCACACTCATAACCCATCACCATCTCTACATACACACATATTACATATACATACATACACACATATTACATATACATACATACACTCCATCCACCCACATGAATGTCTCCATAAACACTATTATATAGTACTGGTCCAAGGATACAAGTTGAGAGAGAGATAGTGAGAAGCAAATTTTGTGAAACTCGATAACAAGAAAAAGAAATTATTTTCCATAGGAAAGCAAAACTCTGTCTTATTATTAGAAACAAAAAAGAGAGTGAAAGATGAAGATTTGGTGTGATGTGTGTGACAAAGAAGAAGCTTCAGTGTTTTGTTGTGCAGATGAAGCAGCTCTCTGTAATGGTTGCGATCGCCATGTTCATTTCGCCAATAAGCTCGCCGGAAAACATCTCCGATTCTCTCTCACTTCTCCTACTTTCAAAGATGCTCCTCTCTGTGATATTTGTGGGGTAAGAACATATATAAAACTTCTCTCTCTTTTGTTTTTCTCGAGAATATTTTGAAACTTTTCCTGGAAATTTTGTGCGCTTTTAGATATGTTAGTAGTACTAATGAAATCTAGGTTTCACAAAATTTTGTTGGGTTAGTTTTCTTTGATTCAAAGATTGGCTTGTTACTTGGTGAGAAAATGATTGATTTCCCTTTTTCTTTCCCGGAAATTTCTTCAAAGTTTTTTTTGTTTAAATTTCTTCCAAGTTTACAGTTTACAAATTTTGGAGACAAATTTAAACCACGACAGAAAAACTTACTTTCCTCAGAAACAGAACAAAGATTGAGATTACTGAAATCTAGATGAAGTATGGGGAAATTAGGTATCTAACCAATTGAATAAAGCTATTTACAATACTTTCTTCTTTGGGAAGGTGAAGCCGTGAAGAAAAAGATATCTAGAATAATACTTTTCTTTGTCTTTCTTTAAATAAAAGAATAAAAAAGCCTTAACCTTTTTGAAAAAAGGTCGTTGAAAAATCTTCTAGCAAATAAATTAATGAATACAAATATTTAAAAAAAAAGATAGTACGTGATTATAAAACAAGGGTCTTCTTGATTATTATCTACAACAGTATTATAAAATGGTACCAAATCTTTATGCATATGGCAGGAGAGGCGTGCATTATTATTTTGCCAAGAAGATAGAGCAATACTATGCAGACAATGTGACATTCCAATGCATCAAGCTAATGAGCACACTAAGAAACACAATAGATTTCTCCTTACCGGCGTCAAGATATCCGCCTCTCCCTCGGCGTACCCAAGAGCTCCCAATCCCAACTCCGCTGCGGGATTGGGTCGGGCAAAAACCCGACCCAGATCGGTATCAAGCGAGGTCCCGAGCTCGGCCTCCAGTGAGGTCTTTGCAAGCTCTCCTTCGACGACTACGAGCAACTACTATTACGGGCTTGAGGAAAACTATCATCAAGTGAGTGATTCGGGTTCTGGATCGGGCAGTATATCGGAGTATTTGATGGAAACATTGCCCGGCTGGAGAGTGGAGGATTTGCTCGAACATCCTTCTTGTGGACACTATGAGGATAACAACATTACTACTAATAACAATAACAATGAGTCCTATAGGGTTTACGATGGTTCTTCACTATACGATGAACAAGGGTTTTGGGAACAAAAACCTTTTTCCTAAACTTTATTTTTTTCCTTTTTTGATCTGAATCTAGTTGTTTTTTAGAGGGTGTTGTTTGGGGTTTGAAATCATAAACCCAAACCAACTTGTTCTCTGTGTTTCTCCAATTTCTTCATTTTCATTTTTATATTTTTTTAATAAGAAATTCGTTTGTCTTTATCAACAAAATTACGGATCTGGATTGACAATTTTAAACAATGTACAACTATACTAGTTGATCGATAAGATATAACAGGTAATTGAATTTGTGGAAAGCAAAGTATGTATTTTCAAGCGAATGGTCAATCAAATCAACAAAACCAAATTAGCTTTGTCAATCAAATCAGCCTTGTGGGTTTGCTATATTACGGCTTATTGGATTTATGAAACGAACGTCAATTCCGTGACTCTCCGTACTCAGCAGCCTCTAAATAACATTTTTAACAAAGTAAACCAGTGGAAAAATATGTCCATGGCAGTTTTGATGACACGAAGGAATGATGATCCAGGAACCTCGTATAGGAACAAACATACAATACCTTTTGTTACGAATGGGAATGTGCAGTTCTGGTGATGATATGCAAAAGAACCTCTTTTCCCCCATTTTTAGTGATAAATATTAGAAAATATAAGCATAAGAGACATATTACATACAAAAAGAACCGAAAACTAGTTGAACAAAATCCCAACCTGTCTTTTTTGACATCAAATCGCAACCTGTTCTTTTTCCTTAAAATACAAAGCAACAGGCTTCACCCACACTTCTCGACGCCTGCAAGATCATCCAACTTTATCAATATTTACTTATGTTAATGCAGCCCATGACCAAAAAATTTCCAGTTATGAATCCAAACTCTGATAACGAAAAAGAACCCAAAGTGGAATGTAACATAACTACATTTTGCATTCACTTGCAGAAAGGTACCTGTGATTGCCTTGGTCAAGACGGAAACGCAAAGAGCCGATCAGAGATCTTTGTGCGGCAGATTGGGCATTCAGAGCAAGCGAGGGAACAGGATTTACATACTGTAAAATGATTCATCTTTACCATTAGAATTGCTTGATTAAATAAAAAGAATGAAAGAGTGAAATGAAGTTTCATGGAGATGACTTACAGCAGAAATGGCGGCAAGGGAGTAGAATTGCTGCGGTGGGAGACTCGAAACATACTTTACAAATGTGAGAGTTTGCGTCTCCATTCGCTTGCGATTTCATCTCTTTCTCCTTCATTTCTTGCATTCGAGCCTGTCTCATTGTTACAAAATCTTGTTAATTATATGTCAAGTAAAGACTACTTCACAGGTAGAAAGTGTAGTAAGCTCATTTTGTAAAACAATTACCTTGAGACGAGCAACAAGAGGTTCCTCTTTAGGTGTCTCTTCTGTTTTACCTACCACTACTACTTCAGGTTGTCTCGGTGCACTCGAGACTTGTCTCTCCTTCAGAACCATGTTGCTTTGATTCTTCTCTAATTCCCTTGCAGTGTCAGTGGCAGTATTATTGACTTCAGACAGTGCACCATTGTCTTTCTTCAACTTGGCAACAAGTACCCACATGTTTGCCAAATCATTTTCTAAAGCTTCCTCTCTCCTCTTTGCTTCTTCTGCTTTTTTCCTGTATTCGTCTTCTATAAACTCTTTTTCTGCCAGTGCAGACTCAAGAGCCGCCTCTCGTTGTTTCCTTGCTTGCAGCTCCATTTTCAGATCCTCCGGGTCGACATTCCATGAGTCAAACTCTTCTCCACTTGACCTACCTGTAGAGATCCTTCCCTTTCTTCCTGACCTTGCCCCGTCATTATACTTGCGATTATTAACTCCGTTCATCGTGTTACGCGTTTGGGCCAAGTCTCTTGCGGCAGCTAAATCTTTGTCTAGTTTTGTGTTTTGTAGTGAGAGTTTTGTTACTTCACTAGCCAGATTTTTCAGCTCAACAGCAGCAGCAGAGGCCAATTCCTTAGCGTATGAAGCTTCTTCAGCTAGTTTTTGATTTTGTACTCGTAAACCACTGTTCTCTTCCACGATCTGGACATGTTCTAGCTTCAACTTTTCGTTCTCTATTTCCTAAATCCAAAACATTTAACACCCATGTAAGAACGAGAGACAAAAGTTCATGCAAGTATAAAGAGAAAGATCAGATTTCTAATAAATGCATTGTCTACGTTACGTATAAATTTAGGTGCAGGTATTTACTGGGAAACTTATGAGAACTAACAATGTATGTTTGTAGATTTACCTGCGACTGTATTTTCCTTTTTAGTTCGTCTGCATACTCTCCAGATACCGCGTTATCTGAGCAAGATGGTGAGGATTTCTCACTAGATACCACTTTCAAACGTTGCTCTAGAAGGTTCACTTTTTCATGTAGTTCTTTGTTCTCGGTGCACTACATTGTTGGAAAAAGGTGTGGTAAGAAGCAATTTTTCGCAGGACAATGTTGAAAAGATGAATGAGATAAAAGCAAGAAGAATGGAGTCAAATATGAGAATTATGCACAACTTCAAAATGAGAAAAACATGCTACCGACCTTTTCCTGTAGTTGTTCTTGGAGAATGCAATTATCTGCTGATTTGATCTGTGCCAGAGGTAGAACCAAGTTAAACGTATATTTAATTTAAGCAATCTATTGGTTTGGCTCTTATAGTAAAAAGGCGATATTTTCAATAAAAGGGTAAATTTTCACCTCTAGCTCAAAGCTCTTCTCATTGCACTGGGTCATTAAACTCATAACTTTCTGAAAACAACAAAAGAACATGCTGTCTTAGCTGATCGGCCGTTGAAACTTGAACCAGTGACCTTGAAAGGGTCCAATATCATGTTCCGCAGTGAATGAGATGTGGAGGTTAAATACCTGTTGCATCTCAACCAATGATGCATTGGCAATTGAAGCTTCACCACTCTCAATTATGAGCTGTTCTAAGGCCCTCATTTGTCTTTGCTTTTCTTGAATCTCGCGTTCCAGATTCTGTATCTGCATGCAAAAATTTATTAGCATAGTTACTTAAGCTAAAGGTAAATGAGCCGCTACAGGTGGACAGACATACCATTTGAAAAATTCACAAAAAGGCATCTCTGAAACGTATTTTCAATGGCAGAGCACACAGATAGCAGAAAGTATCTTTACCTGAGTTTGTGAGTTTTCCGGATCATTTACGGACTGATCGACCAAACGCTTTAGTGTGCTCCTGCTGAAAGCTATCTCACCAGCAAGCATCTTAACTTGTTCAACCAGAAGGTCGATTTCATCCGGCGACATGACACCCTACAAAAAGCCATTGCCCAAAACTATAAGATGCCATTTCTGACAATCAATACAAACTCTGGAAAAATACTCACTTGAGTTGATTCTGCACCCGGTGAGTATTCGCCATTCAACCTGCTGGAAGATCTCCGGTGATTAAAACCTAAAGAAGCATCTGATACAAGAGCCAAGGTCGAAGATGGAGATCCCAGATTATCATTATCCAAGAGCAGAGAATCCAATTTCTGAAAAGCAAAGAAAAAACGGAATGACCCATTGTGTTGTGAAACATCTTCTGAGATGAAGCAGCAACATGTAGCAGTAGAGTAAAAGAATAGATGAATGATAAATAACTTGGTCCAGAAAAAAGAAGACTTGACCAGACAAAATCGAAACTTATTCAGGTTAAATGAACAACAACTATTTCCAAAACTTCTTCTGCTGGCCTACCCCACAATGGATAACAAATAAGTCGAACCACTTAAACTATTTACCACTCTGAAATGGCAAGACTTTATCATTGCGGTAACATCACTGGTTTGAGCAGAAAACTTACATCATCTTTGCCCGCAGAGAGACTGCGCTGGTGAGTGGGTGCATCACTCAGATATCCAGGAATAGAATTCTTGGTAGAGACGAGTATTAGCTTGGTAAGCTTTTGAATCCTGCTCATTAGAGCTGCTTTGGCTTCTTCTTCTTCCTCCAATCTTGATTGCATTTTCACTTGACCTTCTTCTAACTGTTACAATAAATAGGTAGGTAGTTCAGTCACTGCCTTTGGAATATAGCAAAATCAGGATAAAGGTGGTCTTGGGGAAGTAAGAACCTGTTGCTTTAAGCTCATTAACTCTTCGTGACTGACACCAACAAGCATACCTCTTCTTAGCTGATCAAGTTCTAGTTTGAGAATTGATATCTCCCTTTGATATTTCTTAATTAGTGACTTCTCATCTATAATCTGCTTTTAGAACATTAAAAAGAAATCATTAAGCAGAGGTTCAAGCTTGTACTCTTGAGTATAGCAAAGTACTTTAATGTAAAACATGCTAAAAGATCACCTGATTGCGTGAAGCATATATTTCTATACTCTTCGCCCTGCTGGCGAATTTCAGTGTATTATGAGTTTCCTCATTACTGCTTGACGCGGGCGTAATTGTACATATGAGCTAACAAAAAAAAACAGAAAACATTCTGAATTAGTTTTTCGGTTGTTGTGGTGGATTGGCGTGACTGCAATGGTTCTGCGAACATCAACCATGGAAAACCAATACAGTGAATTAGGAAATATTTCACCATACACAGAAGAGTTCTTACCGAAACATGCCCATGACCACTTAATGATGATTGCAGAAGACGAGTTAGCTTAGAGTCACGATACGGAATGTGAGTTGCCTTACCCTCGCTAAGCTTTCCAATCACCTTCATAAACGAAACCACAAGAGATAATTATAAGTAAAACGACCTAGCATCTCAAAGGTTTAATTTACTAAAGATGCTGGACAACATACTACTAATCAGAAAGTCAAAGTCAAGCATCAAGAAACACTACCACAACTAGATCAATGAAAAAAAAGATGTACTGAGAATCCTAAGTATATTCCGAGAGCAACTCCAAGTTCTTTCAGTGATTCATTGATGACATCAATGGGATGTGGAAACTAATTGAGTTGTTCCTATTAGCAAGTCCAGCATCATGCAGTAACAGTGCTTTCGATTGACATGCCATTATTCCATATTAAGACACAGATGATAAATGGAAGGACACGCCAAATTAAGAAAAGACACCTACAGTTCCAAGAGTTAGAAGACTTTTGTTGATGTATGAACCCTCCTTCCTCCTCAGTCCAGTTGTTTCAGTTTTGGAACTCTCAGATCCAGCCAAGTCAATCAAATTCTGAACAAGGAATATACACAGTTGTAGCCCCTCTTGTAAAATAAATGATCTTATACAATAACTAAAAGGAAGAAGCACTTACGAGTTGAGAAAAAATAACTCCATCGTATTCATCTCCTGTCGCACTGCTTTCAATCATCTGCAAACAGATACAAATTAGACTTAAAAAATGTAGTATGGACACTTGTAAGAGCAAAAAACATCATGCAGAGACACAGAGAAGAGGCTATAAATTACACTATGACAAGTTCCTGGAGCTTGAAGACATACCAGTGTAAATAAAGTGTGACTTCTGCTGCTCAACAAATTGAAATTATTTGAACCAACGTGGCGATGTTCTGCCATTGGAAAACAACAGCAATTAAGGAGAAGCGGAAGGGAAAGAGTTCAGAAAATCAAGAAATGCTTCACTGCTTCAGAGGTCAATTTTCTAATTACCCTCTCCAGCTGCAATGAAGGATAATGCGTGACCAGGAGACAAAACAACTTCTTCCTTGATACCCTCGACATAGGTACCCTAGATACAAATACAATCTGTACTTAGCCAAAATAATTCAGACAACGGCATATATGCAATATGAGTAGTATTTAAGTGACTTCACATCCAAATCGTGATTCGAGCTAAATAGTTCTCAGTTTTTTTTGTTCAGACCATGTGTTAATACACTTGCACGTGTGTGTGAAAGAGATGGAGAAAGCGGAAAATTCCATAAAGTTAAAAGCAAACCTGGGAATCCTCTCTAACTCGTAAATTTTGGCCCGTTGGATCCAGTAAATCATTAATGACCTGATTCAAGGACGGTAATTAGTAAACTGTAAACAGATGAAGAGGCAAAGACTCAAGTGAAAGAAAAATAATGAAGAGTAATCACCCAGATTTCTACTGTATATTGTTAAGCAGTTTAGTTCCCAGTGGTAAGGTATAGGAGCAGGAAAACAAATCCCAAGCAAACAGTCTACTTTTCAGGGCTTAGCGAGTTATATATTAAGAATAGAAAGTTCCACTAACCTCATTGTATATTTCAAGATATGAAACACGGAGCAGAAACTCCCTTCCTGGAGTCTGAAATATAACGACGCAGCCAATTACCGAACATGAAATCGTAAAAGTAAAAAGACGTGATAAGTTGAGAATAAAGTCAAAAGACATGAACCCCCATTAAGACCACTTACATCCTGGATGATACTGAACACGTCTTTTATTGCTAGCGGTATGATCCCAGGAGATTCTTGATCACCCTATGCGTATTGCAAAGGAACCAATGACAAAACAAAAAGAATATCAGATACGTGTTTGGACGGGAATATGATATCCTACTGTTCAGGCATCGCAAGTGTATTTTGAGGAAAAATCAAAGGGAAAAAAAGCCTTACATGCATTGTATGGGTCTTTCCACTGCTTGTAACACCATAAGCAAAAACAGTTCCTGTCAAATTCACAACCCTGAGTCAGAAGATTTGCTGCAAGCACTACAAACTTGAAGACCAATTGGTCTAGAGGATATTTCTATGACAAAACATTTATTTTTGCAGCAATATCCCTTACCGTTAACACCTTCCATTGCTGCCTTAACTACTGGTCTTGCAGCTACGTCATATACATCTATAGTAGTCGCTTGTGGTCCAAAAACTTTATCTGGCATCGACAAAAATTTGGAAAAACGTTATATAATCAAAAAAAAAAAAAAAAAAAAAACAGTACTATTTGTTAACATGACATGATCGCCACAATAATTTCATCCAAAAAATTGAGGTGAATTCAATACCAAATGCGTAAGCTGTGAGTGGATTGTACTCGTGCCTGACCATCGTATCGCCATCAGGGTACCAAGCAACTTCGTCTCCTCTTTGATACTCTCTATCACTGCAATCAAAATTCACAAACGTGAATTTGAATCTCCCAAGAAATCGACCCAAATCTTAATTTGAATTGCAAACTGTAAACCGGAGCAATATCGGCATTGTCTGGAATAGATCTGGTCCAGGGCAATCAGATCTGCAATAATACCTCAATGGTCGGAAACGAACGGTGACGGAAATACTGTCCCGCTCGGAGCTAATAGTCTCCTCCATAGGCTCGCCGAGAAGCTCCTCCGACGGGTACGGGACAGGCGATCCAGTTCCAAAGCTCCCGGAGCCAATTAACCCCGAGTCGGAGAAGGTGCGACTAGGCGTCATAGATCGGGAGCCGATTCCACCGCCGGAGTTAACAAATGAAGAAGCAGAGGTGGAGCAAGAACGCGGTATGAGGCGGTTGCTAATATGAGACGAAGAAGTCGAAGAAGCGGGACTTGGGGGTCTACGGTTCGAATAGGGAGAACTGCTCCTAGTTCTCGATGACGATGAAGCCATCCACTATCCTCGAAACTCGAGGGGAAGTCAACTCGCCAAACACGGCGACTCGGTCGCGGATTCGGTGAGGAGAATCGCCCAAATAAAGCTTCCGAAGAAGGGAAAGAAAGAAGATGCAGAGAATGTGTCAGTGGGGGAAGCTCACATGGCTGGAGACAGAATTAAAGCATCGTAACATCCTTCTCTCTACCCTCCTTTCGATTGGGCCTTGCTACGAGATGGTAGAGAGAGAAGGTGAGACCATAGAGGAGAGAGATTGTTTCGTCTTCTTTAAGCGAAGGTGCTCTAGAGAGAGAAAGGAAGATCGAATGGGGTGAAGAAACGAGGAGGCTGAAAATTCAGATTTTGAATTTTGTTTTTTCTGTGCCTTTCCAAATATACATAATTTAAATTAATTAATTGTGGTAGTTGAAAATAATTTAGGGAAGAGAACGACAAAACAAAAAATTAGGGGGTGGAAAAAACAAAAGATTTAATCATTCATTAAAAAAAAAACCTTTATTTCATGCTGACGTGGCATTATTGAAGACCACCGTGTGACCGAGCTGTGGAAAAACCGCGCACCAGTAAAAAAGTTGTTCAAACATTTTTAAAGCCACGAGACGAGCGGGAATAACAATGGCTGACCATATTCAGTAATTGGCCTTTTACTCTTTTACAGACATAAGTATAATTTAAAAACTAGTCTTCAGAAATCTCAGTTGCAATATGTCGATAAATATTTTTAATTGTACACGTACACATCTAACGGGAAAAAAATTGTCTGACATTTTTATTATTAGGTTGAAACAATTGTTTATTTTTTCAAAATTATAGTATTTATGTTTTTTTAATAAATTCAAATTTAAATTTAAATTCAAAACCTACCTACGGATATTTATGACTAAAATAGTTATTTTCTTTTATAAAACACAGCATAACTGTCGCAAATACTCTATATGACTGATAGATCTTCTTAGTTCTTCAATTCATTTTTTTAAAAATACTCCATTTGGTCTCTCCTTGTTTAATAAGGCGTTATATTATAATTTTTTAAAATATATGAGCATTGCGTTTTGCATCTAAAGGTAAACGCTAGTCGAATTCCTAAATAATGATTGGTTTAATCAATATTTTCCTAAAAATATGATAATCCAAATCCAGTAATGTGTACAACTTATCGAATAATGTATATGGAGTTACAAGCACGTATATAGTTGTCCATGGTCATATAGAATGTCCGAGTTGGACATATAATAAGAAAATATAGTTGTTCATATTTCATCTGCACACAAAAAAGTTGTTCATTTATTCGTCCATGGTTCATAAAGTTTAGAATGCGAACTAGTTCTTATTCGACTAAATTAAAGGTGATAACAAAAGTACCAAACTAAATAGCTATATAAGTATTAAAGTTCATGTGGCGAAAATATACAGATATACAGTATATAAACACACGAAACAAATGTTAGGTTAACAATACTAACAATATTTCGATTTCAACTAAAATTCCTAGTATTTCTGTGAGACAAAATTAATTGTTTGAATCAATAAACTGACTTTTATATACTTTTGCTCTGAGTTCAAATGGAAAGAAAAAAAAACAAATGGTCTAAGCTAATATATAATTCTTACAGTTGTATCACATAAACCATAATAGTGTAGTTAGTCAACATTTATAGTTTTCTTGTTCTGTTAGATAAACTTATAATTACGAAGAGATAATCTGGTATATTTGTCAAATTATACATTTATATATAATTTTACTCCAAATGTATAGTATTCGTTGGTTAACACTTAACAATACTATCCTTTAACTTCGAAAATACAAATAACTTGAATTATTAATACTGATGCGACACAATCATACACGGAGATTCATCTGACTTGAGTTCCCGGTTCTCCTTTACCGCGAGACATTGCATTGTAAATTACGTAACAACCATTTTATTGAAAACGCAAAATAAATAAATAATTCTGAAGCTTGGATCACGCGCACCAGAGCATAGTGAAGACACGCGCGAGAATAATTGGACGGTGGAGAAATGGAGGATTAGATTTTAATCCCGCATGTGATCGCTGCTCCTTTCACCTGATACCGCTTTACACGTAGATGCTAACGTTCTAAATAGGGGTAGTATTGTAATTGATAGCATTTACAACAACGACTTAGCAAGGGTAATCCCGTATATTCAAGTGGACACTAGAGCTATTAAATTCTATACAATAAATAGGACCGATGGAATATTAACGCTAATTTTTTTTTAAAAACATCTAAACGTTACCAATTGATTGATATATATATTATATACCAACAACAAACATTTTTAAAAAATAATTAAGATACATGACGCTTAGCTATATGATCCAAAACCAAATTGTTTCGTTTCATTTGTTTCAGTAAGACAGTAATCAAATTAAATCGAATTTCTTTTGGTCGAGTATTATTCATTCTAACTCGATATAATGCTTAAGCCATTACTAACTATTATTAACAATTATCCCTTACTACTATAACAGCAACGACAATAATTGGAAGTTGTCCTGGCCTCTTGCGAACACGTAAATTTGGATGATATTTCTGGTTCGAACAATAATATTTGAGATTAAAAAAAGCTACAAAACCATTAAATTTCCATGATTTTACTTGCAGCTGATTGATGTAAATAATAACAGATATGTACATGTACACATGCATTGCAGTATTACACACTCAAACTGAGTCTGAAATTTTTGTAAATTACTTACGACATTGTGGAATTAAATAATTACCTTTATGCGATAAATATAGAGTGCCTGCTTCTCGAAGCTAAAGTAGTTGTCATAGCCCTCTCACTTTTTGAGCTTCATTGCACAGCTGGCTCACGTGTATGCTTTTCCTTTCTCACGTGCCATGTGGTGTGATCTTTAAATTCCCTGAATATGTCGAAAAAGGAAAAAGAAAAATTCAATACGTGGTGTTAGTGTGAGCAAAAAATAAACATGGCGTTTACTACTAATTACTTACTTTAACATTCCTTAAATGAAAATTACTTAGGCTAAAATATCATAAATGTTTCGTTACCTTCTCTGATTTGTGTCGGTCCGTACCGATTTAATTAGTTTTTAAAAAGCGGGTGCGAAAAAAGAAAAGTGGAGATAAATGTCATTTTAAAATGGGTCATCATTGGGCCAACTTTGGCCCATCCCAAAACGACCCAAAACAACCACGGCGAAATCTGAACTTTGAGATAACTATTGTATAATTACAACACTTAGGGTCTTAATTGTGAAATAATAACATTTAAAGGGGTTTCTTATTAAATTCTGGAGGGTCACAGAAACCAATCAGAGTTAGTGCAATGGCGAGAGTAACACCATCGTCTTCTTCATCGACTCATCTTATCCACAACCTTCTCCGACTTCCCGAACCGCCATCTTCGGTCTGTCTCTTCCTCAAACCCTTTTGCTTATCCGCTTCAATCTCTCAATCCAGCCACCGTAACAGACCTCGCTTTCAGTCACTATCTTCAAAGCCGCTTCCTTTTCCTTATACTTCTTCACTCGTAGCGAAATCCTTCTCTTCCATCGATGAACCAGATCTCGGAGAAGACGGAGAGAGCGAGGAAGACGAATATAGCGAAGAAGAAGAAAAAGAAGAACTGGACAGTGGAATGGTTTCCGTGGGAGGAATTGAAGATTCGGGAGCATCTGAAGAGGTTTCGGAGGAGAAAACAGAGAAGATGAAGAAGAAGGCTCGTGGCTCGGCTTTGAAGTTGTCGATAAAGGAGAAGAAGGAATTGGCTTCATACGCGCATAGTCTGGGTGACAAATTGAAATGTCAGCTCGTCGGAAAATCTGGAGTTACTGATTCAGTGGTTTTCTCCTTCCTGGAGACTCTGGAGAAGAACGAGCTCTTAAAGGTATCGGCTTTTCTCTCTCTCTCTCTGTAGAATCAGCAAACTTTGATAGCGTTATGAAATGAGGTGAAAGTAGGATCTTGATTCCGTTGTGGTAATATGCGTTTCGAGAGGAATGTTGTTGTTAGGCTGATATATGAAAATGGATTGAAATGAGCCTCTGCTTAAGAAAATGTTATATATCCGAACAGGTGAAGATACGCAAGACATCGCCGGATGAGCTAGAGGACGCGGTTAGGCATTTGGAAGAAGCGACAGGTTCAGTAGCAGTAGGACAAATCGGGCGGACCGTGATATTGTATCGGCCTAGTCCCACCAAAATGAAAGCAGAGGAGAAGAAGAAGGAAGTGGAGAGGTTGTCGATTAGAAGAAGACAGAAATTCACAAACGCTAGACCCACTAGACCTTTTGTAAGGAAAAAACCGCTTATTCTGGCCTCTCTCCGTTTCACCGGCCTGTCTCTTTGTTGTATTTAGCTTTTAAGCATCATTCAAACTTTTGGTAAATGCAGAGAAGGGAGTACTCAGAGAGACCTGATGGACGTGGACGCAGAGGCGGAAGTAGAGTCGCAACAGCTTGATTTTTTTTACCGGTTTGTTTGTTATCATCTCAAGAATACTTTTTTTTTTTTATCTAAATGCATTTTCATTTTCTTCAAGATTAGAATCACAAACATTGTTCCCATATGAAATGAAGGGAAGAGTTAAAAGAACCTAAAAGTGAATTTGAATTTTGGAGACTTGAGATACCAAGAGTAAAATAACAGTAAGGGCTCAATGCGCTCATGAATTTTAATCTCTTCCTGCTTAGAATATTTGATTTTAAACGTTTTGGACAGAGACTTAAACTGATTTGATCTTCTCCACCGTATATGGTGAACTCAGCACATCCGTATTAAGTATGCCTCCAGGTGAAAGAAGCCGCCGTAGATACATACCAAACCGACCCTGCAGATTTTGTTTTGCGGAAGTTAGTTTTGGCGGAAGATAGAATTTATGATAATAGTATGTTAAAACAGATTATGTATACAAAGATCATTACCCATTGAAATCCGACGAGAACAAGCCAGCAGCCGAGTAAACCATAACCGCTTCGTGTCACAAACTGTGTTATCACCAACAAAGAAGCATTTTAGGGTTGCATAAATTTAAAGAATCTTCCAAGATTAATAATCTTAGTTACGAATTCATGGAAGGGCTCTATAAAGTACCACTAGTGTGAGGCAGCCAATAACGAAGCTTGAACTCATCACGGAACTAACGAATTTGAGATCACGTCCCGCCTGATAAACAATAACCAAATTTTAGTTAAGCATAAGAAGGCTTTTTTAACTGCTTGCTTTGCTTCTCATGAAACCATGTAATCGAACAAGAGCTTGTAATTTACCAGCAGTGTACCCTCTAGGGATACTGCCATAGGCAATGCAAACAACGCCATGAAGAAAGGTATAAGCAGTCTATGCATCTGGCAACACATCAAGAATTAGATTTAGACCAAGTTATGATCGAAAAAAACACAGGAAACAACTGTTGATTTGGGAAACTAAAACAGACCTCGGTTATGATGACTTTATCATGTGTGTAGACACCAGGAAACAGGCCAGGAACCGCTGTTCCAATAATTCCCAAGACTAATCCAAGCGTGGCTCCAATAATCATTAGGGACTTAAGCAAATTTCTGGCCTTGGGAAGGTTACGGTTCGCACCATATAACATCTCAGGCATAAATGACTGAGCCGTTTGAGAGAGTGGCTCGCCCCATACGTTGCACATCCTGAACGTCTGAGCCATCACCTATAGAAAACATAAAACCGGAAATATAAGATATACAACATGAACATCGTTTAGGTGTGAAGTTTTCGGTTTTGTACTGTACCTGATGAGCGGCTAAAACGTGAGTTCCCATGGAGGTAGCACAATAGATGATGAAAGAGTAGAAAGCAATCTTTGAGAAAATCGAGATAAAGACAGGTGCGGCGATTGCAGAGATCTTCCATAGTTCTTGCGGCGAAGGGACCGCGAAGGAGTAAGCATTGTAGCCTTCTTTGTTCAGAGAATCCATCATCATAAAAGCCGAAACAACCTATAATGAAAACACATTAATTCTTTTTCATTTTACAAGTTTTGGGTTTCGAGGTTTCTAGATTACCTGAGAGGCAGTTGTTGCCCAAGCAGCTCCCGCGATACCTTGTCCAAGAAACAAGCATAGTATTGTGTCTCCAAGACCGTTAATGACCGTAGCTACTGCTAATGCTTTGAGAGGTCCCCATGAGTTCTTCATTCCAAGACTGAGGCAGATTCTCACATCAGTTGAGTAATAACAAGGTGAAAAAATCTGACGCACAACATCTAATGTTAAAGCTAATTTATAAGAAGGAAAGTATAAGAAACCTGGCGCTTTGCGCAACCAATCCAACAAGAATAAACGGCCACGCTAAGCCTCGAATCTGCGAAACAGAGAGGTTCTGGTTAAAGAGAGACATCATTCATCCCAAGAATTTGAAACAAAAAGATGATCAAAAAGAAAAGAAAAAAACCTGAATATATGTGTTGGCTGCAGGTACAATCTCAATGTTCTTCCCTCTTGTAAAAGCTGCAAAACCCCCCATAAGTCTAAATGCATTTCACTCAACTTAAAATGGAAACATTTTTTTTATTGTAGGGGAGAAATGTCTACCAGTAACAGCCCAAGGTCCGAATAATCTCGTGAGCAAAAGCATCATTAGTCCACAAATTAATCCAGTGAAGAGTAAGACAGAAATTTGATGTTGTGCTTCTTTCTTGTCCTACAAGAAAACAGTTCCAGATGTTAGGTTGTAATTTTTTTACTTGGAACATAAGAAAAAGACAAAACTGGAAGAGTAGAAAAAAAACCTGTTTGGCAAGAGAAGTAGCGACCATATTGGATGTAGCCACGGAGAGGAACATGAAGACGTAACTCATATGATCGCATAGTACTGTCCCCGGTCCTATTAAACCGGTAATTTTCTCAGCCATTGTAAGCATTTATTTATTTAATTGTTACCGAAGGTGGTTAAAAACGATTACTGGTAGGTAAGCGTTGGTCAATGTAAAAGACCGTTTTCTCTACTTTTTAAAGTTGGTGAACCGACACAAAATCTAATGATTAGCTTGCAAGATGATCAGTTAACAAAAGATCGTAGATGGGGACATTTACCAAACTTAATTTTCTGTTTATAAATTATTATTGGTCCACATGGGCCCAAATTATAAACAGAGTAAATAATACCAAAAGGTATGCATGATTGTCACTGCTTAACTATTGGCAACAATCCCGGTTCGATTCGGTTTACAACTTTGTACTTATCCGGGATACTAAGCCGAATTTAAATGATTATAAAAAATTGTTACCAAATCAGAACTTAAATTTTGTTTTGTTTATGGAAAAGAAAAGCGTACCAAGAGCGGCGAGTTCGATGGAGCTTCCTTGACCAACCACCACCGTGTCGATGAGACTCATCAACGGTCCACAAATCCACATCCCCATCGCCGGACCTGTGAACTTGACGATCTCTTTCATCTGTTCCCATACGCTCTCTTTCACTAGATCCCCTCTCTTATTCTCCTCCTCCTCTTCTTCCTCAAACTCGCCGATTTCTCCATCAGTGCCGACGCAGTTCCTCGTGACTCGCTCCACTTTGATTCTCCGACGAGTCACCACCGATTTTTTCTGAAGAATCGGAGTAGTTATGGTGATCGCGCTGAGTTTTCTCCGAGTTAGCACCGAGTCTCCGCCGAGACAACGGATCAGTGTTTGGTGAGATTTAATCGGATTTCGTGGAAAGAAAGGGGAGAGAGTGAGCCTTTGGGCTTTGATTAACATTTTGTTGTATTAGTAGTTTAAAGGTGACGGATCTTCGCCGGAAAGTGGAAATCGCCGGTTATGCAGTGATTTTGGCGCCTCGAGATTTGTATTGAGAAAATACAGCCGAAGCGATCCAAAGATCTATATACCACTGTATTTAGCACGTGCTGTTTTATTTTTCTTCTCGAAGTAATAAAAGTAATTGAAATTATGACTCTTCTGAGAAATTCACAGAAGAGTAATACTAGTAGTAGACAATCATGTGTTCCATTTCATGATTAGTCTACACTTTCATTTGTAGCTGTCAAAGGTCAGTTGGGTATTTAATTTAAAATTATAATGTACAATTATAAGTATATAGGATTGTTTGAAATACATAATTGACTGCTCTCGAATAGAAAAGATATATAATTGACCAATTAAAGACCATATAGCAAAGACAGGTACTGTTCAAATGTGAATGTAATTAAGGACTTGTAATACAAAACACTGCATAAAGACTTGTATTATGTCAAAGGTGTTGTTTACTTTTCTGGTTTAAGTCAAATGTGTTGTTATTACGCTTTTTCTTGGAAGATGTCTGTATATTCCAAATTGTGTTTGGTGTTACTTTCCCAGTTTTATTAAAAAAGAGAGAGAGGAGTGTAAAATGGTACCGTGGAATTAGAAGAAAGAAGTTTCTCTCGATAGCTTGACTTCAGTATATGTTTAAAATCAACTGTTGATTCAAACAAACATTCGTTGAATCTCACAAGTCAAAGGCTATTTCTCCTTCTGCAGAGGAATTAAGAAAAGAAAAGTTGATGACATTTCTTAGTTTCCACGCAATTTCTTGGCCATTAGATAAATTGAAAGTATGTATCATTTTCATTGAGAATAGAAAAGTCAGGTAAATGTCGATGCAAGTTCGAGTCCATTTCTTGGTAATTTAAAGAGGGAAATAATTAGTAGGGTTCATTCAAGACTCATATGACTTTAGAACAGTAAGGTGGTGATTGGTATGCCAAGAAGAAACTAAGATATCAACACTTTTTGACTTTGAGAATCTGATAAACACATACAAAACAAAACAGTACATCTAAAAGACTGTTAAATCCTTCAACTATCGGATATGAGACACCGTTTCTTTTGCCCCCAGTGATCATATTTTGTGTAGCAGCGGAGAAAGGACGAGAAAATACAAGACAACAGGCCATTTTTCTTTTCCTTAGATTTATAGACTGAAGAAAAAGCAAAGCTTCTTTAAAGAGACAAAAAAAAAAAAAGTGTCCCAAGTATGACCAGGAGAAGTCATTACAAGACCTCGATGACCTTAGTCGCAAGCACACGGTCCCTTCTCTCTATGTAGTCATAAGGAAACCAACCTGCTTTGCCTTTACATTCTCCTTCTGCCCACCCGCTGCTCGTTACCTGAATTAGCAAAAAAGACGCGTGAATGAGTCCTCAAGGATCATAGATCAGAGAAAGAATATTATCTTCTATGCTTTGACTTTAATGCTAACCTCTCTGATAACGACATAGTCTCCAACCGATAAGCTGAGCTCAAAATCTGAATCAGCTCTATACGAAAACATGACCTGCGCAAGAGATAATTAAAGCTCTTGTGAATGTAGTAACAAGATGGGAAAGTTTTTAAACTTCACTAACCTCTCCTAAGAAGTATCCCATGGCGTCCGACATTCCATTATGCATTTGAGAAGCACTGACAACATTATTGGCTTCTTCATACGGAGGAGGAGACGATGTGATGTGCTCTACTTGTGGAGTTTGTGGCGCTTCGATTCTTCGTTGCTCAAATCTCATCTATACATCGAAGTTATGTCACTCAGACTCAAGGGATTAAATCATGTAGAGAAAAAGGTGTGACCAATGGAGGGAAATATATATATACCTCTCCTTCTAGCTGTTCAATCATCTCGAGGATCCTTTGATGATAGTTACGCTCCGCTTCAACCTTTTCACAGAAACATTTTGAGAAAAAAAAAAGAAAGTCAGTGATTCTGAAGACGAAACAACATCCAACCATTTGGTCTACGTTAGTAATACCAAAGTGATTAGCCGCTGAAGAGTTTGGTTTTGTTGCTGATCTTCAACTGCAGACATGGCAGAGGCTGCTTCCTTCCCCAATATAGTCATGTTTGATTTAAGATCTTGAAGCTTTGCTTCAGCAGTTTCCAACTTCATTACCAGTTCCGGATTACCGGGATTCTCTCTAACCTTAGCTTGCCGTTTCGATACTTCAATAGTCTATGCAGACTCAAGAAAGAGACATGTTGGTCAAAATGGTGTCAGAAGTTGAAAGAAGCAGCGATGCAGCTTAAGTACCTGAGCTTCAGCTTCTTGTCGCATCCGATCATACCGCTGAGCTAAATGCCGAGCATCCTCCAATGGAGCTCCCATTACCATTGCTCTTAATGGCTCAGCCACCTAATAACTTCATCATCTAAAACTTAGCTACATTGCTAAAAAAGATATGCATTGATTGTGTCAAATCGAACGGTTTTGAAACCTGTGTGCCAAGAGCCTTCAAGAGATTTCCGCGCTCTTTCTCCATTTGAGCCCGAGCATTTGCGAAACTTAGTGAAGCTCTTGTTAGTGTATTGCCACTAGTGCATGTATTTTCCGATCCATATCTCCTGCTGTCCTCGCACAACTTTGTCCCTAATCACAAATCACAAAAATGATTCTGTAACCCCTGAAGACAGAAAGCACACGAACGTGTGGCGGCGCAATGCATAAACAAAAGTCACCTATCTCGACTTGTTTGGATCCTGTAACGATATATCCTTCTACACCACGAACAATGTCCCGTTGAAAATGCTGAAAAAAAAAAAGAAAGGAAAACAAAATTTCAGGGTTTTAAAGAAACAGTAGTAACAAGATAATTTTTAAGGGTTTCAAGTTTGAAAACCTTAGCAGAACGTGTTGAGATGTAAAGCTTCTCCAGCTTCTGATGCCTATGTAACTCTTCCTCGTCGGTTATTACAGTATCTGAACCTCCATAACCTCCTGCCCCAAATTGTCTCAGGACAGCCTCCAAAATTTGCATCAAAACAGAGATATACATCAACACACTTTGCTACGAAGTTCTTCGTAATACAGCAACTCTGAGAACGAGAGTTTGTAATCATCTCTCTAAACTCAGGGCATATGGGCTTTACTTAATAATCGAACCAAAGATGCAGCTTTTCCCAAGGCAAACATGTTGAAACTAAAATCAAATGGAGCATCTTCAATTTTGGAGTTAGATATTGAAATTGTAACCCACTTCACACACTGTTGAACAGGATCACTCCCAATTAAAAGCGGTAAAGCGCGAAAAAACCACTCGATTTAACATAACTAAGAACGCGATTAGATTCGGGAACTAAAAATCTTGAGATTTTTGTCTAGGGTTTAAATTTTCAATCAGGGTTACCTGTTGCTGTCTCGCCACTTGTTCTCTGAGCTTTGTAGCCTGTTTTCTGATTGCTTCCATTTATGAAAGCTGTCTCTGTTCGTCTTCTTCTTCTTCCTCCTCTAATCGCTGCTTCTGTAATTCTCTCTCTCTCTGCTTCAGAATAGGAGAGAGAAGGAACGAAAGGAGAGAGAGAGTCTGTTTGAAATCAAATCTACCGTTTGGTATGGTGTCAGAACATTAACTTTATATTTACTTTTTCAAGTCTTGCTTTTGGTCTTATAACCAACATAACCCCAATACTTTAACAATCATTTACATTGTACCCTAAACTCTCCATCTACTCATCCAGGGAGAATTCTTAAAAGTTTGTGATTATTTTACCAACGAAGACCTGCTTCATATTTCATATTTGTATATTTTTTCATTTATTGTAGTTATATTCCGACTCAAAAACTGTCCTATCATCTATCTGCCAAGTGCTAGCATCTTCTGCTAAAGAAAAGAAGAGATATGTCCAACTAAAATTGAATCACTGCAAACTTCATTTGGAACCTTTTCAAAGGAATTGAATTGTAGTATCGATTATTATAAAAGTCCCAAATTATGCATTTAAGTACGGTTAAACGTTTCAAAGAGCCCATGGCCCCACAATATTTTCACTAAAATGTGCTTGTTTTTAATAAAATTCCCTAACTAAATCACAAACTAGTTGGTGTAAGTCTTGAGAAATCTACGTAGGTGGTGTGTTCCAAAGTTTAACCAACGTTCTTTATATATCGTTAGATTCTTTCCAAATAACTATATTTTTCTAGTACTAAAGAAAATGTTACAAAGTTTGTTCCAAGATTTTTTTCCTAATACGTCTCACGCCCAAATTTGTATATGTCATCTTAATTTATTAGAATTTTGTCTTCACGTTTCAATAGGGAAAAAGATAAGAAATATTTATCTTAGTAATCAAACTCGTACATATAAATCTGTTCGTAATTCTAATTCATGACTAAGAATATCTACAAACTAAAAATAATAATAATAATAATAAATAATAATTATATTTCCATAACGACTGACATTTATTGCTCTATATTTTAGATATTGACTAAAATTGTTTTCTTACAAGTTTTGAATAATTTATCTTGAAACGTCCAAAAACAGAAAGAAATCTACTACTAGTAAATAACATACATACATAGTATACAGAAATTTGATTCTATAGTATTCTTATTTTCTATATATATATATATATATATATATTCAAAGGCAGATTCATGTGTATAGAAAAAACATCTTCTCCATCTTCTCACTCTCTGTATTACAAAAACATTAAAAGAGAAAAAGATGGATTGTTTGCTTTGCTCGCCAATTTTATATATCGTTCTTCTTTTTCTTGGGTATTTAGTTAGAGTTTTGCTAACTCGAAATATTTCATATCCACCTGGTCCAAAAGGATATCCGATAATCGGAAACATGAAACTAAAAGATCAATTGAATCATCGTGGTTTGGCCGAATTAGCTAAACAATATGGTGGCCTCTTACACCTTCGGATGGGCAGAATTCATATTGTAGCCGCTTCCACAAATGAGATGGCCCGAGAAATTCTTCAGGTATGTGGTTCATATTATACATTTTTTTTCATTTCTTGATTCACATATTGTTAAAACATTATATTATTTATCTTTATCAATGATGGTAGATTTTAGGATCAAGAGTTGATAGAGTTAAAACTGAAATTGATTTGGGAGGGAATATAAATTTTAATTTTGTAAAAGAGAAGGTAATTAGTTGAAGTATTCGTTTGTGTTAGGTTCAAGATATTGTTTTCGCAAACCGGCCGGCTAACGTCGCAATTTCATATCTCACTTACAACCGAGCGGATATGGCCTTTGCGAACTACGGCCCAATGTGGCGTCAAATGAGGAAGATTTGTGTCATAAAACTCTTCAGCAGAAAACGGGCCGAATCATGGGCCTCGGTTCGAGAAGAAATCGATTCGATGGTTCAAACTCTGACCAAACAAACCGGTGTACCGGTGAACGTTGGCGAGCTGGTATTTGCTCTGACGCGAAACATAACGTACCGAGCTGCGTTTGGCTCGTTCGCTCGCGACGGTCAAGATGAATTCGTCAAGATACTACAAGAGTTCTCGAAACTTTTTGGAGCGTTTGATATCACAGAGTTTTTACCGTGGATGAGATGGTTTAGTAACGGTGGTTTCAACGAGCGGTTAGAAAACGCTAGGAAATCGCTGGATGGATTCATAGATAGAATCATCGATGCACATATGGAAAAGAAGAATTTGAGAAAACAAGATGATGATGGCTTGGAAGATGACATGGTCGATGAATTAATGGCGTTTTATAGCGGCGGTAAAACTAATGATTCATCCTTTAGACTCACAAGAGATAACATCAAAGCTCTCGTCATGGTAAATCATTTTACAAACTTATGGTATATGCTAATTTTCTTTATAATAATGTCATTATATATATTAGTCAAGGAAATTGAAATATTTAGGATGTGATGTTTGGTGGGACGGAAACTGTGGCATCTGCGATTGAATGGGCAATGACGGAGCTGATGAAGAATCCTCACGAGCTCGTAAAGTTGCAGCAAGAACTCGCTGACGTCATTGGACTGAATCGTCAGTTTCACGAATCAGATCTCGAGAATCTTCCTTACTTCAGATGCGCGATGAAGGAGACGCTGAGGCTCCACCCGCCGATTCCGCTTCTCCTCCACGAGGCGGCGGCGGATACCGTCGTCTCCGGGTACTCGATTCCCCGCGATTGTCGGGTCATGATCAATGTGTACGCAATTGGACGAGACGGATCGGTTTGGAGTGAACCGGATGAGTTTAGACCGGCGCGGTTTATGGAAAGCAAGGCTCCGGATTTTAAAGGTAGTGATTTCGAGTATCTTCCGTTTGGGTCGGGTCGAAGATCGTGCCCGGGTATGCAATTAGGGCTCTATGCAATGGAGCTCGCCGTCGCGCACATGCTTCATTCTTTTGACTGGGAGTTGCCGGAAGGAGTTAGCTCCGGCGATCTGGATATGACTGACATGTTCGGTCTCACGGCGCCTAAAGCCACCAGGCTCATCGCCATTCCAAGCTACCGGCTAAAATGTCCGATGGTGATTTAAATTGGGTTACAGAAAAGTACAATATCTTTTTCTGAGATGCGTCTTGTTTCATACAGTTTGTTGTTTGATTTAAATTGGACCTTTATTCTTCCGTGATTCAAGATTCCAAACGGAACTGGTTGTATCATTTAGATAAGAGTTGGTTGAATAAATCATATATACATCCCCTTTTATTTCACAATACATTTTGCGAGTCTTTTGCTACACCACGTCTGTGACAAATGCCTTCTCGTTGTTGCAGCTGTGGGTCAGATAGATAAAGGAGCGCACACCATCGTTAATGTTATCAGCGACTCATAACATTATAACTTAAGCTTCACGTACCACTACTTCTTTGTCTTAACAAGTACAAACCAGTGTTATCTTAATAAGTTCGTACATCTTATTTTGCCTTAACAAGTTGATTCAGAGTAACGTAGGAAAAAATAAGCTGCATTAACTTATTATTACAAGTTCATCGCTAGATAAATCATATTAATTTTCACTAATCTGTTAAACCAGATGTAAAGATATTCATATGGAATTATGGTATGATACTGGATCCATTTATTTATTTATTTTTTCCATGGAATCTAACTGCTTTCATATGATTTTCGTCAAGTTGATGCTAGCTTTTGACATATAAAATCATATGAAATGTGGTGTAGACTAATAAAAGGGAAAAAAATTATGTAAGCGTAAAGAAAAGGTTTTCAGAGGAAAAGAATAGACAAAAATAGCAAATTATCTTTAACAAAGAAAAGAAAAAAAAAAAAAAAAAACAGATTACATTGCTTACGAAATTAGCGAAGTTCCCCAAAAATATACGAGTTCATATATTGTGGAAGAGGAAGCTCCTTAACTGATGGGAAACCAGGTTAAAGCAACAAAAAGTGAGACACGCCTAACATGGAAGATGTAACTAATTACGGTTAAGTATGGTATGCATCCACCACTTGCTCTCTTCTGATACGGTCACAACTACAATACGTGCAAACATAGAATAGTAACATCATGGGCGTATGTACTGTTCATTCGTAATGCCTAAGCATGACAAATTTTGTGACAGTTTATTTCTGTTCTCGATCTCAGTTAAATCTTAACAAAGATTGGGTTCGAATCAATCCACAATGTCGGGAGACCATTCAAAATCTCTAATCATTGAGTGAAATATCCCGTCTGAAAACTAATGATTCAAAGTTTCAAACATTCAAACCATAGGTTTAGTCCCTTGTTCATTTTAGTTTAAATTTTGTGTGTGTTTGTTTGTGTATCTCTGCAGTTCTGCTAATAGATCCATATTTCTTCCAAAGTTTAGTCTTCATTAGATGATGTTTTGCTTGAAGAAGTACGTATAGATATTATTACACATGTTTACTTTGTATTATATATGTATATTAGTATAGGAAAATGATCGGATGTAAACGAAAAGTATATGCATAATGATTTTTGGGGGGTGGCGGGGAATTTCAAACGTAAATATACAAACACACACACACCCACCCACAATTTGTCTGCAATGGAGTATTATATTTAATATGTGAATGCAAACTACACTTGGATATAATTTTTTCTAAAGTGTGAATGTAGACGTAAAAACGTGTGCAAATTGAAATAAACAAACTCCTAATGGTGTGAGTCAGCGAGTGTTCAAGGACGCTAAGTATATGTATACGGATCTTGCTCTTTCGGAAACGAAGATGATTATATAATTTCAGTATGTTTTATTCTCATATATATTGTTTAGAGATAATTGAAAAGTGGTAAATTAATTAATTGCACTAACTTTTTTTAATGCTTTTCAATCGATCCTTTTTTAACTATATGTGTGACAAACAAAAAAAAAGGATTTTTCCTATAATGTATTTTTTTGATACAGAGACTTTCGTGGATGGTAACGGCTAAATCATTCGGTGCGAGGCACTATTAACACACAATAGGTTGGGGGAAAATGTGAAGGATAATGGTTTTTAAATAAAGTTCTCATAGAAAAATTGGGAATTTTGTAATCCTGCATCCACCTCTTTAGCAACTTAACGCTTATGCGCAAAGCCAAAATCATGTTACAGTATCGAGCGGGTCCCCCATTGTCACGAGATTCTTTTTTTTTGTTTTGCATTATCGATTTGTAATATTGAGAGAGAAATATTTGTTTATCATGTTAATCCTGTCGCTTATACCTTTTTTTGTTTTTTAACATAAAAAGTTGTGTCGCTTATACTTTTATAGTCGCTTTATCCATTATAAAATGTAATGAAATGTTCAGAGGGAAATGATAAAAGCAGCAAAAAAAATAAGAAAAAATATACTCGGTTTTGGTTTCTCTTTAGCAAAAAACCAAAACACCACGGGGTTGCTCGCTCGCTCGCTCCAATTGCTTTTGTCCGTAGTGCTAGCACACGCACAACAATTGACAATATTTTTTAAAAATAGTTATAAAGATTGCAAAATAATTACCTAATACAATATTACAAATTTGAGTTGTCAATTTACTTTTATAATAAGCTTAACTCATTCAGGTATGATGTATTACGTATCTTGATTTTAACATTCTAAAACCTATTATCTTGTTACTGCAAAAAAGGGACCTGTTTTATAGTTTATTTAGCAAAGAACTGAACTTCATAGTTATAGAATACCTTATTAGTTACATTTTTTCTGATGTTCAAAAAAAAGTTACATTTTTTACTATATTTTTTTGATTCATATTATGAAATTACAACGAGAGAATTTGTTCATAATATTAAGCATAAAGATGCATAAAAAATTAAAATCATACACAATTTAATTTCATTAAACTTAAAAAGATATAGTACAATTCATTTTCCCAATTTTTTTTACTAAATCAGATTATCAAAAAAAAAAGAAAAAAATAGTAAATAAAGATTAGGAAATTATTAGAAAATTTAAGCTTGATTGATAATAGTTGTAGCTTTATATTTTTGCTATAGAAATATAGCTGTAAGTATTTTTGTTGTAATTGTAAATTTTATTTTCTTAAAATTTTGGCTATAGAATTGTAAAATTTTGAAAATATAAAATTATGCTTTTTAAGAAAATGCTTTGTACAGAAAAAATAAATTAAAGAAGAAATATTTTGGCTGTAAGTAAATAAAGAAAGTATAAAGTTTATAAAATATGATTAATATGATTTAGAGCTGTAATCATAAATATTGATGTGCACAACATCTATAACAACTATTGTTATTGGTTAATAAATTATGATATTTTTACTAAATCTAGTGTTATTGGTTTTTGTTATTCAAAAAATTTGAATTTTAAAAAATTATATGATTCTATTAAAATCTTTGTTATTGGGACATTGATTTAAAACAAATTAACCAATAAGATAAATCTTTTAAAATATTAGCTATATTTCTAAGATTCTCAAAATCAATAATATTAAAATATTTTTATAGATTTTCTAAATATATAAAATTTCTCCAAATTTAGCAATTTTTTTTTATAAATTAAACAAATATTTTAATTTTAAAAATCAATCAACTCTATAAATAAAATAAGGAATGTAATCTATAATTATTAATTACCCCCTCCCCCCCCCTCATCCTGCTGTATTTAATAAAATTAAAAATTAAATATTTTCGCCCAAGTTGTTATATAAACACATCTCGTGACTCACTCGTAGTTGCAGAGTCACAGACAGTGGCAGTTCCCTCACCACCACAACCGACTTCTAAATTTCCTCCGACGCCGAGAAATCATGAAATTACATTTCTACCCCCGACTATCTTTAGCACTAGTACTCTTCCTCTTCAGTGTGGCAACGTCGTCGAATCAACACGACTATTCCGATGCACTCTCCAAATCGATCCTCTTCTTCGAAGGCCAACGCTCCGGTTTCCTTCCGAACGACCAGCGTCTGACGTGGCGACGGAATTCCGGTCTGAGCGACGGTTGGACACACAATACCGATCTAACCGGAGGGTACTACGATGCCGGAGACAACGTCAAATTCAATTTTCCGATGGCTTTCACCACCACAATGCTCGGCTGGAGCGTAGTTGAATTCGGCGAACTCATGCCTGCGACGGAGCTTCGTAACACGCTCGTCGCTCTCCGGTGGGGCTCTGATTACCTCCTCAAATCCGTTTCTCAGCTACCTAACCGCATCTTCGTCCAGGTTCGTCGTACACGGCAATTGAATTTCGTAACTGTTTTTTTGAATATGCAATATGAGAAGGGGTATTTTGGGGAATTGAATAGCTAGGATTTAGGAAACTGGTTCGTTTCGGTTGCCAACAGGCAACAGATGAATGAAACTAACCCGTGAGTGGACGGACTCTCAAGAGTCTCTCTGCGTTTACACTTTTTTTCTTTACAATTTTTTCTCAATAGGATATATCATAAATTAAAAAAATGTCGATTAAACTATTTATTTCGTTATTGAGAATTAAACGATAACACGCATAACGTCGAGTTATTGCAGCTAATGAAAATCTAAGCCATCCTTAGGATTAATTTAATTAAGAGGACACAATAATTACTAGTATGAATTTACTTTAACACCAAAATCAACTTAATATCAATTTAGTTTTGGATTTATTTTGTTTTTATGTGCCCGTACGTTGTAGTACTAATAATATAAAGAGGACCAACTACTATTATCAGTTTTAGTTGCGGGGGTTTCCATTTTGACATTTTTTGGGAACCAACAACTATAATTTTTGTTGACTATAATTGTTAACCAATGGATTAGGAGGGTTCAACAATACACCTATAGAATTAGTGAATTGATATGATCAACATTTCGTTACATCATACTAGAGTATAATTTAATCATTTAATAATACGAGTTGAGAGATGCGGTGATAGAGACCTCTCTCTCAGAATCCTTCAACTCTCTTTTTTTCCAAAATTAGAGAAACCAGATATAATATATGGTGTTGATGTTGGTGTTGTTTGGTATATTTCTTGTTAGAGATTCATTAATGATTGTTTTGTCTAAGAGGGTTTGAATATAACTACATGCAAATTAATTAAAGTAGAAAATTAAATAAATGAACTTATGATAGGTAGGTGATCCAATTGCTGATCATAATTGCTGGGAACGACCAGAAGATATGGATACAGCACGTACTGCTTACGCCGTCAATGCTCCAAATCCAGCTTCGGAGGTAGCCGGAGAAATCACCGCCGCCCTCTCGGCCGCTTCGATTGCTTTCCGATCATCAGATCCAGGCTACTCACTGACTTTGCTCCAAAACGCTGTAAAAACGTTTCAGTTCGCTGATACGCACCGTGGTGCCTATAGCAGCAATGATGATATCAAATATGACGTTTGTCCTTTCTACTGCGATTTCAACGGATTTCAGGTGGCAAAAATATCTAAAATCAATATTATTTATTAGGAAAGTTCGTGATAAAATTTTGAAATAGATTATTATGAGTTGGAACAGTCATAATATTCATACAATCTTTGATAAAATAAAATATGTTCTCTTGGTGATTTTTTTTCTTTCTTTCTAACGAGCGTGTTTTTGTATTGTTTTGGGGATCGATAGGATGAGTTATTGTGGGGAGCAGCTTGGCTAAGAAAAGCGACTGGTGATGAAAGTTACCTTAGCTACATTGAGAGTAACCGTGAACCGTTTGGTGCAAGCGAGAACGTCGACGAATTCGGTTGGGACAATAAAGTTGGTGGACTTAATGTTCTCGTTTCAAAGGTTAGATCCAAATTTATATTAACCTGAGAGTTACGTGATCAGATTGAAATCAAACTTTTAATCAACTCTAGTAAAGCCAAAAGTAAAATAGAAAAATACGAGCCTTGCACGTGCATGTGAATTAAAGGTTATGTTCGTTTCTTTCCGTGTACGTGAGAATCCAAAGTGACCCGGTTAAGATACAAAACCGACCGGTATTGTAACTAAAGAATTTGAGGGTTTAACTTTTAACTCCGGTACAGGAAGTTATAGCAGGGAATATGTACAACCTAGAGGCGTACAAGGCATCGGCGGAGAGCTTCATGTGTAGTTTAGTGCCGGAGTCTCCGGGACAGCACGTCGAGTACACTCCCGGCGGTCTTCTTTACAAGCCCGGCGGTAGCCAGCTCCAGCACGCGACCACCATATCTTTCCTCCTCCTTGTCTACGCTCAGTATCTTTCTAGAAGCTCTCTCTCCCTCAACTGTGGCAGCCTCTCCGTCCCACCTGATCATCTCCGCCGCCTCGCCAAGAAACAGGTTAGCCAAATTCACAGATTGTACATGTATGTCTAGACGGTCTGAGTTGGTTTGGTATATTTATTATTATTATTTTTTTTTGGAAAAATGAAGGTGGACTATATTTTGGGGGAGAATCCGATGAGATTATCATACATGGTCGGGTACGGAGAGACGTATCCAAAGAAGATCCATCACCGTGGCTCGTCACTGCCGTCGATAGTGGATCATCCAGGAGCCATCGGATGCAAAGACGGGTCGGTTTATTTCAACTCGTCCGAACCGAACCCAAACGTCTTGATTGGAGCGGTGGTGGGTGGGCCCGGCGAGGACGATAAGTACGATGATGACCGGTCCGATTTCCGCAAGTCCGAGCCAACAACTTACATCAATGCTCCTTTCGTTGGTGTATTGGCTTACTTTGCAGCCAATCCTGGTTTTAGCTGACGTCATTGAAAATCAAATTCCATGAGAATGGGAGTACATTTTTTTTAAGTCTCTCATCAAAGAAAAAGGAACCTTTATATTGATAATATTTTTTTTCTAAAAGAAAAAATAAATCTTAATATCTCATTCGGATTACTTATTCGGTTATCATTTGCTTTTTTTTTGTTTTGTTTATATATTCCAAATCAAAACATAATGGATACTTGGACAGTCTATTCATACAGTATACATTATATATAATGGTCGCTAAGAAAAATGGATGGATACAAAGTTATTTAGTTTTCGGATGAGATATTTCAGAGCCAAAAACTAAATTTGACAGTCTTTTACGATATATGAATTTCCTGATGGTTTGACCCAAAAAAAGGAAGAATTTCCTGATGACAAAGAAGAGAAATTGATTATGGTGTGGACCAACATGACGATGACCAATGGGGTATCATTTTTTAATAAATTATCTTTTACATGAAGTATTTCTACAGGGAGAATAAGATTTCTTCAGTTTTCATGAATCATTATTTCAATTTTAATGTTCGTTGAATCTCCAGATTTACATGCACATAATTTATACTAAATTGAGCATGTTGATAAAAAAGAAAAAAAACTAGTTTATCTTCACCATTTATATATACTATAAACTTAGTCTCCGTTTGTTGTGTGTCCGTCCGTGCTTATTTTGCAATGATTATAATCATTTCATAATACTATATTTTATATATAGGTCTATGTCTATGAATGATTGTACAAAAATGATTCATTGATGATATAACTATAGTCAACAAATAATTAAAATTGGATTCATGAAATAGATTAGCAGGAAAATAAAAAATGATCTAAATCCGCAAATAAAACTAATGATTCTAGGTCGAGTATATCTCTCAAAACCGTAGACGAAGACATATAATATGATCCCTTTCTATATTATATACATATGTCACTCCATCCTTGGCTATAAAATGTGTTTTTAGAAAAGTCCAAAGACTTTTAGCAAGAATACTTAATTTTCTTTAAGCTATCTGTTAACATTTACATGTTAATTATTCATCATCATTTATGTGAAAAAAACAATGATAAAAGAATTATTGCAGGATAAACGTTGCACCTCATCCAATTCTTTAATAAATTAAACACATTCAGATTTCATTCATCTACGGCTCCACCTTTTTTTACCTTCAGATATCTCTTATGCCTGTATTTTAATTATTTTAAATTTAATTAGGTACCTTATTATTTATGTTTTTTTTCATTACACTTTTCTGCAGAATATGGAGAATTTTAAGACATGAACAGGAAAAATAAAAAAACATATGATTAAATTAACCAAATCTCAAAATTACAAAAATATATAACTAGATCTAGATTAAAATTGAAACTGTAATAAAAATAAATAAATTCAAAGATATTTATACAACTTTTAATGTCTTTACAAAAATTTAGGATAATAATATAGAACACTTTCTCGTAAACAATAGATAATTCGAGGTATAACTAGAATAATATTTTGAATATTTTAAATACATGCATGTATACTTTTTTTTTTAGAACAAAATACCTACCTAGCTTTAACATGCATGGATACTTACCAAACCAATACGTGTTGATGATAACTTACCAAATTAACCAAATACCTATAACATGTACCAGAAGTTCTAGCTCTATAAATATAAACCATAAAATCTCAAAACTATATGTCAAAAAGCAAAATCTCACCAAGTCCTTGCCTAATAAGGAAAAATAGAAAAATGAAACCAACGATTATAATTTTAACGGTTTTTATATTTCTCCTTGTGTTGTTACCAACGGCGATCCCTCACGACTACTCCGATGCTCTAAGAAAGTCAATCCTCTTCTTCGAAGGTCAACGCTCCGGCCGTCTTCCCAAACAACAAAGGATGAAGTGGCGTGGTAACTCTGCACTCAACGACGGCAAAAACCTCAAAACCGACCTTGTAGGGGGTTACTACGACGCCGGAGACAACGTTAAGTTTCATTTCCCGATGGCTTTTACGGCCACGATGCTTGCTTGGAGCTCTATCGACTTCGGTAGTTACATGTCTCAAAATGATTTCGGACACAGTATCGTAACTCTCAAGTGGGCCACCGATTACCTCCTTAAGACCGTCTCGCAACTCCCTAATCGCATTTTCGTCCAAGTACGTATAAACAAATCCCCTAATGCGTCGTCGTTTTATCTACTGTAATCAGGAATTAATATTCAGCTCAGTATTATAGTATAGTATCCTTTTATACTTATAAATTCACCAATACATACCGCTATCAAGAATTTGGTTTTCACCATTTCCTATCGTGCGTTATCAATTTATCATCATTTTAGTAATTTTACAATAAATAAAAAGGCGGGAAAATAGGGAGTAATTTGCAATTACCAAGACTTTTAAATGTACAGTGTATGGTTATACTGTAGTCGGAAGGAAATTATAGAACTCCAAGGTATTTCGATGATGACAGAATCAAATTGTATATCATCACTGAGAAGAAGTAATCAATTTCTGTTGATTAATTAGTTTCTTCTTCTATTATATTTTCTTTTACGAAACCACGGATATAAATGTAAAAATATATGACGTACACACTAACAATATATAGATAATATGGTATAGGTAGGCGAAGCACAAGCCGACCATAATTGTTGGGAAAGGCCGGAAGATATGGACACGCCACGAACGGCTTTCGCGTTAGATGCACCAGATCCAGCCTCCGATCTAGCCGGTGAAATTGCTGCAGCGTTGGCAGCTGCTTCAATCGCATTCAAACGATCAAATCCAAAATATTCTAAAATATTGCTCGATAAAGCCATAAATACGTTTCAGTACGCAGATTTACATCGAGGCTCTTATACCGATAACCCGAAGGTGAACCGAGCCGTTTGCCCCTTCTACTGCAGCGTAAATGGATATAAGGTATATATACCTCATTCATTTCTGAATTTTGTACAGTCAAAATTTTAATAGGTCTAGTAGTATACTGGTTTTAATTTCATATATATAAATCGTAGGATGAGTTGCTGTGGGCAGCTGCATGGCTGAGAAGAGCGACCGGTAATGATTATTACCTAAAGTACTTGGTGAACAATCGTCAAGCTTTCGGTGCAGCTTTCAGTTACTATGAGTTTGGCTGGGACAACAAAGTTGGGGGAGTTAATGTTCTCGTTGCCAAGGTTGGTTTGATTATTGCTTGCAATTAATAAAGTGTATATATTCCGAACAGATATATATATATATATATATATATAAATTGTAAACTAAACGTTACATCAATATGGGTGACACAGGAAGTATTTGAGAAGAATGTGACTGCGTTAAGAGAGTATAAAGAAACCGCAGAGAAAATGATGTGTTCATATTTTCCGGAAACGGTGGGTCCACACATGACTTACACACCAGGCGGTCTCCTATACAAACCAGGGAGCAGCCAGCTGCAGAACACGGCGGCTCTATCTTTCCTCCTCCTCACCTACGCCGATTACCTCTCTAAGTCCTCCCAACAGCTCCACTGCGGCAACCTCAACTTTAAACCGGATTCCCTTCGGCGCATAGTCAAACGACAGGTATACATGTTTGTGTTTTTTGCTTATCGATCCAATAAACTTTTATTTTTTTGTTTGTTTTGTATTTTGGAAGGTCGACTACGTTTTGGGAGATAATCCAATGAAGTTGTCATACATGGTTGGGTACAGTGATAAGTATCCGCGACAGATACACCACCGTGGCGCGTCTATACTGTCAGTGAATGTTCATCCGCAAGCGTTCGGGTGCCTAAAAGGATGGGAGATATTCGCATCACCGAATCCAGACCCAAACATTCTCGTAGGAGCGGTGGTTGGAGGGCCTGACGTTGATGATAAGTTCATTGGCAAACGGAATAATGCGAGCGACACGGAGCCTACAACGTATATCAACGCACCTTTTGTTGGTCTCTTTGCCTATTTTAAAAGCAACCCCAACTTCTCTTGATTCCCTTTTCTCTTTTTCCGAATTTGAATATACTCCTACCCGCGTGTTTGTAAACTTTACTCTACAATGATATTTTATTATTTTTAAGAGAAAACTGATAGTTTAAGAAATTTATATTACTCAATTACGTTTTCTTTATAGAATTTTCTTTTGTTTTGTAACTTTTGTTGTTCTGCTTGTATGGTTCAATTTATAAGTTTATATATGTTTATATATTTTAATCCATAAATTTGTCGGTTGAGGTTCTTATACCAATAAACCCAGTGTGTTTTGATTTCTACATTTTAGGATCACATCTTTAAATACAAAATACGAGGCTTCTTCTATAAAATCTCAAAAATGTTTGGGCTATGAATAAAAGAACTGTGAAGTTATCTCGACTTAGCCCTCATAAACGGCATCATACTTGGCACGAGTTTATTCAACCATTCCTCTTCCATCGGACGGAGGTGATGGATGTTAGTCATTTTCTAAACCACTTCCTTGAATTGAATTACTCAGAGATTACTGGAATTAATCACTGATTTAGGTGTTACTCAGTACTTACAGCTTGCGTATATGTAGTTTATACATCTTGGTTTGATTCTTTATATACCCATGTGTTTCTTGTGATCTTCTATTCTTGTGCTTTCGAATTTCGAGTAATTAGGTTTTTCACTTTTCAGGAATTCTTTCTTTTAACTCTTATGCATTTATATTTAACGTCTAACTCAAATTTAATTACATCGTTTTACAATTTTGTAGTAAAATTTTTATTTTTATTGAAAGATTATAGTATGCTAATGAACTTATTTCATTTTAATCTTCGTTGTATCTCGAATTCTCGATGTACATATTGAGTACTAAAAAACAAAAACTTAACTTCAGCACTAATATCAAATTAGTTTTGGTTTGTTGTGTCCGTACTTATTTTGTATTGATTATAATCACTCCATAATATATTTTATAGGTCTATGATTGTGCAAAATGATTCATTGATGATACAACTATACTCAACTAATCATAAATGGATTCTATCAAAAACATCAACAGGAAAATAAATAGATAAATAATCGAAATTTCGCAACCAAAACTAATAATAGCGGTTGGTCATAGATACTAATAAATGTAATGTTTTTATACGAATTCTACTATTTTAAAAAACAAAATGCTTCAGTTTGGATATGCTTGAAATTACATATCTTAAAATGAATATACAACGCGACAAACAACTAAAACGAAAGATGATGTGATAAAAATTACAACAGAACAAGATAAACATTACGTAGAGAAATCAAAGAGCATGGTCTTATTCTCATGAAACATAACAAGATACTGTAGTACGATTTTATCAAAGATACAAAGTCTTTTTCTTTCACGATTTCGAATCATTGCATAAAAGCTCGATTAAAAAATTAGAACACATCGTATTTAGAAAAATAGCAGAGAAACATCGATAAAAGTTCTCTTTCTTAGATGAAACACAACATTGTCTCTAAAAAGCACATGAACTTTTGCATTCAAAAACAGTTTTACCACATTTCAAAAGATTAGTCTTTAAACAAACAAAAAAGACGATAAAATCTAACGCAATTTTTTGTAATGACTTAAGGATTTTAGGCCGAGTATATCTCTCGAAACCGTAGACCAAAACATATACAATATGATTCCTCATGTCACGCGATCATTCTTTATAAAATGTGATTTGAGTAAAGTTCAAAAAATTTTAGCACTCATTAAAATCGGGTTTTTAAGCTTTGAATTAGTATGATATACATATTTTCCATTAGAATAACTTGGGAAGCAAGATATGTATTTTTTTACCATATTTCTTCAAATCCAACAAAATAATATTTTAGATCTTCATTTATTATTAGCATATTTCTTTTATGTAACATTATGTTAATATTACCACTATATTATTAGCATATTTCTTTTTTTGCTAGATTTGTGAATATGTTTTTTTTCACAAATTTGCTAAATTCGTGAATATTCTTTTGTAAAAATTTGGTAACTAAAGGATCCTTACCAAACCACCACATATATGTTGATGACAACTTACCAAGTTAACCAAATATACATGAAGCAATAAACCCTCAATATATCTATATATATGAACCATAAACCCTAAAAACTAAATGCCAAAAAGCAAAAACTCACCAAGTTATTAAAAAAAAAAATGAAACCAGCGATTTTTATTTTAACCGTATTCATTCATCTCCTTCTCCTATTACCGACGCCGATCGCTCACGACTACTCCGATGCTCTGAGTAAGTCAATCCTCTTCTTCGAAGGTCAACGCTCCGGTCGTCTTCCCAAAGAACAAAGGATGGGGTGGCGTGGTAACTCTGCACTCAACGACGGCATAAACCTCAAAACCGACCTCGTTGGGGGTTACTACGACGCCGGAGACAACGTTAAGTTTCATTTTCCGATGGCTTATACGGCCACGATGCTTGCTTGGAGCTCTGTCGACTTCGGAAGTTACATGTCTGGCGATGATCTCGGATACAATATCTTAGCTCTCAAGTGGGCCACCGATTACCTCCTTAAGACCGTCTCGCAACTCCCTAATCGCATTTTCGTCCAAGTACGTATAAACAAATCCCCTAATGCGTCGTCGTTTTATCTACTGCAATCAGTAATTTGATTTTCCACAACAGTTATATAGTACGGATTTAAATGTAAAAGTGTATGAGGTACAAAGTAACAATATAGGATTAAAATGGTATAGGTAGGTGAAGCACAAGCCGACCATGATTGTTGGGAAAGGCCGGAAGACATGGACACGCCACGAACCGCTTTCGCGTTAGATGCACCAGATCCAGCCTCCGATCTAGCCGGTGAAATCGCTGCAGCTTTGGCAGCTGCTTCAATCGCATTCAAACAATCAGATCCTATATATTCTAAAATATTGCTCGACAAAGCCGTAGAAACGTTTCAGTACGCAGATTTACATCGAGGCTCTTATACCGATACCCCGAGTGTGAACCAAGCCGTTTGCCCTTTCTACTGCAGTGTTAATGGATATAAGGTATATATACCTAATTCATCTCTGAAAACTGTACAGTAAACTTTAGAATATGTTATATACTATCGGTTTTAATTGCTATTATATATAAATCGTATTATTTCACGTAGGATGAGTTGCTGTGGGGAGCTGCGTGGCTGAGAAGAGCGACCGGTGATGATTATTACCTAAAGTACTTGGTGAACAATCGTCAGCCTTTCGGTGCAGACTACGATATCGATGAGTTTGGGTGGGACAACAAATTTGGGGGAGTTCATGTTCTCGTTGCCAAGGTTTGATCAATGCTCGCAATTAATTAAAGTGTATATATATATATATAATTAAATAGTAAACTAAACGTTACATCAATATGGGTGACACAGGAAGTATTTGAGAAGAATGTGACAGCGTTAGGAGCGTATAAAGATAATGCAGAGAGAATGATGTGTTCATATTTTCCGGAAACGGCGGGTCCACACATGACTTACACACCGGGCGGTCTCCTATACAAACCAGGAAGCAGCCAGCTGCAGAACACGGCGGCTCTATCTTTCCTCCTCCTCACCTACGCCGATTACCTCTCCAAGTCCTCCCAACAGCTCAACTGCGGCAACCTTAACTATGAACCGGATTCCCTTCGCCGCATAGTCAAACAACAGGTATATATACGTTGTATAGTAAAATTTATGATAATGATATGGTGATAGAAAAGTTTGTAAAATCGCAAAATCACATGTAAATTTGTTGGTAGGTGGAGTACGTTTTGGGAGACAATCCAATGAAGTTGTCATACATGGTTGGGTACGGTGATCAGTACCCGCGACAGATACACCACCGTGGCGCGTCTATACCGTCAGTGAATGTTCATCCGCAAGCGTTCGGGTGCATAAAAGGATGGGATATATTCGCATCACCGAATCCTGACCCAAACATTCTCGTAGGAGCAGTGATTGGAGGGCCTGACGTTGATGATAAGTTCATTGCTAAACGGACTAATGCTAGTGACACGGAGCCTACGACGTACATCAACGCACCTTTTGTTGGTCTCTTTGCCTATTTTAAAAGCAACCCCAACTTCTCTTGATTCCTTTTTCTCTTTTTCCGAATTTGCATTTACTCGTAAAGTAGATAAAAAAAATGGTAGTTTAAGAAAAAATAATATGGTAGTTTAAAGATAATAAATCTAGTGTGTTAGAGCAACTCCGGTATACCCTTTTGGATATCTCATTCAATAGTATATTAATAAATTTTATATTATTTTATTTTTAATTAATATTTATGATATAATATATTCAACCATTCATAAAAGAACACATAATTAAGAAAGTATTAGGTATATGAGAGTTTCTTAAATTTCTCGTTTAAGAAACGTATTTCACTTTCTCTTTTCTCTTTTCTCTTTTTATTATATTATTATTATTTAATGTCAAATATTTAGTGAAATACCCTCCATGGAGGTGTTTTTATACAGTATATCTACATTTGAGGATCACATTTACAAATAAAAAAGTATGAGGCTTCTTCTATAAAACCTTTTATAAAATTGGGCTATGAGTAAAAGAAATGTGAAGTTAGCCCTCCGAAAACGGCATCGGACACGAGTTTATTCAACCATTCCTCTTCATTCGGACGGATGTGACGAAAGGTTTTCAAAATCCGAACAGCGAGTTTTCTTATTATACCTTCCAAAATTAGGGTTTTTTCTTCAGGGATTCTCGTATCGATAGCTTGAGGTTAGTCATTTTCGAAACCACTCCGAATTAGGTATTACTCTGTAGAATTTCCTTCTGACAGCTTCCGTATTTGACGTTTATACACCCTGATTCGATTCGTTATATATACACCCATGTGTTTTCTGTGATCTTCTACTCTTGCGTTCGAATTTTGAGTAATTAGGTTTTTCACTTTTGGTGGTGAAGAAGATGCCGAAACTGGCATTTGATGCTTCTATAACCAATCACCGATTCAATTCGCATCGATGCAACCGTCTTTTATTTTTGTTCTAATTACTGATGGGAACTCGTGTTCTCTGCTCCCTTTTAGATTCAATTTGGGATTTTTAGTCTTGGAGAATCTGTGCTGTTCTCTATTGTCTGTCTTAACATGAAAGATCTGGATGTGGTTTTGTAGGTAATGGCTGAAGGAAAAGACGAAGGAGAGGTTTCTCTTTCCGTCAGAAACGAGGAAGATGTTTCCCCTGAATCTCTAGCTTGGGCTGATTCCTGCATCGTCAGTTTTCCAGATGATTCAGGCAACACTGATTGGGGAACCTTTAGAGATGCTTTAACAGAAATCATCGATATCCATCCCGATATTTTTGTTCCTTGGTCAACAGGAACAACAACAAGTGTCCTGTCTCCGTCTCCAGACGATGATATGACTGAAGCCGAGTCATTTCATACGCGGGATTTTGAATCGGAAGCTGTTTCAGCAGCGAGCAGCAGTAACATTTCGTCGAACGAAGAAGTCAGCGAGATCGTCTCTTTGCTAACGTTTGAATCAGACCCGTCAAAGAATTCTTTACAAGATCATTACTTTCCAAAGTCCATGGCGGAGAAAGTAGCAACTTCCGAGCCAGTGCACAATCGTACTACAGATCTTGGAGGCGCTGAATGTATCGAAGAGGATGATGGTTGTGGGAGTAATGGAGAGGCGGAAGAAGAGGAAGAAGGAGAGCCAGAAACGTCTCAAGTCTTCAAGGATGATTTCATGAGCACATACATTCAAGACAACATTGACGATTTTATTGTTTCAGAGGATCCGTTTAAAGTAACTCCGCAAGAGATTTTCAAGGTGTGGGATCTTGAGATCGTGAGGGACGACGATGATGAGGAAGATGGGTTGCTGCTGCAACTGAAGAATGCACTCGATGAGTCTTCCACGGTTCGGCCACTGAATGATGTTCAAGTTGTTGCGGGGAAGAGCAGTATCGATGATCTGATAGCTGGGATCTCGGATCTGTCTCTCGCTGAAACATTTAAGTGAAAGGATACAGTTCTAAGTATGTGTTTATTTGACCTGAGAAATCTACCTCTTTTGCTTTAACTTGTCCTCGAACCGGCACTAACCGGTTTGAGATTTCGAATCCTGCTAGACCAGACCGGAGGTTATAAGGGTCAATTTGGTCACGATTGAGATTGCAGTCTCTCTCAGCCGTTTGATGTAGACCTCACAATCTCTTAAAATCTCTATACTTAACCTCAACCTTAAGAAAACGCAGGGAAATCACGGCTTACGGTTGAGACCTATAGCCTAGTCTTAGCCAAATCCAAGGTTCCTCTAGTGTAGCATCACTAAGATGACGTGGTCAGCTTTCTACCGTCAAATTTAGACTTCACTAAGCTCATTAATAATTTCGTCCGCTCTTGAAATATTAAAAATGATACTAACCTCATGATTTTTCATTCCCTTATCAGATCAACTTTTTTTTGTAAAATTACTATTCTCAATTGAATATGATGCGTTTGTCTTCGACCTCATCAGCATCATGTCAACATGTATAGTAGTACAAGAGACATATAACTCAAGGAAAGAAAAAGAAGTTACAGATTTAATGTTAAGGTCCACGGGCCTCCATAATAATTTTTGAGGTTTTGTATTCATTTTTTGCACATGCGAATATGCTACTATAGCATAATTCATATTTTCTTGTGTAATATATAACGAATCTTTACCATTTGTGGGTACTATAATTCGATTATTTCCCGTAGAAGCAAACAAAAAACAAGCAAACATGTAACGACGAGCATAAAAGGAGTATCGATTCCGTGGTATTTTCTTGAATAGGTGAGTAGTACAAGATTACGGTCCACGTGGCAGAGTCTAATTGGCAAGGTCACAAGAACCTCAAATAACTGATCTGATGAGAAATATAAATCCAAAAGAAGGAGAGTGAGGTTCTTCTTCAGAGATAAGGTGGGTGTCATAAGCTAAATTCACTGTGAGTCTCTCAAAAAAACCAAAGGCAGAGAAGCGAAAGAGATAACATTAACAAACAAATGGCATCAACCTCACTCCTCAAGGCATCTCCAGTGTTGGACAAATCGGACTGGGTCAAGGGACAAAGCGTTCTCTTCCGTCAGCCTTCTTCCGCCTCCGTCGTCCTCCGCAACCGCGCCACCTCCCTCACCGTCCGTGCCGCTTCCTCCTACGCCGATGAGCTTGTTAAGACAGCGGTTAGTACTCCTCACATACCCTCCTCTTTGCCACGTGTCTTATCTGCATGATTCTTAAAGGTCCTTTTATTTGTTTTGACCTTTTGAATTCGAATATGTCTGTCTGATTGATTAATTCTGTTCGGTTTTCACCTTTTTCTACTGATTGCTTCATAACCGATTTAAACCGAATTTTGTTTGGGTCGATTCTTTTTTACCGTTTAGATTTTGGTTATACAGCCTTTTTCAAAAACAGAGAGAGTTACAATATGATACGTTGTTGATCTTAGATCTTGTTTGTTCTTGTATAGAAAAAGTAGTGGAAAATAACTCCAATTAAAATACAATTGGGTTGAACCAAATCGGACAGTTGTGAAGACATAAAAAAAGTGCATTTTGATTCGATTCTTTGTATTTTGTGTTAGAGCAGAAAACAATTGCGTCTCCGGGACGCGGAATCTTGGCGATGGACGAGTCGAACGCGACTTGCGGGAAGCGTTTGGACTCGATAGGGCTAGAGAACACTGAAGCAAACCGTCAAGCTTACCGGACATTGCTGGTCTCTGCACCAGGGCTCGGACAGTACATCTCCGGCGCAATCCTGTTCGAGGAGACTCTGTACCAGTCTACCACCGAAGGCAAGAAAATGGTCGACGTCCTCGTCGAGCAGAACATCGTCCCAGGCATCAAAGTCGACAAGGTATAATAACTAAATGCATACCATTAGATAGAGTATATACCAAGATGGTGCTTAATTTGAGTAAATGATATTTGTATGTAATGTAATTTAGGGTTTGGTGCCACTTGTTGGCTCTAACAATGAGTCATGGTGCCAAGGACTCGACGGTCTATCCTCTCGAACCGCTGCTTACTATCAACAGGGTGCTCGTTTCGCCAAATGGTATGGAGTAGTACACTCTGTTCCTGTCCCAAAATATTTCTCTCAGTGTCGAGTTTATATCGAGTTTGGTTTTGATGGTCGATTAGGCGTACTGTCGTGAGCATTCCCAACGGTCCCTCTGCTCTCGCTGTAAAAGAAGCTGCTTGGGGTCTTGCTCGATACGCTGCCATTTCACAGGTAAAACACATAGCTTGTCCTTCAAGAAACAGGGCAAATCGGATTCTTTAAAGCTGTGTTTCACACGGCGAATTGCGTTTTCTCAGGACAGTGGATTGGTTCCAATTGTGGAGCCAGAGATCTTGTTGGACGGAGAACACGACATTGACAGGACTTACGAAGTCGCAGAGAAGGTTTGGGCTGAGGTTTTCTTCTACCTTGCTCAGAACAATGTCATGTTTGAAGGTATTTTCTCGTTATCTTATACAACTTGCAATGTCTTAAAGATCAATGGCTTACCGGATAACATCTTCTTACACAGGTATCCTCCTGAAACCGAGCATGGTGACTCCCGGAGCTGAGTCTAAAGACAGAGCTACTCCTGAACAAGTTGCCTCCTACACCCTCAAGCTCCTCCGCAACAGAATCCCTCCCGCCGTCCCCGGAATCATGGCAAGTTCTCTCCCTCTCTTTGCCTGAGCTAGCAGTTCAAAATCTATTTCTCGTGTTTCTATGAGTAAAACCATGATCTTGGTTGCTTGAGTTTAAAGTAAAGTTGTTTGTGTTTTCTTTTCATGCAGTTCTTGTCCGGAGGACAGTCTGAGTTGGAGGCAACGTTGAACCTGAACGCGATGAACCAGGCACCAAACCCGTGGCATGTGTCCTTCTCCTACGCACGCGCTCTGCAGAACACTTGTCTGAAAACATGGGGAGGCAGAGCCGAGAACGTGAACGCGGCTCAGACCACCCTATTGGCCCGAGCCAAGGCCAATTCCTTGGCTCAGCTCGGAAAATACACCGGAGAAGGTGAGTCCGAAGAGGCTAAGGAGGGTATGTTCGTCAAAGGCTACACCTATTGAAGAGATCATGATGCTGTCAAAGGAGATGAAGCAGATGTTTTTATTACATTTGTTTTTGAGTTTGGTTGTTATTATCATGTCAAATCATTTATTTTCTCTGCTTAATTTGCACTAGCTACTCCTTTTAATAAGTTTTAATATATTGAAGTTATCTATCTATCTCCATCGTTATGTGTAACATCTTATCTATTTTGGGTTATGTTAGATGCTCTCATGTACACCCTATTTATCATCTCTATAAAAGATAGGAAAAGATAGGAAAAGAAGAAGACAGAAAGGATAACATCATATTGGGTTATTCCTATCTTCTTAATTTTTCATAAAAAAAAGAAAAGTAAAAAAAAAATTAAGAAGATAGGAATAACACAATATACATTAAAAGTTTATAACTTACTTGAAGAAAAACTGATAAATGTGATGAATATTGTATATCTTACATTTATCAGTTTTCTTCAAGTAAGTTATAAACTTTTAATGTAGAAATATTGTTAATAGTTTTGTAAATTATTTTACTCCCATCTATCACTCTAAAATCAGACTTAATCAACTTTTTGGTAATCAAATAGTCATATGATACGTTTTTCGTATATAGAAAATATTATAAGATATCTCAAGTGTAATATCAAAATACACTAATACACATTTTTGTCAAATTATTGAACATGTCTTAAATTATATCTTCCATATGTCAAATTTAATACTAAGATTTTTACCCCCCAGAAAAAATTAATACTATGATAAATTTATTTCTATTTGTAAATAATCTTATTTAATAGTTTTTGAAAGTATATACTAGTCTTTATATATTGAAAGACTTTAGTAATGTGAATAATGATTGATGGACCTTTGCACTAACATGAACCTTTGCATAGCAAATGGACCTTTATCCATTTGTTGGCCCAATTTGTTCTTTATTTCTTGGCCCAATGGACTATAAATGTTCCAAAGGGATTTTTAATTAAGGAAAAAAGGAAAACCCAGAAATAAACAAATATGCAGAATTTCAGATATTAGCGCTTATACATTCATGTGAGCCCTTTCCTTAAAACTAAGATAATGCACAAACAACACAATCCCTCCTTCCTTCCTTCCTTCAACAACAAAGCTTCGCTTACACCAAACCCTGCAACAGTCATGGAATCAAAAGAAGGGAAAAAGAAGAACATGCAATTTCAATTTCCTGAAAACTTTATACAATCTTCTTAAACTGATTCACACACTCACCTTATCATCATCACTTCTCAGACTCTCGTTTAAAGGTTCCAACTGGCACAACACCTGCAGGCTCGTGACTGTTCACGTTATTTACATCGATACCCTGCTCATTTAAGAAACAAAAGAAAAGAAAGATTGAGAACACAAAAGGAAAGATTGAGAATTATGTAGAAAGAAGAGATCCAAGTACTTGGTTATTTGATGCTGGCTCATGTACTCTCTGGGGGTTAGAGTTAAGATCAATCATTTCGTCATCAATCTTGCCATTAGCTTCACCGTTTGCAGTTGCAGAGACTCTTTGGTTTTGCAAATTGTCTCTCGTATTGTTTGGTTTAGGCTTATCGCCCGGAAACTACAACAAGAGCGGTAAACTCAAGATGACGATTCAAACTCAAGATAACGTGAGAGAAACAAAACAGTTAATTCAAACCTCAATTCTCTGTCTGAGCAAAAGAAACCGCCCGTGCGTTCTCTTGCCACCGACATGTACTACCATGTCACATTGCAGACAAAGTGAACTACCGTCTATCTCACAGTAAAAGAAGGCTGTTCACAAAAACAAAAAAAAGTATGAGATCTTTTGTGGAAAACATTGAAAACATGAGTGTGGAAAATTCAATGTAGATAGATCATACCAGGCGCATTTTCGCAAATATCGCAGCATGGGGCATTGCTTGGTTCGGCTAATCCTACACGTACATGCCGACTAGCTAGCTTATTGCACATATGAACCTGAAAGAAAAGAACAAAACATTACAAAGTTTTTGAATCATACATCAAGTTAACCACTTTTCGATCAAAATCCATACGAAAAAATCTTCTTTTAGAAACTACTCAGAGCGATTGCAACAGAAAAGGATTAGCTAAGGACTCGAGAAGGACTGTAAAAGTGTTACCCTTAAGAGACATTTAACTGAAGTAATGATTAATCGCAAAGAGCGGAAAATTGGTTATTTTCTTCTCCAGAAGTTATACTAAATGCAAACTTTGGAGACAAAACCTTTCCCTGCAATGTACATCACACAGTATAATCACTGAATCTCGTGTAATCAAACATGAAAGTCATCTACAAAACATCTAATCTCCACCAAATGAGACACAATGCAAAAGATTTCATTTTTAAAAAAAGAAGTTTTTCACTATCCATTCTACTTCAAAAGCAATTTATTCAACCAAATCTCACAATCTATTCTTCTGAAAAAAAAATTTACTTTCTTCACTCGTTGAGAAAAGTCTTATACTAGGAACGAGAAACACAAGATCTCGAGATCAACCCAGGTCCGAATCAATTGAGAGATAACAAAGACTTGATCTTTAACGAACACTATCAACAGGCACAGAAAAGAATTACAAAAGCTTTTTCAGAAGAGATTACTTTTTCATCGCAGGAGCGGCAAAGGGCAGCTTCATCGGCGGCGCAAAAAACGATAGCGGCTGCGTTCTCGCACGCATCGCATAAAATTCGCATCTTTCTTCTTCAATCTTAAAAAGTCTTTTTTTTCTTACTCGATTCGGAACAATGACTCCCACCTTCAGTACTGAACCATGACTGCGGTTGAAAGAGAAGAAGTGGAACAAGTAGAAATCTGATTAAGTAAGGACGAAGTAGATTAAGGGTTGGGATTACACGTTGGTATCAATCAAGGAAGAAGAAGATGAAGAAGAGAGGAGGAAAAGGAAAGAAATTTTTTATAATTGTTTTCTCTCGCCTTTAAATCCTTTCTACTATGGAGGAGAAGCTTGAGAGACCAGAAGAGACGAACCAAATCCCACGCGCCAAGACCATACTCGCTGTTACATGTAGGGCAAAACTGTTAATTACTACTTTTAGTAATTTCTCACATTTTAGTAGTTTTTTGTTCTTTAAATTATTGTATAAGCGCCTAACTAGAAATGTAGTATGGTTAGGACTTAGGACAAAATAATGGAAAGATCAATGTGTAGTGGATATGTTTTTGAATTTTAATAAGATTAATTAAAGTCCATGAAATGACAAAAAGAAAATTATCTCTTCTAGTAGATGGGGACCCTAATCGTGAAGACAAAAGACTCTATGTCATCCGGAAGGTCATTGACGTGTCTCCTTGAAGCAGACTCATCCTTATGTTTCCTTCGTTTAGGTGAATCATTCACACTGTGGTAAGTTCTATTGTCATTCAATATTACATTACATGGTTTTAAAGTAATTAAAATTGTAAATGATGGACATCTCTATCTGGAACTGTTCTAAAGGTAAGAGTGGTGTTAGAGATTTAGGACGTGTGACTAATTTACAAGAAAATATATAGAAAATGGAAAAAAAATAAGAGCCACAAGAGGAAATTAAAAAAAAAGAAGACAAAAAGGTGGGTGGGCCAAATGTGTCACCAGCCATTTAAAATTGGTGGTCGAGAAGTGGTTGAAAGCAACTCTCAAAACTCTTTCTGTGGCCTTCGTTTAAAGTTGAATTGTTTTTACTTAACCCATATTCGGATTAACTAAGATCTGAATAATCATGTTAGATTTGCATAGATTTCCCAACTTTTCCAATGAATCTCAATAGTATATCAAAATTGATATATTTTTTATTTCTCTCCTTTTCAAATTTTTATTAGCGTTTACAAAATTTGTTATATATATATATTTTGCAGAATCATTATGGGATGCATTAGTTTACCGTCTTTTATTTGAATATATTGACTTTTTGTATGTCAACGTATAGATCGATCGTATATACAAGGGCCCTATATATGTACAATACTGACTCACGGTCAGTATATTTATTTTTTATAAAATAAATGTATTCTTTATAAAATTGGAAAGAAACAAAATATATTTATTTATTTCTTTATTTATTTTTTATTTCTATTCATTTTTTTTTTATTCCTTTTATTTTTTCATTTTCATTTATATTCTTTTTTTTATTGGTCACCAGTTAAAGCTAATACCGTAGAATTATAATTATAGTATATCATTGTTAATGTTGGGCTTTACTTGTAATAGTGGGCTACATATAGATAACGCCCAATTTCTATATCCAAATTCCACAAAAACGGATAGGGGTCCACGTGGCGATAGGGTGTAACCTTCTCAATAAAGTATATCATTGTTAATGTTGGGCTTTACTTGTAATAGTGGGCTACATATATAGATAATGCCCAATTTCTAGATCCAATTTCCACAAAAACGGATAGGGGTCCACGTGGCGATAGGGTGTAACCTTCCCAATAAAGTTGCAGGGGTAAAACGGTCATTAAGGAGGTAATACTCGGCCAAGTGGAGAGAAAGAGAAACCGGCGAATAGAAGAGAGAGTGAGAGAATCTGCGGTCTGCGGGACCAAATCAATGCTGATTGGTCCAGTGGTCCCTCCGAGGGAGCAAATGCAATAGAAGAAGAAGACGAAGAACAACAGTAGCAAAGAGTGAGTGGGTCTGTAATAGAATAACAATGTGATTTCTCTTTCCGTTTTTTTGTTTGGGTCTTGGCCTAAAGATCTTTGGTTTTTCCCTCTGACCAGTTTGTCTCCAGTTCTCACCGTTTGAGACTTTTAGGATTCGTATCCTCCGGTTTTCTCCCAAGTTTTACTTTTCCCATCACATTGTTGTTTATTCTTCGTTGCAGAGTGAGAGACAAGGCTTCTGGAACCACCATTGCCTTGAGGAAGAAGTCAATTCACAAGGTAATGAGCTCTTTGCATGTTTCTTTTTGTTGTTATGTACGAAAATCTTAGGTTTCAGAATCCATATTGCCTTTCAGATGCATTTCTATTTTAATGTTGTTTACATGTGCAATTCATAAGTATTCTCTGCGTTTTGACATTGAACCTCGAAGCCCCTCTTATTTAACTTAAACGCGCGTTCGTTCACTGACCTTGTCTCGTCTTTCTACTGATGAAGACTTACGAATACAATAATATATTATATTCCAAGTCACTTTTCAAATGATACGGAACTTCTTCTTTTTCGATTAAAGAATGTTTAGATTGGTAAAACGTGACTTAGTCTTCAAGCATAGTGGGTGACCATTACAGCAAAAGTCGGTAATCTCTTTCTATTTTATTTTTTTGGGGTTTTCTGTGTTCTTCAGTTGAGGTTGATCACCTTCTAAGTAAACTGTGTTAATATTATAATACCAATAAGTCTTCTCTTTATTTTGTGTGTTTGGTTCATTGATGATTTCAACTTTTCTCTCTCAGCAGAACAGAGAAGCCTTTCCTTTTCTCGGCATGTTTCATGTTTTAAATCACTTAGTTTTGGTTTGGTGAGATCATATGTCTGAGAGTTTTACCGTTTACATATGGTTGTGTTGGTTAGAAAATAATGGGCCCTTTTGGTCTCTTGTCAAAAGTATTCTGCTTTTGAACTTGTCTCATCAGTCCTGATAATATATTCCTGCAATAACTATGCAAAGACTCCAAATCTTAGAGCTCTAAAGTTCGAACTGTTTCAGGAGAAACAAAGCTCAAATTAATGGTAGCAGTTGGTGAAGAGGAGCAGAAGAAGATGGAGAAGACAGAGATGCCTGTAGCCAGAGAAGAGAAGATACTGGTTCTGGTGAGATTGAGGCCCCTTAACGAGAAAGAGATTGCGGCTAACGAAGCTGCGGACTGGGAATGCATCAATGATACCACCGTTTTGTACAGAAACACGTTGCGCGAAGGCTCAAACTTTCCTTCTACATATTCATTTGGTAAGAAGAGCGATACCGCTTTTAACCTCTTTGCACAACCTTTTATGTTAACTTAATATCTCTTTTCCTGTTTGACAGATAGAGTTTACGGAGGTGAATGTCCCACCAGACAAGTTTACGAGGATGGAACCAAGGAAATCGCCCTCTCGGTTGTCAAAGGAATCAATTGTAAGCTTCCTTTGCCCCCATTGTTTCTGTTGAAACCGATACGGTAGAGTTGTTGAATGAGTGTAACATTTGACAGGTAGTGTTTTCGCATACGGCCAGACGAGTAGCGGAAAGACATACACCATGACTGCTATTACTCAGTTCGCTGTGGCCGACATTTTTGACTATATATTTCAGGTGCATTCCTCATCATTACAAGAGATTTTTATTTCTTCTTATGCACTACTAATTGGACTTTGGATGCTGCAGCATGAAGAGAGAGCATTTTCCGTTAAGTTTTCGGCAATAGAGATCTACAACGAGGCCATAAGAGATTTGCTTAGCTCGGATGGTACATCTCTGAGGCTACGAGACGATCCTGAGGTTCATATGAATTTGTCATTTTCCTTAACGAGGCGCTTTTAAGTTATACAAAGTTGTCCGACTCTTCTTGTTCTTGTTCTTTTTTTCTTATTAGAAAGGGACCGTTGTTGAAAAAGCCACAGAGGAAACTCTGCGAGACTGGAACCATCTCAAGGAGCTTCTCTCTGTTTGTGAAGGTAATAATACTAAAAAGTCAAATTCACTTTCCATTACTACGAAGTAGCCATGATAACAATGTCTGTAACTCAACTTGTTCTTTAGTAACATGTTGTCCGGAAAGTAAACTTTCACGTTACTACAATCTCTGCAGCACAGCGTAAGATTGGTGAAACCTCACTGAATGAGAGAAGTTCGAGATCTCATCAAATCATCAGACTGGTTGATATCTTATCTATCACTGGATTTTGAGATACAAAGATTCTCTCATACTTAGCTTGGCCCTTGACTGTATCGTTGATTTTCAGACAGTTGAAAGCTCTGCTCGTGAGTTCGTAGACAAAGAAAACTCAACCACTCTCGTGGCGACTGTGGTATGCTCTCATCTGCAAAGCTAAACAATCCTTTTTAAAAAAAAAAAAATGTTAGATTCTGAGGATTTGTAATAACCGTGGCTCAGAGTTTCATCGATCTGGCGGGAAGCGAGCGTGCATCACAAGCGATGTCAGCTGGTGCAAGGCTCAAGGAAGGCTGCCATATCAATCGAAGTTTGCTCACTCTTGGAACTGTCATCCGTAAACTTAGGTGTGTGTAAACCCATACAACCTAAGTACATTGCTAACTTTTTTTTTTTTTATCATGTTTAGTAGATTAAGTAATTAATCCAACTTCGGGTGATCTAGTAAGGGAAGACAAGGCCACATCAACTTTAGAGACTCCAAGCTCACACGGATTCTGCAGCCATGCTTGGGGGGTAATTCAAGAACCGCCATAATCTGCACTCTCAGCCCAGCGAGGAGTCATGTAGAGTTAACGAGGAACACTCTCTTGTTTGCTCGCTGTGCAAAGGAAGTTACCACAAAGGCGCGGATCAATGTTGTTATGTCAGACAAGGCTCTGCTGAAGCAACTACAGCGTGAACTTGCGAGGCTCGAGACCGAGCTCAGAAACCCTGCCTCCCCTGCCTCAAACTGTGATTGTGCCATGACGGTGAGGAAGAAAGATCTTCTGATACAAAAGGTTTGTGCTTCTTCTTTTTTTCGTATTTCCTTTTTTCAGGTTTGGTATGACTATGTTTTGTAACTGGTGGAGTGGGTTAATATTGTGTAGATGGAAAAGCAGATCGCAGAGTTGAGAAAACAGAGAGATCTTGCTCAATCCCGTCTTGAAGATTTCATGAGAATGGTTGAACACGATGAGGCGTCAAAGGTATTGCTCATGCTTCTCCCTTAAATTTTTATGGCATTTCTGCCTCTAAACGGCGTCGTGCATCTGTGTTTTCCTCTGTTGAAGTCTGGAACTCCGCATTTCGGCAACCACACAGACAAGTGGGAGGATGATTCAGACACGAGGAGTTTCATATCAGATCGACTGTCGACACCGCCGCTTTCAAGAGCAAGAGCTTATGTTCGGTCTCCCTCTGACGAAGATGATCTCGATGAAGAGCTACCTAGGCGTTCAGAAGATCCATCAGAAGAATATTGCAGAGAAGTTCAATGCATTGAGATTGAGGAATCGGCCACAGTCTACTATAACAACCACAAAGACGAGAGAGCAGAACCTAATGACGTCTTAGGCCGTAGTGCGGATGCTAATGGTGAAACGAGTGTAGGCCAGAACGTGAGGATGAGAAGCTGGAACCAGAGAGAGACCGTGCCAGGCACGAGCACTCCACCTGAAAGCCTAGGGACAGACTTCCTCGGAAGACACAAGATTGTGTTTCCTGATTTAGAGTTTGGTTCTAGTGTGTCGAGGAATGATTCTATGTCTTCTTTCGGGAGCGACTCCACTGGGGCTCAGGGCATCAGAACGCCGTTGGGAGAAGAGGGAGGTATCACTAGCATCCGGACTTTTGTGGAAGGGTTTAAGGACATGGCTAAGCGTCAAGGCGAGGTAACTAAGTTCAACGACATATATTGATACTAATTGGTTCTGCTTCCTAGTTTAAAAACCATTTTCAAGTTTTTGTTTGATCAGGTCTCGAATGCTGAGGGTTCTGGTAAAATGGGGAGGCACATTGGTGTGGACTCCATGGACATGGAATTTGAGAGGCAGCGCCAAGAGATTCTGGAGCTATGGCAAACCTGTAATGTCTCTTTGGTGCATAGAACATACTTCTACTTGCTCTTCAAAGGAGATCAGGCGGATTCAATCTACATTGGAGTAGAGCTAAGAAGACTTATGTTTATGAAAGATCGCTTCTCTCAGGGAAACCAAGCCTTGGAAGGAGGAGAAACCTTTACACTGGCTTCGAGGTTAGATCATTTTGGCGTTTGTATATACTATGTAGCGTTTGGCATTTGTGGTTGCAGTTTCGTTAAAGGTCTACTCTTTCTTTTGTGGCGTTTTGGTTTGGGTAAAGCCGGAAGGCGCTTCACAGGGAGAGAAAGATGCTGAGCAAGCTTGTGGGAAAAAGGTTTTCAGGAGAAGAGAGGACAAGAATCTACCACAAGTTTGGGATTGCGGTTAACTCCAAACGCAGGCGGTTACAACTTGTGAACGAGCTCTGGAGCAATCCCAAGGACATGACTCAGGTTGTGGAAAGCGCAGATGTTGTAGCGAAGCTTGTGAGGTTCGCTGAGCAAGGCAGAGCCATGAAGGAGATGTTTGGTCTGACCTTCACGCCTCCTTCGTTCTTGACAGCTCAGAGATCGCATAGCTGGAGAAAAAGCATGCCTACACTTTTCTAACCATATGCTTCCCGCATTGACATTATACTTTTGGTTTCTTGTAGCGGAAGCGATGTTTTGTATATACATCTTGGTGTCTTTTCTTTTTCCTTTGTTTGTATTTTCATTTTGTAGCATACAATTGATATATTTCCAGTCAATTCCTTTTTTTCTTTGTATCCGTAAAAATTGCGTTAAATACTACAGTCAAATTTACATATAAATGTACTTGTGTTAACATGTATATTTGACTGTAGAATGTAACGCAAGATAAAATCCATTGACCAACGCTACAGTCAAATTTATGTTATGGAAAAAGCTCATTAATTACATAATATGGAAGATTTGTATATATAAACAAACACACACAAAACCAACACAATCAGTTCTCTCAACATATAACAGAATCAGTCAATCAGGTAATAATGTTAGAAGTTTTTTATTGAAAACACACAGCATCCTTTTTTATCAAATAGTGAAAAGAAAAGAAAAATTCAATTCCCAAAATGTATTACACATTAGATATAGTAATTTTTGGGGGTCAGAAAATACTACTGATTTTACTTTGATATTCTATATATTCTTGGTCTTGTAAAATATGTCCTTACTATATACAAAAACTTATTCTAACATTGATTTTGATTTTTTTATACTGGTTTTGTTCTCTTTCAAAAATATCCAGAGATAAAAGCATAAGTAATGGCAGCAAAGAAGTTTTCATGTTCTCTATTACCTTTGTTGATGGTTTTTGCTCTCACCGTTTTGCCACTAATTTCAGGTGATAAATTTATTTGTTTAAGAATAGATTGACTCAAACTTAAAAAAAAAAAAATTAACATGTTAAATTGGTCATCTCTTTCAGGGGCGGAGCCGGGTAGAGAGAACAGCTGACCCCATCTAATTTTAAAAAATATATGTTTATGTTTAGTTAAAAAATGTTATGACTTCATCAATTTTTCTTATTTGACCCCATACAAAAAAAAACTAAAAATATTAGACACAAAAACTTTATTTTGGGCTCATGGTTTTATATTAATTTTGGGTTTAGTTTTATTCTAAATCCATTTTACATGAATAATTATGGATCTTATTTAATTAAGTATTTAAAAAAAATCATTTTAAAAAGTTATTTTTCATTAACTTCTGTATATTTTTGTTTTCGTTATTATCAACTTTAAGTTTTTTTTTTTAATTTTGTGTTAGTATCTATATAATTTTTATCTATTTTTATTGATCAAATGAAACAAAAATCATTTTTTGGAGGTAATTTATTAGCTATACTTGATTCTGCCTCCAGTAAAAAAATGTTTTGGCTCTGCCACTGATCTCTTTTGTATATAATTACATTGCTAATACGGTATGTGTTTATGAAAAACGATTAGGGAAATATTACAAATGTATGCAAGACGGATGTACAATCACACCGGCATGCTATCAAAAATGCACGGCAATGGGTTTTCCCAACGGAGGCGAATGTCGAATCTATAGTTTTGGCGGTGCTTGTTGCTGCGAATGCACTTCTAAAGCGTGTGTAAATTAATTCTCCTTATATGTACTCTCAATTCCATATGACTAAAGATCCAATAATGCTGAGCTATGTTTAACGTTTGATGATCCACAAGACAAGAATGAATATTCAGTAGAATTAAGACATTTCACAATACCAACATTCATATTAAAAGCTAACAGGGTAGAAAACCGAGTAAGAGAGACAACAATCTATCTACATCCATCAACAAGATCAGAGCATAACAGCTACAGGTACACAATCCATAATGTGAAAATTCCCACCAAGAACAACGCCACACCACTCAACTTGGCCCCAAATCTCTCCTTCATGGCGTCTTTCCACTGCAATCTCCGCACACCAAATCTCTTTACTCTGCAAGAACAGAGCCAGTTTCCCGCCGTTGTAGCTCGCCGATTTCGACCACGAACAACCGTCAGGCAATAACCCTTCCAAACCTTTAACCACCCCCCAAGATCTCTGCTTCGGATCATAAGCCCTCAAGCATTTCCCACGAACATCGTAGTAATACAACACGTCCTCTATCACACACGAACTCGACCACTCCTGTCTGTGCAACACCTCGTCTCTCTCGCAATTATCCTCACCCGGATCGTAAACGAAGCTGTTGTAGCAAGTCCTCATGTAGATCTTGCCTCCCATCTCCACACTGCTGAACCATTTCTTCCCTTGCTCCCAATCTGGCCTCATCTTGAGCTCCCAATTCTCACTCCGTGTGTCAAACACCATCATGCTTCTTGACGGCGATTTCATCGGCGACAGGGTATCTGATCCTCCGATCACATAAATCTTGCCATCTATCACTTGCGTGACCGAACCAGCGACCGCCTTGGGCATGTCGGCGAGAGGCTGGGCCGTGTGGGATCGACAATCGATGAGCGAAACGCTCGATGTGATCTTCCAGTCGCGAAACCCACCCATCACGAAGATGTTCGAACCAACGGCGACATAGCTTCCATCCAGAGGCATCGGAGGGAGCGACGAGATATGGACCAAGCGATAATCGGAGACCTCTTCCCTGTTGGGTTTCCGGCAAAGAGTGAACCAGTGGATATCGGAGGTCTGATCCTTGGAGATTGCGACGTAGAGGCACTGTTCTGTGAGTCCGAGGAAGGATCGTCTCGCGTAAAGCTCCGGCGAAGCGACGAGCGACCGGAAACGCCTGGAAACTTGGGAGAGGGTCGGGTAATAGCATCTCGGGACACGCGCTACGATGTCGACGAAGATTTCCTCAGGGAGAAACCAAAGCGGAGACGGCGGCTCAGGCGGTTGCTTCTTCTGTGCCCTAATTTGGGAAGACATATCCCGATTTACAATCAAATCACAGAATCGACGAAAGCTCGGAGAAGAACCTGATTCTGTAATCGTTTTCAGGAAGGCCAACATACGAGTACGGCCGGATTGACTTTATGAACAGAGAGAGAGAGAGGGTTTCAGAAACTGCCCGTTCCGATTCGATTTCTGTTTCCACAAAGACGGTTGGAAAATTTCTTCAGTGTGTTTTATTATTTAACCAAAGACGGCGGTTCACTTCTTCTCTCTCAATAAAAACAGCAGACATTAGCCGTCTGCATCAGTAAAACAGCGCAGCGTTCTTTACATTTTGCAAAACCCAACAAACTTGATTTTTGTCCTTGAAAATCTGAAAGCTCAAAAACCTTGATTTATTTTGACGTTGATTAGTAGTTAATGATAACATACAATAAACACGACAATATTAGAAGTCAAAAACCAATAGAAAAGAAGAAAAAGAGGATTTCACAAGCAAGATCAAATCGAGTATTTTTTGGGTGTTTTATTGGACTGATAAAAATAGAAATACGGTGGTGTCTCTCACAGTTATCTTACTGGGAACACAAGAATCCGTCACGGTCAATATTACAAACATAACACAAGGATGAAAACGAACAAGACATTGATGATTTGTGGTTTTTGTTTCATGCAAGCACCTTCGCAAAACCACAGTGTGTCTCTACTGACCTGATAAATAATATAAAAAGAAGATCCTGGCTCGATGAAGAGACGAGGAAAAAACAAAGAAAGAATCACGCAGGAACCGCATTCTCTTCTCATTCGGCTCTGGACTGACCAGCTCGGGAGGACAAAATGATCCCGACGATGAGACCGTACAGAGCCAGGGCTTCAGCGAAAATGAGGATAAGAATCATTCCAACGAAAAGCTTTGGCTGTTGAGCATTCGCCCTGCGATCAAACCACTAATCAAAACGGGATGCACGGATATACATATACGAGGGAATACACACTCTCACACACATACGTTACAAAATCAAAAAATAAGCCATGGCGCAGAACATAGTGAGACATAAAAGCAGGTAGTGAAGTGACATTTCTTTCATTATAGATCAACAACAGTAAGTGGATTGCACATAGTCTCTACCAATTTTCATCAAATTGCACCTTAAACTACAGTTATTCTGAAATGCTTTTTATATAAAAAAAAAAACCATTCTTTCAACAAATCAAGCTAGGAGATAACCCAACCATGACGATCTTCTGCAAAAAAAAAAAAAAAAGAGATGGAGAAAAGGGTGTATCATACCTGACACCAGCATCACCAACGATACCAATGGCCATTCCAGCAGAAAGACCAGCAAGGCCACAAGCGAGACCAGAAGAGAGATGCGCATATCCGTCGAAGAGGTAGTACGATTTAGCCTTTGGGTTGATCCCTGTACTGATGATAACAGCAATGATCAAACCATAGATACCCAACACACCAGCCATAACGACTGGGACAATAGACTTCATCACCAACTCTGGCCTCATCACACCCATCGATGCCACACCTACACCGCTCTTGGCTGTTCCATATGCCGCTCCCATGCCTATTTCAACAGTAAACTCCACCACGTCAGGAAAACAACACAAGATACTGTTAGATCACAATCAAACTATGCTCTACGCAAGTCAATCAACATGCCTTGGATCTGAAGAAACTAAGTATGAAAATCAACTCGGCCGATTTGATGGTAAGTAAGTAAATATGCCAGGAAAAGAACAGATCACCAAATCTCAGTTTCTACATAACAAAACAGATATAAGCCGGCTTTAAACCAGCGTAGCAGAATCTGATCCACTGCCTAAAGTTGAGAAACTGGAATCCGAGTTCAGTGAGCTAAATCAAAATACATGGGAGAAAGGAGGTCCTAGTATCTCAAATTCAGGAGCATTCATAAGAAAAAATCAACAGGAACAGGCAGATCGGTTCAGTTATCTGGGCCGATCCAAAGCGCAAAATATGTTTTTACACCAAAACATGAGAACAACAGACACACATAAGATCAGAGAAACAAAATCCGGAAATCTTAAAAGAGAATCAAACGATTTACAGGAGAAGACAAGCGCTGCCGCAGCGCCAAGGAAACCAAAGAAAGGTGCAGTCTCATCGCCACTGAATGTAGACATCTCGGCCGATTCTGGATCTTAAAAAGATGACACCGGAATCTGATCTAAGCTGCTTCTCTCAGATCTCTCTCCGTTGATTTACGCGTATAAGGACAAGGATTGATTTCCGAGCCTGGTGATGATATATTTACAACAGCGAAGCGCACACGTCGGGATCTCAAACCGGGTCAACCCGTATTCGACCCGGCGTACGGGCCTTCTTTTTATTTGGGCCATTGCTTCGGCCCATGATTTAGTTAACTTTCCATCCAAGTTGTGACTGATATGGTAAATAAAATCCATGATTCTTCTTCTTTCACACAAACTAATAGTGATTCGATGTGTTATCATCCAAATTTGTGTGACTATCCAACAAGCTCTAATTATATATTTATATTATGTGTAAATCAATTCAGGACGAGTAAAGTTGTTTTCCTTTGATAATCCAGTAGATCTTGCTCACAAGCTTGGACCAATAGCTCACAAACTTTGTAATTCTCATAGTTTTTTTAGCGACTGCAGCTATGACACTAGATCGAATCACGAAGCTTCTAACCATTTGACTTTTTGTGTCTTCTCTCGCAATAAACATGTTTTGTAAATTGACTGATGTTTCTGTTCGAAAGTGTCATATATCTTCTTGAATCTTTTTTGCTTTCTTGTCAACTATATGATGTCTACTTGGTAATATTGGCGTATTGGGAGAGATTCCAACAGAAACGTTTCTGCACTGAACGGGTAACGTAGATAGACGAGAATAACCTTTCTCTTTGTTTGTTGTTTCGTATCTGAAAAGAGGGTATAATGGTAAATTTCGACAAGTATCGTCGAGCTCTTCTTCCACTTCCCACCTTCTTCGCTCTACAGACAAATCTCCCCCGCCCCCGATATCTTTCTCAATTCCCGTTGCCCTTTTCTCCCACAGGCTCGACGAAATCCGTAAGCTTTCGATCAATTTTGTTTTTCTTTCCTGCTTGATCTGTAGCTCTATTCGAATTTTGAAATTAGAGTCTCTAGGGTTCCCTTTCTCAATTTTGATTTTCCCCTTTTGTTTTTTCTTCACCGCAGCTTCAGCAGCTTGAAATCTGAACTCTTTTCTGGTTATTGTTTTGTTATTCGTTTGGATTAAATGGTATTAAGCTGATAGAGAGAGTCTTACTTTGGATGTAATACGGTTTCCGTAATAATTTTGGTAAATTGTAAATGTGCAGTGAGGTCAATGAGTTTTTTTTTGGTAATCCTAGTTTTTTCTGATCTCTGTGTCATTTGGTCGATTGGATGATCAACTATGGGTTGAATTCCAATTCTGAATGAATTCTTATCAAATAAAGTAAACAATGATGAGTTCTGATTCAGTATCCTAATGCATGAATAGCAAAGCATTCAGTAGAAAGGTACAGGCTTTTACTCATGGATCATCAAAAGATTCTTCTTGTTGACCAGATTCAAGTTTCTCTGCTGTGCTGCTTTCTTGTATTGCTCTTATGTGATACCTGTTCATTGTTTTCACTCTTCAGCCAAGTTGTTCAACCTAGTTTCAGAGAAGTAATCACAACGTTTGAAGATTTCCTTCTTGTTTCTTTTCCAGTAAAGGGATGGAGAGTGGTGGGCAGTATGAAAATGGGCGGTACAAGCCCGATTACTACAAAGGGACACAGTCTGTGGTAAACAAAAACAAAAAAAACACTTGAAGTAGATCACAAACATATTTTTCACCCCTTGATGACAGAAAGCTAAGCACAAACGTTTGTGTGCAGTGGAATATGATGCCTCAGCATCAGATAAAGGAGCAGCATAATGCGCTGGTGATGAATAAGAAGATCATGTCCATCCTTGCCGAGAGGGACGCAGCGGTGAAGGAAAGAAACGAAGCGGTAGCAGCGAGGAAGGAAGCGTTAGCCGCTCGGGATGAAGCACTTGAGCAACGGGACAAAGCTCTCTCCGAAAGAGATAATGCTATCATGGAGAGAGAGAGTGCGTTGAATGCTCTCCAGTACCGTGAAAACAATCTAAACTATATACTGTCGTGCGCAAGGCGTGGTGGTTCCCAAAGTTGCGTAACGGAAGAAAGCCACCTGCCAGATCCTTCCCCTATATCGACTATCCCACCTGAGGCGGGCAACACGAGACCGAGCAAAAGGAAGAAAGAGGGCAAACAGGAAACACGGTCAAAGGGAAAGAAAGTGGGGGAGGATCTGAACCGGCAGGTTGCTTCTCCGGGAAAGAAATGCAGGAAAGATTGGGACAGTAGCGACGTGGGTGTGAAGCTAGTCACATTCGATGAGACGACGATGCCAGTGCCCATGTGCACTTGCACAGGGACTGCTCGTCAGTGTTACAAGTGGGGAAATGGAGGGTGGCAATCATCGTGCTGCACAACCACGTTGTCTCAGTATCCGCTCCCGCAGATGCCGAACAAGCGCCACTCGCGAATGGGCGGTAGGAAAATGAGCGGAAGTGTCTTCTCCAGGTTACTTACCCGCTTAGCTGGCGAAGCCCATGACCTCTCCTCTCCCGTTGATCTCAAGGACTATTGGGCTAGGCACGGCACTAATCGCTACATCACTATCAAGTAGCCAAGATTTATGGTGTATCAATCAAGTGGGTTTCTCTTTTCTTTTCTTTTTTAGTTTTAACAATTAGGTTCAAAGGATGAAAGAATGAAGCTTAGAGGCTCATTATTGTTTTTGTTGTCTATAGTTCCGTTAATGCAAATGTTTAGTATTGGTTTGATTTGGTTTGATGTTTATGTAACTAATAATAAACTGTTTAGCGAATTATCATATTTTGTTTAAAAAAAATTTCAAATCAAAATATCAATTGAAAGATCTCAAAATCGTAACCGTTTCAACTAAAGTTCAGGAATTTCTTTGTTATACTCGTCAAGTAGCTTTAACAAAGTTATTCAGTCTCCTCTCCTCTCTTCTCTTCAACCGAAAGGAAAAAAAAAAATGGAACAAAAGTTAGAAACCATCGCCACAATCCCACCACTGGTGCAGTCGCATCCACCAAAGAAGTGGCTCAACCGCACCAAAACATTTTTCGAGGTTCCAAACCCAAGAATCGTTAAAATCTATCTCATAAGCAGCTTTGCAACGTTTTTTTCAGGCATTGCTTTTGCTTTTCAATGGGCATTTGAGGGAAATAACCATATCGAATTCCAGTGGATCATCTACTACGCTTTGTCCCTAATCTTTCTTCCTATTCTCATCTGGCTCGGTCTTGGTATCGTCATGGCTGGTTCGCCCAGGCAAGGGTTAAAGCAAGTTTCTAGTTCAGCCGTCGAAGTAGAACATCAACGTGTCGACGTTTCTGCAGATAGGGGTAGAAATGAAGAAACTGAGGATAACAACAGTCGTCGGACTTTGGCGGTTGTGGTTGATCCGGATAATGAAAAGTGGACTTACAAGATACCGGAGAATAATACCTCGAAGCTAAAACGCACCGTTTCATTCCCATTGCGTAGCCAATTAAGATCATGTCGGACTAGGTGAGTCTTCCAGTTACAATGGATCCATCTTCGACGTCAAAAATTTTCGTTTATTTTCTATGAGATTTGTTGATTTATCCGCATTTCTAAGCTTAATGTTAATTTTCATTTTGATTTATGTGATCCAGACGTTGTGTAATGCGAAGGTCTTGTCATACTAGTTGTTTATTTTTGTTTTCGTAAACAACCAATTTTTATTCCTGGAATTCGCCACGTGTCACAGTTAGTCCAATAATGGGGATAGTATAACTGGGTCCCATATGTAAGTCAATTGTCATCTAACGGTTGTACTAGAAACCACGTGTTATGATCGGCGTAATTGTCGCCATTTTTAGTTTGGTTTTAAATTGGAGAAGATAAGCGAGCGATGTAGGGTCCGCTTCGACCTATACATATTTTTCTTTTTTGCCGGCGACCTATTTATATAAACAACGAGGTTTATAGTAAAATGCGAATTATATTTGGCCTACTTATTCGTAATTATGTTCGCATTTTTTTCAGAGATTCGGTTCACATTTTACTCCTTCTATAATATCACATATAGTAATATGATTCCAACTCTCAGCATATAAATTTTGTTGTTGAATTTTTCTTTCTTCTTTTCAATTTATTTGATTTCTTTTCTTTCTGTCAACGTACTCAGAAGGAAGTTTAAATACCAAAGAGTATATTCGTTTCAAAGGAAAAAAGAAATATACCGAAAGTTGGATGTGCGATCGATATAGTTATGATCTAAAACATCTACGAATTTCTCGCAGGCAAAAGATTGTGAAATTAATTCTGTAAAAAGAAATCAAATTTCTCCATGATCAAGAACAAGGTCCCACTTTATATTTAATCTAATAAATATGCTTGGCCCATATTAGATCAGTTACATCAGTAGATCATTTCCATTGCATATACAAATAGTAGATGGTCATCATACCAAACAAAAAAAACTTTGGTTACAAGTAGGGGTGGACAAAATATCTGTTATATCCGGTTCGAACCTATATTTGCTTCGATTTGATTCGAAAAATCTGGATATCCGTAAAACTTCGAAGCAAAGCAAATAACAAAATATAGTATTCATGGAGCAAATCACAAATATGTTTTTAGACAATGTCGGATATCCGATCCGATCTGTATTTTTATAAATTTATTATATATTAGTATATATTATCATGTATATATCAATTATATTATAAATTTTTATTAATATACTCTCGATTTTATTTCTAATTTTTAATATTTTCTAAATTTTTTTTGATTATATAAAATAAATGACTAAATAACCAATCATAAAAATAAATAGTATGTTTAAACTTAAAATATGTTAATAAATAATATTTTATTTGATACTAGTTAATAAATATCAACAAAGTTTTTTTAGTAAAGTTTAATATTAAAGTTTCAACTAGTTAATATTATTTTTAAATATAAAATATTATTTTTTCTTCATCTTAATTTTGTATTTTTATAAATTTTTTTATAAGATAAAATGTTTTCTTTTAGTTATTTTTACTTAATAGTTTAGATGAATTTTTTTTTATAATAAAAATTGATGTATTTTCAGTTTTGTATAATAAACGGATCAAACTAAATATTCATAAATATCCGTAAATATTCGCAAATATCCGCAAATACTTATAAATTTTCTGGATATCCGAAAATCCGGATATCCGTATATTTTCGGAGCAAATCAAATCATAAAATTAAATATCCGTTAAAAACAGAGCAAACCACAAATACTTAAAAATTTCTGGATAACCGATCCACACCCACCCCTAGTTACAAAGTGATACAGTTTTATTTACCAATTACCCAATCGTGTTTTAATTTTTAAAACGTGCAACCTAAGTTTCTGTTTCTGTTAATTGTAAAATAACACGCCCATTCCAGCATTTCTGATATCTGTGAGTAAATATTCCACGTGATTTACACCTTAACTACGATTTTATATCATCCCATTCACAAGCGAATCTTTGTCTTCCAAGTTATTTTTAAGCAATAGGTATTATGAATAGTTAACTCGTTTCCGTTTTTAACTTAATATATAACCAGTAGACAGATTTTTCATATTTTTCCTTCTAAAAATCGTAGGTCATCTCGATTGTTTCATGTATATTTTAAAAATATTTTGGCAACACTTCAAAATTATAAAGCAAATGCTAAAAAAAAAAACACTTCAAAACTATAACTTAGTTATTCAAGACATCTTGGTCTTAGTTCGTTTGACGAATTAATGTGACTATTGAGTTGTACATCGTCTTTCCACGTTAGTTCATGCATGTTTTTATATATTATAATCTTAGAATCAAATAATTGATTATATCTACATATTTTATAAGAAACATGGAGGGAGGTGGTTATAAGAGTCAATATCTGTTGTGTGTGGGGTTCATGCATGCAATTAAAGACTTTATGAATATGATCATATTGATAGGCAAAATTTAAAGTTTAAAAGTTGTTTAAAAACTTTTATAACATTTTTTCCAATGATCATTCTTTTGTTATCTAACAGCCCTTAACGTTCCTAGTCTAAACTTATAAAAATAGTATGCTATTTTCTAATATCACACTATATAGTATATATTTTTGTTGTCACGCTATTTAAATAATATGATATTATGCGTTGTTTAAATAATGTCACGATTTAGGTGCATATATTTACTTCTTATTCTTATAAATATTACTATGATCAGTTATTTTAGAGATTTAAAGGCCATGACGCTCTTAGACTGTACGTAAACAAATATATAACTACACCCGAAAAACCAAACTCAAAGTTTGTATACAACACTTTACTTTTCTTTCTTTTTGGTCAAGTGTGAGAATCTTAGACATAAACTCAAAGGTATGCGGAAACAGCAAAAAGCTGAATTTTTTCGTCAAAAAAAAAAAATGATGTTTCCATAGCAACCAGTCTCTTCGTTCATACGTTGCTGCACGAGACTAAAACAGACGATCTTTAAAAATTATGAACGGTAACAATCTCCTTTTTTTTTGAATAACAAGACTTGGTGTAGACAAAGAAATCCGGAACAAATCCTTCAATATGGCGGTCCATTACATATTAATTTATATAAGTAAGAGGCAGAAAAAGGAAAAACAAAGAATGGCTTTTACATTATGCGGAGACACATGACATAACGGACAGAATCTTTCGCCTAGCCAAAATGTCAAATGTGGTCGGAAATCGGAATACAATCCGAATTGATTAATCCTTATATGTTATCATCAAAAATCTATGTCTACCATAAAATATTTTATCTTCCATTTATTACCAGAATTACACTATGACTCCTTCGGAACTTATTTACTGAAACCATCTTCATTTCGTATGACAAAAATCAATTTTCACAAATATAATGAATTTACAAGTTATATATATATATAGACTTTTCTTATAATTTTTACATTTTAATAATTTACAGTAAAATTTCTATAAATTAATATTTTGATAAATTAATACTTTTATCAGTTCTAAAGTTAATCTGTTAATCAAATAATATAATTATAAATTAATAATTTCTATAAATTAATAAATTTTACAAATTAGTAAAAAAATTAATAAAATATCATAATCTCAATATTGTTAATTTATAGAAAGTTTACTGTAACTTGGATTGATCATATCTAGTGTATATGGGATTTGATACATTATGATCAGATTTTGACAGAAAGGCTACAAATGAAGATTACTACTAGTAAACTTTTGGATAGAAGTGCATTTAATAGGAATCTTGGGGATGTGGTAAATTCACGCGTCTTGTTGGGTGATTATACTAATTTCTTTTTCTTTCCCATGACATCCGTGTTTCTTTATTTTATTTCTTTGTTAGCGTATTTAAACATCTCTTCCTTGCTCGTGCCCAAAAGAAAAAAAGTCGTTGTCTCTTTCGATTTTTACTATTTTCTCGAGGGGAAAAAAATACTAATAAATTAAGGGGAGAGAAAATCGCGGAGAACAAAAAAAAAAAGATGACAAAATGGCCCGGTTGATTTTCCAATTTCTAGAGAGAGAGTAGAGAGATCTTGAGAGAGGAAGATTAGATAGTTTATTTTATTTTATTTCAACGTTGTAAGAGAGAGAGAAAAGAGTTGTCTTTTTTTTCTTCTTTGTTTTCCTTATACGTTCTCGTCATTTGCGCCATTGATTGATTCAAGCTAAGTGCGTTGAAGTAGAGGTAACCACTTGCATTTTGCTCTCTGATTTTTCTGTGATTTTTATAAAACTTCGACGGAATTTAATTCTCCTTTCTCGGTTCATAAAACATCTATCTAAATATTTTTACCTTTTTTTTTCTTTCATCATGATAGGTTTTACCCAAAGCTTGATCGTCTAGGGTTTCTGGTTCTTCGAGTGGTGAATTTCACTGCATTATCCGTCGGGTTTCGATCTAATTCGAAATGGGTGATACAGAGAAGTGTAACACTGATATGATCCAGAGACTGCATTCATCATTCGGGACATCGTCTTCTTCGATTCCGAAACAGCCCATTTCTCTGAATCAGCAGCTCGACAATCTCCCTCAATCGAGCCCTAATTTCATCCGCTCCACTCAATTCCCCCAATTCTCGCAGCCTTTCAGTGACAGTGGCAAACGAATCGGTGTACCTCCGCCTCGCCCCAACTTCATCCCACCGACTTCTCCCTACTCTCAGATCCCGGCGACCCGGCAACAACCCGGTTTCAACCCGGGAGTTAGTCATTCACGGTCAATGTCACAGCCTTCTTCTTTCTTCTCCTTCGACTCCTTGCCTCCGCTAAGCCCTTCTCCCTTTCGCGATCACGATGTCTCCATGGAGGATAGAGATTCCGGCGGGTTTAACAACAACCCTTCGCTGTTGCCTCCGTCGCCGTTCACTAGGTGTAACTCAACCTCTTCTAGAGTCGTCGGCGAGAGTCTTCCTCCGAGAAAATCCCATAGACGCTCCAGCAGTGATATCCCCAGTGGGTTTAATCCCATGCCTCTGATCCCTCCTAGGCCACTGGAGAGGTCGATTTCCGGCGGCGAATGTGCTGATTGGTCAAAGACCACCCCTTTCGTGAAGAAGGAGAGAGAAGGCGTCGGAGAGAGGGAAGCCATGGATGATCTCTTCTCAGCGTATATGAATCTTGAGAACATCGATGTCTTAAACTCATCGGAAGCTGATGATAGCAAGAACGGTAACGAGAATCGGGATGATATGGAGAGCAGCAGAGCAAGCGGGACGAAGACGAACGGTAGTGACACAGAAGGCGAGAGCAGCAGTGTGAATGAGAGTAGCAACAATCACAACTTGAACTCTTGTGGGGAAAAGAGGGAAAGCGTGAAGAGAAGAGCCGGCGGAGGAGACATTGCTCCTACGGGCAGGCATTACAGGAGTGTTTCAGTGGACAGCTGTTTCATGGAGAAGTTGTCTTTTGGGGACGAGTCACTGAAGCCGCCTCCTTCTCCCGGAACTATGTCACGGAAAGTTTCCCCTACCAGTTCGGTGGACGGCGGGAATCCGGTGGCTGCTTTTAGCATCGAGTTTAAGAACGGCGAGTTTACTGCAGCGGAGATGAAGAAGATCATGGCGAATGATAAACTAGCAGAGATGGCCATGTCTGACCCCAAGCGTGTCAAAAGGTATATTGAATATTGTGACGGGTTTTTAAAATGGGGTTTTCCGATGTTAATGCAATGTTCCTCCTTTCAGAATCTTGGCGAACCGTCAATCTGCAGCGCGGTCAAAGGAGAGGAAGATGCGGTACATAGTCGAATTGGAACACAAAGTGCAGACTCTTCAGACCGAGGCTACTACATTGTCTGCTCAGCTCACGCTTTTGCAGGTGCCTAGTCGTCTACAGTGTCCTAGACTAGCTGGTCTCTCTCTCTTTTTGATTTGTTTGTAATTAACGATAGTGGTTACTGCATTGATCCAGAGAGATATGATGGGGTTGACAAACCAGAACAATGAGCTCAAGTTTCGTCTTCAAGCAATGGAGCAGCAAGCGCGACTTCGTGACGGTATGCATTTCTCTTTAAACATATCTAATTCTCGGATCAAGAGTTTACTAGCATGACTTTCGCCACTGATTTGACTCATGTATATCTGAATCAGTACGAAATTGAAGAAATCTCTATACTGTTTTACTTGTATTCGAAGCTTAATTACTAGATCCTATATGCTAGTATAATAAGATCTCCATCCACTTTTTGTTGTTGTTGCACTGCACATAACAAAAATGATGTTTTTCTTCCTGTGGCAGCTCTGAACGAGGCATTGAACGGGGAAGTCCAGCGACTGAAACAGGCAATCGGTGAGAGCAGCCAGAATGAATCTGACAGATCAAAGATGCAATCACTCAACGCGGAGATGTTCCAGCAACTCAACATCAGCCAGCTAAGACAGCAGCCACCAAATGGAACCAAACCTGAGTCAAATGAATAGTGCAGTCAAGCTGTTGCGGTGGTGGCTGGATCAAACAGGATTGGCGTTTTTAGTTTTTTATTTATGTGCAGAGTCTGTTGAATTTACATATATCATATATAGCGTAAGTCCAAGAAATTTAATTTTACAGTATTTTTTTTTTATCTTAGAAAGATACAAAAATTCAATTTATGGTAGATAGAGGTATGTATGATGATGTATGAAGGAATATGGAGGCTCGAGAGATTGAGCTTCAGACAAAGAGATTCTCTGTTTGTTATGTGTTATAAATTGTTTGGATTATGTCTCTTTTTGTTGTTTTTTCTCGTCAAATCTTTTTATTTTTCGAAATTGCAAGTAATAAACTGGGCCTCTTTTTGTTTGGCCCAAAAAAGCATCCCATGAATGTTCCAAAACGCATTTTGTCTCGTCGTTTTCATGGTTGCCTTCGTCTCTGTGGAAATATCTAAAACCCTAGCTGCAACAATGTCATCATCATCAACTCGCTTCATTTTGGTGTAGCTTGGGAGCTTGTCAGCTATGGCCGATGTAGTAGGGGAGCTCGCGAGTGTTGAAGGAGATGAAAGGCCTGCGTCGCCGGAACAGTCGACGAAGCAGTTCTCTGTGTACGAAGCGACTTCGGAGGAGCTAATAGAAAGATCAATGGCTCCTATCAAGAAGGAGTTCTTGTGTCCACCTCCAAGCCGTGCCGCCGAAGTTAAGGCGCATCAGTCGGGCTTGGTCCAGGAGAAAAAATCTAAACGACAAATTAAACGGGAACGCCGGGAGGTATGTGAGACTCATCCAATTCTTATAAGAGTATAGTGTGCATTGGTGCTAGCAAGAATTGGTTTGTTTTTGTCAATTGAAACTGGTTTGTTTAGAAAATGGTCTTAATCCGACTGCGATTGTTCATGCTTCCTGGCTAGTGACAACCGAACCTGTTATGCTCTTTCTTGCAGAAATCTGCCATCAATCTATGTCCGCATATTTCGAGAACACAAGACGTTAATTCATGCCAGTATAAAGAAAAATGCCGGTTCAACCATGATATTGAAGCTTTCAAGGCTCAGGTACTCTCACTTTTGCAGTTTCCTGATACTGTTTTCGTTTTGGAATGTTGGTGGATCGAACCATAGTTGAGAAAACAACAATTTGACAGTTCTTTTGTTTTTTTTTGCAGAAACCAGAAGATATAGAGGGGGAATGCCCATTTGTGGCCTCTGAAATGAAATGCGCATATGGTTTGTCATGCAGATTCTTAGGCACCCACAGAGATATTGCTGCTAATTCAGATGCGGAGAAAAACTCAGAGATTAACTTTTTTAACAAAGATACTCAGAGGCTTCTTTGGAAAAATAAGATGACTTTTACCAAAGCAGATGCAAAACTCAAGTCCCTCGGCCTCTTGGTAACTCCATGGTTTCTGTGTTTTGTCTTGTTTCTCTGGCATCTCATATACTCATGTCTCTTAGCATGTGACATGATCATTCTTATGTGGTTTGTCTCGTCCTTTTCATAGGGACATGCCAAAAAAAGCAATGCAGCTGAAGAAAATAACGCAGAGAAAAGTCAAAACGGTGCCAACGCCACTCAAACAACTGAACTTGCGGTTGACTCAGCTGTCAGTTCTGAGCCTGCATCAGAAATGATAGAAGATGTTGACATTCCTGGACCATTAGAAACTGAGGAAGTTCGTCCCATGAAAAAGGCAAAATCTGAGGACAAGGAGGATTCTAAACCTGGTCATGTTAATGATGGTTAGGCTTACTTCTCTTACATTGCCAGTCAACTATTTCTAGACTGTCTCAGTTGGTTGCGTAGTTTCAATTCTTAGCTATATGTCCTATGTATCAAAGAGTAAGAGTTGGCATAAGAAAGGTGTGGGACTAGAACATATCATAATGTTCCATTTTATTGTACTGATACAGGCCTGAGTGTAGAAGTGGAAACAGAAAAGAACGGGTATTCTGAGGATAGCATCCAAATTGTTGAAACTGATGCTTGTCTAAAGTCACATCCCCGCGAAAAGAAGAAGCTTATTGATTTTAGGGATAAGTTGTACCTTGCACCCCTAACAACTGTGGGGAATCTTCCCTTCAGGAGACTTTGCAAAGTGTTGGGAGCAGATGTGACTTGTGGTGAGATGGCAATGTGCACAAATCTTTTGCAGGTTAGCCCTCTAAGGTTATGTGGACAGATACATGTCACAAAACATTTTTTTTTTTTTGGGTAGTAATGTGAGTACCTACAAAAATGGTTTACTGTAGGGGCAAGCTTCGGAATGGGCTCTGCTTAGACGGCATTCATCGGAAGATCTGTTTGGTGTACAGATTTGCGGCTCATTTCCCGACACGGTGTCTCGTGCGGTTGAGCTTATAGATCGAGAATGCACGGTTGATTTCATAGACATCAACATGGGCTGCCCGATAGATATGGTTGTCAACAAAAGTGCTGGTTCAGCTCTTCTCAACAAACCTTTACGAATGAAGAACATCGTGGAAGTTTCTTCTTCCATCGTTGAAACACCTATCACGATCAAGGTAACCTCCTAAGCATATATCATAATCAGAAACTAAATGGCCTTCCATAGCATTTGTGGATGCATTTGTGTTGGTATGTAAACAACTCTTGACTTGCCAGGTACGCACGGCGTTTTTCGAGGGCAAGAACCGGATAGATTCGTTGATATCAGATATTGGGAATTGGGGAGCAAGTGCAGTGACGATACATGGGCGGTCAAGACAGCAACGTTATAGCAAGTCTGCGGATTGGGACTATATATACCGGTGTACCAGAAACGCTTCGAGTGACCTGCAAGTTATAGGAAACGGAGATGTGTACTCTTATGTGGACTGGAACAAACACAAGTCTGACTGTCCTGAGTTGTCCAGCTGCATGATCGCTCGTGGAGCACTGATCAAGGTGTGTGTATGAGCTAATAATACTATAAAGCCCTCCCTAGTTAAAATCACTGGATGTAGTATGTCTCAATGGAGCTTTTTTTGGACTTGTGCAGCCTTGGATATTTACTGAAATCAAAGAGCAACGGCACTGGGACATTACCTCCGGAGAAAGACTTAACATCTTGAAGGACTTCGTACGTTTCGGTCTTCAACACTGGGGATCCGACACAAAAGGAGTTGAGACAACAAGGCATTTCTTGCTGGAGTGGCTAAGCTACACGTTTAGGTACATACCTGTGGGTTTGCTCGATGTGATCCCGCAGCAAATCAACTGGCGTCCGCCTTCCTACTTTGGTCGTGATGATCTCGAGACACTCATGATGTCTGAATCTGCGGGTGACTGGGTGCGTGCGTAAAATTTTCCTCTCATCCTTTATTTGGACAATATAAATATGAAGTCTCAAGGTTTGATTTTAATGTCGCAACGACGTGCAGGTGCGGATATCGGAATTGCTGCTTGGAAAGGTCCCCGAAGGTTTCACGTTTGCCCCCAAGCACAAATCCAACGCTTATGACCGAGCCGAAAATGGCTGATTTTAACCACATCGTTTCTCAGATCAAAAACATGTCGTCATTACGCATTACGCTGTTTCTTTTATCTTACCCATTATTTAGTCCAATTTTTAAACCTCTTACTTTTTGGTCCAAGTGTGTCAATTATGGTTACATACATGTTACTTGTTATTCATGTTCTAGAGTTTGCGATTCACAGCTAATGAGAAAGCAAGTACCAAAAGTAACTAACAAAAATATGAACTACTCGCAACAAGAATATATGGAAATATAAATATGTATTTGTTAAATTAATGTCAGATTATTACATTGAAAATTTATATTCGAAAAAACAAAAATTACAACTTGAAAAAAATGAGAGAAAGAGAAATATAAACTACTATGCAACAAGAATATAGAAATATGAATATGTATTTGTTAAATTAATGTGTGATTATTACATTGAAAATTTGAATTCCAGAAAACAAAAAATAGCAAACAAAAATTATAACTTGAAAAAACTATAAAATAAATACAATTGCAACTTGAAAAATAAAAGTCAGATAATATACTATAAAATAAATACAATTATAAAATCCTAAAAAATTAATGGTAATTTTCTTTTTCTTTGCATGATGTGGTTGTTGAGAAATTTTTAACCTGATACAATTAAAAAAAGCATCATATTCCATTCAAAATTTATTTAGGATTGCTATTATTATTTAATTTTCTAATATAAAATTGATTGATCTACATTAGTGCAAACAAATTGAACATAGATAATCTCTAACGACCATATAAATTCAAATGACTGGATACCATGTCCGATTAGTTTTACACTAATATAAATCTAATCAATTTTAAACTAATACAAGTTTTAATGGGAATCAATACAAAAAAAAAGAGAATAGAAAACATATCTTGTTCATGAGTTTTCTCTAGATATCTTCCTCAATTTCATCTTGTTCATGAGTTTTAACCTAATATTATTTAATTTCCTAATATAAAATTGATTGATCTACATTAGTGCAAACAAGTTGAACATAGGTAATCTCTAACGATCATATAAATTCAAATGGCTGGATACCATGTCCGATTAGTTTTACACTAATATAAATCTAATCAATTTTAAACTAATACAAGTTTTAATGGGAATCAATACAAAAAAAGAGAGAATAGAAAACATATTTTGTTCATGAGTTTTCTCTAGATATCTTCGTCAATTTCATCTTGTTCATGAGTTTTAACCTGATACAATTAAAAAAAAACCATCAGATTCCATTCAAAATTTATTTAATATTGCTATTACTATTTAATTTCCTAATATAAAATTGATTGATCTACATTAGTGCAAACAAGTTAAACATAGGTAATCTCTAACGACCATATGAATTCAAATAGCTGGATACCATGTCCGATTAGTTTTACACTAATATAAATCTAATCAATTTTAAACTAATACAAGTTTTAATGGGAATCAATACAAAAAAATAGAGAATAGAAAACATATCTTGTTCATGAGTTTTCTCTAGATATCTTCCTCAATTTCATTTTGTGGAGAAGTTTTAGCCTGTAACAATACAAAAAAAAAATATCAGATTTTATGTTTGTGTTAGATCCAAATTTCATTTTGTATTGTTATTATTTTCAATCCTAATAATAAAACCGATTGATCTTACATTAGCTATGAAAATAAATTGAACATAAGTAATCTCTAACGACCAAATGAATTTTAAATGGTTGGATACCATGTTCGGTTAGTTTCACAGCTAATCTAAAATCTAATCGATTTTAATCTAATCTAAGTTTTATTGTAAATATAAAAATAAAATAAAAAAAAGAGAGAATAAAAGATATATCTTTGCTTCTAAGATTGGGTGATTTTGGTTTTGTGATCTTCTTGTTAGACCTGTGTGTGATTTTTAATTCAATTAGTTACAAAAAACAAGAGAAGATTTGTGCTTTGAATATCTTTTTAATCGAACTGGAACTTCCGAGGTAAGAAGGGTTTGTTGAAGTTAGGCACAGATCTGGCATGAGAACGCCTCACTACAAAATATCGGAACTGGAACGCCTCATCTTCGTGCCTCATTATAATCGAACTGGAACGCCTTCCTCTTTTACTTCCTCTTTTGGGCTTCTTCTCTCTCCCATTTCTGATCGCATTTCATCTTCGTGCCTCACTAAACTCTCTAACTGGAACAGTTCTGGCTTTGTGCATTGCTTAGCTTCAGGTTTTGGTGGTACGGTACCTGAGATTTTAAAAACGTAAGATTCTCAACTCCATCCATCTCTTTCGCAACTCAGAAAACAAGGCAATGAAGAAAAATGCATACCACGGGATAGTCGGTTGTGTAAGGGGACTAATTAAACTGAAGACGCGTAGTTGATCATGTTTGATCCATTCTGGCTTCTTTTGGTTGACTTGAGCTACATCTGTAGAAAGGTTACCTTGAGCCGCTTGTTCTCAGCTGCGAGATTGCTCACCATCTCGTGATCAGATGAAACGTTCTCCTTCAACTTCTCTGTGATATTTGAGCTTGTTTCATCATGTTTTCTGCCAAATGCATCGATTTTCTTCTCCGAGGAAGTTACCAAGGCCTAAAAAAATGTTATGCTTGATGAGATATATATTATCAAGAGGAAAAGTTTAGATTGTGTATCAAAACCAGTAACTAGGAATCATACCTTGAGCTGTTGATTTTCAGCTTCAAGCTTGTTGACTGCGGTCTGATCAATTACAGGAGCTTCAGCTGTTGGTGTTCTTTCGGATTCATCATTATTCTTTCGCAGAGAACTCACCAACTCCTTATAAGGAAAGAGAAAAAGACAAAACAAGAAGGATGATGTCTTGTAAAAGACTTTAAACATAATCTCAAACACAGACACTGAATTTCCGAGACTTGTTACGGACTAACCTTAAGCTTTTCGTTTTCAGCAGAAAGATCGTTACCCATCTCAAGTTACTGCAACCTTGAGATCTCCGCACTTTTGGTTTCTTGAGAATCCCTGAGCTCAAGTTTTATAGCTTTAGAATCTGACCGTAGTGCTTCGATTTGGCTTCCACGATCTCCATCTGTACAAGTACGCTGATCAGATGCCTCATACAGAACCAACAAAGTAGCTTACAACAAGTTTCATAAAATATTTTTTGTTTCTTCAGTAAATTAGATGTGTAACCTCTTCTGCTATCTTCATCCTCACATAACGGCAATGACACAAACACCTTCTGATTTGACTCTGCAAGAACCAGTAAGTTGCATGTCTTCAATACTCATTCAAGTTGCAGATGGTCTGTACCTTGAATAATCTCCTTGCACGTAAAAAGAAAAACACCGATACTATTACACATTTGTTTCCCAATTTTTATGATTCTTCGGATAATCAAAAAGATTATACTTCCGCTATTCTAAAGTGCAATCCCTAATCAATGATTATGAGATTTTTGTCAACGAGCAAATCCTAATTTCGCTCTCACGACAGAAATCAGTAAACCCACGAAATTGAGACCAAATTAGAAATCCAAATTACAGATCTAACAATGATATTGTCACCCATCTTGTTCTGAAACCTAGGATCTATAAATCAAACACACAAACAAACGCGAGAGAGCAAAGAAACTCACGAGAAGGAGCGCAGCGTAAAGCCGATTCGAACCAGAGCTCCGTCTCTCCGTTAATGAAATCGAACCATCGCCGGAGCAGAGCAATTGTTCCCTCTATGCTAAATCACAACGCCCGAGTTGAGTCACAGAACTAGGAGAGAGGGGGTGAAAGAGACAATTGAAGAGAATGTGGATGGAATTAGGGTTTTTTCTTGGTTCCTTCTTTGCAGATGGAATGTGTCTGTAATCAGATTAAAGAAGAAGAAGAAGAAGATTGGTTCCTTCTTACTCTTAACGGCCTTCTATTCCTTTTTTTTTTTTCCTGCATCCGTTTCCTATCTCTAACGGATATATTTTTCCAGCCAATGTTTCTCTTCTGTATCCTTAAAACACGTGTCGTTTTCGATGTTTATTTTCCCTTGTTTAACGTATTTTCCCTTGTTTAACGACGTCGTTTCATAACCAAACTAGAAAAGCACAAATCCCATAATACAAGCTGTTTCAGAAAACGCAGGTTTATAGAAGTTGGGTCGGTAAACAAAAACAAGTAGCAGCAACGGCCAAAACAACCAGAATCTATACATAATCTATTATCTATATGAGAATTCAAAACTATGTATGAAACTGTGATGAGCAAATTTTATATTTCATAGTTCTAAATGAAATATTATCTTGAGTTTTTGACTGATAAGTAAAGTGTCAATCCGATGATTTTTTGAATGTAGAAAGCATCTGTCCACAATAACCTCATAATTGAAGACTCTGCTTGTCAAAATAAAACAAAAGTAAAAATAAATAAAAAACTAAGCAGGTAGAGTAATAAAGCAGAGAGCGTTAATGTCACAATTCAGAGAGCGTTGAGTCTCTCTCGGTAATCTTGTCCTCAGTCTCTGTTGCGGTCAATGGATATTTGCTAGTAAAGCAGGCGTAGCAATAGCTGTGTGACTCGACCGGTCCATAGACTTGTTTCAAGCTATTTAATGGTAGAAACGCAAGGGAATCGCAATTAATATACTTCTGGATCTCCTCAACGCTCATCTTACTAGAGATCAGCTCTTGGCTCCTCGGGGTGTCCACTCCGTAGTAACACGATGCTATCATCGGCGGCAATGCGATTCTCATATGAACTTCCTTTGCTCCGGCGTCTCTAAGCCGCCGAACTATCTTCATACTCGTGGTTCCTCGGACAATGGAGTCGTCCACCACCACCACACGCTTCCCTTCAAGAACTGCTCGGACAGGAGATAACTTTGTCTTCACGGCAAAGTCACGGATATTCTGAGTCGGCTCTATAAACGTGCGCTTAGCATAGTGCGACCTCAGAAGACCAATCTGGAACGGCACTCCAGCTTTGGCTGCATATCCAAGAGCGGCCACTGTCCCCGAGTCTGGCACTGCGATTACGACATCACAGTCGACAGGTGCCACCGTGGCTAAGATCTCGCCGTACATGTGGCGGGTTTCGTACACAGAACGGCCAAAGACGATTGAGTTGGGCTGCGAGAAGTAACCGTGCTCGAAAACGCACTGTTTCGGCTCAGGGTGAGGGATCATGAACACAGAGCTGTCTCCATCATCTCTGTCCACGACCACAATCTCCCCGGGGCACACTTCTCGTTCGTAACTCGCATCGATCAGGTCCAATGCGCAAGTCTCGGATGCGAAAACAACTGCTCCGTTGCTTCTTCTCCCCATCACAAGTGGTCTAAACCCGAACGGGTCACGGACGGCTATTAGCTTGTCTTCAAATACGAAAACCATCGAGTAAGCACCCCGAAGCTTCTCGCAAGCGTCGATTATCCTCAAAAGGAACGTCTTGGCCTTAGATTTGGCGATCAGGTGAAGAACGAGCTCAGTATCGGAACTTGTGATGAAGATCGAACCCTTCTCCTCGAGCTCTGTCTTCAGTTGCTTGTAATTAACGAAATTACCATTGTGCGCCACTGCGAGTGATCCTAGTTTGCAGCTAGCGATGAAAGGCTGAACATTCTTGAGCATTGAGGCTCCGGAAGTTGAGTACCGGACATGGCCTATCGCTATATCGCCAGGAAGACTGTTTAGTTTCGACTCGGTAAACACGTCCGAGACTAATCCGACGCCTGTGATTGATTCGAGACCGTTCTGATTAACGGTTACGATTCCTGCTCCTTCTTGGCCGCGGTGTTGCAGCGCGTGAAGAGCCAGGTAAGAGAGACGGGAAGCTTCAGGGTCCCCGTAGATTCCGACAACTCCACATTCTTCGTGAAGCTTGTCCTCTCCGTCTTCGTTGGCCACTTGTGTTAACGACGAGAAAACAGGGGAAAGTGGGCGTATTCTGCGGGAAACGGAGAAACCTAGGGTTTTGGAAACGTGGGGTTGAAGGCAAGGCTTGACAAAGAATGGGATTAGGGTATTTTGGGAGACTTTCTTAGGGTTTGCGGATAGGGGGTAAGGGAAAAGAGACGAGGTTTCTACGGAGAAGGCCATGAATGATGAACTCCGTGCAATAACAACGTACGTAGTTTTAAATCGAGAGGTTTTGGGAGGCTTATAGTGAATCTGAAGGAAACAATTGATAAAGTTGTGAATATGTTGTCGGTTACGTGTAGTTTTATCCGATATATATGTAGGATTCTAAATCAATGTATTTTGTTTGTGAGAGGACTAGGAAATATTGTTGAAAGCCAGATTTCTTAACTATAGCTTGCGAACAAAACTACACTTTGAGAAGGTTAAGAAGAGCAAAAAGGTTTAAATTTTTCTACACTTAAATGTCATATGCGAAAAGGTAATTCAGATGACAAAAACTATATATTTTTATTCAATAACATATAATATTATTCAAAAATATCAATAGCTATATAATCTTGTGTTTATCATCTATTTGAGAAAAAAAAACTATAGCTTTCATAAAACGATAAGCAATAACAAAATTTAAAAATTTATGAGCAATAACAAAATATAAATTTTTTGCCTAAATGGTTTTGAATATCACATAAAATATATATTAGATCAGATATCGTTTCACTAAAATCTATATTTTATTGCCTAAATGGTTTTGAATATCAGATATAGTTTCACTAAAATCAATTACAAAATTAATCTAAAATTAGCTACAAAAGGTTTAAAAAAAAAAATAGAAGATGACGTGAAGATTAATAAAATTGATGGTATAGTTAACCAATTAATGTGCTTTGGGGAGTTTGACCTAATAATAAAATTAGTGTTGGGTTGAGAAGAGCGCAAAACCTGAAGGTGGCTAGGACGAGAGGTCGTGATCGGTGTGTCTCTCAGCCATGGAAACACAGAGGACAGGACCATATCATTCAGTTCCTCATCCTGTTCGTCTTCTGTTCTTCAATTAGTTGAGCTCTCTCTGGCTTTCTTGACAAGTTCTCATGATCTGTTCATCAATTAATTATCGTCGTCCAAGTTTTATCTTTTGCTTGTAATTTTGTAAAGCAAAGTTTTAGCAGAGAGGAGGGGCCGGGAGGGTAATTTCTTTAACTTATTGTAGGGTTTAGTTAGAGAGTGAAAATCAACCCAATAGTTAAAGATGTGTGTTATATATTCAGCGTTGTCAAATCTGAATTTTCATTCTATTTATAAAAACTCCCACAAGTTCCCAACGGTATTAAAATATTGTGGATCAAAGTTTTTAAGTTCATTTAACCAAAAGAACGAAAAAAATTTGAAATATAGTTATCAAAACACAATCGGTGAAACTATATTGAGTGGAAATTGACAAATGACAGGTGCAGCTTCCAAGAAGTTTCCTACAATGAGTTAAAATTCGTACGGAAAAGGACAATATTTAGAGATTCTTCTTTTCATCCCTTCGTTCCTTACTTTGAACATATACGTACATTTCATCACTACGTGAATGGTTTTTCTTTCTTTCTTTCTTTTTTTAAATGAGAAAAACCTTTCACGTATATCGGGTTATTATCATTGTCTATGAGCTTGGGATCTTTTTTATTTTTGAAGAAAACTATACACAGCTATCAACAGTTTCCTAAAAATATACTGTATTAAAATCATCAGTCTTTGTATACGTTGGATCCTCTCGTTATATTTTCGATAATGAAACTGTCTGTGATGTATTATTTGAAAAACCAATTTATCAAACTGATCATTTATTCACATGTTCTTAATTATTGGTGTTTTACTTTTAATAAAAATAATAATCATATGCAAGAATTTTCTGTATCATTTTAATAGTGCTAAACTTATAATACTTACCAAATATTATAATGACCGGGATTCGAATTCCGGGTATACTCAAAATTCATGGTTAGCCACTTGTGAGCTGTGTGGCTCTTTTAATCAATTCGGTTCTTGTGTGTACATATTACAATCTACAAGCTTGATTATTTTGTGTATTCATATTTTATATATAATATTCATATATATATATAATCAAAAAAATATATTCATATGAAGCAGGATAGAAATTATTGGTCCTTGTGGATGCAATTTATTCCAAACTTAAAATTGGTAGTATGAACCAAAAGATATTCTGGAGAGAGAGAGTAAATTAAAAGTATGTAGGCGAAAAAGAAAAAAAAGTATGTGCATTAAAAAGAGTAGTTGCTATCATATACGATTTGTGGCTTGTAGGAAAAGGAAAAGAGAGAAGAGTAAGTGCATTCAATTTACTTAAAAAAAAACTTAAATGCACGATATTATATATATATATAGGACCAACTTATAATTACTAAAGACAAATATGCTTTTGCTTCACCTAAAGAAGTAATCCACTCAAATTCTGTCTGCGTACTAATACTTTTAAAGTCAACATTCTCAAAGTCAGATTAAAAACCTAATTTAGAAGAAAAAATAATAATAATTGCTTAGAGTGCTATTTTTATTTCAAGTTTGGCGTTTCAACTCTAATAAATGTTTTTCTTTTCGGTGCGGATTTAACAAATCTTTTGCATATTGAGTCGTCTATGATGATCATTTGTGTTACGGGTTGGATCGATTTATTTGTTGTTAATCGTGGATAAATATATCGGCATTTGTTTGCTCAGATGCTATAATAAATATAATTATAGGAAAAACATTATGATTGAAATATTAGTTTATACATCACTCGCATACAATTCAAAACGTACTTACATCCGTGAAGGAAAGCCAATAAAGAAGACTCATACAAAGATCAAACATTTCTTAGTTTCAAAGAACTCGAACGATCATAAGATTCGAACAAAAGAAAAACTTGCCAATATTCAACTTGCAGTAATCATCTATTAGCGCAAGCCACCACTTATCAGCTCACAGAAAAAAATATCCATATTCCATCGAATACTACCCCATTTAGGGCGAATTAACGAACTAAAAACCAGAGATTTACATGATCCGTGTAGAGAATGATCTTCCGTGTAGAGAATGATCTTTGGGTGGATCTTACAGGTTTTAGTCCCGAAAAAAAACCATTTGGATAACAAATCTTTATCCAAAGGCAAAAAAAAAAAAAAGAATCTTTGTCCCCATCATCATAATGTAAACTCTCTCCATCTCATCTGATCATGGATGTTAGAGAGAGAAAAACTACTTCTTCACAAGGGATAGTGAGTCCTCCCATGTCATGGTGGAAACCGAACTCTTCCTCTGCTTGTTGAAGAAGGATCAGAAATTCGGGATGAGACAAGAAGGAGATTGGTACGATGTACCTCGTACGCTTTTCGCCTACGTAAACCGGAAAATGTCCCTTTGGTACGTCAAGAGGGAGACCTTCCTCGTCGTAGCATTGTTTCTTGCCTAAGCTCGAGCATCTCTTAAGGATTTGCTTTAGCATTGCTGTTTGTGTTAGCTTAGAAGATCTCTTTACCGCCATTGTTTTAATTCTAGTGCTTAATTTCTTGATGAGAGTGAGAGAGTGGGGAGAAAATTTGAAGGATAAAGGAGAATTGTTTGATGAGAGAGAGGTGGCGAAAGGGGTTATTTATGGAGGAGGATAAGGATAGGATGCTAAAGCAACAGTATAATTTTAAATTTCTTGATTATCCCAAATTCATATAATATCAATATATGATCAAATGATCATCAATAATCTAAAAATTTGGTTAGGGCCGTCTTGTAAGACTCTTATAAAATAATTATACATTTCATATGAAATTTCAGCAACCCCGCTAATTGTTTGAATGAATTATCATCAAGTACAAAAAAATTGAAATTATAACTTTGTTTTAGAAAAATTAATAAATGTGAATTTAGAGCTGTTTATTCTACGAATGAAGATGAGGGTTATTTAGATGTTTTAAATATTAGTTAATCTATTCCGATCCAATATATTCACATGCATATTATGGAGAACTAGAAATATTGTAAATTTGTAATGATATAATAATATATACGGATATATAAGTTTTATTTTTAAGGAGCAGAAGAAAAGCAGGAGGAGGGATATAGAGACGCATGTGACAGTGTGGGATCCAAACCCATTGGGATTTAATTTCATTGTTGGTCCTCCCCAAGACACAATGGTCCCTCTCTTCTCTCTCTTTCATTAGTTATTATCATAAACAGGGGAAAATATCAATCTGGTAAGTATATTTCATAATTACGTACGAAGAGGTATATAAATATGTACTATAAGTACAAATTACATGTACTCCTTACTCTATTTGGTTAAGTATCTGTAGTTGAAAGCATGCATGTAATTAATTATCCTTAGTGTATGAGAACTCTACGTTCGATCGAAGGTAATTAAATTCTGACTAATCATAAACTAGCTAGCAGCCACAACGTACATATAAAGTCGACAATAATGCATACGATGAGAATCAATCTACTGTCTACACGAACAATACGAGATCACCTGACTAGAATCAAAATCTTTAAACACATTATATATATTTTGTTTAAGAAAACATTATATGATGTAACTAGATCATTTGAACCTAATATAGGCTAATCACTCGATTTACAACTACCAAATAAATTTTTCAATAGATGTATTTAGTTAGTCAGATTTTTTTTTAGGACCTAAGGCTAGACAAATTGCTAGATTCACAACTGTCATGTGATGAACTCCAAAATAACAAAAATGTAATCAATAGAAATCAATCTAATTGTCTTGACCAACAAACAAAACTATTTAATTACAACCATTTGGTTACAAAATATCTATTTGACAGAGCACATTGTAACAAATGCATACAAATATAATCAAAAAATACTGAGTAAGATTCGCCTTGAGTCTTGTCTGCAAGTGACCGTATTTGTTTGCAATACTTTTGACCATGTTCGATAGTTATATGCTTAGAGACAATGGGCATTTATTAGATCTTTGTTTCTGGTCGTAAAAGGTTAGGGACAAAGAACATGTTAAGTCTCACGATCTCGAGCTTCCCATCTTTGTTAACTTGTGATGTTCCTCTTCCTAATCCATGGCGCCGCTCATAATGCAGATAAGAGATAAATAATTAGATAATTAAGTGAATGAGTTTAACTTATTTTGTTGGAAAGAAAAAAACACTTTTGGGGTCCTCTAAATTGTTAGTATTATTTACTTTCTTTACACATGTTGTTATTTCAAGTACGGACTTAATTTCTACAAATCAGGGCATGTTTTTTAACGTATAAATTATGCAATCAAAGAGTGTCTTCTAGTGCAAACCCAAAAAATTCAGTTATTTTTACCTTTAAGTTTAAAAAAAAATGTTCATGGTTATTTAGGGCAAAATTAATTTATTCTATCTAAGCTGCATGTGGATGGCCTGAAAACCCTAAAAACCAGCTAATCAACGTTAGTTACTTGTAGAAGACGTAACTGTGCAAGTCTGCAAAGGTTAATCTCGAGTTGATTCTTGTGAGTCACATCCTTAATCTATCACATCAACCAACAAGTGAATCAGAATAATGTAGTAGAATCATGTTTTTTTCTCTTATCAACCACAAAACCGGAGAGAGAGAGAGGTTGGGGTCGTTGTCAGGGAGAGAGGGTAGCATGTTCTGCGAACGAGAATTGTTGGGAAAAGTTTCAGTGAAAAAGGAGAAGAGGATTAAGGGAGAAAATTACGAATCTTTGAAGGGACAACTTCGCCTTACGGACTGAAAAGGACATGTCTCTCGTCTCGACCAAGCACATGAAAGCCCCATGTTACTCTTGCCTCCTTCTTCCCTAAAACCGTCCTCTTTTGTACTACTCTCCATTTTTACAGAGCCATGCACCCCTTCTTTATTACAGATTTTATTAGACTTGAATTTGTCTGCTCAATTTAGGAAATTCTTGAATCTCTATTTTCTACTTTCACGGCCAGGAATCAGAAACCCTTGAAAACTACAACAACTATGCCTTTTTTGTTGGGTACAAAGCTAAAAACAGAGTAGCTCTCTTCTTTGTCCCAAGAAAGCAGAAATATCTTGTTCTCTATACTCTTTATTTCTGAGCTTTTCAGATCCAAAGATTTCGTATGGTTTTAATATGAATAAACTCTAAAAAATCTGAAATATACTCGATTAACCGATTGGAGTGAGTACGCTTTTCAAAGCTTCAGAAAATATACACAAGAGTTTTTAGTTTTAGTGCATAGTTACTAAAAAAAATTGTGTCAAATCAAATATAAGAAAAACTTTTAGAAAGTTCGATGCATGTTTCGTTTAAGAAGTGGCTGAATCTAATTTCTATATTCACGTGAAAGAGAAACCATGAGCTCTGTTTCTAAGTCAAGAAAAATATAGGTGGCAAGATCTGAAGTGAAATGTATGGTCTTTTCATCACATGGGCTGCACGAAAATTTGGACCCAGAAGAGACAAGAAGTTATGAGATCAGATTGGCTAGTTTTTCTTGTACGATGATCAACAGTTGAATTTCAAAAGGGCAGCGTCAGGAAAAATTCAAAAAAAAAAAAAAAACAGAGTGGCACCTAGAGAAAACGATCGAGACGGCAAAAGATTGGACTAAGCTTTCTTAAGCCATCGATTAATTAATCAACTAAATGGGAATTGAGGTAGGGTTTTGAGGTCGTATTCCTACTTACTTTGGCATGTGAGGAACCATATTTGTATTTTTTTTTTTTTTAATGAGGCTTACTTGTTCCTTTAGTCCAGGGCCCTCCATTTGCAACGTTTGATTTTTGTTTTTTTTCATTAAAACGATAAATTGGAGGTTGAATGTAAGAAAATGCTTATGTAATAAAACAAAATTAGGCAATGATTATATTCTTTATTGTATGTCTTATTTTGAAAACCCTCACTTAGCCCGTTTGAGATGCTAGCTGAACCGGACTAACCGGCAGATTTACCCGTTTTTCCACGCCTCTCTAGTGACAACTGACAACTAACGGTCGGTGTTGGAAGAAAAATAAGTGTTACTAACTAACAAAAAGGGAGAAATTGAAGGATCAGAAACTAAATAAAGTGTCACCTTCCCCCACGCGCATCTATTAAATACTTCATAAGCGCGTGGCACAGTTATAAGCCTTTGATTTATGGGCTTGGACTTCTATCTCAAATATGTCTCGGCCTATGAAATTATGAGTGGTTTTATTAGTATATAATTAAAAAATTAAAATATACAAATCAAAAATTTCTCATTATTAACATTAAACTATTCTTTGAGGAATAGAAGAAATTACTACCAAAAATTATGATACAAGTGCAAACCAGCCGGATGCATTGAAATGTTTGCTGTCCAGAGATAAATGACGCCAAATGTATTGCATGCAATGCAATGAATACACAAATATATTGATTATGTAATCATGTATGAATAATATTCCTCTCATTGAAATAATTTACACGGGGGAAAATATTAACAAATTCCTATATTTACATCGTATATTTTTCAAATAACGATTTCTATTTGTCAAAAAAAAATAGAATGGAATGTTGTTAAAATTCATCGAATCTGAGATGTGACGGTGAAGAACAAAGATTCATGACATGGTATGGTTAAGCCGCCCATAGGATGATCAAACCCAAACTCTTGCTCCGATTTACTCAACAGTTCTTGAAACAAAGGCTGGTTCAAGTATGAAACCGGTACAACGTATCTCTTCTTCTTCTGATCATTCTCCCCAACATAAACTGCCATGAATCCTCTTGGTGTCGAAGATGATTCTCTCCGCATAATTTGCTTACCACCCAAGAAACTTCTCAGAAACGCCATTTTTCTTCTTCTTTTGCTGTGTTTTAAGCTGAAAGGATTTCTAGTTCTTGCAAAAGGCTTTGAAAATTTTTCAAAAAATTTGGATTTTTTTTTAGTTTGTGAATCAAAAAGGGTTATCTGTTACTTGTTATATAAACGAATATATGAAAAACAATTATTTGAAATTAAGTATTTTTTTGGGGTGTTTTCCATTACAAAGCACATGGCTTTGGATTCAAGATACTAAACCAAGAACAAAACAATAAATGGTGTCCGAGAAGTTAGTGTCTAATGATGTCCTACATGATAACTTCGTTGGGGCTTATTGTCTCAAGGACATCACATGCCAAATCTCTCTATAGATTATGTAGGGACTCTAAGTTGTGTACCTAAAGAACCATAAGTCTCAATCACTGATTAAGTCATAACTTCTTCTCAATGATATCAAAAAGATAGGACCACATGACTTGATTATATACAGACAAAGTCACAAAAGCCTTCAAAATTTTATGTGGCAAGAATTGAAAATGTTGACTAGTTATAATGTTTATCTAACTAACAAGTGGTCATGTTGATTTCTGTCTTCACATCAGAAATCATGAAGTTGATCACTAGAGGTCCCTTACATATCATGCCGTGGTCCGGCAAAGCCATGTGCTTGTTCATGAGCTGAAACTTGTCTAAACCAATAAAAGGTTATCCTCAAATCATGCTCTTATCTATATATACTCATCATCGGGTCCTTTAAGCTCTGCAAGTTGTCACATTTTCCTGCAAAGCATTAAACTTTCAATTCAAGAAACACAGCAAGACAATCAATCCATGGCGATCAGGGTTCCTCGTGTGCTGCAATCATCGAAGCAGATTCTCCGTCAAGCGAAACTGATCTCATCTTCATCCTCTAGCTCCCTTGATGATGTTCCAAAAGGCTACTTAGCGGTTTACGTAGGAGAAAGAAAGATGAAGAGATTTGTAGTTCCCATTTCGTACTTGAACCAGCCTTTATTTCAAGATCTACTTAGAAAGGCAGAGGAAGAATTTGGATTTGATCATCCAATGGGCGGCCTCACAATTCCTTGCAGCGAAGAAATCTTTATCGATCTTGCTTCTCGCCTCAACTGATCGTGGCTCACTCAAATAACCCCTTTTCATTGATTCTGTACATTTTTTTTTTCCAATTAGTTTTCTTCAAGAGATGAGATGACACGTCTCTCCTTGAAAGTGAAACAGAGACTTGTAACACTCTTTTTCCTCACTTTAAGTGAGTTGACTCAAATCTAATCAAATCCCATGATTCATCATTGAGAATGGTTAATTCAGTTTTCAGACAAACTCGCCGAGGATACAATTCAGTGTTTGAATTATAATCTTCAAAATGTTGCTGACATTGTCATCAAAATCTTCTCCACAAGATTCAGAGCAACGCCTTCCTTCCAATTTCTCCATGCCTTCACCAAAACATTAGAACTCAGGGATGTTAATTAACAGTCACTGATCAAATTAAGCTCGATGGTTTTTCATAAAATATACTTACGAAACTAAGGAGGTATTCCATGCTGTCTTCGTTGCTTAAACAAGTGTGCTTCTTACCACTGATGATCTCAAGAACCAAAACTCAGAAACTGTAAATATCTGTTTTTAACGAGAACCGTCCGCGCGTGATATACTCGGGCTAATCGGTAATGTATGATAACGCTTAAAGATAATCACAGAACATAATATACTAATAAATATATATATATATATAACTGTAGTGTACGAAGGCTATAATCAAAATAAGTCCATTAATTAGTCTCGAGCACCACAACTTATATTCACGATGTTTCTAAAAAATAGTCTATGATCTCTCTGTAATCATAAGGACAAATACGACCATGTTACAAAGATGAATAAGAATGAAATAAGCCTTTTATAAAACGTTGAAATAATCTTAGGTGGGGAGGAAAAAGAAAAGAGGCTTAAAAAGCTTTCATAGTTATATGTTTGATGGTTACGAATCTTACAAAAAAAAAGTTGTAAGATATTTTAAAAGATAAAAGTCTAACATCAGATATTCAAGTCTACTCTGATCACTTTTAAGGATCTCTTCTGATTTTCAACTGAACAACTGATTTGATTAGGCACTTATGCCTTTCAATCATAATGAAGCCACCCTCTCCAAATTCTTTCCCATTTGAATCTTGTAATCTCCAGTACTCGATCCCGTCCTTGATACCATAGGCAGTAAGCAAAAGGCAGTGCACGGGGAACTTTTCAAAAGTCAACTGGTGAATATCGCTGGAGGAAGGACGATATATTCCCTAAAAAGATATTAAAATGATTTTACCAATTCCCTAAAATACATTCAAACAATAAAAAATACATATATATATATATAGAAAAAGGAAGCAGATGACTTACAACTCCATTGAAATCTGCAAAACCAGGTGTATTCTCTAGAGAGACCATTAGAGGTCCTGCTTCTCTTAAGAGATTTTGGATGAAGTCTTCATATTCTTCGAAATTGTGCATTTCACCACCCCTGGGTCGGTGATGAATGACCATGTCACAACCTATACTATCCAAATATGGGGCCGCATTCTTGAGCCGATCAATTCCTTGACCTGAAACCTGATGAGCATAATCCACACCATCCAGAAAATCTTTGTGTGTCAGATGATTTCGTGCCAAGTTGAATCGTTGAACCGAAGTATTATAACCCCTCGACAACGCATGAGCCCAGCAATCATCTACAAAGAAGCACACAAAAAAAAACGGTTTAATAAAACTTATAACTTGATATATTATGCGACTCTAATTCACTCATATGACTTACTTCCTGCTTGCGTGCAAGGAGGAGGAATTATGCCTGGACTCTCCAATTCCCAATCATACGGATCTATGGTCGTCTTGTGTAGATCAGAAGATATCGGCAACAACACCTGATTAATAAATGCAAAAACAAATGAACATTAAATAATCTCAACTGAAAAGGGATCACACCATCTTAATTGCATATGTATCTAAGTAAAAAAGAACCTTCATTTCGTCTTGGTCTTTTTTAACTTCTAAGATGTCTTCGTCTTGCTTAACTTCCAAGATGTCTTCCTGCAAAAGGAAACGGCAGTTTAAGAAGACAAGATTGCACCATCTTTTCTTCAAAAAAGAAAACACTTCAATGAAAGAAATATACAAGTGTAGCCGGTTTAAGATTTCACGCACGTTTACCAGTTCAGCTTCGTAGCGTTTTCTCAATGAACAACTTCTGACATCAATTTTAATGCCACCGATTGTTATTGGATACCACAACTCGCTCTCGCTGCCGCTATCCCTCTCGCTGCCGCTATCCCTCTCGCCACTGCTATCCCTCTCGCCACTGCTTTCCCTCTCGCCACTGCTTTCCTTCTCGCTGCCGCTATCACTCTCGCTGCTGCTATCACACAACTCGAGGGATACATACCCAAAACTGTAGATTAACAAAAAATTCTGTAGATTAACAAGAAAACATTATGGTATATCAAAAAGAGAAATAAACATAAGAATCATGTAGAAGAGAGAACAATACCCTAGGTGACCGCCGGTTACAGGGTTTGTTGGAATAAATATACCCAAAACAGATTCTTTGAAACTCTTACGAATTTCTGCCTTGATATATTTTACATCCCATTGGCTGTTGAAGCCATTAACGCACACAATTCTTCGCCTGTAGCAGAAATTATTAAAAACAATCATTAACTAGTGGCTGACAATGATATGATCAAACATTTAAAAAAAAAAAGAAAAATACCTACTTGTTCACCATCTGCCTAACATGAATATATTTATCACGGATTTTGTTTCCGTTGAGTTTCAGAGCCTACAAAATAAAACAGATGCAATTTTAAAACAAGGCACAGAGGTATTGCCAATTTAAATTATTGATTACCTCTTTTTTATCGTGTTCAGAATTGAATTCTATGACGCTGTACTTGTCTTTGATAAATTTTTTTTCACGGTCTTCATAATTTGTCAAAATTTTAACACGACTAGCTCTTCCTTGAAAGAAGTCGATGCGGAAAACAAACAAAAAAACATAAATTAAAGCAAAGATTAACACAGATGGAAATACATAAATTAAGGCAAAGGATGAGACAAGTGGAAATTAAATAATTTCTTACACTTCAGTTTTAGTGACATCTAAAGGAAGATCGTGAGCCGCAAGAGTTTTTGCTTTAGTGAGATAATCAATCTCAGATTCTGAAGAAGAGGAATACCATCTGCTAGATGAGTAGCCTACCTGTGAGACATAGTAAAATATTAGGACAAATCCAACCAAGATGGTATGATAAAAAAACGATTAAATATTTCCTTGCCTAAATTCACATGATTAAAAACGATTTCTTCCCGGAATCGTGCTCCTGGGTTGTTTCTTCCAGGTGCCTCTTTGGAGAACTAGAAATGGAAAGTGAACACTAGAAAGCAGATACATGGTGTTAGGAGCAAAGGAAATCTTATTCAAAGTAAATACACGGTGAGTATAAATGGAAAATACAAAAACGTGCGACGATATTGTGAAAGGGAAAAGAGAAACTCATGACCAATCGAAGAAAGGGGAAGAATATGGAATATGGAATAAGGCATAAGAAGAAGAAGAAGAAGATTACATTGGCTTTATCTTCATCGCACCTCTTCCTCGAATCGGCCATGGAGACGTTGAGATGGAAGGAGAAGAGCGACTGCTAGGTTTTCGATCGAAACCGGAGAGACAAAAACCCTGACTGTTCTTTGTTTGGCTTGTTGGGCTTTTGGGCTCACGATTTTCAGTATATTCTTGAATATGTGTAGCCACTTGACTTGACTTGACTGAAATATCACCAGACTTCCCTGTAGCATTGTGGTAAAAAATCCGGATTCATACTTCTTTTTTAATTTCAATTGCAGAGTAAAATCCTTTAAAATTTATAACATCTATACCGTTAACATGTGACATGTAGATCCAAAAGATGTACTATGCATGGTTCTGAGATTACAAAAATGTCTGGATTTTTTTTAACAAATCTATGTGGATGTTATATTAATTTTGAGGATTTATAGTAATAATAATTTTACCACTCGGAAATTATGTGTTATTCAATACATTGTTTTTTTGCCAATATTAGTTAAACAACTTTGGAACATAACGTATATGGATTTGAACAAATCTTTGTGGATGTTGATGTTAAGTTATAAGAATAACTGTTTTTAGATGTAAGTTGACTATTTGGAAATGTATATTAAAATATGACAAATCGATATGTATTGCTAAGGTATGTTAAATGAGTTTTTTTAGTTATTAAATCTAAAACTTATAGTTTCAGTTATTTTTTATTTGGTAATTTATAATTTAAATTCCAAATAAATATTTCCCCACATAGTATTTGTCGATTTTTTCTTTCTGTCTCAAAATTTTGTTCTTAAGATGTAGCTGTTTAAAATTCATAATATTATACATTTCAATCGCAATTGTAACCATTCTTGAAACACCATTATCTGTCTCCTTATTGGTTCTGTACAACTTGCGATAAATGTAAAACAGCTATTAATCATTCAGTATTTGAAACTATAAGTTTCAACTGCAGAATAAAATCCTATTATTGTAACACAAAATATACCACTCTTCCAAGACCATGGGACAAGTGCATTTCAACAAATACATACATTACCTTCTTACTTTTTATACTATAATATTCAGATAGATTATTGAAGCAACTTTGGCATTGACATTTCAGGCTGAACATCTCTTAGTAAGCGTGTATTAACGGGTATCTAGACTAAACCAACATCATACACTACTGTAATTTGAATTATATGCATAATGACTTTTCTGAAGGTGAAATACATGTCATGCTACAAATACAGAAAGAAGCCACAATGAAGCACAGCGGCGGGAACCAAGACTGCTTCGTTCTTGGCCAAAAGACCCCAACCATCCGAGATCTCTTACTCGTTGGGACACAAACTAGGCCAGGGACAGTTTAGCACCAGTTACGTGTGCAGAGAGATCTCAACATGGTGGTGATAAACCTAATGCCACTAGTTTACTTGCTTTTATTCTTCTTCCCAGCCGATTTCTTCTGACCACTCCTCTTGAATTTTTGGAGCTTAGTGGTGGCAAGTGCTTCGGCACTGCTCTTGCCTTCCAACCTCTTCGTGAGCCGAACCACACTAGATATACCTCTGACTGCAACCGCTCGCTGATCTGGTCTACGGCTCATCATCTTGCGATTAAGTGGCCAATACGCATATGGTTCAAGCGTATCTTTCCTCTTAAGATCGCCACTAGCTTTTTTGCTTGCGTACTCTTTGCCTGTGTATGCGTATCCAGACTCTGTTGTCTTCATTTGCTCTTTGCATGAATACGCGTGCAAGTCTATCACAAAGCGGAAGCTGATTTCAAAGGAAGGCGTGCGCAAGGAAATTCAGACAAAACCAACCAACTAAGTTCTCGAAAGAAAAGAGTAAAAAATTCATACTACAGTCTGAAAGCGCTATTAAAAGGTAACCGACCATTGATTAAAACCGACAGGGGCATTATGAGTTCTTTATGATGGTACTCAAGTCAAATAGCGAACCCTAACAATCCCCACGGGTAAGTATATAGAAACTCACAAGACAAGTCTTTTTGGATCTTTTAACCAAAAAGACAGAGGTCCGGTTTCTTAAACTTACATGAAGTTTCATCATTTAAAATAGGCATAAACAACAACTGAAAGTATTTCGAATAAAAATGATTAAAGACATAGTTTCTTAAATAAAGTTTCATCATTTATTTTAGGCATAAACAATCCAACCATAATACCAAGTCACGAAATTTATACAAGTATGATGTAGCTGGTCGGTAAACGAGTAGCACCAACGGTAAAACAACCACTATTAGCCGTGGATGTTGGCTATTCCCTTTGCGGCGGACTTGCGAGGGAAAAGTGACTTGCGGACATCTGTAGCATCAAGAACAAAAAATTGCCACAAATTAAAAAACGAATTTACTTACTTTTGAAGAAGATTCAATAACAAAGAAAATAATTAAAGTACCCGAGGGGGGTCGAAATCTCAAACTATCATGGAAGCCTTGAATTACGCGCTTCATATGAGCTTTGTGACAACGTTCACAACCATGAAGATCTCTATAGCCACCGTATTCTTCACTCTTTATTGCCATCGAAACAGAAAGAATCTGCCCTTCCAAGCAACTTCTATTGAGTTTTAATGCCTTTTCTGCCTCTTGTCCCATGTTAATGAAAGCATATCTGAAAGGAAACAAGAGAGAGAGAGAGAGTAAATGATATGGTTTGCATTTAAAATCAGCAACTGGAGGAACAAGTCACAAACCCCATGGGACGACCGGTTTTACAATGAAAGGGAATAAAAATCGCAGTGACCGGTCCACAAGAACTAAAGTGCTTTCTCAATGCGCTCTTGATTTCATCCCGAGGAAAGGAACAGTTGAATCCCTTTACGAGAATGGTCTGCGGGTTCTTCTTCAAAGATGCATCTTTACATTCGAAAACGCACTCCTTATTTGGCGTTTCTTTCTCCTACAGTACAGACATGGTTAGAAAATACATCATTTATACAGTGTACGGGTATCATTCCTCGACAAATACAAAAGCATAACAACTCATACAACATTAAAATGAAAAACACACATACCTTCAATGAAATCTCCGGTACATCTGTCTTCTTCTCTAATTTTTTGATAATTTCGGTTTTCTCCTTTAGAAGATTTCTTAATTCAGCTATTTTCTGCCGTATAATTAGAACAAAAAATTGAGCAAGTCATCCGAATCATGAGGACGACAAACTAACGATCCAAAAGCAACTAAGCAGGGTATTAGGACAAAACCAACCTTCTTCTGCTTCTTGAGCTTCTGGAGATACTTGCTCTCCTTGCGCTCCTGCTGCTTCTTACGCTCCAAGGTATCTGAATCCTCTATCCCCGAAGGCTCCAAGTTTGTTTCAAGGTTTGCTTCAAACTGGAAGGAAGGATTAGGTGTTAAGAGCGTAGATTAGTAAAATGTTCACACACACAAGGAACAGACGTCATAAAAGCATATCACTGATTAATCAATGCCTAAAATCATCTGGGATCCAAGAAGCTAAACGAATCTTGATAAGCTTGCGGTTCCTTTGGCATTCATGAAACAGAGACATCGCTCAGAGAGAGTCGCAAGGAAACACGAAGGAGTAAACCGTAAAAGTGGCTAAGGAGTGAAGACTGCAATAGAAGTAGAGACTTTGTATTTTCTATTTCCATAAAACTCAGTTGTTTCTTAATTAGAACTTGATATTTAAAGGGCCCAGTTGTGTAGGGTTTCCTTATCGAACAACAATCAAAAACTTAAGTTATCGTTCTTTGCCTCTTTCTCTCTTCTCTCTCTCGTTACCGCAAGTCACCGGCTTGTTGCTAGGTCACCGGCCTAACATCTGGTATCAGAGACTCAGCAATATCGACACCTAACCCTGAGAGTTCAGGAGTCGCAGATCCGACCACCGAAACCCCATCTCGCGAACTTGACATCCATGAAAGGTTCGACAAGATGGAAAAAGAACAAGCTTGGTTTCGGGAAGCGTTTGGAAATTTCCTCCGTGTTCAGATAGGGCATACTCCGGCCTTATTCACAACTCCGCTGGCTACACCACAGACTACGCACTCAACCCCAGTGCAAGGAGGTCTTTTTTCGCAGTCAGGAGAAAGAAACAGAGAGGGGAGAGCACCACCACCACCACCGCTCGAACTCCCACCACCCCCGTTGCAGACAACCGCGCCAGAAGATACGGTTCTGGAATCTCCTCGAAGAGTTGCTGAAATACCGTTATTCGAAGGACAAAATGCAGAAGAGTGGCTTTACCGTGTTGACAAGGCTTTCGCAGCAAACAAAACACCGGAGGAACACAAACTGGAACAAGCAACAGCCTGTCTCACGGGAAGTGCGGTAACGTGGTTGAGGTACATCCAGGACAGAGAGGTTGTGAAAGACTGGAACGATTTCAAAGAGCAGTTCCGAGCGAGGTTTGGTCCCAGTCGCGGAGGTTCCATCATCGATCAACTGATGGAAATTACACAGAAAGGTTATGTGGACGAGTATCGCGAACAGTTCGATGAACTATTGGTCGAAGTCCCTCATGTCCCAAATGATGTAGCTGAATCAATGTTTCTAAAAGGGTTAAAGAAGAATCTGCGCAACCAAGTGCTCAGGTGTCAACCTTCGGGCATCAATGCTATCGTAGCTGCAGCACGACTCATTGAAAGACAAGAGAGCGAGCAGCAAGGCTTCTCCTACCGACCAATGACGCGCCAATACCCGTCATCTTCGTCTCAACAGTCTCCTCGTGGAGGATATCAGGGATCCTCCAAAAGCACTGATATCTCCCCTGCAAAGAGACCGTTTGATGGGGGAAGAGACGTACGTCGTACCCAAACAGGCTCGGATACTCGGAAGTCAAATCCCTGCCGCCACTGCGGCGACCAATTCTTCTCGGGTCATCGTTGTAAGCCACAACAGCGGCTTAAATGTTTGGAAATTGATGAGGATGGCAATGAAAAGGAGTTCTATGAATTAACAGAAGAAACAGAGGAACAAATAACTCCGGTAGAAGTGGAGGAAGGGCATCAGATCATGAGGCTCTCCTTACAAGCCTTGGCAGGAGTCATTGCGGGGAAATCTATGAGAATGCGAGGGTCGATTCAGGGCAACGACGTCATTGTTCTGATTGATTCTGGAGCGACTACAAATTTCATCTCAGACAGAATAGTACGAGCCATCAACTTACCCATAACGACGACGAGAGAGTTTGGAGTCAGAGTGGGGAATGGCGAGGTGCTTACTGGTCAGGGCAAATGTATGGGAGTCGAACTCGCAATACAAGGAGTGGCAATCATCGAAGAGTTCTTCATATTCGATCTGGGAACTACTGACATAGTGTTGGGATACTCGTGGTTGGCCTCTCTTGGTGATACTCGCATCAACTGGCGGTTATACAAATTGAGCTTCCAAGTGAATCAACAATGGGTTACCTTGCTGGGAGATCCTGCGCTCCTCACTACAGGAGTCTCCTTCAACTCTATGACGAGAATCTTGGGGGATAGCGAAGTCGCGTGTCTTCTGGAACTTACCACATTGTTTGCAGACGATTCAAACATGGCACTTGCTCCGGTTCCAGTCGAAATCTCTAAGATCTTGGAAGCTTTCCACAGGGTTTTTCAGATGCCGGATTCACTGCCCCCTCAACGCTCCAGAGCTCACGCCATCACATTGCAACCGGGAACAGCTCCTATTAATATTCGACCTTACAAGTACTCTTTTGCACAAAAGAATGAAATCGAGAAGTTGCTTCGTGAGATGCTGCAAGCGAAGGTGATACAACCCAGCCTTAGCCCATACTCCAGCCCAGTCATTCTGGTCAAGAAGAAAGATGGAGGTTGGCGGTTTTGTGTTGACTACAGAGCTCTCAACAAGAGCACAATTCCAGACCGTTACCCAATCCCAGTCATTGAGGAGCTACTCGACGAACTCCGAGGAGCGACAATCTTCTCCAAGATCGATCTGAAATCGGGTTATCACCAGATCAGAATGAAACCATCCGACATCGAGAAGACTGCCTTCCGTACTCATGAGGGCCATTACGAATTCTTAGTCATGCCCTTTGGGCTGACTAATGCACCGGCCACCTTTCAATCAGTGATGAATGATATATTCCGTCCCTTCCTCCGCAGATTTGTCTTAGTCTTCGTTGATGACATATTGGTTTACAGCTCCTCCCTCGAGCAACACCAGCAACACCTTCGTGCTGTCCTCCGAACTTTGCTACAGAACCATTTCTACGCCAACAAGAAGAAATGTGCTTTTGGACAACCGGAAATAGCTTATCTCGGGCATATAATTTCGGGAAAGGGGGTAACGGCGGATCCAGCGAAGTTAGAAGCAATGCAAAAGTGGCCGAAACCTAAGTCAGTCACCGAGCTTCGTGGATTCTTGGGTCTCACCGGGTATTACAGACATTTTGTAAAAAACTATGGGAAGAAGGCACGACCCTTAACGGAGTTGTTGAAGAAAGACAGCTTCAAGTGGAGCCCGGAAGCCACACTCGCCTTCCTGGAATTGAAAGAAGCGATGAGCAGCTTGCCAGTGTTAGTCCTTCCGGACTTCACTAAACCATTCGTGATTGAAACTGACGCATCGGGTAATGGTATTGGTGCTGTGTTATCTCAGAACAACAGACCGATAGCATTTATCAGTCAAGGCTTCACATCAAAAGGGAAACAGAAATCTGTGTACGAAAGGGAACTACTTGCCATCGTCTTTGCCATCAACAAGTGGAGACATTACTTGACAGGCACTGACTGCATCATCCGTACTGATCAGAGGAGTCTCCAATACTTGCTGGATCAGAAAGCAGTGACCTCGGAGCAGCAGAAATGGGCCTCGAAACTGTTGGGGCTAAACTACAAAATCGAATATCGCCCAGGGACAGAAAACCGAGTTGCAGATGCTCTGTCACGCCGACCTCACGATCATCAACTCATTCACCTCAGCATTACAGCGCCTCTGTCATTAGACAGGAAGGCATTGGCACTCACTGTAAGTAAGGATCCTGATTTGCAAAAACTTGTCTCTGCTATACAGGCTGAACAAGGTGAATCAGGATATACATTTGAGAAGGGTTTGCTGTTCAAAGAGGGCCGTTTGGTATTGCCGAGGGGATCTGTTTTCACCAAAAAAGTGCTGGACCAATTCCACTCGAGTGCTTTGGGAGGACACGAAGGTGTACTCAAGACATACAAGCGCTTGTCTCGTGAGGTCTTCTGGAAAGGGATGAAGAAGGATGTAGAAGATTTCATCATCAACTGTCAGGTTTGCCAGCACAACAAATACTCAACGCTGTCTCCCACGGGGTTGTTGTCTCCTCTCCCCATTCCGTGTCAGGTATGGTCTGATATCAGTCTTGATTTCATTGAAGGCTTGCCAATATCTCACGGCTTTGATGTGATCCTCGTGGTGGTGGATCGTTTGAGTAAATATGCTCATTTCATCTCGCTCAAACATCCCTTCACAGCGAAATCAGTAGCCGAGGTTTTTATGAGAGAAGTAGTCAGACTTCATGGTTTCCCGGAGAAGATGGTTTCCGACCGCGACAAAGTCTTCCTCAGCCAGTTCTGGTCTGCTCTCTTCGCTGCTCAAGGCACTGCGCTCCATAAGAGCACAGCTTACCACCCTCAAAGTGACGGTCAGACAAAGGTGGTTAACCGCTGTCTTGAAACTTACCTTAGATGTTTTGCAGGAGACAAACCAAAGACATGGGTGAAATGGCTTCATTGGGCTGAATACTGGTACAACACATCCTTTCACTCATCTCTCGGGGATACTCCTTTCAAAGCTCTCTATGGTAGAGACCCTCCACGCATGTTACGTTATGGTGACGTACCTACTGCCATTGCTGCTGTTGAAGAGATGCTTCAGGACCGCGATGGTATTTTGGAGGAGCTCCGTGGAAACCTCCACAAGGCGCAGAAACGTATGGAGCATTCAGCTAACAAACACCGGAGGGACGTAGAGTTTCAGGTGGGGGACAAGGTCTACCTTAAACTTTGCCCCTACAGGCAAGCTTCCGTCGCATCCCGTCGTAACGAGAAGCTGGCACCTCGCTATTTTGGACCATTCCAGATACTCCAGCGCATTGGACCGGTGGCTTACAAGCTGCAGCTTCCTCCACACAGCCTCATCCATATGGTCTTCCATGTCTCCCTGCTCAAACGTGCCGTCTCCTCTACCACTCAGGTACAACCTATTCCGGCTATCTTATCGCCAACTCTGGAATGGCAGACTGAACCTGAGGAGGTGCTGGATATTCGCCGTAGTGACACCGTGGGAGAGGCACTCATCAAGTGGAAAGGCTTACCTCGGTTTGAAGCTTCATGGGAACCCCTCACTCGAATTGCAGCGTAGTACCCAGCTTTTCACCTTGAGGACAAGGTGAGTCTTCTTCGGGGGGTATTGATAAGCTTGCGGTTCCTTTGGCATTCATGAAACAGAGACATCGCTCAGAAAGAGTCGCAAGGAAACACGAAGAAGGAGTAAACCGTAAAAGTGGATAAGGAGTGAAGACTGTAATAGAAGTAGAGGCTTTGTATTTTCTATTTCCATAAAACTCAGTCGTTTCTTAATTAGAACTTGATATTTAAAGGGTCCAGTTGTGTAGGGTTTCCTTATCGAACAACAATCAAAAAACTTAAGTTATCGTTCTTTGCCTCTTTCTCTCTTCTCTCTCGTTACCGCAAGTCACCGGCTTGTTGCTAGGTCACCGGCCTAACAAATCTCAACACTGTGGAGCGTCTAATTAGAAGATTTTCATTTTCATGAAAATTATAGCCAACCAAGCAATGAATTAAGTAAAGTTAGGATCCGACCTTCTTCTGCTTCTTCCGGTTCTCGTGCTCTTGTGTCGGGGTTGCTTGGACCTGAAAAGATCCAAAAGAAAAACAAGGTCCAGTCAAAAGCGGTTGACGACTGTGTAAAGTAGATAGACAGAAGAAAAAGAAGAAGATGGGTACATCGGATTCATTGTGCCTCTTCCTCTGATCGGCCATGGTTAGAGATGCAAAAAACCTTTAACTGTTTCAAGGATTATAAGGTTACAGATAAGCCATAGGCAGCTCCTATACTGACTTTTATGGGCTTCGACTTTCTTGTATGAGATTTTGGGCTTCACGATTTTCATACGAACTAATTATATTATGATATATGTTTACTTTCTTCGAACATGTAATTTCAAGTATATCATGAATACGTTATTTTTAATCAAAGATAACGTCAATGTTGTATGATTACAATTAATACTTTAATCAAAGATAACGAGGCATTGTAATTGGATTAAGAGTGAGATCAGAGGAAGAAGAAGAGAAAACAGTTTGGTCATTTCTGTCAAATCATTAGCTAGATTGTTGGAACTAAGATGTCACGCCATGAGGCGTTGACCTTGACTGTACTCGTACGTAGGCTATAATCGAAAAAAGGATCCATTAATTATAAGAACATATACGATCATGTTACAAAGGTGACAAATCAAGAACAACCACCATTAGCCGTGGATGTTGGCTATTCCCCTAGCGGCGGACTTGCGAGGGAAAAGGGACTTGCGGACATCTGTAGCATCAAGAACGAAAAGTAACCACAAAAGTTACTTAATTACTTTTGAAGAAGATTCAATAACAAAGAAAATAATTAAAGTACCCGAGGGGGGTCGGAAACCGAAACTATTATGGAAGCGTTCAATTACGCGCTTCATATGAGCTTTGTGACAACGTTCACAACCATGAAGATCTCTATAGCCACCGTATTCTTCACTCTTTATTGCCATCGAAACAGAAAGAATCTGCCCTTCCAAGCAACTTCTATTGAGTTTTAATGCCTTTTCTGCCTCTTGTCCCATGTTAATGAAAGCATATCTGAAAGGAAACAAGAGAGAGAGAGAGAGTAAATGATATGGTTTGCATTTAAAATCAGCAACTGGAGGAACAAGTCACAAACCCCATGGGACGACCGGTTTTACAATGAAAGGGAATAAAAATCGCAGTGACCGGTCCACAAGAACTAAAGTGCTTTCTCAATGCGCTCTTGATTTCATCCCGAGGAAAGGAACAGTTGAATCCCTTTACGAGAATGGTCTGCGGGTTCTTCTTCAAAGATGCATCTTTACATTCGAAAACGCACTCCTTATTTGGCGTTTCTTTCTCCTACAGTACAGACATGGTTAGAAAATACATCATTTATACAGTGTACGGGTATCATTCCTCGACAAATACAAAAGCATAACAACTCATACAACATTAAAATGAAAAACACACATACCTTCAATGAAATCTCCGGTACATCTGTCTTCTTCTCTAATTTTTTGATAATTTCGGTTTTCTCCTTTAGAAGATTTCTTAATTCAGCTATTTTCTGCCGTATAATTAGAACAAAAAATTGAGCAAGTCATCCGAATCATGAGGACGACAAACTAACGATCCAAAAGCAACTAAGCAGGGTATTAGGACAAAACCAACCTTCTTCTGCTTCTTGAGCTTCTGGAGATACTTGCGCTCCTGCTGCTTCTCACGCTCTAAGGTATCTGAATCCTCCTCCAGGTTCGTTTCAAACTGGAAGGAAGGAGTAGGTGTTAAGAGCCTAAATTAGTAAAATGTTCACGCACTAAAAGCATATCGCTGATTAATTAATGCCCAAAATCATATGGGATCGAAGAATGTAAACGAATCCCAACAGTGTGTCGCGGTTAGGTTAGGATCCGACCTTCTTCTGCTTCTTCCGATTCTCCTGCTCTTGTGTCGGGGTTGCTTGGACCTGAAAAGATCCAAAAGAAAAACAAGGTCCAGTCAAAAGCGGTTGATGACGAAAGACACAAGAATAAGGGAAGAAGAAGAAGATGATTACATCTGATTCCTTGTGCCTCTTCCTCTGATCGGCCATGGTTAGAGATGCAAAAACCTTTCAACTGTTTGAAGGATTATTAGGTTATATATAAGTCTGACTTTTGTGGGCTTGGCTTTTCTTAAATGGGATTTTGGGCTTCACGATTTTCGAAGGAACTAATTATAATATGATATGTTTACTTTTTTGAACATGTAATTTCAAGTAAATCATGAATATGTCATTCTTAATCAATGATAACGTCAATGTTATAAATAACGTAATGGACCGCCTAATCCATATATAAGCTGGTCGGCTATGACTTAGTAGTGACCAAACTGCACAGGCTTGCAGTTTTACTCTTGCAGTTTTACGTCATCTCAACAAGGGGCTTTTCATGGACAATTGCACTTGTTACCGCAACAACGGTTGGTAAGATGTTCTTGTCAGAGTATTTAGATCCATTTAATATGCACCATGTGATAAATTTTTATACTCTTTGAAGTCTTTGATATTTTCACCTTTTGGATGATGGTAAATACACATTTTGCAGAATTCATGTGGTGGATACTTTCATCTGAAAGCTAGATGACAAGAATCAACACCATCCGGCTTGCGGGTCAGAGGTAATGTGTCAGCTAAGGGGTCTATTGTGTCAGCTAGAGCTAGTGCTATGTATGTGCAAAATTCTTGCTTAAACTTTATAAATAATATACAGGTAAGTAATATAAATTCTATATATGTCAGTAATATAAATTCTATACGAGAATTAGATTCACTTGCTTTTTCAAGTTTTATAATTTATTAACTTTTTGTGGTTTTATACGGATGATTGTTGAATTGGGATTGATGTAAATTTGCTACACTCCTATCAAATAAACATACTCAAACTTGTAGAAGAAAAAGAAAAATTATAAATAAGATAAATTTAAAATTTGTCACCAAAAAAGAATAGATTGAACACTAATCATACATATTCAAGAGAATAGCTCATTTTGCTAGTTGTTAGAAGAAATATATTCAAACATTTACACATTTGTGGAATTCACATGAAGCTGTTTATTGATTGGTTCCAAAACCAAATTTTTTGTTGAACCTACACAAACAGAAGTACAACATGAATTTTTTATTAGCACAATGAAAATTCCCTTAAGTTTCAAAACCTAGCAAAATAAAACAGGACCAATTACTACTTAAAAATACCGTACAATGAAATATTCATTAGATTACATTATTTGTTCTTTAAGTTTCTATACTTGTCACAACTGAATATAAGTTTGACACCACAAATTCTAGTTTAAATCACCATATGATAAATGTTAAAGCTGCCAGTTACACTTTATCTTTGGTAACACTAAAAGGGAAATTACAAATTAAAAATACTGTATAACAATATATTCATTTGTTATTTAAAATATCAATTTTGTATACCTGTCATTACTGAATATGAGTTTGACTTTACAAATTCTAACTTAAAATAAAAATCTTCTTGCGAATCACTAAAAAGGAAATTTCTAGTATGAAATTGTGACATAATTAAAATTGCTATTTCAAATTATGGGTTGTTTAAAACACACATAATAAAACAGTAAAACATTTATAAATTAATATCTATTAAATTAATAAAAAACAGTTTTAAAATAAATTTACCAACCAAATAATAAATTTATAAATTAGTATTTCTATAAATTTATTATAAAATTCATAATCCTAAAATTATTAATTTATAAAAAAAAATATTATACACATAAATGTGATGTTTAACCATCTGTGATTGAAGAAGTAAATTAAAAAGAAAAAGATCTCAGTGTAATAGTATTACACCCACATATTTTCCTCTTTTTTGAAAGAGTTGCTTCTACTAGCAAAAAAAATACAATGTGAGTACCAAAATTTCATCGGATTCCTTGTGCTCCTTCCTCTGGTCGGCCATGGTTGGAGATGCAAAAACCTTCAACTGTTTGAAGGATTATTAGGTTATAGATAGAAGCCCTAGACTGGATTTATACTGACTTTTGTGGGCTTGGATTAGATGGGATTTGGGGCTTCTATTATCCACGATTTTCAAACTAACTAATTATATTAGTTCGACTAAACAAAACTTTTGTATATTTATTGTCGTCGTCTATGATGAATTGATGATCTTTTGTGTTACGTAGTGTTTAATTAGGGCCAAACCCCAACATCGAACTTTAAAATATACGTCTGGTATGTGGGGGGGGGGTCAAACCGAATGGATTTTATGGGCTTTGAATTGAGCTGGGTCGGGTCAACCCGATTAACATGTTTGATCGATTCGTTTGTTGTTGACTTGAATTGGGCTGGGTCGGGTCAGCCCGGTTAAGATTTTATTAAAACGTATAAAACAATAGTCTTTACAAAACAAGAATTAAATTTTAAAATAACATTCGGGAAAAAAAAATATGTATATAATAAATCAAATACTATATATATATATAACCGCCCCGCTTTGACTTTGTAATGGCGAGACGGCACCATTTTGCTTTACGCCAGCACAGAGATGTCGACCAATGATGGAAGAACACAGAGTGTTAAATAATCAACAAGTGTCTCCATGACTTTTCATGGACGACTGCCACGTCATCACCGATCTAATTGCCATATAGAATTTGTATGACTGACATGATTCTTGTTTATAAGGTTATTTACGGTTTATGCATTATCCAATAAATCATCTCTCATGAGTCGATCGACACTTGTTAGTTGTTAGTGAAATCTCCAGTACAAATAATAAGAGATGAAAATGAAAAAGAATGCAAAAACAACTAATATCCTTTTTCACAGTGATCTCAATTAATTGCACTTATCTGAAGTCTATGAATCATTGTTTATAATTCCTCAACTTTTTCAGCAGGTTTTTGTATTCATCACGTCCATGCAAAACAAATGACTGATTGGTCATCTTAATCGAGTATTAGTAATTTTCAAGAGATTAAAAGCATGTTATGACATACCAATTCATCTTGTGATAATGGTTTCAGTGTACAACTGTCTTTGACGTGAATTTGCAAACCACCAACATTAGTTGATCGATACAAGTTTGATGCGCTCCTACCTTCAAGGTTTCATGGGGTTTCTGTTTACAAAACGTCACAAGATTCCATTGAGTTTGCTGTTTACAAAACGTCACGATCGTGTGTAATTTAATGATTTTTTTACCTGTTTTGGAGAAGTTCTCTTTTTTTTTTCCAATTAATATAAAGTAATTACAAGTTTTCGAAATCATATATCGGAATACTCTAGTTTGAAAAAAGCTAAAAAGCAACCGACTATTGATTAAAACGGCACAGGCATTATGACTAAACATCGTGTACTTTACGATGTTCTTGTCGGTTACTGAAGTCACATAGCGAACCTAACACTCCCCATGGGGAAGTAATTTTTTCATCCAAATTGTGAGATGAAAGGAAGGTTTGAATTAGGCTGACCAAAAAAATGTTTGATTTTCTTGTTCGCGTAATTTGTTATGTATAGAATTCTTACAAATGGGAATTAGCTGATAAAAAACCAGACGGAGTTTCTTTTAGCGAAATAATCGAAATAAAGTCAATTAATTAGTCTCGAGCAACACAATTTATATTTACATCTTTTGCGATGTTTCTAAAGAAATATATATACGAAATATATCCACAGCTAGATGAACTTTAAAAGTCTGCATATGGTCTACCTGTAATCATAAGAACAAAATACGATCATATTACAAAGATGGACAAAAATGCAAACGTAAAATCAATGAATATCAAATTAGCCTTTTAAAAAATGTTTTAATAGTAGGTGGGGAGAAAAAAAAAAAGACTTAATAAAGCTTTCAAAGTTACTATATGTTTGGTGGTGACCTATCCACACATATAAAATGAATTGAGATTATATGAAACAAGTGATAAGTACCAAGAAAAATTAAAAGATTCTGTATTAAATTTCCAACTAGCAACTAGTAATATATTTCTCATCGTTATATATACATATAAAGAACAGGCAAGTCCGAACCAAACCCGAACAAAAAAAAAAAAAAAAAAAAAAGACGAGTTTTTCTTTTGGTGTGTGTGTCAACTTTCTATTCTTCCTTTTCTCGTGCTGTCCTCACGGGATCTCTCACAGGACTCTCGCGACTAAAAAAGCAAAAGCAAAAGAAAGAAGAAGCGTAGATTCCATAAATGGACATGAGAAGCAACAACCACCAGCAACAACAGCAACAAGTACTTGATGGGTCGGACATAGTTGAGCTGGTCGAAAACGAGAAAGTATTCGACAAATTTGTGGAACACAAGTTTCAACAGTTAGATCAAGACGAAGATGGTGAGCTCTCCGTGACGGAGTTACAGCCCGCCGTTGCTGATATCGGCGCCATCCTTGGTTTGCCTACTCAAGGCACTTCCTCTGATTCCGATCATATCTACTCCGAGGTGAACTTTTTTCCAACTTCTTTATTATCAAGTTTATATTAATCGTGATATGATGGTTCGCCCTATCGCACATAGCGCGCATTTATTTAGTTTTGTTTTCTTTTTTTTACTACTTAGAAATGTTAGCATCTAAAAAAAAGAAAAGCTCTTCTTTATGATCTTAGGAATGGTCATATACAGTATTCGTATCATTTGTAAATTAAGAAAACTAGAATGCGTAATTATATTACTGACAAGGTTAAAAGAGAATCTCAACATTTTATTACAGTTATCTTCTTGATACTTGCCTAGTGTTTTGGTGGATACATTCTACTTCCTCTTGCTGTTGTAGGGGAATAGGTACAAAAATAATATTTAAGTACTAGTTGATTTAAATAAATGATAATTGATTTGGTCGGTGACCTTATCCTCTACCATACCACAAATTAGCCCCTCGTGTCGTTCTTCTCGCTCATGCCTGAAACATCTAGTTATTATTAAATATTATCATGTGGCTGTTTTAAAATATTTCGTATTTATACATCATACAAAGCCTTCGTAACACTTTTTTCTTTACAATATCCCACTGTATTTTTCTGATAAGGAAAACCCTTATTTATACCTTATTCTATTCCTAACTATACCATATTTTACGAAAACATCGAACGCCGTCCTCTAATTTCAAAGTTCGAAAAAAATATGCGAAGACATTTCTTTTTCTACAAATTAAGAAGACTGTTTGATGTGAACCCAGAAAATGAAGGTAGTAGTAATTTCTTTTTACCGACACTGAAACCTGAAACTACAGTATTACATTCAATACGTTAAACCTACTTCGTGTCTCGCATGAATCACGTGGACTAATCAATTAGTCAATTAGACCAAGAGGACTTCGAATAAATACACAAATGCATGTGTAGTTCGTAGTTATTTATTAAGATTCGCTTATTGAAAAATTATCCAAGAAGGAGTAAATCCGAATACGAATCTTTTCTCGTTGGATATATCCAATGCTATTACTTTGTGGTTTGGTTTTGTTTTTGGTGTATTTAAAGAAGAGACAACGAGACTAAACTAACAACCTTCGATCTGTCTCTCATCCGTACATTTATTTTCATCACTTGTAACGTCATTAATAAATTGCTAGTAACAGGTCTTAAACGAATTCACTCATGGGAGTCAAGAGAAAGTGAGCAAGACAGGGTTCAAAGAAGTGTTGTCAGATATCTTGTTGGGTATGGCTGCTGGTCTGAAACGCGACCCCATCGTCATCCTCAGGATGGACGGTGAGGATCTCTCGGAGTTTATTCGCAGCCCTGGATACGAATCTGAGATCGTCTCCGTCTACTTTTCGGAGATCCCCAGTTGCGAGGAAGCATCATCGCTCCGTGATTGTATCGTCAAAGCTCTCCAGTCTCTTTCTGTTGATCATGGAATGCCTCCTTCCAACGATCCATGGGTATTTACTTTGTCTATAGTTATTTCTTCCTCATCAGACTTGCTTTATACAAATACGTATATATATACGGGACGGGACGTGCAATCCGATCATATTTATACAAATGAAATACGTATATATATACACAACGCACAAACAATTGAATTCTATGTCCGAGTTCGTGTTTGATGTTATAAGTTGCTAGAGACTAGTGACCTTATAGGCCAAGTTCTTGTTTCAGGTAATGAGCAACATCATAGAACCAATCGTTGACTCTTGTCTCGATGAAGAAGATAAGAAAGAGAAGAGCGTGTCTCAGGAAAGATTCTTGGAAGCATTCAAGAGAGTCGTGGAGAGAGTGGCTCAGCGTCTCAATGAACAGCCCGTGATTGTCGCCCACAGCGAAAACACCTTCGATGGGAGCGGTATCAAGAGGCTCTTGTCCAATAAATTTGAATTCGATAAGGTAAACTTTCATACATATATGTGTTAGCAAGCGTAGGTATAATTAACAAGAAGTGTAAGTCTTGAAATGATGGGAACGAGCTAGTCACGCGAATGTTTTGGTCGCAGGCATTAAACGTTGCCTTGGAGTTAATCCCAAAAGACCGTCACGGTAAGGTGTCTAAAGAGTATCTACGGGCTGTGCTCGACACTGTTGCACCATCTGCGACTTTACCACCAATAGGTGCGGTGTCCCAGGTAAATAATAATACTCTGGCTTTTCGGTTGTTTGTTTGCATTTGCATTTTACATACTCAATAGTTTAGTGACGACTAGTTATCAGTAGGAAATATTTTTATCAATTTGTAAACGCAAGAAAATAGTTCTTTTGACTGCTAGAATATTTTCTTTAAAAGAAAAAAGACTAGCATGCAAAGGCAAAGAAACATGACATTTGAAGATGTTTTAGTCGTGGGTGATATTTGTGTTGAACGACATTGATTAGTTAAATGTGCTTGTTTTAAAAGATGGATGATATGATAATGGAAGCGTTGAAGATGGTGAATGGAGATGATGGAAAGTTGGTGAAAGAAGAGGAGTTTAAAAAAACAATGGCAGAGATATTGGGGAGTATAATGTTGCAGCTTGAGGGTTGTCCGATCTCGGTGTCCTCTAACTCGGTGGTTCACGAGCCGCTCACCTCCTCCACCTTTCTGCCGCCGCCTCCGACTGAAACAGCCGAGCCTTCTATTTAATTAATAGTCGTTCAAATGGGGAGAAACAACAACAACAAAAGGTTATGGTTTTGAGTTTTTAATTACCCCCCTAAGTTTTAGATATTTGAGGAAACCATCTTACTTTTGGATGGATAAGAAAAAAGCATCTTCATTTCTTTTCTTATACAGATTCAAAGTTTGTGGTTTCCTCGTATGGGAGTGGTGATTATACTCATGCCTTGTTTTTTTTTTTTAATCATGGGATGCAATGTTATTTTGTTTCAAATCATGTATGTTAACTACTTTTACTTTGGTAGGTAACGAAATGCACGCCAATAAATCTCCTTCGCTCACGAAATATTTTATATCAGTTCTATCGTTATTTGTCTACACTTAAAAGCCTCAACCGTTTTAGAGTTACGTTGCTTTATCTTTTCCAACACATGAATGAGAAAAACGATCGCAAAATTCAAGGAGCTAGAAAATTCCAACTTAAATATTGAAAAAATCTTAACCAATCGACATACATAGTTACATGAAAATACATAATCTATTTCTATCAAAATTAACAACAGAAGCATTTGCCTTTGCGAGTCGATGAGTTGATGTATTCGAGGGAGAAGGCCATGTGGACACTCGACAGAATAAAAAGCTCGAGGTGATGAGTTTCATGATGATCAATAAATCTCTTGTTATATGCTTTGGTGTGAAAAAAATGCAAAACGTTTTGCAGTAGAATTATGTATGATTGTGAAATTCGTTTACTACTATTAAGGTTGAAGCAGATTTAAACATATAGTAGTCATTGTAGTTGACGAAAATGAAAATTCTAGTTGTTTGACAGAATTTTATTTTACTTGAAAGATCCCACTTAACACTGTAAATTCTTTTAATTAATGTAATTGTGTATACCAAAACACCAATTAATAATGGTCATTAGCAGACAGTAATACAATAATAATAAGAATAAAAATACCTCGAGGACCAAAAGGGAAATACATAAAAGGTATCGTATTCGCTGGATTTTCGTGCCGTGTCTTGTCGATTCTCGGATTGCTCCTGGGAATCGAACGCGTAACGAGAGAATCGGAAGAGGTATGGCTCCTCCCGGAGATGGATCAAACGACATCGAGAAAGCTCAATCGGAAAGCCGTAGGCCGATCTCCACAGTCGTCTTCGTCATCGGTACTTTGCTCTTTCTTCATCTACCGATATTCGATGGATCGGGTTGCTTCTTCTTCTTACTTTATCATTTCCGAATTCTGATGGCGCTGCAGCTATGCAAGCGGAGGCTCTACCTTTGGTGAACAAGTTCGGACTCTCAGAAACCACTGATTCGCCGTTAAGAGCTCCTTCTCTCTCTCTCCGATTACTGATTTTGCTTGTTTTGGTCTTTGAGAAATTTAACAAAGAAAAAGTTACAGGCTTGGTAAAGGATTGCCCTGGGTCCTGTATCACGGGGTGCATAAAGATCTTCGAATCAATGTAGTTTGCCCCGGAAAAGATGCAGCGTTAGGCAAGTTTTTGATTTGATAAGAATAGCCTTTGAATCTCTCTCTCGGTTTGATGTTATGCTTTTGATGAAAATGAGCTCTTTGGGATGTCTCTCTCCAGGGATCGATAGTGTCGGAACTGTTCCGGCTTCTCTCATTACTTTTGCTTCTATACAAGCATTACAACCTGACATTATAATCAATGCCGGAACCTGTGGTGGCTTCAAGGTACATTGATAGTTGATCATGTTTTGGTTTGATTTTGTTACTCGTCTAATGAACTTGATTCAATCTAATCTCTCTCCGGCATACAATATGTGGATGTTGGGTTTATTTAAACTGCTGCTTGGCTGAACATATTCAGGTCAAAGGAGCCAACATAGGCGATGTGTTCGTTGTATCTGATGTTGTGTTCCATGATAGAAGAATACCGATTCCGGTAAGCTCTTGCTCCTTCCCATTTCAGTTCGCGAGTTGCTGAGTAATGAACTAATGATGTTGGTGTATCTTTTTTTCAGATGTTTGATCTGTATGGAGTTGGTCTTCGTCAAGCATTCTCAACCCCCAATCTCCTCGAGGAACTCAGTTTGAAGGTATATATAACAGAGTCGAAACTGTGTATCTCAGTTTTCACATGCATATTCTTCATTAGGATTTGGTGTTATCAGATTGGCAGGTTATCTACTGGTGACTCGTTGGACATGTCCACTCAAGACGAATCATTGATCATCGCCAATGACGCTACGCTCAAGGACATGGAGGTAATCTGATGTTAACATCTCTCTCTCTCTCTAGTAAGCAGTAACTAGGCAAGAAAATCACATGCAGTTTTCTTGAAGCTCTTTTTTGGGGTCTGGGCTTTACAGGGTGCTGCTGTGGCCTACGTTGCTGATCTTCTGAAAGTGCCAGTAATGTTCTTAAAAGCTGTGACCGATCTGGTCGACGGGGATAAACCCACCGCAGAAGAGTTCTTGCAGAACTTGGCAGTTGTGACTTCGGCGCTGGAGGAGACTGCCACTAAAGTCATCAACTTCATCAATGGCAAAACACTTTCAGATCTTTAACCTCTGTGTTGCGCTGTTTATTATCATCCGAGATTCTCTTTTAAAGCATCAGTATCGCACTTTCCGACGACTATATTCCTTGATAATAAACTTCAATTTTTGAGACGTTTTTTCTTATTATTTGCTTGTTTTCTATTATTCAACCGTTCAAATACTAGTTGGATTTCTGAATGCGAATTAGGTTCGATAGTAGCTTATTTCTCAAACATTGTCCTTGTCAAAAGCAAATATAAGTAACCGGAAAGACGTGAAAGCCCCACCCCCTCAATGTTCAAAAATATACAACACAGTAAAATTAATTCGTCACCTCAGACACACAAACGATCGGAGGTAAAGCACAATTGAACTGTCTCCGATTAGAATTTCCGGCGAGCTCATTTGGATGTTACATCATTGGATGCGTATTCTATCTTTTAACTTATACTACTCCAGACGGTAGCCGGAGAACAAGCTGCCCTCCGAAGACGCTGCAGAAGAAGATTCAAAGGTTTAACCCTTTTTGAGTTGACTTTACTGTATCATAATAATAGCTAAAGAGTGCGAGGGAAGGACTAAAGATACCTTTTGACGTAGTAGTAACAGAAATCAGCCAGGATGAAAGTTTGAACAATTTCGGAGATGAGAACCATTGATGGCCACAATCCGTAACCCAATGCGACAAGTAATCGTCCCCGCGTGTCCACAACCTGTTTCGATAACATCACACAGAGCACTTTCAAGTTAGAAACCAACAACACTTGTCAAGTAGAGGGACTTGCTTTCCGGTTTATGATCAAAGCTAACCTGTAAAACCCAGTGGGCACAGCTAAGGAACCTTGCTACTCCAAGTGCAAAAACATAATGCGCCGTGAACGGTTCAACAATCTGAAACCACCAAATAGGTTCAGATTATTTATGAGAGGGTGAAACAACAAAAAAAGGACTAGTGAAATAAAGATGTGACCTTTGTGTTCTGCATCACTCGCAGCTGAGGCAGTACTGAGACAGCTTCAAGGTATACACATAATGCCCACGAAATCCTGTTTAATATGTTGTGAGAGGTCGATGGATGGATCAACACAGCTAACACAGCACAGGGCACAAGCTGCACATTAAATATTGGAAAATCGTTACCGCCTACCCTTTCGCTCTGACCTTACAATATAAGCTTAACTCATAACAACGACTTTTAGTTGCTTATACCCAGCACGAGTGGTAACTTGAGGATCAAAAGCACATGACTTACCACATAATAGAGTGCAAAGTTGTCTTTATCTTCCATGTAACTAGCCCTTAACTTAAATCGGATCATATATATAACCCAGAGAGTTGTTCCCAAAGTTGCCAAATCCAGAATAGTGTGTATATCATATTCCATTACAAAGCTGCAATACAGCCTAACAGCTAGAAATATCGCCGTAAGCTCCTGAGATTTCAATGACAATCCTGCAACATCATTCACACAATAATATGAGTAAAAAGCACAAAAGGTACACACTTTTGAACCGTAAATTGCAAAACTGAGCCCGTGATTATGAAGATGATGATTCTACAAACTATGACTAAAAGCTACTTCCGGGAACAGACTATACTGATAAACCAATGGAATTCTGATCAAAGCCCCAAAATTTCGACAAAGGAGTTGTGACGTTGACAAGTAATTTTGCTAAGAGCATACAAATATATACCAACAGAAGCTGCTTCAAAAACCCTAAAATTGGAGGTGATCGAACACAACTCAACAAGGAAAGTTTTGAATTTTACCGGCACAGGTCTTTTCCTTCATGAGTTTGTAAATGAGAACACAGATCCCGATGGAATGGACAGCTTCAGCGGCAACGAAGAGATTGTCGTGGTCGTGAACAATGAATCTGAGCAGAACCAAAGCCGCCATGCCAGTGACCACCGCGAGAAAAGCCTTCACCTTCGGAGGTTGCCTCCTTACCCATGACCACACCACGTGAATCGGAGTCTTCGTCTCCTTCATGCTCGATTTTTCCCTTTCGGCTTCTTCTTTTTCTGTCTCTGATTTTCTCGGCAACAATTTATGGGAATATCTGATCGGAGATTAAAAAAATAGGACCGGTTTTGGTTGACTCGTGTCAAATTACTAAGTTAACCATTTTGTGCCCAAAGTCGTAATTATGGAAAACTGAAATTTTAGAGAATTTAAAAATATTTGAATTTTAATAAATTTTTAGATGATTTTATATGAACTGAAAAAATTGATATGATTAGATATTAAAATTATATGAAATTTTACTTTAAATAATAAAATTTAATTTTTATATTTTTAACTAACAAACTCCACTAAATTATTTAATAATACTTAATATTTTTTTAAATCTATTATTTAAAATATTTTCAATAATAATAGATTTGATTTAGTTTTTACAAATTTTTGATTGAATAATTTAAAAGTTTAAGTGATTTTTATTGGTTTTATATAAATTTCATATTTAATAACATCAATTTTGATAAAATATTTAAAAATCATTAATTGAATAACATAAAATTTTAAAATAATCACAAAATCTTCTAAAATTTTCAGTTTCAATACATTCTCTTAAAATCTATTCTCTTAAAAGATTTGGAAATTATATTGGGGAAATTTGTTTAGTCTACTAAATAGAATAGATATAATCTAAACACTTCATTTTCTTATTTACTGTTGTGGTTGAGTGGATGCCCTTTTTAAAGAAAATTTTAGAGCATTATATTATTATTATTAAATTATATATAGGTTTCAAATATGATATGAGTCTACTTTATTTAAACCTAAATATGGATTTACATTTTAAAAAAAAGCAAACAATAAGTCAATAGCATTTAAATAAAAAGTAGAAATAATTAATATTATTGAAGAATTAGGGATATAGGACATTATTAATGTTTCAGTTTCAGTTGCATTTGTTTGAGAAGAGTTTTTAAAGCTGAAAATGATAAAAAAAAATTGTCTTCACTTGAGTGATTTCTTTATCTTATTATCAAAAGAGAATTATTAAAGAATATTGGTTTTAAAATTTTAATTAATAATTTTATGGAAAAAGTTAAGAAAAAATAAATTTTAAATTACACTTTAGAATATTAATTTAATTCTATTGTTTTGTTATGTAACAATTTTATGTTATATGAAAAATTATAAATGAAAGTATTTTTTTTATTCGCTTACGTATGTTATCAAGACTAACATAACTTTTATTATTTGATATTATTTGAACATAAAACAGTATGTAAAAGAATTTGCAGAAACAAGGGCGTACTGTCCACAATTTCACCAAGAATGTTGGACAAGTGGCATCATTGATATTCTTCTGACTACCTCAAGACTAACGGCGGTGTATATGCAATCACAATATGCATTTCACTCTATCTACATTTGGTACAACTTTTAGTCATTTTGAGAATAAAAAAAAGATTTGAATTAGCGGCTGAGTGTTTAGGCGCTGGATTTATGATCTTTTACAATATTTAGAAAGATGGGTGAGCCGTACTTGTGGTGTTGATAGTTGTTAGTGTGATTTTGGCTTCATCTAAAAACTGTATAATTGGAGGTAAATGAGCAACAATGCTTCAAGGTGGTATAGATATAGACAAGCGTGAAGAGAGGAAAGAGTGCTAGAGAAAAAAGGTCAACATGGAAAGATTTAGTTGTTATACATTTCTTTTTGTACATAGGCCTTGGGTATATAATAAGGACTCGTTAGTTACCTTTTAAGAAATTGGATTGGGCTTGATTGGAATTTGCAAGCTCACACGCTTGGATTTCGTTGTAATTACTTTGAATTCATCAGTAAATTGAAAATGTATTTTCTACTAAGCTATATATAGTCTAGCATATATCTCTGCCAACTCTCCTCTGTCTCGCTCTCCACCTCCTCGGTTCTTTTGGAAAGAGGTAGAAATTTGTCTCTCCGGTTTGTGATTTTTGATAACATGTTGTGTGTGTGTCTTATCGTTAGATTTGGGTTGGAATTGTTGTGTTTGTACTGTTGGGTGAGAAAGGGATCTGCTGGTTTGATCCGATTCAGGAATTCATTACTTACTTTTTATGGCATTTGACATCGGAAATTCAGATTATCTTGTTTTTCATTGCTTTTATTAAACCCTCAGTATCATTTTCTATTATGTACTCACATTTTCATCTCATATCAAACCGTCCGTGCAATTAATTTTGGACATCAATTTTTTGTGTTTACTTTTACTAGTAAAAGTCTCTTGGTCCATTTATTCCTTTTACATTCCTATGGATGCTTTCCCGCGTGGAGACATTGTCAGAAACCAGTTCAGGATGAGATGGCATTGTTTTTCATTGCTTTTGTTAAACCCTCACTAACATTTTCTATTACGTATTCTCACATTTTGACCTCATATCAAACCGTCCCTGCAATTCATTTTGGACATCAACCTTTGTGTTTACTTCTACTAGTAAAAGGCGTTACAGAGTGCGACTATATATACTACATATCTCTGAGTTTATACAAACAGTGCAGTTGTATACCAGAGAATCTGTCAACATCTAGATCTTGGGATATTTTCTTGCGTTCGTCTCAGAATCATAAAACAATTCGTTTTTTTTTTATAATATACATAAACTATTTTTCGTTGATCAATCAATGTGGAACCATATACAGTTCACATATTTATCGCATTTCACCTAACAAACATTATATCGCAAAACTCACACCATGTGGGGACTATGTCCTTGGCTGCCCCAAAACTATATCATTTTTCTTGTTTGCTACGTTTTTTTGTCAGCCCGCATTTATTGTTGCCACTTAATTAAGTTGGGATTTACCTTCCTTGATGATCAATTTACGATTGTTTCTAGTGATCAATTAATCTTTTCGCCGTCGGTTATATGTGTTGAGTCAGAATCCTGTCCGTACTTTAAGAAGTCATGCATGTACATACTACATACTACATTGATTGTTTTAAACGAAAAATTGAATTTTGTATACACATATAACGAATACAACACTTAAATTCTTTTATCAAACAATTGTTTCTTAAATCTGTAAATGACTTTTATACCTTTACAGTTGTATAAAATTGGAAGCATAATCGCTTAGAGCTTTTGACAATACTCATCGATCTACCCAATTATGCTATTTATTACATGTTCTTACATTTAAGAAATGGGCCTTATTGGTGACAATGTACAGTATGCAAGAATTTAATCTGTACACATTACCGGAAGGTTGATATGAGTATATCTTTCAACTTGAGCCTCTTATATTGTCCAACTGTCCAAAGCCATCGTATTAATGGGCGTGGATGGGTAGGTAGAGCTTTAATATGGCAATGATGCATAATGATGTCTCTCCTATATAACTTGACTCAACCAGTAACCATACAATGACATTTTAGAATTACTAGTTCGCCCTGTCAGTTTGTTAAATACTCCTCATAATACATTCCGGAACAAAACTTATCATATTCGTTTACAATTAGTTCTCTATATTCGAAAGAAGTCGGACTATATATTTACTCTCAAAGACAATCACTCATGTGGATTAGTGATATCAACTTTGCTAATTTTGCATCAATTGATGAAGACTACTAATCAGATTATTGGACAACACTACTTGATTATCATTTTGATCAGTTAATTAGATTAGTTAACCAAAAGGTATCGGGTTTGCAAAGCTTTCGTCCTTCTTAAGTGGGTTTTCGACTCTGCTTTTCGTTTCGAAGAAAACGAGATTCATATTAGATCTTTTTCCTAAAAAAGAAAGAAAAAAAAAATACTAGGCTTTTGAGCTGGCTAAGTTTGATTGTAGGACGATGGGCCTTGCCAGCTTCAAATACTTTAAAGACTGATGACAAAAATTAACTTATCGTTCCCCATCTAACTAAATGCCAATAAATCAAACCTCTTCTCTAACCAAATTCGATAGTATATCTAATCATTTTGATTTATGTACGGTACGTTCTAGTTACAAAGGTAAATCATGGCAGCAGGCTGCATGCCCAACATAGTTATAACCAAGTATGTATACAGTATATATAAAATCTTACATGGATTATAACAATAAAAAGTAGGATAATTAATGAGGCCAGGAGGGGCCGGGACAAGAAGCACAAGAAGTGTGACTATCATTTTTTTTTCTTTCCATAAATATTAAAGTTTCACTTCTAACCATAATGTGATTCGCTTCAATCTGGGGTTGGTTTGCACGTATTTATATACACATTCATTATTTCATTTGCTTTTCTTACATAAATTATACCGTGTCTGCGAGACAAATCAAAATATATTACAATATATGCATGGTCATCCTGCAGCCTCTGCATGCATTACTTTTTCATTATAGGCTGTATCACACACAGACCATAAAAACGTTAAATATATATATATATATATTTATGGATCAAATTAGGTTCTTGTGATAAAAGGTCGACAGTGTGTATTTAGGGGGGAAAAGGTTCTAAATTGTCTTTTGAAAAAACGTCATTTAGGGAAAACAAAAAGTAAATCTGAATGGATTTGTCTAATAAAAAGATAAATAGGAAAGTCAAATTGCTTCAACCACCCTGCATGAAAAGTATGATAAACTATGGCCGTATATATAGACGAAAGTTAGAAGATGGAACATGACATTAATTAAAAAAAAATAACACAAAATAAAAGAAACCGCCGAATCCAATTATTGTTGGTAAAATAAAGGGATAAAAAGCTTAGTAATAATAACTAAAACCTGTGATAAGACCATTATATAAACGAGATGGAGTCTCGCTATAATCATATCATCTTCTCTACTAATACTTAACCTTAGATATCGTACAGTTTCCTTCTTCTTATATACTTTATACTTTTAGGGAACGAAAGAGTACGTAGTGTGTCAGAGATCACAGAGGGTGAGAATCCCAATGAGGATCTTACCCGAACCTCGAGGCTCGGTTCCGTGCCTCCTCCTCCTCGTGGCACTTCTCTTTTCAGCGTCTCTCTCTCTCGCTCGTGTCGTCGAAGTTGTCGGTTACGCCGAGAGCAAGATCAAAAACCCCCATGCATTCTCAGGTAACCACATATTCATAATATATATTGCTTCATCTCTTTATTTTTTTTTTGTGATTGTTTGAGCAATGTTTGATTATTATTCTTGTTGTAGGACTCCGAGTGACGATTGAGTGCAAGGTAAATAAAGGCCATTTTGTTACAAAAGGTTCCGGAAACATTGACGACGAAGGAAAGTTTGGTCTAAATATTCCTCATGACATTGTCTCCCACGACGGAGCCTTAAAGGAGGAGTGTTACGCTCAGCTTCACAGTGCGGCGGGAACCCCTTGCCCGGCTCACGACGGCATTGAATCCACCAAGATTGTGTTTTTATCGAAATCCGGAGATAAACACGTTCTGGGTCTCAAACAAAATCTGAAATTTTCACCGGAACTTTGCGTTTCGAAATTCTTTTGGCATATGCCTAAGTTCCCTCCTTTTAAGGGATTTGATCATCCTTTCCCTTTACCTCCACCGTTGGAGCTTCCACCCTTTCCTAAATTCAAGAAACCTTGCCCACCTCCCCCCGTGGAGGTCCCACCTCCGGTTCCGGTTTACGAACCACCCCCGAAGGTGGAACTTCCCCCACCTGTCCCGGTTCACGAGCCACCGCCAAAGGTAGAGCTTCCCCCACCTGTCCCAGTTCACGAGCCACCCCCAAAGGTGGAACTTCCCCCACCTGTCCCGGTTCACGAACCACCGCCTGTTCCTAAGAAGCCTTGTCCCCCGCCGGTTCCGGTTTACAAGCCGCCGCCAAAGGTAGAGCACCCACCTCCGGTTCCGGTTTACAAGCCACCACCAAAGGTCGAGCACCCACCTCCGGTTCCCGTTTACAAGCCGCCACCAAAGGTAGAGCACCCACCTCCGGTTCCGGTACACAAGCCACCGCCAATCCCCAAGAAGCCATGCCCACCTAAGCCGCCGAAGATCGAGCTTCCACCGCCGGTGCCAGTCCACAAACCACCGCCTAAGAAGCCTTGTCCGCCAAAACCGCCGAAGAAAGTTGATCCACCACCGGTTCCAGTCCACAAGCCGCCGCCGAAGATAGTCCTTCCACCGCCGGTACCAATCCACAAGCCGCCAAAGAAACCGTGCCCGCCTAAACCACCGAAGATAGAGCTTCCACCGCCGGTTCCAATCTACAAGCCGCCGCCGAAGATAGAGCATCCACCAATCTACGTGCCACCGGTGATCCCGAAGAAGCCTTGTCCTCCGCCGGTACCAGTATACAAACCACCGGTGGTGATTCCGAAGAAGCCATGTCCTCCGCCGGTACCCGTATACATACCACCGGTGGTGCTTCCGAAGAAGCCATGTCCTCCGCCGGTACCAGTATACATACCACCGGTGGTGCTTCCGAAGAAGCCATGTCCGCCACTTCCACCACTTCCAAAGTTTCCGCCTCTTCCTCCTAAATACATTCACCACCCTAAGTTCGGCAAATGGCCTCCGTTGCCGACACAACCGTGAGAAATTAATACGTATATATATACGTATACTCAGATATGATCAATGTGCTGCTTTTTCTAAAAGAAACCCCCTTTTTAAAATATTATCCTGCATGTTTAATATTTTGTTTGTATTATCTCTCTCATCTTTGTCTGCTTTCTCTCCGAGTTATATATGTGTAGACTGTTTGTTTATATCTTCCAGCAATAATATGGTAATGATTCCTTTCCCGATGATGATCAGTTTAAGGTGACCAGTGCAGTAATTTGAAACCACGATCTATTTAAAAATTTGAAATATCACCAATTACATGCAAAAATTGAGTTTGGCAGTGACTATTTAAAAAAAAGCAGTTGAGTGACTTTCAAAGACGAAGCGGCATTTTGATATGATGTTCTAATGCCAAATGGCACTTAAACAGTTTGAATAAAACGAATTAAAAGACCCCTTTGTTTAAGGAATGATCTAGGATGAAAAGTGAAAACCTGCCTACAACCTCTGAATCGAGAGCAGGCGGATGTTATTGTCACACTGCATATTTTGAGTCTATTATAGTATTATTTTGAACTGTGCTATAAATTTACAACTTTCTGTACTTCCTAGTAACAGTTAGGAGAAATATTCAATAAGCCTTCATAGTGATACAGAGTATTTTGTCACCAGAGCCCAAACTGAATTATTCATTTGGTATTTTATTGTATTTTTTTCTCAAAAGACATAATGTCTGAAAAGCGCGAAAACAATTAAAATCCCAAAATCTCGATTTTGCAATCTCCTCCTCTTTGTCTCTAGGGTTTAAGCGCGCCCTCGAACTGGTCTTTCACAGAGCTCTATCAATGGCGAACCCTAAATCCGTCGATCCCTCCCTCTGGTGGGATCCGTTTGGCTCTCTTCTCACCGAACTCGAGAATGCATCTCTCTCCGATGACCTCCCTCAGCCCATCGTAACATCTCTCTCCCCCCGTCATATACATATGCGATAAGGGTTTCTTCGTGCGGGACACTGGTGCTAATTTTGGTTTTGCTGTCTCAATTTCAGGCGGAGAAGTTGGAGAAAAACCACGCCTGGTTCGTTAACACCCTGTCGATGTTCAAGTCACCGAGTGGGAAATCAAAAGATGCTCTGAATTCGGATGTAGTCAAGGTTAAGGAGCACCAGCTGGTGATTAAACCCGAGCTCAAAGAGAAAGCGCTTCGAATCAGCTCTTATCTGGTTAGTTTCTTCTCGATTCTTAAGTTTCCTTTGAGCTCGAAAGAAAACTCTGTTGGTTTTATTCATGTCGACCTCAAATCATGTAGGTTTTTCAATCCTACATATCCCTGTTATTCGCTTCGTATATAGTCTGTGCTTGAATTTCAAATTACTGCTCAGTTGATTAAGTCCCAATTCCACACTGATAAATGGCATTGCGTCAGAGAATGATTAGATAACTGATGCGCGCAACTGGATGTGGATAAATGATTAGATAACTGATGCTCAGTTTTTTTGTCTTGTAATTTTTTTGGAATCTGGACAGAATCTAGATGAAATCCAATCATACATCCTTGTGGAAAGATCGACGGAGCAGGAATATGGAACAACTGACTCGGTAGCTCACGATTTCGTTGACGTGGTGAGTCCTAGCTTACGGGTCTCAGCTTCCTTTAATGTTTCGCCGTCTCTATTTTTGCATATAAATTCAGGTTTTGTTGAATGAATAGAATCTTTTGAAATGATCTGTGAGTTATAATTCACAAGTTTTCTAAATGAACTGCTTTCTTTGGTTCCTGTTTTCGGTTAGGAGATTTCTTCTCGATATCCTGATTGTTGTCTCTGTTATAAGTTAGCAACAAAAGAATTTAAGAAATGTAACAATAGCGTGAAACGACCAGCTTTATTAGTGGCTACTTGTTTCTCCGGTTTGTTTTTCGTAGTATGTTCTGTAACTCATTGTAATGTAATTGTTCCTATCCTATATGTTCACCATTGACTTTTAATTTGTAATCAGTTAAGATTTATTTCTTCAGCTTTCTTGCTAACGCTTTTGCTGCCCTTTTGTTCCAATGCTATTTTTGAAGATATTGCTTCAGTATTACATAGAGCGCCAGTGCCTACTAAAGTGTACAAAGCGTATTCTCATCCATGCCTGTAAGTCATGATTTTGTTTTTCCCTTTTTTATAATCTCCTAGTTTCAAATGTCTTAACAAATATGGGCATGCATAGTCACAAATTCAGATTGCTATGAATGATTATTTTCTGATGGTGGGGTTTCCCGTGTCAAACTTTTACCCAAAATTTCCATTCCTGTCTCGTTTTCAACTAATTGTAGTATTTGTACAGTATATTCAACAAGAGAGGAAAATACTACTAGGGACGAAGCTGTAAAGCTGATATCAGATGGGCTTGAAAGACAACAATCATCAGTTCTTGAGGACCTTTTGTCCTCTTCTTTCCCACAGCAGATGGTGTGTGTTCAGAGTCCTTGCCCTTCTTAACATCTCATTCAATCTTATTATTATGTAGGACCTTGGATTTACTGATTTTAGGACTGGGGTTATTTCATTCCAGTTACCATTGCCTGTCCAAATTTGATTTTATCTACAAAACTTTTGTAGGATGTCAATCTGTTAACTCTGTGGGCGGAGGAGACACTAATTGAGGACAATTTGGTTTTAGATATTCTTTTCCTTCTTTACCATGAATCATTTTATACTTGCAATGGAGAAAGATGGAGAAAACTGTGTTTCTTATACAAGGTATCTCGAGTCACCAGCCACATGCCCAAGGCCGCTTTCAGTTTTTCTGTAACCAATCTTATGTACTGATAAGTGCTGTGTTGCAGGGAATTCTTTTGGGCTCCTATAATTTTAGGAAGCTGGCAGTGTCACCTGAAGCACAGCTTTCTGCATGTCGTGTAAAAATTCAGTTGTTGATGATTCTTATAGACACGCTCGACATGGAGAATCTGTTACAAATGGTTCATGACGGAGTACCTTTCAGGTTTGTTTAACTAACTCTTGAGGAAAACTGCACTGAGAAAGTTAGCATTCTTCAAACATGATACGTAATTGATACATTTCCTTAATCCTACTTTCCCCTGAATATATGTCGACATTGCCTAAAGGTTCTACTTTTCTTATAAGGTCTGGCCCTTGTGTATTCTCCATTATTGATGTCCAAGAGATGGATGCAACAATCTCTAGCCTCAACACTTTCGAAGTAAAAGAAGCAGGACCTCTAGTCCTTGCATGGGCAGTGTTTTTGTGTCTAATTTCATCACTTCCTGGGAAGGAGGAAATTCCTTTCCTGATGGTATGAAAGCGAGAATACTTCCATTATCTAGTCAGAGGACACGCATAGTTCATGTTATGTATTTATTTTTCTTGATTACCAGGAGATAGATCACGTGAGCTATGTTCATCAAGCTTTTGAGGCAGCATCCTTGAGCTATTTCCTTGAAATTCTTCAAAGTAACGTGTTAAATGATTTCAATGTAAGTTACGAAATTCCTGTTACCAAGCTTGGCGTAGTTTGTTTTCTTGAGATTGGCATTTGTTTATCTATCAAATAATTTTGTAAGTTCTATTTCACTAGCGACTAACCCTCTCCAAGTTTTGTTCATGTCATGCTTCCCTGTATTGATTCTATCATTATTTTTAACCTTTTCCAGGGACCCGTGTCAGGTTATCGTACTGTCTTGAGGAATTTTATATCAGCATTTATTGCGTCTTATGAGATCAATTTTCAGGTAATACTCCATTAATGTAGATAATGAACTATATGAATGTGAATTGTTTCAAATCTTACCCATCTTTACATTTTTGGCAGCTGGAAGATGCCACCCAGGAGTTGATATTGGAGATCCTTTGCAAGGTTTATCAAGGAGAGGTATCGTTTATGCATGCTGTCCCTAACTTTTTCCTTTATGTTACACATCCATAAATGTTCATTAACTTTTTCCTTCATGATGTGCCTTCATTTTCCAGGAGTCTCTCTGTAGTCAGTTTTGGGATCGAAAAAGTTTTGTTGATGGCCCTATCCGGTGTCTTCTCTTTGATTTGGAGAGAGAATTTCCATTCAGAAGTGCGGAATTCATTCGTCTCTTGTCGTCCCTGAGTGAAGGAAGCTGGCCTGCTGAATGTGTGTAAGTAGTAATCAGACAATAGACTATCTGTTACTATGTACTCTTATCTGTAACTTTTCTATCTAGACTAGAGCGATGTTCTGCATAAAGGCAGAATACTCTACACGCATAAATCTAAGCTTCCTCGTTTTGCCAACCATCATTACCGTACAATCTGCTGTGATTTCTTTGTGCAGATACAACTTTCTGGATAAATCAGTGGGGATGTCAACCTTATTTGATATTACTAGTGGCTTTCTAGTGGATGATGCCTCCCAGCTTGTTGAAACTTCCCAGCCGTTGCATATTCCAGGCCTTGAAGGTTTAGTTATTCCCAGCAATACTCGTGGGCAAATTCTGAGAATAATCAGTGAAAATACTGGCCTTGTACGGTGGGAAGTAAGTGATTTTATCGTTTAAAAAAATATTCATAAAGACGAATCCGCCAGTTTTATCTCTTTTGTGGTGTTAAGTGCTATCAAATGGTTTAGCTTGAGAAATACTGATTCATGAAATACATTTCCTTTTCCAAGTATTCATTATCCGGCGTGATAGTGTTGATCATCCGTCTTGCCAATGGACTCTACACTGGTAACAATCGTGAAGCTTTTGCGACTCTCGAGCTGCTTCGTCGAATGGTAACATGTAACAAGGTAACTGCATTGCTCCATCCTCATTTTTTTTTCCAGGTTTATGAAGTAAGGACTGCTTTAGTATTTGTACACAATGAGGTAGACTATGGCCTTGTCTTCCTTAAAAATCCTTCTCTGACCAGTTTCTCAAAATTTTAATCTAAGGCTTATGTTTGGACGTCTCTTCTGTCATAAAATATACATCCTTATTTTTTCTTCTCTGACGAGGGATTGCTCTAATATTTGTACATCATGAGAAGACGATATAGATTTGTCTTCCTTTGAATCAATTATTCTCTGACTTTTTTTTTCTTCTCAAAATAACAATCTAAGACACTATGTTTGGTCTGTCATAAAATATGTATCCTTAGTTTTTCTTCTCTGACCAGGTTTTATAATTTGATTTCAGGCTGTATGTTTCTCCTTGCTCAATATCAGTCACTTTTTTCATGTTCACGACTCTTACATGAGTGGGAAGATGGAAAGTGATGTGAGGTGAAGTACTTGCTTTTTATTTTATTTTTACACCCTCTGTTCCTAAGCTGCTTCAGAGGAGATATTATCTTTGTGATTTTTTACAGGGTGGTTGATATAATATGCAATTCAGTCAGAAGCTTGACATTTGACTCTTGCGGTGCAGCTGTGATGGCAATGGCTATTGATATCCTAGCTAAGCTGCTGCGATGGTAAGTTCTTGTGATGCTTATTCTTTTGTTGTCTTGGTTTACAAAATTTCTTCACTATACCTATTAGCAAATATCTTTCCTAGTATCGACCGTCATGTGCAAATCTTGTCATATGATATTCTTTGGAACTTGGTATTAGTTCTATGTGGAACAATATTGATGGCTAAATTTACTTTCTCTTGGAGCAGTTCCCCATCAAGTGTCGCTCCCATGGTTTTAAAGGCAAATATATTTGACATGACTTCAGGATCAGGCGTCCCGGACAGTGGCTATAATATTTCATTGAGGTTGGACCACACATCACATACAGTGTCCGATTTTCTAATTTAGTTTATTTTCAAATGTTTCGTACACATAGGCATAGAAATAAACACTAAAAAAACAGAAGAGTCATCGGTTATCCACGAGGAGGTGATACATAACTGATAGCAAGCAGTACTTTGATATGCTTATCCAAAAAGACAAAATTTCACATGAAAACTTTCTAGATCTAGAAATGAAGTAGAGTTATTGACGAATCGCTGAGTATGTCATCAATTGCTAAGCACCATCCGATTGTTTCCAAGGAAGCTCACTTTGGGAAGTACTGTTTTTAGTGTTTACTTTTTAATTGGAGTGTTAAAGTGGACGATGATGCTTAATTTTTAATTTATTTTGCTCCATCCTGTTGTGCATTCTCTAGCTGCATTTTAGTTTGTGATGATTTGACTACATTCTTACTCTTTCCATTGTTTTATATACAAAAAGTGGATCATGGTCGCTCTCCGGGAAATTGGCAAAGATGATCTTGATTGACTGCGAGAAGAATGATACAAGCTGCCCATTGGTCATATCAGGCAAGTTTGTGTAGCATATCGTTGAGTGCATAATCTGCATGACTGTCTCGATTCTCTGTTTATTTAACCTGTCGCTTTATTACCTAATGTATTTGTTTTTATATCTTGCAGTCCTAGAATTTACCATGCAACTTGTGGAGGGAGGAATGGAGAATGATGTAGTTCTTGCTCTAATTGTTTTCTCGCTGCAGTATATTCTTGTTAGTCATGAATTTTGGAAATACAATCATGGAAATATGCGTTGGAATGTGACACTAAAGGTATGTCGCTAATTATGAGATATATCTTCCTCTCTGTCGACTACCTATTAATTGTTGACTTGGTAATTGGAGTCAATGGATTCCTAGCTTTTTTTAACAAAAATATCTTCCCGGTTTCCCCAGGCCATTGAAGTGATGAAAACGTGTCTCAGATTCAGTACATTCTCCACAAAGCTGAAGGATGTTCTCCTTGATATCTTGCTGAACGATGCCTCTGTTCACAGCGCTCTATTCCGAATCATCTGTACGACTACGCAAACTTTAGAGGTTTGGATATGCTCTGGAATTGCCTTACATCTACGGTCCTAGTCTGAGATGTTTTTTTAATTGATTTCCTGATATGTTACATTGCGACAGAACCTTTGTGTAAGCCGTTTTATCGAACCAGCAGAGATTGAAGGATGGCAACTTGCTATAGTCTCTGTTTTGGATGTTTTAGATATCACACTCTCCCAATCTTCTGAGGTAAATTTTTTGTCTCGCTATAACCTTGTTAAAAGCTTTGCAAGTTGCCAAGTACATCCTATAACAGAAAATAGCTATTGTTCACTCTTTCCAGTTAAAGAGATTAAACTCTTTACAATTTTAATTTTGCAGAGTTAAAACACGCATTGAATTTTGTTTGGGTCAGCTATAATTGTTTGAACATATTGATCTCTCACTTAAATGTATGTGGTTGGTCATACTTTTTACCTTTCCAGGCATTGTGGAAGTTGATACTTTGCTCTAAATTATTGCAGAGTACACATTCTGGTCTTTCCGTGTTTCATCAAGCTATTCTGTCGTCTACAACTAAACCGATCCCAGTTGTTGCAGCTATCACATCACTGATATCTTGCTTCCGCAATCCTGTATGGACTCCATTCAAATTCGCAGAAATTTTTGCTTTGACAAACCATATGTCTAAAAATCATATGTTTCCTGCAGACTATACAGCTTGGTGCTGTTAAAGTGCTCTCAAAGTTATTTGCCGTGGCAGAATCATCACAACTCTATACAATAAGCAATGCATGCTTTGGTCTAGACGATAAACAGGTTAGAATTACATCTTGCTTTATCTGTTATTTCTTTTTGTGCATTTACTATATTCTGCTGTATATATGTATCGATCGATTTACAATTTCCCTTTTAGATCACAGATTTAAGATATTCGGTTAGCCAGATCGCACTTGATCTATCAGGACAAAATGAAGATCTAGTCGTTGCCACCATGAAACTACTTACTGTTGCGGCAAGATATCAGGTTGCTTGCAATTCTTTCTTTGATTTTCTTGTCACAGCAATCGATCTGCTTAAAACCATTTAGATTCTCAAGTTTCTTCATACTGATTTTGTTTCATTTTATTATCTTGTTTCTTCAGCCTGCTCTTTTAGTTGCCATATTTGATTCAAACGAAGACTCAGATGCTGGTAACATAAAACAGTCGAGCAAAGAGGTTTCCTCAGCTCCTGAACTGGCTTGTAAATCTCGCTTATTATACACTATCCTGCAATATGTCGAGAGAGCAACTGATTTTGTCAATAGGTACGTTAAAGGCTGATTTTTTTCTTTCATTTTGGCTCTATTTACCCTGAATCTCTAGCCGAAAGTTTCTAGATAGGCTGTATCCCTGACATATTTTTGCTGATGGTCTCACTTTCTCCAGACGCACGGATATATTACTTAGTTTACTTGATTTCCTTAAAACCCTTTGGCAAGAGGCTGGGCAATACGTGAATATTCTAGAAACATTTAAGGCGTCAAAGAAGGTGTGGCAGGAATTTTCCAGCATCATATCACAGGGGTCTAAGCTAAAGGATTCGTCAATTGGAAGTTTTGGCAGTGAAGAAATTTCTAAATTACATGTGAAATATCAGTGTCAGTCAACTGTTTTGGAAATTATGGCCTGCAACATGTTTTTGAACAAGAAGTTGTTGTTTGCGGAGTCACTTAAAAAACCATGCTTGGAGCTGAAAGAGAAGACATATAATGCAGTATCTCCATCAAAATTAACTTTGACAGCTGATTCAGATCCCAAGGATATCTTTTCAAAATGGTGCGACATATCTGTTTTAGATGGCCTTATCCATACAGTTTCTTCTGTAGATGGTGAAAGTGAAAGAAACTTTCAAGCAAAGGTCCATCTTCTGCCTGGCATATATTTTTTACTTGTAGAGCACATGCAGTAGAGTTTCATCACCTCCATCTTTCAGAAATTACTGAGTTTTAAATATTGCTCATTTTGTTTCATTGTTAGGTTGCTTCCGTTTTACTTGTTGTGCATTTGATTGTGAAACTGGAAACATCTGGCGCAGGAGCATTGTCTATGGCTTTAGTTGGGAAGATCAAACTTATATCAGAAATGGTATGTTCATCTCTTTTGAATTAATTTATATCTTTGGTCCCTTCGACGCACTTTTCAAGGCCTTGTCATTTTGATTCTGATGTCTGTCTGCTGACAGCTTTGTGCCCAGCCTGCTTTTTCTGAGTTGTTGGCTCAATATTCAAAACTCGGTTATAGGTAAGACTATTGTTTCTGACATTTTTACTAAACTTTCCTAGCATGTCTTTGCTTTTTTCCAAATACAGTGACGCATTTATCTTTATCAAACATTCGTTCTCCTGATATTTAAAGAGTTTATCATATCATCACGTATTTGCTTATAATCTGTTGGGTTCTATTTGCTAGCGGGGGAAAGGAGTTGATGCCTTTGATTCTCAGCGATCTATTCTGTCATCTACAAGGAAAACTTGAGGGTCGTGATATCCCAACCGGTCCATTCAAAGAGCTTTTTCAGTTTCTAGTTGAGTCGAGCTTTTGGGAGAGATACAAACATAAAATCGATAAGGACAAATATATGGCTTTGGCGGACAATTGTTTGTTTGACATTCAGCAGATACGAACAGAATTAGGTATTGATATTTGGGATTTCTCCGAGTGGAAGTCATCTAAAACGACAACAGAGGAGATGTTGAGTTACATGCAGAGAGCAAACTCGATGTTTTTACTCTCAACTTCGCAGCTCTCTATTTTGCATGCATTGACATCAGTATTGACACTTTACGAGGATAATGTAAGTTTCTTTGTTCTAAATAGATTTGTTCTGTCGTTCCTCGCATTGAACGTATTAGTTGATAACTAACCCAAATGTACTAGACAGTAGAAATGGTGCATGTCTTAACTCATGATTCTACACCTTATGTGCAGTCACTTGAAGAAGGTGCGGCTGTGGAAAGAAAAGTCCCTTCTCGAGTTGCTATTTCAAGCATTAATGAAGTGTGCCAAAAATTCTGCACCACGGTTGATTCACTTGCCTCTCTCTGGAATGCACCTAAGATTGTGTTTGATATACTTACTGCACAGGCAGACTTGCTATCCCATCTTTTGAAATCCGCGAAGAAAAATCTGCCATTATCTATGTGTGCTCTTGTCCTGAGAAATGTTGGGCTTGGCCTCAAAATTCTTGGTAGTTTGAGGCATTCAAATGCGATATTGAGGAAGACGATAAACCTCCTGCTTGAGGTGTTGCTCCTGGTTGTGGGTTTTGATTCAGACAGCCCAAACTTGAGTGGGATGGGGCATATGGTGCCAGCCAAAGATTTTGCTGATATATCCGATGCGACTATTGGATTATTACCCCTTCTCTGCAACTTCATGGGGAATCCCGAGTACTTGACTCTCTGCCTGACCACAGTAGACGTGATTCTCCGAAATTTTCTGACGCCAGAGACATGGCTCCCTATTATACAGAGTCATCTCCGCTTGCAGCATGTCATTCTACAGCTTCAGGACAAAAAATCCACGGCATCCGTTTCAGCAATAATGAAATTTTTCTTAACTATTGCTCAAGTTCAAGGCGCTGCTCAGATGCTTCTAAATTCTGGATTTTTCTCGACTTTAAGAGCTTTGTTGATTGACTTGCCGGATGGAACGTCTACACTGCTATCTGACAACGAAAAGGGCTCGCTGCTAGAAAAGACAGAAAAACCTCAGCATATCTGGGGAATCGGTTTGGCTGTGGTTACGGCCATGGTTCATTCTCTAGGATCCGGTTCTGTGGGTGCTGATATTGTGGAAAGTGTCATATCTTACTTTTTCTTAGAGAAAGGTTACATGATCTCATATTATCTCGCTGCGCCGGATTTCCCTTCTGATAATCGTGACAAAGTGAGACCACGAACTCAACGGACATGGACTTCCCTTGCTTATCTAAGAGAAACCGAGCATACTCTCCTTCTGATGTGTGCATTAGCAAGCCATTGGAGATCATGGGTTAAAATTATGAAGGAGATGGATTCTCCATTAAGAGAAATGACTATACATCTCTTGGCCTTTATCAGCAAAGGCGCTCAACGCCTCAGAGAGTCTCAGATTCAATCATCTCAACTGTTATGCCCTCCAGTAGTGAAAGAAGAGTTTGATTCGTGCAAAAGACTGTCTTTCATCAACAGCAAACACGGATGGTTTGCTGTAGCACCTTTAGTTTGCGTCGGGAAACCCAAGCTCGGTGCTGTGTCAATCTCGACTGCTATAGTTGTTAGAGGACAAACGACAGAGCATCCTGGATCTGTTCCTCAATCACACTTTTCAGACTTGGTTGCGGTACAGATATATAGAGTGGCTTCTCTCTTGTTGAATTTTCTGTGTTTGCAAGCAGAGGGTGTTGTTAAAAGGGCAGAGGAAGTGGGATATGTCGATCTTGCTCATTTCCCTGAGCTTCCGGAGCCGGAGATTTTACACGGTCTACAGGTATTACTATAACTTGAGAACAAGAAGATACAGTGAGTGTTATATTTTTCCTTATCTGTGCCTGGTACTACAATGTGTATGTTTCAATGCAGGACCAAGCCAACGCGATAGTCACTGAGCTTTGTGATAATTACAGATCCAAAGAGGTTCCTGATGAAGTGAAGAAGTTGTGCCTTTTGCTGCTCCAGATGACAGAGATGTCGTTATACTTGGAACTCTGTGTTGTACAGGTTTGCAGGATCCATCCAGTTTTTGGCCGTGTGGATAACTTCTCCAAAGACTTAAAAAAGTTAGTCAAAGGTAACAACTGTTTCCTCCCTTGTCCTGAAAAAGGTTAATTTTGATGATTTGGGATTTGCATGATCAATAAAAAGTGAAAATTTTGGTGGGTAACATTGCTTCTTTCTGTCGAACAGTTGCAGAAGGGCATGCGTACTTGGAACCGTCTATGGATTCACTGAAGAAAATAGCTGTCTTTCTGTATCCCGGATCGCTGTAGGGACTGAAAATTACGTGAGATTTTATGCGGGTGACCGATGGTATTATTGGAGCATTGTTACATGAATATATGCAATGTATGTATTAAAGTATGAAAGGAAAAGCAAACTTTAAACAATGTTGGGCTCAATGCTGATCCACTCCTTTTTGGGCCGCTCGTAACGCCGTCGCTTTCGTTTTTCTAATCGCTTACCTCAACAAATTCTTTTGATTGCTTCTCTCTCTCACTCTTGACCGCAGAAAGTGCACTTCCGAATAAATCTTTTTTTTGTTTTTTGTTTTTATCTATACTCAAAAGACTTTTCTGGTTCTGGAATCCAAGAAGAAAGAAGATGTAGCTGTCATACGATTCGCGTGGACTCGTGTATATGATAATGGACTAATGGGTATGCGTTTCTATAAATTATATAATTTAGATATTTTTAGCAATAGCCCATATAAACTTATCGTTTTCAAGATTGATGAAAGTATCTAACGTTATAATAAGAAATGGGAATTAAAGTTTGCCAATATGTATTTGAGTATTTAGGGCGAGGATAATGCAAAGATAAACGAAAGTGGTGGATTAGGCGTTTTTGTGGGTGCAAAGAGGCGTTTGTGATGGTAGTAGTAGACACGTGTGGCACGTTGGGAGCGGCAGCTCCAGGGGGCATATGCCAAGTCTGAGATACTCATCCCACTTCACGCACTGCCTTACCCTAACTTAACCACGGTTAAGTTTTTGAAGAGCCGTTGAGATATTTCCACGTGTATGGATGGATCTCGTCTGAGAGATATTCGCCGCTTCCCTTGCGCAATAAATGCATGACCCACCTGAGTCACCGCAAAATCCATCCACAACAACAATGGCGTTCCCAAAGGTTTTCTTTGACATGAGCATCGGTGGCCAGCCGGCGGGAAGGATCGTGATGGAGTTGTACACCGATAAGACTCCAGAGACGGCAGAGAATTTCAGAGCTCTGTGCACCGGAGAGAAGGGTGTGGGGAAGAAGGGGAAGCCCCTGCACTTCAAGGGATCTTCCTTCCACCGCGTGATCCCGGGTTTCATGTGCCAGGGAGGAGACTTCACCGCCGGGAACGGGACGGGAGGTGAGTCGATCTACGGGGATAAGTTCAAGGACGAGAATTTCGAGAGGAAGCACACGGGTCCCGGAATCCTGTCGATGGCGAACGCCGGTCCCAACACCAACGGATCTCAGTTCTTCATCTGCACCGTCAAAACCGATTGGCTCGACGGTAAGCACGTGGTGTTCGGCCAGGTGGTTGAAGGCCTTGACGTGGTGAAGGCGATCGAGAAGGTCGGATCGTCGTCTGGGAAGCTGTCGAAGCCCGTCGTTGTGGCCGATTGTGGTCAGCTCTCTTAAATAAGTCTAGCGTCTCTGGTGGTTAGTGATCAATGGTCATGGTGTGTCCTCTGCTTTTGCTTTTTTGCTGTTCCATTTGGTGACAGAGAGTAAAAACTTGCCCACTTTGTTCACCCTAATTAACTACTACCATAAATAAATGAGCTTGTTTCACCACTCTTGCCATTATAGTTTGCCTTGTATAACAAGGAATGCCACAAACAAACGATCCTTTGAACTAACCATCATATATTGAGAGACACAACTGACTAGTGACTAGGTATGATGAAAACGTGAGTGGATGATGTAAACACTGATAGCCAAGTAACTTTTTGAGTCAGTGTTCGACGTTTTGGTCTAAACACACATGTTGATTCTCATGGTAATTAAAGAAAATAAAAAGTAAAAGTTTGCATCTCTAAAAGTGAGAGAACTAATCATATATATCACAGTTGGTCTTTCTCGGTTGATCAATCAAAATAAAACCTAAATTTTAATCATAGATAACTCCACTAATATATAATGGGCCTTACAGATGATTATGGCTAAGTTTTCAACCTAAAATCTGGCCCATAATCAAGTTACGCCCGTCTAGTCGATTCTCAACCCCAATTGCTTTTATTTACATGATGAAGTTAGATATAAATAAAATTTGAACAAAAAATATAAGGCTTTTATTCAGAATCAAGTGAGGCCCCAAAAATTACGGGCAACGAGAAGCCAGCACACGCGCATTATGCCTTTCATTCAGAATAAAAAAGATGCGAATGAAGTCCATACGTGTGAAAGATGTCCCGTCCATTTTTAAATGAAAATTTCATTATCCAAATTTATTTCTCGTGTATCTGGGATATTCGAAAATTTCACGGTATTTTTTAATAGATTAGGTTTGTCGAAAATGGCTGTAATTAATTGATTAATACTAAAATCACCTCACAGCACAGAGATGCCAGATCGTCCGCGAAGCAGAGGAATATTAGCGCGTGTTTCAAATCAGAATTGGGGTAATGTTCCGGCAAGGCGACGAATTCCCAATGAGCTGTCGTCTCTCGACAAGTTTTGTTTTTGGGTCTTTCTCTCTCCCCAATTTGAATTCACCACGGCGCAACATTCTTGCGATTCTCCTTCGTCGCCTTCTCTCTCCTTCCGCAGGTTTCCTTCAACCTCTCTTTTGCGATTTGATCAAAGCAATCAGATAACGTGGACGGAGCTTGAACGAGACAGATAGATTGTTTTGGGGGCGAGATAGATTCTCATTCTTTGCTGTAAAGAGACAGAAATGGTGTCGGACAATGAGAAGGGTTTGGTATTAGCTGTGGCGTCCACTGTATTCGTTGGATCGAGCTTCATCTTGAAGAAGAAAGGTCTCAAGCGTGCTGCTGCTAATGGCACCCGAGCTGGTTCGTTTCCGCCAATCCCCTTTTGCTGCTTGATTCTTTATCCTTTCAGTTGTTTTTTCTTTTTCTTTTGCTTTGTACCGAATTAGATTCCGTGTCCTAGGACCCTGTCTGCTAAAAAATGCTTAAAGCAATCGAATTTTGAAACCATCTCCTCAAGTTAGCTTTTAGCCGTCTGGACTCTGGAGTTTTCGTTAGTGCCCTCCAATATACACATCTTATGTCCTATGCAGATATGTTTAATTCTTCTTATGTACTCCACATCGCCAATAGATGCGAATTGGTTCTGTCATTGAATTGATAATCAAGAAATGGGATTATGTGATGATGCAGGGATTGGAGGATATACATATTTGTTAGAGCCACTCTGGTGGGTAGGCTTGGTGACAAGTGAGTAACCACGCCCTTATCTCCTTCTTCCCTTTTTCGATAACTCTCTAAATTCGATTTGTAACTCTCAGTGACTTTTGGAGAAATTGCAAACTTTGTGGCTTACGTTTATGCACCGGCTGTACTAGTCACCCCTCTCGGTGCATTAAGTATAATCATCAGGTGACAGTTTTTTTCATATCTCACTTGTTTTGATAATTTCACCTCTTCTCTGCCTAACCTTTCATTTGGTTACCAGTGCTGTTTTGGCACATTTCTTATTAAACGAAAAACTTAGGAAAATGGGGGTTTGGGGATGTGTTTGCTGCATCGTGGGATCAGTTATGATCGTCATACATGCACCTCAGGAGCACACTCCAAATTCTGTTGAAGAAATCTGGAAACTAGCAATGCAACCAGGTTTCTCTCTCTTTAGTCTCTACACACACACACACACACACACTTGTGTTTTTTTTTTCTAATCTCTGTGAGGAATAACTTACGGTGGTTCCTTTAATCTTTTGCATGAGACAGCTTTTCTAATCTACGTAGCCACATCAATGTCGATTGTACTGGCTTTGGTTCTCTACTGTGAACCTCTCTGCGGCCAAACAAACATTCTTGTTTATATCGGAATCTGTTCATTGATGGGTTCTCTCACAGTAAGTTTGAGTTTCTTGGAAAGCATCGTTGTACTTGCCCATCTATCTTCTCGTAAAGTTTTGGTATTTAGGTTATGAGCATAAAGGCCGTGGGGATTGCGATAAAGTTAACATTGGAGGGGATAAACCAGATCTGGTATGCAGAGACTTGGTTTTTTGTCATGGTTGCAGCAGTCTGTGTCGTTATGCAGATGATATACCTGAACAAGGTAAGAAAAAGAAGTTGTACTTGTGTCTCTTTTGGTTGGTTTAACACAAAAGTATGTTCTGCTTTTGCCAGGCGCTGGACACATTCAACGCAGCAATTGTTTCCCCAATCTATTATGTGATGTTCACAACCCTCACGATTGTTGCTAGTGCGATCATGTTCAAGGTAGATATTAGGCAGTGACATAGCTAATGTTTATTAAGCGCAAAGATTCAGAAGAAATGAAATGAGTTTTGTGCAGGACTGGTATGGGCAAAACACAGATAGCATAGCCTCGGAGATATGTGGATTCATCACTGTGCTAACAGGAACAGTTATACTCCATGCCACGAGAGAAGAGGAACAAGCTGCTTCAGGGACAATGAGATGGCACGACTCAGGAAAGAGCTTTGACGAAGAACATCTCGTAAGTTTGTACAGTCCTGAGTATTAGGAATCTGTCACTCTAATAATACATGCAGGGGCTGTAAATAACATTTGTCCAAATTATGGTGTCTGTACAGATTTTTGATATCATTGTATTTGTGTAATTAGTAATTTTTAGTACATATTATTATTTGGAACGAGATAAACGAAAGAGAGGATTCGATTACTACATGTATTTGGTTTAAGGGAATTTTTCCTTCTTGTAGGAAAAGGAAAGAAAATAAAATTATATAATTACCCTTATTGCTCTGATAAACTTAAGACCGTCGGATCAAAACCTACAAAAGTCAATTATATAAAGGGCGGTGGTGTGCTTCTGAGGGTTCTAGACAACGAGAGCCATTCATTCACCCAAAGAAGAAGAAGCAGAGAAGAAGAAGAAGAAGCGAAGGAACAACAATCAATCATGGCGGCTGCTGTATCATCTGTTTGGGCAAAGCCTGGTGCTTGGGCTCTGGATGCGGAGGAACACGAAGCCGAGCTCCAGCAACAAGCCCTTCCTTCCTCCAAACAGGGCAACAACTCCTCCTCCGACTTTCCCTCCTTGGCCGCTGCGGCGACCACCAAATCCAAGAAGAAGAAGGCCCAAACCTTATCACTCGCCGAATTCGCTTCCTACAGCTCTGTCAAGGCGGCACCGGCTCCGCAGACGGAGCGGCTCACTCAGGCTGAGCTCGTCTCCCTCCCCACCGGTCCCCGCGAGCGCTCCGCCGAGGAGCTCGACAGATCTAAGGGTTTCCGGAGCTATGGAAGGGATGACTCGAGGTGGGGTCCGTCTAGGGTTTCGGAAGACGGGGAAAGGAGAGGCACTAGGGACAGGGATTCCGGTCCGTCGCGTGCGGATGAGACTGATAACTGGGCCGCCGGGAAGAAGCCCCAATCCGTTGGATTCGACAGGAGAGAGAGAGGCGGCGGATTCTTCGAATCTCAGTCTCAGTCCAAGGCTGATGAAGTCGATAGCTGGGTCTCGACTAAGCCTTCGGAGCCCCGGAGAGTCGTCGGTAGCGGTGATAGATTCGAGAAAAGGGGAAGTTTCGAATCCTTGTCCAGAAACCGGGATTCGCAATACAGCGGCGGCTCTGATTCGGACAGCTGGGGGAGGAGAAGAGAAGAGACCGGGGGAGCAGCACCTCCGAGCGGCGGATCAAGGCCGAGATTGGTGTTACAGCCCCGTACGCTTCCCGTGGCCGCCGTTGTGGAGGTGAAGCCGGAAAGCCCGGTGAAGGCCGCTGTAGAGAAGCCTAAAGGTGCGAACCCTTTCGGGAACGCCAGGCCTAGGGAGGAGGTTTTGGCTGAGAAAGGCCAAGATTGGAAGGAGATTGAGGAGAAGCTGGAGGCTGTCAAGTTAAAGGACGTTGCGGCGGCCATTGAGAAGCCTGATGCGAGGTCTCCGGGGAAGATGGGGTTTGGTCTTGGCAATGCCCATAAGGACGATCGTACTGAAAGAAGTTGGAGGAAAAGGTACAAAACTTTCACTTCTCTAGTTTGCTTTGATTGCTTGTCTCTCTTGTCTTGATTGGTTATTGATATGCGGATTCATAGTTGCTATAGTTGATGGATGAAATTGGGTTAAAGGGGAGAGTTGATTTGGTGTCATTTGTGCATCCATAGTGGAAACACACATGGAACTTGATGTCTTGTAACGAACCTCATTCTGGACTGAAAGATTGAATCTCTTTTTCTGTTTTTGTTATTTGATATGGCTGTTTTAATTAGTGGAATTGGGTTACTCGCATGTTTTCTTACACTTGGATTATTTTGTCTTATTGAAGCTCTGAGCAATCTGAGGAGGGAGCAGCTGTAGAAGAGCCTATTAAGGATGAGGCTAACGAGGAAGCGGCTAACAAGGAAGAGGCTCACGAGGAAGCCTCTAACAAGGAAGAGGCTGAGAACAAAAACTAAAAAGAGTCGTGAGTTATTTCTATGAGAAAAGTTGAGTCCTCGAGGTTTATTTAGCCTATGAGAATTTGTGTTGTTAAATTTGGATGGTGATAAGTTTGTGTGTGGAACTCGATAGAAAATTTTGGTAGGGTCTTTACAATCTCTCTCTGAGTCTTCTTTGCATACTTGTGTCGCAGCTTTTTAGGGTTTTGGGTGTCTTTCTTTGAGTTGTACAATTTGTTATTCGTTTCATGAGTTATTGTTTTTTTTTCTCGAGTTGAGAGCTTATTCTTTGTTATTCGAATGTACTGTTTCTTTGTGATTGGAGCGTCGACACATCGTTACAGAGATCTGATTAGAGCTTTAAGGATCCCTTTCAGTTCAGATTCTGGGGATGGAGTTTTATATATCTGACAGGTCTTCACTAGGGTCTTATCTAAACTGAAATCTCAATCCAAATCTAAAAACTGAAGTAAATCTGCCAAATGTCGGTTGAGTTAAATTTTCACATCAGATTTAGATTGAGAATGAGTGAAAGCTTATTGTATTAAAAACTGATTCATGAAGCTGAATAATACATGCATCTATCTATTACTACTACTACTTTTTTTGTTTTCTTAACACAGGAAAATATCAAACAGACTTTATGAATAATGATGACAAATACACTCTTTTGAATTGTTCTTTCTAATTACGTAGAATCATACTTATAGAAGAATATCTTACCAACAGTTTTCCTTACACTACTACATTACTGCTGAAAACAGTATTATAAACATTATTATATATGATTTTCACTTTTGATGCTAATCCTTCTTCATTGTATAATATTATTTTTTAATTATGAAAAGCGAGATAATAACATTATGCTTCGCGCTCTGTTTAACCGTGGCCGTTACGGCGAGTAGCGATTCCGACTACTACGGGAAGACCAAGGCGGCTAATCTCAGGGAGGAGAAAGTGACACGTGTCCGCTTCTATCTCCATGATACCCTCAGTGGCAAAAACCCCAGCGCCGTCCGAATCGCGCACGCCAACTTGACCGGCCGCGCAGATTCGGCGGTAGGGTTCGGAAGCCTGTTCGCGATAGACGATTCGCTCACCGTCGGGCCGGAGAAAGATTCGAAGGAGATCGGAAACGGGCGTGGGATGTACGTGTCCGGGAGCAAGGACATGAGTAAATTCACGATCGTGATGTACGCCGACTTGGCGTTCACGACGGGGAAGTTCAACGGGAGCTCGATTAGCGTGTTCTCGAGGAATCCGGTGGCGGAAGAGGCCGGAGAGCGAGAGATCGCAATTGTCGGCGGCCGTGGGAGATTCAGAATGGCGAGAGGTTTCGTCAAAATCAAAACGCATCAGATCGACATGAAAACTGGCGACGCTGTTCTCCGATATGATGCGACTGTTTACCATTATTAACCGAATGCTAAATTTGTTATTCAGATTCAGACTCGTATGTTTTCTAATTCGGAATATTAACCAATGAAAAGCCTCAGAGAATAACCAAATGTTTTCTTTTCGATTTAACGTCATCAGTTACCATTAACCCGGATTACGTATGTGTTTTAAGGTTTTAGGGATTATGTCTCTTTCAGATGTAAGAACACATGGTAGGCCCTGTGTATCATTTGTTTCCCTTCGGATCCTATCTATACTTCATCCAAATATAATGTTAATGTCCTTTAAAAATCTATGGACAGCTCAGTACAGTATATGATTTTATCACATTAAGATGAATAAAAACTGAACATGTGTCTACTAATAACGAAGGATACAAAAAATAAACATTCCTTTTTTAATACAATCAAAATCACGTTCTATTGATATCTTTCACGTCGAGGGAAGCCAGCTCATAGAAAGCTTTTTTAAAAAGTACAAAAATGAAGACAGCATACAAAAAATGGACCTACCAAGCATTCTCCATCAATTACAAATTTACAACCCAACAACTCTTTGAAATATATCTCAACTAATCAATCAGCCAGGTCACACAATAGTCACACTTATCACATATAATTTCACAAACATTAAATATTCCAGAAACTTTTGGAGAAAACTGTATATAGTAATTGCAGGCTTACATACACTACTAATGATTTCTGAAGATCCAATCGGTGCTTTGTGATAGAACTAGAAGTGGCACAATTAATAAAAGATAAAACGCATATTTCGCAACTTTTTCATACCAATAATAATCATAAAGCATAAGCATAACAATATTTTAACAGAACAAAGCATAACAATAAAAAATGACAAAACAAGAATCATAACAACAGATCAGTTTTGTTTATTCTCATTTATTTTTATATATATATGCATGTATTTACTCATCAGAAGAGAGCAAAGCTTCATCCTCACCAATGGGGTCTCACCTTTCGAAACAGCTCGAGCGGCGAAAAGCAATCTCCACCGAGAAGAAAGTCCTCACCGATCTCCAGAAATCATGCGGCTGCGAATTTCCGGGGTGCGATTACATGCCGTCCGATCGGAAAAACTGGATGGCCGGCGTGGGACCCGAGACGCTTCATATCAACAAGATCGTGTGGCCAGGGACGCACGACTCAGCCACCAACAAAATCGGGATCCGGTTCGTGTCCCGTCCCTTCGCGCAGTGCCAGTCTCTCTCTATCTACGACCAGCTCGTGGCGGGCACCCGAGTCCTCGACATCCGAGTCCAAGAAGACCGCCGTGTCTGCCACGGAATCCTCAAGACTTACAGCGTCGACGTCGTCCTGGCGGATCTCAAACGGTTTCTATCCGAAACAGAGTCAGAGGTTGTCATCCTCGAGATCAGGACAGAGTTTGGACACGAGGATCCGCCGGAGTTCGACAAGTACCTCGTCGAACAGCTCGGGGAGCATCTGATACACCAGGACGATCACGTGTTCGGAAAGACGGTGGCTGAGTTGCTGCCAAAGAGAGTGATATGCGTTTGGAAACCGAGGAAATCGGGTCAGCCGAAGAAGGGAGATCCCCTGTGGAGCGCAGGTTACCTGAAAGACAATTGGATCGATACGGATCTGCCTTCGACCAAGTTCGAGAGTAACCTGAAGCATTTGAGCCAGCAGCAGCCGGCTTCTTCCCGGAAGTTCTTCTACCGGGTGGAGAACACAGTCACGCCGCAGCCTGATAACCCGATCTTGTGTGTAAAACCGGTGACGAGGCGGATTCACTGCTACGCAAAGGTTTTCATCATCGAGTGTGTGAAGAGGGGATGCGCAGACAAACTGCAGATCTTCTCAACGGATTTCATTGACAAAGACTTTGTTGATGCCTGCGTTGGCCTCACCTTCGCAAGAGCTCAAGGGAAGGCCTAGAGACTTTGTATGTATGTATATCTTCTTCTTTTTTTCAAGGAAACATGGCCGTTTCTTGTGTATTAAGCCGTTTGTTTTTTTGGTATGGGAACATGTCAGTGTGTGTGTGCATGTGATTTGAGGCTGTATATTGATGTTCATTGCTACTGGATAATATATAATACAATTGCCCGAGATCCAATAATCAAGGAAAGAAATTCGCAAGCATCTGTCTCTTTATATAGGCGACGATGGTCGTTCAGCATTCAGATTGAAGTCATGAAACCATTAAAAGCCAACGCATATATATATGTTGAGAGATTCAACAGTCATAGAGCTTAAACAAGATAATAACCTGAGATATATCTGCTGCAATGTCCTTTTTTTTCAATAGGCGAAGGCAGCTTAGCTATAGTAGCAAATATAATTACACTTATATGCATTCTCTAATATAATTACACAACCTATACAGCAAGAAAATGGAACTCAGTTGAAGAAACAAAACTGCATTGCAAAGACAACACGACACACAAGTCCTGGAGAAAGAATTAGTGAGCTGAGACAGGACTAGGACGAAGCATCATAGCTCTTGAAAATGTGCTATAAAAGAAAAGGTAACCAATAAAAGAAAAGATCATACAAGAAAGTGATACGATCTTAGTTTTTAAATATCCCCAACGGGAGGTATGTTGAGTGATACTGTTACTCATAATTGATGATTTACATACAGCCTTGGAGTACTAAATAACAATAACGAGAAAGATGTCAGGTTCAAGAATACAGTCAATTACGGGAACATATGTTCAGAACACATATAACTTGAAAAAGAAGGGCAGATGACAGCCGCCTACATTCCAGAATCCGGCGGGTGCAGATGCACTGAAACTCTCTGTCCAGATTAGCGGGTTTCCCAGGAAGAAGAGAAATCGTTTCATAAAACGGCTCCGTCCTATTTAACTCGAATTATATCATCACTATGGCCTTTTAATTTTTTGTTTTCCCTTTTCTCATTTTGACCCCAAAACAGAAGAAAAAAAAAACCTTTCCCTTTCCTCATAATCAAAACAAAACTACAAAAGGAATTGAAAAAATCGAAAGAAAGCATAATGAAAGACAACCACTTTACACAAGAGGACAAATGGACCGGTATCATACAGTAGCAGCTTTTACTCTTGAATTACGCACATTTCTTATAACTAAGCTACATTGTTTGATCTTTGTGTCTAATTTATTTTTCTTCAATAACTTGTCTATGTACTTCAGTAACTTCGTCCATCTGTGCGGTCAAAGTCGTCTCAATTTACTTCACTGAATTAAAATTTCTGGTTTATGAAGTGGGACAGTAAATGCGTATTGACCAGACTGAAAATAATAAACTTTGTTGACCAAGTTGAAACATCTGCTGACGTGGGCCATTCTTTAATGTTGACTGCACCAGAAACGTATATAGTAATCAAATTAAATGATCTCTCTATTCCCAAACTACCCTCTTCTTTTTATTTTACTAGCATTTAAATTTTTAAATGTAAATTATTATTACAACGTCCAAAATCTGACGGTTGTTATCTCTCCTGGAAAACACCCCAACCGTCCAGATACAACGGCTCGCTGGGCCAACGATCCATTCTGTTTCCCGATAAGGATTAAATAATTAAGCCCTTACACAGGCTGGCCCATTTTTATGTCCTTGTTTTTTCCTCCTCTTTGCAACACAATTTTATTTTGATACCCCTATTTGTTTTCCCATTAACAGATTCTCTCTTCTTCTTTTTTTTTTTTTTTTGTTAAAAGAGAAAAATAAATTTAGTCACAAATTTGTTTTCGAAATCAACCAAAATCCTAATATTTATATATGTTCAGAATTATTAATTAAATCTGGTCAAAAAAAAAGAATTCTGTTTTGGCAACACTGTAAATTTTAGAGGAAAACAAAAAAAAGAGGTGGAAAAAATAGATTAATGTGATGACGTGGCAGTCATACCCTTGCCACACCTCTCCTACGCATATAAACAGCGGCAGCGTGGAGAGAGATCTGTAGTGTGAATTTCTAATTTCTAGGGTTTCGTCTGAGAGGTGTTTAGAGAGATTTCCTTGAGAATGAGTGGCGAAAACAACAACGGTGGTGCGAAGCGCAAGGGCTCCGTCAAGTGGTTTGACTCGCAGAAGGGCTTCGGCTTCATCACTCCCGATGACGGCTCTGAAGATCTCTTCGTTCACCAGTCCTCCATCAGATCTGAGGGATTCCGAAGCCTCGCCGCCGATGAACCTGTCGAGTTCGAGGTTGAGGTAGACAGCAATGGCCGTCAAAAGGCCATCGATGTGTCTGGACCCGACGGCGCTCCCGTCCAAGGAAACGGCGGTGGTTCATCTGGCGGACGCGGAGGCTTTGGTGGCGGTAGAGGCGGAGGCCGTGGATCCGGAGGTGGATTTGGCGGCGGTGGTTTCGGAGGAAGAGGTGGTGGCGGTGGCCGTGGAGGAAGCGACTGCTACAAGTGTGGTGAGCCCGGTCACATGGCGAGGGACTGTTCAGAAGGCGGTGGAGGCTACGGAGGAGGCGGTGGTGGCTACGGAGGAGGTGGTTACGGTGGAGACAGAGGAGGAGGAGGTGGCTACGGGGGTGGAGGAAGGTACGGCGGTGGAGGTGGTGGCGGTGGAGGAAGCTGCTACACATGTGGGGAGTCTGGACATTTCTCCAGGGATTGCACCAGCGGTGGGCGTTAAAACGGAAACCTATCCTTGGGCGGGGCAGGCTGAATCCGTCATCTCAAACATGATCAGATCGTCTTGTCGCCGCCGCGTACTATCTTTTTATTTTCCGGTTTTTGCTTATGATGGATTTCTGTCGTTTCTTAGTTTACTTTCGAGTCTTCTCATAATCTCTTGATGGTTTCTGATTAGGACTTATGGTTATTTGTTTATGCTACTTTATGGTTTTATGGTGGTGCTTGTGATGGGTGAAAAATCAACTTCTGCTCTATTTCAAGTGTTCATACGCAAACTATATTCTGGGTTTTGTTGTTTAATCATCATGAATCTCTGGAATTCGTCATCTTCAGATCTGATACTCGAGTTTTGAGTCTTCATGGTTGATAATTTACAGAGATACAAAATCTATTGATCGTGGAAGCACTTAAGTGTTGGCATTTAGTTCATGGACTGGGTGGAATTTAATACCAATTGCAATCTCCATCATCCTCATTATTAATTGAATTCTTAAAATTGGATTTCTTTTTTAATAAATGAAACTAGTCAAAAGAACTCTCGCCCGTGTAAAACGCCACCGATTCTTGAAGGTAGAAACCCTCGCATTTTACTGTAGCTCTTAATGGATAAGCAGATCAAAAAGTGGGATATATGAAGATTTTGGATCAATTAGAAATGCTTTTTGTGTTGTTATCTTGGAAATTTGGCATGTTCAAAGGCCCACACCCACAACTCCCACGTGCGCATCAGAAAACCGGTTTAACTTTCGATCAGCGAAACCCAGATTGGACTAGAAATAATCGGTTTCGGTTTGATTCGGTTGAATAGAAAACAGAAAGAGACGGAGGCTTTTCTCTTCTCTTTCGCCGCTCTTTTCAGCAACGAAAGTAAAGTTCACGATGATGAATCGAATCATCTCCTTCGTGATGATGTTGGGTTTTCTGCTCTCTCTTTCAGGTGATTGATTATGTTTCTTTGTTGCCGTTCTTATCATCGACCTGAATAAAAATCATTACCCTTCTTGATTCCATTAAATTTCCCGTTGCAGAAGTTGTTGAGCCGATTTCATTCAAGATCACCAATCGTTGCCGGAACACGATATGGCCCGGCTTTCTCTCCGGCGCCACCTCACCGCCGCTCCCCACAACCGGATTTCGCCTCGCCAGTGGAAAATCCAAAACCGTCGCAATCCCGGCGTCGTGGTCCGGTCGTCTCTGGGCAAGAACCTTGTGCTCGCAAGATCCGAGCTCCCGCTCTTTCGTATGCTTGACCGCAGACTGCGGCTCCGGCAAGGTCGAGTGTTCCGGCTCTGGAGCTAAACCACCCGCAACGCTCGCCGAGTTTACCCTCAACGGCACCGGAGGACTAGACTTCTACGATGTCAGCCTCGTGGACGGCTACAACCTCCCGATGCTGATCCTGCCCAAGAAAATCGTGGTGGGAGGATGCGGAGCGACGGGGTGCCTGGTGGACTTGAACGGCGCGTGCCCAAGAGACCTAAAGCTGGTGGCTGGTGGGAAAAGGAACGGCGTGGCTTGCCGGAGCGCGTGCGAGGCGTTCGGGGACCCGCGGTATTGCTGCAGCGATGCGTACGCGACGCCGGACACGTGTGAGCCTTCGGTGTACTCGCTCTTCTTTAAGCACGCGTGCCCACGCGCCTACAGCTACGCGTATGACGATAAGACGAGCACCTACACATGCGCCACCGGAGCCGACTACGTCATCATCTTCTGTCCGCCGCCGTATACAAGGTGAGATGTTGACCGTTTTGCCCCATCATTTGATTGGAGTTAGGTACATGTGTTTGTTTGTCGTTACATGTATCCCAGCTGTTTGATCACCAATGGTTATGGTTTGGTTTGCAGCGAGAAGCTGTTAGGGTCGAGGAAAGATGGGGCGACACTACCTCTAGTCAATAAGAGCATGTTACATTTGCCTCATCCGCGCAGCCGCTGAGCCGTACATGCCTTTAGGTTTGTCTTGCAATTGAAATTTTTGCATTGGCGACTTCAGTTTCTCATTATTTTCGTTTCATCTTTTCTTCTTTCAGGCACATTACATAGCAAATTTCATATATATAGCACATGTCTTTTACGGTCGGAACATGTAAATCAACTCTTCTTTTGCACTCCTTTCTCGTTTCAAGTTTTTTTATGTCCTCTGCTATTTCTTTGTCAATTAGTATAAGATAGAAATCCATCCTGCGTTTTCACCGCCCAGGTCAATATAGAAATACCTCAGTGCTCAGGCTTTAGAGACTGAAATGATTAAACAATCGGGACTGCTGTTAGTTTATCATTTACCTCGGCCAAGTAAAACTTTCGACAATATTTAGGAGTCAAAAGACTCAGTCCAGCTCAGATGTCGATGGTAATGGGTATGAACAATTTTTGAAATTGTTTCTGATTATGAATATATAGGAGAGATGTTCATCATTGTTAGGGATCCGGAAAACTTGGCGATATATGGATGATTTATTTCTTTCTTCCTTGAACAAAAGTTTGGGACTGAAACTGGAACATCTCAATAAATTTAAGTTGCGAGTGAGAGTGTGGGCAGCCATTGTTTTGTTCCGTGCGTAATGTTACATCACATCACGAAATAAATATGCTTTACATAGTTTTTGTAGGTCCCATCTTACCCCCAAAGAGCTTCTCTTTATTATTTTTTTGTCTTTTTTTACTTTTGCGTAACCCAACGTCTAAAAATATATCGGACGCGGTCCCCACTTTCCACCAGGCCGAAGTCTTAAGCCCAATTGATCTTGTGAGCCATGCCCTATTCTTTCGTTCCAAACGAAGAAAAACAAACAAAAACCACACAAATTTGCAGAGACCAGAAATTTGGTGGACCTTAACCACTTGGCCCAAGAGCTCTTCGGCTTCTAGCTAATCAACTTAACATACACATAGTTAAATAGAACTAATAAAATAAGACTTCAAATATAGACAGGAAAAAAAAATAACTGGACAAAATAATGATATCCGAAACCACTTGTCCTCTTATCTCTCTCTCTATACTCATTAATCGATTTTTTCTTTTCTATTTAAAACCAATTTCTTTGTTTTTTTTTCAATAATTGCATAAGAGAAAATTTGTCAGCAGGTTTCAGGCATAGAGCCCAGTAACATCTATATCTAAAGATCACAAACTCCATTTTAGGGGGAAAACTAAATTAAATATAAAGATCACAAACTCCATTTTAACCAAATAGCTTCATAGTTTTTCTAGTCTCTCCTCTCTCTTCCATCTTCCTCACAAGAGCAAAGATCTTCACTTTTCATTAGATCAGACCAAAGAGGAGCGAGAGTAAGAAAAACTGTAATGGATCTTTCCTCTCGTCGCGGGTCTTGTACTCTCACACTGACCTTCATAGTTCTGCTCTTAGCTTCCGCAGGTAGAACCACTTCTTGCTACTTTAAACTCGGTTCAAAGCTTCATATTTTCTCCTTTCTGATTTGGTTCTTATCCTTTGCTCTAAGGTTCGTACGGCTCAACATTCACATTCGCAAATCGGTGCGCCTTCACCGTATGGCCTGGAATTCTGGCGAATGCTGGCTCACCTGCTCTCTCCACCACCGGATTCGAGCTCCCTAAGGACACCTCACGCTCTCTCCAAGCCCCAACCGGTTGGTCCGGTCGATTCTGGGCTCGAACCGGTTGCAGCTTCGACGGTTCTGGCTCCGGTACTTGCACAACGGGAGACTGCGGCTCAAACCAAGTCGAATGCGGCGGACTCGGCGCCGCTCCGCCTGTTACCCTCGCGGAGTTCACTCTTGGCACTGGCGGTGACGATTTCTACGACGTGAGCCTCGTCGACGGTTACAACATTCCGATGATCGTTGAAGTCGCCGGTGGTTCTGGGCAGTGTGCTTCTACGGGCTGCACTTCCGATCTTAACCTTCAGTGCCCTGCTGAGCTGCGTTTCGGCGACGGAGACGCTTGTAAAAGCGCGTGTGAAGCGTTTCGGAGTCCTGAGTACTGTTGCAGCGGCGCGTACGCTACACCTTCGACTTGTCGACCTTCCGTTTACTCGCAGATGTTCAAAGCCGCCTGTCCTCGGTCCTACAGCTACGCCTACGACGATGCTACGAGCACTTTCACTTGCGCCGGTGGAGACTATACGGTGACGTTTTGCCCTTCTTCCCCAAGGTAAAATGCCCTCGATTTCCTCACTTTACACACACATTGTTATTCTTTGTTTTCCACAATTTTTGGATTTGTTTTTCGAAAAAATTGAAACTTTTTGGGTTAATGGGGTTCGTAATTATTAATGAACCATAGGATCTACTTTATTCTGGGTATGTGTTGTTATCTTTTTTATGCAAAAGCCGAAGTTTGTATCTCTTCTTTTCATAAACCACCGTTTTATAAAGGCAAAAAGATTCTCTTTGTTTGTCAATAACGATGAATCTTCACGAGAAATTTGCAGCAATTGTTGCAGAAAATCCCAAAACCTGTTTGAAAACGCAAGTTGCAACATCTGAAATTACTATCTTATTATTATTGACTAGTGTATATTCTTTTCCCCGTTTGTTGATGACAGTCAGAAATCGACAAGCTACCCCACACCGGTATCAGACTCGTCGGCGACCTCGCAAGGTTCAGATCCAGTGCCCGGTTCGGATGCGGGTTACTCGGGCCAGGGTGAACAACAGGGTCAGAGTCAGGGTGATGGGTACGGGTCTCAGGGTACTGGGTCGGGTAATGATTCGGGAGAGACGATGTTGCAAGATGGATCATGGATGGCTGGTTTGGCCATGGGAGACTCGAGCCGACTAGCCGGCACTTCACTAGCAACATTACTCGCCGCATTCACCTTTGTTATTTTCTTGTAGTATCCATCTTTGACTGTGGTAGTTTGTTTTGTTAGTATTTTTGCCTTGTTTCATTTTAGATTGTGTTGTTGATACACTCGGTTTTTTCGCGTAGGACGGCAACAATTTGGCTTTTAGGGTTTTGCATTGTAGCTTTGTGTGTTGGTGTTCTTGCTTCATCTGCCTTGGAAAGGATTGTTTCATGCTCGAAAATCGAAATTGTGAGATATGTTTTATGTGGTGAGCTTAGTTGGGTTTAGTACTAATGCGCCATAAGCAAGATCGATATTTATTGCGTGTGGATATTGGTTGGTCTATTTCTTAAAAATTAGTGTTAAATATTAGTGAGAGCCAAGCTGGGCCTCCCACAGAGTTAATGGCTGTGTGAAGTGAATGATGCTACTTAGCTTTTAGTGTTACTTTTCAGGGATTTATGTCGATTTGATGTCTCAGTATATGTGAAACAAATTATAAATTTATAAAGAAAGTTAGCCCACGCCACAAAGTCGCGTCTCATTTCATCTCCTTTTTGACCCGTTGTCACTTTTGTTTGTGTCCTCCACCACTCGCACCAGTACATTCAATTATTTTTCTAATTGAAGATTTGCAAATTTACCCTGTTTAGGTTTCTTATTGATAACTATCGACCGTATAACATTCGCAGCAATATAATAATAGGTAACGGATAATCTAAAACATAGCACACACGTTAGATTTGGAGCCTAACATGTTTGGTCTGAGGGTCTCTGGATAGCGAGAAAGACGAGTTCACCGTTTTACCCTCATACATGATGCCGACTCTATACTCTCCCAAAAAGCCCAAGAAGCTGAAGGAACCATGGTCGTCGGTCGCTGCGTTAACCTCACCGGTCGTCCATTCTATAAGCTTCTTATCCACCACGTCTCCCGCCGGAAGGTTTTGAAATTTATCGTCAGTAAGGCACATTTGGTAACAGCCGGAAGGGTGAAGTGCGGTCCATAGCATTATACCCTTCACCCATGGGTGCGAGAATCCTTCCCGTAACACTTGCTCCAAATAATTCGCCTGCAAACAAAACAAATATGCATATGAATAATTAAATTAAATTTGTCTACTTAGACGACAATCACTTTGTTTCCAAATCAATTAAAACAAGAGAAAGGGCAAATTGAACAGCAGAAATTTGTCACCAGAACCAGAGCTAAACCTTGTTTGTTACCCGGAAAAGGCCAATGTATACCTGAGTGCGGTGGTCGAGGCTGCTGCTGATATCAATCTCGGTGAGCCATATTGGGAGCTCCAGCCTCGCCAGCTTGTCGAGGTTGGCCCTCATCAGCGCCACGTTCGGCGTCGTGAAGTGACCCTCTAGCCCAACTCCGTCCATCCGTAGGCCACCGCCGTCGTACCGCTGGAGCTCCCTGACCCTCGCGATGTACTCGTCGACCGTCGACCTCTCGTCGCTGCACGTCTCCACCACGTTGAAGTCGTTCAGGAACAGAGTCGCCAGAGGGTCAATCTCACGCGCCGCCTCGAAGAAGGCGTACGACGCGTTTTTCCCCAATCGGCTTTCGTAGAAGTCATAATGGAGCATCTCGTTGCTCACGTCCCAGTGCACGAACTCTCCTCTGTACCGAGTCATTAGACTCCTGATTCTCCGGTTAACCGCGGACCGGAGATCGTCTCCGGTTAGATTGCGGACCCAGGCGGGAGTGTATCTGGGGTCTTCCCAGAAGATGTTGTGGCCGCGAGCGATGATTCTGTTGCCCCTCACGAAATTCATCATCTGATCAGCGAATGTGTAGTTGAGTCTGCCTTGATCGGGCTCCGTCGCGTACCACTTCAGCTCGTTCTCAAACACCGTCGCGTCGAATCTCTTCACGAACCACTCCTACGGGGAGAGAGAGAGAGAGAGATGAGAGATGAATAACAAGGCACCGTCTAGCTAGGGACTAGGGAGTGGTCCGCTTACTTGGTAAGGAATGTTTGTGAGAATGGTTTTGGAGATGGCAGACCCAATTGGGAAGTCTTTAGAGATCTGCTCTACCCTCACCACTGCTCCTTCAACGCTCTCTCCGTTTTCTCGGGCCACGTGAATTGTCACTGCTCGTTTTCTCGCCTGAAAATGTTTTCAAGTTACACACCCACACAAAGACTGTCTGTAGTTTTCGATTTTGATGTTAGCAAATTCTGTTGTTACTTTACCGTATTAATGAAGTAATCTTGGCTCTTCTTCCATTGTTCTTGCGTGAAAGACTCAAGAGAAGCACTCGCCACTCCTAATTGGATTTTGCCATCATAGCTTGATGTCTGCAATGCATTATCAAGGAAATATACAATCTTTGATCCTCTTGACCGAGTCTTTTGAGCATCTCTGTATTGAATTAGTTACCTCAAAGAAGAGGATGGATAGTTGGGAAGGAGAATCAAGAAGGAAGCCGCCTTTGAGGAAAGACCAGCAACCATGTTTGGTAGAGACAGAACCAACGCAGTTTAAAGTGGCGTTGTCTGTTCTCAGCCTTGCTCTTACACGAGCTGATGCAGCACCAGCCTCTATCTTCACCCAAACTGCTTTTTTTTTTCTTTTCTCCCAATCAGATCGTCACATTCCATCATTGTAGTGATATATATATATATTAAGAATAAAATACTTAACTGGAGAAGCAATAGATGGTGTTTTGGGTGAGGTTGTGCAATATGTAAGCTGGTGTGTAACGAGAACCAGCGCTCCTGAGAGTGTCTGTGCCTGAAACAGAAGGTTCTTTGTCTTTCAGTATACCTCCGTTGTAAAGTGGTTTCTCTGGTTCCGCTCTACACTGCTCATTTCCGTTGTGTTTTTCCTCAGAAATCAGTATTTACATAATATATATATATATATATATAATATACCAGATATTTGTAATAATTCACCTCTGTATAGGCAGTAGAATCGTAGAAAGGTCCATCTGTTATACATGAAGAATAGATATAAACATCTATCAAGCAAAAAGTCGTGTAGATATATAATATATGATTGATCATACGTACCACTTGACGAAGAAGCTATGGTGAAAGTGGTGAGGAGGAGAGAAATGGCCCAGAGAATCAAACCAGACATGGAAGAATGTTTCATGATTCAAAGCAAAGAGGACAAAATCCTGAGATTGTGGGAAAGGGAAAGGAGAGAAATTAGGGGGATGAAAGCCAAGTGTCTTGATATGATTGGATGAGAGAGGTTAAGCCATTCCCTATTTGGCAGAGTTTGATACAGAGAGGAGGGAACAACAATATGTCAGAACACAGAAACTATTAAGTGAGTTCACGTGATGTTGTTGTTATACACGAAGTGGGTGGGTTCTGTGTCAAGGCTTCATGTGAAGCCGTGTGCTTTTTTATATATTTGTATAGTAGTCAGTCTATAGAGGAGCTACTTTAGTACTGTCTTTGCCACGACAGGATGCTTTGGTTACAAGTCTTAACCCACCCAATCCGTACCATTTCTTGTCCCAAAAACAAACTCTCACGCCTGCAAAATTCAAGTGCACGCTCCTTAAAGGGGACCATTCTCTCGCATGCGACGCTTTGGGCTTTAAAAGGCCAAGTTTCATTGGGTCCAATGGGCTCAGATGGGAGTCTGGAAATTGTTTCTCGAATTCATTTATTCGTATTAAAAAGATACAACAGTATTATTGTTATTGTTGTCTTTCTGCATTTGACTGATAGTATTTTTTAATGGGATAACATTACGAGAATTAATTATTATCTTTTTGGACGGTATTACATACTGTAGTTTAGTTTTAAATCAAGGAATTATAAGCTAATCTAGAGGTACGTCTGGTGTGGCGATCGTTTTTGATCATTTTCGCTTCGCCGCTTGGGCGGTGGTGGTCGTCGTTACTAATTACTCTGTGATTAATAACAATACAAATGCAAATTCAAGTCTCGCCGTCTTCTGCTTCTGCTTCCTTCTTCACTTCTTAGCTCCAGAGGCGTCGCAATTTCTTTGGACGACCATGGCGGCGGACGACGGCGACCCCACCAAATTCGCTGCGATCTACGACTCATCCTCCCCCTCGCACCCTCTTCTCTCAAAACCCTCCACGTCCGCTCTCGATTCCCCGCGTCCAAGTGATCCTGAATCCGACCCTACCCAGTTTCTTCAGATCTCGTACCACTTTGGTCCCAGGCCTTTCAAAGACATCCCTTTCCTTCTTCTCTTTTATCTCTTCGTCTTCTCCACTTTCGGTTTCGGAGTCTTCTCGATTTTCCATAGGAATAGTGATTACGGCAGCTCCTCTTCCTTCACCTACGATCTCACCTCTAGCTCTTGCGTCAAAAATCCCACCTTCACGACACCCTCGACTATGTACGGTATGCTTTCTTCGTCTGATTCAGCCTTTGACAAGGATTTGATCTGGACCCTTGTTGTCACGCTAGTTTTAAGCGCGCCCTTCTGCTTTATCGTCCTGCTCTTGCTCAAACACTACACTAAGCAGATTGTTTATGCTTGCTTACCTCTCTTTGTCGTGTTTCCCATCTTTTTCAATGTCTATTGGTTCGTCGCCTGTACTCTTAGCTCTTCTTGTAGTGATGCCCTCCCTCTAGCTTACAGAATCCTTGTCCTGGTCTTCGTTTTCTTGATCATCGGCATTATCGTCTGGATCATAGTCGCTAATTGGCACAGAATTGAGCTCACCATCCAAATCATCGGTGTTGCATCACATGCCTTGTCCCAAAACCTGAAGCTTTTTGTTGTGTTGCCGTTGCTTACCCTCGGCTTAGTGGTGTACTATGCGCCGATTGTGGTGTTCTTGGTGTTTGCAAGGTTTAATGGCAAGTTCGTGCCCAGAGAATTGGATGGTGAATACTTTTGTGAGTGGAAGGAAGATTCCTGGGTTCCTGCGTATTATGCGCTTGCCATTATAACTATGCTCTGGTCTCTTGCTGTAATGGTGGAAATGCAAGTATATGTCATAAGTGGAGCTATTGCTCAGTGGTATTTCTCCAATGAAGACTCACTGCCTAAAAAATGCATCCGGAGTTCTTTGAGGTGATTCCCCACACTATCTTTGATTCCTTCAGTTTTGTTTTCCCCTAATTTTTCTGTGCAGTGTTTTCTTACACTTGATGCTCCTAGTTCATATATAAGCTTGCGTCATATCATTTTCGAATTGCTTTTGGACTGTTTCTTGCCGTTTTTGACTCGAATTTGAGTGTAGGGAGGCCTTGCTTAAAGGTCTCTTAGTTGTATTGAAGTCCATCTTCTAATCTTGGTTGTTATGGTGAAAAGAAGGTTCTAGTTTTGAGGATCTAAATCCGTATTAGTCTCTGAAATCTGTTGTGGTTTCTATTAAATCATGTGCAACTCTTTACTCTTCTTGCATATCTGTATCTCTTCAGGAACGCATTTGGGCAGTCCTTTGGTACAATATGTCTCTCAGGAATCCTCATATCCGTTGTTCGTGTGGTCCGAGCCATTGTGGACAACGCAAGAGAAGAGAACCCACAAGGCATAGTGAACTTGGCTCTCCGTTGCTGCGCAAACGCCTTACTTGGAGCTGTTGACTATCTCAACAAGTTCACCATCAACTTTGCTGCAATAACAGGCGAAGCCTATTGCACCTCTGCCAAAATGAGTTACGAACTCTTGAGACGCAATCTACTCTCAGCCGTTTTTGTCGAAACAGTTTCCACTCGAATTCTAACCGGAATTGTCTTTGTCCTCTCAGCCGCTTATGCAGTCGCGGTAAGTATAAACTTACTTGTGCTTCTCACTAACTAAAACCTTTTAACCTTCTGAGTTACTAATTTCGGGTGTTTAATGATACGCATTATCAGACATGGGCTGTTCTGAGAGGAGTGAGCAACTTGGGTATAGATTCGTACTTGGTGGCTATTCTCGCGTGGCTCTTACTGATTGTGATGTTGGCTTTCTTTGTACATGTTCTTGACAATGTGATCGACACAATCTATGTTTGTTACGCCATTGATCGAGACAAGGGAGATGTTTGCAAGCAAGAGGTTCACGAGGTTTACGTTCACTTGCCGATCAGCAGAAGCACAAGATCTTCGCTCCTCCCAAATGCTCTTAATGCATAGAAGAACATGATTGAGACCAGTTTCTTTGCTTGTTGTATTCGTTTTTGTATTTTATTTGTGTTCTACATTCGTTTTTCACCATTGTAAATTCCTGAGTAGAGTGTATCTGGTGATTGGTCGTTTGTCTTTTTGTGGTTTTTATATTACGTTTTGTAGATTTATGGGGGTAATCTTGAATAAAAAGACTTAGTTTTAGGGATTACTGTAAGTTGGTCTCTATTTTTTTTTTTATTATATATAGGATATGTTTTGCTATAAACTATGTCATAAATTTAGAATTCGCATATTATTTTACAAATGAATCTTATGAATTGGATTCTAAAACTATTTGAATTCAATTTATTTCTTTTATCATATTTAATCTTTTTTGAAAAATTGATAACTCATTGTTTTGATTGAAAACGAATCATTGAAATTTTCATTTTCTTATTTGTTCATTTTATTTTATTTTATAACTTTTTAATGTATTGCAAATCGATTTTTTTTTTAATCTGATTAGGAATCTAAATTATTAGAAAATTAACAATTCATTAAATTTCGTTTTTTGCGATCTGATTTAATGTGAAAAAGATAAAATACGGGGGTGTTAAAGAGGAAAGTAAAAATAAAAAGGCGTATTTAAGAAGCACATGTCACGCTTATCGGTCGTCTAAATCTCAGAAGTGCCTGACTTTCTCTCTACGACAACTTGAAGGTTCTCTCGACGTTTCGACACAATGGTTCTTGAGGTGATTCTCGAATTGCATCTGCTTCTGATTTGAGTATTTCGATTTCTTCGTCGATCTCCTTGTTTGATTCTTAATTTACCAATTGCGGATTTCTGCGTAGGCGACTATGATATGCATCGATAACTCCGAGTGGATGCGAAACGGAGATTACTCTCCGTCTAGGTTACAGGCTCAAACGGAAGCTGTGAATCTTCTCTGCGGGGCGAAAACCCAGGTAAATTGATAACTTGCCATCGTATTTTGTCACTGGACTCGTTTAGGGTTCTTTTTCTAGGTTGTGATTTAGGGATCTTTCGTTTGCAATTGCAGTCGAATCCAGAGAACACGGTGGGGGTTCTGACGATGGCAGGGAAAGGGGTTAGGGTTTTGACAACTCCTACTTCTGATCTTGGCAAGATTTTGGCGTGTATGCACGGTAAGTCTCTAAACGCCCACAGGCAGCAATTCAGTGAAGCTTTTTTTGTACTGAGAGGAGCTATTGGAAACTGGTCTAGTTTTGGCTTTTTGTTTAGGAATCATTTAGTTTGATGGGTTTTGAAATCAGTGTTTGCTACTTGCGCCATCTTTTCAGGCCTTGATGTGGGAGGGGAGATTAACTTAACAGCGGCGATCCAGATTGCTCAGCTAGCTCTCAAGCATCGGCAAAACAAGAATCAACGCCAAAGGATTATAGTTTTTGCTGGAAGGTACTGACTTTCTTGTGTGCTTGCATAGTCTTTTTTTTCTTGTTGTATAGTTATCTGATGTTGGTCTTGTGCTTCTGCTTTTCAGTCCAATCAAGTATGAAAAGAAGGCCTTGGAGTTAGTTGGGAAACGGCTCAAAAAGAATAGTGTCTCTCTTGACATTGTCAATTTTGGAGAAGATGATGATGAGGAAAAGCCTCAGAAACTGGAGGCCCTCCTTACAGCCGTTAATAACAACGACGGCAGCCACATTGTTCATGTTCCATCTGGAGCCAATGCTCTCTCAGATGTGCTGCTCAGGTATAATCAATTTTCTTCCTTGCCTCTTAACTTGTATATTATAAATGGAACAGTTCAACCATTAGCCAGGTTGATAAGGGCATCGCATGTGTTTTGATTTAGGTCGTTGAGCTCTGCAGTCTTGACTCTTATCAATACTACAAACTTCAAAGAACATTTGTTTATCTCTGCTTGCTTTATTTAGACAATTGTTGTCTCTAGTTGAAATTATCTTCGTAACGTGTAACTCTTAAATTTTCTTACAGCACACCTGTATTCACTGGTGATGAGGGTGCAAGTGGGTATGTTTCTGCGGCAGCTGCTGCGGCTGCAGCAGGTGGGGACTTTGACTTTGGTGTAGATCCAAATATCGATCCAGAGCTAGCTCTTGCCCTTCGGGTCTCCATGGAAGAGGAGAGAGCAAGGCAAGAGGCTGCTGCGAAGAAGGCAGCCGATGAGGCAGGTCAGAAAGACAAAGACGGGGATACAGCTTCTGGCTCACAGGAGACGGCTGCTAGGACAACTGAGAAGAGCGCTGAACCAATGGTTAGTAGTTATGTTTCTGTGTTGAGTATAGCATTCTTATATAGCCACAGACGGAGATTGTTTATCATAGAGTTTTCTTACGATGAGAAACTATGTGGCAGGATGAGGACAACGCGTTGCTAGATCAGGCAATTGCTATGTCCGTGAGTGATGTAAACATGTCAGAAGCGGCGGATGAGGACCAGGATTTGGCTTTAGGTGAGTAGAAGTGTGTGGTAAAAGCATATTTGTGCAAAATCAGCCTTTGCTTGTAATTGGAACTGTGAGAAAATAAATCTGAAAACTTTGGATATTTTGATGAGAGAAAGACCCCTTATATTTGTCTTGATCCATGTGCAGCTCTGCAGATGTCAATGAGTGGGGAAGAGTCGAGTGAAGCTACAGGTGCTGGAAACCTCTTGGGAGATCAAGCTTTCATATCATCGGTTCTGTCATCGGTAAGCGCTTTTACGATGCAAAAGGACAGAGAAAAAGTAGCTAGTGTTAGTAAGTATTGTGGTCCTAACTGTTTGTTGTACACAACGCAGCTTCCGGGAGTGGATCCAAATGATCCAGCGGTGAAAGCGCTGCTAGCATCTCTGCCAGACGAATCAAAGGTGCGTCTTCATCATTGGTTGCTATATCTTGTGACATTTGAAAAAGAAAGATTCTGATGATGTGTTATGTTAAAATTGCTAGCAGCGTAACGAGGAGGATGAGAGTAGTAGCAAAGGGGAGGATGAGAAGAAGTGAAGAAGGAGACGGACGTATCAGTATGATGATGGGCTCTCAATAAAGTTGTTGTTGCCTCTTTGGGGTTTGATAGAGAGAGATCATATAGAACTGATGAAGAACTCTTTTTAGTAATCTCTGCCTTATGATAATGTGAAGACCTTCGTCTCTCTTGGATTTCTTTCTTTTAAAATGGTGTTATTATTGTTGTACGAGTCATCGCAACCAGCTTCCTTCTTACTTTCATTGGGCTTTGGGTCAGTGGGCACTTAGTAAAAGCCTATTAATACCGATTTTGATAACTCATTCTAAAACGCATCCCAAGTCCAACAGACGAGATGCGGAAACTTGAAAGCTTTAACCCACTAATCCAGTAGATATTTCAACTACACAATTTTTGAATTTTCTTTTGTTATGCTAACCAAAATTAAAATTCATGATTGATCTAAATTACATTATGTAGTATACTTATTGTACCATTTTTATCCTAGACTAAGCTACACAAATGAAATTGTTAAACTTTTGTAAGACTTTTTAAAAATTTTGGCAAACTTGGTCACAAATTTTAACTCTTCCCTTTAAGAGCAGTAAGATAGGGAAAGACAAAAAGACTCGCAGCAACTATATATAACATTTAAAAAAAAAAAGAGCAAGAAATAGAAATCTAATAGAAGCTTCTATTGCATCTACCTAACACCTTTGAAAAAGTCGATTTTAGAAAAAAAGAAGAAACTAAAAAATAAAATAAATAAAGCTTTGTTTTTTTATAAAAGAGGGAGAGGCAGGTGCGTCTGTCTTCTTCACTTGTGTGGTCATCTTTTGTCCTTTTCCCCTTTTTCCTTATCCTCAGTTCTCACCACTCCTCTCTCCCATCTCTTTCATTTCCAAAATAATCCTATCAAGCGTTAATTCATATTCCTAACGTCAAAATGTAACCAATTAACTAATTACCACAAAATACATCGACATAGAAAAAGAATACCAAAAAAAAACAACCATTTGAATTTTAGTTATACAAGAGTCGATTTCGGATTTCAGGCTTAAAAGCACTCATGCAAATGATAACATCACAAACAAGTAATTTCAATATATATAATTAACATTTAACTAATTACCACAAAATACATCGACATAGAAAAAAAAATACCAAACAAATGTATTCATTTTCTTCAGATTGATATATCTAATGCTTAAAAGCACTCATGCAATAATTTGGAAAAAGAGATCGATTGGCTGAGATCATACGTATCGATACGTATAAAGAGTTGCAACCAATTGGTCAATTTAAACACAGCATTTCTATTTGTGTGTGTTTCAATGGATCCGGTGCCCGTACAACTTTATCACCAACATATTAATTAACTTCAGATTGCATTGATCTCTAAATCCCCGTTTTTAATTCCCTGGCAAATTATAGTTATATGTAATGTCACCAACTTATCACGTAATGAATAGTATATGCCATAGGGATGGGTACCGGTTATGGAAAACAGGGAGTAACTAATTATTTTTGGGATTTGAGATGAGATAGTAAGCATAGGCCATAGGGATGGGTACCGGTTTAATACGCAATCTTACGATACAACAATGTTTTACTTTACGAATCACTCTTTCTAATATTTCAAGCATGTGGCTACATTCAATGAAACTTCTATATATATCTTTTTTTTAATATATATGTATGCATGTATGTATGGTATGTAATGTAAGTGGACAAAAGGATGAGAGGAAAGGTTGGTATATAGGTTGGTAGGGAGATGGGTAGTGAGAAATAAATAGAGTTTGGTAGAAGAAAGGGTCCATTGGTTGTTGCTTCCTTCCTTTATGGTTTTTTATTTTTCTTTTTCCATTTATATATAAATCTCTAACACATTCATTATTTTTGTTTTCAACTGATATATCTACCCGTGCCAAATTAACTACAAACCTCACTCTCCACTTGTCACCACCATTTGTTTTCTTTTCATATTCTTCCTTGTTATTAGAGAGAGAGCTTAACAATCTATTTTTAATCTAAGTATTATGTGATGAAGAAGCTATATCCTAATAACACCTTTTCTCCTTATTTGGCTTATGTCCAACATTGGATAATGAGTCTTTTTAAGGCAACCAGCCTCTTACTACATAATATTACCTTCATGAAGTAGATATCGATCTACATAATATTGTTTTGCAGTGAAGTTTCTTTTTTTTTTTTTTTGTAAAAATTTTGTTGACGAAGAAAGAAACGTTTGATATAGAGTTTAAAATTCAACAGTAAAAAATGGTCCAATACAAAATATCTCTAGGCAAAAAAAGGTTTGTACAGTTACGCCTAAACATGACATTTAATATTTCATTTCCAAGCTTCTAAAACCCAAAAGAGAAGCGGTCTCTTTCTTGGCCAACCCTAAAAAATCAAACCCGTTGCCCATGTCACCCGCGTTGCCACTGCCGCTGCTACCTCCGGCTACATCGCATCTCATCCTTCCACACATGCACTCCATGCCGTTTATCATCCCTAAGCTGCACTTGAAACAACAACGCGGCGTTTCTGCGCCTTGACGACGATCTGCAGCATCGGGAAGACTGATTCTGAGCTCAAGATTCAAATCTGGCAACTTCTCTTCCATTGGCCCCTCCTCGACCTTTTCTTCTTTGAACGTAAGCATTGAGATGTTCTCTGGTTTTCCCGGAAAACTTATGCTTTCTTGGAAAGCTTCGAGCTTCGGAGCAGAAGAGGAAGAAGTAAAGGAGATATTGATGGTGTTGTTACTCGTAATTGGTTCAAGTTGTGTAGGTTTAGAATCCTGAGAAGCTGATGATTCTTGGATTGCTCTGTGAGTCGTTGGATCAATCCCTCTGTTTATCAGCTTTCTTCGAATATGTGTGTTCCAATAGTTCTTTATCTCGTTATCTGTTCTCCCGGGTAATCTCCCGGCAATAAGCGACCATCTATATTATATCACCAAGTTAAAAATAATGAATATATATATATATATATATATATAGACATCGTCAAAATTAATTCCTATCTTTATTTTTTGCATGGATTATATATAAAAAAAAAAGTATAAAGGGAATAATTAGGTACTCACTTGTTACCAAGAAGGCTATGGAGCTTGATGATGAGCTCGTCCTCTTCCTCGGTGAAGTTTCCGCGCTTAAGGTCAGGCCGGAGATAGTTGATCCACCGGAGACGGCAACTTTTGCCACAGCGGAGAAGGCCGGCGGCTTTAGGGAGAGAACGCCAGCAGCCTTCGCCATGAGCTTTAATGTATGCTATGAGCCTCTCGTCCTCTTCTTTGGTCCATGCTCCTTTGTTTGTGTGAGCTTTCTCACAACATGGTGACCTTCCCATCCTTCTTCTTGTTTGTTTGTTTTCTTTCTGTTTTTGCTGCTTGAGATCTTATTTCTTGATGTCTTGATATCAAATCTGATATATATAAAGAGGCACGAATCGATCAAGTGTGTTCTTGTTATTTTATATATGTTGGTGGATTGGCTTTTAGCAAGGGTTTTGGCTAAAAGGGTATAAAGGGATTAAGTTGTTTTTTTTTGTGTAGTGGAAGAGGATTGAAACATTTGGTGGGGCACTTGGATTTTGGGTTTGGTTGAAGGTTCAAAGCTTTGGTGTATAGTTTATATAGGGCTTTGACTTAAATTATGCTAGAGAGAGTTATATATATATATATATATTTATAATTGCTTCTAGATGATAGGGAGGAGAGAGACAAGAGAGAGAGAGAGAAGAGAGAGAGAGAGGGAGAGACAAGAGAGTTGAACTTATAATTGCTTCTAGATGTGAGTTGGTGGGATGGATTTGAATGAGTAGTGTATGGTGGCCTTTCGTTTTGGTACAATGAGTGAGAAGCTTGACATATATGGCATCATGGTCTTTTGGGACGTTTCTTAATTAAACATGACGATATTTTATTAGTATTTTATTCTCCAAATTTCATCTTATTTTTGTACATAATCGCTCTACTCAGAATGATTGGGCAATTTTGATTTTTCTTCGCTTTTTCCTGTTAAACCATTTTCATATGCCCATAATACACGCCATGTTTTTCAAGATCTTAATCGTTATTTCTACTACAATTTTTTGCATATTCAAGTTTGTAAGAATAATTATTACACATAGAAAAACAAAAATTCAGTGAACTGAAAGTTTGACACTAGGTTTTACCGCTAGGTAAGAAAGGGGATTCTTATAGCAATAATGAAGAGGAGGGATAATTAAGTTGTGGAGGTAGGTGGTAAAGTTAATGAGTAATTTTGTACAAGTGCAGGTCAACTATAGGCTTTGTGGTTTGTACTGGTCAACAGTTTCTTATTAAGTGTATATACTGCATTAGGTTAATTCTTAATTTTTTGTATACATAGATCTTAACCCTAATACAGTCACTCGCTAAATCAAATGACTAATTATATATGCGTAGGCAGGGACGGGTATAATAAGCTCACAAAAATATATGTACTATATAGATATACATTTTCTCAAATGACAAGCACTTCGTTTAAAATATCTGTGATAATGTGTCATGCTTCTTTTATATGTCAGTATATAAAAACAATACAACAAGAACCACCAAAAGATCGTACATATACACAAATTATAATCAAATCTGAATAAAGAATGTGCCTTCCGGAGCCTTGACTTACCTCTAACCAACTTCTTATTGTTTTTTTTTTTTTTTTAATTAGAGACTTGAAAACCAAGACTTCTCACCCAAATATTATAGGGATAGTTTTAATTAACCTTTCACTGACGGAATATAATATTATAACACTAATCGTGTATATCACATATCCTTTTTTTTGTAGAATGCGATAAGTTGCTAACACTGATCGTTTCCATCGTATATTAGTTAACATATGCTGTGATCATGTAAGAAAAATAGTTCAACGATGGAAAGCGTAACAGAAGTTCATAGAATAATAAATTTGTTATCTTGTGTGTATGTGTATGCCGTATGCGTACCCATATGTTAACCAAAAAATTGTGAATCTTGGTAAGTTAGGTGGAAAATTTGAGAAGAGTTGAAAAATAAATGGTTTATTCAAAAAGATGGAAAAAACGAAAAAGCGAGAGTTGTTGAATTTCAGTTTCTTTTAAAAATCTATTGGTATACAATCACTCACCCTCATGCATGATAATGGTGCTATTCTAGAAGGTTAGGTTCTCAGCGAAAGCCCACGATTCTTCAGATCAGCAACAAAAGTTACTAACATTTATATTTGAATCAAATCAAACCCCAAATCACTTTTAAACACTCACCAAATATCCTTATTAATTGGATTCTTGGTCTATTTTCTTTACAATTTCGTAAAGATGACTAACTATAGTATTGTTTTACGAAAATCCTATTGAATCAACACTCCTTTATGCCAAGAAAAAAAAAACATATATACATGCGAAGAGCGTTTTAAGCATCATGTTAATAGTTGTTCTGATGAATTATTCTTTCTATATACTGTACGTTTTTGTGTGTAATAGAATAACGTTTGTTATTAGTACCAATGGGATTCTAAATGACGTGGATGAAATAGCGATGTGTGATGATAAAACGATAGTAACATTTTTGTCAAATATAATGTAGATGCCCTACAACAATAATATAGTACTAATTAATTTGTCATTTTCTTGGTGTAAATGATAATTTTAAGAGTTGGATAATTATATACTAATTAGGTCCGTATGCGGTTGGGGACGTGGGATTTGGTTCACCTTCCACTTTTTATTTTTAGTTGTTTAAATAAATACGTATTCATTTGTTTGATATTTTATTTATAAGCTTGAGTATACAGTTAGGTCCAAGTACTGAAGGTAAAGATATATTGGATCTCTGATCGTGAGCGAGCAAATCTAACACTCCGGATTTCTTCCTTTGTATGGAAACTCGGAACCGCAACTGCACCATTTTAATACCAACATATGTATATATAAAAGTTAAACATAGTCAAATAAGACCAATCAACATAAAAAAAAAATCTTTTTAATATTTTATATATAAGTGTAAAATGGGCCATTACTAAATGGCTCAAGGAAAAAACCCAAAAATGATAGAAAGTTAGAAACCATGTCTCACTGAATAAAATAAGTTGTGAGAAGGTAGTAGAGTCAAAAGAGAAAGTGAAGCTCTATAAAGTGTAATGGGCTTTAAGCCCGTGCATATCGGCAGATCTCTATAACTGATGGACGGCCCAGATGAATAAAAGAGAACAAATAATAATATGGAAAAAGCAAAACGCCGAGCAGACCAAAGTAAAAACGATATCGTATGGAGCTTTAATGGAGCAAACGAATCACACGTAGCGGATGGATCCCCGTGTCCAGTTCTTGTCCCAAAAGCCCGAAGGAGCAGGGGAAACGGTATCGTATTCGCTTCATTCTATATTCTGTACAAAAGCCCTTTTCTCCTCCCTTTTGTTTCATTCCCCCACTCGATTTAGGGTTTTCTTCTAATCCGGTGTGTAAAATTGAAGATCCTTCTTCTCTTCCTTGCTTCCCCCTCTCGATTCCGATCTCATCATCCCTTTTTGATTTCGAAAAATCGTTGATCAGCGTCACGGCTTCTCTATAGCTCCTCCGATCGGCTGGCAAATTAGGGTTTCGTGCGAGCTTAATTCGATCGTTGGACCTGATATGCGAGCGAGTGTCCGATCAGAATCTCTCTGATCGAGAGAGAGCAAATCCCACACTCGGGGTTTCTTCCTTTGTATGGAAACTCGGAGCCGCAAGCGGGCGGAGGCGACCTCAACTGCCCCATCTTCTTCTTCTTCTTCACCTCCTCCTCCCTCAGGCCCCACCACCCGCAGCAAACGCGCTCGTCTTTCCTCTTCCTCTTCCTCCTCTGTTGCCGCTACCACCACTGCACCTTCCTCTTCCACCCGCTCTCGCTCTTCTCGCTCCGCCGCCGCCGCTGCTACTCCCATGGACACCTCCACCGAGTCTTCTGGATTTCGCCGAGGCGGACGAGGTAACAGGGGTAACGACAACAGTAATTCTGACAAGGGCAAGGAGAAGGAGCACGACGTTAGGATTAGGGATAGAGAAAGAGAAAGAGACCGAGCCAGAGAACAACTCAACATGGATGCTGCCGCTGCTGCTGCCGCCGCTGACGACGACGACGACAATGACAGCGAGGATGGCAACGGGGGTTTCATGCATCCCAACATGAGCTCCGCCAGCAGTGCTTTACAAGGTTTGCTGAGGAAGCTTGGAGCTGGCCTCGATGACTTGCTTCCTTCCTCTGGTATCGGCTCTGCTTCTTCTTCCCACTTAAATGGGAGGATGAAGAAGATACTCTCTGGCTTGCGCTCCGAAGGAGAAGAGGGAAAGCAGGTCGAGGCTTTAACCCAGCTATGCGAGATGCTATCCATTGGGACTGAAGACTCATTAAGCACCTTCTCTGTTGATTCCTTCGTCCCTGTTCTCGTTGGTCTACTAAACCATGAAAGCAATCCCGACATAATGCTTCTTGCGGCCAGGGCTCTTACCCATCTATGTGATGTTTTGCCGTCTTCTTGTGCCGCCGTTGTACATTACGGCGCTGTTTCATGCTTTGTCGCCAGATTGCTAACCATCGAGTACATGGACTTGGCCGAGCAGGTTGGCTATCCTATCAAAACTTTGAGATTTTGTTGATTTTTATTTAATTCTAAATTCTGGTGTTTTAATTTGCTCAAGGATCAAGCTTGAAATTTGATTTGTATGCTTAATGTGTTTTACAACAGTCTCTGCAAGCTCTCAAAAAGATATCTCAGGAGCACCCAACTGCCTGTTTGCGAGCTGGCGCTCTGATGGCAGTGCTCTCATATCTTGATTTCTTCTCCACTGGAGTCCAGGTGTGTTATGTTTGTAACTTTTTCATTTATGCTTTACTTACACCGTTCACGTGTATCTAATGCATCTGTTGCTTCGCTTCTTGTAGCGTGTAGCACTATCTACTGCTGCAAATATGTGCAAGAAATTACCTTCTGATGCATCTGATTATGTTATGGAAGCTGTACCATTACTGACAAACCTACTTCAGTATCATGATTCGAAGGTAACTATCCTTCTTTTTGTTGTGATATGGTACTATCTTGTTCCGCTCTTGCCTCAGTTTCCTCCATAATTTTTTTCGTATGGTGGCAGGTTTTGGAATATGCTTCTATATGTCTGACTCGGATTGCTGAAGCATTTGCTTCGCACCCTGAGAAATTGGATGAATTATGCAACCATGGCCTTGTGACTCAAGCTGCGTCTCTTATTTCCACTACCAACTCAGGAGGTGGGCAAGCATCTCTGGGCGTTTCAACATACACGGTATGTGTAAATTCTTTTGTGCTTTGTGTATTTATCTTTATTCACAAGATGACATTTTCACCATATTGTGCGCAGGGGTTAATCCGATTACTTTCCACCTGTGCGAGCGGCTCACCTCTTGGATTCAGGACATTGCTTCTTCTCGGCATTAGTAGCATTCTTAAGGATATTCTGTCGGGTCCTGGTGTCTCTGCTAATGCATCTGTATCTCCAGCACTGAGCAGGCCCGCAGATCAGGTATTGATTTTACTTGTTGATATCATAATTGTTTTTTGTTCACTACCTGATTAAAAAATACTAGCTTTTGTATGAATGGTATACAGTGAAATGGTTAGGGATCGATCACTTGGAGCTGGCATAGATTCTCTATTTCAGCTTTAGTTTCCTCATTTTTATTTGTTTGCCGTATTTTGCGTAGGTGTTTGTATAGCGGATAGATCATGATCTATGTTAAAAAGGTCTTTTGAGCTTTATTTATTTTGGAGGTCTTGTGTTAGAGGTGGTATAGAGAGTTAGAGGTTCATCAATGTGCTTTATCTGGTTTATTTGTTGTGTAGCCCTTGGTTCGCTAATTCTTGAATTTATTCTTGTTTTCAGAAATGTTTTGAATTATTACTTTTGTTTTGTATCTTAGATCTTTGAGATAGTCAACCTAGCGAATGAGCTCCTCCCTCCATTGCCAGAAGGAGTTATCTCCCTTCCTACTAGCACAAACACTTTGGTGAAAGGTTCAGGCCAAAAGAAATCTTCTCCAAGTACTTCAGGAAAACAAGACGATTCACCAAAAGTTTCACCTAGAGAAAAATTACTTGCTGATCAACCTGAACTTCTGCAGAAATTTGGACTGGATCTTCTTCCAGTTTTAGTGCAGGTAATTTTTTGCTGCATTTGCTACAAACAATGTTGATACCACCTGCTGTACGTCTAACTATCCTTGCTTTCTTTCCAACAGATTTATGGTTCTAGTGTCAATGGTACTATTCGCCATAAATGTCTGTCAGTTATCGGAAAGTTGATGTATTTCAGCACTTCAGAAATGATTCAATCTCTAATTGGTGACACAAATATATCGAGGTATGCTGTTTATGATTAAAATTATGTTTTTCATGGCAGTGGGTGCAATGCAACTTCTTACGTTTATTTTTTTGCTATGTAGCTTCTTGGCTGGTGTATTGGCATGGAAAGATCCACAAGTCTTGGTTCCTGCTCTACAAGTTGCAGAAATTCTGATGGAAAAGCTTCCTGAAACATTCTCGAAAGTGTTTGTGAGGGAAGGGGTGGTTCATGCTGTAGATCAACTTGTCTTGGTTGGTAAACCTATTTCTCATGCTTCACCTACTGATAAGGAAAATGACTGTGTGCCAGGATCTGCACGATCTAGGCGATATAGACGGCGAAGTAGTAATGCCAGTTCTGATGGAAATCAGTCAGAAGAGCTTAAGAATTCTGCGTCGGTTAACGTAGGTGCAAACCATAATTCCCTAGATTCTCCTACCTCTAGCTTCTTGCTAAAGGAAACAGTTAGCTCCTGTGCCAAAGCATTCAAAGACAAGTACTTCCCGTCTGATGGCGGGGATCTCGATGTTGGAGTTACAGATGATCTCTTACATCTAAAGAATCTTTGCACGAAGCTAACTGCTAGTATAGATGAGCATAAAGTGAAAGGAAAGGGAAAATCCAAAGCCTCTGGGCCATGCCTTGGCGATTTTTCTGCTAGCAAGGAAGAATACTTGATTGGTGTCATTTCTGAGATACTTGGCGAGCTTAGCAAAGGGGATGGAGTCTCAACTTTTGAGTTTATTGGCAGTGGTGTGGTTGCAGCTTTGCTTGACTATTTCTCTTGTGGGTACTTTTCCAAAGAGAAGATCTCCGAGGTTAATTTGCCCAAACTTCGCCAAGATGGGCTCAGAAGATTCAAAGCTTTTCTAGAAGTCGCACTTCCGTCTGATGGTAATGAGGGAAAGATCCCTCCTATGACAGTTTTGATTCAGAAACTTCAAGATGCTTTATCTTCACTGGAACGCTTTCCCGTCGTCCTTAGTCATCCCTCAAGGTCATTAGGTGGAAGTGCTCGTCTCTCATCTGGATTGAGTGCTTTGGCACATCCTTTAAAGTTGCGATTATGCCGTGCACCTGGAGAGAAGACACTACGTGATTACTCCTCCAATATTGTTCTTATAGATCCACTGGCAAGCATTGCAGCGGTAGAAGAATTTCTTTGGCCCCGAGTTCAACGGAGTGAATCTGGTATGAAGCATGCAGCGCCTGCTGGAAATACAGAGCCAGGCACGTTACCTAGCGGTGCTGGTGTTTCATCACCATCCTCGTCAACTCCGGCTTCCACCACACGTCGTCATTCTTCTAGATCTAGATCAGCAATTAACATAGGTGATACCTCAAAGAAAGAAGCTGTGCATGAGAAAGGTACCAGCTCATCTAAAGGAAAAGGTAAAGGCGTTATGAAGCCCGTTCCAGCTGATAAGGGGCCTCAAACAAGGAGCAGTGCTCAAAGAAGAGCTGTCCTTGACAAAGATACACATATGAAACCAGCTAGCGGAGACTCCAGCTCCGAGGTATGTTATTGTACAAAGTTTTGGATTACATGGTTGTTTAATTGTGTTGCATCATATGATATTTGTGGCGTGATCTGCTAATGCACCACTATCTTACCTTTATGCCTTGCAGGATGAGGAATTGGAAATAGCCCCTGTCGACATTGATGATGCCTTGGTGATTGAAGAGGATGACATGTCTGATGATGAAGATGATGATAATGACGATGTAAGTATTCCTTCATATTTGTTTTTTAACCAGTATGTACATTACACTCCGTAGTTATTTCTCTTGCTAACAACATGAAAGATGCTACATTGCCAATAACGCTTGATAGCTTCCAAAATTTTGGATTAGTTTGCCATGCTGAGACGAACTCATATTGAACATTTCCTTTTAGAATTGACAAAAATAATTACTAACTTCATACCACTTCTCTTATTTATCTGGCTGCTATCGGTCTTAATTTCTACAATAACATTACAATCATATCTATACATTCGTTTCCAGGTGTTGGATGACAGTCTTCCCATGTGCACGCCTGATAAAGTGCATGATGTAAAATTGGGGGACGCAGTGGATGATGACGGTGGTGCTGGTCTGGCCTCTAGCGGGCGACAGATGAATCCAGCTTCAGGTGGCACTAGTGGAGCAGCAGCAGCGAGGGGATCTGATTCTATTGATGCTGGCATTGGGAATTCTTACGGTTCTAGGGGTGCACTCTCCTTTGCTGCTGCGGCAATGGCTGGGCTTGGAGCTGCCAGTGGTAGAGGTATCAGGGGAAGTAGAGACCTGCATGGGCGTACCCTATATCGAAGTTCCGACGAGCCCTCTAAGTTATTATTTACTGCAGGAGGAAAGCAACTTAGTAGGCATTTGACGATATATCAGGCTGTGCAGCGACAACTTATGCTAGATGAAGACGATGATGAAAGGTTCGGTGGCAGCGATTTCATGTCAAGTGATGGAAGCAGATTCAATGATATTTACACCATCATGTACCAGAGGCCGGAGAGTCAAGCGAATAGGTTGTCTGTTGGTGCAGCAAGTTCTACCACACTATCAAAATCCACTAAATCTGCTACTGCCAATTCTAGCGTAGAATCTCAGTCATATAAGGCATCTCTTTTGGATAGTATCTTACAAGGGGAGCTTCCGTGCGATCTTGAGAAGTCAAATTCTACTTATAATGTTCTGGCGCTGTTGCGTGTATTAGAGGGGTTAAATCAGCTTGGCCCTCGGTTGAGAGCCCAAACTGTTTCTGATCGTTTCGCAGAGGGTAAAATTACAAGTCTAGATGATCTGAAGACAACTGCTGCTGCTAAGATTTCTCATGAAGAATTCATCAATAGCAAACTTACACCCAAATTAGCTCGACAGATCCAGGATGCGCTTGCTTTGTGCAGTGGTAGTCTTCCCTCTTGGTGCTACCAGTTGACTAGAGCATGCCCGTTTTTGTTTCCGTTTCAGACCCGGAGACAGTATTTCTATTCAACTGCTTTTGGGTTGTCCCGCGCATTGAACCGCTTGCAGCAGCAGCAAGGTGCTGACGGCAGTGGGTCTACAAATGAACGAGAGATGAGAATAGGGAGGTTGCAGCGCCAGAAAGTCCGTGTATCCCGAAATAGAATATTAGATTCTGCTGCGAAAGTTATGGAGATGTATTCTAGCCAAAAAGCTGTGCTTGAAGTAGAATATTTTGGTGAAGTTGGTACTGGTCTAGGCCCTACACTTGAGTTTTACACACTCCTAAGCCATGATCTACAAAAGGTTGCGCTTGGGATGTGGAGATCAAATTCTGGTGACATGGTATCTATGCAAATTGATAGAGGTGAGATTGAAGACGGGAAATCATCCGCAGCTAGGGACAGAGATATAGTTCAGGCACCGCTTGGGTTGTTTCCTCGACCTTGGCCCTCTACAGCTGACGTATCTGAAGGTAGTCGGTTTCATAAAGTCATTGAATATTTCCGGCTTTTAGGGCGTGTGATGGCAAAAGCACTTCAAGATGGACGGCTACTGGACGTCCCATTGAGTACAGCGTTTTATAAGCTTATTCTTGGTCAAGTGAGTTTTTTTAACTTGGTTTGTTTAGTTGAGATTGAAATAGTTGGTTTTCATTGTTGTTTTATTTATTTATTTCCCCCTCTTATTATTTTTCTCGCTTAAGCAGGAGCTTGATTTGCATGATATCATATTATTTGATACCGAGCTTGGCAAGACTTTGCAAGAGTTTCGTGTTCTTGTTGGCCGCAAGCACTATCTGGAGGCAGTAGGCGGTGACAATTGCAGCGCTGGTTCTGATTTATGTTTACGTGGATCCCGTATAGAAGATCTCTGCTTGGACTTCACGCTTCCTGGCTATCCTGAATACATTCTGAGACCAGGAGATGAAATTGTACCGTCTTATAGCCTACAACCCCACGTCTTACTTTTCTTTTAGTCCCTGTCCATGATTGCTGATGCCGTGCTCTTCTGTTACAGGTTGATATGAATAGTCTTGAAGAGTATATATCCCTTGTCGTTGATGCTACTGTCAAGAGAGGAGTTACCCGGCAGATTGAAGCCTTTAGATCTGGATTCAATCAGGTTAGCAGTTTCGCAGACTCTGCTGTCTCTCTCTCTCCCTCTCTCTCTCTTCATGTTGCCTGTGGCTTCTAAATAATACCGAAAGTGTGGTTTCTGTTGATTAGAGACTTCTTCTGTTTTTGTTTTAGGCTGAGCTCAAATTTTTGCCTGCATTTTTTATCTTTACAAAACGTCTTTGTTAATTCACATAATTCTCAGGTGTTTGACGTAACATCTCTACAAATATTCACCCCTTCCGAGCTGGACTATTTGCTGTGTGGTCGTAGAGAGTTGTGGGAGGTGATTTTTCTACCTTTTTAGTTTTCCACACCCAGGAGACTTGAATCCCTTACATAGAATTTCATTTCTGAAACCTTTTATTTTTGCAGGCGGAGACTCTTGCTGAACATATCAAGTTTGATCACGGTTATACTGCTAAAAGTCCGGCAATCATTAATGTATGTCAATTTATCCGTTTATATTGAGCAATTAGAAACCATTTCGGTTTACAATCAGCTTTTGCTACTGCACTGGCGATTTTTTTCTGAGTCTTATTTTCACCCTCACTGTAGTTACTGGAGATCATGGGAGAACTTACAGCGGATCAGCAGAGGGCTTTCTGCCAATTTGTAACTGGAGCTCCTAGGCTTCCTCCTGGTGGGCTAGCTGTTTTGAATCCAAAGCTGACGATTGTGAGAAAGGTAAAAAATCTTTACTTAATATCTATCTATGCGTGGTCTATGGGCTTTTGGTCTTATTTTCCAAGATCAGACACGCATTGTGGTGTTTTATCAGATATAATATTGGCTCTTTGATTTCGTGAAGCTTTTCTGTAATGGTTCTCAATGGGCTTCTAAAATATTGTTGTCTGCAGCATTCATCAACCTCAAGTGCGGCAGCGAACGGAACAGGGGCTTCGGAGACGGCAGACGATGATCTTCCCAGCGTAATGACTTGCGCCAACTATCTTAAGCTCCCTCCTTATTCGACAAAGGTGAGTCATGTCACTTGTTGTCTTTGAGTCCATCATGTGTTCCGTGAAGTTGTTGTTTGTAAGCCTGAGGACTTGTTGTACCTGAAACAGGAAATCATGTACAAGAAACTGCTCTACGCCATCAACGAAGGGCAAGGATCGTTCGACCTGTCATAAGCAGAGGCTCCAACTCTCGCTCTCTCCTCTCTCTCTCTCTCTTTGTACATTTACATCGGAAGACGCTGATTTTGATTTTGCTTTTCGGGTTTGAATGATCTGACAAAAGCCGAAGATGCCCCGGGAGACTTGTAATGAGGATATAGAGAATGTGTTGTCTGAAACCTTTGTGGATGTTTTGGTGCATTCCTCTTTGTCTCTTGCAGAAAGAAAAGCTATTTATTGTGTTGTAGATAAAGAAAGATGATAGGCTTATCTTCCCCTTTTAGATTTCATTTGGTCAGTCAAAAACCATGGTAACTTTAAGTTGGATTACCAGCAAAAACTAGAATATGGACGGCACTTTTATTAAACCATTGAGTTATAAAGGTTAGCTTCAATATTTTTCCTTGTGCCTCCTCCCTCGTATGATTTCTCTCCCATCGTAAGTGAGATTTTCGCTACCATTAACAAAAACAACAGTTGTAGTAGATGATATATTTTTTTAGACTATCGCAATATATATTTTGCGTGTCGCAATATCAGATCCAATAAATCATGAAATCCTTTCATACTCGTACAGTTGCTCTGCCTTGGTAATGTTGAATATCTTACTTTTTTGCTGAAAAAGGGGAGTTGATAGGGAACAAGATATGAGATACTGTATCTACAGTTTTGTTTCTTTTGATATACAGATATTTCGGCAAACAGATATTTCTCAAGATTAGACTTTGGAACAACAACAATTACAGAAAGAAGAAGAAAAGGGAATATTACAATCATAAGTGTGTGATGGGTACAGAGAGCAAGTCACTAAAACCAAAACAAGAAACCTACCACATGGTAATATACAGACAAGAAACAACACACTGATTATTATTAATAATCCATAACAAAATGAAACGGCGGTCCATAACAAATCACATGACCACACAAGCCGCTGGGTTCTCATCACTAAAAGCAGTAGTGTAGCGGACCTCGGTGGAGCTAGCACGAGCCAGCTGCGACACTCCAGGGTCATCCGCTCTTCGCACATACCCGGCCGGTGCCTTCTTGTCGTAGACTCCGGCGGCGTAAGGATGAGCCACCACGTCGTAGGGCACATACGGCCAGAGCTCGACTTTCTTGCCGGTCCTGTGAGCCATCCGAGCCACCACCTTGTTGGGATCGACGTAGCCGACCACAGTGACTTTATGGGCTTTGGGCTCCAGTGACACGGACGACACACCCTTCATTCCTTCCACCGACCGCCGCACTTTCCGCTCGCAGCCTTCGCAGTCCATCTTCACTTTGATCTCCACCGTCTATTCTTATCATCAATTCGCCAAACGACAAAATACAAAAAAAAATGTTAATGTCCCTGAGATAATCATCACGACTAAATTGCATTCACGTGATTTCCCCGATATTACGATTAATTGTTTTTTTTTCCCTTGAGAAAAATAATAGTAATTAATTACAGATACCGACAGGGGAATACTAATCCCGGTGTAAATCTAGCAGATGGCTGCCACTGGTTTTTTCAGATTGAAACGAATCTATTTGGTCGGCGTTAGGAACATTAACTGAAACAAAAAAAAACAGCTTCAATCCTATTGATTTCTTATATCCCCCCCGTGATTCTGTAAATTAGATTTATAAAATGAAAGAAAAAAGGAAGAACATCTGTCTAAATGTTTTAAGTAAGAGGTAAGAATCCCAACAATAATAGAAAAAAAAGCATAAGTTATGTTATGTAACTAATTCACAAGATCTACAAAGTAAGCAGTCACATCTCACTCAAAGCTCATGGAATCTAGTTTCTACACAACAAGAGTCGTCACTTTCCAACGAATCTTCTTTTTGCTTTTCCAAACCAAGATCTAAAAATTCTCAGCTAAATTAAATCTGCACAAGATTGTCAGAACGAGAAAAAAAAGAAAGGTGGGGGTTACCTGCAACTGTCTGCGCTTTTTAATCTTGTGTCCATGAGAGCAATCAAACATTTCCGAGACATGATCAAGAACACCCATATTCTTCTCTCCAGAAAATATAGAAACACCTAAGAGATATCGAAGAATCAGAAAGGAAACTTGGGGGAGAAGGAGAGAGAGAGAGTACACCGCACAGTGAAACCTGTTATGAGGGGGACAATGGGAAAGTGGATGGATGATGTAAAAGAAGTAAATATTGAAACGAAATGGGGTGAAAGCATATAAAGACTTCAAAATAATAATATTCAATTTCAAAGTTAAATGAACGATGATGGGTCACCTTTCTCTCCTGGTCCCACCATCTTCCGACTCTTCTCTTCACTAATAAGTATCTTCGTCATTTTTTTTTTTCTACAGATGTTTTCAGTTTCGTATTTTTCCTTTTTCGGCTTGGCTTTAAATTAGATTAATTATTGAATTTTTTATTAATTAAAGAAAAAAAAATATAGACCTCATACTGGGACAAGACCCGTGCGTTAGATTCATTAGATTTACTGCTGCTTTTTTTACTTATAAATAATTGTTTTTTTTAAATGATAAAGGTAATTTGCGCTGTATGGGGAAACAGAGTTTTATTGTTTTTGGATAATCGATGACTCGCAAGTACCACCGACGTGCCGCCCTTGACCAGTCTTTGTTTCTTGGTCTCACTCAAATCTTGGGCCTCTAATGGACCATTATGAGACCCACTTTATTTTTAATACAATTTTGGCAATATTAAGACAATAAAATATTCAACTATTTAGTTCTTATTATTGTCGGTGATTTTGAATTTGGATATGCAGAATACGAAGTCTATTTGAACCTGGACCCATCAAATATCAAAAGTTACATCATTTGAACGTGAAGTTCCAATTTGGATTGTATTAGTATTGTTGCTCGGAAGTCAAAATTGATCAAATGTGTGTTAACTTATTGAAAGAAAAAAAAAAACATCGATTTGGGTAAATGTTGAATAACAAGTAAAATTTCAGCAGCGTGAAAAGGGGCGAAGAAACTAATCCAGTTTTGGGTCTGCTGATGTAATCTGTGAAACAAAAAGAAATTTGGGGGTGAAGTTGATAAATAATAAAGTGTTGAAGGGGCGAAACTGAGAATACTAAACGAAACGTGTCCCATCGGGTTTGCTTCAGAGAAGAGGCGAATCTGATTCGATTTTGAACAACTCTGCAGGCTCTTGCTGCGGATCCCTTAATCTCGATAGTTTTCCCCTGATTTCCGATTCTCCAACTTGAAATTTGTTTCTTTTGATATTTCCACTTGCGTAAATTCTCCGTCTTTTGTCGAGCCCATACGCCTGAAAATCGATTTGACCTCACTGCTGGTGTGTGCTCACGTCTTTACCGGAGATGGGTTCTGTCTGTTTGCATTTTCCTTGTTGAGTTGTGCTAAAGTTTGTTTCTTTTTTTTTTCTTTCTCTTCTCTCCCTTATCTCGCTTAGGTGCATTGTTCGTTGGTGAGATCTTGTTTTTCTATCGATTGCAAAAGTGAAGTCTCCAATGGCTACCAATGCGAAGCAGAGACCGGCGACGCTATCAGTCTACCTTTACATTCCGAATATCGTTGGTGAGTGTTTTGGTATTTTCCTTAATTGTTGTGTTCTGTTTAAAAGATGCCATCTTTTTTGATGACAGTGTGACATGCAAAATGGCAGGGTACATGAGAGTTGTCTTGAACTGCATTGCCTTTGCTGTTTGCTTCTCCAACAAGACCCTCTTCTCGCTCTTGTACTTTTTCAGGTTTGAAAAATTCCTCCTTTGATTCTTCTTTGTGTCTTCGATTCTTGTTTGATCGCCCGTAAATGTGGTTTTCCAGTTTTTGTTGTGATGCTGTCGATGGATGGTGCGCCCGTAAATTCAACCAAGGTGCTTTTTTTTTTTAATCATTATTCAGTGTCTCATTTTCAGCTTCAACCAACTCATATTTGTTTATAGTTGCTCATAAAGTCTTGACATTGATGGAGAGTGGGGCTTGGTGTTACTAGTTTCGAGTTTCAGTGTAGTAGGATATTGTAATTTAACAACATTTTTCGAGCAGCTTAATGTTGTTCTATGCTGTCAATAACGATAGAGCTTGATAGTGACTCACAGATCTTTTTTTCCTTCCCCTTTCAGTCTCTACATTTGGAGCTGTTCTGGACATGGTTACAGACAGGTTCATCTTGTGCTACATATACATTCGACATTTAACTTGCTTTTTTCGTGTAACATTAGTATATAACATCTTTATCATCGTTTTGGGGGTCTGGGCGTGGTTGCAGAGTCAGCACAGCGTGTCTTCTCGTGATTCTCTCCCAAATATACAGGTGACAAATCTTCTTTACCTCCTTCCCCTGAGATGGACTTGGTTGATTTTATATTTCATCTGGTGATTAACATGAGCCTTGGACTTACACAACTATAAACAGGCCTAGCTTGGTTTTCCTGTCACTGCTGGCCTTGGATATTGCTAGTCACTGGCTGCAAATGTACAGGTAATCTTTGTTGCAGTTGATTCAACTTGTACATTGTTTATAGTTTTGTGTTCGTAGAAAATCTAATACTCGAGTCACAGTACATTTCTATCAGGGAAGACCAGCCATAAGGATGTGAAAGACAGCACGAGCTGGTTGTTTAGACTCTACTATGGAAACCGGATGTTCATGTGTTACTGCTGTGTTTCCTGCGAGGTAATTGCGGTTGAGATATCTCTCATGACTACAACTTTTTCCGTCTCTAAGAGATATAATTGTAACAATGAGTTTGCTCATATCACTACTACAGGTTCTATATATAATCCTTCTTCTTATCGCAAAGAAGCAGACGGAAAATCTGATGAACGTGAGCCTCTCTTCTCTTCCTCTCGAATCGAATCTCTAAAGCTGGTCTTGTGCACTAAGATCTCTCGGGTTCCATTTCTTCAGGTGGTAGTTGAATCATTGGCGCAGTTTTCACCGCTGTCTCTACTCTTGGCGTTGAGCATATTTGGTTGGTCGATCAAGCAGATCATCAATGTGATTCAGGTAAACGAGGCTGATCCACACCGAATCCAACTACCCAATATACTGCTTTCTTATCGTCTTTTTGGTTTGTTTCTGTGTTGGTGTCAGATGAAAACGGCGGCAGATGTCTGTGTCCTGTATGACATAGAGAAGCAGCATAAGCCCTGAGGCATGTGCTCTTTGAATCGTGTTTTAACCCTTTTGTTTCATGCTGTGTACATATGGATGCATCTGGTTTAATGGTTGGATCATGGATGTAGATAAACCTCTCGTCTTGCCTTTGTTTTCTGTGAGATGAAATGCAATCTCGGAGTTTGGATCCATTCACAAATTCCCTTGGATAAACCTTAGTTGATATGATAATCATATGATACACATACAACAAATCATACAGTGCACATTTTTATTAAACGTGGAGAAGGACGGCTTGTCCTTGGAACTTATGGACCTTGGACTCAAACAGCTCCAGGTTCTTGTTCAATCTCGAGCCTTTCATTTCCAGTTGCCCCAGCTTTCCGGCCACCACCGTCACCCTCTCTCTGCATTCTCTGATTTCCTTCTCTCTCTTGCCCAGCTCCGCCCTCATCTCCTCCATCTCTCCCTTCCCCGCCTTCACTTCCCTCTCGCACACCTCTCTCTCCGCCTTCGCCGCGTCGTACTCCCCGAAGTAGTCCACCGCCTCCTCCAGCTCCTCCATCGCTTTCTTCAGCCACGACACTTGGATTTTCACCGACTCCATGTCCTTCACCACCGCCGCCATCTCCGCCACTCTCGTTTTCGTCAGATCCCTCAACCCCGTCGACCTCAGCTCCTTCACCACCGCCGCTAGCGATTCCAGGTAGTAGGACCTCGTCATGGTGGATTGGAGCTTCGAGGAGGCGGCGATGTCTCCGTGCTTGTCCAGGATCGCCTGGAGGGTTTCCGCCACGCTCACCCTTACTCTATAGTTCGCCACCGATACGTAAGCCTCGGAGATCATTGATTGACTCTCTTCCTTGAGTCCTCTCATTTTGGCGATCTCCTGCAGCGTGAAGCTCTGAGACTCGTCCGGCAGCTCCGGCGGCTCGTACTGCTTCTCTTGCTCATAGGTTTCGGCCGCGACGATCTGATAGTTGTGGTGTACCGGCTGCGCGTAGTGTAAAACCATTTCCACTTTATTTGGGGTTTTAGACCAGAAACAATGGTGAATGACGGAGAGAGATATGGACTCATACCGTGCCGTTGGCGGAACGAGTTGGGGTGGCAATTTCTGGAAAGAGATAGGTAGAGTGGTTATCGTCGTCACTGGATGAATAGTACGCTGCTGCACCGCCATGAACTGGGCTCGGAGGAACGCTGTTCCGTGCCATCACATTGCCATCCATCTGCTCATCATCATGGTGGTTTCTACGATGATCGGGCTGCACATTCAGAGACCAAATTCTATTTAGTCACTAGGAAGAAGCTTGAAGCAGAAATTGTGAGCAAGACTTGAATTTACCGTTCTGTATGGTTGTTGTGGTGGAGAGCTGTTTCGCGGTGTTACATCACCATCTGCCTCGTACAGGTCCCCAATTTGTTCATTACCATGCTCCGGCTGCAGAATTACAAGAACAAACTCTGTTGTCAATCCACTTGCAAGAGGATCTTTATCTTTCTACTTTTGAGTGTTTTTAAGTACCGTTCTGAATGATTGTGGTGGTGGCGAGCGGCTTGCTGCTGGATGAAACGGGCTCGGTGGAGAGCTGTTTCGCGGTGTTACGTCACCATCTCGCTCATACAGGTCATCAAATTGCTCATCACCACGACCATCAGGCTGCCATTAGAAAGAATTTTTTTGTGTCATCTATTTGGCTCGTTGCGTTCTCAAGAATGACGAACAAGACTTACAGTTCTGTATGGTGATGGAGAGCGGCTTCCGGCTGCATGAAATGGGCTCGCAGGAGCGCTGTTCTGAAACATGGTGTTGGCCTCAGGCTCGTACATTGCCTCGTAGTCTTGGGTACTGCGGCGATCAGGCTGCATAAGAAGCGTTTAGTGATTCATGGGTGATGAAGAATCAAGAGAGCTTGAGGTTTTGAGTACCGTGTGGTATGGAGATGGAGAAGGGCTTTTGAAAGGGTGAAATGGGCTCGCATTGCTTCGGGTATCTGCCTCATACATATGATCGTGGTGTTCCCGACTATACTCGCTTGGCTTTCTACGACGTTCAGGCTGCAATTCAGGCCAATATCAGGCAACTAGGAAGAAGACAATATGTCCCCGAACCATTTTCTTTCAATTCAGAGGCGGTCAAAAGTAAGTACCGTGCGGTTTCCAGAGGGATGAAAGGGGCTCGAGGGAGCGTTGGTCTCTGGCTCATAACTCATTCTTTCTCTACGACGCTCAGGCTGCAATTAAAGAAGAAGAGCAAACTCAATATCATCCACGCAGATATGATGTTTTGGTCAAAAGAAGCAACTAACAGAAAACAGACTGAGTACCGTGCCGTATCCGCCGTACACCGGAGGCCTAGGGTGGGAGTTGGGGACGCGTTCAGACGCCGGCTGTTTCCGGTAAGTTGTTCGTTCATCGGAGGTTGGGAAATCGTACTCCGTTTCGGCCCTTTTGTTGGTCAGATACGATGGTGGCGGCGACCTACCCTCGGCGGGATGAGGAGGGCTCGCCGGATTGCTCTTGCTCGAACTCTTCTTCCCAAACAATCCTGAAAAGACGAACCATCCATGAGAATTGGTCAGCGTTTGGATTCGCTTGTCAAATAGGATACTTTTGAGAAAGTCATCGTGTATGCTTCTATGGCACAGCTACGTAGCGAAAAATAAAGAAAAAAGTCACCTGATCGTTTTCCATCTCTCTTTCCTCTGCTTGAACTGAAAAAGTCCATTTCTGGTTTTGGTCAAAAAATAAAGTAACCTGTATGTGTAAACCTGAAGAACATTAGATGCCATGCCACTGGTAACTGGTTACTGTGTATAACTTGCAAGGAATCTCTATTATCATTTACAGTACCTGGAATTTGAAGGAGGATCTGCCTGAGGGAACGACTTTTGGTTCCTTTCTGTTCTTCGACGCGTGATGATTACTGATGGATTTATATATACTGTATGAATGATGAGTTTAAGAGAGTTGTGTGTATATATATTTTTTTTAAAAAATGCCTTATTGTAAGTCTATGATAATTATTTGTTTGACTTTGACTATTGAACACAAAACATTATCTTATGACTACATTATTTAATTGGTCAGATCTACTAAATAAATATACAGTTCCCTTTTATTTATTTCACAAGTAGCAGCAAGCCGTGACTTGGTCAATCGTGGCTACCTAACCGAATAGTCCATTTTCTTTCTTTACAAATAGTGAGCCTATAATGTGTGTCAAAACAATATCGGAGAATTTGTTGAAGCCCAGCCCAACTCAGCCCAGTTGTGGTTGAACTCTACAAAGCCGGGATCTGCCAAAACATGGGACATTGATAAATTTGTTATATCGTCGCCGTCGTCGGAGAAAGATGATCGTCTGCGTCGCCGTCGTCGGCCACCAGGTTTTGCCGCTGAATTTTCATTTTCTTGCTTTGCTTTGATCCAGATCCGATCCAGTGGGATCCTTTCTCACCTTGCGTCCTTTTGGATCCGAACAGAACAACCCGCTTTACATTCAGAGCTTCACGGAAGCTGACGATGCCCTTAAGCTCCACCACATCGTGCACTGCTCCCTCGATGTCATCGATGAGCGAGGTTCTTAATCTTCTCTCTTCCTCCACTCTCTGCCCAGAAATCGCTTTGTTTTGAATGAATTCAGGGATTCAAAGTTGATTTCTTTTTCCTTCAGTGAACAATCCGAAGAAGTCAGGTACAACATTGAACGAGGCTTTTCTTGGTCTGCTCTATCCAACACTGAACTACAAAGTGTAAGCAGATGGCTTTGCCTTTTATATTCACCCACCACAAGTCCGATGATGCCAAAACTCACTGTGCTATCATCTCTTTTCTTCTCCTGTAGCTATGGTTACTTGACTAACACAAAAGTGAAGTTTATCATGGTCACAACTGATTTGGATGTCAGAGACACCGATGTGAGAAGTGTAAGTTTCTGCTTTGGCTTTAACACTCTCTAGCTTCTACTACCTAGTAAAAGTCTTTAAGTGAGAGAGTTTTGGTACATGTTCTTCGTTTATATCTTCTCCTCTGCGTTTCTCTACAGTTCTTCAGGAAGTTCCACGCCGCATACGTTGATGCCGTCTCAAACCCTTTCCACGTTCCTGGTAAAAAGATCACATCCAGAACCTTTGCAGAATCCGTAACCAACATTGTTAGGTCTTACACTTTTAACTGAGCCTATATTTAGCTGCCTTGTAGTTTGCATACGTTCATGTAATCCTTTTGTTATCGTTTATTGAATAAATATCATTTCTTTTCTCATCACTTGTTCGTATCGGAACTCAGATTTCCCTTCAAAGTAAACGAGCTTTTGACTTTATAGAACCTTACCTTGCGACTTCATTCATACTTTTCTTTTTGAGAGTTTATATGAAATAAGCAGAAGCAAAAAAACACAGTTCTAGATAACCTTGAAACAAAAGTGAAAACTGAATCATGGGGCAAGGCTTCCACAATCGAAATGAGACTTTTTCAGCAGCAGCCGAGAAAGGAAAGACGACAAGAACTTGTCTCTGAACAGGTTCATCCACTTCCCTGTGCTCTGCTGTATGAAACCTACTGTGTATGCCGTAGTTATAAGATCAATGCTTCTCCATTTCCTTTCTCCTGCATACTTCTTCAAAGCTTTTTCAATCCGCCTATAAATCTCCTCTTCATCTTCTGTTTCACCTTTAAGATTCTTAGCTTTTATAGCTTCACCGAGACAACGAGCGAGGATAACTCCATCCTCCATGGCAGAGCAACCTCCTTGCCCGATATCAGGAGTCATTGGGTGAAGTGCATCCCCTGCAACGCATACGTTGTCTTTCGTGATGTTTGCCCATAGGAGTTCCCACGGAGGCCGGTACTTCAGTCGAGACATCACAACGCTATCAAGATCGGTGGTCTCCACGACACTCTTAATGTTTTCAGGTAAGTCTTTGACCTTGTTCAGCACAAACTCTCTGAGGTTTTCTGGATTTTCATCTAACCAAGCGCAAGGAGAAAAGTCAGTGACAGCAGAGAACTTGTAGATATAAGGTAAAGTTCCAATTACCTAATTCAGTAGAGGTGTGGGTTAGGAACCAGTAGACAGTGTTGTGGTCACAGGGGATGAAACCCGAACGAACACCGTTGCCATAAAACTGGAAGAACTTTTTCCCAAATCCGTGGCCAGCTGCAAAATGTGTGAGCCCTCGGATTGCTAACCGGGCAGTTTTTGCCGGATTCTTGAATCCTAGCCACTTCCCAACCACTGATTTCACTCCATCACACCCTACCAAAACCTGAATGTGGTTCAGAATGAAGACCAGCCCTCAGATTATTTACAGATGACAAGTAGGTACTATACCTTGGTTTTGAGAATAGTTCCGTCGGAGAGATGAACCATCTTGTAGTGTCCAGACAGTTCGATATGAACAACCTTAGACGAAAACCTTATGGTCCCTTGAGGCAACTCATCAGCTAGAGCCTCCAACAACAGCTTCCTCTGTACGCATCGAGATTCGTATTCTCTGACACACAAAACCATTGAACAAGATTTAAAGCTTTCTTCTTTTTGTTTAGCGTTCATTACGTGTTTTTCCAAGGAACATACTCGGATTCTGGGAAGAGCATCTCTTTAGAAGGAATTCCTGCAGAGATGGATCCCACCACCCATCTGCATCGAGAAGACCAGAGATAAAGTTTCCTTGTTACAGAGTTGGTATGGATAAATAAAGTTAGTGCTAGTTTGATACCCTTGAAGGCGATCATGGAGACTGCGAATATGCTCAGAAATGCCGAGAGCTTCCATGGCCTTCCAAGCATTGAACCAAGTCGTAAAGGCGAATCCTGTGGCTCTCAGCATATCCGAAGATTCCAGCACCATGCTCCTGATCCCAAGCCTGTGACACAATACAGACACACCACCACTCTGATTAACTTTTACTCTGCCTGTAAATCAAAAGGCAGCTACGTTCACGACCACACACACACACCTGTGGAGCCCAACGGCGGTGGAAAGGCCAGAGATTCCGGCGCCGACGATGACGATATCTTGGGAGACTTGTGCTTCCATGGTGCGTCGATGATCTTGAGAAGCTATAATTTTCTTCCTCTGTTGTTTTGTTTATAAATAGGGTACGAAAATGTGGAGGAAGATCAGATGGCAAGTCAAACAAGGCACCCAGTTCTAGGCAGGCGGCTACAGTCATAGGAAGTCGAATCTTTATATATTTATTAGTTAATAATACTCATAAAAGATCTAAGAGGAGACAAGCGCGTGGGGGTGGGGAAAGCAAGAAATACATATACGTACAAGTATTCTATAAACTTAGAGACCCACAAATACACACACTCATGTAGATGTAGCTGCTGCTTATTCGAAGAAAGAATAAAAACTCAGGAGATGTGAAACGTATAAGGAGGATCAAAGGAGAAGCTGACGAGAAGCCTCGCGTTCTTGTAAGCCTTTCCTGCTCGATCATGAAGCCGGACGGCTCTAACTCCGGACTTCAGTTCCGGCAGAGGAAGACATGTCTGTCCGGCGAAATCATTCTGGGTGTCGTTGTCGTAATCTTGGACTCTGAACCACAAAAGTGCCAATTCTGGAACAGAGAGCTGAAACAGGAACTCGTCCTTCCATATAGGAAACCACTGATCAACCGCTGTTTGGGTTCTGTAAGAGACCGTGTCCCTGGGAACTCCTGCAATTCCAATCTGATGCATGCCGTGTTAAAAAGAAAACAAACAAAACTCGATGTACGCAGTATAATCTTGTGGAGAATAAGAAAGCGAGGATACCTTAACGAAGAAATCTGGAGGAGAGTACTGATCGAAGTGGGTTTGAGGGAAATCTAAATCCCAGCCTTGGCCTGTGTAGATGTTCACCTTAAGAGTGGTCTTTATTGGAAGCCTTTTGCAGGGGTCAAAGATTGTCTGCGTGTCAAGCAAAATGCGAGGCTTCTTAACGTAGCCACACCCTCCGTTGCCTCTGAACATTCCTTGCATTATCCACAGTTGCTTCCCATGACCCTTCATTGATCAACCATTTGTTGTATCTCATCATCAGCCATTTAATGAAATGAAGTAACATTGCGCGACTTACTTGCATGTTAAAGGCAACCATTTGGGCACCGTGCGTCCATGCAACAAGAGGATCGAAGTTTGATGAGTCCACTCTTGTACTCTTTGGGTATATCCTCACAAGATTCCTCTGTGTAAACCTGTTTCATTTTTGTTTTTGTTTTTTTTTTTTTTATAGTAATCCAACTCTGTCAAAGGTTCAATGTATTTTTGTTTACCTTACCACCTCTGTTCCTCTGGTTCTAACCATAGTCTCTAGCCACTGCTCATTCATGCTTATCCTTCGAGGCTTCTCTGGATCATCACTCAAGCAATCCTTCAAACTATTTTTGCAGTTCCCAGCCTGAACCGCGATCAAGTCTCTATATCCAACAGCTTCACTCTCTTCTTCTTCTTCTTCAGGATTCTTGTTTTCTCCTCTCCATGCCAAGTTGGTACCCTGTCACAAGAACAGAGAAGCACTAAGAGTATTTGCAAAACTATTATTCGCGTCTTGCGTTAAATCAGTTCTTACACTTGCGAGTCTGCTCCACGAAGCGTCTTCATCCATTGGGGTTCTCGAGGTCTGAACACCTTGGCTCTCAAGATACTCCTTTGGAGGCTTTGTAGAAATCAGAATCTTCCTCTCAAGTTCTTCTGGTGATGGTAAATGCTTACAACTCTCTGAGCCACTACGAAACAGCATCCCTCTGAATGTCTTACTTAACATCTACAAACATAAAAATCACAACTAAGATATACTTTTATTGTAAACCACTCACTTTTTTTCTTCAAATGAGTAACTCATCTCTAGCTCTTCTGCAAAAAAACAATCTGACCTTAGCAACTTGCCCTTGAAGATTGGGTGGCAAATGATCTTCGAGAGTGATCATGACCGGATAATCAGACACATGGAAAGCGTTATCCTTTATGGCGTTGAGACATTTCTGCAAATCTTCATGCGATGTAAATGTCCTGATCATATGAGAGCCAAAAGATTTATCTATATATTTAGTCTGAGATACAAAAAAAAAAAAAAAAAACTCATTTTGTTCATTGAGTCTGTTGATGAATAGAATAACAGTGGGAACAAACAAACCCGCCATGACGAACTTCAGCGGCGTTCCCTGAAGGGTTAGGCCATAAATCGAGCTCGATCACTTTTACGCCTGTTCTCAGAGCCTGCACGATCGGCTCTACGCTGCTTCTGCTGTTCACTTGGTTCCCAGTCAAGTAAGAGTTGTGTCCCGTGTACACAAAGTAATGCGACAACGGCGCCTTCATATCATGATGCACCTTTATTCACTCGATCAACAACATACCCAATTACTCAGAGTTTTGATTCTAAAAAAAAATTTGCAAAAAAAGAAAATCTTGAATACCTGGCCAGACAAGGGAAGAGGAGAGTTTGCATCGCTGAAGAGGTAGCGATAGAAGGCGTTGAGATGAATAAGTCCATGGATGTGAAAAACGTTGTGGTGTTTAACGCTGTGCAAGATATCCTGCACGTAGTCCATCCCTGCGTGCACTTCGCCTTGGACTTGACTCACGAACCTTAGAAGGTCGTCGGAAGACATCTTGCCGTTTCTTGAGTAAGCTTCGAAGAGTCTCTTGATGCTCCCTGGCGGCTGCCTCGTTTTCTCCTTGAAGCTTCTGCTACAACAGAAGCACACTTTGAAGGTCTCCGACATTTATTCGTTTATCTTCTTCTTAACTATTAATTAGCCTCTTCGTTAATTCTGAGAAGCATACACGCAATAGATGATATAAGAATACAAACAAAAGTGATGAAGAATATATGCTCGTGTTATCATCTCAAGGAACGTGTCTCGCTATTCGTATTAATTATAATCGTGTTATCATTTTTAAAGTAAACTTGGACATGGTTAATAAAACCTTATTAAGAAAACTGTATATTTATGCGTGCATGGGTCCGATGAATAAACACAAAAGAATCAAATTAAACACGTTGTCACGTCTTTTGTTTCAACGGGCATATATACTGCCTAGCTTTTTGAGGTGCAAATAAAAGAGAGCACTTATTAAGAAGAGAATCATATATACTATTTTGTATGATTAGATTTCAGAACAATTATTATTCTAATTGTTTTCAAATATGTTTATTCCACACCTTGTAAACAGGTTTATGAAATTTTAGGTGGAGTTAGATCATGTGAATGGTTAATAATACAATTACGAGTGAAGGTATTGGGAGATGGAGTTTGAGTCTGGTGAGGAAGTGAGAGGTGTGTGATTGATGGAAGCTATCTTCTCTAAGGTTAAGTAGTACTAGGGACCTTCCTCCCCGTTCCCTTTCCATCTCTTCTTTCTTTTTCATTTTCCTCCTTTGTATTAACTTATTGACATTTTTTGTTTTTTTTTTTTGTTTTTTAAATAGAATAGCTTACTTATCCATTTAGATTCTGGGATTTGTAATGCAGCTCGATCCTCCCTGGCTTTGGTCTTCCATTGAAACAGACCGTATACTATCATCTACCTTTGAACTTCACATTGACATATGTGTATTTTTGGGAACAATATCCATAAAAATCTACGACATTGGCAGTTTAATATCACTATATCATGGACTTATTCATGTTTTAGAAACAAAATATCAGTTTCTTGAATCTTAATAAAAATAGTTTTGTGTTGTTTTCTTCTTGAGCTCAAGTTTGAATACCTGCTTGATTGTTCTATTATTGGTACTACAAAAGTATAAATAACTACAAAGAGTCGATGGGGAGAAAGGGCCAAATTTAGTGGTACATACATTAATATAAAATTAAATAATGTTAGGTAAAGTGACATATCTCACTTTATCCCAATCGCTTTCGTGTCCCAATATATAAAATAATAGTATATATATTAAGAAAATTGTGATATTCAATTTTTCATTCTTCAAGCTGAAGCCTCTCTTGTTAGTATCTAATTTTATTTATCATTATTTTCTCAGGGTCTTGGACCACCACTCTTATGGGCATTAAACGTTTTGTGAGAAATATATAATAACCAAAGATTCATGAATCCAAAATTATATTTACACTTGACATAAATTATAAGATAAAGAAAAAGATCCTGGACTAGAGTTACAAATTTATGCAGGCAGGCGAATGTTATATGTGTTACTAGTTACTAGTTAGTAGAGTAGTAGAGTTAAAATGTTGAGCAAAGAAAAAAAAAAGAAAAAAGAGTGGCGCCATTATAAATTAAAAGGGTCGGTGGGTTGAAACCAAAAGACGTGGGTTCCATTAGCCATTCATGTACCGACACGTCAGCAGATGTAAAAGGACATAACGCTAAAGCCACGAGCCAGCGCATGTAGACGACGGACGGATAACTGACCTCCGCGGTGGGCGCAAACCCGCCTCGGCTGTCTCTCTCGAAGCCGTGTAATAAGATTTTTCCTTTGATTTTTTTTTTTGTTACTGTTTTAAGGAAAATTCTTCCATTTGACCAAATTCGAGGAGGAGGACTCGTGAAAATGTCTAAACTCACCCGTTGTTGAATTATGTAAGTAACATTTGTTTGTTTAAAGCAACAATAATAAGATTGATTCGTCGTCTCTCTTATTCTTTCTCACTGTTGTTGTTGTCTTGCTTTGTCCATCATCCATTTCTCTCTCTCTCTCTCTCTAGCTGTGGAGCCCGAAGCTGGGGCCTTTGATGTGCTGGCTCCGACCTCGCCATCGTTGGTCTTTTATGGGTCTTGTCTGCTAGTTACACTCTCTCTCTCTCTCTAATATATATATATATGTATTTTATTTTCTACCTTTGTAACTGTAAGAGAGAAAGAGAGAGAGAGAGAGAGAGGGGTGAAATTTTCAATTCCATTAGTGAAAGGAGAAAAACACAAACAGAAGAATGAGAGAGACGTCTCGTTCGGCGACTTGACCTATCTAATCTAATCCTTCATCGCTCACTGTTTCTAGACATAGAAAGATCATAAGCTGCGAGAGAGGAACCCAACTTTTTTTTTTAATTATTAATTTAATATTTGCTTGTTAATTGCTCTTCTTCCTCATCCGCTCGCTTCCATTTCTTGTTTATTTTTTTATTCCTTCTCTTTTTTTTTTTTTTATATATAAAAACTATATTTTTGTGTGTTGGGTTGATCCGTAGATCTACAACTGAGAAATTCCACGCCCACATCTCCTGACCCCCTCTCTTCACCGATCTTCTTCTTCTTCTTCGTTTTCCTGCTCAAAGTCACAGCCAGTAGATTCCATCTTGTAAGGTAAAGTTTCTATTTTTTTCTCTGCTTCTTTCCTTTGCTGGCGAATACGAACACAGTTTTTGAATCTACCCTCTCATATTTTTCCTTTTCGAATCCTTGGACTTGTACTAGTGTGTCTCTTGATTGGCTGACCAAATCAAGATTTTTGGTTTGGACTTGTACTCCAAATCCTCAAAACCCCCGCAACTAATTTCGCTGCCCTTTTTTTGTTAAATTGATTTCAATGCTGTGTCGAGTTCCTTAGATTGTTGAATCATTAAACAGTAAAGGAAAGGTGTCAAATTGAGATTTCTGACTCGTGCTATTCCATTTCCTGCAGTGTTGAGAAGGCAAGAGTCGTGAGGTTTGCATTTGAGAGTGATTGGGATTGGGATTGGGAGAATTGTGAGAAAGTTCTATGTTGAGTTACTACAAGTGGTGGGAGATTCGGATGAGATGAGGGATGCTATCTGGGTTGATGAACTTTCTGAATGCCTGTCTCTGGCCACGGTCAGATCAGCAGTCAGATTCCGGCGGCCGTCAAGAGGGACTCTTGTGGTACAGAGACTCCGGTCAGCACGTCTGCGGTGACTTCTCCATGGCCGTCGTTCAGGCCAACAACTTGCTCGAGGACCAGAGCCAGCTCGAGTCTGGCTCCCTTAGCACCCTCGACTCTGGTCCCTACGGCACCTTTGTTGGCGTCTACGATGGCCACGGCGGCCCTGAGACGTCGCGCTTCATCAATGAACACATGTTCCACCATCTCAAGAGTGAGTCACTTTTATTGCTTCTTGACTCTTGTTACTAGCCTAGCTTCTTGTTAGGGTAATCTTAGCGCTGAAACACTTTGCATTGCTCAGGGTTTGCTGCGGAGCAACAGTGTATGTCTGCGGAAGTGATAAAGAAAGCCTTCGAAGCGACCGAGGAAGGGTTCCTGTCCATAGTTTCCAATCAGTTCCAGACGAGGCCTCAGATAGCGACCGTCGGGTCATGCTGCCTTGTATGCGTCATCTGCGATGGGACGCTCTACGTGGCCAATGCGGGTGACTCAAGGGCCGTGCTGGGACAAGTCATGAGGGCAACCGGTGAGGCTCACGCCACGCAGCTCTCCGCTGAGCACAATGCCTCTATAGAGTCGGTGCGACGGGAACTTCAGGCCCTGCATCCCGACCATCCAGATATTGTGCTTCTCAAACATAACGTTTGGAGAGTCAAAGGAATCATTCAGGTACACTTAGAAAACCAAAAAAGAAAGAAAATAGCTCTACCTAAATGATCTTGTCTTGCCTTTCTGAGTTTGGTATGGATAAAAACTCTCAGGTTTCAAGATCCATTGGCGATGTGTACCTGAAACGGCCGGAGTTCAACAGGGAACCGCTGTACGCGAAATTCAGGCTAAGGGCACCGTTCAGGAAGCCGTTGCTGAGTGCAGAGCCGTCGATAACGGTGCATACGCTGAAGCCGCACGACCAGTTTATAATCTGTGCTTCGGATGGACTGTGGGAACATATGAGTAACCAAGAAGCAGTAGAGATCGTGCAGAGCCATCCGCGTAACGTGAGAGAAGAGAGACGACATTACTTTGCTGTCCTTTTTAAAAATGCATATTTTAACACAAAAGTTTTTGGGAAACTGGTTGCAGGGGATTGCAAAGCGGCTGGTGAAAGTGGCGCTTCAAGAAGCGGCAAAGAAGAGAGAGATGAGATACTCAGACCTGAAAAAGATTGACAGAGGCGTTCGAAGACATTTCCACGATGACATAACAGTGATTGTTGTCTTCTTCGATGCAAGCCTCGTGAGCAGAGCCAGCCTCTTGAGAGGACCCGCCGTTTCAGTCAGAGCCGCCGCTGTGAACCTTCCTCACAACACCTTGGCTCCTTGCACCACTCCTGCTCCTCCCTGCCCCACTTGAATTTTATGGCCTTTGTTCATTCTTTCCGACATCTCTGTGTAACTATATATATATATATATATATAATTATATTTAATTCTTATTATTATTATTGACTGGGAAGGATGGTAGTTTTGTTTTCTTTCCTTTTGTTACTCGTTAGTTGTGAACCGCAGAGAAAACCCCCTCCCCCAAAAATCACAATTCTTATATTCCCTAATTGTTTCCCTGTTTAGATCATCACCACACTGATTTCCGTAAGAAAACACATTCTTCTGTACAAAATGCGCAAAGATAAGTTTCCCAAAATCATACAAGTATTGACAAGTGTTGCAGAACAAATATTGATTTGCAAATGTGGATGGATATCTAAAAGCCTGTAAAACGTAATTAACTCTTTTTCCTTGATAATGCACTTATTTACTCTTTTAATCATCATCATCATCATTACTCGGTGCTTATGCTATATAGTCTTCTTACCATAGATCTCCCTCTCGCTCTCTTCTCCTTCCTCCGCAGATCCTTCGTTTAAGAGGTACATTGTCTCTCCGATTCCTCAACTTACTCTCCTTTTCCTATTCGTTTTGACACCATCCTTCTGGGTTTTATAATTGTATGCTCTGCTCTTCGGTCGCCGTGAAATTGCATCGGAGATCTCGTGTGTAGGGATCTATTCGTATGATCCGATTCAGGAATTCATTGTGGGAAAGTAGATTTGCGTCATACTCATATTTGGATCTTGTCTTATTTCTGCCAATTGACCGGGAACTTCAAGTGTATTTGCTCTGCTAATGTTGGACTGATTGATAGATTTGCAGAGTCTACTTTGTCTTTGATCTTCGTGTCTCATTTGCTGATGATATCTTGTTTGTTTGTTTGTTTTGGCTCTGATATGTGAAGATAAGAGAATGGGTGCTGCTGAAAACAGCCTTGAAATGGAGGGTACCTTGGAGATTGGCATGGGTAAGACTCTTCATCCTTCATCTACTCTGCTTTATGGTAAAAATGTCGAGAAAGGAATCATGATCATATTTGGTCTTTCAGAGATTGCATTTCTGTGTTTTTCTTTGTTCTTTGACACCATTTCACTCTACCGCAGAGTACAGAACTGTCTCCGGTGTTGCGGGACCTCTTGTCATCCTTGAAAAAGTCAAGGTACTTAGAGATGGTTTTTTTTTTGTTTTCTTTCCATCTTGCAATCACCCTTGCCATGGATTTCCTGATGATACTGCTTTTGGCTCTAGGGACCTAAATACCAAGAAATTGTCAACATCCGTCTTGGCGATGGAACTACACGACGTGGTCAAGTTCTCGAAGTTGATGGCGAGAAAGCTGTTGTTCAGGTTTGTCAATTTCTCCTCTCTTCATTCATTAGTTTCTGCTGCTCTAGTCTCAGACCTGGTGCCTTTTGTTTTTATTATGTTAATGAACGTAATCATGCATTGTTATCCGAAAAATTAAGGGTTTATTGCCTTTTTATACATCAGCAAAGCCAATTTCTTTGGTTTGTTTGTCCAGGTTTTTGAAGGAACATCTGGAATTGACAACAAATACACAACTGTGCAGTTTACAGGAGAGGTATGGTAACTCTCCTTTTGCTATCTAGTTGAAAATTTCAGAATTTTTGTTTTTTCCATGTACCACACCATTTTGTTGTCTCACTCTTGCCAATATGTTTGTCTTAGGTTTTGAAAACTCCTGTTTCGTTGGATATGCTTGGTCGCATCTTCAATGGTTCAGGGAAGCCCATTGACAATGGTCCACCTATATTGCCTGAGGCGTACTTGGACATTTCTGGTGTGATTCTTTTGCCTCTTGTCAGTCGCATAATCAAATGTCATAATAAATGCATGGATATGATTCTTGACTTTTGTTTCTCCAGGAAGTTCTATCAATCCCAGTGAGAGAACCTATCCTGAAGAGATGATTCAGACGGGGATATCCACCATTGATGTCATGAACTCTATTGCCAGAGGGCAGAAGATTCCCCTCTTTTCTGCTGCAGGTCTTCCCCACAATGAAATCGCTGCTCAGATCTGTCGTCAGGCTGGTTTGGTTAAGCGTTTAGAGAAGTCGGATAATCTTCTTGAGGTATCACTATTGTAGTATTTAACCATTACTGAATTGTGATTGTGTAATGCCGTATTTTCAATGTGTCAAAAAAAAGAAAAGAAAACAGTATCACATTGGTCCATTTATGTGAATTTGCAGCACCAGGAGGATGATAACTTCGCCATTGTGTTCGCAGCAATGGGTGTGAACATGGAGACTGCGCAATTTTTTAAGCGGGATTTCGAGGAGAATGGGTCGATGGAGAGAGTGACACTTTTCCTTAACTTGGCAAGTCTTGTAGTCACACTATGGACATCTTGAAAACAAATTTTAGCTCCGATGTTTCTCATTCTGTTTTTCCTGTACAGGCGAACGACCCCACTATTGAACGTATCATTACTCCACGAATTGCTCTCACGACGGCTGAGTACTTAGCATATGAATGTGGAAAGCATGTCCTTGTCATTCTCACAGACATGAGTTCCTACGCTGATGCTCTTCGTGAGGTGATAATCGACATTTACATGTTCTGATCACAACTCGTGTACTATGAGATTATAGGAAGCCTGACGTAGTGTGTAACGCCGATTAATACCCTTAGGTCTCTGCTGCTCGTGAAGAAGTGCCTGGAAGGCGTGGTTACCCAGGTTACATGTACACTGACTTGGCTACAATATACGAGAGAGCAGGACGAATTGAGGGGAGGAAAGGTTCCATCACTCAAATTCCCATTTTGACCATGCCAAACGATGGTAATTCTCTGTTGCTATTTTTATGAACTCGCTTTACAATTGTTCTTTGTGGCTTCTCAGGTTGTAGCTTTTTGTTTTAGCATTAGTGCCTATGATTTTTGAACGGTTTCGGTATGAAGTAAACAGTAGGTGATAGTAAAGCTTGACCGAGGTCATGTAAAGTAGATTGTGGATAGAACTCACCCGAAAACTGGCTTAGAGGAATAAGCAAACCATGCTTAAAGAAGCTGCTGGCCGATGCCATAGCCTCCGTATAGGTGTAGACTCTAAGAAACTGAGCGGATAACATACCAGGGTTATAGTACACATGCGTTAGTAAATTTGGTCATTTTTGTTGGTCGTATATAAAAGGTATATATGCTGGTGAGTGAATAAGTCTGTTTGAGATTCGTAATTTCTTTGTCTCTTTTGTGTCAGATATCACGCATCCCACACCAGATCTGACAGGATACATCACAGAGGGCCAAATCTATATTGATAGACAACTTCACAATAGACAGGTACGATCTTGGAGAAGATATGTTGTTTCACTTTAGTTTTAGCTGTAAGATGTTGTTTCTAGTTTTCACGGATATGAGATTTCGTAGAAAGTTAGATTAATATACCAATTTTGTTTGTGGTCCACAGATATACCCCCCGATCAATGTCCTGCCATCTTTATCTCGTCTTATGAAGGTAAGTGTGGTGGTTCAAACTTCAAAATTAATAGATTAATCCAGGTGATGGATCCAGGCTGTTAAAGTAAATCGATTGTGTTGCAGAGTGCCATTGGGGAGGGTATGACTCGCAGGGACCACTCTGATGTTTCTAATCAAGTAAGACTTTTAATCTCAACCATTGTAGATGAACTTAATTTACGTAAGTTTTATCTGTCAACTTGAGCCTGAGCTGAAGTTGTTGTTACTTTTCTTTCTTTTTGTGAGATCAGTTGTACGCCAATTACGCTATCGGAAAGGACGTTCAGGCCATGAAAGCGGTGGTCGGAGAAGAAGCTCTCTCTTCCGAGGATCTGGTCTCTCTCGTCTTTCCTTTTTGCTTACACTGTCTTAAATGCTTTCGCGAGCCTCTCCCCTGTCTTATCTTCTTAACACTTTTGTACAATGTGTGATGCAAACAGCTATATCTGGAGTTCTTGGACAAATTCGAGAGGAAGTTTGTGGCGCAGGGAGCTTACGATACCCGGAATATCTTCCAGTCACTCGACCTGGCATGGACACTCCTGCGGATCTTCCCGCGTGAGTTGCTTCACCGTATTCCCGCGAAAACCCTCGACCTCTTCTACAGCCGCGACTCCACCAACTGATCAAACCGTCCAACTGCATCTTTTCGCTTTTTACCTCTGTATCGTCCTTCCCAATAAAATGGTGTTTGTTCCCAATCGCTAGACCCTTTATTATTCGGGTTGTCTGAGTTATTCTTTTTTCGAAGATATATTGAGATTCTTTTGTAATTTTAAGAGATCTTCCTTTTCCTTCTGTACCAAATTCAACAATTTATACATTTGTTTTGTCTTAGTTTGTACTATTAAAACCCGTGATATCTGCTGACGCTGCTACTCTTTTTTACAATTTTGAGTTATGCGTTTGATTCAGAAACAAGTCTATGTATCCAAAAACTTGGCAACAATCGAACAAAAGCAAAAAAGTAGAGTGTATAATGATGTTTTGTGCCTCAACCAGCTTTAGAAGTTCTTACTACTTTTGGTAGCTCAACGGAATCAAGATCCCCAGGATAAGGAGTCCAGAGCCCAAACCCGCCTCGGCTCTCCTTCAAACTCTCTCCTTTCCCTTTGAGTTCCTTAAGACTCTTGACCCACTCGATCTTTGAGGAGTGCTCTCGGATGTGAGGGTGCAGCTCAAACAGAGAGTTGTACTCGCAGTTCTGAAACATGAACACCTTGAAGGCTCCTTTTAGTCTGTCCACTACGTACCCAAAGCTTAGCTGGTCCCTCGGTGTTAACAGGTGCACCTCGTTGAACCACAGGCAGCTGAACAGATTGTTCATTGCAGTGTGCTCTCTTATTATCACCGCTCCCTCTGGAACATCTGTGTAACGCAAGACAAGAGGCTTAGGATTATTAACAAGGCGCATGATGACATTGATGCTTTGTTATGGTCTTTACCACTAACAGTGCTCTTCTTGATGCTCCATGGTTCCAATCCCTCGTATCGATATATTTTCATATGAAGATCAACCAGAGGTCGGGCATATCGCTTTCTCCTCTTGCACGCATCAGCTTCCTCGTATATGTTTCGGTGATGTTTGTGTTGAGCAATGGCGAAGGTATGCTTCCCACGCCACAGATACCTGAAAGACGACAGAATATGCATCTTTTAGCACCTTCTTCTGAAGTTCTGATAATAATTAACATTGTGGAGAGGTATATAATCTGATCTATGGGCATATATGTAGTCTTATATCCAACGCATTTGCACCTTTCTAAAATAAGCAAGGGGTCGACAATGAGCTCCATTTTCCCATCAATCCAAATGCTGTACTGTGCTTCAGGGAACAACCTGTGAGTTAAGATTTTCGGGACTTTACCGTTCCTCCTAGGTTCATCATATGGAGGAGTCTTGAGTAGAACCAGACGCCACATGCCAACCCATTTGCCTCCTTGAGCATCTTTCCTCACAGTAGTGTTTTTGCTTAAGAAGTCGAGAGAGACCTCGTCGACCACCATAAGGAAACAGAAGAGATTCTTGGAACGCTCGCTTATGTTTGATGGCTGATGGGGTTCATCATAAGCATCGAAAATCCCTGTCGCAACCACAAACCTACATTTCTTTACGTGTTGTTTATCCAGAGATGACATTTCTGCCCCACCCCCTGGCATGAATCCGCAATGGACCTGAAAAGTTTGCAGGTTATCAGATTATCCAGAGATGAAATACTAGTTTGCAGAGGGAAGAATGGTACAAGAGGTAGCCTCCTTTTACCATCATCTCAGGTTTCAGTTTAAAGCTTTCTTCTCGTTGAGACCAGCTAATGTTGCCGCCAAACAGAGGAAACGGAGAATGAGAGGATTCATCCTGTGTAATGTAGGTCAGATTCGTGACTATTGTGTCTTGGGTCTTTCCACTGGGAAGGAGCACCTTATCAGGGTCATAGGCCACCGGGATGGGGCATCCTTTTACCAAAGCAAGAGTTATCAAGCGTCACTCTAGAGTAAGCAGAAGCTGAATAGATTATTGACTTTTAAAAATCTTACGGTGCTGCGGTTTTGGTACGAATCCAATCGTGTCTAACATCACATACAGTCTGCCTTCTTTGTTGCATATAGCTGCAAGTGAACACCATCATGTGATAACAGCATTGTACGGATGGATCTCTTGACCTGAGTATTGAAAACGTGAGAATACCTGAGAAGAACGAAAGTGAAGATTGACATGACCAAACATGAAAGAGCAGTGCAACAAGAATGAGTAGCATCCACACAATGCCTCCAACAAGAAGCAACCGAACGAATCCGGCTTTCCAAATTTTCTTCATAGCGTAATCAGTATGCAGCCTAGTGGGAGAGAAGAAGCCAGCCTCAGCATCTGTACCATTTGAGAGACAAGAAACCAAAAATACTCAGCAAACCATCATTACTCATTAAAATGGCATCAGAGGAGCTTATTCCAGAGTCACTGACCTTTAGATTGTGCGTTTTGATTGCCCCGGCGGCTCAAACGCACAGAAAGCGATCGCTGAAAATCAGTCATCATCGCTGCTATTTTACCATTTCTAGAGCTACTCTAGGCAATCCAAACACTAGAGAAAGAGGCCAGCTTGATTGTGCAAGCCCAGATCTCAGACTGAAGATTCTGATCGACTCTCGAGAAAATCGTCAAATCCAACTTCCGAGCTCGTGGTGGAACCTCTGGATCAAAGCAATAATAATCTTCTCTGCTACTGGTGGTGAAGATGGATCATCAGCGCATGGGGGGATCTAGAAACTCTTTTCGATTCGGCTTCCAATGTATATCCCGAATTGTTGTTCATTCATTCAAAATACCGAACCGGGCCGGTTATTAACAATCGCTTAGAACGACAACGTATAAGGAGGCTTCTTCGTGCTCCTCTCTCGGATTTGGTACCTAGGGTTTGAAAGTTGGGAGAGATGGAGGGGGAGTTGGTGGAGGCAGATATCGTGGTTCCAATGCATCTGAGCTTTAAGAAGATACAGGCGTATGAAAAGTACCCAAAGGGGCAGTCTCGAGGAAGGTGGAAACACCTCAAACAGATTCTTCAGGCTGAGAATTTCCAAGATTGTCCTCCCCATGAACCCAATTGTAAGTTTTGAGTAGAATCAGATACTCTCCTCTATGCGGAAATCAATCCTCCTCCTTTTCTTTTTGTGTGCAGATGTCAACATTGAGTCGCCTCCATCCACTCAGCCATGCAAGAGAATTTGCGATATAACAGGATATGAGGTACGCAAAGCTTTCGCAAGAGTTTGATCGGCCCCTATGATCTATCTTGTCTTGACATTCTTGTTTTGGACTGCGACAGGCACCATATGTCGACCCAAGAACAAACCTGCGGTATGCAAATTCCCAGGTTTTCAAGGCCGTAAGGTCACTCTCTGCCGAGCAAGTCCAGCAGTATCTGTCCATACGCAATGCTGCTGTTGTTCTCAAGTAGCTTCAGCTCAAACAAAACTACAGGAGCCAAACAGTCTCTCCTTCCTCTTTTTTTTTCTATCTTCTACATGTTTGTGTTATGTACGGTCTCCAATTTTGGAACATCGTTTGATTTTACTAAAGTTATTATTCAACATATCGATTTTTGGGTACAAAGAAAGAGACTTTGAATCTTTCGACATCAACATTGTTATGATAAACCTTAGCACGCTACAAATACAAATGACAATGGAGTTGCCTTAATCTCATGGGGCTTTCCTCAGGATCAAAGCCAATATGTAACAAAGAGCAGAGTCCACCGATGATAGCGCAACAATGAAGACAGCTACAAGACAGAGACTCAGTGTGGCAGTCTTGAGCTGTTGCCAAAACAAAAGGTTACATTACATAACTGTTCAAACAATAGCATAGCAAAAGTGTACACGCAGCACATACCGTGGTTGTAAAACTTGGCCACTCTATGAATTTCAGCTGGCTCGGTTGCTCAGATAGAAAGGTGAAGAGAGATCTCGTGCTCCTTTAAAACAAAAGTTCCACAAAGGCAATTCAATGGAACCAAATCTTCCAGAGGAAACAAGAAAGAATCAGCTTTGATTGTGTGAAAATGTATACCAGACAATGTCCTTAACAAGGCTCAACCATAAGGGCTCTTCGTCATGGAAGCTCGGACTTTGACGACCGAAACCTACAGATACCGCGCAATACCCACCCACATGCTTATAGCTAACTCTCCCATTGAGACTCTACAAGAAGCAAAACATACATACACAAGCTTACGCCAAAGCTGCCTGAGCTGTTCCTTGTCTTAACCCGCTTTCAGAAAATATGAAATTACCGAATCCCCGCGAAACTTGAAGCTACTGGGTCCCAACTCATTGCGTCTCTGAATCCGGTGTGACGGGATTGCGGGATGAGCCAACCGGATTGATCCTATGAATCAAAATTGAAGACCAAAATCATAAGAAACGAGCACGGTGAGCAAGCATAAGCCACAGGATCGAATAGTGACCTGCTCCGTTTGTGAGCAGTCCCTGAGAAAGCACCATCCTCTACAAATCCACGTTAATTCGAGACCAAGCCTAAAAATCGCTGGAGAGGAAGACGAAAAGGTTGGTCGTCGCTCGCTAGCCTTCGATTTGCTATGGGCCTTTTGGGCTTCAAATTCGATAGATAAAAATCCCGTTCTATATTGTTGGGCTTATCATATGGACACTTCAACGGGCTGCATCAAATAAATAAGGCCTTTTGGGCTTCAAAATCGATAGCTAAAAAGCCCATTTTACATTGTTGGGCTTATCATATGGACACTTCAATGAGCTGCACCAAATACATAAGGCCTTTTGGGCTTTAATTTCGATAGCTAAAAAGCCCGTTTTACATTGTTGAGCTTATCATATGGCCACTTCAATGGGCTGCACCAAATACACAAGGGCAGAAGATATTCTGGGCCCATTTCGGACCCCTGTTGGGCCCTTTTCGCGCCCCTGTTGGGCTCATTTCGTATCCCTAACGGGCCCATTTAGCACCCCTAATGGGTCGATTACGCATTTTGTTAGGCCCATTTAGAACCATTGCTGTGCCCATTTGGCACCCATGTTGCATTTTGGACCCATGTTGGACCCTTTTCAGACCCTTGTTGGGCCTATTTCGGACTCCTGTTGGGCCTATTTCGGACTCATGTTGGGCCCATTTCGGACCCTTATTGGGCCTTCTTCGGACTCTCATTTTGGACACCAGACAGGCCCATTTGGAACCCCTGCTGGGCTTATTTATTATCATGTTGGGGCCAGTTTACACCCATGGTGGGCCCATTTCGCACCCCTTTTGGGCCCATTTCGGGCTCCTATTGGGCTCATTTCGTACCCTTGATGGGCCTATTTCGCACCATTGATGGGCCGACTTCGGACCCCAATTTGGCCTATTTCGCACCCCTAATGAGCCCATTCCGCATCCTGTGGGCCCATGTTGGGCCCTATTCATACCCCTGTTAGGCCCATTTCGGACCCTGTTGGGTCTTCTTCGGACTCTCATTTTGGACACCAGTCAGGCCCATTTGGAACCCCTGCTGGGCCTATTTATTATCCTGTTGGGGCCCATTTTACACCCATGATGGGCCCATTTCGCACCCCTTATGAGCCCAATTCGGGTTTCTATTGGGCTCATTTCGTATCCTTGATGGGCCCAATTCGCACTACTGATGGGCCAACTTCGGACCCCAGTTGGGCCTATTTTGGACCCCAGTTGAGCCCATTTCGCACCCTTAATGGGCCCATTTCGCATCATGTTGGCCCATGTTGGGCCCTTTTCAGACTCCTGTTGGGTCTATTTCAAACTCCTGGTGGGCTCATTTCGGACCCTGTTGGGCCCATTTCAGACTTTTGTTGGGCCCATTTCGATTATGATAGTTCTTAACCAACTCTGAAGCTAGGAGAACATTTTCCATCAGTAATCGATCTTTTACGAAGGCTGGCTGATTCGGAGCAATAAACTTTGGGAGCATTTTCTTTAATCTATTTACTAGAATCTTTGAAATTACTTTGTATATCACATTGCAGCATGATATGGGGCGGAAGTCTTTCATATGTGATGCTGTTGTTATCTTAGGTATAAGGGCCAAGATCGTGGTCTTGATTCCCTTGGGCAAAAATCCTTTCTCGAAAAAGGATTGGACTGCAGTAACGAAATCCTTTCCAAGTATAGGCCAGGTTGTTTTAAAGAATTAGCTTGTATACCCATATGGACCAGGGGCTTTGTTACTTGGCATGAAAAATATTACCCCTCTCACCTCCTCTTCTGTAACTACTCGTTGCAGTGATTCACAATCTGTATCTCCACATTCAAACTCCAGTAAGCCCTTCAAAGTTTCCACTGTGATGCCTCTGAAGTTCTCTATCCTCGGTTCAGAAACTCACTAAAGTAGTTTTCAGCCACTACTTTGATTTCATCCTGTGTATGCACAGTAGTACCATCCTCCGTTTGAATTTCTCGGATGGTGTTAATCAGTTTTCTAGTCTGTGCTGCTTGGTGGAAGGATTTGTTATTCCCATCGCCAACCTGCAACCAATGAAGCTTAGAGATTTGACGAAGAAAGCGCTCCTTGAGGTCAGCTAAGTGCTGCCATTTGGTAAACGCAGAGGACTCTGCTTCCATAGCACTTGTAACCAGATTCAACAGGGTTTTGGTCTGACAATCACAAAGCTGTTCATAGGCAGCCTTAGTCCGCTTCGAGAGATCATGGAAATGGTCTTTGCTCAGTGTCTTCAGCGGCAATTTTAGTTATTTTAGGGACTTCGATAGGCGATATAGGGCCGACGTGGAAGTGAAGAGGGGGTCTGTTCTGCTCCAAAAGTCCTCGATGAGAGGTATAAAGGCTTTTGACTCTGCAAGAGCATTTGTGAACTTGAAAGGTCTTCTCGGCTTCAGAGGAGGCTCTACAATTTGTATGCGGCAGCGCAGATGGTCTGAGCAACCTCCTGCCTCGAAAAACACTATAGGACTGTGGATATGCATTGAGCCAATTATCATTCATGAGAACTCTATCCAGATTTTTGCATATCAGTCCATCCTCCCTCTTGTTACACCAGGTGTAGAGAGGTCCATGTGCTTTCATGTCCACCAAAGAACAATAAGAAGCCGTTTCTTGAAAGTCACGCATTCCCGCAGGAATTAATGGAGAATTCAAGAAATTTAAGTGTTCTGCTCCCTCTAATATTTCATTAAAATCTCCAAAGATGAGCCAAGGATTGTTTCGGATCAGAGGCAGATCTTGATGGTATTTGAGGTCTGTCCAGAGTTCTTTTCTTTCTTCTACAGTGTTAGAAGCATAGACAAAAGAACAGAATATCTCTGTGTCTGCTCCAACCAGAAGAACCGAGCATGTAATGAGTTGTTCGCTTGTAAAACATGGGGTGACTCGAAAATGAGGACTCACGACCCATATTCTACCTTTCCTGTTGAACTCATAGTTAGTGATAAATGACCAGCCTTTAAAAACAGATGAAATAATTTGAGACGCCTTCTTCTCCTTCACGTGCGTCTCTAGAAGACAACCAAACTGTAACTGACTTTTCTTAATCCACTCCCTTACAATAGAATGCTTTGATGCCTTGTTAAATCCCCTAACATTCCAGAAGAAGCCAGACTTTAAGGTTTTTGTTTGGCGGACCGTTTCTTCAAAGTACTTGGGACTATGTCCTTAGTATTCTTATTTGCAGGGTCCGAAAGAAACCGGTGATTATCCTTGGAGTTACGAGGCAGTGGTATTCTGGTTTTAGAATCCTCTGCATGTGGTCTTGTCCTTATTTCCTTTCGGATACTGGTCTCATCCTCCAGATCAGCAGAATCCAATTTTTCATCCCCCCCCCCCCCCCCCCATCGACTTCAGATTGTGTCTCTTCGATTACTGTCTTTGTGTCAGATGGAGCTTCCTCTGATTCCCTGATCTTTACAGTGTTGCTCGTGGTTGGGTTATTCCTTTCTTTCTCATCTTCCTTATCGCTTTCATTTTCAGGCTCTTCTGTGCTCAACAAAGCATACCGTGATGTTGAGAGAATAGAGACCTGGCCAAACTCTAGAGAGAATTTTCACATTTTCTTATGTGTGTGTTAATACAAACATCTTAGCAAGAAAATTAAAAAACACAAAAATATAAGATTTTCTTGTGTGTGTGTTAAAACACACATCACAGCAAGAAAAAATAAAAAAACTCGCAAATTGAACATTTTTTCTTTGTGAATACACATATATTGACAAAAAATTTAAATACTCGAAAATTTAATATTTTCTTGTGTGCTTGTTAATACACACATCTTGACAAGAAAATAAAAAAATTAGTCTTGCAAACTTAGGAGAAAAATTCACAGAAAGAATTACGAAAATTTAACATTTTCTTGTGTGTGTGTTAATACACACATCTTGGCAAGAAAATAAAAAAACTAGAAAATTTAGTATTTTTTTGTATGTGTGTTAATACACATATCATGACAAGAAGATTTAAAAAACTCAAAAATATAACATTTTTGTGTGTATTAATACTTAATACTCACATCTTGGCAAGAAAAAAGAAAAAATAAGCAAATTTAACATTTTTTGTGTGTGTTAATACACATATCTTGACAAAAAAAATTTAAAAACTCAAAAGTATAACATTTTCTTGTGTGTGTTAATACACACATTTTGGCAAGAAAAATTAAAAAATTTGTAATATTTTTGTGTGTGTGTTAATACACATATCTTGACAAGAGAATTATAAAAAAAACTCGAAAATTTATCATTTTCTTATGTGTGTTAATACACACATCTTGACAAGAAAATAAAAAAACTCAAAAATTTAACATTTTCTTGTGTGTGTGTTAATATACATTTCTTGACAAGTAGATTAAAATAAAAACTCAAAAATTTAACATTTTCGTGTGTGTTTGTTAATACACACATCTTAACAAAAAAATAAAAAAATTAATCCTGCAAACTTAAGAATAAAAAATTCCCAGAAAGAAACTTGAAAATTTAATTTTTACTTGTTTGTGTATTAACATACACACATCTTGGCAAGAAAATTAAAAAACTTCAAAATTTAATATTTGTGGGTGTTTGTGTTAATACACATCTCTTGACAAGAAGATTAAAACAACCTCGAAAATAAAACAATTTCTTTTGTGAATTAATACACACTTTTTGGCAACAAAATAAAATAACTTCAAAATTTAATATTTTTTTGTGTGTGTGTTAATACACATATATTGACAAGAAGATGAAAAAAATCTCAAAAATATAACATTTTTGTGTGTGTGTGTTAGTACACATATTTTCGCAAGAAAATTTTAAAATTCGCAAATTTAACATTGTGTGTGTGTGTGATAATACACACATATTAGCAGGAAAATGAAAAAGAATTGAAAATTTAACATTTTTTGTGTGTGTTAGTACACATATCTTGACAAGAAAATTAAAAAAAAAAACTCAAAAATTTAATATTTTCTTGTGTGTGTTAATACACACATCTTGGCAAGAAAATTGAAAAACTTGAAAATTTAACATTTTGTGTGTGTGTGATAGTACACATATATTCACAAGAAATTTAAAAAAAAAAATTCTTAAATTTAACATTTTCTTGTGTGTGTGTTAATACACACTTCTTGGCAAAAAAATTAAAAATCTCAAAAATTTAACATTTTTTGTGTGTGTGTAAATACATATATCTTGACAAAAAAATTAAAAAAAAAAACCCAAAAATATAAGATTTTCTTGTGTGAGTGTTAATACACACATCACAGCAAGAAAAATTTTTAAACTCGTAGATTTAACATTTTTTGTGTGTGTGTGTGTTAGTACACATATCTTGACAAAAAAATTAAAAAAACTCAAAAATTTAATATTTTCTTGTGTGTGTTAAGTACACACATAATGGCAAGAAAATTAAAATACTCGAAATTTTAACATTTTTGTGTGTGTGATATAGTACACATATATACTCACAAGAAAACTAAAAAAAAAAACTCAAAATTTAACATTTTTTGTGTGTCTTAATACACACATCTAGGCAAAAAATTAAAAAACTCAAAAATTTAACATATTGTGAGTGTCTGATAGTACACATATATTCGCAAGAACATTAAAAAAAAACTTAAAAATTTAACATTTTCTTGTGTGTGTTAATACATACATCTTGGCAAGAAAATTAAAAAACTCAAAATTTTAACATTTTTTGTGTGTGTGTTAGTACACATATTTAGACAAGAAAATCAAAAAGAAAAACTCAGAAATTTAACATTTTCTTGTGACACACATTTTAGCAAGAAAATTAAAAAACTCAACATTTTAACATTTTTTGTGTGTGTGTTAGTACACATATCTTGACAAGAAAATTAAAAAAACTCAAAAATTTAACATTTTATTGTGTGTGTTAATACACACATCTTGGCAAGAAAATTAAAAAACTCGAAAATTTAATTTTTTGTGTGTGTGTGGGAATACACATATATTCACAAGAAAATTAAAAAAAAAACACAAAAATTTAATATTTTCTTGTGTGTATTAATACACACATCTTGGCAAGAAAAGTTAGAAAATTCAAAAATTTAACATATTTTGTGTGTTAATACACACATCTTGAGATGAAAATTTAAAAAACTCAAAAATTTAACATTTTCTTGTGTGTGTTCATACACACATCTTGGCAAGAAAATTAAAAAAAATTGAAAATTTCACAATTTTTGTGTGTGTTATATACGTATCTTGACAAGAAAAATAAAATAAAAACTCTAAAATTTAACATTTTCTTGTGTGTGTGTGTATACACATTTTGACAAGAAAATTATAAAACTCGAAAATTTTAACATTTTTTGTGTGTATTTGTGTTAGTACACATATCTTGACAAGAAAATTAAAAAACTCAAAAATTTAATATTTTCCTGTGTGTGTGAATACATATATCTTGGCAAAAAAATTAAAAAAACTCAAAATTTTAACAGTTTTTGTGTGTATTAGTACACATATCTTGACAAGAAAATAAAAAAAACTCAAAAATTTAACATTTTCTTGTGTGTGTTAATATATACATCTTAGTAAAAAAACTAAAAAACTCAAAATTTTAACATTTTTTATGTGTGTACACATATCTTGACAAGAAAATTAAAAAAAGTCATAATTTAAAATTTTATTTTGTGTGTTAATACACACATCTTGGCAAGAAAATTAAAAACTCGAAAATTTAAATTTTTTTGTGTGTATGGTAATACACATATATTCAAAAGAAAATTAAAAAAAAGACTCAAAAATTTAATATTTTCTTATGTGTTAATACACACATCTTGGCAAGAAAAAAAAAACTTAAAATTTAATAGTTTTCGTGTGTGTGTGTGTTAATACACATATCTTAACAAGAAAATTAAAGAAAAACTCGAAAATATAAGATTTTTTTTTGTGTGTTAATACACACATCACGGCAAGAAAAACTCGCAAATTTAATATTTTTTTTTGTGAATACACATATCTAGACAAAAAATTCAAAAACTCGAAAATTTAACATTTTCTTGTGTTTTTGTTAATACACCCATCTTGACAAGAATAGAAAAAAATTAGTACTGCAAACATAAGAAAGAAAATTCACAAAAGAAACTAAAAAATTAAACATTTTTGTGTGTGTGTGTTAATACACACATCATGGCAAAAACATAAAAAAAATTACAAAATTTAGTATTTTTTGTGTGTGTTAATCTACATATCTTGACAAGAAGAATAAAAAAAATTTGAAAATTTAACATTTTTTGTGTATATGTTAATACACACATTTTGGCAAGAAAAATTAAAAAGTTCGTAAATTTAGCATTTTTTGTGTGTTAATAAACACATCTTGAGAAGAAAATTTATAAAACTCGAAAATTTAACATTTTCTTCACATCTTGGCAACTCTGAAAATTTAACATTTTTTGTGTGTATCTGTGTTATTATACATATCTTGACAAGAAAATTAAAAAAACTCAAAAATTTAATATTTTCCTTTGTGTGTTAATACATACATCTTGGCAAAAAAATTAAAAAACTCAAAATTTTAACATTTTTTGTGTGTGTTAGTACACATATCTTGACAAAAAATTAAAAAAACTCAAAAATTTAACATTTTCTTGTGTTAATATATACATATTGGCAAGAAAATTAAAAAACTCAAAATTTTAACATTTTTTGTATGTGTGTGTGTTAGTACACATATCTTGACAAGAAAATAAAAAAAAACTCAAAAATTTAACATTTTCTTGTGTATGTTAATACACACATCTTGATAAGAAAATTTAAAAAACTCGAAAATTTAACATTTTCTTGTGTGTGTTCATACACACCTCTTGGTAAGAAAAATTAAAAAAACTTAAAAATTTAACAATTTTGTATGTGTGTTAATATATGTATCTTGACAAGGAAAATAAAATTAAAACTCTAAAATTTAATATTTTCTTGTGTGTGTGTTATTACACACATCTTAGCAAGAAAATTATAAAACTCAAAAAATTAACATTTTTGTGTGTATCTGTGTTAGTACATATATCTTGACAAGAAAATTAAATAAACTCAACAATTTAATATTTTCTTGTGTGTTTTAATACACACTTCTTGGGAAAAAAATAAATAAAACTGAAAAATTTAACATTTTCTTGTGTGTGTTAGTACACACATCTTTGCAAGAAAATTAAAAAACTCAAAAAATTAACATCTTTTTGGTGTGTGATATTACACATATATTCACAAGAAAATTGAAAAAAACTGAAATATTTAATATTTTCTTGTGTGTGTTAAGACACACATTAATTAAAAAAAACTCAAAATTTAACATTTTCTTGTGTGTGTTAATACACACTTTTTGGCAAGAAAATTAAAAAAACTCGAAATTTAACATTTATTTGTGTGTGTGTTAATAGACACATCTTGGCAAGAAAAAATTAAAAAAATCACAAATTTAACATTTTCTGTGTGTGTTAATAAACACATCTTGAAAAGAAAATTTAAAAAACTCGAAAATTTAACATTTTCTTGTGTGTGTTCATACACACATCATGGTAAAAAATTATAAAACTTGAAAATTTAACAATTTTTTGTGTGTGTTAATATACGTATCATGACAAGAAAAATAAAATTAAAACTCTAAAATTTAATATTTTCTTGAGTGTGTGTTAATACACACATCTTGGCATGAAAATTATATAACTCTAAAATTTTAAAAAAGTTTGTGTGTATCTGTGTTAGTACACATATTTTGACCAGAAAATTAAAAAAAATTAAAAAATTTAACATTTTCTTGTGTGTGTTAGTACACACATGTTGGCAAAAAAATTAAAAAACTCAAAAATTTAACATTTTGTGTGTGTGTGTGTGATAGAACACATATATTCATAAGAATATTAAAAAAAACTCAAAAATTTAATATTTTCTTATGTGTGTTAGTACACACATCTTGGCTAAAAAATTAAAAAAACTTAAAAATTTAACATATTTTGTGTGTGTGATAGTACACATATATTCACAAGAAATTTTTAAAAAAAACTCAAAATTTTCACATTTTCTTATGTGTGTGTTAATACAAACATCTTAGCAAGGAAATTAACAAACTCAAAAATAAAAGATTTTCTTGTGTGTGTGTTAATACACACATCACAGCAAGAAAAAAAAAATAAAAAACTCGCAAATTGAACATTTTTTTCTTTGTGAATACACATATATTGACAAAAAATTTTAATACTCGAAAATTTAATATTTTCTTGTGTGTTTGTTAATACACACATCTTGACAAGAAAATAAAAAAATTAGTCTTGCAAACTTAGGAGGAAAATTCACAGAAATAATTACGAAATTTTAACATTTTCTTGTGTGTATTAATACACACATCTTGGCAAGAAAATAAAAAAACTAGAAAATTTAATATTTTTTTGTATGTGTGTTGATACACATATCATGACAAGAAAAATAAAAAAAATCAAAAATATAACATTTTGTGTGTGTATTAATACTTAATACTCACATCTTGGTAAGAAAAAAGAAAAAAATAAGCAAATTTAACATTTTTGTGTGTGTTAATACACATATCTTGCCAAAAAAATTTAAAAACTCAGAAATTAAACATTTTCTTGTGTGTGTTAATACAAACATCTTGACAAGAAAATAAAAAAAAAAAAATTCAAAAGTATAACATTTTCTTGTGTATGTTATTACACACATTTTAGCAAGAAAAATTAAAAAAATTGTAATATTTTTTTTTGTGTGTTAATACACATATCTTGACAAGAAAATTATAAAAAAAACTCAAAAATTTCTCATTTTCTTGTGTGTGTGTTAATACACACATCTTGACAAGAAAATAAAAAAAAAATCAAAAATTTAACATTTTCTTGTGTGTGTGTTAATGTACATTTCTTGACAAGTAAATTAAAATAAAAACTCAAAAATTTAACATTTTCTTGTGTGTTTGTTAATACATACATCTTGAAAAGAAAATAAAAAAATGAGTACTGCAAATTTAAGAAGGAAACAATCCGAGAAAGAAACTTGAAAATATAATTTTTACTTGTGTGTGTATTAACATACACACATCTTGGCAAGAAAACTAAAAAAATTTCAAAATTTAATATTTTTGTGTGTGCATGTGTTATTACACATCTCTTGATAAGAAGATTAAAAAAACCTCGAAAATAAATCATTTTTTTGTGTGTGTTAATACACATTTCTTAGCAACAAAATAAAAAAACTTCAAAATTTAATATTTTTCTGTGTGTATTAATACACATATATTGATAAGAAGATGAAAAAATCTCAAAATTATAACATTTTTTGTGTGTGTTAGTACACATATTTTCGCAAGAAAATTTTAAAACTCGCAAATTTAACATTTTGTGTGTGTGTGTGTGTTAATACACACATCTTGGCAGGAAAATAAAAAAAACTTGTAAATTTAACATTTTTGTGTGTGTTAGTACACATATCTTCACAAGAAAATAAAAAAAAAAAAAAAAAACTCAAAAATTTAATATTTTCTTGTGTGTGTTAATACACACAAGTTGACAAGAAAATTGAAAAACTCGAAAATTTAACATTTTGTGTGTGTGTAAATAGTACACATATATTCACAAGAAAATTAAAAAAAAACTCATAAATTTAACATTTTTCCTGTGTGTGTGGTAATACACATTTCTTGGCAAGAAAATTAAAAAACTCGAAAATTTAATATTTTTTGTGTGTGTGTGTTAATACACATATCTTGACAAGAAAATTAAAAAAAACACTCAAAAATATAAGATTTTCTTGTGTGAGTGTTAATACACACTACAGCAAGAAAAAATTTAAAACTCGCAGATTTAACATTTTTATGTGTGTGTTAGTACACATATCTTGACAAAAAAATTAAAAAAACTCAAAAATTTAACATTTTCTTGTGTGTGTTAAGTACACACATATTGGCAAGAAAATTAAAATACTAGAAAATTTAATATTTTTGTGTGTGTGATAGTACACATATATATTCACAAGAAAATTAAAAAAAAAACTCAAAATTTAACATTTTATTCTGTGTGTTAATACACACATCTTGGCAAGAAAATTAAAAAAACTTGAAAATTTAACATGTTGTGAGTGTCAGATAGTACACATATATTCGCAAGAACATTAGAAAAAACTGAAAAATTTAACATTTTCTTGTGTGTGTTAATACATACATCTTGGCAAAAAAATTAATAAACTCAAAATTTTAACATTTTTTGTGTGTGTGTACACATATCTTGACAAGAAAATTAAAAAAAAAACTCAGAAATTTAACATTTTCTTGTGTGTGTTAATACACACGTTTTGACAAGAAAATTAAGAAAATCAAAATTTTAACATTTTTTGTGTGTGTGTGTTAGTACACATATCTTGACAAAAAAATTTTAAAAACTCAAAAATTTAACATTTTCTTGTGTGTGTTTATACACACATCTTGGCAATAAATTAAAAAACTCGAAAATTTAAATTTTTGTGTGAGTGTGTGTGTGTTAATACACACATATATTCACAAGAAAACTAAAAAAAATACAAAAATTTAATATTTTCTTGTGTGTGTGTGTGTTAATACACACATATTGGCAAAAAAATTTAAAAAATCGAAAATTTAACATTTTTGTGTTATAATACACACATCTTGAGAAGAAAATTTAAAAAACTCGAAAATATAACATTTTCTTGTTTGTGTTCCTACACACATCTTGGCAAGAAAATTAAAAAACTCGAAAAATTTAAATTTTTTTTTGTGTGTGTGGGAGTACACATATATTCACAAGAAAATTAAAAAAAAAAACACAAAATTTAACATTTTCTTTTGTGTGTGTGTGTGTGTGTGTGTGTGTGTGTGTGTTAATACACACATCTTGGCAAGAAAATTTAAAAAATTCAAAAATTTAACATTTTTGTGTGTTAATACACACATCTTGAGAAGAAAATTTAATAAACTCGAAAATTTAACATTTTCTTGTGTGTGTTCATACACAAATCTTGGCAAGAAAATTAAAAAAAATTGAAAATTTAACAATTTTTTGTGTGTGTTAATATACCTATCTTGACAAGAAAAATAAAATAAAAACTCTAAAATTTAACATTTTCTTGTGTGTGTGTGTGTGTGTGTGTGTGTTAATATACTAATCTTGACAAAAAAATTATAAAACTCGAAAATTTAACATGTTTTGTGTGTATCTGTGTTAGTACACATATCTTGACAAGAAAATTAAAAAAACTTAAAAATTTAATATTTTCCTGTGTGTGAATACATATATCTTGGCAAAAAATTAAAAAACTCAAAATTTTAACAGTTTTTGTGTGTGTTAGTACACTTATCTTGACAAGAAGATTAAAAAAACTCAAAAATTTAATAGTTTCTTGTGTGTGTTAATACATACATCTTAGCAAGAAAATTAAAAAACTCAAAATTTTAATATTTTTTGTTTGTGTTAGTACTCATATCTTGACAAGAAAATAAAAAAAAATTTCAAAAATTTAAAATTTTCATATGTGTGTTAATACACACATCTTGGCAATAAAATTAAAATCTCAAAAATTTAATTTTTTTTTGTGTGGTAGTACACATATATTCTAAAGAAAATTAAAAAAGAAACTAAAAAATTTAACATTTTTTGTGTGTTAATACACACATCTTGGCAAGAAAATTAAAAAATCTTGAAATTTAACATTTTTTGTGTGTGTGTGGTGTTAATACACATACCTCGAGAAGGAAATAAAAAAAAAACTTGAAAATATAAGATTTTCTATTTTTGTGTGTGTTAATACACACATCATGGCAAGAAAAATTGAAAAACTCGCAAATTTAATATTTTTTTGTTTGTGAATACACATATCTAGACAAAAAATTCAAAAACTCGAAAATTTAACAATTTCTTGTGTTTTTGTTAATACACACATCTTGACAAGAAAATAAAAAAATTAGTCCTGCAAACATAGGAAAGAAAATTCACAAAAGAAACTCAAAAATTAAATATTTCCTTGTGTGTGTGTGGTTAGTACATACATCTTGGCCAGAAAATAAAAATTTTACAGAATTTAGTATTTTTTTGTGTGTGTGTTAATACACATATCTTGACAAGAAGAATAAAAAAAACTCAAAAATTTAACATTTTTTGTGTGTGTGTTAATAAACACATCTTGGCAAGAAAAATTAAAAATTTTACAAATTTAACATTTTTGTGTGTTAATAAACACATCTTGAGAAGAAAATTTAAAAACTCGAGTATTTAATATTTTTTTGTGTGTGTGTTAATACTCACATCTTGGCAACTCTGAAAATTTAACATTTTTTGTGTGTATCTGTGTTAGTACACATATCTTGACAAGAAAATTAAAAAAACTCAAAAATTTAATATTTTCATGTGTGTGTTTGTATATACATCTTTGGAAAAAAGTTAAAAAAATTCAAAATTTTAACGTTTTTTGTGTGTGTTATACACATATCTTGACAAAAAATTAAAAAACTCAAAAATTTAACATTTTCTTGTATGTGTTAATATATACATCTTGGCAAGAAAATTAATAAAACTAAAAATTTTAACATTTATTTTATGTGTTTGTGTTAGCACACCTATCTTGACAAGAAAATTTAAAAAACTCAAAAATTTAACATTTTCTTGTGTGTGTTAATACACACATCTAGCCAAGAAAATTAAAAAACTCAAAAATTTTAATTTTTGTGTGTATGTGGTAGTAAACATATATTCACAAGAAAATTAAAAAAAAAAAATTCTTGTGTGTGTTAATACACACATCTTGGCAAAAAAATTAAAAAAAAACTCTAAATTTAACATTTTGTGTGTGTGTGAGTGTGTCTGTGTGTTTATACACATATCTTGACCAGAAAATTAAAAAAAAAACTCGAAAAGATAAGATTTTCTTTTGTGTGTGTGTTAATACACACATCACGGCAAGAAAAATTGAAAAACTCGCAAATTTGATATTTTTTTTGTTTGTGAATACACATATCTAGACAAAAAATTCAAAAACTCAAATTTTTAACATGTTTTGTGTTTTTGTTAATACACACATCTTGAGAGGAAAATAAAATAATTAGTACTGCAAACATAAGAAAGAAAAATTCACAGAAAGAAACTCGAAAATTTAACATTTTCTTGTGTGTGTGTTAATACATACAACTTGGGAAGAAAATTAAAAAACTACAAAATTTAGTATTTTTTGTGTGTGTGGCAAAAAATATAAAAAATTCGTAAATTTGACATTTTTGTGTGTGTTAATACACACATCTTGAGAAGAAAAAATTTAAAAACTCGAAAATTTAACATTTTCTTTTGCGTGTTCATACACACATCTTGGTAAGAAAACTAAAAAAACTTGAAAATTTAACAATTTTTTGTGTGTGTTTATATATGTTTCTTGACAAGAAAAATAAAATTAAAACTCTAAAATTTAACATTTTCTTGTGTGTGTGTTAATACACACATCTTGACAAAAAAATTATAAAACTCAAAAATTTAATATTTTTTGTGTGTATCTGTGTTAGTACACATATCTTGACAAGAAAATTAAAAAACTCAAAAAATTAATATTTTCTTGTGTGGGTTAAGACACACATCTTGACAAGAAAATTAAAAAAACTCGAAATTTAACATTTTCTTGTGTGTGTTAATACACACTTTTTGGCAAGAAACTAATAAAACTCGAAATTTAATATTTTTGTGTGTATGTTAATAGACACATCTTGGCAAGAAAAAATTAAAAAATTCGCAAATTTAACATTTTCTGTGTGTGTTAATCCACACATCTTGAGAAGAAAAATTAAAAAACTCGAAAATTTAACATTTTCTTGTGTGTGTTCATACACACATCTTGGTAAAAAATTATAAAATTTGAAAATTTAACAATTTTTTGTGTGTGTTAATATATGTAACTTGACAAGAAAAATAAAATTCAAACTCTAAAATTTAAAATTTTCTTGTGTGTGTGTTAATACACCCATCTTGGCAATTATAAAACTCTAAAATTTTAAAAAATTTCTGTGTAGCTGTGTTAGTACACATATACTGACAAGAAAATTAAAGAAAAACTCAAAAATTTAACATTTTCTTGTGTGTGTTAGTACACACATGTTGGCAAAAAATTAAAAAAGTCGAAAATTTAACATTTTGTGTGTGTGTGATAGAACACATATATTCATAAGAATATTAAAAAAAACTCAAAAAGTTAACTTTTTCTTTTGTGTGTTAGTACACATATCTTGGCAAGAAAATTAAAAAAACTCGAAAATTTAATATTTTTTTGTGTGTGTGATAGTACACATATATTCACAAGAAAATTTAAAAAAAAAAACTTAAAATTTTAACATTTTCTTATGTGTGTGTTAATACAAACATCTTAGCGAGAAAATTAAAAATACACAAAAATATAAAATTTTCTTGTATGTGTGTTAATACACACATCAGAGCAAGAAAAAAATAAAAAACTCGCAAATTGAACAATTTTTTTCTTTGTGAATACAAATATATTGACAAAAAAATTAAATACTCAAAAATTTAACATTTTCTTGTGTGTTTGTTAATACACACATCTTGACAAGAAAATAAAAAAATTAGTCTTGCAAACTTAGGAAGAAAATTCATTGAAAGTATTACGAAAATTTAACATTTTCTTGTGCCTGTGTTAATACACACATCTTGGCAAGAAAATAAAAAAATCTAAATTTTTTTTTTGTGTGTGTGGTAGTACACATATATTCAAAAGAAAATTAAAAAAAAAACTCAAAAATTTAATATTTTCTTGTGTGTTAATACACACATATTGACAAGAAAATTAAAAAACTCAAAATTTAATATTTTGTGTGTGTGTGTGTTAATACACATATCTTGACAAGAATATTAAAAAAAAACTCGAAAATATAAGATTTACTTTTTTGTGTGTATTAATACACACATCACGGCAAGAAAAATTGAAAAACTCTCAAATTTAACATTTTTTTGTTTGTGAATACACATATTTAGACAACAAATTCAAAAACTCAAAAATTTAACATTTTCTTGTGTATTTGTTAATATACACATTTTGACAAGAAAATAAAAAAATTAGTCCTGCAAATATAAGTAAAAAAATTTACAAAAGAAACTCAAAAATTTAATATTTTCTTGTGTGTGTGTTAATACACACATCTTGGCAAGAAAATAAAAAATTTACAAAATTTAGTATTTTTTGTGTGTGTGTTAATACACATATCTTGACAAGAAGAATAAAAAAAACTCGAAAATTTAATATTTTTTTGTGTATGTGTTAATATACACATCTTGGCAAGAAAATTTAAAAAGTTTGCAAATTTAACATTTTTTGTGTGTAAATAAACACATCTTGAGAAGAAAATTTAAAAAACACGAAAATTTAACATTTTCTTGTGTGTGTATTAATACACGCATCTTCACAACTCGAAAATTTAATATTTTTTGGGTGTATCTGCGATAGTACACATATCTTGACAAGAAAATTAAGAAAAACTCAAAAATTTAATATTTTCCTGTGTGTGTTAAAACTTACATCTTGGCAAAAAAAATTAAAAACTCAAAATTTTAACATTTTTTGTGTGTGTTAGTACACATATCTTGACAAAAAATAATAAACTAAAAAATTTAATATTTTCTTATGTGTGTTAATATATACATCTTGGCAAGAAAATTAAAAAACTCAAAATTTTAACATTTTTTGTGTATGTTAAGTACACACATATTGGCAAAAAAATTAAAATATTCAAAAATTTAACATTTTTTGAGTGTGTGATAGTAAACATAAATTCACCAAAAAATTTAAAAAAATTCAAAAATTTAACATTTTCTTGTGTGTGTTAATACATACATCTTGGCAAGAAAATTAAAAAACTCAAAATTTTAACATTTTGTGAGTGTCTGATAGTACACGTATATTCACAAAAAAATTCAAAAATTTAACATATTCTTGTGTGTGTTAATACAAACTTTTTGGCAAGAAAATTAAAAAAAAAAACTCTAAATTTAACATTTTTGTGTGTGTTAATACTCACATCTTGGCAGGAAAAATTAAAAAACTCGAAAATTTAACATTTTGTGAGTGTCTGATAATACACACATCTTGAGAAGAAAATTTAAAAAACTCGAAAATTTAACATTTTCTTGTGTGTGTTCTTACACACATCTTGGTAAAAAAAATTATAAAACTTGAAAATTTAACAATTTTTTGTGTGTGCTGTTATATGTATCTTGACAAGAAAAACAAAATTAAAACTCTAAAATTTAAAATTTTCTTGTGTGTATCTGTGTTAGTACACATATCTTGACAAGAAAATAAAAAAAAACTCAAAATTTTAATATTTTCTTGTGTGTGTTAATACAAACTTTTTGGCAAGAAAATTAACTTGAAAATCTAAAAAATTTTGTGTGTGTGATAGTACATATATATTCACAAGAAAATTAATAAAACACAAAAATTTAACATTTTCTTGTGTGTATGTTAATACACATATTTTGGCGATAAAATTAAAAAAACTCAAAATTTTAACATTTTTTGTGTGTGTGTGTTAATACACACATCTTGGCAAGAAAATTTAAAAACTCCAAAATTTAATTTTTTGTGTGTGTGGTAGTAAACATATATTCACAAGAAAATTATAAAAAAAACTCAAAAATTTAACATTTTCTTGTGTGCGTTAATACACACATCTTAGCAAGAAAATTAAAAAAACTCAAAATTTAACATTTTGTGTGTGTGTGTGTGTGTGTGTGTGTGTGTGTGTGTTAATACACATATCTTGACAAAAAAATTAAAAATAAAACTTGAAAATATAAGATTTTCTTTTGTGTGTGTGATAATACACACATCGCGGCAAGAAAAATGGAAAAACTCGCAAATTTAACATTTTTTTGTTTGTGAATACACATATCTAGACAAAAAATTCAAAAACTCGAATTTTTAACATTTTCTTGTGTTTTTGTTAATAAACACATCTTGACAAGAAAATAAAAAAATTAGTCCTACAAACATAAGAAAGAAAAATTCACAGAAAGAAAATCAAAAATTTAACATTTTATTCTGTGTGTGTTAATACATACATCTTGGCAAGAAAATAAAAAACTATAAAATTTAGTATTTTTTGTGTGTGTGTTAATACACAAATCTTGGCAAGAAAAACTAAAAAATTCGCAAATTTCACATTTTTGTGCGTGTTAATACACACATATTGAGAAGAAAATTTAAAAAACTCGAAAAATTAACATTTTTTTTTGCATGTTATACACACATTTGGTAAGAAAACTAAAAAACTAGAAAATTTAACAATTTTTTGTGTGTGTTAATATACATATCTTAACAAGAAAAATAAAATTAAAACTCTAAAATTTAACATTTTCTTGTGTGTGTGTTAATACAAACATCTTGGCAAGAAAATTATAAAATTATAAAATTTAACATTTTTTGTGTGTATATCTGTTAGTACACATATCTTGACAAGAAAATTAAAAAAACTCAAAAAATTAATATTTTCTTGGGTGTGTTAATACACACTTCTTGGCAAAAAAATTAATAAAACTCAAAAATTTAACATTTTCTTATGTGTGTTAAGACACACATCTTGACAAGAAAATTAAAAAAAAACTCGAAATTTAACATTTTCTTGTGTTTGTTAATACACAGTTAATACGCACTTTTTAGCAAGAAAATTAAAAAAACTCGAAATTTAACATTTTTTGTGTGTGTTAATAAACACATATTGACAAGAAAAAATTAAAAAATTCGTAAATTTAACATTTTTGTGTGTGTTAATTCACACATCTTGAGAAGCAAATTTAAAATAATCAAAAATCTAACATTTTCTTGTGTGTGTTCATACACACATCTTGGTAAAAAATTATAAAACTTAAAAATTTAACAATTTTTTTGTGTGTGTTAATATATGTATCTTGACAAGAAAAATAAAATTAAAACTCTAAAATTTAAAGTTTTCTTGTGTGTGTGTTAATACACACATCTTGGCAAGAAAATTATAAAACTCTAAAATTTTAAAAAAATTATGTGTATCTGTGTTAGTACACATATCTTGACCAGAAAATTAAAAAAACTCAAAAATTTAATATTTTCTTGTGTGTGTAAATACACACTTCTTGGCAAGAAAATTAAAAAAACTCGAAAATATAACATTTTTTCTGTGTGTGATAGTACACATATATTCACAAGAAAATTAATAAAACTCAAAATTTAACATTTTCTTCTGTGTGTTAGTACACACATCTTGGCAAGAAAATTAAAAAACTTAAAAAATTTAACATTTTTTGGTGTGTGATAGTACACATATATTCACAAGAAAATTAAAAAAAAACTCAAAAATTTAACGTTTTCTTGTGTGTCTGTGTGTGTGTGTTAATACCAATATCTTGACAAGAAAATTAAAGAAAAAAAAACTCAAAAATATAAGATATTCTTGTGTGTGTGCTAATACACACATCACGGCAAGAAAAATTAAAAAAAACTCACAAATTTAACATTTTTTTTTGTTTGTGAATACACACATATTGATAAAAAAACTTTAAATACTCCAAATTTAACATTTTCATTTGTGTTTGTTAAAACACATATCTTGACAAGAAAATTAAAAAAAAAACTTGAAAATATAAGATTTTCTTGTGTGAATGTTAATACACACATCACGGCAAGAAAAATTAAAAAACTTGCAAAATTAACATTTTTTGTGTGTGTGTTAGTACACATATCTTGACAAGAAAATTTAAAAAAACTCAAAAATTTAACATTTTCTTGTGTGTGTCAAGTACACACATATTGGCAAGAAAATTAAAAAACTCGAATATTTAACATTTTGTGTGTGTGTGTGATAGTACACATATATTCACAAGAAAATTAAAAAAAAAACTCATAAATTTAACATTTTCTTGTGTGTGTTAATACACATTTCTTGGCATGAAAATTAAAAAACTCAAAAATTTAACATTTGTGTATGTGTGTGTTAATACACATATCTTGACAAGAAAATTAAAAAAAAACTCGTAAATATAAGATTTTCTTGTGTGAGTGTTAATACACACATCACAGCAAGAAAAATTTTAAAACTCGCAGATTTAACATTTTTGTGTGTGTGTGTTAGTACACCTATCTTGACAAAAAAAAATAAAAAAAAAACTCAAAAATTGAATATTTTCTTGTGTGTGTTAAGTACACACATATTGGCAAGAAAATTAAAATACTCAAAAATTTAACATTTTTGTGTGTGTGATAGTACACATATATATTCACAAGAAAATTAAAAAAAACTCAAAATTTAACATTTTCTTCTGTGTGTAAATACACACATCTTGACAAGAAAATTAAAAAATTTGAAAATTTAACATTTTGTGAGTGTCTGATTGTACAAATATATTCGCAAGAACATTAAAAAAAAACTCAAAAATTTAATATTTTCTTGTGTGTGTTAATACATACATCTTGGCAAGAAAATTAAAAAACTTAAAATTTTAACATTTTTTGTGTGTGTGTGTACACATATCTTGACAAGAAAATTAAAAAAAAAATCAAAAATTTAACATTTTCTTGTGTGTGTTAATACACATATTATGACAAGAAAATTAAAAAAATTCAAAATTTTAACATTTTGTGTGTGTGTGTTAGTACACATATCTTGACAAGAAAATTAAAAAAAAAACTCAAAAATTTAACATTTTCTTGTATGTGTTAATACACAAATCTTGACAAAAAAAATTAAAAAACTCGAAAATTTAACATTTTGTGAATGTCTGAAAGTACACATATATTCAGAAGAAAATTAAAAAAAAAAACTCAAAAATTTAACATTTTCTTGTAATACATCTCAAAATTTTAATATTTTGTGTGTGTTAGTACACATATCTTGACATGAAGATTAAAAAAACTCAAAAATTTAACATTTTCTTGTGTGTGTTGATACACATATTTTGGCCAGAAAATTAAAAAACTCAAAATTTTAACATTTTGTGTGTGTGTGTTAGTACACATATCTTGACAAGAAAATTAAAAAAACTCAATAATTTAACATTTTTGTGTGTGTTAATACACACATCTTGGCAAAAAAATTGAAAAACTCGAAAATTTAAATTTTTTTGTGTGTGTGGTAGTACACATATATTCAAAAGAAAATTAAAAAAAAAACTCAAAAATATAACATTTTCTTTTGTGTGTTAGTACACACATCTTGACAAGAAAATTAAAAGACTCGAAATTTTTTTTTTTGTATTTGTGTGTTAATACACATATCTTGACAAGAAAATTAAAAAAAAAACTCGAAAATATAAAATTTTCTTGTGTGTATTAATACACACATCATGGTAAAAAAAATTGAAAAACTCGCAAATTTAACATTTTTTTGTTTGTGAATACACATATCTAGACAAAAAATTCAAAAACTCGAAAATTTAACATTTTCTTGTGTTTTGTTAATACACACATCTTGACAAGAAAATAAAAAAATTAGTCCTGCAAACTTAAGAAAGAAAAATTCACAGAAAGAAACTCAATAATTTAACATTTTCTTCTGTGTGTGTTAATACATATATCTTGGCAAGAAAATAAAAAAAAACAAAATTTAGTTTTTTTTTTGTGTGTGTTAATACACATATCTTGACAAGAAGAATAAAAAAAACTCAAAAATTTAACATTTTTTGTGTGTGTGTGTGTGTGTGTGTGTGTGTGTTAATACACACATCTTAGCAAGAAAAATTAAAAAAATCGCAAATTTAACATTTTGGTTCAAAACTAGACTATTTTACAAGAAGAAATAAATGGCTAGCAAGTTCCATAAACAGACCTGGACTGCATTCAGAACTTTGGAGTGGTTGACTGCAACAGGAGATACCGGATAAGATGTATTTTGTGTACTTGGAATGTCGAGGACCCCATTTTGCCAAAATTTGTGTGTGTGTGTTTGTGTTAATACACATATCTTGACAAGAAGACTAAAAAAACCTCGAAAATATAACATTTTTTTATGTGTGTTAATACACACTTCTTGGCAACAAAATAAAAAAACTTCTAAATTTAATATTTTGTGTGTGTGTGTGTGTGTGTGTGTGTGTGTTAATACACACATCTTGGCAGAAAAACAAAAAAAACTTTAAAATTTAACATTTTTTGTGTATGTTAGTACACATATCTTGACAAGAAAATTAAAAAAAACTCAAAAATTTAACATTTTCTTCTTAGCAAATAATTAAAAAACTCAAAAATTTAATATTTTGTGTGTGTGATAGTAAAAATACCCTTGGTACTTTATTGACGATCTCACAAAGCATTTCATCATCCTGGCGTTGAGCTATTTTTCTGCAGGAATAGGAGAAAAAATATAATTTCTTTCTTTGTCTTACACATATATTCACAAGAAAATTAAAAAAAAACTCATAAATTTAATATTTTTTGTGTGTGTTAATACATACATCTTGAAAAGAAAATTAAAAAACTCAAAAATTTAACATTTTTTAGTGTGTGCTGTTGGGCCCATTTCGCACCCCTAATCATTTCGCATCCTGTTGGCTTATGTTGGGCCCTTTTCAGACATCTGTTGGGCCTATTTCGGATCCCTGTTAGGCTCATTTCGGACCCTGTTGGGCCCATTTCAGACTCCCCTTGGGCCGATTTGGCACTAATGCTTGGCCCGTTTAGCTCCCATATTGGGTCCATTTCGTACTCCTGTTGGGCTCATTTCGTTCCCCTGATAGGCCCATTTTGTACACATGGTGAGCCCTTTTTAGGCCCATTTCGCACCCCTAATGGGCCTATTTTGCATCATGTTGGACCCATTTAGCACCATTGCCGGGCTTACCCTAGTTGGCCTGTTTAGCATCCTTAGTTGGGCCCATTTAGCACCCATGTTGGACCCATTTAGTACTTCTAGTTGGTCCATGTTGGGCCCATTTCGGACTCTTGTTGAGCCCATTTAGCACCATTGCTTGGCCCGTTTAGCACCCATGTTGGGGCCATTTCGGATTCTTGTTGGGCCCATTTCGCACCCCTAATGGGCCCATTTCGGACCCCTGTTGGGCCCATTTCGCACCCCTAATGGCCTTTTGGGCGTCAAATTCGATTGCTAAAAAGCCCGGTTTACATTGTTGGGCTTATCATATGGACACTTCAATGGGCTGGACCAAATACATAAGGTCTTTTGGGCTTCCAATTCGATAGATAAAAAACCCGTTTTACATTGTTAGGCTTATCATATGGACACTTCAATGGGCTGGACCAAATACATAAGGCCTTTGGACTTTATTAAATGGAATTCCAAAACTAAAACAAAAAATATGTTTGTTTTCAATTGGATAATATGCTTGCAAAGTGAAAATATCAAAAAAATCTCCGGTCAAGAACATATATACCCAATACAAGTTCAGTTCAGACTGATTCCTTTATTTATATATTTTGAATTCTCAACTATCAGACAATATCCAAGATCACCTAAACCATAAAAAAAAAAAAAACTTTCTGCTGAATATTTTTTGTGGTTGGATAAATACATGTGTACTTGTTAATCGAGAGACGGTATCATCTTCATCCTCAACCCCGGCCTTCAAAATCATCCTTACCACCATCACTATCATCGCAACCATCACCATTACCACCATCACTATCATCGCAATCATCATCAGTAGCACCATCACTATCATCGCAATCATCATCATCCTTGGTAATCTCAACATCGACTTCACCATTCTCCTCGTCTTCCGCACTATCATCATCATCTGAACTCTCATCATCATCAGAATCATCGTCTTCTTCATCGTCATCTTCCACATAAAACGCGCGGGTATTATCATCTCCCTCTTCATCATAAAACAGGAACCAACGAGGGTTACCAGAAACCGAAGCCTGTTGCAACATACAGGCAATTAGTTTATCTCTGCCAAACCCATATGGGTCAGATGTATTGTATCACCAAAGGCATGTCCGGTTCTTCAAACTACATTAGTAAGGAATAGATGGGATTACCTGTGTTGCAGTTCCCGGCGAAGTGAGCTTCTCGGTTCCTCCAGGAGTCCATATTTTGATGTCAGACTCGATTCCACTACTAGACATGAGTGGCATGTGAGGATGAGACTCCACACAGTTGACAACATGATTATCTGCTTCCATTGCACGGAGAAGCTCTCCGTCTTTCTTCCTCCAGATGAATATTCGGCCGCAGTCAGAACCACTAACCACATACTCACACTTGGGTCCAAAAAAGTTGACACCTTTGACTGTTTCACGGTTCTTGTGCTCTTTGTAAACCTGTGGCGTACTCCTCTCACTCTCCGAAGAGGGGTCTGGGCCCAGCCCCATACCAGGGCTGAAAAGATAGATGAAGTCGTGACTATATGAAGCAAGGAGCTCGCTTTGATCAGAGAAAGCCAGGCCAGTGATTCCCACATGGTCGACTCCAATCAAATGCGCAGGACAAAAGTGGTCTACGGGCTGGGCATAATGATACCAACCCTCAGAGCGATAGCTGCGAATATCGTAGACACGAGCATACTCGTCCATTCCAGCCACCGCCAAAAGACGCGGGTGCCTCGGATCAACTGCAATTGCATTCAAGTAGACTATTAAATTGTACTTTGCCTCTTTACAAGTGAAAAGATTTGTAGCCACCCGAGTCCTAAGATCAAACTGAAAAAGGTATGAGATCATAACTTGTTATAGGTCACCAACAAACAAAAACAAGATGAGAGACAAAAGAAACACAAACTCACATGCTTTACAACCCCGTCCTCGCCACAAGTAAAGAATGAGAATGGACTTCCAGGCTCAACGGCCAATTTGTGGACCTGTCCATGATGTTTACCCAACAGACTTGTCTCTACTTGTCCGGACTCGAGAATTTTGGCATAGCGGACCTGAGAGATGGGATGTCATACATACAATACGAATAAGCGGAGAAGTTGTAAATAAGCAAAAGATGTTACAGACCTGTCCATCAGCAGCACAAGTGACAATGCTGCGGTCGTCAGAGAAAGGCATAAATTGGGCTTGGAATATGTTGTTGCAATGGCCAGAATCGAATGAGAGTTTGACGGCAGCAGCCTCCCAGTTCCAAAGTATGACTTGCCTGTCGTCAGAAGCTGAAAGGAGGATCTCTCCGTCTGCATTGAAGCTTACTGTGTTTACACAACCCCTATGCTCTTGGAGCTTCTTGTGGAGCCCGAGACGCTGCAATAGATCCTGCTCAAAAACAATGCGCAAATATCCAATGAGTCAATGCTTGATTTCTTCCAATAGCCATCCTTGTACAACTAACACATTCTCGAAACGATGCATTGGGTAAAACGATACCAACCAGAAGAGAAACTAAATTTGTCCGATTTCAATAAGAATCCCTAAAAATTGAAGTTCGCAGCGTGGAAAGGAAAAGCGGAAAAGAAGAAGAAGAAGAAGAAGAAGGGAGAGACCTCAGAGGCTGAAAAACGGTTGGAGAAATTGCGATTGGGCAATTGACCCAACTCCCTTTCCCAGATTTTCACGACGGAATGGTCGGTGGTTCTCGGCCGTTTGGCCGGCCGTCCACTCATAGCTATTCGGAGCAACCGTAATTGACAGATTGAACGATAGGGACCAAGACGACAAGGATGGTGGTGGGAACCAGATCCACTCTCATATATATATATATACCGTACCGTCTGTCTCTCTCTCTTCCGAAACGAAATAAACTTGTGATTAATTAGGGTTGTTAGTTAGTCCCGTTTATTTAAACAGAAAAATAAATCTGTATTTACTGTTGCTACTATTCGAGTTTTTTTCATTAAATTGAGTTTGAGATTTGAAAGTAGTACACAATGTGGGGGTTATACGTATAACTTAAAAAAAAAAAAAAAAAGAAAGGATCAAAATCAATTGAATAGCAAACACACAAACTCTGTAAATTGCTATACAGTCTTGAGAAGAGGGGATATAAAGGATAAATGGTTATCAGTGAAGACCATCTTCTTTGCAATTATCAGTGATGTGTTGTGCTTCTCCTCAGGGCCGCAAATATGCCACCTCCTGTTGAAGCTTTTTTCTTCTCCTCCCCCTCTTCTCCTACCTACACACACACACACTCATTTCAATCAATTATTACACATTCTTTCTCTCAATCCCATCCTTCTTTCTCTTACTTACTTCCTTTGCTATCTGTTGCAGCTGCTCTGTTATCTCTGAGAAGTCCGGTCTCAGCGTTGGATCCTTCTCCCACAATCTCTCCAATAACTCTTTCATCTTCGGATGCGTGTTCTTCGGTATTGTCGGCCTTAATCCCTGACAACCACCACAACCGTTTTTTTTTTTCTTAGTATGTATGCCTTTGTGTTTAGTAACTTGTTGCTTTTACAAGGAATGCAAATCAACTTTACCTTTTGGACCACCCCTACTGCTGCCTGCAATGGCGTCATGAATTCATATGGAAGCTGCCATCACATTTATGACTTAGTTACTCGTTTTCTACCTCGAAAGACATTGTATTTTTATTTTATTTTCAGATAAGAGTTACCTTGCCAGTCAACAACTCCCATAGCACAATCCCGTAGCTGAAAACGTCAGCCTTGTGATCATATGGCTTGTGTTCTATCACCTGATTTCCAGTAACATTTCTTTTGTTTCAGAACTGAGGTTAATTAAACACAAAAGATACTTACGACTCATCTCATAGCTAACCTACTGTTTTTTGTTACTGTTTTATGGACAAAGCAGATCAGTGTTAAAACCACCGGAGACCAAGTCACATATATTTTACATATGCCATTCTAAGCTATCAAAAGGCATGGAAAGAACGTCTGACAACCATACCTCTGGAGCCATCCACCGATATGTTCCAGTTTCGGCTGTCATAACTCCAGTTTGTGCTTTTACTCTAGCCACCCCAAAATCTGCAACCTTAACAACCTGTAATACCAAAATAGAACACACCACTATGAAACAGGACAATGACTGAGTGAAAAAGAATATGATAACAAGCATCCTGTAGCACACAAGCTCAAGGATATGCACAATCTGTTATTTGAGCGTTAACATGGCGTAGCGCTTCATCCAAAGTATGTTAACTCGGACCAAATGCCCATTCATACATTTACACTACAAAGCTACTCGATGTGCCTGGTGTGCAGATAGAGAATAAAGACTAAAACAAAAACAATAACTCTTGAGTTGAGAATATACCTCATTTTCGTCCATTAAAAGGTTGGCAGCCTTCAAATCTCTGTGAATTATGTTATTCTGGTGTAAGTAATTCATCCCTTTGCAAATATCTATAGCTACTTTAAACAAAGCTGGGAGCTTAAAGACGCCCTTTTGCTTGTGTAGATAGTCATATACACTTCCACCGGGCATGAATTCTATTAAATATTAAAGAGACAAAAGGAGGGGGGAAGACAAAAAGAAAACAATAAGCATTGGACATTATATCTAACTGAATGACGCGAATAAAGATGGTCACTGCAACATACCTGTAACTATACACAGATGAGGAGGTTTGGTGCAAGCTCCAATGAACTGAACGACGTTTTTGTGCCGAACTTTCCTGAAAACATAAAGATTTTGAATGATATCTTACGAATCTGAGATGCTATTGTTTATCTGCACATCAGTTCACAAGGGAACAGAAATGAAGGCACACCAACCTCATAATAAAGACTTCTTGAGCAAACTCTTTCTCTAGCTCAGAATCTAGACGCTCTGGCTTGAGGACTTTTATAGCAACTTCCTGGCTACAATATGTGCCTTTATACCTAAAATAATACAAGAGGTAGGGAGAAAGAGGATGTTGAGAGATTAACATCTGAGCATCTTAAAATGACTATGCATTTTAATAGCTAGAGCCAACTTACAGATCTCCATAAGAACCGGATGCTATTTTATGCCCAAATTTTAAGTTTTTAAGGTTGATTTCCCAAACATCCGTTCCATCATTGGGTATTGCAACATGATCTTTCGCCGTTCTGGCACCTGCTTGCCCGCTTTCCTTCTCAGGGGAAAAAGATTGCTGCATAGGCCAGCTTTGGTCTTGCAACTGAATGTAATAAAAAAAACTATTATTAACTTGCAACAAGACATGAACGTGAGATGTTGCCATTGTGAAAAAGTCTAAGACTCCATACGAAGCGCACAACTCCGTTTTATTCCGAATTAAGTGCATCCGAAGGAAAGAGTAGTCAATAGATCATCAATTTGACATTTTGCACGAAAGCAGTTAAATTTGCAATGGAAGACAAATACCTCGATCTTTGCTGCTTCTTTCTCCAATGCTATCCTAAGTCTGTCTATTTCCTGAATAATGAAAAAGGTAGCATACCAGCCACAGTTAAAACTCGGAATCTTTCTCATGTAAAAACACTTGCGTGTCAGATGTTGGATCAGTAAACGGTTGAAAATAAAGCAAAGGAATCCAAGTCAAAGGACCTCTTAAAAATGGATGGACATCCCAACACGCTTCTGTTCTATAGAGCATAGACAGAGTAAACTACACGATATCGTTGAAAGATCGAAGGAAAAAGGAAAGCAACAACAACAAAAAGTACCTCGTATGGCCAACCATCAACGACAAAAACATCTAGTGAGAAGCCATCAGTTGTAGAAAAAGCATGCGCCTCTTGAATGTTCAGCCCAAGCTCAGCTAGCAATGCAGTTAACTGCATCATTTACTCTGGCTTAGTAAGCATTGGCGAATCAAAATGATCACACAACTTTATGCAATTCCGATTGAAAAGCTATAAATCATGTGACAACAACTTCATAAAACAAATTGCTAAACCCAATTTGTTCCGTAAACAAGCACTGATCATATACCTGAAAAAGGAGTTTAGGCTTGTCTTCTGTGGAAAAGGTTATCTCATGCAAGGGCCTGCGGGTGAATTAATAGGGTGAGTTGGAACTGCGACAATGAAATATTCGTTTGCCAGAAGTAAAAAACACATATACAAACATCAGTTGTTGCATTTCCCTATGGTCTACATGAGGAAGGCACATACCGTGAATACAGTGAATTGTTACGCACAGAGTTGTCCCCCTCTTCGTCTTGGGATATACTTGCTGCAAGTGCAAGTGCTTCGAGATTGGGGGATGAACCAAATGCAGGCGGCGGATGAATGCTGGAAGTGGAAGATAAATCAAAAATCAGAGGTTGAAATAGAGTAGAGATACTTATTTATTCTAATAGAATGCTAGAGAATGAAGAATTGGGTCTCCTCACAGGCAAACCTTTTTCTGGTAGAGAGAGTAGGAGAAGTTTGATCGGCCACATTACTAAGAGAGTCCAAGGTGGTGGAGTCAGCTGAGATCCCCGCAGGTTGAACCTTAAGAAAAGATCAGTCACCAAACATCCTGTGAGCCCACACAGCCAAAAGTTCACAGAGGCAAACATAAAAGATGAAAGATCAGGCCGGGGAATCCGAACAAGCAACTGCTGAATCTGGAGATATCTCCCCAAGTGATTTAAATGGGTTGACTTCAATAGTTTAGGAGTAGGGCGGAGAGAAAACAAAAAGCCTCGATAGCTATAAATCTGGCAATCAACTCACCTGGACGAGACGAACTTCGATTGCTGGCCTGTTATCCGGATCATGAGCTGAATGCAGCAATCTCTTGTGCATCAGAACATCTTCTGCCCTCTCTACATTTACATCCAAAGCATACCTAAAGAAGATGAATGTTATTATGTGAAATCTATACAAAGAGACACTTTCGTGGAGCAGAAAGAAGAATCAGTCTAGGATATTTAATTAACATTGAAATCAAGGGCCTCCACTACATAATAAAACTAAAATGTTGCAGTACAAATCTGACACCGGCTGGGTAAATCCGGTAGCCTGACCTAAGGTGGGGTACATGCAGACGCCGATGCAGAGCATATGAAGACACAGAAGTGGAGAAACCTAAGACTAACAATGTATGAGACTGAAAAAAAGTTACCGAGCCGGGAGGCGATTGAAGTGAGTCCAGAGCTCGTTCTCGAAAGCAGGAAGATCCGTGTCTTGGATGCCGGATTGACGGAGACGGCGGAAAACCTCACCGAAAACCTCTAGTTTGATGCGCTCACGACGGTCCAGGGCAGCCTGCGACGTAGGTAAGGCGTCGCTAATTACTCTGCTACCGCAGCTCTCGTTGTCCTCCATCACCATTTACGACGACGAGAGAGAAATGAAAAGCAAAGGAAATAAAGTGGTTTCCAACAAGAAAGGAAAGTGAAGGATTGATTTAAGATCTCTCTTTGCTTTTACGTGAGAATTCACTTTTTTTAATTAATCGAAACACACAGAGAAGAAACTTGGGGAAGAAGAAGATGATGAGCTTTATAAGAAATTCAAATCGAGGGAGAAACAAAAAAACGGAAAGAGAGAGGTGCGATCAGAATTGATGAGGCAGAAAGGGTCTTATGAGAGAGCTTAAGCTTACCGTTTTATCTCCTTCCATCTTCGTTGTTTGTCTTCAAAAACGACGCCGTAGTGCAGGTGGATGACTCATGCCGCCGTGGCGATGCTAATCGTCTGAAGGGTAAAACAGGAAATTCAGGGTAGGGGAGTTGAATTTGGGGAAGCTTCTCCATTTATTTAAAAAGTGCCTTTCCATTTAAATCGTGATTAGCGATGAATAATTAAGAGGAGGAGATCAAATCCCCAAATCAACCCCACACATTCTCCACCTGTCCCCACCACAGATTACTCCCTTTTGCGTTAATGTGACCCCACTCCCCTCCTCCATGGCATGGCATGGCATATTCCACTCACTCTGACCCCACACTTATCCGGATCGCCTTCCACCTATATTTTACTATTTCTCCCCCTTTTTCTTAATTCTCCATTTTCAATCCCCTTACTTTCGTTATTCGATTAAACACCCTTGTTCACCCATATCACTACTTTACTTGATAGCCTACGTTCGTATGTGATTGTATATATGGACGTCACAAAGGTTATATAACTGCTGTGTCCAATGCATGCATGTCAGTTTTATTTTGTTATCTGAGGATAATGTTTTTATTTTGACTGAAAATGCTACATATGTGTATACTTGACACGTAAAACTTGCACCCACACACATCTATAAAAGAGTGGACATATAAATAGAGGGGACCAGATATATAAACACGCCCCTCACTCGCATGTGACTCCCTCATGTTTGGAGACATTATTGTCCAAACATCGTATATTTTTGTTATATATTCCCCATAAATTAAGCTTGTTTGCATTATACAGATGTTTTGCAATGTATATTTTATATTATTAATTAGCAAGGCATGTATTACCATATATTATACGATTGTGATTTGGATATGATCATTAAGCAAATATACACACGCATATGGTGCTTTACGGGGCGGGAATCATAATAGTACATATGTTTGGGCTGCCATATACATAGCAATTAAAAGGTTATCACAAACCTAACACATAATGGACTACCACGTGGTGCATGCATGGCTGCTCTTGAATATACTAATAAAATGTCCATATGGTCTTATAATAATTAGTCCATGTTGATCAATATATAATAGTATAGTGGAGAAGTTGACCATAGAGGGTAAAGATGCGGCAGCCAGGAAAAGGAATAAACCGCTTTGATTCGGTAATCAGTAGTATTAGCAAATGACTAATTTGTAATTATGGGGTTGGTCCCAATGTCGATGACACGTGGCTGCATTTCGTCCCACGTGGATTGTTGTCCCTTTACGCTCACCAAAGGTCGCGTCTTTTAAGCTGGACGGCCAGCGAAGCCGCGAGTTGTCGCCGTTCTAAAGTTACTATCCACCATCTGTTTTCTCAAAACCACTTCTTCATTTCTCTCTTTTTCATTTCTTTTCTTTTCTCGCTAATAAACATTTTTTTTAATTATATTTCTCTTCTTTTTATCTGTTCTAATTAACCTTATCCACGACATTGCTCAGTCTGATGCTCCCACTTTTTTTTCCTAAGTTTCGGTATACGATCCTCAGGTAAACCAACATTATTTTGGTAATCTACATTCCTAATTATATAACCGCGCGCGAATGGCAATTAAGACATTCCAATGTATATCAATACATCCTGAGTATTGTGTTAGCTAGATCGACTAGATAATGATATATATATAGTATGGTTGCGTGCCAAGTTTATGTATTATATATTATCATATTCATATCCTGAAGCAACAAAATATGGGATATACATGTGTATATTTATTTATTCATTGATCAAGTACCAAGATATATTAAAAAAATTCACTACTAAACCAAATGTCAGATCACTTAGAAAATATTATCACCAAATAATACGAAATATTTAAACAAACGTTTAATTATTTTCACGATAAACCCTAATGATCAATTGACACACACGCCGTAGGTCAAGGATCATGTTAATGGAAACGGCAAAACTAAGAGAAACAATGATATAATTAATTTTTAAGATTCCTGTGTCAACATATAAATCATTCAGTTTTTTTTCTTCTTAACACATAAATCACAAGTTATGAGCCAGATTTAAAAAGTTCGTATTGCACGACCCAATTATTGTTCACAAGCCAAAAATTGCGAAGAAAATGTATTACAGATTCACTGAATATAGACATCAAAATATGATGGAATCAAATCTATAGTAGTAAGCCTACACGTTTTTTTTCTCACTTTTACCAAAAATAAATTCATTCAAACTCGAAACATATAGTATAGAACTACCAGTTGACGATGTAATTCATGCTATAAGCTGTTTATTCAAACTACGTAGCACCCATTTCAAAAACCTTTATTGGCTTCAAAGGATCTTTGTTAATAAGAGTGTTTTGTCATAGAAACCAACAGATACATTTGCACACCAGACCAATTAAAGACGTTTTCATACGCAAACTCGGATTGTTTAGTACTTTAAACATAGAAAAGTTGTAATGATAATCCGCATATGAAAGATATTGTTTTATTGTGTAATACGAAAGAAAGAAAGTATACGTATACAATATGGGGATAGTGTATATATAAAATGGAGAATGTGATGTAGGTATATGTCTGTATACATTGGATAAGATGGCCACCGCTTAACAGTGGAAAGAGTTGAAAGAAAGGTAAGACTTGGCTTTGGTCTTAGTTTAGAAACTATACTAATTGTGACATAAGCAATTTTCTTAGAGGAAGTGTCGGCAATGTCGTCTAATCTCAAAAGACTCCAAGCATACAATTTTCTTTGTTTAGGGATCAGACACTAAGTAAACACTTATTCAAACAAAATAATCCAGTAGTTCATACTAAAACACACTTGTTACATACGTATGTAAAATAGTAATGATTAATTAAGGACATGTAAGGCCGAAACGAATGTCCATAACATTGTCAGAGGCCCATATAGAAAGGAGGCCCATCCATATTCAGAGAGGAAGAAGGAAATCTCGGTGAGCAGCGTAGTCAACGAAGCTGTAGAGAGGAGCAACGGCGTCTCCTCCACCGTACTTGTCAAACACTTGCAGCTCCTTCTTGGCATTTGCACGTAGCTCTTCCGCCATTTCCATTGCCCTCTGTGCTCCAAAGAAACCCGCATAGCTATTCTTCTTCTTCTTCTTCTTCTTATTGTTGTTGTTGCCATCATCATCTTCTCTGACGTCATCCACCAGCTGGTAGAGCATCCCAACGGCTCTGCCGTACCTTCTGAGACTCTCAAGCTCTTCCTCGGTGGCACCGCCCAAGAGTCCTCCGCAGACGGCAGAGCACTCCCCCATGGCACCGAATTTCTTCTCCTGAACAAAGGAAAGAGGGAAGGGGCCGCCTTCAAGGTCAACGTACTGCCCTGCAGCCATACCGGTGGAGCCGACGGTGCGGGCGATCTCGGAGATGACCCTGAGGATGGTGGCTCGGGGAACAAGCTCAGGAGGCGTGTGGGAGACAATGTGCTGGAAGCCGAGAGGGAAGAGAGCGTCACCGGCGAGAATGGCCATGTCTGCGCCGTACACTGTGTGGTTCGATGGCTTTCCTCTGCGGACAGGATCATCGTCCATACAGGGCAGGTCGTCGTGAATCAGCGAAGCCGCGTGAACCTGAGATGAACCCATTAGATACCAAATTTCTCTTCTTCCAACCAAGAGTTTCTATTTCTAGGTTCTACTCACTCTCATAGTAAGGGAAATCACAAATCAACAGATTGGAGAGATGAGAGAAGGAAAATCGAGAGAGGGGAATCGAACCATTTCAAGGGCACAGGCGGTGGGGAAAGCGGCGCGGCGATGGCCACCGAGGAGCTCGCAGGCGGCCACACACATAACAGGAGGGGCACGCTTGGCGCCTTGTGCGAGGACGGAGTATCTCATGGCCTCGTAGATCCCCTCAGGGTACTTGACCGGAATGGCTTCATCGAGCTTCTGGTTTATCTCCGTGATTAGGGTTGTCCAATACGTCCTTAGATCGAAGCTGGACGACGAAGAGGATGAACACCCTATCGCTAGTCTCCTCCTCATGGGCACAGCAGTGTGGGTGTGGATGTGGATGTGTTTCTCCCTACCAATTCCGCAGAACCCGGGCCTCAACGGGGTCGCTGATGCGCCGCTAATCAGCATCGCCGAGAGACCAACGCTTACGATTTACTCTCTCTCTGTACTTTCTTAATCAACAATTACAGTCTCTTGTGTATATTCTCTTGTTTTTTCTTTTTTTTTGGTATCAAGAAGACTCTCTCGCCCACATGATTTCTGGGACAGACTTCGCTTTCAAATGTCCGTCAAGTTTATTATTGGACTTGCCAGAATTTGGAAAATCCCCATCATCATCATCATCATACATTGTGAGATAGGACAAGAATCCAACAACATTACTGTTAAGATTTAGCCTAATTGGATCTAACTTACACACCTCTGACTTAAAAACACACACACTCTCTCTCTCTCTCATGAGTCAAACACTCCGCTTTCACCTTCTTCCACACAAGGCGGCCGATTTGAGCTTCTCCAGCTCCGAGAGGAGTGAGGAGTTTCCTTCGCAAGCCTCCTTCAACACCTCCAGTCTTCTCTCTCTCTCGCTCGTCTCCCTTGCTGATTCTTCTTCCATCGCATTTACACACCTTTTACTATACCGCACGAGTTCCACCACCATCCCCTGCAACCATTGCATTATTTCACGTTTTAGTTGTCAATAAAGTTTTACCCGCAACAGCTGATGGATTACAAAGTTACCTCCCGATGCCGTTTACTTGATAAATCTCTCACAAGAGTTTTTACAATCTTATTCCGCAGGGATACTGCTTCTTTATGCTTGCCGAACAATACGGATGAAAAATGATGCACGACGAGTGTAAAGGCTACCGATCCTCGCGTCGCAGCTCTGTCCAGATCTCCACAAGTCCATGACTTGAGGTACGCCTCAAGGATGCCCTCGTTTTCCTGTCAATCAATCAACCATTTCAGATGCTATTGATACTGATATTGTTATTGTTTGCTCCACACGCGGTTTTCTTACCTCAGCCGGTTCGAGGTAACCTTGTGCGTCTCCCAAGCATTTGTCTAGACTCGGCAGTAGCTCAAGAACACGGGAATTCGAGAGCACAGTCCATGCCGAAAGCCGAACAGAGGGTTCCACACATTGATGCAAGTAGATCGACATCTGCCGGCCATATAGTTCGTCCCCATACGACACTGCTGCATATTGCTCCACCAGCATCTCCAGAAAAGTTGAGTAACTCTCGAAAATGTCAGACTTGAACCTCAGGAGCTCCCTTTCACCGTCTTTTTGCCTCCTTTCATCGAGAACCTTCCCATAGAGCTCCTGGAGAAAACTGTACAAGCTCCTAGTCGTCTTGTCTTCGAGCATCTCCATTCCAACAAGCAACACCGTGGACAACGCGTGAAACTTCCAAACCAACGGCACACTCAAAACAGGAGATGGAAGCGAGCCCAACCCAGATGATGACTCAAGCCCTGCAATAAAGAATACTCCGGCTTTTGCAACTTCAAGCAACTCTGTGGATTCTGGTGCCCCTTCTGAGGTTTTACCACCCTGGACTGCTGAGATGGAGCTGAGAAACCAGTGTGGAGGCAGGGGCATTCTCTGGTGAGCCCACTCTATGATCTGGGAGTCTGATTTTTGTTCCTGAGTTGAAATATTTGGCATTTCACCCTCCTCATCAATTGTCTCCAGACCAACTGCACCTTTCCTTATCCCACGGGCACCATTCTCGGATTTGGATTTCCTCTTTGGGCGTAACCACCTAAGTTTGTAGTGAGAAGCGAGCACGTTGCTCATACGATCACAATCTCCATCGCTACATTTCCAGTCGACCGTTATGGTTCTCTTGTTTGACTTGATACAGTAGGCCAGGTGTTCTAAAGCATGCGGTCCAAGGACATAGTCCAAGGCTTTTTCCACAAGTAAATGATCCCTCGGACCTGCAATCAAGCACATTGCCAAGGCGGAGTTCATTTTGTCCATCAAGAAAACCGATCCCTGATCATTCTGCGAGTCCATTTGAGAGATGTTAAGAAAGATACTCAGAAGACCGGCATCAGCTTGTGCCAACAGAACTCTGGTTGACCAAAACCCACCACCTCTAGCTCCCCAACCAAGTCCGACCCCAGGAGCTAGTCCACCTCGTTTGTGTAGCTCAATGGATTGCATGATGGGCCATTCTGATGCAATGGAATCTCTAAATGAGCTCCACACAGATGTTAGGTCAGCGAGAGACTCTGTCACTATTCCTTTTGCAAGCACAGAATCATCTCCGATGGAAAGGCTTCCCTGAGGAGGAGTTTTCATCTTAGATCTCGCAGATTCTATAAGAGTTTGGATGGACACGATAGTCCGTGTTAACCCATCAAGGCAACTCACAGAACCTAGCGCCAGTTCTTCATCTTGAGATTGTTCTCTTAGAAGACACAAAAATTCCATAAAAGAGGAGCACCTGGAAGAGTCTTTTCCATACCTACTTGCGTCTGCAACGGAAAAACTAAGAAGCTTGTGCTTGATGATGGTGAGGCCAATCTTTGGAACAAACTCCGGCAGCCAAGGCAGGGGTTCTTCCTCTCCACGGACAGAGACTTTCTCAAGAACTTTGGAAATTGTACGCATGATACCCGAATACAGCCACAACAGAGAAGCAGTGGACACGGAGACACTTTCGATTCCTCTCTCCCACTCGAGTAATTTGGGGGCCAATGTTATCCAGCTCAGTGCTGTATCGATCATAGGGCTAACATATCTCCAGTCCCAAGCCTCAGATTCATTCCGTGGAATGTTTTGTGAGTACATACTAGGAAGTGTTCCGGCAAAAGCCTCAAGGACCAGGTAAGCCTCCTTTGACACAGAAGTAAACTCGCAGACGAGATTTTTCTCCTTGAGCTTCTCAAATGATGGGCTACTTAACCACAGACACAGAGCTGGGAATAGCTCTGGGAATCGAGATATGCAACAGCCACTTTGGATGCAGACCTTCCAAAACCGAAGTTGTTCAACCATCAAATCAGATGAAAGCTTGCAGTTCTGCTTCCCTAACTTCACCCACGAGTCAAGAGAGGAGGTGAACTGAAACAAATGCCAAGTGACCGCATTGAATGTCCCATTCTTCACAAACTCCATGCAAGTACGTTTGTCATACCGGGCCAACACCTTAGTGAAATAAAAAAGAGACGAAATAAATCAAAGGTTATTACAATAGCTCTGAGGATTGATAGCAAACTTGTATTATCAGGTTTTGTCAAAACAACATCACGGGCGAATGAACATAACGACCCCAAGCAAATTTTGCATGACCGAACCAGTATTACCTTTAAGAGGCGAACAGAATTGATCTGAGAAGGAAGAACCTCCATTCTTTTGTTCAACTTGAATCTTTCCACAATTATTTCCACAAATTTCGGATACTTCAAGATTGCAGATGTGCATTTTGGAGAATGTCTTGCTATCGCGATAGTAACAGAAATTAAGCTGTCCTCGAGCGCTGCTGTTGGCTCTGTCTGAAATCATGAATATACTAGAAACCTAAGGCACCGGTTAAACAACACAAGGAGAATGATTTTCCTTGCTGAGTTACAAACAGGTACACATATATAGAGAGTGATCTCACCTCTAGAAGGTGATAAATTCTTGGAAGGATATCCATTCTGACGAGACCAGCAACAACATCTTGTCCAGCCACAAAAACATCTTTTTGGATAGTTTCTGCATCTTCTGCCCCCTCATCCACGATTTCTTCACGGAAAGGAACGATGTTGGAGGGTTTGGCACTGTACTTCCAGTAGCAACCACGGAGGAAGCCACGATCAATCTCTGGCTTACTCCTGAACACAGCGGCCGTGAAGATGTCCTTTCCGTGTGGTCCCATGTTCTGGAAACAGAAATGAATTTTATCAGTTTAAAACATATACAAGTTCTAAATTCAAGTGGGAGTATAACTTCTTTGAAATGAGAAAAATCAACTATACCTCCAAAATATCAAAGAAGTTCTCATTAAGAGAAGAGCTCAGTAGACACTGAATCACTTTTACACATGCTAGAACAACAGAGGTATGGTTGTCATCAAGAGCCATCCTTAAAAAGAAAAGAAACTTATATTAATAAGAACGAACAACATATGATATATGAGTGTGAAATTTGACAAATGTGTCTCACACTACACCCATCAGGATAGTACCTCAATGCTAAGACAAGCTCAGGTTGTGGTCCGAGGGCATAAGCCCAGATGGCGTCCCAATCAGTGGATTTATCTTTTTCATCCCTTGAGGAGCCGATTCTGCTCTGGCAAAGTTTGCACAAAGCTTTGTCGAGCACAGATGCAAGCAGACGCAAAGCAAGGCATCTTTGCCCCGGAATCTGACATATCAATGCAAACAAATTCAATGAGCGATGTCTAGGCCTATGGATGGAAGCAAAAAGGAACTAAAGGATTCTTTATCAATCATACCACACTTCGTGCGAGTGCAATAGCTTCTTTGATGGTGTACCCTGCTGCCCCAGGGTCCCCCTCGGTCCTCAAGAAGTCACGTTCAACAGCAGATCCAATGCTTTCACCTGTATATACAAATGTGTAAGGAAAAGCTTTAAGAAATTGTCATCAGTTTCAGCTGGATTGTTCTACTCACCAGTTTGAGCAGCATCACTTGCAACGACATTGCCGTCAAAGGAGAAGCTCAACTCCCTGGCTGCCTCAACCCTCTCAGTCCATGCATCCCACAAGAAGCCTTGGGCTAACACCGCGCTTGTTTCTTGAGCGTGGCCCTGCGGTGGATGAATATTAGGCCTGACAAAGTGACCCTGGCTTCTTAGATTCTTAGTTTCCGCCGCAGGCACTGAATGCTTTCGCTTCTTCAATTTGTCCTGGCCTCGTTTCTTCAGAATGCTTAGTAAGGCAGGATCCATCTTGTCCAATAACTCAGCCTGCGCCTCTGCAATCTCTTCGTGTGACATTGTCTGCAGCCGCGCGTGGTTCTCCTCATCGATTTCACTCTCAAGAGATGAAGATGCCTGTCTAGTTCCGAGTCCACTCGAGGCGTCAAAACAAGTGCTTTCCTGGCTCCCCAGGTGTTTTATAGAAGTCCGAGTTGTGGGAAACTCAAGAGGGTTGCCGTTATCCACGTCCATGGGAGTGGTGGTCGGCGCACTCAATTTATCAGCTTTCCTTGATTGGTGTGTGTTATATGCGGGAGAGAGCATATCTTTCCACCTCCTGAGCTCCATGTCTTTTTTCTCCTTTCTTTGAAGAGGTTTAGCAAAAGCAGCAATGGAGTCTGCGTTCATGAAACCTTCTTCTTCGTCTTCTTCATCCTCCTCGACATTAGAATCCTGAGGTTGGGCTCTGCTCCCCACAGGAGACGAATGCTACAAAGAAAAATCAAAGCGTAATTACAAGTGAAATAAAAGGAAACAAAACATGAGTAGCTGAAATCGGAAGTGGAATGGCTTACGGGTCGGTGGGAACGATGACGAGCCACGGGGAAGGAAAGAAGGGTGGGTCTGGGGGGAAGCGGCTTGTTTGCAGGCTCCGATATACCTCTCTCCACGATGCTCCCGACAAGGCTCGGAGGCGTCGCCAAGAACTTGGGCTGTGTCCCGCTACTTTGCTGCTGCTCCATCTGAAACCCTCGCGAATCCCACAACTTTTTCGAATTGGAACAAAACCCCTATGTCAACTTTTGGAGGAAGGATCAACTTTATTGGGGGTGCTAAACTTTATTATTGTTTTTAAACTCACCTACAATAAATTTACACCAAAACGGCGTCACTTCAAAGAGTCGCCATGAGCGGGCAAGTAGCTACCGTAGTGTGTGTTTTTGATTCAAGAGGCCGGAGAGGTATATGATTGACATACATGATTAACGACGGTATATGATTGAGCTATACGACTTGATCAGAATCTGTCGCTTTTAAGAGTCGCCATGAGCGTGCAAGTACATATCAGTAGGTACATGATTAACGACGGTATACGATTGAGCTGTAGGACTTGACCAGAATCTGTCGAAATACATTTTGTTGTTCCGCTTCCTTTTCTTTTCTCTTGTGTTCCATTTCCCCTTATCCAAATAACATGATAATATTACCAATACTCTCATCTCGTAGTCAGACCCAAGAAAGAAAAAACCTCGACAAGATACAACTACGTCTCTACAAGCACTGATTTACATTCTGATTTAGTCTCTCTCCGGGGTCACTCCCGTTACCCTTGTTGAACTCAGATTTCCGGCATACGACCATGCTTTCTCCGTCTCACCCAATATTCCAGTGTACAGCGGCGGTGCTCTCCTCGATGCAAATGGAGACCCGGTTCTCTGCGCCTTGCCTCCACTGATGCTGAATAGGGAGAGCGACTCCGTGGCGGAGACGGATCTTCTCATGGCATCATCAACATAAAGCACGTCATCTATTCTGGCCGTGATGTTGAAGGCCATGCTCTCCGTCACCCTCGAGTAACTCTCCAGAATGGATTGCCCCACATCCTGCAAACACACCATTATTATTACCACAAGTCCTCACAATCATTGACTCATTATTCTCTTTAACATTCTAAACTCCTCCTACCTTGTTGTACTGAATCTTGTTCATGTCCAGCGTTGTCTGGGGAAGGCCCGGGAAACGGATCCTCAGACTCTGCAGGAGGGTCTCAGCTCTCTGCACAAGGTTACCATTTCGCTCGGTAAGGCCCTTGACCTTGCCACTCCATGAAGACAGCTTTAGTTTCCCCTGCTTCTTGTGCCTCCGCCCTGTCTTCCGTCTCCACACGTGCACCGCAGCCTCGATCCGGTTGGCGATTTCAATGGTCTGATGTTCCGATGAGAGATCAAGACAGTCTAGGAGACATTCGGGTGAGAAGTTGCTTGCGGTCAAGTACTGGTAGATGGTCTCTCCAAGGCATTCCTTCCCGCTCTGAAGCAAGTTAGAAATCACAAGTCAAAATGAATTGACAAGGTCGTCATTTATTGGGAACAAAACACAAAAGAGGAACGAACCTTGGGCAGTGCCTCCAAGTAAGGGTCGGGTATCTCCATTTCCGCGAGCACACCGCTGTTAATTGCCAATGCAGCCTTGAGGATCTGGTTAGCAAAGTCGCGACACTGCTGCAGTTTCTTCCTCGCCTCTTGAGACAGGCCCTTAGGGGGAACCTTGGGGCAAGGCAGCCACCACTTGTCCTCCTGCCTGACGGAAGCTGGAGAATCGTAGGAATCCTTTTCACACTCTCCCAGAGCAATGCCGCGATCAGTGTACCAGAACTCAGTATCGGAGAAACCGTCGAGCATATCAATCAACATTGCATCGAGCTTCCTGAGAGCCGGGAGGTTGGCGTACAGATCAGAACGCGGCCGAGTCTCCATGATCTCATAGGTCCCGCCTCCGGGGAACTGCTGGATTGAAGGAATGAGCTCAACGATGGAATCGCTCACACAGAGTAACCATTCCAGTTCTCTACGCCACATCGCCTTCTTCTGCGGAGCAAGAGGCTCCAGCCTCCATAGCTCCCCAAACACAGTCGCTGCAATTCCACTTGCTCATCATCATTGCTAGCACAATCAACAAAACAAAAGAAAATGAACACTGTAGAGATCTCAATCCTTTACCAGAGAGATTGGTGATGGCGTTGGAGATTGCAAGCGCCGTACAAACCCCTTTACCTCCCCCTGACATGTCCTCCCCGAGAAGCAGCTTCGCAAATCTCTCCTTCATCATCTCAATTTCTACGCACATGAACACGATATATCCCAAATTTTACTTTTACGCTACTAAATTAAGCAATAATTTTTCTCATAGAAGCAGGATTCCGACTTGTATTACCGGATAAATCGCTCTCCGGTTTATCTGACTTGTCATCCCAAACCACATCTTTCCCACCGATCACCGGAAGCATAACAGGCGCCGGGAAGTAAAATCCTCTCCCGCCGCCTCGGGGAGACGACGTCATCGAGCTTGAGGCTCCCTCGCCGTCGAAGCGGAGGCACGAGAAGCTGCTCGAACTCTCTGATTCGCTAATGTCGGCGCTGGGGCTGTAGCTTCCGCATCTCTCGGAAGAGCCTTCTTCGTCTTCCCCAGAAGATAAACTCCCCATTCTCGCACTCGCAAACTTCACAGCAAGAGATCCAGCGGCTCAAAAGATCAACATTTGGGAGATAGCAAGTGGGTGTGATGATGGTTTGATAAAGCAAAGCAGAGATGAACAACTAAAAAGCAAAGCAGAGATGAACAACAATCTCTCTCTATACTTACATACATATGTGTGCCTGTGTCTATGTGAGTATAGCTTCTCTCTTCTTTGCTCTCCTAGTTACGCCGTCTACTGCGCCGTTATCCTCTGCCGTTAATGTGTTGCTAACGGACCAACCGTTAACTCACGGTCGTTAGATTCTGGTTGGTTTGGGAGGGAGTAGACGTGGAGAATCACTTAACGGCGGTGAAGGGAAGGAGATAAGTTAATCCACGCCCATTCTCATTTGAGGACCATGCGCCCGGCTATATCCACCGTAGGATCATTTTAAAAGAACCACCAGGATCACCTTTCTAATACGAGTCGAGAATCTCTAAGCGGCCTGGAAAATAAAAGCCTGACATTGTGTGGACAAGAAGCATTCCCTGTCGGATGAGACTCCCTCATACCGGCCTGAACTACGTACGTTACACCATACACTATCTTATCTTTCGCCACGTGGCTTAAACCTACTCGTTTGATCTTTACTGCACACACTATTCTGGCGTCATTCAAAAGTAATCAGATCGTACGGCCTAGATTGAGTTGGCTAACTGGATTCCGCTGTTTTCAAAGATGGTCTTCGCATTTAAGCCGCTCATTATACTCCCTCTAATTCATTTATTAGTTACTAACTTTGAAATTGGGGTGTTGATTCACGTCACTGATCACTACAACGCTATGGACTGGTGTTGATTCACATGCATCACTTCAAAGTTGACTATCTATTTTTTTTTAATCTCTTAAATCTTTTTTTTTCCCATCCTTTTTCGTATATAAGCTTTTCACATTCCAAATATAAGGGATGTTTTGATCTATTTTTTCTTCGTGCTTCTTGTAAATCTTTTCCATCGCCATACTCTTCATTCAATTTGTAGCCTTGTAATTTGTAATTGCAAGATCCAAACAAACTTTCATCAATTTAGAGTAATAAACATTGACACATGAAAAAACGGAACCCATGCCCCGGCCCAAGTGGGGTGGGCAGAGGTGCGCTCAGGGCCCAACCCATTTGTTTTTAAAATTCTGTATATTATAGGGCCCGTTTTTAAATAAATAAGCCTAAATAATTATATTTTTAATTTAAATTAGTATCTATTAATGAAAAAGTCATTACAGAAGAGCCCAAAATTTTAAAATCTAGTGTAAATTTTTATGTTAGAGGGCCCAAATATTAAAACTTTTTGTGTAAATTTATATGTTAGAAGGGCCCAAAAAATGTTGCCCTAGGGCTCCCCAATATTATTGGGCCGGGAATGTGGAGTTCTTTTTCGTTCTATCTTACGAAGTCTAATTTGAGTATAAAAAAGTCTTTTAATCTGTACATTCGTATAATTTGTTTTCCCCCTCTAAAAGTTATTTCTCTCGCATGGTAGTTTAGACCATCTCCATCGGTATATATCCATATAGGGTTTCTAAACATTTTTTAATATTATTATTTTTTTTTCTTTTAAAAACTTTTGTGTTTGATTTTAATTTTTTTTCTCTTCCATTGGTAGAATCTTTAATGAAGTTTTAAAAAAAAAATTATATTATAAAATTTATATTTATTTAAAACAAAGTAACTCTAAGAATCAAACAAGTGAAACAAAAGAAACACATCCAAAATCAAACAAGTGAAACAAAAGTAACTCTAAAACTACATATTCATTCCAAAGAATATGAACTAAGAACAAAAAACAAAAAGCGATTTTTATATGACAACGAGAGGAGTCTTTATCTCTTCTCTTGCTGGTGTCCCCAAAATCTAATTCACAAAAAATATAGCAGAACACAACTCTGAGAATTTCGAACAGAAGAAAAAAGAAGAGAAGAGAAGAGCCAATATGTTTTTTTTACCTTAATGATCTCCACCAATTGATCAACACGGGTCTCTCCAGGGAATATAGGCTGTGTTTACATTGTAAAGCAAAACAGAGGTTCAAAGAAAATGTCTCAGATCAAAAGTTAAAAAACTCAGAAGAAAAAAATTGCTTACATGTCCAAGAAAAAGGTCAGCCATATGTAAGATATACTTGGTTCTCCTGGAATCTGCAACCAACAAGACATCACTCACACCCACTAATGCTTTCTATGACAGACAGGAAACCTGAAAAACTGTTCCATTAGTATTCTTCCAGATTGTAAAACTGTTGTTTACAACACTGCACAGGTGAAGAAAACATTAAAATTCCGTTTTTATGCAATCGCAAGTTGCAAAGAAACAAGTTTCTAAGCTAAAAAGATGCTAATGAGATTTTTTCACAGATCAAATATACAAAAGTTAACAGCAATATATGGGTATGTCAACTGCATTAGAATCAAGATGCAAGATGTAGAATTGATATATTACCTCAGGCAAATGATTAAATCTCAAAAAGGGATAAACAATTTTAGCAAGCAGCACATTCATCAAACCACAAAAACTTTCAGAAATATCGTAGCTTTGTGTCTCTCTAGTGCCAGCTAAAGACTTATGGGTATCACTCGAAGTTATCCAAAACAATCATTTCATTGCTATGAAGATTCAAGATATTCCTAAAGATCAGTTAGTGCATTCAAACACCAAAGACAGGAGATCTTCTCATCCGCAAAAATAAAAGGAAAAAAGCGACAGGAGATCAGGCGACGCAAACATATAGATGGCTCATGCAAAACTATCTAAACACGCCAATTCCAAACTGAAAAAGGGAAATCAAAGGCTAAATCCATTTATAATCCCTGGGATAAGAAGAGTGAGGTAACTATACCTTTGCGATCTGGTTTGTGACAATGCTTAACGAGACGAATGCTGTCCTTCGCAAAGTCTCTAAAGAGGATCGACGACAGAATCGATGGCGTCATTGATTTCCGATAGCGTCATCGATTTCCGATGGCTTGAAGAAGGAGAACGACGTGAGATAATGATGATCAGAGTTATGATTCTGCTGTTTCCTTGTTCGGATTTTCAGATTTCACCTGAATGGTGGATCGGAGAAGAGAGAATCGTTGATCGGAAAAGAGAGAATGTGGCATCACGGCCTCGTCGTTTAATTTTCTCTTTATTTGGTTAATTTTTTTAATATAAATAGGTGCAATTAGAAATTGACACGTATGGATCTCTAAGCATTTCTGAAATACCTTGAATAAGCGACGCTTCTAATAAAAGTAACATTTAAATCATTTCTTTTAATCATTTTAAACTTAAAATTCCATCTTAAAACCCTTCTAAATACTCTAATGGACATGCTCTTAACTCTTTAAATTACGACCACCTCGTAATTACTTGTAAAATCCAAAACAGAATAAAAAATTAACGTTTCATAACCACAAATAATTAACTTCATTGCCTACATAAAAAGAAAGAAAGAATAAAGATTCCAAATTACAAATGTTAATTACTTCGATCATTTTTATAATTAAGTAGTACAAAGAATGGAGTTACTTTGGAGCTATATTGTGTATAAGATGTGTAGTTAAGGGAATATCTCGTCTTTTATTTTCCACCTCCAAAGTTATTCATGAGTCGAGGCAATAGGATCTATGGAGTGATGGTGGGCCTATGACTGTTGGAGGCTCGACCACATAACAAAGCATTATTGGGCAAAAGATATTCATCCCTGAGAGAGTGAACCGGAGAATAAACTCGGAGGTAGAACTGTTGACCTAAGTATTGTCTCGCCCAGAACTCGCTTCGTAGATTCCACATCCCCACATTGTCCAACGCTACATATACTGCTGTCCAAGATTCTGGATAGACCTACAACAACAACAACAGCACATTTTTTAGATCCAAATATGAAGATATATATATATGGAAAATTAGTGGAAATTTTAGGTACCTGAGTAGTGGAGCGAGAAACAGCATCTCTAAGGTTATACTCTCGTCTGCTTGCATGAGACCATGTTCCTCTATCCATCCTGTGGACAAATCACAGAGATCAAACTCCGACATATTCATAGTAAGATGATTAAGGTAGCTATAGCTAGTGTTCTCACCCGACAACCCAGAAACTGTATCCATCGAGGTGGTAGCTCTGGACGATTTTCTCGCGATTTTGAAAGACAATCTCAAGAAAGGCCCTGTGCTCTGCTCCCATCACTGCCGTGTCCAGCGTCATCCCTCCCCTTTTGGGTTTGTCAGGGATACTTCCCACTTTGAAAACACCTCCGATCTTAAAATAATCCGCCAGTTTCAGTGGAGTGTCCGCATTCACGAAGGACACACCGTTTATAGCGTAGCGTTGCTTCCTCTTTACGAGGCTCGCTGAGCTTTCTAGTATTAAAGTCCTAGAGATCTTGATTTGACCATAATGGTACGAGCCCTGTGGGTTGGGCCTTGGGCCAGACGCAGTCAGGTTGGTCCTGATGGACCGGGCTTGTTTGATAGACCAGTCTAGTTCATCGGCAGGCTGTCCAGCAGAGATAGGAGCAGAGGAGAGGCCTTCTCTGGAGTTGGAGTAGTGGAGAGTGGCTGACACCAGGTGTTTCGTGGCGGCGAATCTCGTAGCGACGACGATCGAGTAGTTTTTCGCAGGTTGGTCCATGGTAACTAGGACAGAGCAAGACTGACCAACGTGAATGTCGAGAGAGGTATACATGGACTGGATCGTGTGGGTTCCCTCCACCTCAACGAGCTTCATCTGATGGCCCACTACTTTGAAATTCAACGAGTGTTGTAGCCCCACATTCGATATTCTGAATCGGTACGTTTTACCTCTGTGGACGGTGAGAGAAGAGATAAAGCTGACCCCTTGGCCGTTGATCAAAACTTCATCAGGCAAAGGTAGCCGGTGTCCTCTATCTAAAAGTGCCTTGAGAGCCTGAATTATATGCGCAATTGAATTATTCATGCATGGTAACATCACAATCTCATAAATTAAAGAAATGAACATAATGTACCTTGTGGTCATGACGAGTGTACCAATCGCCGATGAGGAAGGTGAAATCTCCGGCGGGTTCAGGGAAAGGGACGGGGATACGAGGGCGGCTGAGGATACGGATGCCACCAAAACCACCGGCGGCTTTGTGAAGGGCGAGGGAAGGGAAGTAGAAGAAACTACCGATCTGGTCTTTCACTTGGATGGCATAAGTGTAATTCTTTCCCGGTGGGATGGGACAAGTCGTCCCATACACTCCATCTTGGTACGAATTCTTCCTCAGTTGTACTCCGTTCCTTCATTTTTTTAATATTTTTTTTTTTGGTTAAATCGTCCATACATATAATTATCATGAGAACTTGACGTGTTCACTAATACATAATACCCCAACAATGAACAGGATTATATATATATATCTATGAAGAAACGGCATATGTGCATGCAAATTGGCTCCCACATTCCAATTACCAAACAATCCAATCCCTCTTCTAATATAACTGAAACGGGCCTTGGTTAGAGTCTATTGTTGTTGCATTGGTTTTCATATTAGTTATAGAAGAAATATACAGATTGAGAAACGCTTTCAGTTATACTAAATGATGAATAAATGGGGGCAAATTGATACATACCAAGACAAGAGAAAGGGCTCGTCGAGATCGTTGTGAACATTGATGATCAAATTGTCATTGGTGACTGAGTAAATCTCTGGACCAGGAAATTGTCCATTAATTAGGATTCCCTGCGTGTATGTGTGTTTAAAAAAATCAGATATAAATAGAAGCATAATGAACACACAAAAAGCCAAAGAAAATGTACCCTTTGAGGAATGCCAAGTGGAGAAATGTTGCCGTAAGTGACCCTCCAGTCGAAAAAACGGTAGGGATCTTCAGCATGAACAAAAGAAATGATGGCCATCGTCATGATTGCCCAAACGCCGCCGCTCAGCCAACACCCCATACTCGCAGGGATCTTGATTGATGAGGAGGAGGAGGAAGAAACAAATGTTGAGTTTTGGAGTTTGTAGTAACCGAACAAAAAGACTCGGTGACGTATTTAAAGTCCCATTGGAAGCTTTCCAATAAGCTTAATTGATTCCGTGTTCTATTCAATCTGTAATATTATATTTTCTTGATAATAAAAACAAAATAAGGCCCCACCTATTTCTTTTCTTTAATTAATCTATTTATATAACAATAGCAAGCCCGTTAATTGGACTTTTGGGAGGTGATTATTTAACTTGTAGAAAATGAAAACGGCGACGCTTGAAAGTTGAAATGCTGCTCCTCCCTCTTTCACTCTCGCTCCATTTCAATTTCAGTCGGTGGTATTTTTGAGCTGCTTCGGTTTAAAATCTCCAGTGACATCATCGATAGCATAGTTTTATTTTTGGATGAAACAAATTTTGCAATTTATTGGATAGTGAATCGTAATCACATATTGAGATCATGCTTGTTGGAGTAATATGAACGAGAACGGCCATGTAGAACATTTGATTGAACGCGTAGGAAAACAATGTATGCTGCAAAAAGAAAAGAATATCATTACTAATAGCAATATAATAGTCCACATATGACATAACTAAAAAAAAGGAGAGTTGATGATTGGTAGAGAAAATGAAATTGTGAGGATTGGTCAATTAAGCGCGTAAAATGCTGATGAAGTATTTTGCTGAGTTGGATTGGCTTGGCGGCGCAGGAAATTTCTTAGTTTAGATTGTGACGAGTAGTATTAGATGAAAACATTGCAAGCTTTGTTTCCGTTTCTCATTTAAGCGTATCTAAGAATATTCAACGGTCAACAAATTTTAGTTTCGTTTTCAAATACAAAGAGACAGATGAAATGAGCTAATGATGATCCGATAACAACTGCATGAACGCGTGATGGGAGCAAGTGACCAAGCAGAAGAAGAAGCTAATAAGAAGCTGGAAATACAAAAGTCACAAACAACAGACTGTCTTCTTCTTCTTCCCGTGAGGCTGTGCCTGTGAGTGATTATAAAGTCTGCGCTCATTTCTCTTCCGTGTGTGTGTGAGACTTTTTGACTTTTCCGTGATTTTAAACGGGCCTTTGTTTGGGCCCTTTTCGCCAGTGTTAAATATGAATGCTAAGGCCGAAATACCAAAAAAGAAGTGGGCCGAATAAGGCGATGGGCTTACATAAACAATAGAGTCGAGACAAATCGTCCGACAATGAAAGGCAAAGAAGATAGAGAGGGAGGAGTATGAAGATATCTTCACATGTCGTAATCAATGCCAGGGGATGTGACAGAGTTATTGGCACATGGATGTTTCTTGGTCACCAAATCTGTTGAATATTGAAGATTTCATTGCCCCTTTGTTAACCATTGTATAACGAACAAACTTATAAAGGATTAGCCACAGTAGAGTAATAAGTCGGAGAATTCAAATGTAAATATGGTCATGACCGTAGAATCAGTATAATTTGTCGACTTCTTCAAGGTGCCTCTCCCATTTGTAGATAAAGCTTTTTATAAAATCTTAAAGCAAACAAATACAAAAACGTGTGGGTACAAGTAGAAGCAAAGGCAAGTGAAGTGATGAAAATGGGTTTGGAATATGTAAACACATTAGCAATAGCATACGTACAAGAGATTGGAATTTGTTCTTATCTTTGCCCTCCGTGGCAAAGCCATTCCATTTTATTAATAAATGCGATCTTAAAGTTTATGTAATTTTGTTTTGTTTAATGGGCACAGATTAGAAAACTCTTTTGCAACTACATGCCCAAGCAATAAAGAAATACTATATTATGTGTTGTGCGGTGATGTTAATCAACGTACCAGAGGAAATGGATTATTATTAATTAAAGGTTAGATTATTCAGAAAGGTAACAACATAGGTTGCCGAAAGAGAGATGCACAAATAATATCAGCTGCCTGCCCAGTGCCCACATCGAAAAGCGTATTTGGAGTTGACTGAATGAGGAGATTTTGGAGAAACATACTGTGCGATGTGATTGGTAAACAAATACTATAAAATAAAAACAAAAACAGGGTGCCGACATGTACAAGGCCCGAGGGGGGCACAGCTGTGATGCAAAGAGTCGGTCCAATGCCACGTCATCCACCCATACTCACACTGGTCCGTTGGTTTCTTATAAAATTTGGAATAATAAATAACATAAATATTATAGATTAATAGGCAGGCCAGCCAGCTAATGGTCTATGTGATCTAAATCTTAATAGTAGTTGACGTGACGTGTGTGCGGAGATGCTGAACTGGCACCCACTTCCTTCTCTCTTCTTCCTCTTTCTTTCACTATTTCTATTTCTATATTTATACGTTCACCCTTCTCTCTTCTCTCTTCTCACTTCTCATCGCATCTCTTTCTATTAAAGAAAAAAATAAAGAAGCAAATTAAGAAAAATGGAAGGCTATTTGCTCTTCATCGTCGCCGTCGTTTTCCTCTTCTCCTCCTCCGTCAACGCCTGCGACCGATGTCTTCACCGCTCTAAGGCTGCTTATTTCTCCTCTGCCTCTGCTCTCTCCTGTATTCACTCTCTCCCTTGCTCCTTTTAATTTTACTCTCTCTTCTTTCTTTCTCATCCATCCTTTCCTTGCAGCCGGAGCTTGTGCTTATGGCTCCATGGCCACCGGTTTCTTCGCCGGTCACATCGCCGCCGCCATGCCTTCCATCTACAAAGACGGCGCCGGCTGCGGTGCTTGCTTCCAGGTCCGATGCAACGACCCCACGCTCTGCACCACCAAAGGAACCACCGTGATGGTCACGGATCTTAACACGAGCAACCACACCGATCTCGTCCTCAGCAGCAGAGCCTTCAGGGCTATGGCTAAGCCTCTTGCTGGCGCCGACAGAGCTCTTCTCAGACAAGGCCTTGTCGACATTCAATACCACCGAGTTCCTTGCGATTACGGAAACAGGAAGATGATGAATGTGAGGGTCGAAGAATCGAGCAAAAAGCCCAATTACTTGGCCATTAAGCTCTTGTACCAAGGTGGCCAAACCGAGGTGGTCGCCATCGACATTGCTCAGGTTGGTTCCTCGCGCTGGAGTTACATGACCAGAAGCCACGGAGCCGTCTGGGTCACTGACAAAGTTCCCACCGGAGCTCTTCAGTTCCGGTTCGTGGTCACGGCTGGCTACGACGGCAAAGTGGTCTGGTCTCAGAGGGTTCTTCCGGCCAACTGGGAAGCTGGTAGGACCTACGACGCCGCCGTTCAGATCACCGACATTGCTCAGGAAGGTTGTGATCCATGCGACGATCACATCTGGAACTGACTTACTTACACAAGTAACACAACACACTCTTGTTTAGAAGCACAGTAGCCTCTCCTTATATAGATATGTTTCTGTGTGTGTAATCAGGCATTTCATTATTATTTGATTAATTCTACAAGAAATTATCAAACAAGAGAACTTAGAAAGATTTAAGGGATATATATATGTACAAAGCAGGTCTATCTATATATGTACACCACCATTCTTTCTATCTGTAACATTGCGACTTAAAAATGACATTCCATTTTCTTCAAAGAATTTCTTTCTCTATCGGAAAAGAATGCCTGATTCTTGCGTAAAGCCAAGTCAAGCCTCATATTAAAAGAAAGAAAAAAGAGCAAGAGATTCGTCTGAGCAAGTCTCTTCTGGTTTGATCCAAATCGCTTCTAGGGGACATTGCCTATTTCTGAGTACTCCCATATCGACTCATGCTCATCTGCTCTTTCACTGACCTTTGCCTCCGAGGTTGTACAAATGCAGGAGGTCGGGTTTTCGTGGAACTCGCCCTCTCCTGCTTTCATTTCATCTGGTTCCCCCATGAACCCTTTCTGGTATCTCCGGACCTTTGATGAGAAATCATCCCATGTCATGTTGTGTCTGTCTGTGAAGAGTCTGTACAGTTTCTTGGCGTTTGGACGGATGGTCACTTTGTGTCCCAAGTATCTCCTGCACAGACGTTTGAATTATTAGACAAGCTAGAGACTGAGACACAGCTCCCTCTCTCTCTCTCTCTCTCTCTCTCTCTATACATACCTTCTTCCAGCTAAGATTCTAGCCATGTTGCCGTTGTTGTTGGTGACAAAAGCGTCGCTCTCATCACAGACGACGAAGTCAAGAGCAGCCATGCGTGATGAGAAGCGCGCAAAAGGAGCCAACTCTTTCTTGGAGGTCAATGTCTCTTTTGTGTGGAGATTCGGAAACAGAGCTCTCAGAGGTGCCAGTGTATCCCCCCCTCCGTACACCTCCCCTGATGCAACGTACAAGTGGACATCTCTCCCGAAGCCTAAGCTCCTCAGCATCAGGCCGATTTCCTCAGGCGTCAGGGGACATCTCCCGTGCTGCCGTTCCTTGTCAGGGTTTGCCACCTGCAACATTGCAAAACAGAGTTGAAGAGTTGCTGTTGCTATATATATATATATATATATATCTACTGTGTATGTGGTAATCAAGTGATGCTCCATCTTTCTCACATGTAGCGTTTTCCACCTTCTTCTCATAGCTCCGAGTTCAAGTCTCTCTTTCTGACCTCCCCCGTAATAGCATCCGGAGAAGGCGAGCATATCAGGTTCGAACCGGAGATGGAGGGCAACGAAGTGTTTGGCTTTGTTCCTCATCCGGTCAACCAGGATTTGGCCCATCCGGTTGATAGACTCTGTGTATCTCAGCGCATGGTAGTTCACTCTACACCTCAGCTTCTGTAGCTCTGTATCCAGCTTGTTGGACAGCCTGTAATCAAATTTGGAGAGTTGTACAACCTGCAACATCATCAATTGCAGCAGAGATGAGCATGCACCATACTCTCTCATATGTACATTAAGTTAAGTCTTTGATATAACCGACATGCTTCTTATTAAGAACGGGCAGAACACGCTCCATGTAGCAGGAGGGTGTGCACTTCCTGGGGACACGTATGGACTGTAGCCCTACGAGCCTTGGCTCTTGCTCTTTAGGAAGCTCCTTGATGATCTTGACATCCTTGGAGAGATGCGATATGAACCATTCAACATCAAATATGTCTTCAAAGTTGCTGGACCACAAATGTGTTAGATTAACCAACAGAGCAATACAAAAAATCTGCTTCTAAGAAGGGAATAGAAGAGGACCTGGTGTCCTTCCAGTATGATTTCTGGTCAAGTTTAGGGATCACAAGAGTGGCGTTTAGAATGTAAGCCGCAACTACTGCATCTATTATCTGCATTAGACCATAAAAAAGCCAAAATCAGAAGGAAACATACAAATGCTATGTCTCTTCTTCACTCCAACAGAAACCGACCCCTGTTCGCTGTTGGTTTAACCCTCCGCTTGTCGCGATCATTAGATATCGATCTGATTGACTTGTTGTCTTATCCAAAACTGCCATGTTACCCATGTCGCAAGAAATCAGTTGATCATTAGAAGAAGAAGAAGAAGAAGAAGAGGAGAGAATGTTCAAGGAAGAAGAAGAGGAGAGAATGTTCAAGGATACCGTTAAAGGCGCCAGTGGCATTGCTGCAGCCATAGTATAAGTTGGACAATCTCGAGCCCCATAACTGCCGATCCGATCTTCCGCTCTTTTCCTGAGATTACGCAACGATCATCAGCTCTCTCTCTTTATATATATAACAAAACAAATCCGGCACAGTATCGAATAAGAGTTTTACGCACGGGTACAAGAAACTGCGTCGTGGGATCTGCATTGGGTTCCACGGCCACTTGATTGTTCCGCTAGAGACACAAGAGCAAGAACCAACGCAGAGAAACGAAATGACTTAACGAAAGATTTTCCGATTAATGATATTATGTAAGGAAAATGCATGTAAACGTACGCGTAGTGGTGAGGGATGGATCACGGGAGGAGGAGAAAGGAAAGAACACGAGAAGAGGAAGAGGAGGAGGAGACAGCCGGAGACGGCAGAGACCAGCGGGAACAGACGGTGACGGCGGCGAAGGAGAAGCAGTAACTGGTGGCGGATTCCGGCGATGATCAGCATCTTTTTCTTGTCGGGTTGAGCGCCATGATCCCTTTTCTTCGACGCCATTGAATGTGTAACACAGAGAGACACAGAAGAAGAAGAAGGAGAGCCTAGGGTGGGATAGGGTGGAGAGGCTACAAAGAATAAGAAGAAAACAAGAGAAATGGGAAGGAGAGTGTGCAAAACGAGGAAGATGAGCAAGACGCCATTTCTCGATGAAGTTGGTTGCCCAGAAACTATTACACAAACTCCAAACTAACCTCAAACAAACGAGCAAATATACATATTTCGAGTTTTTCTTTCTTTCTTATGCCTTTTTCATTACCAATTCCACCACCCAATCTCCCTTTTTCTCCCATCTGTAAATTAATTGTTTTTTATTAGATTCTTATCTTCTATCTAATTCAGTTGAAATGGTCGTTATTTTTTTTGTTTCAATTTCGAAAACAAACTTATCCTATTAAGATTTGTTTTTTTGTTTTGTTTTGAAACTGATTTTTGTAAGTTGAATAGGCAACAAAATTTGCAAGTCAAACAAACAAAAGCTAATATTAGAAAGTTGTATCATGTACCAGAACATCTCATAATAAATGATGATCAAATCTGAAAAGAAAAAGTCTGTATTTTTGGGGGGATCTATTTAGTTGAAATTTGAGGAAGATTTACACAAAACAAAAGAACTAGTGACATGGAAACATAAGCTGAATATCCCTGAATACAAAAGCCCTATGATAAGAAAGCAAAAGGACACATATAACTTACAAAGCTTTTTTAACTTGTGAAAGCGAAAGTGTTCACGGCCAACTCATCGATCACCAACTTCCTCCCAACACAAAAGGAATATAAAGTCTTTTGTACTTTGTAACATACTATTTGAATTTAAAGAGAGAACATTCCTCAAAAGGAATACAATTCCTGTGTACTTGTAACATACTAAAGAGAGAACATTCCTCAAAAGGAATAAAATTCTTTTGTACTTGGAACATACTATTTTGAATTTAAAGAGAACCTCAAAAGGACAAAATGATCTGTGTTTTGGTTAAAGGCAAGCAACCTCTTTACTGGGCCCTATATGGGCTTGTTGGAGGGGTTTAAATGAAGCCCATCTAGCAAAATAGAAACCGCCTTTGCTCCGGCAAGGAACGGTTAACCCCTGATTTGAACCCTCCATGTCTCTGCCATCTCTTGCGTTTCCTCGACGATCTCAGCCTTGCCGATTTCCTGTGAGTCTCTCTCGCTTTGTTTATTTACGCTTCCGTATTTTACCGGAATTTAGGTTTGCGATTACGTTTTAAGGTTGCGAGATGATGGAGTCCACTGCTAGATTAAGATTAGTGAGCGGGAATCGAGTGTCGCTGCCCTTGACAAGTGGGTTTGCGAAATCGCAAAAACAAGCAAATTATCTGCCTACGTCTGGGATAAACGAAGCCTCCGGGCCCCGAAAATGCGCCCTTCACAGCAAACCGCCAATCAAATCGGTGTCTCCATTTGTGACCCTTGGGAAGAGCCACATCAACCCTGGCTGTCTCGGGGAAGAAGATGACAAACTCCCGTAAGGCTGCTGAGGTGTTTGCCACTCTTTGTCATGTTGCCTTCACTGTTTTTGCCTTATGTAAATAATGCTTTGATCTCTCTCTCTCTCTCCCTCTCCTTGCTAGCGACGTGACCGGTCCTGTGGATGTCAAACGAGAACTCGTCATGCTCTCTCTTCCGGCCATTGCTGGCCAGGCTATCGACCCGTTGACGCAGCTCATGGAGACTGCCTACATTGGAAGGCTCGGTATTTTCTCGCTTTGCTTGTCCGTTTTTGCCATGCACGATTTTCAAGGTTTCCTTCTTCTCCCGGCTATGCAGGATCTGTAGAGCTGGGTTCCGCTGCCGTTTCCATGTCCATCTTCAATACCATATCGAAGCTCTTCAACATTCCACTCCTCAGCGTTGCCACTTCTTTTGTCGCTGAAGATATTGCCAAGGTTGCCGCTCAAGACTTAGCCTCAGGTTAACATCAACTTTAACATCACTTCAGTTTCTCAGATTTCCCCAGCCTCAGTCTCTTTCTTCTACAGGGCATGTTTCCCAAGGTGTAGCAGAAAGGAAACAGTTGTCTTCAGTCTCAACAGCGCTAGTCTTAGCCATTGGAATTGGCATCTTCGAGTCACTGGCTTTGTCTTTGGCATCCGGACCTTTTTTAAGGTTGATGGGTGTACACCCTGTAAGTTCTCTCCAAATAGAGCTTATGCATTCCCACCCCTTGAGGTATATGTCATGTGCTGATAAATCCATGTTTGGCCCCAGATGTCAGAAATGTTCATCCCTGCGCGGCAGTTTCTTGTCCTTAGAGCGCTTGGCGCTCCTGCTTATGTCGTTTCTTTAGCTCTTCAAGGCATTTTCCGTGGATTCAAGGATACAAAAACTCCAGTCTATTGTTTAGGTTACCATTCTTTGAGATCCTTTGACATAGTTGATAGTCCAACAACATTCAACTTTTTTCTCATTTTCTTTCCATAACGCAGGTATTGGTAATTTCCTGGCTGTATTTCTGTTCCCTTTGTTTATTTACCAGTTCAGGATGGGTGTAGCCGGAGCAGCTATCTCTAGCGTCATATCCCAGTATGTATCTCTACTTTTTCCTTCTTCTTGCTTTTCTCCTTTTTCTCAGCCTTGCTTGCTGGATGGTGCTAAACCCCCGTTTCTCTGATTCTTAGGTACACTGTTACCATCTTAATGATTATGCTTCTGAACAAAAGAGTTATACTGCTTCCTCCAAAGATGGGCTCACTAAAGTTTGGCGATTACCTAAAATCTGGTATGCAGGCAACAGTCTCTCCCATACACTTATTGGATTTATGCCTGTAATCTGGCTGCTCTTAACACCCCGAAACATATTGAGTCTAATATAGTTTAGGAAGTTTCTTAGGCGTTTAAACATTCCAGTCTCATATATGTAAGTATCTAGGTTTTTAAACATTCCACGTGATTTATAGGGGGATTTGTTCTTGGAAGAACTCTGTCAGTGCTCATGACCATGACTGTTGCCACATCAATGGCGGCTCGTCAAGGAGCATTTGCAATGGCAGCACACCAGATATGCATGCAAGTGTGGTTGGCGGTATCTATGCTCACGGATGCACTAGCTTCATCTGGACAGGTCTCAGCTTGAGCGATGACTTCCCTTGTTTATTTTTGTATTAACGTTTGCTAAAAATCACTGAGATAGTTGAGTAAGCTTCGTGTTCTGTTGATCAGGCCTTAATCGCGAGTTCTGCATCCAAAAGAGATTTTGAGGAGGTGAAAGAGGTGACTACGTTTGTTCTGAAGGTCTGAGCTCACTTCCCTCGTATTCACTTGTATCCATTAAATTATGCAACCTTGAGGAAGTTGGGCGAAATGTGTACAGGTAGGAGTGGTGACAGGGATTGCGCTGGCTATCGTGTTGGGGATGTCATTCAGTTCAATAGCTGGGTTGTTTTCCAAGGACCCTGAAGTTCTGGGGATTGTGAGAAAGGGTGCATTGGTGAGTGGTGTAATAACTAATAAGTGGGGTTGAGAAAGTGCCTTGACCATGTGTACTCATTGTAAACGTGTATTCAGTTTGTAGCGGCAACGCAACCAATCACAGCGCTGGCGTTCATATTTGATGGACTGCACTATGGCATGTCGGACTTCCCATACGCAGCTTGGTCGATGATGGTGGTGGGAGGGGTAGCATCAGCGTTCATGCTGTATGCACCAGCAGGGTTGGGGCTAAGTGGAGTCTGGGTGGGACTGAGTATGTTCATGGGGTTGCGGATGATGGCTGGATTCTGCAGGTAAAGAGAGAGAGAGAGAGCCGTTTTCTATCCTACACAGTGTTGAATTTAAAGTATAAAGCTCTCAAGTGTGTGTGTTTTGATGAATGGAAAGGTTAATGTGGAAGAAGGGTCCATGGTGGTTCATGCATACAACAAGTCACAAGGTAATGTTTTTTTATTTTGCCTCCAAAGCATTTCTTTGACTAACTCTGTTTACTCTTTCTATATGCCAGCGTCTTGCTTAGAACTTAGAAGCCCGCCGAGACGTGCCCATCCTTCCTTCAACTTGTTACATACACATTTTTAATTTACTCATTAGACATTCTTCGATTCCGTTGCTTGTAAAATCATTGTGTCAGAAGTTAAAAAATTATTTATGAAATTTCGGTAAAAATACCCAAAATCCAAAACAGCCAACCATAATTTCGCATTCTTTTTGCTGACACTGTTACCGTTTATATATTTTATATCACCAATGAAGAAAATATAGAATACAACAAAACAGGTTTAAGGAGAAAAATACCTTTTTTTGTATTAATTATTATTGATTAGAAAAAGAAAAAAATCTTTATTATTTGATTTAAACTCTTAAATATAAATACAAACCCAACTCATATATAATTATAGGTAGAGGATAAGTTTGACATACTTATTGTAGAGGTAAGGGAAAAAGATTAGGGTGGTCATTTGATTAGAGATCGTCGCCGAAGCATGTCATTGTCGATGGATCTGCCGGCGTCGTTTGTGGGCAACAGATATTGGGTCCTCCGACACGGCAAAAGCATTCCCAACGAGAGAGGCCTCATCGTCTCCTCAATGGTTGTCGTCTTCTTCCTTCAAATTTCAAAATCAACCGTCGCTTATATATGAATATTGATGGAATTGCAGGAACATGGTGTGCTCCCCGAGTACCAATTAGCGCCTGATGGTGTCGCTCAGGCTCAGCTCGCTGGCCAATCGTTCCTCAAGGTTTGCATCTTTTATTGACCCTCAAGCCCCAATGTTTTGCATCTACGTATTGTTTCCTCAGAAACATGAAATCGTCTTTGTGCAGCAACTCGAGGAAAGCAACATTTCACTGGACAAGGTCCGCATTTGCTACTCCCCCTTCTCCAGAACCACTCACACCGCTAGGGTTGTCGCTCAGGTCCTCAATCTCCCTTTTGATGATACTGCTCGCTGCAAGGTACACACACGCACTTGCACTTTCTCGAAAATCCAATTTTTTCCATCTTCATTTCATTTCGACAACACTGCATTTGCTGACCAGATGATGGAATCTCTGCGAGAACGCTATTTTGGACCTACATTTGAACTCAAGTCACATGACAAGGTGCGTCTTTATAGTCATTTGGTTCCCCTTGCTTAGATACTGATTGCCTCTCTGGTTGCCACAGTACCCTGAGATATGGGCTCTTGATGAGAATGATCCATTTATGAGACCACAAGGAGGAGAAAGTGCTGATGACGTTGTCTCCAGGCTTGCCACTGCCATGGAGTCCATGGAGGCAGAATATCAAAGGTAACACAACGCACCATGCTTTCAAGTTTCAACACATTTCTTCAAAGGAAAAGCGTGTGTGTGTTCACTGTTCATTCTACATTTTCCGCAGGTGCGCAATTCTGGTGGTGAGTCATGGAGATCCTCTGCAGATGTTGCAGAACGTTTTCCATTCGGCAAAGCAGCAGGGAGGATGTGATGGTTTAGCAGAGCGATTTCACAAGAGCAGAGTTGCTTCCGTCTTGTCACAGCACCGCAAGTTTGCTTTGCTCACTGGGGAGCTCCGCCCCCTCCTCTGATTTACAATAATAAACACTACTATTCAACTCTGGCTATCTGCCAGTGCCAATGACATTCTTGCATTTGCTTCTATCTTTTTTTGGAATAAGCTTTTGTTAGCGAACATGAAGGTTTTATTCTTCTGTAATAAGAAATGATGCTCATTTATGTTATGTATCTTTTCAAATCTGTACACAACATATATATATATATATATATTCAATACTTCTAGGTGGTGATCAAATGTGGAACAAACAACGACACTGGTCTCTCTCTTAGTCTTTTGTGATCCATCTACGACCCCTTACTTCAAATCCACTATAAGCTTGATCACTACTGCTCTCTCCCCCGCTTTCCGCACTCGTGTACCCTGATTTTCGCCGGTGCTTCTTCGTCCTTGTAACTCCGCTGTCACTAAAGCTCCCATTCAAAAGCGGATCATCGATCCCACGAATCACTCGCCGACTAGATGATGACACGCAACTGTCATCCTTGACTCTTCTCTTCTCCTTGTCGTGTTTCTTTATGTTCTGCGAGATCTTGTGCAGCTTCTCATTGAACTTTGTGATGCTCTTCTCCATAGGCTCCACTGCTTGAGTCACCGTGAACCTCACGTCTTTAACAATCTACAACATACATCCTTTTTTTGTCATCACCACATAATCAATCATTTTATTTGGATCTTAAGTATTACAAGGAAGACTCACGTATTCACCACCACCAACGAAAACATCTCTCATGCTTTCTTTGATGGTCATTCCACTCCTCACATCAACGCCAGGATGTGGAAGTCGGACCTTTGTTGGTCTCTCACTGTCCCTAATCTCATCCGGATCAATAGGACAGTCGACAGATGCATAGTCCCCGAGAACTGAAACAGATCCGGTAAAGCGGTCTCCCATTAGACCGTAAGGCTTTGCTGGGAATACATACAGGTGAACAACGGAAGCAATACCCATCTGCACTGGACCAACACAAGTGTTAAAAAACTCAGTGAAGACTGCATAGACAGTTCTAAATAGGAAATGACGAAGACATTTTTTGGCACTCGTACACAAAGGTCACCCATGATGTTTACTTATTTTGCAGGAATGTACCTCTATGCAAATGATGAAATCTTGCACACTCGTTTTCAACTGCAAGCTCTGTGCAATGGAACTTTTGAACAAACCGAGGGTAGAGAGCAGAGCAATGGCAACACCTTGCCACCAAGTCAGAAACACAATAGACTTGAATGTTAGAAATTTGGCAAGCGGCTTTATGTGCGCAAGCTCATCTTTTGTTGCACCATAGAACTGAACCAGGCAATATAATGCCCATGATTGACTAAAATTTAGGACAACTGCCAAATAAGGGTACCTACATAAAAACAGAGACAAACAAGTAAGATGCCATATCATAGTTCATCAACTGATTCTTTATGTTTCTCCATAGTACTGTGCTGGTCAAGATTGCCTCAACGTACCCACATCCCCATTTAAACTCTCCTTCACAGTACACACCGAACGCTTCAAGAATCAGAGCTGTGAGAGCAGTCAGAGACTTTATTATCATCTGCCAAAGGAGATAGGTTACTTCCACCTCAAAGACAAAGCCTTTTGGAGCAAGAGAAACAAGGTGAGGCACAAAACATTACATACATATTGAACAATGCCGAACTTAACGACTTGATAAAACCAGTGACTGAGCCTCCACGGTTTTAAGAAACAATTCATAGGGAAAGGATGTTTAATTGTTCCCTTTTCATCATTGTGATCTAACAGTGGCGTCTTAAAGCTCTTACGCCCCTGTCTTTCCATAAACTCAATGGTCCTTTCTTCCCCACCTGATAAAAGAAGATAGGAGTAGCATGACAAGATAAACACTTTAGAACAAAAGCATACGAGAAAAAGAAAACAAGTCACTTCCAAAAGAATCATATAACGAGCATCAAAGACATGACAACACCTGCAATTTCTAAAGTAGCTACAAGATACGGAGGCTAGCCAATAGTAGAGAATGGGTAGCAACATGACCTTGCTAGATCCTTGGGGCAGGAGAAGCGAAGAAAAAACAAATAAGAAAATGACAGAGAGCAATCACTGAAAATGGCCATACCTAAGCACGCAACAAGGTATCTACCAAAACAGTACATGGCAAAAGACTCATAGCAGTCTCGTAGAATGCCACAATCAACGCTGATGGATGGTTTGACAAGCGATGCAAACTGTTCAAAGAAAAACACACGCATTCATTGACAAGTAAGATCCATTAAGAAACAGAATCCTGATTTTGATACTCACCGATTCGATTGAATAGCAAGGGACCATGAGGATGACTCCGATCAAAAACATTTGCTCCTGAGAGAGACGGAGTTAGCCCATTGGAAAGATTGGTTAAAGACGAAACAAGGAGACAAACCTCAGGGTTCTTGTAAGTAGAAAGGTGATCGAAGACGAGGTACATGGAAAGGGAGAGCGTGAGAACCAAAAAAGCACCGGCCATAAAGCTTGCCCACGCGGGTGCCGAGTAAGTAAGGAGATGGTAATAATCCATCACCTTAAGCAGAATTTGGGTATACGCAATCACACCATACCAACAAAGTTTGAACAATGCTCAGAGAGGCGGCTACCTAAGGCAATCTCGGCCGATTAGAGGAAATCAAAAAGTCTGCAACCATCAGAGGATGAGAGAAACAAAGACCAAGGAGATAAACTTTTTCATCTTCGATGACGATGGGTCAGAACGGGGAAAAAGCATCCCCGAAACGTAAAACGGCATGCATTGCTAGCATTGAATACTAAAACGGCAAACAGTGTACTAATACGACTCGTCATCATCATCGTCGTCGAGGTAGCCTTTACTCTCCTCCGTTTCTGATTTCTATATTAGTCAAAAATATCTCAACTGTCCCGAACTGCTTCGGATTGCTCAATCTTCCAGAGACAAACATGGCGATCCCTCTCAAGCTACTTGCAGCTCTTCTCCTTTTACAGGCAAAGAAAACCCACTTCATTTTCTGTCTCGTCCTTGCCTAGTAGTATCTTTGTATATTTTCCGTTTTCCTTGTGGATTCTGCAGAAATTGCATTAAGTTTTTTGTATTTACGGTTGGTGATGGGATGATCTCGATGTTGCAGGTGTTCAATTTCTCAGTTTTAGTCAGCTCTGAGCTGATAAGCTCGCAAAATATACCCAAAAACACTCAATCTGCACCAAGGTAAATGCATCATTGCTCAAACTCTTATGAACTTGTGCCAACCGCTTGTGCCTTCATTTATCTTTTGCCCCCTAAATTTGTCAGTGATAGACATTCAAATGATTACTGCGCAATGTATGACATTTGTGGAGAACGTAGCGACGGAAAAGTCCTTAACTGTCCTTATGGTTCGCCATCCATTAAGGTATGGAAACGTTTTCGGATTTAGGAACCTGCCTCTTCGCAAAGGACTCAAACCATAAAGCTTCCTTTTTCTTTCTTTTTTTGCTTCTGCATGTCTGAGTGAATGTGATCTTCGTTTCTGCAGCCTGATGAACTGTTTTCTGCCAAAATACAAAGTCTGTGTCCAACTATAAGCGGGAAAGTCTGTTGTACAGAGACTCAATTTGACACTTTGAGGTCTCAAGTTCAACAGGTGACACCTTTTCTTTCTCTTTTCATAACTAGCTTTATGTTTCCCGCAACGAAACAAGTTGTTCTTCTCTCGTTTTCTCATTCTGCTGTTTCTTGTTATAATCATCTCCTCTTACCCTTCTAGTCGAGCAGGCCATTTACTAGTTCTTCGTTGATGCCATCTATTGTAGGCTGTCCCTTTTCTTGTGGGTTGTCCTGCATGCTTAAGGAATTTCTTAAATCTCTTCTGCGAGCTCTCGTGCTCTCCCAATCAGTCTCTTTTCATCAATGTCACTTCTGTTGCTGAGGTTAGCTTCCCTTCACGTGATTAGTTCAACTTTTGAACCACTTAATATGGTTAACAACAACACTAGCATTGATCATACTTTTCGGATTTATTCTAGGTGAGTGGAAATTTGACAGTGGATGGTATAGACTATCACATAACTGACACGTTTGGAGAAGGGCTTTACCAGTCCTGTAAAGAGGTGAAATTTGGAACTATGAACACACGTGCCATTAACTTTGTTGGTGGTGGTGCTCAAAACTTCAGAGGTGCTCTGCAGTCTGTTTCAAGTCCTTCTAAACACGTTCTATCCTTGTTTCAAAAGTTCCACATTTCATCTTTACTTCTGCTTTTTCAGAGTGGTTTGCATTTATTGGTCAGAAAGCACCACCTGGCTTCCCTGGTTCACCATATGCAATAAATTTCAAGTCAAGTGCCCCTGACTCATCTGCAATGGCGCCAATGAACTTATCTGTTTATTCATGTGGTGACACATCACTTGGATGCTCTTGTGGTGATTGCCCTTCGTCACCCGCTTGCTCAAGTCCCGAGCCCCTGCCGCCCCATGAGGAAGACTCTTGCTCGATTAGGATCGGCCCTCTTAAGGTCTGGGTTGCTTGAGAACATTTATGAGTTAGTAAGATCTTGGATTTGAATGTTTTAGTTTATATATTCAGGTTAGGTGCATTGAGTTATCAATGGTACTTGTATACATCTTGCTGGTGTCTTGCTTCTTCGGATGGGCTGCTTTAAACCGAAGAGGAGATATAACACAGCCTGGTGGTAGCTCAGAGCCACTATTGCATCCGGTGGAAGGAGATGTAATTAGTAATGAATTGAAGGAAAGCACACTTGGTGTCAAGGTATATCAATGTGTTGGCTAAGAAATCGTACTGCTTCTGTGTATGTATACATAGCATATAATACATTTATATACACACATATATATGCCGAACTTTGAAGATTCACGCTGATTGATCATACTCTGGTTAGAGGAAAAAACTAGTTGATCACTTGACTTCTGTTTCTTAGGTGAAAAGACGTGCTCACCTCTCTCCTGTTCAGAGATACATGGCAAAATTTTACCGGTGAATCTCCAAAATTTTGTTTCTGTCGTCTACATTTTACCCACAAGGTATCTCTACTACAAGAAAAACCAGAAACTCATGAGATGAAAATGTATATGTTTCCAATTGTTTGCCTCAGAACATACGGGTCATTGATTGCTAGAAATCCATCTCTTGTACTTTTCACGTCGGTGGCTATTGTTCTTGCGCTCAGTTCAGGTCTCTTTAATTTTAAGGTGGAAACAAGGCCAGAAAAGGTATGTACTGGCTCTGCCAGTACCATAGTTATACGAACTCTTTATGACAAGGATTTAGCAGTAAAGCCACTGCAAAAATTGGTATGACTGCTCATGTGAATTTCTGTGTTTTGTAGCTGTGGGTAGGTCCTGAAAGCAAAGCAGCAGAAGAGAAAAAGTTCTTTGATAGCCACCTTTCACCATTCTACAGAATCGAGCAGGTAGTTCTATATTTTTCTTCGTCGGTCTGTATTCCAATTTGTTTTTCACAAATATATAACCTTTGTTCACGATATCTTTCTGTGGCATGACAGCTTATATTGGCCACTGTTCCTGATCCCAAAAATGGCAAGGCGCCTAGTATTGTGACAGAGGAAAATATTCTTTTGCTTTTTGACATACAAGAGAAGGTAATTGAAAAATTGCTTCAATCATTTAATGTTGGTCTAGGTGAGTTCTTCATCTTCATATCAGTGTAACCCGTTTGCTTCTTCTGTTTGTTCTGATTTTTTTCCTCCAAATATCACAGGTTGATCAAATTCGTGGAAATAATTCAGGCTCAGAGGTCTCTCTGACTGACATTTGTTTGAAGCCATTGGGAGAGGATTGCGCCACTCAGAGTATTCTGCAGGTATAGAATTCCCAAGCTCGTGGAGTTCTCAACGGTTTTAATATTTTTTTGTAACTTGTCATTGTTTAGAATCTCCATGTGTTTATCTAAACTTCTTAGACATAAAAATTCGTCTTGCACACGGAATCGCATTTCTACTGACATTTCTTTTTGAATTTCATTTTCAGTATTTCAAGATGGATTCTGAAACTTTTGATGACTATGGGGGAGTTGAGCATGCTGAGTATTGTTTCCAGGTTCAATTTCTGTTTAGTATATTGCACATAGCCTATTTTCGTCAGAAACGGGGGATTTTGGTCATCCACTCGCAATTAGACTGTTTAATGTCTGCCCTCTTGATTAGTGATTGAATACTATTTTCTGATACCCTCTCTCTTCAACCACCAGCATTACACGTCATCAGAGATGTGTCTGAGCGCTTTTCAGGCGCCTGTTGATCCTAGTGCAGTGTTGGGAGGATTCTCGGGGAGTAACTTTTCGGAGGTAATGGTTGCGGAACTCGCTTGCTCAGAAGCTTTTGGTTGTTATTCTGAATATAGACGAAACTGTGTTCTCCAGGCTACTGCGTTTGTTGTAACATATCCAGTTAACAACGTCGTGGGTGATTCAAGCAACCAGAACGCAAGGGCAATTGCATGGGAAAAATCGTTCATTCAGTTAGCAAAGGTTTTCCCTGTTCAAAAAATTGTCCTTTTCTTTTCTCCAGAGCTTAACACTTATTATCTCCAGTTTTTGAAAAGTCATGCGGTTGTCCTAATCGTTTTTACTTACACTTGCCAGGAGGAGCTGCTACCTATGGCGCGGTCCAAGAATTTGACTCTTTCCTTTTCATCCGAAAGTTCAATTGAGGAAGAGCTGAAAAGAGAGAGCACTGCTGATGTTATAACAATAGCTGTACGATAACAGATATCTTTGAGAGCTCTCTCTTAGTCTTACCATATTCCTGCCAAGACTTTTATGTTAGTGATCTGTTTTTGTTTTGCTTCACCAGGCAAGCTATCTGGTTATGTTTGTTTATATTTCCGTCACACTTGGAGATGCTCCACAGTTTTATACTTTCTACATTTCATCAAAGGTACGTACGTCTTGATCTTCCTCTCAAGTTCTCTGGGCCTTTATAGGCATTTTAGCAGGTTGTATTCAATCACTTGAATATTCTTTAAGAGTCTGGAGAAATAAAGTATTGAATAATGGGAATCTTATGATTTGTTCGGAATTATTTATGCTCGCTATTCCCAACTGAAATTATCTTAACATTGGCCAGGGTGATCTTACAAAACTATTGATGCTCCCATTTTTTCCCCCTAATCCACTCCACCATGAGCATATATGGTCTTTGAAGCTATATATTAACATTGTGGATTCGAAGATATTGTGGATGTGCACTCATTTACAGCTTACTTACCAATATCGTGACTTCTAGGTTCTGCTCGGTCTTTCGGGGGTTGTGCTTGTCTTGCTTTCTGTACTTGGATCTGTTGGATTTTTCAGTGCCCTTGGAGTTAAATCCACGTTGATCATAATGGAAGTCATTCCTTTCCTAGTTCTGGCTGTAAGTTCGTTTTCAGCGTCTGTAGTAGAAGTAAAAGTGTCAAATTTTGTATATCTGTTGATGGAGGATGTACTGATGGGTTTTCCATAAGTTAACAGGTGGGAGTAGATAATATGTGCATATTGGTTCGTGCTGTGAAGAGACAACCTCTTGATGTTTCTTTAGAGGAACGGATCAGCTCCGCACTTGTTGAAGTAGGTCCATCCATAACGTTGGCAAGTTTATCCGAGGTCTTGGCTTTTGCTGTTGGAGCTTTTGTTCCAATGCCAGCATGTCGTGTCTTTTCCATGTTTGCAGGTTTGTAACTCATTTGGTGCTCCCTGTGTACAATAGTTGCGAGTCTCTGTCTCTGATACTGTTCTTCACATGTGCAGCTTTGGCTATTATGCTGGACTTCTTTCTGCAAATCACAGCTTTTGTTGCGCTAATAGTTTTTGACTGCAAAAGAGCTGCGGATAACAGGATTGATTGTTTCCCTTGCATAAAAGTTTTTTCATCGTCTCAAGAATCTGTTGAAGGTTACTTCTGGAAAATTTTAGAATGTCTTTTTAACTGTATAATTTCCTTCAACTTAGCCAGGATTTTGTGCGTCTACAGGTGGAAGAGGATCTGGGTTTCTTGAGAGATACATGAAGGTACTTTGATTTTCAGAACTGGGGCAAACTTTTTTCTTATATGTTACGTGCAAAACAGTCACAGACACGCACAAACATGTAAGTACTGTCCGCGGTCTCGCTGATTCTTTAGTCTTCGTGTTCCACAGGAGGTTCATGCACCCTTTCTTGGACTTTGGGTTGTAAAATTGGTTGTTGTCGCTTTATTCTTGGCTTTTGCGCTGGCAAGCATTGTAAGTTACTGACTACATTGTGCCCGTTGTTTTGTTTTCAATATATACCCCATATTGTTTTCATTTGAACTCTTCCTTTGATATATTGCTACAATATAACTATAGTACCGGAAAATTTTCAGAGAGATGGGGCGTAAATTAGTTTCATTTTTCTGAAGTTACGAGGTGGTATGTTATCAATCTGCTTGCATTTCCTGTTTTTTTTATTCATTCAGGCCCTAAGCCCAAGGCTGGAAACTGGCTTGGAGCAGAAAATTGTTCTTCCTCGAGACTCTTACCTTCAAGTTCAGTGTGTTCCATTTTTAACTTCTGCTTTAGATGTTCTCCTTGTGTTCATCTCTTGCCCATTTCTCCTAATCACAATTGGAATGTTTTTTTACAGGACTATTTCGACAGTCTCTCAGAGTACCTCAGAGTGGGGCCGCCTTTGTATTTTGTAGTCAAGAAATACAATTATAGGTTCTCTATCTGATACTCAGACACACACAAATGCCACTCTCTGGTACGATTTATTTATCTAACGAATTTTCTGCACTGAAATGGATTTTTTTGGCAGCGTGGAATCAAGGCATACAAATCAGTTGTGCTCTATCAGCCAGTGCAATTCAAATTCCCTTTTAAATGAGGTAATAATAATGATATGTATAGCGGAGATGCTCCTGTTTGAAAAGATCTCTTGAACTGATGTGATTCATCTTTACTAAAATCGTCATATGAATTCTTATAAGTTTGATGTATCTTCGGTAAATATCACCTCGTGGTGCCACCAAGGCTTAGCACACTTAAAAGGCCATCCAAAAGGGTTTAGACTTTAACACTCTTTGTTTTCCCCACCTTCCACCAGATATCAAGAGCGTCACAAGCTCCAGAAACTAGTTACATTGCCAAACCAGCTGCTTCTTGGCTCGATGATTTTCTTGTATGGCTATCACCAGAGGCTTTTGGCTGCTGTCGGAAGTTCACTAATGGTAGTTATTGTCCTCCAGATGACCAGGTCAGTCTTATCTCCTAGAGCATATTGCAGTTTTTTTTTTGGTTCTCTTCAACAGATGTATTTCTCTTGTTAGTTACAGAAGAAATTATCATGGTTCATAGGCTAGTTTCTGATGTCTGTTTAATTGCCTTTTAATCAAACATCAGCTGTATAAAATGCATATTGGTTTTCCAGTTTCTAACTTAAATTCTCAAGCTACAGCCACCTTGCTGCACAGCTGAGGAAGATATATGCGGTTTAGATGGGATCTGTAAAGACTGTACTACAGTAAGCCTCTCTCTCTCTCTCTCTCTCTCCCCCTCTTTCTCAACAGTATTTAGAATATATTTAATTCTGTAAACCATTGCAGTGCTTTCGACACTCAGATTTGGTTCACGATCGTCCATCTACAGTTCAATTCAGGGAGAAACTACCCTGGTTTCTAAATGCTTTGCCATCGGCTGACTGTGCAAAGGGTGGTCATGGGGCTTATACGAACAGCGTGGATTTAAAAGGTACTCTAGAATCTGCTTATAAACAAAATCTATTTGCACAATACTCGATTCATTTTATTTGCTTTTGGTCTGAAAATCTTTCCGGGACCCTTGCTTTTTTTTCAGGGTATGAGACTGGTGTTATTCAGGCATCTGAGTTCCGTACATACCACACTCCACTTAACACACAAGTATGACACTGTTGTTTTTGGCAAGAAACTTATTAAAGAAAACTCACAAGTGAGATATCCTGAGTTTGTCTGCGGAAAATTTCCTCAGGGTGACTATGTTAATGCGCTGCGAGCTGCTCGGGAGTTCAGTTCAAGATTATCCAATTCCTTGAAGGTTTGAGTCTGGTGATAAATTTTGCTTTAAAGAAGTATAGATTAGTAGCTGGCTTTGCTTGGAGGAGGATGGTCCACTATATGTCTTTTTTTGTTCTGCTAAGATTCCTATATAATAAGGCTTTTTTTTATGCAGATTGAAATCTTTCCATATTCTGTCTTCTACATTTTCTTTGAGCAATATCTGAATATCTGGACAGTAGCTTTGACAAACCTCGCTATAGCAATCGGTTTGCTTCCCATCCATCAGAAGAGAGTAGTTTTGAGTTTTTGCTAGCTTGTACCAAAATACAACTCTTTAAATTCCCATATTGTTGTGGCAGGTGCTATATTTATTGTTTGCTTATTATTCACTTCCAGGTCAGTTCTCTCTCTCTTTATAATACCCTTAATATAAGGATGTGGGGAGGTCTTGATGATAGTTTCTGTGATTTAACCTGTCAATTTCAGTGCCTGGAGTTCAGCCATCATTGTTCTTGTATTATTGATGATACTCTTGGATCTTATGGTACATGATTTTTTTGATACAGATCGATAGACTATTGTCCTGATATGGATTTTGGTTCATGTGATTCTGGACGCTAATAGTTATGGTAAATGGATAATCATCCTTGATGTGTTTGAGCAGGGTATGATGGTGATTCTGGGAATCCAACTCAATGCAGTTTCTGTTGTGAATTTGATAATGTCAATCGGGATTGCAGTCGAATTCTGCGTGCACATATCACATGCTTTCCTGGTAAGAATAAGCCATGTCCCTTTGTAACCTTACCCCGAACACTATACTACATATATTGGCTCTACAGTATGTAGCCATGTAGTAGCAGAACAACTTTTGTCACGATTGTCAATTTGTTCTTGGTTAAGAGGATGCAGAAAAGGGCAGGTCACCTTTCAACCGTGTCTGAAAAATAATATGTTTATTTCCTGATCTGCTTCAAATGCAGATGAGTAGTGGGAACAGAGAACAAAGAGCGAGGGGAGCACTGGAAACCATGGGAGCTTCAGTTTTCAGGTGATGAAGCTTGCTATCACTTGCTACACTTGAGATTTTCTCCAAAGCAATTTTTTAGTTTTTTGGTATGCAAAGGTGTTAGTCTAATTGGTTTGTTAATGAATGAAAATATGTTGTTGGGGACAGTGGGATTACACTCACGAAGCTTGTTGGAGTGATCGTGCTTTGCTTCGCAAGATCGGAGATATTTGTGGTTAGGATACTCAAATCCGTTGCCTTGTGCAGATCTTGGTCTCTTGCTTGAGTTGATTTAAATGTATATGTATTGGTGCATGCAGGTGTATTACTTCCAAATGTACTTAGCTTTGGTTATAATCGGCTTCTTGCATGGGCTCGTTTTCTTACCTGTAAGTTAACCCGGACTTGTCTGCTACCACACCATCTACTGATCTGGCTTTGAACACCCAAGACAAAATCATCTCTTTATCTAATGGATGATTGAAATCTGCACTTGTTGTGGGCTGTTTCAGGTCATATTGAGTTTAGTTGGGCCTCCACAGCTACACTTGGACATCGAGGATCAGCAGCGGAGAGACGAAGCTTCTTCTTCCCTATTGAACTGAGTAACACCACAGACTCTCTTAAGTATTAGCTCAACCTTTGGATTACTCTTATTATTCAAATATAAGTCTTACACAAAGTCAAAAACTAGAGGATCAATAGTGTGACTCTAGTCACTGTATCGAAGTTAAGCAACAGGCCCATGGCCCAAAGTATGGCATGTTGGTACAATTTCTTAACTAGAGTAAAGTTTAAGGAAAAAATGAAATGAAAAGAAATTGGCAGATGCGGTGCAACTCTATAGATTAAAACAGTTAATATATCTCACAAAATCATAATTGCAAGAAAAGGGATCACAAGAAGTAATTAATACATTTAGAACAAACAAGTCTGTTGCATATGCAAAAAAAAGATTTACAAACCAAGCCAAAGTAAAAAAATGTTGTGATGATGATGGAATTAGCCAAGAGGGTTTAGATAAACATCAAAGGAAGGAAGAGAGAGGATGATGAACCAATATTCTGATAGTCTCTTTAAGAGAGGACTTGTAGACTTGCATGCACTCTTCAAGATCAGCATCGCACGTCAAGAGAACCCATTCTTGATCATCGTCCAGATACTTGAGACTGAAGTTACTTGTCAAAACATCATCAATGCCAAACCGCTTTGCGATCTCTCGTCTGAGGTCTGTGAGCCGCCAATGGGGCTGTAGGCTCATCCTCGTCTTTGAATCTCCAAACATAGCCTTTACTTTCATCCCATCCTTGTCTTTCCTTGGAGCTGCTGCGGACGGCAATGGGGGTAGGGATGAGGTCACACGAACTGGCCTCTGCTCCTCCTGCATGCAGCTTAGAGTAAGAAGCTGTGGATGGCTAAGAGCTGGTTTGTGGAAGCCACCAAGTTGAAGTTGTTGCTCTTCGGAGGAGCAACAGGTGCTTGAACCTGACGAGCTCTGGCTGCCAGACGAAGAAGGCGGTGACTTTGGGGGCACATGGACCGTTTGGTTTGGATTAAGCAAAGGAAAAGAAGAAGAAGAAGAAGATTGAAGTTGAGGGAAGCTTGAGTAGAAGGAGGCAAGATGGAGGGAGCCTTGAACTCCTTCAACAGAGTCCATCACCACCTGCAGTTTCCGAAGAGAATGTCCCACTTTCTTGATCTTCCTCGATGGCCACCGTGAGATTCCGTGATGTCTGCAGATCCTCTTCAAGGTCGTCGGACATACTGCAACCAAATAATTAATACCATCATAATCGTCGTATATGTATCCAAAGGAGCATATAATAGAAGACGCACCACCAATGTTTTTGGCGGCGTCCTTGAGGCTGCCAGCAAAGTGTTGTCTGAGAGTCTCCAAAGTGATATCCTTTTCAGCCTTTGTTTTGCGTTTTCTGTTCTCCAAAGAAAAAGAAGAAGAAGGAGAAGAAAAGGAAGCAAGCTTCAACTCTTGTCTCTGGTACTCCCAAGAAACCGACACTTGTTTGCCCTTGTGATCCTTAGCCTCGGGGGACACTTGTGCAACAAGTTGCTCTGCTGATCCGCTAGAGTGATCTGTGGGTGTGTCCCTGGCGAGTTGGTCGTCTACCATCAGATGTGGTGAGCTCTGGAAGCCTAAGCTGAGTTGGGAGGTGAGGGTCAGCCTCTGAGTGTGGGTGTCAAGACAGTCTCTGGGGAAGAAGAACTCGAGAACAAATTGGACGGTGCGGTTGCGTCTGTTCAGGAGAGGGATGGCAAGAGCAGCGTGGAGGTCGAACATCCTGGCGTAGTGGGAGAGAGGGTAGCTCCACTTGCTGAGGATGGCCACATCGGTTGCGAAGCACTGTTTCTTGGTAGCGAAAGCTGTTCCAGCGATTCCTTCACCGGGGAGTAGATGGTGATCTGAGCAGGTGGCCAGGAAGCAGAGGCTGTCCTGGTCCGCGGCGTAACAGGCGGAGACAAGAGCAGAAAGGCACGAGTCTTGGTGGCCCCACGTAATAGCCAGAGGGAGTCCGTATGAGCTGGAGACGCCTTGGAGAATCGAGGCCACCTCTCTGTGAAGGTCGTCGGTGTGGGGCTGCGGAAAGGGCACCATATATATATATATTGATCAGTTGAGACTTGAGAGAGAGTAGTGTGCAAGTAAAGCGTAGAATTAAGGACTGACCTTGAGAGAGGGTGGGACGATGGAGGTTTCTGAACTCCGGAGATCAAAGGCCTGCCGTGATGCAGAGCAAATTTAGTGTTTATATAGATAAAAGCAAACGGGTCCATGTTTAACCATTGAAGCTCTTCAAAGGTTGCTTACGTCAACCAAACAAATAATAATGCAAAGACATGGGAGCGAGTCAATGCTGAGCAGTGTTCCAACAGTGCAGTGACAAGAATATTGCCAAGTAACTATATATTATAAATGATGATGATGATGATGGGAATAAAAAGACCCAATCAGACTGACTTGTTTCCTTAGTTAATATAAACTCCACCAATTAAATCAATATACGGTATGTATATCATCAACAGCGAAATGGCAAATATACTAGTATAGTATTACCTGAAGGGCATGGGAGATGGTGTGAAGTTGGGAGCCATAATCCAAGGTGTGATGAGTGGTGACCATCTCCATCACGGCCACGCAGTTTCCACAATGTCCATGGAAGAGTGGGAGGGCGAGGGAGGCTCGAACCTTGTACCTGCGGGCGTATCCGATGCGAGGGTACTCCTCACTCCTGAAGAAGCGAACGTCCGGGGTCCACTCAGCCATCCTCCTCAGGAACACACGTCCAGGGAGACCCACCAGCTGGTCCGACCCACCCTCTGCTGCAAAGCTGTAGCCTGCTGAGGCATCTCTGTAGAGGGCCAGGCTCTGGCTCTGTGCGATGGGGTTTAGGGAGTAAGGCTGCTCCTCCGTGCTCAGCACTCTTGTCCTCCCTCTCTCAACCGGCACCCACAGCTGAATCAGCAACTCCTTCTCTCCTCCCATCACCTCTTGCAGGTGCCCCATGGCGCACGTTACCCTCTCTTTCAACCCTAATGATAACGATGATGATGATGCCTCCTCTTCTTCCCACAAGAGCTGGTCCATGAAATTTTCAGGGAAATCTACCACGCCTGAGTTGTTGCTTTCTTCCATGAGCATGTGGATATATATATTGCAGACAAAGAGAAACAAGTTAATCTACCAAACTGAAACAAATAGACAAAAGTTAACGAGGAGGATTGGCTTAAAGGGATGATGCAAGCATTTTGATTTTGATTGGCTCCTTTGTTGTTCAATATCAAACGCCAACAACTCCCTTTCATATATATATATATATATATATATATTACTTGTGATTGTCAAAAGGAAGGAATTATAATAAGAGAGCTGCCAAAATGGGATAAGTCAGAAGCTAAATAAAAACCCAATTTGCTCACAAGGTCAAACCCCTTCTTAGTTGTGATTATATATGTGAGCCGACCTCATCATCACATCATCTGAATCTTAATATACCATGTATAGTTAAGAAAAAACAAAAGAAGAAACACAAAAATGTAACAAAGAGAGAGAGAGAAGAATGTACATGTATAATGTGTGAGAGAGAGATGAAGCAAGTATGAAAGGATAATCTTTGTTTTCTTTAAGAATCAAAACAACAACAACTGGATCCAGAGAAGAAGATGGAGGGAATCTTTGGTTGAGAGCGTGCAGAATCTTTTCTAAGGGTCCCACTTCTTTCTTTTACTATTCAAATCACCAATCCGAGTCTCCTGAATCTCCGATGCTTGGGTGGTCCAATGCAGTAGTAGGCTGCTCCCAAGTGTGCCTAACGCACTCGAGAGTCGATGTACTTTCTTTTCATTTTTTCTTTCTGGCTTAAAGCAACAAAAGCTAGGGTTTCAAGGTATGATTTAATAAACAAATAAACACCCAATCACTTAGCAAGGTTAATCCATGAAAGATTCAAAAAGGTACATGTCATGTTATAATGGAATGAGCCTCCTCCCTTATTTTACTTCACCTCTCAAGATTCAAACACTCCCTTCTCTAATAATAAAATAAACCATTCCCCTTTGTACTGTCTACATATGTTTAACCCTACATAGAGAAGAAACAACTTGTTACATAGGAGTATGTTTTTTGTTTTTTCTTAATTAATGATGTTTGAGGCGAGCTTGTTCAATAGTAACCAAAAGCGTGTGTTTGAAATTTCATACGCTTCTTTTCGCATTATTTCCGCGTCTCTCACTTATTTAATTAATGTATACGTAATAAAATTTGTGTATCATTATTATTTTATCGAGAAACACACTTGTATATATTTTGAAAAACTATCATACGGCTATTTTGCCGTTCTATATCTAAAATGAAAATAAAGAGTGAAGAAGAATTGTTTACAAAGAAGCCAATGAGAGAAAGGCAGATGGGTAACCAAAATAAAATAAAAATGAGAGGTAATAGTGTGATGACTCTTAAGGATTACAGGAAGCCAAATCCCCACCTTTTTCATCAACATCATTATCCCTAATTATGAGGTTTCACAAAATTAATTAAAATAAGCCAAATTACAAAATAACTCAAATCAAACATATAAGTTTTATATCGAACTGCTATGTAAAACTGAACTAAAACAAAATTAATCAAAATTTATAGAAAATATTCTTTAAAGAATCTACAATCTTTAAGAAAATCAATAACTGATTGTGTTTTTATTATATTTTTTTTTTGTTAAAATCCAAAAACCTTAAATCTAAATCAATTCTGAACCAAACCGAACCAAACTATGTTTTACATGTGTCTTGGAATCTAAAAAACTTGAAACCTGAACTGAACTGAACTAACTGAATGCCCATCTCTTCTTAATCATATGTAATATTAGAATTGATGGATAATTGCAAGCTTGTAGTTAACTAGTATAAGATATTAGCAGAAGCCTTTCAAATGTTGCTTTTGAGGAGACATCAACCCACTTTCTTTGCATACACGTACATGACTTTAACTTCGATTCCATGAACTTTCATGATTTTTCTCATGATTTACCACATAGTATAGTTGTAGAAAGAGTGCATAATGAACGTCCGCGCTTCTCTATTTATCCCCCTTAGAAAAGTGACCTAACTCAGCTACCATAACACACCTAAGTATTAATTCACCAGCCGTGCTAAGTTTTTAGTTCATTATAATTTACATATATTAAGGAAAAAAGGCAGATATAATTAACTAAAGATTATTATAAGGAGGTGTCTTTGCTTGTGGTATATATGTTTCATAAGAATAGAATTCAGTTAATGCTTTTGCTTATGCCATCTCGGGTGAATTTTTTTGTTTGCTAAAATCTAGAGTGAATTTGAATGAGATGTATCACCAGCTTTATAACTTTGATCCCAATTTCTCAGATAAAAAAACTGTACTTGAGTAAATACCTTTTTTTAAAAGAGATTATACATCTTGGAAATAATATAAACATTTACGAAAGTGAATTTAAATAGGTTTAGTCTAAGGAGAGTGTATCTTATCATCACCACATTAGTCATAGATGATTGAACACAAATAAAAATAAAATTCCGCGAATATGAAAGCATAGAGAAAGTTTAAAAAGTTGATTTTAGAGGGTAATAATACTTCTTTTTTTTTGTATTGGCATTCTCTCTTTTACGTGCGCTGCACAAAAGCCGCAGCATTATCAATCAAAGCATTAAGAATTAATTAATTGATGAGTACAATATTTTAATAGTTGCATAATTAAGGGATGAGTTGAGATCAATGATGGATCTGTCCGAATCTTTCCCCACATGACATCAGCAACCTGACAGAATCTACTTTTATAATCTTCAATTATACATATGGTTGTTCATCTATTTAAATGTAAATTGCAAATGAGTCTAAGGAATCTAAATCTACAAAACAACATATCTGATGAAGGCACTACAGCCTAGTGAGATCTATTTTGCTTCACTAAAAATCGGATTCCAAATCCATTAATAAACTCAAACACATATATATGCACAGAGTTAACCGCAGTAATAATGAAACTACATACGTTGGGATCAGCAGTCGATATATAGCCGAAAGAGTAAGCAAAATATAGAATTAGAGCAAGTGCATAGAATTAGAGCAAGTGCATTTATAAACTCGTCACAAAAGAAAAGAAAAGAAAAGAAAAGTGGATAATTAATTGGATGACATCATGAGGCTCTTTAATAATTAAACGGGAACAGCTGAAGTCAACACCATAATAATAATGGACTTGGCATCATTTGTTGCTGAGATGTGTCACATAATTCGCTAATTCATATTTTCCAATGCTCCTCTCTTACGGACCGAAGAAATGTCAAAAGCCCTTTATAATTTTGTTGATAATAAAATGGATTGCGGGATTGTTGTCTATATGAACCAAGATAAATATGGATCAACTTAAAACCCGATATCTTCCCCACCTATAAATAAATACAATGGGCCGGGGGATAAGTGACGTGCGACAGTTGTCTCAACAAGACTTTTGGCAGGAATCCTAATCTATTGAAATCCCCCAAACTCGTGGGAGCATATTTAATTACCATAATTTGATTGATTCCACATTCGTGACTAATGCTATTTTTCTTGGCTTTTGCTTTCTTAAATTTAATATTCCAACATTATACATGATAATGATTCAAGACAAGTCTAAAGTTGAGTGACTAAAGCTTATAGGGAAGCCTGTCACCAAGAACGTTGCTTGGAAGGTATTGCAAACAAGCAGGCGCCCACTATGCTCTCCGACTTACTCTTCTCCGTCATTTGATGTAGATTTTAGGGTATTCACAGACCTTCCTAGCACATTTAAAGCCGCTACACGCTGCATCTCTCTCGCTGCACCAGGCGCAAATACTCATATGGTTATACAATCCTAAAAAGCCTGGAGACGAATTCTGAAAAACTATCTGTCCTATCGTTTACCAAACAAGCTTCCCTATAAACGACGAAAGTGAGGGTTAAAGAGTATACCTTCCTCGAGAGAGAACTGAATAGACCTCTTTTCCAATTCAACAGCATGCTTGCTAAGCTCAGCGGACGAAAGTGACCAAAGCACTAACAGTGAATGGATCAGAGTCGCACAATATATCTATTAGAAAAAAGAAAAGGAAAAGAGACACCTTTGGTTCGGGCTTACTCTGTAGATGATCCGTCTGATCAGATTCATTAAGCTTGTTTAGGAGCATTTGAAGATGATGGTACCGGTCTTCCCAGTCAAACCGATGGCTGGTCGGTCCTTGTGGGGATGGAGACGGAGCTGGTGTGGACGAGCTGACCAAACCATCCTTAGGCTTTTTAGTGTCTTTGCTGGATGTTGTGTCAACCTCCACTCTTCTGCGTACATATACAAGTCGCCCGCTTGCTGGAGACTGAGACGGATTCACACTCGCAGGACACTCCGTCGGAAGTTTCATCATCTCCCCAGATTCCGCCTTTGATTCTTCGATGGAACTGGCCGTCGTCTCCATCATCAGTTTCGAGTCAGGAAACAAGTAAGATGCTGCAACACCAGATGGGCAAAAGCAACTATCGATCGATTCGAACCGACCAAACAGGATTGGACATTGAGAGATTTGGAGATGGAGGAGGAAGGACGGTGGGCGAGATGCGTTTTCCGCTCAAGCAGTAATGGGCCGGAATACAAGGCCCAACAATGGGAGTGAACATGGGCCATCATATATTCTAATCTTTATGTTTGGGAACCCAAAAAAAACAAAACCAGCGACACTTTCGCTTCGATGTCGATGATGGATGGTGTGATTTTACGCTTCAGAAAATAGCAGAGCAAGTTATTATTACCAAGAAAATAAAAACAAGAGATGATGGATGATGATGATGATACTACTAAAAATTCCTCGCTGTCTCCTACGGTATTATATTTATCCGTGTGCCTCACTCCTCAATTCTCCTCGCTCCTTCATTCATTGATGTTGCAGAGACGGAGGTAGGGGTTATCGTACGCGACGTACTTGGACCAGTAGGGTTTGTACTTGGCGAATGCCAAACCCAGCCATGGCTTGTAGTTCCCATTGTAATGCACAACCGCTGCATTCTCTATAGCTGTCTGGTTGAGCGCTGGGTCATAGCCTAGCCCCAGCACGTGCCAGCTCCGCTCCATTGCGTATGTCAGGTTGTAGAATGTGATGAGCCCCGGTGGCAACGAACCCAGCTTCCACAGCGTTCTGTCCTCATTCATGTCTTGCCAGTAATGATATATCCCTGTGATATTCCTCTTCCTCCACTCTCTCAGGTCAAACATATTCATCCCAAACGCCCACCCGCAAGCCCCCGCGTCGAAGTTCTCTGATATCTTTGGATTTGAGAAGTTGAGGTACTTGTCAAATCTGTGGAAGCTCTCCTTGCACGTCTCCACCGCACCGTTCACTTTTCCTTGCATGTCCACTTCCCACAGGGGTGCCAGGTCCTTTTGCACCACAATGTCATCGTCAAGAAACAGGATCTTCTCCAGCTTCGGATATACCTCAGGCAGGTAGAACCTCAGGTGATTCAGCATCGATAAATACTTTGGGTTTCGGTACTTGAGATTGTCCGCTCCTGCAGAGATTGACGACGGATGATTTGCTTTGAAATAGTATTCTTTCAGCCTTGCGGATTCAAGCTGCCGTAGAACCGAGCAGTAGGAGGAGTTCAGCCACTTGAAATCATTGATGTTCTCTACTTGAATTGTCGCATCAGCAGGAGCACTCACGCGAAACCACATCTTCATTGCAGCAAAATTCAGTTTGTCCGTTACTATGTGGAACACATGCTTCTGCGGTTCCTTTGCATTCAACACAGTGGAGTTGACCACCACTGATGTAGCCAGAACGTTATCCGAAAATATCGCATAGTGATAGAGAGAAGGATCTTCAAGCTTTATTCGACTGCCATCCTTTTTGGCTGCATCCTCTTCATTGAAACCCCGAAGAAAATAGTCTGCCGCTAGCTGCAGACTCAGGCAATGCAGTGGCTGGGGAAATGTTTTGGCGGCCAGCTGAATTAAGAAGCTGCCCTTTTTCTTCAGTCCATCAACATTGCGTTCAGTGGACTGAAGCATGGCCCGGAACTTCTTTGCAAGTTCATGGCAGTCATATAACTCATCTTTTGCAAGAGAGAGAGCATGGCCCATGGCTTTTGCTTGCTCAAGCGCGCTAGCGATGAAAAAGAGATGGCAAATATTCAACAAAGATTGCTGCTTGTTTCACTAATCCATACTGACAAGAGGAGTGTGTAAAACAAGTACCTTGAAGGAAGGTCAGCATCAGAGGTTGCCTTTCCTATAACCTGTTGATTTTCTCCACACTGCTGCATCAAGAAAACGTAAAGATTGCTTGCATTTTTTGATTTGGCAATATGTGCATATGCCTTTGCCATTATGATCTGGTCTCTCATAAGCTTCAAGATAGCATCAGCGTTTGGGCTCTCATAGTCTCTCCTCCATATACTGTATTTCCCAATGACTGAGTTGTCAAAGCTCATTGACTTCTCAATGGCTGTTTCTTGCATCTGCTCATCAGTTCCCTTATCTTGTTGGATAAGCTCCAGAGTTCGTTGACCTCTCCTTTCCCGACGTAAACTCTGGAATGGAGTACAAATCCCTGTCAAATATAATCAACGCATACAGAGATTACGAAAAAGGTGTATTTGACAGATCACCTGACGCTTCAGTTTCGCAGGGCTCGTAAGTTCCACGTGTGGAAACTCATTCTCGCTTTCACCGGACTGCTCAGTTGTAGAAAGACTTGCACTCTCTTCCATTCTAGTATCATTTTCCCGCGGATACACTAGCTAATTCCATACAAAGAATGATGAGCAACCAGAGTAGAGAGAGGATCTGAGCAAGCTTAAGGATAAATCCAAGGAAACATATAATATCTTGCTAGCTTCTGCACATGTTTATAACAACTGAAGTTCATGAGAGGTTTTCATTGTTCTGTCAGTGAGAGTGTTAAGTAAGCACACTACAAGTTGCTTCCTCTAGCTCCATTTCCATGGACGTCTTCATCTATGATTCTGTTCTTAAACCGATGAGCAAATCCACCAAAAATGAAGAGATAAAATGATGGTACCTGCGAACCTTTTTTCTTGCGGCTAACTTGATTGGAAGGATTCTCCAAAACCCAAGAAGATGAAAGATCCCCCATTTTCACCCTACCAAGCCGTATATTGCCGTGATGGTCACTGTAAGTCGCAACTATGTTCACATCCTGAGATGACAAATTCACTTACAAGTAGGAAGAAAGGAGGGATACACAGTTGTATTCAGAGTTAGAGGCAGAAGCCTTACTCTCAGATCTGGATCGTAGCGCAGTGCAGCAACTGAGGAAGCAGACACATCCTGAAGGCATCGAAAGAATTTTGCTAAAAATTCTGCTGACATTCGTTTGAATCAAATAAGTGATTGGAGAGAATAAGAGAATGGGACCTCCAGATTATTATCTTGCAGCGGCCGATAAGCTTTAACTCCTCGGTGGCTGCACAAGGAGGAAGAAAGAGTATCAACAACAAATAGAAAAGCCCAAAGGCGAGCTTCCAATTGAGAGGCAGAAGATGTGTCATTACGGTGCTTGTGACTCTAAAATGGCTCCACCAACATGATGAACAGCGTGCAGCACTACCTGAAAGGTGTCGACCAAGAAGCCCATAAGCACTCGAATAATCCATCTAGAGAAAACGCAGCGGGAGAAAGACAAGTATGTACCAGCCATACGAGGGCGTGAAATTGAGAAACGAAGCATCTCGAGAACATCATCATCATCTGGATCTGATATCACCACATCGCCGGCGACTGTGTTAAACGCATATCACTCGGGCGGTTTTTGAAACGTGCACGTGCTGCCGTTTCGTGGTAACAAAAACCACACACTGTTCTCTCTCTCAAGTAGAAAAAGACTTTTCTTCCCTTTTTTTTTAAACAGAGAGAGAGATGATGGTTGATCCCTGTCGTGTTCGAGAGAGGATAGGATGTGTATAGCAGTGTTTCTGTGGCAATCGCATCCGCTTTACCCTTTGCTTCTATTTCTGAATAGAGATGAATACCACAAGAGGTAATTGATTGAATCCACTCCTCTGAAATTGCTTCAAAGATGATAATTTTTTTGTTTTGTAAAAATGTAAATGGTGAAGGGCGACGGAGGCGCTGCGTTGGTGGGAAGACGGAGAGACGATGGGAGGAAGAGACCTGGTTGGCGGCGGGACGTGGCTGGGATGCACGAGGCATGGCCGTCTCGCTTTCCTCACCAATTTCAGGGAGACCTCCTCCTTCCCGGATGCTAAATCCCGTGGAGATCTTCCTCTTCGTTACTTGCAGAGCCAAAAGAGCCCTGCCGAGTTTGCGGAAGAGATACAAGAGGAGGTTTCCCTATACAACGGCTTCAACCTGGTTGTCGCTCATGTCTTGTCCAAATCCATGGTTTACATTACCAACCGGCCACGCCACGGTGACAAGCTCGTGACGCCAGTCTCTCCGGGGATCCATGTCCTTTCCAACGCCAACCTCGACTCTCCTTGGCCCAAGGTACCCTTAATTATTGTGCCATTTCATTCTCTCCCTGGATCCCCGTTTGCAATCTGCTTTTGCTCTGCAGTGTCTGAGGCTGCGAGAGGGCTTCAAACAGCTTCTGGCTGACAACGAGGGTGGTGAATTCCCGGTGAAGACCATGGTGGAGGAGGTGATGACTGATACGGTCAAGGACCAAGAACCCGAGCTGCCTCACGTTTTCACGCCAGAGACTGAATACCATCTCAGCTCAATCTTCGTCGACATGCTTAGACCAGCTGTAACCCCCGACGATGTTTTAACTCTTTCTATGACTGAATATCCACCCGATGATACTTAACTCTTTCTATGACTCATGGCTCCATACAGGGGCGTTATGGGACCAGAAGCATCTCGGCGCTCAGCATCAAGTCCCATGGTGAGGTCTCTTTCTACGAGAGGCATCTTGAACAAGCTGATGATTCCTGGAAGGAACACACTCAACACTTTGTTGTACAAAACCAAAGCTTTGTTTGACCGACATGATGAACACACTTTGTAATACATAACCAAACCATTTATTTTGTGTATCTGCACATAATAGTAAACAGAGCTGATGTGTTTCTTTATTCCAAGTTCCAACAATCAAAATACAAATACAATCAGAACAAATCAATTTACTCTTAAAATCAACATCCCCATCCATATACAGTAACAGTACTAGTATATGCACGGGCACACTTCACACGTATTGGACACAAGTGCAAAACCTCTCCACTTGCTTACACTTTGACCGAGAAGATCTCACTCAGGGAACTCCAAGTTCCCGACACAGCAAGAACCACGCCCAGTCCCACTATCGCTGTGTCCAAACTCCATTGTCTCCACCCCATCTCGTCCTTGAACACCAGCAGGTGAAACAAAGCAGGCAACACAAACCCTAAGATGCAGCAAGTGCTGCTCCCCACCAAGGACAAAAAATCTGTAAAGTTTGGCACGAAGAGAGCCACCAGAGTCACAGCCAAGACTAGCAGCCATCTCAGCCACGCAGAGTACATCCCACCCGAGAACCGCCTCTCCACTATCTCAAACACGGGATTCATCATCAAGGGGAAGGTGAAGAAGAGGTTGATGCAGAGTCCAAGCTGAACAATAGTGCTGATAAGTCCTGCCCCCAAGTTTGCGGTGATGATGTCCATGGTGTCTTCACCAAAAGCCAAGTAACCTAGGAAACCAAATGCTATGTATATCAAAGAGATGAACCCCATGCCGAGTGCTAGCACTTTGCCAAACTTGTCCTTGTCCTTCATCTCGGATTCAAGAGGCAAGACCATTCCAACACCTTCGAAGGAATAAACGGCGACGCCCATCCCATAGAAGAAGAGTGACATACCACCAAAGGCAACGACGTCAGGCCTTTGCTTCAGTATAATCATGGAATCCTCCACAATCACCACAGCCATAGCGCCAAGGTCAACAATGTCGGCGAAGATGCTCAGAGGAGCCAAGTGGGTGAGGGTCTTAATGGAATTCAAACCCAGCTGGAAGGGAAAGCAGCCCCATATGTAGAGACTCTTGGAGGAGACGCCCAGGAACTCGGAGCCCAGCCTTGTGAACTGATGCCTGAGACTCGTGGGGGAATCAGGGTCGAACAGATTAGCTAGAGTAGTGCCGATGAAGATGAGATATCCGACACAAAACCCAGCCTGAGACAAAATAATAAAGATGTCAACGACGACCCTCCCGAGGGAGCCGCAGACGGCAAATCCAAGGTCCCCGAAGGAGCCGATCTTGGAGAATCCGCCATTCAAAGCGTCGAGCTTGCGGCGGGTATGGACGAGAAGCATCATGCAGTGATGGGTCAGAACGGAGACGGAGACGAGAAGGAGCACACCCATGAGCCATCCGGTTCGCTTGAAGGCGTAAGGGAGGCCTAGAACCCCAGCGCCCACCACAGCTATGAAGACATTGGCGAAGGTCTTGAACTGGCTCGACAGCGGCGGTCCCTTCCCGAGAAGAGGCGTGTCCTCCCTCGCCGGCGGTATTTTAATGGTATAAGACGAGGAGCTAGCAGTGTCCCCGCCCATCTCTGATTTGAGCAGAAGATCGATGGAGATCGGTATCGGAAACTCGCAGAAAGCTTTCTTATTTCTTTCCCCGGGGACGAATCTGAAGATAGTAAAGATGAGATGGAGGACAGAAAGGTAGAAGAAGACGAGTCGAAGATAATTGCGTGTAGTTGGTGGCGGCTCTTCATTTGTCGTTGTGTTAATTAACTTTTATAAGAAGAGTGGGTCGTCGCTATTTATGGCATTTGCAAGGAACAAAGGGAAAAACGACGCCGTTTGAAGGAAGAGGGTACCCGAACGACGCCGTTTGAAACAAACAAGTAGAAGCCCCCGGCGGCAACCATCCGACGAGGATTTCTTGTCTTGGACTCGTTGGCGGAGGATATGGCGAGGATTTCTTGTGACCTGAGATTTCTTCTGATACCGGCAGCTTTCATGTTCATCTACGTCCAGGTTTGATAGTCGATCTAAGAGTTTGGATCGCTTCTCACTCATCAATCTGAAATCCACTGATTTGATTTGATTTGATTTGATTCATTCGTTCGTCTAGATGAGGCTCTTCCAGACGCAATCACAGTATGCAGATCGCCTCGGTTCCGCGGTGAGCTAACCCTCCCTGTGGGTTTCCTCTGTTTCGTGCCGTTAATTTTGTTCGAATCTGCAGATCGAATCAGAGAACCATTGCACGAGTCAAATGCGAGCGCTGATAGATGAAGTCAGCCTAAAACAGTCACGGATTCTGGCTCTCCAAGGTATCTATCTATCTATCACGTGAGCCCCATTTCATATCACAATGCTTCACAAAAGCAAGTAGAATGTGGGCTTCTTCTATGTTGTAGATATCAAGAGTCGCCAGGACCAAGAGCTCGTGCAGCTAAAGGATCTCATCCAGACGTTTGAACGTGCGTTGCTATCATCTCTCAAATTGTTTTTCTTGCTGCTACAATAATGCCCTTTTTTCCTCTCAGGAAAAGGAATAGCAAAGCTCACTCAAGGTGGACAGGTCCTGGATAAGCCGATGCTTTTCTTCTTCTTCTTCTTTTTGTATCTTTTTGCTATCATCACTTGCTCCAACCTCTTCCTTCTTGGGTTTAGCAGATGCCTCTGGCTGCTGTGGTCATTATGGCGTGCAGTCGTGCAGACTACCTTGAAAGGACAGTCAAATCAGTGTTAAAGTGAGACACTCTCTAAACCACTGCCTTACTTCTTGTAGGAAAATCTACTGTCTACTGTGTCTAATGACTTATTCTTTGTTTTTGCAGATATCAAAGTCTCCTTGCTTCAAAATATCCTCTTTTTATATCTCAGGTGTGTAAACTTTACACAGGCTTTCTCTCGCCTCTTACACAGTTTTATAGTCAAAGCATCACTAACAACATTTCTGACAGGATGGATCTAATCAAGCCGTCAAGAGCAAGGCTTTGAGCTATAATCAACTAACGTATATGCAGGTTTTTTTTAAAAAAAAAAAAAAAAAAATCTAGTGTCATTACTATTCGAGTAATTTGGTCATGTAGATAAGTGAGCTCTTTTCCACTTTTTAGCACTTGGATTTTGAACCTGTGGTCACTGAAAGGCCTGGCGAACTGATTGCCTACTACAGAATTGCACGTAAGCACTGGTTTCTCCTTTCTCTGCGTCCCTCCAGCTCCATGACTGAAATACTTTTTAATACAGGGCACTACAAGTGGGCACTGGACCAGTTGTTTTACAAACATAAATTTGGCCGAGTGATTATACTAGAAGGTGAGGCTCTTGAATCCTTCACCCTCACTGTACCTTGCGTGTGTGCAATATTGCTTAAGGGGTTGTCTGTCTCTTTAACAGATGATATGGAAATTGCTCCAGACTTCTTTGATTACTTTGAGGCTGCAGCTAGTCTCATGGATAGGGATAAGTATGTTACCTACTGAAGCTAGGTTCTTAAGGTATTACAAGCGTATCTCCACTTACTGTTTCTCATTCATTTCTGGGTGCAAACATGCATGTGTTAGATCCATTATGGCTGCTTCGTCATGGAATGATAATGGGCAGAAGCAGTTTGTGCACGATCCCTGTAAGATTCTTCTTCCTTTTGCTTACCCCGCATCCTCTCTTTTCCTTCATATACCTCATTATGTCCTGCTCATGCTACCTAGCTAAAATATTTTGCAGATGCATTGTACCGATCAGATTTTTTTCCTGGTCTTGGGTGGATGCTGACGAGATCGACTTGGGATGAGCTATCGCCAAAGTGGCCCAAGGCATATCCTTATATCCGTTTTTGAATCTCCATGACTATACTTTGACGCATCTAAGACTTTCTTTAACAAATATACACTTACTGGGATGATTGGCTGAGATTGAAGGAAAACCACAAAGGCCGCCAGTTTGTTCGACCAGAAATCTGCAGAACATACAATTTTGGTGAACATGTTGGTACCGGAGTCTGATTCTTTTCAAATAGGCCTCTGCTCACTGCATTTGGCTTTTAAGTTGTGTATGAAAAATGAATTATTGCAGCTTTGTCCTATAGTTTCTCGAGACATAGATAAGACTTAGACAGCCATGACTTGGATAATGTATTAATTTCTGATTCAGATAACATTTGTCATTTTCATTTTGCAGGGGTCTAGTTTGGGACAGTTTTTCAGTCAGTATCTGGAACCTATAAAGCTAAATGATGTGAAGGTAAGCGTCAGTGTGTTAATTTACCCACTTTGGTTGCATCACTACTTTTTTTCACGGGTTTTCATTTATAAAGGTTGACTGGAAAGCAATGGACCTGGGATACCTGACAGAGGTAACGTTTAACACAAGAACTCATTTGTGTCCTTCCACCTGTTTTGAGTGGATGCTTGAATTTGTATGTGTTTAACTTGCTTCTCTCATGTCTACAAAGGGAAACTATACAAAGTACTTTTCTGACTTAGTGAGACAAGCAAGACCAATTCAAGGTTCTGACCTTGTCTTAAAGGCTCAAAACATAAGGGGTGATGTTAGTGTCCGGTATAAAGACCAAGCGGAGTTTGAACGCATTGCAGGGGAGTTTGGCATATTTGAAGAATGGAAAGTAAGTTCCAGATGATTGAAGTATAATATGACTGTAGGTTTAAAAATGCCACCTTGTTGTGTAACGAAAATTCATGGTGTAGGATGGTGTGCCCCGGACAGCATATAAAGGAATAGTGGTGTTCCGAATCCAGACTACAAGACGTGTTTTCCTGGTCGGGCCAGATTCTGTAATGCAGCTTGGAATTTGAATCAAAACATGTACTTTGGCATCCCTATCCATTTCCTATTACAGTAACAGCATTTACTGTCTCATAGGTTTTAAAGTTATGGGAACCCCTTTCGATAGTCAGGCTTAACACATTTCAGTCGTTTAATTGCCTTTTGCTGGGGTATCTCTTACACGAATGCAAAGCTTAAATCTTTTTTTTTATGGTTAACACAAAATAAAATAACTGAAAGTATTGTGAAACAAAAGATTCAAGACTTAATTTCTTAAATAAAGCTGGATTTAGGAATAAACAACAGACTGGTCTCAGAAATAAAGTTTCCATCATATAAACCAAGTAGCAGCAACGGTAAATCAACCACTAATCAGCTGCGTATAGTCCTTATGACTAGCTCACGGGGTGGCACCTGTAGCATCAACAAAAACAAATAACCACAAAGTAAAGATAAGTCACTTATGAGAAGATTCAACAACAAAGATAAAATTAAACGTAGCTGAGGAGAGTCCTACTATGAAACTCTCAGAGAAGTGTTTCCTTTGCTGCTCCAAGCGAGCAGGACGACAACGTTTACGACCATCAAAGTGTTCATAGCCTATGTATTCGTCTCTCTTTATTGCCATCGTAACAAAAAGTATTCTCCCCTCCCAAGCAACTTCCATCGAGTTTTAACGCCTTCTCTGCCTCTTGTCCCATATTAATGAAAGCATATCTGAAAGGAAAACACAATAAAAGGAGTAAATCATATGGTTTGCATTTGAAATAAGATGTCAGCAATTGGAGGAGCAAGTCAGTCACAAACCCCAAGGGAGAACCGGTTTTACAATGAAAGGGAACAAAGATCCCTGTGACCGGTCCACAAGAACTGAAGTGTTTTTTCAATGCCCTCTTGATTTTATCCCTAGGCGGGGAACAGCTGAATCCCTTTACGAAAATGGACTCCCGCTTCATTATATATGCATCATTAGATTCGAAACAGCACTCCTTCTTTGGAGTTTCTTTCTCTTACAGCTCGGACATGGTTAAAATTAAACAAATACATCAGTGATATAGTGTACAGGTATCATTCCTCAACATAGAAAGAAAAAAAGAAGCAGCAAATACACTACTGATACGCTTTCTTTGTTTTGAAACTGATTCCTTGCAACTCCATAGAAAAAAAGTAGAAAAAACGCAGAAGGTAACGGAATTTGAACTGCGTGCAGCTTCTTTGTAGAAGATTAAGATTTTCATTATCATATAAACTTTTAGCCTAACTCTAAGGAGAAAAGGCTTTTAAGAGGTTTGTGAGACTGGCAGTGGCAGTTATTTTAAGACTAACAAAAAAACTAATGGTTGCTAACCTTATTCATGGCAGTCATTTCATCTCGATCACTTTCCTGGAAAAAGATATGGTTAAGGTCAATGAAGGAAACATAGTTATAAACAGAAAAGCAGATTCAATGTAGTTTAAGAGGGAGATGAGCTATTAGGTTTCAAAAGCACAAGTCAAAACAGAAGTATCAGGACAAATTTTTAGATAAAAGTTTAAATCAGACCCCCTGTTACTTGTGCTTCTTAGGCTTTCACTAAGGCCTCTGAATCATTCAACTCTATCACTGAATGGTCCCGAGTTGTTTCAACCTAAAAATTAAAAAAAAAAAAGGAGCAGATGTCATAGAGCATATTATCGAGCATTTCTTTGGCTCAAGTTAGTATCATGTATTTATGCAGTGGAAAGTATAAATGGAGGCATCAGTTGGGAAAATCATGAGAGTTGGTACGTCCTTAGGCTTTCCTAAGTCATCTGAATCCTCTAACTCTGGCTTCGACTAAAAAGAATACAAAACAGAAACAAGGTCCAGTCAAAAGTGGTTAAAGAGAAGAAGAAGATTACATCCAACTCCTCGAGCCTCTTCCTCTTATTGTCCATGGAGATGGAAAGAAAAGAGCGACTGCTAGGTTGAGAGGCAAAAACCTTAGAGTGTTTTACTGATAGCCTGAGTTTAGTTTGAAGGATTCTATGAAAAGAAAAGAGCTACTGCTAGGTTATCGAGAGAAACTGGAGAGGCCAAAAAACCCTAGAATAAACTTATTATCCACGATTTCCGGCGGACACAAAATATATACTAATGGAAAGCAGCCCTGAGCTCTGTGGCATTTTTAGAATACTCTAATAAAAGAAACTAGTTTATAGATGACTATTAATTAATCGTAGATGTCATCATCTCCTGTTATTTTTAGTCACGACATTGGCGAGAATATTGCCACAAAGAAGACAATTTTTGATCATCGGAATTTCTTTCTTCTGCCTGCTAAATCACGCATCCATTCATTCCTCTGTTTCCAGATCGTGCTATGGGAGATGCTCTGTTTTCCTCTGATTTGGGAGGGGAGGTGAAGTAAGTTGGTAAGGGATTGGGTAATGATTTGTTTTGAAGGGCAAATACACATGTCATATGCTAATTCACTTACAGGCCAAACCATTCTTGTAAATGTAATACAGAAAGAAGCCACAATGAAGCACAGCGGCGGGAACCAAGACTGCTTCGTTCTTGGTCAAAAGACCCCAAGCATCCGAGATCTCTACTCGCTGGGACACAAACTAGGCCAGGGACAGTTCGGCACCACTTACATGTGCCGAGAGATCTCAACAGGGCGTGAATACGCGTGCAAGTCTATCACAAAGCGGAAGCTGATTTCAAAGGAAGATGTGGAAGACGTGCGCAGGGAAATTCAGATCATGCACCATCTGGCTGGTTACAAGAACATTGTCACCATTAAAGGCGCTTACGAGGATCCCTTGTACGTTCACATCGTGATGGAGCTCTGCTCAGGTGGGGAACTTTTCGACAGAATTATCCAGAGAGGGCATTACAGCGAGAGAAAAGCAGCTGAGCTCATCAAGATCATTGTTGGTGTTGTCGAGGCTTGCCACTCGCTTGGTGTCATGCATAGAGATCTAAAGCCCGAGAATTTCTTGTTGGTGAATAAGGACGACGACTTCTCTCTCAAAGCCATTGATTTCGGGCTGTCCGTCTTCTTCAAACCAGGTGAAGACGTCTCTGTCAGTCGTAGAGTTTCTAAAGCTCGAAACTTACATCATGTGCATGCAACCTTCTTTCAGGTCAAATCTTCGAGGATGTGGTTGGAAGTCCGTATTATGTTGCTCCTGAGGTCCTGCTCAAGCACTATGGACCAGAGGCGGATGTGTGGACCGCAGGGGTCATACTGTACATATTGGTGAGCGGAGTCCCTCCCTTCTGGGCAGGTATGCGCCCTAATGAAACAGCTCTGATAAGGCTTCAGAGGTAAAACCTTCTTAAACGATTTTCTTGTCTGCTTCAACTCCAGAAACACAGCAAGGGATATTTGATGCAGTGCTCAAGGGACACATAGACTTTGACTCTGACCCTTGGCCCCTAATATCTGACTCTGCAAAAGACTTGATCCGTGGCATGCTATGCTCCCGGCCCTCTGAGCGACTGACCGCTCACCAAGTATTGCGTAAGTCTAACCAGTTTGTTCTTGGTATATATGTATCTTGTTTGCTTACTTAGAACCATGCAGGCCATCCTTGGATCTGTGAAAATGGAGTTGCGCCAGACAGAGCACTAGATCCTGCTGTGCTTTCTCGTCTTAAGCAGTTCTCTGCCATGAATAAACTAAAGCAGATGGCTTTAAGAGTAAGCACACGGATGCAAAGCCTTCTTTCGTTTCTTATCAACACCTGTCCATTAAATGTCTTGTGCTCTGCTGTGTGGTTCAGGTCATAGCTGAGAGTCTCTCTGAAGAAGAAATTGCTGGGCTAAAGGAAATGTTCAAAGCAATGGACACGGATAACAGTGGGGCGATTACATTTGACGAGCTAAAAGCGGGGTTGCGAAGATATGGTTCTACCCTCAAGGATACTGAGATTCGTGACCTTATGGAGGCCGTAAGCAAGCTGCTCTCAACTCATCTCATCTCTCATCTCTCACCGCATCAAACGTTAACCTGTTTGTTTGCGTGACTGTGATTTACCAGGCAGATATTGACAAGAGTGGCACCATAGATTATGGTGAATTCATTGCCGCAACAATCCATCTGAACAAACTAGAGCGCGAGGAACATCTCCTCTCAGCCTTCAGCTACTTTGACAAAGATGGGAGCGGTTATATCACAATCGACGAGCTGCAGCAAGCTTGTGCTGAACAGGGGATGAGTGATGTCTTTCTAGAAGATGTGATCAAGGAAGTCGACCAAGACAATGTGAGAGACCTGCACATTTGCTTGGATATTATATGGTAAAAGGGCCAGGGATCATTTTCTTCTTCTTGTTTCAGGATGGAAGGATTGATTACGGAGAGTTTGTCGCCATGATGCAGAAGGGCATTGCAGGAAGAACAATGAGGAAAAGCATAAACATGAGCCTCAGGAACAACGCCATCTCTTAGTTCAGTCTGACCCTTTTTCCATCGATTTCTTTCCCAAACTGACACTCTACTCTACGCCGTTGTTGATAGAGAGCTGAGCCAAAGAGATGCAAAAGTTATATAGTTCTTCACACTTTACAGAGTCTGGATCCTTCCCAGTAAATATTGAATCAACAAAGGCTCTAAAGTGTATAAACGGGTATATAAACTGAACCAACATCATCCACTATCGGGATTATTGTAACTTGAATTATATGCGCACCTCCTTATAAACAAAATTATTAAACGATGATTATACATCTGATGATAGAGCAGTCTCTCTTCCCATTGTTACCTCCTGCGCAAAAAGTAAAAAGTAAAAGAGATATAATAATGACCACAAGGAGAAGAGTAGCTGTCAACAAAGATGATTATTGTCACCTTTAGCTTAGAATCGCTGGAGAAGACACAGGTCGATGTGATCGCATGGCCTGGCTCAAACAACCATCCTACCGAAAATACTCTTTCGCGGTCTTTGCTTTCTTGGAGCGAGCACCACAGCTCTTGCGGAAGCAATAGAAGATCCTTTTCTTCTCGCGCAATCTCAGTCACCTTCTCGCCAGTAGCTTGTTGAATGCAACCCTGAACATGACCACAGATTCCATTTAGTACGACAATCACTGGAATGGATGCACATAGACATGTCGGGCCAACTCACTGAATCAGAAGCGTGAAAGCTAGCGGTAGCGAGTAGAGCTCTCCACGAACCGGCGACCACTGAAGCTGGTGTGGTAGGCGTGGAAGCAAAGCCGGAGCTACGGATGGCACAACCTCCGAGCTGATCGCCATCTCTGAACGGACCGTCCCAAAGCTCACGGAAGACTTTGACACTCTGCAACAACATGCTGGTCTCTGCTAAGCGGACAACCTGGAAAATCCTCACACGAGACTCCTTGTCGTTAGGATTGATCAGGCAATGCTCCACCTCAAGCTGGTCGTTCCCGAGGGGCCACACAGCGACATAGGAGCCAGTGACAGAGAAAGAAAATGCTAATGCAGACAAATTGGTTGCCCCGATGCTCCTCTGGTCGATGCTGTAACGGGTGGCTGCATCCGCTTCACATCCAACGGTGGGGAGGAGTTTGATGGATTTGTAAAGAAAGGTCTGAGCGTCGGGCTGGGCAAGAGTGGGACACTGCGTCTGCCAATCGAACACCTTCACTTCCCATTCTCTATAGGCTTCTGGAACCACTGATTCAGGTAGTTCCAGCGGCTTCCCTTCGCGCGAGAAATCTGCTCCGAAACCGTCCCATTCGCCGGAGACATTTTGAGCGAACTCTGACCAGGCTTCACAGAGAGTCAGAGTTTATAAGGAAACAACCAGTATCATTCAGAATCGAGAGAGATATAGAGCTTACGATTGAATCCAGGGGCAATATCAGAGGAACAAGAAAGAGGAGAAGTTGTGCTTCTGTGACCAAACCCTATACTGGAAGACAATGGAAAGTAATGCGGAGGCGGAGGCCGAGGTGCAGGTGCAGGTGCACGGTTCCGCCATAAGAGGGAGCTTCCAGAGGAGGATAACATCGGAGCAGGCTGTATGTAATCAGACAGATTGAGTGAAAGAGAGAGAGAGGGATATTTAAATGGACTTTGAATTGGGCTCAGATTTGGATCGGTACCATGAATAGGCCCATTTTGAATTCATAATACGGCCCGTCAACGACCTTTCATTTCCCAATCCCAGAATAACAAGCACGACAATTTGCACACTGTTTGTCTGATTTACCACAGCATGATGGATTCAGATCTTTATTCGATTGTACACATTTGTTACAGCAAGCACAAAGGTTGTATATCTTGCAACAATAATGGGCTTATAACTCATCTCGTGAACCACTGTTGCCTTCAAATGATGCGTAAGCCTTGATGATTGAAACATACACGTCAATGCCCTTCAAGTACTCGGCTTTGCCCAAATACTGCAAGAAAGCAAAACCACATGCGTTAGGAAATAAGAATGATGATGATCCACCAAACAATCCACATACATCAGGGTCATATGCAAACCTCATTGTGGTCGTGAAGCAAACTCGGGGTGTTGGATATGGGAGAGAACCCAAACGCGGGCAAGCCAGCCTTGCGGAAGTAGCGAGCATCTGTTGATGCAGGGAAAATCTCAGGCTTACGAGTCCTACCTCCCGCGTCCTTGACCGCATTTTCCAAGAGCCCCCACCACGGATTTGAATCATCCGCTGCCGTAAGGAGCGGCTCCCCCGAAAGCTTCTGCTTGAACTGCCCCAGCTTAACGTCTCCACATTAGTTTAACTTGGTAACAAACAACTTTTGTCTATACGGGGTGGGTAAGAAATCACCTCAAAGGACATGTTGCGCGCTGCGGGTGCCCATTCCTCCACCAAACGTCTTTCAAGTGCTTCAGAATCAACATTTGGTGGGACACGAATGTCGAAACCAGCTTCTGCCTCCGATGGTTGCAGGTTCATCACGAAACCCTTGAGCGAGAGCCAAATTGTCAGGTGCAGTGATTATAAAGGCATCAACTTTATCAATCAAAATGGAGAGAGCGAAATATTACAGTTGGGGAAGGTGTGCCAGCCTTGAGGAAGGCCATGTTAACGGAGACGACATCTCCTTCAGCAGTGCCACCAGCTTTGAGCAGGTCAAATTGGGAAGCTCTGAATCTCCGAATACTCTCAATGCTTTTCAGAAGATTCTCCATGGCAGAGTTGTCATAGAGCTTGGCACCGTGGCCAGGTGGTCCTTTAGCCTTTATCACCAGCCACCAGGGACTCCTCTCTCCATAGAATACTCTGTAACTCTCAGTAGGCGATGGCAGACCTGAGGCATGACCCCAAATAAAAACTGTCACTTTGCTGCTCTTAGAAAAGGTGAGGTAGATCTACAATCGATTCCACAAGTGTTTACCTTCGTCGAGCACGACACCGATGTTCAAGCTCTTGAAGAGCTGTGATTCGGCGAACTTCTCGGCGCCATCGTGGCCGCCGATCTCTTCATCGGGGACGAAGGAGAGATAGACGGATCGGATTGGGTGGAACCCAGAAGCCTTGAGCTTGCGTACGGCCTCGAGGTACTGCATCCCGACGCACTTCATGTCCTGGGAACCTCTGGCATAAATGTCGCCGTGGTGGTCGATGTGAGCGTGGAGCGGGTGGTGGGTCCACTTGGATTCCTCGAAGGGAACTACATCGGTGTGGGAGTTGAGGAGAATGGCAGGTAGGGTTGGGTCGGAGCCAACCCATTTGAGGAGGAGAAGAGGCTTTCCCTTGACTAGCTCCATCGTCTGAGATTCGAGGGAGAGGGACTTAGCCTGAGAGTTGATAAAGTCAACGGCTTTGTAGTAATCGGGCTTGGGCTGGACTGTGTTGATTTGGAGATATTCCTGGAATCTGGAGACTCTCGCGTCGTCGTCGTCGGCCACCGCGGAAAGGCATAGATGAAGAAGAACAAGGAGGAGAAGAAGAAGATTCATGCTGAAATTTCCACTACCACGAGCCATCGGAGAGAGAGAGAGAGAGAGAGAGATCAGGGAGGGTGAAGGAGAAGGGCTCAGGGATAGGGGTAGGGTGGCCACGTGGGACAAATGAAAATGGCAGTTTAGTGAATAACAGAAAGAAGAAGGGCGAAAGAAGAAGAGGCGGGAGCAAAACATAACGATAATCCCTACACTCGCTCGATTTGACGCACTAGCGGCACAAGGAGTTGGAAGCCTGGAACTAATCATGTCGACGGTGGGCATTCAAAGCTCTCTTGTCCCACCACCACCACCGATCATTAGCCCAGGCCCAGGCCCAGGCTGCCCTATACCCATATACCAACACCTACCAGGCTTTTATTGATGCATTGGCCTTCTTTCTACGCAAAGAGGAAAAGCCTAGCCGCCACGGTTCTGAGCAAAGAGGAAGACGCAGAGACACCGACACGGTTTCTCATCCACCAGAAAGCCCTACCTCATTGCACTCTACTTAGTACTTCCCCTAAAGGACATCACTGTGAGTAAAAAAAACCTAAGCTAAAGTTGGCAATTTTGAGCTTAATTTGAGGTTATCAACAACCCATGGCCATAGCCAAAACAGGTAAGCACTTTTTTTTTGTCATTTCGACACCTTCGCTTAATGACAGTGGGCCGCCGAATGAGATGGGCCTGCAAGACTAAGTAATTGGCCCCTTTTCATAAGTATTTTTTATTGGTCTGAAACGGAAACTGTCAAAGTCAAAACATGTCAGAGCAATCTTTTGTCGCAGCATCCCCACCAGTCTTGAAAAGCGGAGCCCGATGAATGATGATCTAAAGGAGCCCCAAAACCCTCTCAAACGCATCACTTTTGTCTGCCACTTGTGACTGTGAGGATCCCAACCCAACTACACTGGTTGTTCATGGATTCTGGGCTTCAGCAACTCGCATTGAGCCTCTTCATTCTCTGTCGCCTCTTTCAAGCCACCGCCGAGGATGATGTCTGGAAGATAGCCACCGCCACGCTATCCAGAGACAAGGACGGCTCCTCCTCCGTCACCACTGGTTCTTTCTCTCTCTCTCTTTTCTACTCCTATCCATCTATATTTCTTCATTCCTCAAGACTAATTAATTGGTGATGGTGATGGTGATAGGAGGCGCCTGTGGGTATGGAGATCTGAGGCAGAGCAGCTATGGCGGGTACAGCGCAGGCCTGAGCGGGAAGCTGTTCAACAGGGGAAGCAGCTGCGGAGCTTGTCTGGAAGTGCGGTGCGTGAACCACATCCGGTGGTGCCTTCAAGGGAGCCCCTCCGTGGTGGTCACCGCCACCGATTTCTGTCCTCCCAATTCAGGCCTTTCCTCCGATTACGGAGGTTGGTGCAACTTCCCAAAGGAGCACTTGGAACTATCTCATGCCGCCTTCACAGGGATCGCAGAATCCAGAGCCGAGATAATACCTGTGCAATACAGGAGGGTCAGATGTGGGCGGAGAGGCGGGTTGAGATTCAGCTTGAACGGGAGCTCCCACTTCTTCCAGGTGCTGATAAGCAATGTGGGCCTTGACGGGGAAGTGGTGGGAGTGAAAGTGAAGGGCCACACAACGGCTTGGATTCCAATGGCCAGAAACTGGGGACAGAACTGGCACTCCTCTCTCGATCTCATCGGACAGTCTCTCTCTTTCGAGGTTACTCTCATCGGCGGCAAAACCATTGCCTCTTACGACGTGGCTCCCCCGTATTGGCGCTTTGGAATGACATACCAAGGAAAGCAGTTCCACTCCTGACTCCTCACATCTCACTTTTCCTTTCTTTTTTTTCTTTTTTTTTAATTAAGTAATGCTTCGCTTTCGGTGGGCAAAACAAGTTGTGGCTTTATAAATGACTTTGGAGACGTAGGCAATCACCTCAGTTCAAGGTATAAACGACTTACCACGTCTGGGCCATCTTTTATATAATAATATCCTTCGCAATCCCCACTTCCAAGTTTCTATTATGCTCATGAGAGTTATGCATTCACAATCACGACATGAAGGAAGAAAATAGGCAGTGCAGAAAAAATGTAAGGACATGACATCCAAATCTCATCGTCCTCTATTCTTAGCTTTTATAACAATAATCAGTTAGTTTGTATCATATCACTAGCAACCAAACACACGAAACCTGTAATGCTCGTATCTACTGCCAACAGAAACATGAAAATTCAAAAGAAGAAACCAGTGATTTGTGTCTGCTCGCAATCTATCCTTGAGGTGTTTGTATGTCAAAATTCAACGCAAGTATAACCATCCTATTCTATTCACCCATCATTGGACCCATACACGTCTGGAACACGGTGCTCAAGACTTGTGGGACTTGTGAGGAGCTGTGCTCACTCCGCACAAGCTCCACCAATAACGGGAAAAAAATTGGAGCATACCTCTTGAATGAATCTCCTTTCAGTCCCCTCAGTGCCTTCAGCACCGCAACCACTAGGGGAGACCTCGCTGCTGCTTCTTCCTTCGATGCTGCTCCCATGGGTAGAATCCAGTTTCGGTGCTGCCTAGTTTCTTTCAACTCTGCACCCTCAAACAACGTGCATTTCAGGTACATCTTCAAAATTTTCACACACACTGTGATCAGTTGAGATTCTATATTTAGCTCCAAGGACACTCCTGGATTGTATGTTAGTAGGTCTTGAAGAACTTCCAGGTAGTTCTGGTGCGTGTCATTTTCGAAATGAAGAATGGGAGGTTCAGAGAGCTCCATGATAGAGCATGCCCTCCTCACTTTCTTCTGCAGTATTAAATCAGAATT